>CM076406.1:11752243-13188414 GCA_038363315.1 Mugilogobius chulae | reverse complement strand
GTTGGTGCTGATAGAATAAGGTGGAGCTAAGCTACCTGCAGGTGGAACCCCGTGAATTTGAGGACGCACATTGGACAAAAACCTAGGAATGTGGCCTGACCCACGCTCTCAGAAAGAAAGTGTGAAAATGCAAAGAAAATGAACAATAGGCTATGGGCCTAATTAATAAAAATATAGGCCTAAGCCTAACACATTTTTTTCTTTAATTAATTATAATTTTTTTGTGTTTGTTTTATAGGCTGCACAACAAAGGCTGCATGATTCACGAAACATGGCCTAGCATATGTGGGGGTCTAATTGTGACACAAAAGAAATAGGTTTGTGTCAGTGAAAAAAATTAAAGTTGTACTCTCAGTCAAAAGCCTACAAGAAGAGTTTTCCTAAATGTGTTTTGCCAAAAACTAGGCCACAACTCGGATTGGCCGTATGGAGATATCAACAGAGTAAATCATCACCTCTATGTCAGTTTTTATTTTTTCTAAATCCGTTCAGTAACCGCGTAGTTACAGAACAGTAAAATAACTAAACCAAAAGCAACATAATAATGAATCTAGCGCGAGTCGCGGAGATCGCTGCCGCTGCGTCTGCTGCTCGAACCGTGGAAAGGCGCTGCATTTTATTATAAAGACAAGCAAAAACAAATGTAAAACGTTCATTATCATTGGCTTCGTTCATGTCATGAGCGGGTTATGGACTCTGCGGAGGAGCTGACGCAGGCACAGAACCACAAGACAGGACTGACGCAGAGCCAGACCAGGACTCAGCACTCAGCACTGAATCAGACAGTTGCCTCTCTAATGTATTTTTAATAGTTATACGTTGCACTTTTACAGATCACATTTATTTACCATATAAACACGTTAAACACAAGCATGCAAAGATACCTCGTGTCAGAAGCAGCACATCCATGTCACGTGTTGGCAACTGTCCTCATTGAAGAAAGTTAAATAAATCCAAACAACGACCGCTGTCCATAGCGTGTTCTAAAGTTCTGTCAGACTGCTGTCGCTCTGTCTCTGGTCCATAAGAGTCCGTGTTTCAGCTTAAAGCGCTCCAAGTAAACAGTCCTCCAACGCATTTGATTACTTGCTCCTTGTTCCCGGTGTGATGAATGATGTCGTCATTCCTTAGTCACGTGCAAAAGGTTTTTTAAATACAAGTTATAATAGGAAAATTATAAAAACTATAAAACAGCAAATATGTAGGCTTTTTGCCAGAATGCATCCTCAAATTCACGGGGCTCCACCTGCAGGCAGCTTAGCTCCACCCTATTCTAATCAGCACCAACTGGTTCCGCCTTTTGAACTTAGTTTTGCGTCTGGTGTTTGAAACAGCGCTGGCGCCCATTATTCGCACCACCGCACGCGCCAAGTTTAGCGCCACTTCGTAGATAGCCCCTTTATTTACCTCGTTTATGAAGGTCTGAACTCGCTGCCAGTGATGGTTGAAATCCACTCTCTGCTTTGTGATATACAATACTGATTAATTTTCTCTGCAAATTCCCTGCAAGAATTTAATGAAACAAGATCCATTGCTCTGCTGCTACTTTTGAGTATCGCAAGTCAATAGGCTACAGACATGTGGGTGAGGATAGGTGGTAGGTGAAAACAGGAATTTTCTGAGCTCTCAAACATCAGTGGCAAGACAATACAAGATTACTCAAACATGCATGAATCATTTCAAATACAACTAATAGTGAGAAAGCACTGTTAAAACAAACTCAGAAGATGTTCACTCTATACTCTCTGCTGCTCTGCTGTTACATGAGCTGCACTTCACAATCAGTAATAGCATAAATCAAACTAAGAAACTCTGCTTTAACTGTCCATGCGTTTGTGCTTTCGCTCTTACTCGTCCTCACTATGTAGTCAGCTATTGTTTTCCTTTATAAGAACTAAAGTAATGATTTGGTGCTTATGTTTTTTGTGCATGGACACTGCCATCTACAGGAACACAAGTGAAAATACAAGAACAACATCATACAATAGTAATTTTTGATCCTTCTTATAAATTCTCATCCAAAACAAAGCTAAAGTTGTGTCTTGGTTCATTCACATATGTTTAAGACAGTGTTTTCCAATCACGGTCAGGTACAGGACCATTGGGGTACGCAGGCATTTACCAGCAGGTCCCTGGAATGATTGTAGACTCTAAATGTAGCTGAAGTAGTAATACTATCTGAATTTAAATGGTTATTCATGGTCAGTTTTGCATTATTTGGGGAATTTGTACATAGATTCTATGAAAACAAGAAATACAATAATAACAGTTGACATAATTGACTGTGTCCATGTGTTCAAGCTTTAGTGTTCGCATTTAGACACAAACATAAACACACTTTGATCCTTTGGTGAAACTTTCTCCTGATTTGTAAAATATCTAACATGTTGTCAGAGAAAACCAATCACAACTCACTGTTCACAGCCTGATCTATAGTCTAACTATTTTTCATTTCAGACTGAGATAGTGAAAATCCATAGAAATGAACTTAGCATTGAACATGCGGGTAAGATGTTAGCTTTTTTCAAAATAAACAAGCCAACTAACGTTCTGTGCACAGAGTCAGTTCTACTACAATGTTCATTTATTTTCCTAAAACTCCAAGTAAGGGGGTACATAGAGTGTGAGACAAAATTTAGGGGGTACTCAAGACAAAAACGCCTTGGGAACCACTTGTTTAAGACACAAACCCTTTCTGTTCCTGAAGTCAAACACTCCATCTTGAGATGTCATCATGTGGTAATACAGGAAAAGCTCAGCTCCACAGATTTTGAACACCACTTCAGAAGAATCATTTCATTCTTGTCAGCCTTGCATTTACCTAACTTAAAGTGAAGCTCATTTCATAAACTCGTTTTAGAAACACATTTGAAACACAGCAAACTCCTTGAAAACTATTGTTAAAGGTAAAAGTGGGGGCTTAGTCCTTGTCCACACGAAGCCAAGCTCAGGTGTTTCAGAACAAATATTTGACCTAAATCACACATCATCCACATGAAGCAGGAGTTTCACGACACTGAAAACAAGTATTTCTGAAATCAGGTCCCAGAGTGAAAAGATTTCAAATCTCCAGTTTAGCGTCTTCGTAGTTATATTGTGTCCGCAACTTTTTTTCATAACAACTGCCCCAGAGTAGGGATGCACCGATCCAGCTTTTTCAGTTCCGATACCGATCCTGATACTTAGAATTAAGCATCTGCTGATACCCGATATCAACCGATACTTGTGTAAGGACTGAAATTGCTCTTTTTTCCTTTTCAAAACATAAGACTTTTGATCATATAGTCTTATTTATACTGCAAGTCAAAACTGAACAACTTAAGAAGAAGAGAAAGAAAGAAAGAGAGAGAGAGAGAGAGAGAAGAGAAGAAAGAGAGAGAAAAAGAGAGAGAAGAGAAGAAAGATAGAGAGCACGAGAAGAGAGAGAAAGAGAGAGAGTGCGAGGAGAGAAAGAGAGAGAAAGAGAGAAAGAATACAGAAATAGAGAGAAGAAAGAGAAAGAGAGTGAAAGAGAGGAGAGCAAGAGGAGAGAGACAAAGAGAGAGAGAAAGAAAGAAAGAAAGAAATTAAGAAAGAAGAAATAAGAGAAGACAGAGTAGTAGAGAGAAGAGAGAATTAGTAAGAAGAAAGAGAGAAAGAAAAGAGAAAGAGAAGAGAGAGAAAGAAAAGAGAATAAAGAAAGAGAGAGAGAGAAAAAGAATAAAATGTCAAACATTATGAGACATTCTGGCTCAACATCAGCCTATAAATCAGACTCATTATGTCCAATTAAACACAACTAGGATATCAGCTGAACCGATATCATGGAGCCGATACTCGATCCAGCAACATTTCCTGGATCGGCACCGTTATTCGATCCCAGTATCGGATCGGTGCATCTCTACCCCAGGGTCTCGTCTTATCTGCAGAATGGACTGAAGTCTTTACTGTGAATATCTGCCATCTCGTTGCACCATAAATTAGAGAAGATATGAAAAAATTTAGTTTTGAATCTTGTCAAAATATTCCAAAGACATCTGAAGCATAAATCCACTTCTGTGTCTCTTCTGTAGGTTTTAGATTCACGTTGTTCATTCAGAATTTTTGCGAAGATTAAAAGAATGCTCTGCTATTCAGCAACTTTTTTGTGCATACTCAGTGTCAAGTCTTCCTCTAGTTTTGTGACTTTCTGTGTCAGTGTCACAGCGCCACACTCTGGTCAGTTACAGGCATTGCACCTTTTTCAGGCTGGTTTACTGATTCGTGTGGACGCTCACAAATTCTATGACAGCTGTTTATGTTTATGCAATTTGTTTTTAAATGATCATTATTTTGTCTTCGTGTGAACAGCAGTTGTGTGATTAGTTTGGCAGTGCGTGTGTGTAATTAGTGCTCAGTTTTGAGACAGGACAATACACACTGATGTCACATAGATCCACATCCCCTTGTTGCAGTAAATTGAAAAATAGGACTATGAAATGTGAGGTTCCAAAAATGTCATGTAGACACTTTTCAAACATGTAGCCTATAGAAAAATCCATTGCTTGTTTCTGTGAAATGTCACTATGAATTTACAAAAGTTCATTCTGCAGGCTTTTATTATTAAGACTACAATTGTGGTTTATGATACGTAAAATACAAAATGTCTGTTTACAAACGTTACAGCTCTATACTAAGAACATTTCTAGATGATTGCACATAGAACAAACCCAGTCTTTATTTCCAGTTTATGAGACGTGTTTCAGAAAAAGTCATGTGCATTAATTTTTTGTGTTAGAGCTAGACCCACCCGAGTCAGCTGATGTTTAGCTTACCACACTTCACTGACAAAGTGGTTAGATAAAGGAATGAAAAAAAAAAAAAAAAGTTTTAAAAATTACTTTAACTGTGTTTACACATCAAATTTGGCCTGAAAATTCTCAGCTCAGATGATAAACCTGGATTTATTTTTTCTGATGACATGATCATCATCACTGGTACAAGGCCTCAGCAAATTACACCAGTCCTGGCATCACTGCACTGGCTCCCAGTTACTCAGAAGACTCAATATAAAATGTTACTTATGGTTTTAATGTCTCAATTGTCTGGCTCCCTTGTATTTGTGTGAGTTGCTACCTCTTCATGTGCCAGTTCGCACCATGCAGTCCTCCTGGAGATCTCACCTCACAAGCAGAGGAGACCGGACCCAGGCTCTGGAATAGCCTGCCCCTGTATGTCAGAGCTGTTGAGTCACAACAGCAATTTAAATCTTTGTGCACTGGCTTTTAGCACAAGCTGAACTGAGGCATTTTACTGTATATATTCTAGTTTTTACTAAAGTATTAACTATTTTATTGATTCTCATTGATTAATTGTACTTTGTTTTTGTGTGTGTTGTTTTATTTTTGCGCATGTGAAGCACTTTGGGCATCACACAAGTAACATAATTAAACATAATCAAAAACTTATACTAAACTCTTCCAAATTGTAATACTGCCCAACATAATTTGTATATTTACAAGAATTTTATTAGTGTTTTATTTTGCACCTAAACTACCAAGTAATTTCCCAATGAAGATTCCATTGTTGTAAACCTTAAATGGTGTTCTTGCAGTATGTAATGTTTGGCTCCTCACAGTCATCACGCTCACCGCCGAGGCTGCCAACACAAACGATTCCAGAAAACTTTACTTTCTTAGTGGCTAAGACTGAAGAAAGTCTGGATTTCTGTCTCATTTCGAACTCACTAAACAATAAAAACATTATAATTTTATCATAGTTTGCCTACTTCCCCTGCCTCTGACCATAATCTTATCTTGGCCCCAATCACTCCAATCTTTTTGCATTACTTCAGTGGCCGTGAGGGAAAATCACTGCACATTGCCTTTTAAGGACTTCAAATCCTGTCAGCAGCTGAGTCCAGGCTGAGTGTCCCAGTGCAGGCCTATAGAGACATGTTCATTCATTATATGTCCATTCACCAGTAGCAACCGAGCAGAACATCAGCTCACGCACATGAAGACAAAAACAGTTCAAACTCCAGCTGGCTCACATCAGATCTGATCTCAGCCTGAGCTGATCAGATAAGAAGACCAAACAAAGACCAAATAAAAGCATGACAAAACAAGGGCTTTATACCAAACAAGATCCAGTCCTCACTGTCTATAAAGCAGGCCTCACTATTTTAATGCATTACAGACTAACAAACCACATCACTCTCTCTCTCAGAACACAAACAGGTTTACACAGAATCTTAT
Source organism: Mugilogobius chulae (assembly GCA_038363315.1). Classification (NCBI taxonomy): domain Eukaryota; kingdom Metazoa; phylum Chordata; class Actinopteri; order Gobiiformes; family Gobiidae; genus Mugilogobius; species Mugilogobius chulae. The sequence continues at coordinate 13,182,199 of CM076406.1, read as the reverse complement.
AAGACGAACTACAAATACATTGATCCAGTGCTACCAACAAAGATTAAAAAACATTTTAGTTTTTTTTTTTTTTTCAAATCAAAAAAAGTAACGAAATAACAAAGAGTAACAAATAACCAAAGCAATTACAGAGGAAACTGATTTTTACAGATATACGAAATCTTTGTGTTTGTGTTTTCCACACTTAAGCAAATGATGACATTTAAAATTATATTTTAACACTACAAGAGATAAAACAGACATGTTTTGAGCACTCAAGCTCTGAGGAAGAAAATGCAGAGTTAGGATAGACTGACTTTAATAAAATAAGTTAATACGCTAAGATAAGCTAATCAGTTTATAGGTCTGCTTTAAAGTGGACACATATGATACAATGTCATATTTTTTTCAATATTAATCATTATAATCATTAGTTTATTTAAAGTTGTATTTGGGTTTTTTCATGCCTGTTTTCTACATGCTTGATAAGGCTACTCATAGTTTGATTTTGTGTAAGATATGTAGATATCAAAAATAAAACAGGAACAATGAAACAGAAAGCCTTTTTTTGCATCTAACAACACAAAACTGATCTACATAGCCTATTTTATGTTGTAGTTTCTTGCTAACGCAGTGTCTCCTTAGTCTGCTCAGTCTGGACTAAACACACACTTTCTTACCCACATTTTGGCCCTCAGAGTCAGTCATGTCCCAAGATGCACCGCTTAGATCCAGCTCCAGCTCTTCTCCTCTTAGACTTTTCCTAAATAAACTGCTCTTTAGTCTTTGTTTGGACCGTAGAAAAGCCTCTGTGCCTCTTCCTCTGAGCCGTGGACACGCACTGCGTCACTCAGACGGGCCGCTCGGTTCTATTGGACACTAAATATAAAACCGCCACAGTGGGCTCAGGCCTGGCCCATGAACTTGACTAGCATTTTCACAGCCCACAACACGTGCACAGTGAATAGAAGACATCGGCTCCAGAGCAGACCGTGCACCATTAAAACCCACAGAGGCTAATTATATCCCGCAGACCGGAAAATAAAAACTTGTGGACAGAATCTCTCAGCACGTGCGGAGGGTCGTGATTCCGCTAGAGGACGCAAGAGCAGCACGAGGTCTGTCCACTCTACAGTCTGGGCCCTGGGAGCTTTGGAGGCCCTCAGTGGAAGAGGCACACCTGGAAAGCTCTCTCTTCATTCAAACACACGAAAGAAAATCTGCCCTGTGTCTTAGAAATGGGGTAACTAACTTTTTAGTTTTAATTATTAATTTAGTAACCTTTGTGTTTTCCACTAAAAAGTAGACCTACATGTTAAATGCTGCACTTTGTTAAAAAGTGAACCACGGAGTTCTGTGTGAAGTCAATCTCATCAGGAGCCGAATGCTGTGCTCTGATTGGCTGTGATTGGGTGCCATAATTTTTAAGCCACAATTGCAACCAAAAAATAAACACGTGTTGATATAACCCATGTGTCAAAGGATTTAGGAGAAGATTTGAGATTTAAACGCTAAATCGTGTTTGCAGTGTAAACATCAGCTACCCCACCTTTAACAAAGTTTCAGTGGTTCAGAATTATAGGCTACTGAGATCCACATGATTGAACAATTATGTTGTTGTCTTTTTTCTCCCTGTTTGAGCTTTACATTTTATTTGAACGTCTAGTTTACAGTGATGATGTTTTATTGCCTATAGTGTTCTATTCTCCAATTTTAAAAGATAAGTAGGCTAGATGGAACATAAACACTTCAATGGAAGATCACAAAATCTCATGTGTGCAAAGAATAAGACTCCAATCCAGAGCTATTCAACATAAGGCCCGGGGGCCAGATCAGGCCCTGCAACCACTTGAATCCAGCTCACAAACCATCCTCTAAATATTAGAAAATATATTTGATCCATAATTACTGGTTTGGCTCTGGGCTACTCCTATCATCTAAACTTCTTCTTGTTCTTGTTCACTACCCAAATGTTTTTGTGTTTTTCCCCTTGCATTTTAGTTTATCTTTTCCCTTTATTATATAAGAGTCTAATGAAGTAGTTATTCTACAATGTTAAAACGTCTCTAACATTGTAGAATGTTGGGCCAGGGGTTTGTTGTGCCCAGAGGACACCTTTCTCCAAAAAAATCTGGCTTTTGGGAAAACTAAGTAGAATAGCCGTGCTCTAATCCTTCAGCCTCTCCGGTGTCTTGGGACACAAAAGTCTTGTGTATGTTCATGTTCTGTGTTTTATAAATTACAAATAAACCTATTGAAAAAATATATTATTTAACTCATTTTGAAAAAGTACTTCCTGTAGTAAGTGCTCACATTCCCCTGTTTGGGAAACACTGTGTACCTGATCCACGCAGGAGCTCTAATCAACTCTTAATAGTGTGAAATCTTACAGCCCCACTCATTGCTCTAACTGTTTTATGGTGCTGTGGGCAGAGGCGTAATTGGGAACTTGTGGCAAAGAAGTGCACTTCACAGGTTTAACAGCCTGCAGCAGCCATTAGAACCTCACTGACGACATTAGCTTTCACTAATGTTATTGTGTTCAGGGACAGTAATGAAGTGTGACCCATCATCAAAGGACAGTAGACAGAGGATACACATCACTCAGTAATGTAAAGTATATGGCCCAGAGTCAGACAGCACAAACTTTAGTTATACAGAGTCAGATTTTGCATTGGATGTCAGTCTGAAAGAATCTTGTTTTAATGAAGTATACGATCTCAGTGCTCACTCAAGATCCAGAATGAGTGTTTGCAGTGGAGATTAACATAGTTTTTCTGTTGTGTGAGATGTGTGGGCACTTGGCAGGTATTGATCACATTGTGGGGACTGAAATTAGCCTACACACACACACATACTCACATGATGTGGACCTGTCTGTTTAAATGCTGTTAAAAACACGCAAATCCTAGAGATCAACAACATGCATGTAGTCAGACTACAAGAAATTAATGAAAGCTAGTGTTTTGTCCTCTGTAAGCATTGAAACCCAACATATGTGTGGGTGTATGGGTGGGTGGGTGTAAGAGTGAGTGAGTGTGTGTGGAGGGAGTTAGACGGGACAACCCTGCTGAGAACCCTGCATGGTGGAGGTGTGATGGGGGAAACTCCACCAACAAAAGGCAGGTCTTTGATTAGAACAGCACACCACTGTCCCACTGTTTGTGATCCTCAGCAGGCCGTGCCCTCAGGGATGACCTACACACTGAGAGCTGGGGGCCTGGGCAGGGGCTCCAGATGCTCCCAGAGAGAGGGAGGGAGTTTACCAGCAGCACATTACTGACAGTGTATGGGGCATGTGGGGGGCTGTCCAAATAGAGGTGTGTGATGGATGGGTCTTTGGAGCTGGGTGGAGGGTGGAGGCTCTGTGATGGAGCACCAGGGGAATCTGCAGCACAGCTCTTGAGAATGTCATAAACCAGGGACAGAGAGAGCGTAGTTATATTTTAAACAAACACAGACGGTCAGCATTCCTCCAGTGACCAGAGGCTGGGGGCTTTGTGCACCACAAACTCACTGCAGCACAGAGGCTACACTGACTTCTGCTCTATAATGACTAATCATAAAATGATGTGTTTGAACTTGTGTCTCCTCCTTTATGTTATTGGTAGATTTAAAAGCTCCATGTGCTCCTCTCCACACACTCTTTCATTAACTTTATGCACATTTTCATTTCCAGTCAAGATCACATTTTTGCTGACCCATTTCTCTCTCTCTCTTCACATGGCTCATGGGTCAATCCGCACAGACACAACAGTCTTGGTGGAAGTATGCAATTCACTGCTTGAGCCTTGACATAATCAGAATAAAGATGGATATGTTAGTGTAACTTTGGTTTCTGTCAGACAAAATGTTGCTTTGGAATTACATTTGCCATATTCAAATGAAGTGGTTGCTTTTATAAACATGTGAAATATAAAGTTCAGAAAGAAGAGAGACAAGACATTCCATGCAATGTACTCATTCCCACCACAGAGCCACACAGGGCTCGCACATGCAGCACATTCACCCTGCCTTAGAACTGCTGATGGCCTGTTTTCATGAACAGATATTATTTCCAGATGGAGGTCGTGAATCAATCCTATGGAAACAAGCAGCAAGAGTAAAACTTGAATCATACAAAGAAGAGGGACAGAGAGGAACAAGTCTCTTTTTCTCTGCAGCGCTTGAGTCTCAGATACACACGCAGGAATAACAGCACAATAAATAATTTGAACAGGGATTAGGCCCACTTTACACTGGTCCTTCCGGTCAGTCTGCTCAAGCCTTATCTCACAACTCTTATCTGCTCTATCAGGCTCTAACCAGCCGACTTTGTCCAGACAACAAGGGCCAACGACAGGCAAATGGGGCCCAGAGCTCACAGACTCCATAAATGTCTAATCTGTGGATCTCGTAAGAACAAAACTCGAGTTAAGTCAAGTTAGCCATTTGCCATTTTACTCAAAACTCATTTTCAATGACCACTTTACCCTGAAATACAAATACAGTCATAGATTTTCTGCTCGTTTTCTGTCTGAAAATGACAACTGTAATGACAAAATGAATTTGTTCATTTGGAACTCATGAGCTTATGAAAACAGGGTAATATTAGCACCATCTCAAATTCTCCTGCCTTTAGTCTGTGTGCACTCACGCTGCCAGAGTTGTGTCTGTACAATCCCTGGTGAAAGCAGCACTGCCTCTTCTGTGGTCCACTGGGTCAGCAGCCACAGATGGAGTTCCATTCAGGTGCAAAGCACACGACAGGGCCTTTGTCTTGGGCCTGCCCTCTGATGCATTGGTTCATTTACATGTCTCAATTAAGGCTGATAATGAGCTCAGCATGGCACAGCATGTGAATGCATTCCACTGGTATTGTGCAAACTCAGGAGCGCTGTGCTTTGAGTTGTCCTTTTCAGATGGTACACAGATTGTAGCGGGGCAGGCACGCGAATAGATAAAGATTTAAAAACGCACAATAGTGAGTCAGTGCTCCCTGGGCTGCCCTCGGCCCCCCCGCCTACACCCATGGAGGTGCTAATGACAAACAAACAGGCTCTTTAAGTGCACTTGCACAAAGACAAAGAGCATGTAAATAACCACAACACAGAGTTGCAAATAAAAATAATAATAATACATTTATTTTATGAAAAACCCCAAATTACAGTAGAAAAAATATAATTTTTCATTGAAAATATAAAACAATTTCACCCACAAGGTGCATGTAAAATCAGATACATAATCATATCAGCATTTGATAATTTAAATAGATTTTCTTCATAAAAGGAATGATTCAGGTGGTGCAAAAAAAAGTGTGTGGATTTGTCTAAGCGCTTGTTTCTTGTCCTCAGGCTCAATGAGACGGTGGCAGCTTTGTGCTGGGAAGTCCCGCTCTGATCGTACCTGAAGGAAATCCCTGTAAACAGCAGCTGGCAGAGGCAGTCGTTTGGCTCTTCTTCAGACACTGTGCAGATCCCCTCGTGCTGATCCCAGTGTTCACAGGGACAGTACTGTCGGTGCACTTCATGGTCCATAATCCTGCTGAAGGTCATTTCAGCAAAGTCCTGTCAAAGTGCAGTTGTTATAGAGACAGTGGTTTTCTTCACATATACATCTGAGGTGCCATCAGGAACGAGCTGAGCAGAGCTGCTCCGGAAAGAGGCCAGGAGACGCCCTGAAGAGAGAGATGAGCGGATAAGTCCACACACAGTACAGACATGTTCAGGCATGATATGAGTAATGAATGTGTATGTTTGTGTTTAAAACACCATTAAAGGATTAAAAGACCCTGATCACTCAGCACTTTCATGAATTGGCTACAACAATATATACGATGTAAAACACCAACCACTCCACGTCCTCTGTCCCGTCAGACTGAAGCTCGAGCACTGGGAGTGAGAGTTACAGATGTGTGCAGCCTCTCGTGGGTTGTGTACCGACAGCACACAGCCCTGTGCACTGTAGGAGAGCCAGCAGCGATACTCTCCCCCAGAGACCCCTGTGCGCCACAGCAGTGAGTAGTCTGTGGAAGAAAAAACAACACATAGGACATTAGTTATGTGGCGCACTGAAAACACTACAGCATAGACAATACCTCCATTAATTCAGATTATACTCTCCTTTAGTTCTAAGATAACAGTGTCTAACATACTTACAACAAATGCACAGAGATACAAGTTTAGAATTTTTAGTTTGGAAAAGCACCATCAGTTCTTGTAGAACAGTGGCATAAGCCAGAAAAACTTTATTGAAGAGTTTATGACAATGTATTAAATCAGCTTTAAACTCAAATTAACAAAATTTCAAGTTGAAACTAATAGCAGATTCAATTTAATTTTTCTGTTGGGGTACTGCGTCTGTTGCATTTGTCCCTGTAGTAGACCAGTTTACTCCACATCCTGCCCACAGTGAACCAGGCTCCAGCCCTGACCTCTACCTCCATTCATCAGCTGCTATGCTCCTCAGACCTGAATCATCTGCTCTCCATTAGAGACACACATTTGTGCATGCAGCGGACAAAGGCTGGTGTGTAAGCTGCATGGAAGAGTGCTGCCTGTTAACCTTCTAACTGGCAGAAGCGGGTGGGGTATTGGTGAGGCGAAAACGACACGAGGATCTGCCTCTGGCTTTGAGAAGGGGGAAGAAAAGTGAACAAGGGGCGGAGTGTTTGAGGCAGCTCAGGAGAGAATTTGAGCCTGCTACTGCAACAGACAGTCCTGAATCACCACTGTGTCATGAACTATCAAGAGAACGTTTTTGTATCTGAGGAAGCGCTACATTTCTACCAAAGCAAGCTCTTTCTGAACTATGACACTAAATTGTACCTCAAATCTACCACATACATCCAATTGTTAAGAGAATACAAACATATTTGTTATAGCTTGTCTTCTCTTTTTGGTTTTGTCTTATCATCTGGAAAAGAGCCATTTTCTATAATTTGGCTACTCCCACATTTTGAGGAGTGCTTGTCTGGGGTGTGGTAATTGTGAGAAAAGAAATATGTGCTGATGCATTTGAAAAAAAAAAAAAAAACTAACAAAAAAACAAACAAATCAACATAGCATACATTAGTTTCACAACTTGTTCACTAAAACATTTATGGTTACATACATTTGATTAGAGCATTTTGTCAAGACTAATGTTTGTGGTTAGACCATGTCTATTTTGTTTTACTTTTTGAGGATAAAAACACTTCCTGCTGTGAGATAATTTTTATTTTTTTTTAACTGACTTCAGCTCACCTCTGATGAGGCGATTCAATTAGCAGCTCTATCTAAAGTGAGAAAAACACACATCAAATTTAACATCAAACAACCTCTGCCACCTATTTGTGTGCCAGGTCCTCTGGGCCTGTGGAGGGCCTGTGGAGGGCCTGTGGAGGGCCTGATGGGCTTTGTGCTTTTAGTTGATGGCACCTTCTTGTTAACTCAAAGCCTTTCCTCCCAGTGTGAGTCTCCACACTCCTCCATCAGTGATTCGATTCACATAGCACTGCTATATAAACAGTTCTGCATCTGGGAATGGAAACTCAGTGCAGGAACGCAGCCAGCCAGTCGTTCTGGTATTAATATTTCATCGAGCGGGGGAGAGATGGGAGGCCAGAAGTGCAGTGAGACTGAACTCTTTCAGGAGCAGACAAAGTTTGAGAAATACCATGTTTCAACTTAAAACATGCGCTGAAAAGCCTACAGCAGAAAAGTATTGGTGGTTTGAGAAACACAACTTGCTGCTCAGCAATTAATTAACTTTGATCTACTGGAAACTAAAAGTACACTTTTACAATAAAATTTAACTTTTTTTGTCTCACAAAACAAGACAAATATTTGTCATTTTTCCTGCCAAACCTCAAAGAAAACTTGGACTTAAATTGGTGAAACTGGTGAAACTTTGGACTAATCCCTTCTTGTTGAGCTTGTCCTCTCATTCCAGCTGCCTAATAAACCTGTCAAAACAGCCTGGAGAGGTAGAAACACCCTGCCCCCGACTTTTCTCCCATTCCTAAAGAAAACAGCAAGCCGGCCTGTCTGCTCTCAGGAAGCAGGGATCATAGCAGTTTAGACTGGAGTAGTTGGGCTGGTTAAATCAATGAAGTTTTCCTACATCATCAACATGAAAGAAAAGTACTGTGGCAGATTTAATTAAATTGTGCCTAAATTAGATATTCTAATTCTTGAACATTTTAAAATTCTTGATTAAAAAAAAAAAAGAATTTATGATGCACAATCCAAATTACTAATAAACTGTCATCTTCTTCCTACCTGAGCACTGCTCCTAACAGATGCCCCAGGTGCAGTAGCAGATGAATCAAATGAAGAGAATGAATTTCCCTCCCAAATGAATAATAAAGTTCATCTCTACCTCATAATTTAACAAGCTCGATTTAAAAAGATATTTATGAGGTTTCAGGACTAACATTAAGCAACCCTTTATATGAACTGTACAGTGAGGTAAAGTTTATCAAAAAGGAAAGTAAGAGTGTGTACCTGAGAGTTCAGAAGCCGGCAGGGTGTCCATGTGCGCTCCAGACTGGTACTGAGCCAGCAGCTCCTCAAAAGCCTGCAGCGTTTCATTGATGTCACTTTTCAGCTCGCCTGCACAAATGCCACAACATCTACTATGAAGCTCCACTCAGGGCTTTTGTCTGACTGCTATTCATTAAGTTAGAGTCCTTTGACAGACATGTCAACACACGACTAATGCAATAGCTTTGTCAGATCTGCAGTGCTGCTCACCTGTGGAGTTCATGATGTGGTCCACCAGGTGTGTGAGAGTGGGCGGAGCCTGGTGCGGCAACAGGTAAGTGAAGAAATATCTACAGACAAACAGACAGGGTTTAGATGGGCAGTAAAATATGAAATATTAAAAAAGTACACAGTTCATAGTCAAATGAAAATTGCACATGATATCCATGGGCATAAATGTGTCCCTTTAATGTGCACCAATAGGGAATACTATCAAGTAATCGTCTTGCATTGCATTGACTCAAAAAAGTGTATTCTTGATAAAATCACAGTATAGTTAAAGAATTTGACAGATACCCATAGTCCTTTTTTGTATTTTTGCATTTTGATACACTACTTTATACATAAACTTTATTTTTATTGGTAGAGGCAATAGGCCTAAGTGAAATATTTGGGCAATTCAAAATTTGAATTCAATAAATACAGCATTGCCTTATGGGAAACTTTGGCTGTCATCTTGCCTAAAGTATGTTTCTTTGAGAAATAAGTAGATCATATAATAGTGCAGCAGGGATTATAATGACACACCTCTGTATTCAACACCTTCACTCATCAGACTTTACAAAAAAGGTGTGTGGCTGCACCTGTAGGCGTTGTACATGTTCCTCTTCTGGTTGAGTCCGTCACACAAGCCGCGCACACACGGGACAGTGAAGTTGCGCTGAGGAAAGAGTAGAGTGCAGTCTTCACCGGTCTGACAGCGGGTCGGCTCTGCGCTGACATCATCCAAGTCCGTGAGTTTTAGCGTTCCGGACACCATGACAAACTGTCGGGGCTGGAAGTCCAACAGAGCTACAGAGCCGAGAGGAGAGCTGGACAAGAAGTGTAGCAAACGCACCAAGTCCAGGCAGACCTGCAACACAGTCACAGGATTAGTCAGAAATATTGGGCAATAGTTTTGGCAAATATGAAACGTTTTTTCAACTGGTATATTGTGCCATTTCTGAAAAAGATCTAAAATTCAGGAGGTTTGGTTTGATGTCTATAGCTAAAGAGCTCTCACGGTTCACAGAGGTCATTCTAAAAGGCTCGACACGTTCTTCAATTTTATCCCCTTTCATTAAAGACAAAAATAGTAAATCCAAAGTCTCACAAACACTGCGATTCCACTGACCACATTTGCAAGCCATTTCCTGCGACTGTTTTTATAGCGCTCTTTAAACACTGTAATAAAACAAAAAGAGAAAATAAGTAGGCTACTAAAAACCAAATAACTGCATTAGTTGGACGAGTGGAAGAGCAAAAGCTGCTGTGGCGTAGCACACATTGCTGCAGCTTGAGGTCATGTGCACTGCTCTGGGACGTCCCGAGCACCGGGGGTGAAACCCAACACCCTGCATTACTGTAGCTGCGCAGATGCAGTGAGATGGAGAGGCTCATGCGCTCCAGGGGCTCTGGGTGATGAAGCTCTGGACATACATGCTCCTTTGTTAGAACTTTTAAAAATCTTGCTCAGCATGTTTGGAGTCTTTGTTCTCCGGCAGATACTCTCAGTCAGGGCTGCGGGGGCTGCTGTGGGACCCCCGCCGGGAGCATACCTGGGCTGCTGGGGCACTAAGCCCCTCTGTCAGAGTGGCTCAAATTCCTGGGCTGCAGCGGATTAGGTTGGCCCTCCCCGCAGACACACGACGCAGCAGTTTCAAATGTCTGCCGCACTCCTTTTATCACACAGCTTCAGATCACGGTGTCAAACTGCACTTTACCAAAGGCTACAGCAGTAAACCTCAGTCTCATCAAAGGCTAGAACTGTCATACATTTATTTCAAATGACAGTGTCAGTACACCTATCGGGTTGCATCCATTGGTCCAAAACAGAACTACAACATAAAGGTCTCAATAGAGATACAACTAGTGTCTTTTGATTGAAATGATCACATAAAATAGATTCCAACGTAAATCATCAAACTAGATGTCACAATAAAGTCATGACAACGCTTACGGTTAACTACACCTGCAATACCTGCCTTTGATATGGCTGCTTCTTTTTATTGTATATTGTTGATATAATGTAATATTGATATAATGCAGTATTAATAGCACTGGTAATAACTACTTACTAATTTGAACAAAGACTTAGTTATTCAGAAAAATATTGAATGAAATGATGTTCTTAGTAACTATTTAATTAAGGGTTTTGTTCTTTTATTCACGTTTATTAAGACTAATTAAGGGGCAGTTATCATAAAGTATTATTATTAATTTTATTGGCACTCTAGGGTTAAAAAATTGCAAACATTTTTAATACATTATTTTTGGTAATAATTTTGCATTTTTAGCAAAAAAAAAAAAAAAAAAGTAAATCACTTTTTTTAAAGCAGACTCATAATTTCAATCTTACTCCTATGACTGTAATAAGTATTTATAAGTAATTTTCTTCCTTAGAAAGTTCTTACTCCTCTGATTTGTCAAATCCAGCCACCATTCATTAAGGAGGAGTAGGCTATAGAGTTTTTTGCAATCATTATTAAACTTGGTTTAGATTAGATTAGTATATCACAGACAAAACTTTGCCCAAGTCTTTGATGAGTAAGCAATAAACGGGACTCAAAACTCAAAAAGTCTATCCTTTGAATCATCAACAAAAACCATATGCCATTTGTGTTCTATTATTATTAAAGACCTAATAGTGCTCACCCTGAATCGGTCTTCCCAGGGGCTCTGCAGCAGCTGGATCATCTGCAGAGGAGTGCCCTGCTCCAGGATGACGGCCAGTCTGCCTCCCTCTGCTCCCCCTCTGCTCTCTGCCTCTCGGGCGCTGTGTTGGCCCTCGCAGTGCCCTCGGAGCTGCAGGGCGGATAAAAAAACACACTGTTATTCACTGGAAATGCATCTCAAATACTTATGTGCCAAGTGAAAGCAGAGAAGTAAAGAACATTAGGGTCGTAATTTTAGATTGTACGCAAAACAATAACTTTCAACACCTAAGCTTGGACTTTATGGTCTAACGTAAGACTACACTGCTTTTTATAAAAGATTATACTACATTGTGCATAATCTCACTCTTAAGTATATTCTACAGTTTCTCAAAGTGTGGAACATAGAAGCTAGAATTTGATCATATTCTCAAATGGGCTGGTTATGTCCTACTTTGTGATGGGATAAAAAAAAAAATAATAAAAATAATAAACTTCACAGCAATTATAAAAAATATAATCTTTGCAATTTAGTGTTTCCAATCACCAATGAGCACCTTCAAATTCATAAATGTAAGATTTCCATGAGCAAAAAATAAAATAAAATAAAATGGTTACTATACGCAGTAATGTAAACTTGTATCTAAGTAAAGTTCATTGTACAACTTATAAACATTTAATTTAGTATCTCAAGTGAAAATTATGCAATTATCTTCAAGTGAGGAAGAGCTTTAGAAAGAAAAATTTCTTCGATTTCTTTGTTTAGACCACCTCTAGCATTGGACATTAACAAGAACAAATCCACAAAAATAATAGACTGGTAGAGATGGTTAAATGCTGTAAACGTTGATGTTCCAGGTCGAACAGAGTCAGAGCTTGGACGGACAGGAGGACATTGTCTTGTAGAGAGCTGGACAAAGGTCAGCGCGGGGTCAGCAGCGCTCAGTTAATCAGAGACATGCTGGTATGAGACAGAGCAGCTTTTCTTCCACCTCAGTGCGGAGAACAAAGCCTGGGCAAGAGCGTGTGTTCTTGATTATGGAAAATATGCAGGAAACTTTCATTTTTATATCAGGACGTCAACTATTGCAGGTTTAATTAGCTGACTGATATTTTTTGGAAATTCAGAACCTTAAAAACCTAATAACTTTCTTAAGCAGACATGTCCAACAGATCAAATAATGAACTGTTTTAATGTATATTTTGTATTATAGCCGATATTTACATGAATACATTTTCATCCTAGCTAACATAAGCTCACATGAATGGTTTCCAGTGCGATTCCTGACTTACCCGATGACGTTGGGATGCTGGAGACGCTTCAGCAGGACCATCTCTTTTTTGAGTTTATACGCCACGAGTTTTCGACACGCCTCGGGCTCGTTAAACTCCTCCACACACTTGCCCATGTCTATGCCCTGCTCGTTGACCAGCTTTAATGCCACAGCCGGACCTCCGGCCAGGTTAGCTTTGACTACAAGCTTAGTGTATCCGGACCCGAGCACCTCCAGCGCCTGCATGTCCACCAGAGAGTCACAGCCCATCTCATCTCCAGGCGTTTGGCTCCAGCACGCGCGATCTGGTCCCACACTCTGTAGTCCCATGTGGAGTCCACAACCTGCTCTGACGCGCGCTCCTCATCCTCAGTAACAAAAAGCAGAGGAACAATTTCCCTGCGTCGCTCGGTGAGTAGAGAAATCAGCGCCTCGGGGAGCTGCTGCTGCTGCTCGCCACGGGTCACGTTGGAAACGACCCGAGCTCCAAACTGCTGCACGCTGCTGATCAGCAATGAAACTAAAATAGAAAGAACCACAAAGGCCAACAATGCGGCCGCGCGGAGGGAATTGCCCATACTTTTCTGCGCCACTTCGAAAAAGAAGCGGTGCCGCCGTGGGCTCCAGCGCTCACCTCAGCAGCTCAGTGAAAGTTTGAGTGAGAGAGGAGTTGGTGCTCAAGACGTGATCAGCTCCTGGTTTCCTCCTCCCGGGAACTCCCTCCAGAGGTGTGTCCTGTCCACTCGTAACCCTACACTCTCTGCAGGCTACCTCGTGCGGTCACCCGTGGGGCTGCTGGCGCTGCTCTGCTGGCACCACCGAACAAAACAGACATGGTGGGGGAAAAAGAAATTAACAAATGCAAGGTCAGACATAGCTGGACACTTTTAACCTATAAAAACAGAACAAGGATGACGACTAGCCTGTCAGTGAAATATAGCTTAGAATATATCCTACAGACATGAAAATGTCACTTTACATTTTTTCCAGACAGAGGTGTTAATAGTGTTAATAATGGGAAAAAGTGTTTCTGACCATTTTATTCAAAGCTTTGGGATCTTTTAGTTGTTTAGTTTTATGGCCTATGTCCACAAGGTGGCAGCAACCAGCCAACCACCGAGGCATAAAATGAAGTGAAGTTGTGCCCAATATAAGGCCTTTCCCCACTGTAGGAACATTTTTCAGTTCCTAGAACTTGTTTTTAGTTCCATACCCCATTTTGGGTGTGTTCACACAGAGCAGGAACTTTGAACTGGGGCCACTCTTTAGGGACTTTTTCAGCTCCTTCTCTTTCAGTCAGACAGGAACTTTTTTGATTACACAAATTTCCAACATTATCTTTGTTTGGAAATATGTTTTATATTTTCTGATATTTAGACAAGCTTTCCTTATCCCAGAGAAAAAATACAGCATTAACTGTAGAAGTTCCCAAAATAAATATTTAAATTTGTAAATAGTAACTAATATTAGGAATTATGGTGAATATTTGTGTTTTGTTGATTTCAGTGATGATTTTAGTTTTTGTACATCATAGTTTTATGCAGAAGGGAAAAAAAACAACAACTTTGTTTGACTAATTCCAACATATGACTTAATGTTCTAGACAAAACAAATATTGAAGTTAAAGCGTTTTAGCCTCACTTTCAGAAACTGTTGCTGTGTGAACGAAAACATGGGTCTCTGGTCATAGATTCTGGCTGGGCCACTCTAAAATATAATAATGTTTGTCCAACGTGCATCTAATAAACTTATTAGGCTATTCCATTTGCATCCATGGAACATATTTACTCCAAATGCACCAATGACATAAAAATCATCCCATAAAGTAGCATCTATAAGATACGGAGAAAAGGAGCACGACTGCAGCATCACTTGGGCTGGACCAATGAGCGTAGCGCAACACCAGCGGCTCGGAGCCAATCAGCGCGCTCCTCTGCCTCACTGCCTTTTCTGAGGTGAGTATCACAAACAAACGAGCTGTCTGCGTGACTAGCGTGGACAGCATTTGGACAGATGGAGGTGAAGGCCTCGCAGAAGTAAATATCTGTAGCTGGGCAGTCAGAGCAGGATGGACGCGTGTTCGCTCGGGAAAAGCACCAGCGCCATAGTGATGGACGGAGAAGAGGCGCGGGGAGCAGCTCTGAGGTGGGCGCTTTTACACGCATCTCATCAAGATATGGAAATGACATTTAAGAAGAATGTAGGTCACTAGTTTGTAGCAAAAGATCTGTCTGATGGCACAATTTCACATGTTAGGCTAAATGTTATACGTTATTGATAAACTAAAACGTAGATTGTCGGCTAGCTATATGAAGGCTACTTTGTCATCTCTAGGCCATATTTAACCTACTTTTAGGATAGGGGTTAAAGTGAATTCGCCTATTGTTGAATAGGTCTGTTCTGTTTACCTTGAAGTAGCCACTCTTCTGCATAGGCTGCATAATTAACAAAACTGATTTCCAAATGGAGAAGCTGAGAGCTGAATAATTTCACAATTCAATGACTGTGTTCACTATCTCATCCACTGCAAGCAATTACAAATGAGCTTACTTTAACAGGCTATACATATTTATCCACACTGACACATTGGAGAGACTTATTCATGCATTTCTCCAATAGATTAGACTAATTGCGTTCTCATATTTTTTTTTACATTACATTAGATTACATTAGTCCTGTGCTTAGATTTTTCTGCTTGTGTGTAAGTCTCTCCATGGCCTAGCACCAAAATACACCTTGGACTCCGTGGACCTCGGGGAATAGGCCCCCTGCAGGTGTCCACAGTCTCTCACTATCCTGCACTGCTGCTCAGTGGTTTCAGATTAAAGTAAATCTCAGAAAACAAAGTCCAATGGTGTAGAGAAAAACTAAATCTAGAGTGACATTTGCAGCTTGTGGTGATTTGACATTCATAGTCAAAGCAGGAGGATGAGAGACCAGACCCAACAATGTAAATGAGTTCTGAAGTGTGTGAGAAATATTGAACTTTTTTCTGATATTTTTAATCATTTTAGATGCATAGATTGCAAAGGAAGAGTTGTTTGTATTCTTAAATTGACGTTTAATGTCAAATTTTGGGACTAATTGGAGACTATTTTGCAAGACATGTTGTTAATGAGGTATTTTCTCCTGTGACTGTGTATATTCAGACTATTCATTAACTCTTAGCACAGGTGTTATGGGATCACATGAGTAAATTGACTGTTGATTTTGTTGCCCTGGAGACAGAGCAGGAAGCACACAGCACAGCACTTTACCATCCAGGCCCTTAGTGGAAAAACAAACAGAATACTTTAGCATGCAGCCAGTTTAGTATAGACAAATGCACACACAGTGGGCAATGTTGCCAATCAATTTGGTTGTCACTCTGACACAGTAGATCTCTTGTGATGATGAGTGCAGCATTCTGTCATTTCTACATTCAACACCGCAGCCTAGGTCATCTGTTCTGTCAAACCCTGAGTCTTGTGTGTTTAACAGTGACCCCCCATCTATTGCACTGTGCCCTCCTGATCATCAGTGCACTGTGGCCCATTCTGAGGAGGGGCTCTTCTCTGAGGGGGGGCTGTGTGACAGCTGCAGCAGCCTGGGCAGACCCTCCTCCTCCTGCAAGCTGTATCACCAGGTAACGACATTCTTCACCACAACCTTCAGGACAGAGTTTTTTGTAAAAACAAGTGAGAGACAGAATAAGATGAGAGATAACCTGATCTTATTAGGGTGAGACACTACACTGTTTGCTCTCTTAATAAACAAACTTTCATGTGGAAATCAGAAAATTGTCTAATCTGCTCCTAAAAATGTTATATTATTTAATTCATATATATTTTATTATGAGTCATTAATGTTGTTAAGGTACTTTGTGAGTAAACTAAAGCAGAAGTGTCACATTGATGGCTTTAAATTTCATTTTTTTTCTATTCACATGCAGTTTCTTGTCTTAATGAACAATTATAGCTAATTAATTAAATGTAATACTCTTTGAAATGTATTTTTATTAAGGTTATATCACCTAAATAATGGTAAGGTTTTTATTATGAGATTCGTAAGACTTTGTTCTCCTGTCGGTAGGTGCCACAGGTGTCCCGCTTGGGGCCTTTTGACTCTCCTTTACCCAGAGTGTGCCCTCACTCCAGCCAGATTGGCATCTGCCATAACTGCCCCAGAAGTTCCAGGGGGAAGCGGGAGTGCTCACTGGAGGCTGGAAAGGTGAGGGCCCAGTCCTCGTGTCCTGGACCAGTTCATTGCCACTGGCTACACACCTCAGCCGACAATGGGCCACATAAACCAACTCAGGCACAAACTGTCAGGTAGTAGTGTTTTTGAGTGACAATTGTGAATGAAACTAGTGCACAACTGTCCCACTTACAACAGCCTTTTTGACTCATTGCAGGGATGGAGGGCTGTCATTGATCATCAAGCTGTAAGTGTCACAAAATGATCTTTGTTGTTTAAACAAGTCTCACCCTGTTCTCCTTTGTCTGTTTTAGATATGGTCAGCTGTTGATTGAGCACCCATTAGGTTTACTGCTGAGTTGTGCTCTGCTACTCTTGGGCTTTTCTGGAGCAGCACTTCTGATAGGTTCACTACCAGATTTCTCTAACCCTCTAATTGTAAGTCCAGACCATCTGCATAGAATTAGCTTGTTGTATATAATTCTATCTCATGCGTTTTATATCATTTTATTATCTCTGTTTCTATAATTTTGTACCCAGTATGAATATTAAATGAGCAAACTAAAAGTATTTTTGGAACAGTTAAGATCAATAATGTATCTCGTGCAGACACACAGAAGTGCATGCTTTGATGTGCTCTTGTATGTTTGGATGCAGGGCTTCGAGCCACGGGGAACATACATCAGTTTGCGTGAGTCCAGTCTACAGCAGCTGCTTGAAAACACAGGGCCTGGCAGGACTCTGTCTCTGCTGCCACAGGCACTCAGTCCAAGGTCTGCAGTTCACTCTGTTCTATGCCAGCTACACATAACTTATGAGAGTCACACCAAGACACACGGAGGAGAGTGTGTCAAATAAAAAACACCCACTGAATTTATTTTTGAATCTATTTTTATCAAATCACAAATGATATTGTTTAAAAACAAAACAAAAAACGAAATACTAAATATTTCAAATAAGGTACTTTTTTGTTTATTTTACATTCAATAATGTGGTGTATGTTTTCATGTATCTTGCAGAGCAGGAGCTGTCAGCCAGAACAGCAGCAAAGCACGCACCAGGAGGATGTTAGACAGACCCACCAGTCCAGACCCCTTTCTCTGTGATTCTCCAGGTCATCTGCACATACTCTATGACTTCTATGATAAAATTACATTTACAATTATTTATTAGTCCAAATGAATTAAGTCAAAATATGCAATCAAAATTGATATTTGTGTGTTGCATGTGCAGGTGAGCATCTGGCACAACTTGTGTTCAGATCTGAAAATGCAGCCAGTCTGTGGAGCCTGAGGACCATTCAGTCCATGTGTGAGATTGAACAGTCCAAGGTAAGCATCATACAATACGTCCACATGCATGTACTTCCATATGATATGACTATTCCTCTTGGGTTACATGTCATCTTTTAACATGAAGTAGACTGCTGTGAACATTCTTCATTTGATATGAAATCTCTCTTCTGCTATGTAAAAGATTCGGTCCCAGGCACACTTCCAGGATGTGTGCCAGCGTTCGCTCAGAGGCGAGCCCCATGACGGAGGCTCGAGCCATGGCTGCTGCCCCAGCTGGTCGTTAGGGAACTACTTAGCTGTCCTAACAAATGCATCCCGCTGTCTTAGCCTCACTGCACACCAGGTCACCTTCACATACTACTACATAAAGTACAGTTTTACACCTAATATTAATTACTGTGTCTCATAGGTTTCTGAGTCTCTGAACCTGCTGCGTAAATGTGCTCCATACTATCACGAAGGACATCTCACAGAAGCTTGTGTGGACAGACCCAAACTCGGTGCTTGTGCTTCTGTTCCCAGTCGCTGTAAACAGTCCCATGTGGTGTTCCAGATACTACACTTTTTGGTGGATAAGGACTTTCTGGGCCCTCAGACAATGGAGTACCAAATCCCTACCTTAAAGTATAGCCTTATGTTCCTCCCAGTAGAAAAGGGTGAGAAAATGATGGATATCTACATGAACAGTCTGGAAGGACAAGATCTGTCTTACAAAAACACCACCATTACTGGCATGGATTTTGGCATCAAGCAGACCCTTTTCAAACTCTACCTTTCCAGAGACTGTGTTTACCCGGTTCTTGCGGTTTTGACTCTTCTTCTATCCATGGCAATTTATCTACAGTCACCATTTGTTGTAGTGTTATCTGTTTTAGCCATTACAGGCTCCCTCCTCACATCCTACTTCTTGTACAAAGTTGTATATCGTCTGACATTCTTTCCTCTTGTCAACCTTACTGCTGCCATTATTCTCCTGGGAAGCTGTTCAAATCAGGTTTTTATATTTGCAGACTTTTGGAATCTATTGCTCTCCCAGAGACCTTGTGTCTCTCTAGAGAAGAGAGTCATCAGAGTTCTGCATGAAGTTGTTATCTAATCATAGCCACTGGATTGACCTCTAGTGCAGCTTTTTTCTCAGGTTTTCTAAGCAGCCTCCCAGCTATACGCTGCTTCTCAATTTACCTTGGCACAGCTTCCTTTATCAGTTCTCTTCTAGCATTAGTGTGGCTGCCGTGTTCTTTTATTTTACGTGAGCGGTACATGAATTCATCCCCTGCCACTGTTCAGGGATGGAGACCTTGCTGTTCCAAGAATACCAATGGATTCTGGGAAACAAGTTCTCGCAAGAAATGTCTGTTCAATCTCAGTCAAAAAACAAAAGAGCTCAAAAGAGGAGTCAGTGATACATCAAATCTGTTATTCATGAAGATCCTTCCATGTGGAGTAGTAAAATTTCGGTACATTTGGGTTTGTTGGTTTGCTGTGCTTGCTGCTGGAGGCACCTATATGGCTTGTGTGGAACCAGGTATGAAGCTACCTACTCTTGAGAGTAAAGTCAGTCAACTCTTCCGCTCCAGTCATCCATTTGAGAGATATGACGCAGAGTACCGCCACATGTTTATGTTTGAGCGCCAGAGAAATGGAGAGGACATGCCACTTAGCCTACAGTTAGTCTGGGGCGTCAAGGCCACTGATAGCGGAGATCACTTTAACCCACTCAGCAACAATTCTTTAGTTCTGGATCCAGAATTTAACATGAGCAGCCCTGACTCTCAGATTTGGTTGAAAGATTTTTGTGCACGTGTTCAGAATCAAAGCTTTTATTTCACTCCATCACCTGAAGACAAAGGCGTGGTAGAAAACATATGCTTGGTGGAGCAGTTAGTAGAGTGGGTCTCAACGCGGCATTGCTCAGAGGGGAATAACCCAGCTGACCTCTGCTGTGCTAACCAGACCTTCCCTTTCCTTCCCGCTGTGTTTGAGCATTGCCTGAGCCTGCTGCTGGCTGAGCGCTACAGCCAGGGCCACCTTGCTCACGCAGGGGGAGTGTACTTCCACAAGGATGGAAGAATTGCTGCCCTTGTTTTAGCATTCAGAACCACATTTCTCTTTAGCTTTAATTACACCACCACTAGTGTCTATTATGAACAAATCCTTGCATGGTTTACTAAAGAGAAAGCTGGTTCTCCACCGGGCCTGGCCCGCGGTTGGTTTACAAGCCAGCTTTCTCTGTTAGATCTGCAGCAATCCCTCAGCTCAGAGACGCTGCTGGTATCAGGCTTTTCTGTGGCCTTGACATTTGCCTTTTTGCTGGTTAGTACTTGGAACATTCCTTTGAGTCTGTATGGCATGGTGGCTGTAGGTGGCAGTGTCTTTGTCACTATTGGCCTCCTGGTTCTGCTTGAATGGCATTTGAGTGGCATTGAGGCTCTCTTTATATCCTGTGCTGCAGGATTGGCTGTTGATTTCATTGCAAACTACTGCATATCCTACAGCTTAGCGCCACACTCAGACAAAATTGGGAAGGTAGCACATGCCACTAAAAGGATGGGATGCCCTGTCGCAGTCGTTTCTGGAGTTTTTTTTGTATGGGAATTGTAATGTTGCCATCAACTGCTTTACTTTTTAGGAAATTAGGCATTTTTTTGTTTTTGGTGAAATGCGTGGCATGTGGATTTGCAACTTTCTTTTTCCAGTCTTTGTGTTGTTTTTTTGGACCACAGCAAAACTGTGGCAGGATTATGTTTCCGTGTTTTATGGAACATACAGAATCTTGTGTGACTGTAAACAGCTCCTCCTCTGCTGCTAATGGAGCTTTTGACAAAAACAGAGTGAGAAGGAGCTATGACCAGGACAGAGGAGGCTTTTTTATACCCCAATCACCACCGTCAGTCGAGACAGAAACTCAACGTTGGCACTGGTCAAGGGCATGAGCAATATGAGCTGCAACCTCTGGCCTATCGACTCAGTGACAGTTTTGAAAACAGTACTTGTACTAGCAAATTGTCCAACAGACCTTCTGTCCTATCAGATGAGATCCATTTTGTAGCAGAGAGAATATATGCACTGATAGTAAAATGTGTTCTACTCCTCCTGCCTTGCAAACATCCTCCCCCTACAAAGACACCAGCGTACAGCCTGACCTTTTGCACCAGGGCAAACCAATGTGCACGACTTGTAGAGGTCACTGTGGTGGTCACTGGAGCAATACGCCCTTCTCTTCATCTTCCAGCATTGAGGAAACTACAGCTAGCCACACTCTTGAAACAATTGAGCATCTTTCATTGTGCAAAGATGTAAACAAGGCACAAACTCAACCGCTGTGGGCCCTGTCGCAGAGTTCCTATGAGTGCTTGGACTCCAACGACAGCTGTTTGAGCATCATAGAAGCAAAGGCCTCTACTTCAATACAATCAATGGAAGAGGAGCAACTGCAACCTGGACACTTAAATGAAAAAAGAAGTACTCTTCGTTTATCTCTCAAAGATACTTCTTATGGAGGTGAGAATAAAGGCAGAAGCAGTGAAGCGGTCATTTTACCCAACAGTAAACCAGACCTACCAGACGTGTGGATTAAAAGAAGTGGAGAGCAGGACGACAGCAGCTGAGGTTAACAGCACTGTGCATAATAATGTTCAAGTAAAAAAATATGTATACTTTGGAATATGTATGTTCAGTCATTTTTGTGAATAAAACGGCAATAGCATGTATTAATGTGCAGTATGATTAATATTTACAATTTTTTAAGAGTGCAGGTAAAAAGATACAAAAAATAAATTGTATATGGAGTACTCAACGAATTATAATTTTGCATTTAAAAGGAAATCTATTTTATTAAAGAAAGAGTAATGTCAAATGTCATGTTCTAAGCTTTTACTGTTAACACTTGACAAGTTGTTAATTATATAATTGGGTTTCTTAACTAGATTGCCAGTTCTTACTAAACCTACAATCTCCCGATCTGAAGAGTCAACATCACCTGCGCAAATCATTGTCCAGTGCTAATGCAGCCTCAGTGTGATTATTCTGGAGGTTTTGAACTTTCACATGAAACATGGTCTATCCATTTATTGAGAATTAGAAAAACTTGAATGAGTCTTCTTCATGTAGCTCTTAATTCAAAATAGCAAAGCCTAATTAACTAAACTTTATTTTAAGCTGGGACTTAAACGTAAATCATACCATGTTTTTAATTCCCTTTAGCAGTGTACATTCACACACATTTAGAACAAAAACTCTGTATGACTAAAATCCCTGAATGTCTGATAAGGCACTTCCAATCACAAACAGTCACTGAAGGTTACTAAAACAAAACTAAACTATATAAAGCATCTTGGAGGGTACATTCTATTAAAGTGCATACGATAGCCTTTCTAAATGAGCTCTGATATCTGATAATGACTTCTAGAAAACAGAGTACAGATGTTGGATTTTGGTTATTCTTTTTAATGAATTACTTTTTTATATAAATCTGGTAGCACAACTAAAATACTGATATTTGAAGAAAGTTAGCTAGCTGCTAGATTACCATCACTTAAAAACAATAATTTAAATATTTATAATACCAAATAATGTTTTAATCTTAACAGCAAAAAAGAAAATCTAGATGGGAGTCATTTTTTTTTATTTTTAAACAGTCTCCTCCCAGTCTTCATTGGCCCAATCTGGTAATGTGTTGAATATTCAAAATCAGGGCCTTTGTAGCGCAGGGCGTGCAGATACATAACCAGCTCCTTCTCCGTTGGGTCGGCTCGTACAAGCTTGCATTCACTGCACAGGTGGTCAATGTCACTGTTTGATGTAATCGCCCTGGTAGTTGTGCTGTCAGTATCAGAGTTTTTGATAGGGTTCTCACCAATTGGGTCATTGTTCTTGATGCGGTCGCATGTTGCAGGCGAAGCGCCCAAATGATCACTTGCACCATGACTTGAAGTGTGATTGGCTCCACCGGTATCCTCAGTTTTACAAACACTTTCTGTTTTCCCTTCTTCAACTTCCACGACAGCATCTTCAGGTATGTCCAGGAGGTGTAAGCTCTCATGAGACCGGTGCTCTTCCACCAGAGCCAGCAGAAGCTCTTCATTGGTTCTGCCCACCATCCCCCCCTTACCCCTGTGGGGACCCCAGGCAGAAGAGCTGTATATAGGATCATTAAGGATGGGGAACCCCAGGTACTGTAAGTGCACTCTGATTTGATGTGTGCGGCCGGTAAGTGGTAAACAGCGCACCACACTCGTTTTTCCATTAAAGCTGAGTCTCTCAAATACAGTACGACATTCTTTACCTTTAGAATCCACGCGACATAAGCCGATTTTAAAGGAAACTACCATGATGGGCTCCTCACAGGTGATCTTCCCTTCTGGAAACTCTCCCTCCACCCGGCACACATACTCCTTTACAAGCTACAATAAAAAGTATAGAAAAACTCAGTAACAGAACAATAGCATTAATTCTTCAAATCTCAGCCTGGACATACCTGTCGGTCTCTGACTAGTTGGTCCAGCCTTTTTGAAGTCTCCAGGTTTCTTGCAAACAGCAAAACTCCTGAGGTGAGTCTGTCCAGCCGGTGCACCGTGTGAAGCTCGGAGATGCCCTGCTCTTTGCCCAGGATGAAGATGACTGTGTTGTGCCGAAAGCGTCCGCAAGGGTGCACAGGAATAGAAGCAGGTTTGTTCACCACCAGGACTTCGCCGTCATCAGCCAAGATTTCCATGGGTCTCCCCACCACAGGAGGTTCATGGCGATGCACAGTGTTCCGCATGTGGTCATTGTTCTGTGCATGAAGGAAAATATAGATTATTTAAATATTAATCATCACGTTATGTAGTTAACTAGTAAACAAAATTTAGTTAACCAGTTAACGAATGTCTTTGAGTGAAAGAGACACCTAGTGGATTACCTAATGATCTTTAATTTAACAATGATAAAGCTAGGATAGTAGCTAGGATAATAGGATAATATTCAGTGTTGCAAATCATAATCCAGCTGGGAAAAGAAGCATGCAATAAACACAGTAAGATATTAACTTTCTATAATTAGCAGCAGCACATTTAAGTCAAAACCAAAATGACTGACCCTGAGCACGATTGAGAGGTCGTCCACTGGCGTGTCGTTGAGTCGAATGCGCCCCTCTCTGGCCGCTTTCTGGTAGTACTCTATAGACTCTGCTCTGAACTCACTCTTGAACACCTCCAGCAGACTCTTGCCTATCCAGCGCCCTTTGCAATAGGTTTTAAAATCATGATAGTAAGGACGCACTTTCCGAAGGCCGTTTTCAAAATAATAGGAGGTCTCGTTGAAATGTTCCTGACTGAAGCTAACGCCCGGGTTGCGTTTTTGTGGCGGAGGAATGTATCTCTCTCCAGGTCGAAGTGTCCTTCCTCCCGCTCCTCTTCGCCTCTTCCCTCGCCTTCTCTCCTCTTTTTGCTCAGGCTCGTCATTCTTACGTTTTCCCGAGTCGTCCTGCTTATTTTCTGGCACAGTAACACATTTTTCTTTAGTGACTTCGGAATTGTCTCCCTCTTGGTCCTGCGCCGCCAACAACGTGGGTTCTGCCTGCTCCATTTGCAGAAAGCACTTCGTCCTGTGGACTGTTGGGAGGATACTAGAACACCGCTTGTTACACGACGATAGTATAAACCTTTTCTGAATATCGATTAAAAATCTTGACAATATACTCGATAAATCTGTATAACTGGGGTAATATCTCAAGTGCATTGCTCTCTGCTCATGTCGGGACTTTGAGGTCCTTCAAAAATAAAGAACGCACAAAAGTGACGTCAAATTGTAGTCCTCTGTAGTCCTTTTTTTTTTAAGTTAGTTTAAGTTTTTAAGTTGATGGAATTATTTGTTATTGTAAAAATACGATTTAAACAAGCTTTAAAAAAAGCATTTTCATTTAAAGGTGAAACAACTGACAAATGTATTGAAATAATACTGAAAACTAAAGCTTCCAAAATGTAGATCTAACATAAATATGCCCATCACTTAGTGCTAAAAGCTTGCAGATAAAAGACCACACGTTCACTTATTAAAATACTTGTCTTTGTAGAAGTAAAGAAGAAAATTTTTTAATATAATAAGTTTCAAAGGTCGTCTACCACCACTCTAATACACAAGCTCAATTTCTAGTGGAGTATAGATTGTTTTTCTTTTCATTTTTAAGAATATGTTTTAAAGCAATGTTTTAGAGCTTATGTCTAATGATCTGAATACATCATGCATCACTTTGTACTATTTTAGTCACTTTTAATTTGAGGACCTAAAAAAATAAAAATAAAATACTAATAATGATAATAATGAATGATGACGCTAATACTAATAATAATACTAACAATACTACTACTACTAATAATAATAATAATAAACATTTAAAGAATTAGAATTTGCTTTGCTAGCAGCACATTTGTTCCTATAAAAATAATTATTCCA
This sequence comes from Mugilogobius chulae, assembly GCA_038363315.1. NCBI lineage: Eukaryota > Metazoa > Chordata > Actinopteri > Gobiiformes > Gobiidae > Mugilogobius > Mugilogobius chulae. Next base: position 13,156,688 of record CM076406.1, on the reverse strand, counting down.
AAACCACAGGAAGACTGGAAGGGAGGCAGCCACAGTGTCCTTCATGTACTCCTGGGCTAAGAGGCACAGCACCAACACCATCTCCTGCATGAGCAATAAGATGCCATCAGAGCTCCCCTCTGGAGAGAGAGAATCATGTGTTCAAACGTATGTATTGAATGGTGAATTAATCATCTCATACCCAGGAAACTGATGCCTTTTATCTGTGAGTGGTACATAGACCACTCCCATTAAAGCGGTCTTCAGGAAGGTGCCATCACTCTGTCGATCATATTGCTCTAAAACTTGACTGCCACCATCAGGACCCACTGGAAGAATCAGCCTTCCGCCGGGTTTCAGCTGCTCTAACAACTTGAAAATCACAAACAAAACAAACATCCCTGTGTAACTCAAGTTTCAATACATACATGCAAAAAACTCTATATTCTATATATTCTCTAAAATAAACGGTTGCTGTGTGCCCTTACTGCCTTAGGAACTGTAGCTGCAGCTGCTCCAACGTGTATGGCATCATATGGTGCCCCTTCTGAGTGCCCCAACCTCCCGTCTCCAACTGAGAACATAGTAACAAAAAAGACAGCCAATAGTAATGCATGTAAATAAATTGTGTCTTGTAAAACAGGATCCAATCAGAGACAGAGTGCTGTATGTGACTAAAGTATTTAATCAGCTCCGAGTAGAGTTCCGATACTATTAAAACCACTCAGAGAAGTGCTGATTTTCAAAACAAGCGTTGGTGTTGGTACTGAGTAACCAACTTACCAACAAACTTGATGCGCCCAGAAGAGATGAGCTCTGATCATCTGCTTGTACATTTTTAACAGACATTTTAACAAGTTCATCAATGTGCTCAATTCCCACTACTCGACCATTAGGACCAGTCTATGGGAAACATAAAACAAACATAATACATTAAGCTAATACAGTTCAAACATTTTTACCATTTTGTATAATAAAAGGCACATACCATACGTGCAATGCAGGCAGTAAGATAACCACTTCCAGAGCCCACATCTAAAGCAGTCGCCCCGTCAGTTAATTTGTCATTTAGTATTTCAAGTGCATGGGCATGCTGTGACATACAAAAACTAATTTGTAAAGTAAACACATACACCTGTGTAATGCCTTGGGATTTTGTCAAATCACTTTAGACTCACCATGTGAGGTGCACTGATAGTAGCTCTGTAGCCTGTAACAAGACAACTAACTTACAACTGAGCAACATGGCTTAATGAAAAACGTCTTTAAGAAGATACTAGCTCACCTAAGGATTGAGGAGAGTCAGCATAGGGATACTCTCTGGAGTACAGCCCTCGATCTGTTGCAAGCATTGCTTCAAAGACTCTGTCATGCTTGATTACACCGTGATCTGCAATTAGGGTTGTCATCACAATTTTGAGTTTGTTTGCAACCATTCATCTATCCATCCATCCATCCATCCATGCATCCATCCATCCACCATCCATCCATCCATCCATCCATCCACCCATCCATCCATCCATCCATCCATCCACCAACCATCCATCCATCCATCTACAGAAGGCTATAGGCTACCTGACATTCAATCCAACGGCCTAACTAGAGACTAATGACTTAATTTTCATAGGAATCGGCTTGAAACATGTGAGCCATAAATGCACATCTGCTTATGCCCACAGTGTACCTCTTAGCCTGCTAATGAGTTCTGGGTGAGTTCTGCCACTGGACATCCACGCCATGGTCCGGGATAGAAGCAAACCCATAGGGACCGCCACCACAGCCAAGCGCAGTGCTTGCATCTCCTACGCCGCGGCTAGATCTGGTGACATGTCTGCACCTGAAACACGCAGAACATTGAACAATTTCAGATGTATCGACAATTGTAATACAGTTAAAGCCGCCATATATGTTTATCTCACGTATACCAAACACAACATCATCCTGTTATATGTGCTAATATAAATTTAAATCTGATTATATAAGAGAAAATATAATACAAAGCCTCTAAATCTGAGGTCAACAGAATAGTTTACCTTTTCCACTGGATGAGTGTGACTTCCGGGATAGTCGCTTGCTCATTGGCTACGCACAGACGTCCCAATGTAATAGAGAGCCAATCGTGTTTTAACTTTACTAACGCATACATTTCATAGCCAATAGTTTTCCAATGCGGAAGTTGTTAGCAAACGCAAAGCGCTTCTTTAGCTGGTAATTTTTTCGCCTCCGTAATTTTGCTAGTAAGATTTTTCCTCTGCGTGGAAGTGTTTGGAAGTGTCCTCTAACTGTCAAGAATCATGTTTGGTGAGTTTTGCTATGTTGTTGTTGTGGAGCGACATAAAACAATGCTATTTTGCCATTTGCCTAAATTGTTTGTGTGTCTTGTAGCTTAAATGAGTACTCTTGGCACAGCGGGCATTCTGTATTGAAAGTACCTGTCTACTTGTGACAATGGTTGACGACTTTGAGGATGGACATGTTCGGTCCAGCGGTGAACTCTGGTCTGAAATCTGCTCCAGTTTACCACAAACCCCTGCAGAGGGCAAACACGATTTTGGCGACTCGTTCCATCCCGGATCCGCTCACTTCAGTGACCAAAACTCCTCCTGTCCATCTGGGGCCAAGTGGGAGCCCATGGAGGATTCAGAAATGTACATCGCCACTTTAGGTATTGATTGTTACTGTTGTTAAGTGTTTGCATTAAAATATTTTGCAACATTAAAGTAACGGATGACTTAGAATTTTAGGTTTTTAATGTAAGGCATTTTTCACTGGTATACTAATTTCTTTGTTTCAGAAAACCGTTTGAAAAGGCTGAAGGGTCAGTCCAGTGATGTTACCTCCAGAGACATGCTTCGATCTCTATCTCAGGCCAAAAAAGAATGTTGGGACCGGTTTCTGCATGATGCTCAAACATCTGAGCTCTTCCAGGGAGAAGACATGGATCAAAGGTATCCTAATTTTTCATACACTATGCCTTCCCACACGGGTCTACCAAACAAGCGGTGACTCTTCTTAAATAAAACAAAAACGGTTTAAGTCATGCACACTTTCTGACATCCTTTTTTATGCTCTTTCCTTTCTTTACCACAACTAAGCTTTTTGATTATTATTAGAACATTTGATCTACCTACCCAAAGTTTGATGTTTCAATTTCTGATTTGGCCAAGCTTTGTTGCATCTTTCTTACTCATATTGTCCAGTATGATTGTGGTTATGCACAAGTAAGATAAGACTCGCATGTGCCAAGTCAGATAAGACTCGCATGTGCCAAAGGACGGTCAATGGAGGAGAAAGCGGAAGCACCAGAGGAGCAGCGAACTGAATGTGAGCTGTTCTCTGCGGGAGTAATAGATCAAGACAGAAATGTTGCTCGACTGCAATCTGAGCCTTGGCCAAACCCAAAATGGGCATTATAGGGAAAATTCATCAGCTAAAAGAATAGTGCTGACTCAAGGCGGGCTCAAGATTTCCAAGCATTGTAGCCTACTGCAGCTGAGAATGTCTCCAAATCCATTTGACACATATGTAGATACATACATACACATTGCACCATTGATATGATATAGCATGTATGTATTAGGCATAGGGCACATGAAAAATGTGTATAGGAAAACAAGAAAAGGTTTATTTACACCAACTCTGAAGTGCATTCTGTACTGACATACTTAAATATATTTATAACGTTTTTATACGTCTCAATCATTTCAACTAATTTATAAAAGCATACAATGCTTCATTCTCTCTGTGTGTTAATATTTACTTGTAAAAATATGATTTCAATGGAGCTCAATAGTGGAAGATCGCCCTGGTTCCAGATTTAAATACTCCCGTAGGGATTAAAAGTTTAAAGGCATGTCGCAGGCTAGCCAGCTATGTGCTACATCATATCAGTAGTGCAGTTGTTTGCAGTCTAAAAAGCACATCTATAAACCAAAATCAGGCAGATAACTATAGACATCCAGAAAGTCTGTTGTGTAATTTTCTGGATGTGAAAAGTCAACTACACTATTTAGTAGCAATAGAAAGCTAAATCTATATTTTGGGACATTCTGAATAGGAATAATTACATGTAATGCCATAATGTATAAAATACAACTAAAGTAACATCTTTTCTATGAAAACATACAAGAGGAGGCCCTCCTATTGGCCATATAACAGCCATGTGAGGACATTCAAGCCTGCTCAAAGTAAAGATGCATATTTTATTTATTTAGTGCAACAAAGACATTCAATATAGGGTTTGTTTTAAATCTATTTTTGGGTGAAAACACTGTGCACCTTTAAATCAAGATGTAGGGTTGTATGCTCAAGACTTTGGTTTGTTTTCGTATACCTTATAATGTAAGCCTGTACTTCTGGAACCTAAAGTCTAAGTCTAAGGTGATTACCCAATACAGATAAATAAATGTCAGTTTTCAATTCGCCCTCTTTAGTGCTTTGGAACACTTCAAACGATGGCTGGTTCCAGAAAAAGTGGCCATCAGTGCAGAAGAGCTGGAGTTTCTCTTGAGACCAAACCAGAGCCAGACACCAAATGAAACGACACCAGATTCACAGCTTCCAGAAGATGACCCCCCAATTCCAGAGAAATAATGACTCTTTTGACTCAGCGAGGTGGTTGTTGATAGTTTTCATCAAAGGATTTGTGGACATGTATGTGTTCCTTTGTCCCTGCATACTGTTATAATCAGTGTTGTGTACAAAGTTAAATTTGTAGTATCATTCCCGATGCAGCAATATATTTTTAGTTTTTCCTTTTCAGTTCTTAATATTGTTGAGTTTTCATATTCACAATTTGAATATGTAAACTACATGTCGTTACCTTCTGTAGTGTGTAAGAAAACTTGTCTTATTGGTAGTATTGTAGAGGTCTTATGTGAAATATCAAGCAGTTAAAAGATTCATGACATACATTTCTTGCCAGTCGTCATTAAAAGATTAATTCATGACTTCAAAGCTATACTATTTGGTTCTTGTTACAGTGGTGGAAAAATTTGTACTTTTTTTTACACATTGAATATTTTACTAGTTTACTTTTACATTACTACTTTTCAGAGCAGATATTTGTACTTTCTGCTCCTTTTTGTTAGCTGAACTGAAAAAAAAACACACGCATTTTGTTGGGTTTGAGGGGTTATAGGTGTATATAGCATTCATTCAGCCAAAAAGTTTTAAGTACAACTGTTTGCATTAAGCAAGGTCTAGAAACATTACAGAATTAAATTTAATTAAAAAAAAGTAAAAATTTGTATCATGATGACAATATTTTTTTAATCAAAAATCTGAATATACTCAAGTAAATTAAAGAATGCGTAATTTATACTTCTACTTAGAGAAGCTAACCCATTCAACTGGGAAAAATGGCTGATGTCTTAACTATATTGGAAATGGCATCGGCCTTTGCAGTGAGACACTGTCAATTTGTGAGTATTTAGTCCTGAAACTTGTGAGTTTACACAAAATAACACAATAGTAGCCAATGCTACTTACTTTTTTCAAGTGTAGTTTTGAGGAGAAAAAGCCTTGCTGTTGGTTTTTTAGATAGAAAACATATGAGGACGAAACCAAGATTTTTAAACTAATAATTTATTACATATAAATAGTTGTATTTCTATTACATAGGTCCATTTAAATTCATACAAATAATTTGTGACATAAAAAAATACTTCTACCATGCAGAAGGCCTTTACAGAAAATTCCTGGAAATATAAGCCTAGAGTTTGAAAGTGGAGTCAGCTACTGTCATGTCAACAGTACACAAGAACAATCCTCCAATGAGATTAAAAGCAAAAGTTAATAAAAACTTTGAACATCCCATTAATGACATCCAGTGTTCAACAAGCTGCTTATGTATCCAAGGGTTATGCAATCAAAGTTGGTAATGGTAAATAAAATGTCTGTGCAACAGTAAATCTAAAGATTAAAACACATCAGGGGGAACCTAGAGATTGTCCCATATTTATATAATTAATATAGTTTGCTTGATTATGGTCGGGGGAGTGCATTTTAATATTACATGATATGTAAATGATACACGTTTGTGTAAAAGTTTGAAATCAATGCAAATTGGGTGTGGAGTTTGAAAATGCCACAGGTGTTGATGTAAAAAAAACAAAAAACAGCAGTATAGATGCAGGGTTTGGTTTATGGCTTGAGGATGAAGCGATTAAGTTGCACAATTATGAGAGCCTTGGTTGTGTGTGGACATACATAAGAGGAATAGCAACAAGCCTTTAATGCTGCACATGCGAGGATGCGTCGTTGGCTTGAGAAAGCAAGAGAGAGGGTTAGGGTAGGGTAGGTTTGAGTTTACATGTACAACTGTGTTCTTAGAGCAACTTATTGGATGTTCAGTTTCATGTGATATTTTAAGTCAATTTTGCTATGTAAATGTGTAAGATAGCACAAAAACAGGACTCAATATGGCTTAATATTACCAGGGAAACTAAAGGGACAATATGTACACACAGAGACCGTTTGGTAGGGGAGAGGAGTTCAGAAGATAAATCACATTCTGTGCACTCCAGACATTATAGCGACAGGTTTATGGTCAGGAGTATGGACAATAAGGCAGCCATTTGAAGGGTACAAACTAATAGCAAGCGACAGGAACACCTAACTTAGGAAATTTGGTCAAAAATGTCTTTAGTTGTACTTGGTGGTGGTAATCTGCTGATTTTACTACATCACTTAATTCTTCAAACAGACAAATACATCTATTTAACAGTTACATCTTACACAAAGAATGGCTTCCTTCAGACAAAACTGCTTTAGTAATATGCTTACAGTCTATGTTGGGAGAGGCTACTAGTTTGAATAAATAAATAAAAATATACAGATTCTCTTAATTTAGGCCATTCAACTCTACATACAGATTCAAACATAGGGAATCGGACTGTTTTTTTTGTTTGTTTTTATGAACTAGTAAGACAGATCACATCAGAGTTAGGGTTAAGCTCATGAGCTACCTACCTCTGCCTTTGTCTTTACTGGTCACGATCACTTTTTTTGTTCGATATCGATCCGATTTTTTTAACTATCTCGATATCCACGATACAGTGAAAGATGATTGTTTTTTTTATAAAACTTATACATTTTATTTGTTATTAACTTGTTTATAGTGCAATCACAATTAAAATAATTGAATAAATGCCAATATTATGAATGCTATGGATTAACACAGTAAATTAGTCCATATGCAATATAGCAAGACGATATCGCTGAACCGATATCATGAGCGATACCGATCCAGGTATCGGATCGTGCCCTAGTCTTACCACATCCAATTATCAACACAACCACAGATCTAATGTATATGTCTATAAACTCACACAGGCCTTACCATTCAATTTATAAGTTTCAGAGCAACTTTGCCTATTGACGATTAGATGAGGGTTGAACAGATGCATGGTGTGTATGAGCAGACACATGTTGGGGAGGGGCTACCTGAGTTCGAGCTGATTACAGCAATGAGCTGGAGGATCAAATCATAAAAAACAGACAATTTACTAAATGCGTTCCATATCATTTTTGCAATCCTGTTCCATGTTGCATACATTATCACCAAACTTTTTTTTTTCTGTAGTAGTTGTTTGATAATTGAATCACCTGTTTGTAAGATTTGAACCTGGAACCTATTGCTCCACACACTTTTTTTTTTTTACCACCAAGCCATCAGTATGGTCCTCCTCTGAGAAAAGGTACAGCACTCATCCTTATACAGAGGAGGAGCCTGGACACAGTACACAGCCCAGAACAGAACATGCCCACTCACCGGAGAACACCCCTCCTGGTTTGGGCAAAATGATGCTGCTGGACATGACCTGGATTTTCAGGCTTGTGGTTTAGGATGACATCTAGTGGTAGAAATGCGTATTTATTTATGGATTGCCCCTAGGCCCTCTCCTTCTCAAGAGGCTCCATGTAATTTTAACAATGAATATTTACTAGGTATTTGAAAGCGTAAAATAAATGCCAAAAATGTCCACTTATTTTAGATTACATCACTATACTTTAAAGAAGTTGTGTGTATATCAAAATCCTTCTCAATCCTACACAGTGTCCCTTTAACAGCACTGACAAAATATTTTGTAAACAGAGATGGCACGATAGACCCAAACTGTCTTGTGATTAATGAAGGTTCTTGAGCAGGCGGCCGTAGCGAAAGTCATAGACATGCCTGCAGAAGAAGACCAGCTGTGGGTCCAAATCAGAGGGCACACAGTGATAGGGGGGCAGGCCGTGCTCCAGAGCAGGGGGTACCACAGAGGCAGCGTAGCAGCCAACTCCATCCTGCTGCCGCTTCAGCAAAGCACGAAACCTGCACAAAACCAACTTCTATTAGACACTTTCAAATACTATCTGTATACGACTGGAACGTGAAGTTGATCACATTTTGATGATTAAACTGACAATGACAACAGATCCAAATACAAATACAGTTTTACGGTAAAAATGTAATTAGACTGAGACAATTTGAGTGTGCTACCTACCGACAATACTGTGCCAGTGTGAGAACGTAGCATTTGTCTTCGATACAGGCCACACTGTTCACATCCTGGTGTCGAGAAGCAAACAGCTCATTCTGTAGAAACAACATCTGGGTGAGATCAGAGAACTTTCTCCATACCACTTTCACAAGAGAAGCAGAACCATCAGCCTTTTAAGCCACTCAAATCAAACCTCTTGGGTTAGATGTTTACCCTAATAGAATCAATACAGTCATTACACTGTGGACCCCAAAACATATTTTAATAATTTCTCTAGCTTGAAAATGTTGATCCCAAATGACTTTTGCCTGTTAAACTGTTAAAGGTTGCCTTTAATTGGCACACACTGACCTCACAGTGTACATGGGGCTTGCGTCCTCCTTGTGTGTGTTCTGGGCGGTAGTACCAAAACAAACTCATCATTAGCTCCCCTAAAACACAAAACAATTAACTTGTGTTCAAAAATGACAAAGTTTGAACAGGCAAAGGAAATGTATAAAACCTGAGTCTGGATCCTCCCACAGTGCTGAAACCTTGGCCACAAAAGGAAGACTCTTCTTCCTTGGTCCAGACTTGAGAAGGACTGTATCCCGGACCTGGACCACATCTTTTTCCCGCTGCACTGCCTCGAAACATGTCCTTACCACAGGCGTCTCCACATCCTGATGATGACAACCAAGTCATAAATACCAGCAGTCACTATTAATAGTACTTGGTGAGATTATATATTATATCAGTTAAACTGCTATAAAATATATGTTTACGGTTATTTTAGAAATTATTTTTAGCTGTCCAATATTTTCCAGGTCAGAACAGTTGGACCCTGAAAGTTTTTAAATCACAATAAAATGGGACAAGCAGGATGGGGGCATAATGTTAATGGGACTAATATTAGCCAGCTCAACGTACCACAGTGAACACCACCTTCTGAAAGGGCAATCCAACTGGTCGCCATCCATTGGTGCTTTTATGGTGCCACTTAGAGCGCCCCTGATACCAGAAGGAGTGTACTTTCTGTTCCTTATGGGTATTGAGTCCATGTGGGAATCTCGAGAGGCCTTGGCAATCTGTGAGCAATTGCGACCCAAAGGCAATGGGGCAGCAGGCGGTCTTGGCTCGGAGGGCAGGGCTTGATTGTGAACCGATTGTCCGGCTGGAGGCACTGGAGAAACTGGACAGCCATTAGGGATTGTGGGACTAGGGCACATAGGGTGGGATGGACGACTGTGCATGTCACTCACTGTTGCGGGGTACTCTTCTAAAGAGAAACCAGAGAAAAGACCAAAGAGACATTAACATATCTTTAATAAACTCACATATCTTCAGATAAGAGTCATCAAATATATTAAGTATATGTATATAATAATAATAAATAATATTAATATTAATAATAATATTAATAAGAATAAGAATAAGAAAAAATAAGAATAAGAATAAGAATAGAATAAGAGTAAGAGTAAGAACATAGAATAAGAATGAATAAGAATTGTTGTTATTATTATTTTTTTTTAACTCTCTGTCCTAAAATAAATTTGGGTTTACAGTTGAATTCAGCAGCACATATCCTGACAAAGACCGCTTTTAATGTTTTAATAATCTTGGATCTTTATCTCAGACCTTAATCTATTTGCTTTTATGTTTTGATTATCTTCTATCCCAGCCAGATTTTATAGATGCCATCTTAAATTCTAGCAGGTCTATTTTGCCCTTTGTCTTAGCCTTGGTCTTAAGTATTCCTCTGTTGGCCACTAGTTGCTCTCTCCAGGCGCTATACTCTGTCAGTGTAGAAGGTGTGGCTTCAGCCAGATGTGGGGGTGCAATTTCCTTCAGTGAACCTTATGTAAAAAAAAAGACACATTTTTAGACAAAGTTGTTAAAGTCTGTCATATGAATAGACTTTCACCAAATAGATTTCTATTATTAAACTTTTTTTTCCCAAACTGAAGCTGCTGCTACAGTTCACTTTTGCCTGTGATCTTAATGCAGCTGCCCACTTGTCACAGACGTGACACATCTCAGGTTCACTGAAGGAAATTGCACTCCCACATCTGGCTGAAGCTGCACCTTCTACACTGACAGTGTACTGTATAGCGCCTAGAGAGAGCCACTAGTGGCCAACAGAGGAATAATTAAGACCAAGGCTAAGACAAAGGGCAAAATAGACCTGTAGGTCTTTTAGCGTTAGCAGATCAAAAGACAAATTCCACAAGTTTGTTGCAACTTTCTCTATAAATGGTGTTACAACAAGATGTATTCAGTTACTAACACATATGAAATGTTGCACATTGGAACCTCACCTTGTTTTATTGTGTAGTTACACTTGGTACATCCCATGTGGCAGATGGCTGGCATCACACTGGGGTATGAGCGGTAACTGCTGACAGTACAGGGGTCAAAGCAGGGTTCCACAGAGGTGCAGCAGTAGACTGGGTGAGACATCTCTGTGGCCCCTGAGCTCTGGATCCCCATCAGCTTGGTCTGCTTTCTACTGCTGAGGTACACATGGTCCTGCGAGGTGTCAGAGGGGTGGCACAGATGAAAGTAGTATCCAGGGAAGCAGGTATATGAGTGTGTGCCAAGGGCCTGGAAGTGGTGGTGATGGTGGTGATGGTGGAACATACTGCCCTGTCCTTGAAAAGACTTGTCCCGAAGAAAGAGGGCGAGACGGTGGCAGTACTGGACACATTGTTCCTGAGTGCAACAATAGCAGGACGATACCTTCTCTTCTTTTACTTGTGGAGAAAAGTAGGGAGCAGTAGGATCCTGCTGGACGTCTTTAACACAGTTCTTTAAGCTTAACTCAGGCTTCAGAGTCTGAGCAGAAGACACTGAGCAGCTCTGTGGCTTACGCTTCCCCTTGGTCTTTGGTTGCTTTGTGTGTTGGGTAAATGATTTGTGGTCTGGTTTTTGGTGTGTTTTACTCTGAGTGGTGCCCTCAGTCTCGTGGTTGGCCTCTCTCTTCTTCTGCCTCTTGCTTCTGTATTGAGTACTGGTGAGTTTGAGCAGTGTCGCAGCAGTGAGACCGGCTTGTCGCCGAGGTGTAGGTGCAAATATACTTAACCAGTCAATATTCTGGTCCTGTGGGGATGAGGTGTGTTTGTGGTCCATATTTTGTTGCATTTTCGGTTTGGTTACACGGCTTTTTGCCTGTGCTTTATTATAGTCCTTGGACTGCTGTGTTTTTTTGGAGCTCAGTGGATCTTCCCGGAACAGCAACAGAGAGTTAACAGCCTCAGCATTCAGAGAAGCCATCCTTCGCCTGCGTGGCTCTAGAGACAGTTTCAGTAAAGACGAGTGGTTCATTTTTGGTTCATCTGCTTCATGAATGGCTTGTTGCTCTAGTCTGGGGTGACAACATTTGTTTGTTTGTTTTACTCTTGCGCTTCCGTTTTCCTTTTTTGGAGTATCCAGTCGTTTGAGTTTCACACGGCACTTTAATCCACTTTTGCGTCTCACCTTTGGGCCTTTCCTTCTGCGTTTGCCTACCTCGACGTTTCTCCTTTTCTTTAGCTTCTTAATTTGAGCTATTGATCTTGATCTACTGTTCTTCTGTTTCTTGTCCGTGACCTTGCTACATCTGGCCATGCAGTTGCCCTGAGCCTTCACCATTTTCATCCACTGGAGAACCTCTTTAGACCTCAGAAGGGAAGAGCTAAAAAATCATTCTGTTGTTGTAGGGTTCAACTCCCTGTAAAAACAGAAAAGTCTCAGTCAAGCACATTGTACATGTTCAATTTCTATCCTCATACATACAGTAGTTGGTGAAAAACACCCCATGAAAATGTTTAAATACAGGGACATTTGATTTCATTTCAAAACACTACTGAGACAACCCCCATTATATAATGTGACAATCGAATCTGAAGAAGAGATTTAAGATCTTTATATGCGATTTATTTCTACAAAAAAGCATAATATTATATGACTGACGACAAAGACAACCTCCAATGTAAGTTAGAGTTAGAGCTGTCAAGCGATTAAAAAATAGAGAGATTAATTAATTATGATCTGTAATTAATTAATCTAATCTATTTTTAATCTGTTTTCTTTTGTTTTTATCCAATTTAATTAAATATATTATTGTTGCAGATGGGAAATATTGATATATTTCTAAGACTTTAGGAAGTTTTTGAACATAAAATTCTCGTTCATAAGTCCAATAACTCTTGCCTGCTCCTTTATATTTGTCTCGTTGCTACTCGTGACCTTTGCCCCCGTCCCTCAGGTCAAAGGGCATGTGCAGACTTTCCTCAAGTCAAGTTGAACAATCTTTATGTCCACTTTGCAAGTCGCAGATGGAAACAATGAAGTTAAAGACTTCAAAATAGATTAATGCGATTTAAAAAATTAACTCGATTAATATGTCTGTAATTAACTAATCTCAATTAATGCACTAATTTGACGCCCCTAGTTAGAGTTACTCTTTTGGCTGAAATAACAGCAATGAGACTCCTCATTACAGAATTCTTTTAGCACTGTAAATCAATCGTCCTTGTTGCATGGTCCAGGACCATTTTAGAGGGATAGACAGATATATCAGTCGGCCGATATTTTGGGGCTGATATTTATTTTTTGTATGTCAGCCATATCAGCAAGTGGCCTCAGTTTTGTCCGATATCTGATCAGGCTGTTTTGTATGAGCTTTTACTCTGTGGGAAAGACACACTCAGACACACTGATTAGTTGAGCTCTGAGTTGGTTTGGAGGGAAACAATAAGATTTCTTTTATTTTTCCATTTCCTATGTTGTAATAGTCTAATGTTTTAGTGAGTGGTCACACTGATATTCTGTGTAGCCTACTTACTAATGTCAATCAGTATTAATAATAGTTAAAAAACAAAACAAGGTTTTGCATCAATTGTTGCTCTAACACACTATTAATGAACATTACTTTAGTCTGAAAAGCCTGTATGATTAGAGTGGTTTGTTGCTTACTATGCATGTGCTTCTTTATCTTTAAAAAAGCTCTGTCTGGCTGTGTCAGCACAAGAGCTGGTGAAATGGACTGTGCAAATATCCACTTTTCTCACAAACGGCTCACAGCACACACACTAGCTGACCTACAGCAACTGCTGATGAAGCGGACTTTACCCACACCTCACATCCACAGCCCTCACAATCACATGTGTTCACGAGCAGTGAGTGGATTATAGGTTAAATGTGACAGAGCAGAATTCCCCAGAGAAGCAAGGTGAGCTTGCTAAACTCGTTGAGATTACATCATCATCTTTAGTTTATTTAGTTCAGACTTGGTTGGAAGATTTTCTGTGTTGCAAAAACTCAATCGTTTCTGTGAGGCAAAAGCTTAAGCTCCAAACAAATCCACGAAGTGTGACCTACTTCCAAAGTGGCACAGGGAGATGTATTTAAATGACTTTCATAGAGTTCTTCCAGACTCTGCATGATAAACTTTGCTCTGGACAACAATCTCCCACACTTTGATAAAGCTCAGACTTTTTTCTGTGTCCCTGAAAAAGAACTGTGTGTTAATTTTGCCCCATAACAGTAAGATGAGTGTACCTGCTTTGCCCTGATTGTATGATTGTGTAGTGTGGCAAGATTAGTTCATGTAATTTTACTATTATTTACAATGTATTCAATCGACGTTGGATGTTTGAGTGAATTTGGACCATAAAACACAAGAATCTAAATATATAAATATAATTAGGCTATAATTAGACTACTATTTGACCCTTAGTTACACACAACACACAAGATTTTCTCAAAATATAAATCTACACATATTTTTACTTGATCCACAGCAAATGCTCTCGAGGTGTTGTGCCCATGATAATAATTAGTATGAGAACGTAACGCAATAAAACAAATAATAAAAAAGATAAAAAAATCAAATAAAATGTAAATGTTTAAAAAAATCTGTGAGGAAAAAAAACTACCCAAAAAGCTACGTAAATCATGAGACAGACTTATTTAGTAACTCAATAAGTACTTTAAAGAAGTAATAAGTTACACATTTTGGTTAACTAAGCTGCTTTTAAAAACGTATGCCTCAAAAAAGTAATCCAGTTATATTATAATTCATATAGTTTTATAAATAACTTTTAATCAAAGACAAACAATAATGAGTACCCTTAAACTGGCTCAAACAGCCTAATGCCAACAATAGAAAAGAGAAAAATCTCCACACAGTCCTATCTCTGCCTTTGTTGACAGAATATTGCCTAATGCATTTTAGTAATACAAAAAGTGAACTTCGAGACATTAAAGGAATAATGTAAAATCCACTCGTCTGAGTTTTCAACCATGTTAGAACAGTGTTCTCTTGTCAAAAGCTTAAGCTATGGTCACAGTGACACGTACGACCTGCTACAACCTTTCTGCAAACAATTTTTTGCTCATTTCCTACGTCATTCTTGAAGCGTTGTCACAAAAAAACGGTGCTTGCAGCCCGTTCACAGCCAGGTTGATGGACTTGTCAGAGATTTTCTACGACCAGTCTACGAATGCAGAAACTATAAACTGTAGAATACAGCTTATGATTAAGTTTATGCAGTTTCTGCGGGAGAGTGATAAAGGAACAGCTGCTCTACGTTTCAAAAGACTGAGACTGGTGTGGTGCCGATATTGAACTCCCGTCGACATTGGAAGCCCTCACCAGCTTTTGTGACGTACCAAGCTTCCCACGGTATAGTTTATACATAATTCGGCTAAATTTAGACATAATTCGAAGACTAAGTTTAAGATTGGGGCTTGGGTGACGTTTAGCAAAGTCTTTTGAAAACTTACTGATAAATTACTGATTTTCTAGCACTAACTTTAAACAAGGGGTTCCCATCTCGACGAGGAGTTCCATCTCGACGAGGAGTTCCATCTCGACGAGGAGTCCAGTCTCGACGGGGAGTCCAATCTCGAGGTTACATTGGCAGTAGGCACAGCCCATGTGAGGGATCGGTGTAAAAGATCCCGGACCTGTAGCGCGCAGGGGCGTAAATCGCTCGAAACACGAGAAGGACCATGAACCTGGAGCGCGCAAAGAACTAGCAGATCACCAGACTCAAACACGGGCCGTGGACCTGGAGCGTGCAGGGAAAACGCAGATTGCCTGGAGTTACACAAGGAGGACTGCTCGCTATAACAGGCTCAGACATTTAGACAGCTGCTGCTAGCTGGCAGTGGAATAGTATTTGTTGTGAAGTGCTTCAAACTTTCTTTTTTGAACACACATGTCAATGGATTATATCTCTGGGTGCTACGATCAGCACCCAGAGAGGCTTTGAAAGATTTGCTTTTGTTGTCTCCTCTGTACTACGCAAGTAAGAGACTGTTTTGCTGTTATTGCGCAGGCTAAACTTTGTGGGAATGAAAGGTGAAAGAGACAAACGCCGGAACACATTTTCAGACAAAGCGTACAAAATATGATTATATTCGGGTTTTGCTGGTGTTTACACGCAGTGTGCAAGCAGGTTATTGCTAATTTTAAGATTATAATTATGAAAGGTTTAATAGCAACAACTTGATAGAGGATTGACGTGGACATAGGAAGATCGCGCATCCTAATAGATGTAGGATTACCATAAAGATGCATGAGGGAAGATTTAGGGCCAGAAAGATGGTTTATCTAGCGTTATTTGTGAATTCACAAACATGAGATAAACCATCTGGCCTTCCAGCCGCCCGATTGGTTTGAGAGTCCAAAACGGCAGTGTTTCAGCTCACTCACATCACAGCAGCGTGGTTTTGAGGCCCAATCACATTGTAGCAGGGTGGGCTAACACGGGCTGTTAGCGTCCCGGCGCCGCCGCCGAGTCTAATTCAAGCTAAACAAAGATGGTGGCTTCCGTGGATGTACGTGTTTCTGCTGCTTTTGATGCGGTTTCAGCAGAAATAAGGAGTAATCTCTTTTTGAAAGAAGAGCAGTATGTGTGACACTTGTTCTATCCCACGCTGACATTGAATACACCATTACGAGTTGATGCTGTGACTGGCTAAGCACAAATAAGGTAGGTTAACCCCACCTTTTCTCGAACGCCTTCAGCTAGTAATGTCCAAGATGGATATAGTGAGAACTCAGAAGGAGTTCAACACAGGCGTGAGCCAGGTTAGTAAGTTGTTGTTGAGAGTTGAAAGTCTACCGTAAGAAGACTGTAGAAAAACAGTCTCTCCTCACGTCATACGAACTCCAGGTTTTGACCATCTTATCAGTGCAATTTTGAACAGAAAATCCATTGACTTCCAAGACATTTTAGATACACAATAAAATCCATAAAACAAAAACAAACAAAAAAAAACAAAAAAAGAATTTACAAACAAGATTAGATTAGTCTGCCTCAGTAAAGACCGAGTCCAACAGATATGGTCTGATTATCTTGTTAGTAGAGAGACAATTTAGACAAATTGTATTGTTTTATTGTGAAAACACGGGTGCCCAAATCTTTTCCTTGGAAGGCCAAACTAAATATTTTGCTGCATTTGAAAAGTGTATTTGCAATAATATAAAGATTAAATAGTCTGGCCTTAAAATGTTTTAGAAGAATAAACTGATTTGGTAATTTTGTTACCTTGTTTTTGTTACCTTTTAAATAGATTCATATCTGTAGTGCTAACAAAGCCTAACAAGGGAAAGATTTGGACATACACGAGGGACCCATGTTGGACACCGCTGGCTCTGTAATGCTGTGAACAGAAAAAATGATCTCTTTCTAAAGTCAAATGAATTTATTCATGTTCTAAGGAACACAAACTCGCCGCAGGATTACATACAGATAACCATTCACTCTCTCATTCTTTCACTCACAGGAGAAATTTACAGTGATGCCCAATAGCGCTTTCCCCAGTTTCTAAAAATAGATTGTGACGTCAAACCGCAAAGCATTGTGGGTGCAACCTGCGGACAAACAAACGTGGTTGCATGTGTGCAAAGGTGGTTCGAAAACGAAGTTATTTTCACAATTAACAACCAAATCATGATGAAACGAGGAGGCACAAAACACTCCAAAAGTTTGGAGAGGATAACTAACAACACATACATTTGTTTGCAGCACTTTGACGGTGGGAAAGGCCTCGAAGAAGGAGCGGTGCAAGCGAAGGACCCCAACAGAACGTCCCAACCAAACAGCTTGGAAGGAAACGGCTTTAAACAGAAGAAAGCCGAAACGAAAGCACATCGTTATCATTGGAACATGAAACTAGTGAGGTAACGTGAGTGTCGAAGGACAAGTCGCCTGAATGTGTCTTGGAGTCAACCAAGACTGTAGACACAGCTACACAAAACAATCTACTGCGAGTATGTGCTTGAAGCAAAAATTTAAACTATGATATAAAAAAATGATACCGCAGTACTAAACAAACGCGTGCTGGTTTGTTTGTCTGAATTTTGCTCCAGCAGCACTTGCGCGTGACATCAGTTGTAAAGCGGTTTATTATTGGAAGTGGGAGGAAACCGGAGTACCTGGAGAAAATCCATGGTAACACTGGGAGAACATACAAACTCCACCCGGGGAGATCGTGAGATGTTGACTTGGCTCGACCAGGGAGTCAAACCCACAATCTCCTTGTAGGGGAGCCAGAGCTCTAACCACCATGCAACCAATACAATTATAAACTAAAGAATATCACCAAGAGGAAGCAACATGCATTAAAAAAAGTTGGACTATCCAGCGAGATAAAGTGCTGCACTGCCCTTGCACATCTAATTCTGAATGTTAGATCTGTAAAAGAAAAACTAAATCTGGTTTAAATAAATGCCAGTTCATTCTGCAGACTTTGTCAGTTATTTTGGACACGTTTATAATAATTAGGCTATTAAGGCATAACTTGTAATGAAAAAATGATAAAAATCCCAAGTCCCATCAAACTAAACAGCAGTAACCAAAGATGGCAAAAGTAAGCTACTGAAGTTCACTACTAGAGTGAAAATATAGATACTTATTTTTTAAATGGGACCTATTATGTCAAATTCACTTTCTAAGTTTTTAACCTTGTTATAATGGCCTTCCTTCAGCATT
The DNA here is from genome assembly GCA_038363315.1 of Mugilogobius chulae. Lineage (NCBI taxonomy): Eukaryota > Metazoa > Chordata > Actinopteri > Gobiiformes > Gobiidae > Mugilogobius > Mugilogobius chulae. The sequence goes on along the minus strand of CM076406.1, from coordinate 13,138,255 downwards.
ACTTTACTCAAAGTTATATATGAATTGATTCATACATGTTTGATTAATCTTGTATTGTTCTTCAGCTGGAGCTCAAGTGATCAGAAATCCTCGTTCTCTCCTACCACCTATCCCCTCCCACTTGTCTGTATTTACTTGTTATATTTCTAAAGATTAATACTCAAAGTGAAACTTGTAGGGTTCAATATTGCCCCATATCCACTTTCCAACAATAAAAAAACATCTGTTACTTCTTAGTTACATTTTAAAATGAAGAGGCGGAGCTTATCAGTTCTGCAGTTTTGAACAGGAAGTCAGTGGAGCTGTTCCAATTTTTAAGTTGTTTTAGATCAACTTTGTATTTTAGAATGAACAAAAGGTAGCATACATTACTGATCTGCACAAGTTCTAGTCCCTTTTAAATGTAGGGAGTAGAAAGTACAGATATTTTAGAAATAATGTAAGACGTAAAATCACCAGATTTGTTTGATTCAAATATTTCTCTAATTACCGAGCATATTATTTCAGGCTCCAGTTTGCCTCTGTAGGAGCTTCTTGAGGATCCAGACACTTCTGTAAAGGATCTGTATGATGCCCTTGTCTTCAGCAAAATATAGTGAAGCTCACCCCAAACCCCTCCCTCCCACAACACATTTCAAACACAGCAAAGAGAAGAGGAGGAGCTCAGAAAAGAAAGCAGCAGTGTGATTAGTTTGACAGCAGGTGTCTGCAATTAGTGCTCAGGTTTGAATTGACAATATACACAGCCAAAAAAAAGTTGTTTTTGAGTTTAGCTTCACTTTAAACTCATATTCATGCCAGTGTCAGTTTTGCAACTTAACCAAAACTGGCTATCCACCGTAATCTTCCATTAAATCCTTCATAGCCTGAACTGAACTACACGTTTTTACTTGCTCCATCTGCACCTTGTTCTGCGTAAGAGAGAGTCATGTAAATACGCTTGCTTCATGTCAAACTGTCACACGAGTGCACAGAAAGTTGTAGTCTTGTTTGGGAAATGTCGTGTCTTGTGTCGATTTATACCCAAGATAACAAAACATGCTACACGCCAAACAAACGTGGCCTATATAGTGGTTCTTCATAGTTCTTGGTCCTGGATGAGTTCTAAGTTCTCATAGCTAAGCCAGCACAAACAGGCGGCACCTGCGCGGGTAAAGCTCCGGGGCGGGCTACAGGCTCATGTGTCATGGAGAGCTGCCTATGACAGCCGAGAAAAGAAAAACAAACAGAGATGCTCCTTACCAATTCAATCACTCCGAAAGACACAAATGTGTTCTCCAAGGACGAAGAAAGAGTCAGGTGTACGCTTCCTGCACAGCACGAGGAACTGGGAGTGAAGAGCAACTCATGCTGACGCGACGATTGTCCAAACGCTGCCCCGAGTGCGATGTCGACATGCCCCAACGATACAACTAGCAACACTTACAGCTCATAAAGCAGCAAATAGCGCTCTTCTTTGGATACGAACATCAGTAAGCTCCGGTGGAGTTCAGCTCTGTCAGCGTGCTTTACATAACAGCATCATCCTCTTCCACAGTGACGCACCACGGAGCGCAAACATGGAGTTTCTTAAAGGGCCATGACACAGCGTTTATAACCCACTACAGCTGTAGCACGTCCCGTACAATGTCAAACTTTCCAACGCAACTGGATGCAGCCCGATACGTGCATACTCATTTAGTGTATGCAACTTACATGCACATTCAGAAACAGAACCAGACATTCAAACAAAAAAACAACTTTATTCTAAAAACAAAAAAGTGATATAACTATACACTGTTAATATACACAGACCATTATCTACAACATTCTTCTTTTTACCATTATAGTTTACATTTACAGCCATTTACACTTCTGTCATGAAATGCTTAATTTACCATTTATTTATTTTATAAAGTGAGATTTAACCAGAGATTCCTGGAGCTTAGGTGGAGTGTTGTAATATAAATGCACACAAAACATACAAACAAAACAAAAATGCTGACTTCAGTAGACAAAAACAATAATTTTACAGTACAGGTGTGATGTGATTACTCAGGAGGCTGAAAGTAACTAGTGACAATGGCCTGTTGATTTGCATTGCATCTGTTTTCTTAAATGATAAAGTCACAAGAGCTTAAGGCTGTTGGGTCAGTAACTGTTCATTTACATGAGTCCACGGCTATTTAAACATAGCATTGAAGGCTCTCCCAATGATGAGGCGACGAATCTCACTAGTGCCTGCTCCGATCTCGTAAAGTTTAGCATCTCTCAGAAACCTCCCCATAGGGTAGTCATTGATGTAGCCGTTTCCACCTATGACAATAATAATTTGAATATTAGATTATTTTATATTTATGATTTTATCATCCTCCTGTACAAAAGTAGAACATAACTTCAAAAATCACACTGTGACATTGACTTGTCCGTTTCTGTTTAAGATGTGTCCACCTGTCACATTAGTGTCTGTGCCTCTCAACCACAAAGGTCAGACTCCAGGTTAAAAAATTATGTTTTATTTTCACTAGGAACATTGCTTCTGTGCAAATACGGCCCAGGAACGCAACATCACACATTAAAATGTTCAGGTGGTCTAATTGGTGTAACACCAATAGAGATATTAAATGACTAAATACTGAAAATTGTGTTGTTTTGTTAACTTTTTTATACTCTTTTGGCTAATGCATTCCTATAGAAGTTCTGCAAACCTGACAAAACATGGCACATTTGCTGTTATTTCCATGTTAACTGATGTTGCTTACAGAGTCTTGTGACCTTATTTGCCCAGCCCACTTTTCTAGGAAGTGCACTTCCTGTTCAGCAGCATTTAGCCTATAGAATAGTTGATGGGCTTATTTTAAATGTCATTACATCAATTTAAAATTGCCCCACAAGACAGACAAACATGTTAGCTACCTTAACAGAACCAAACAGGAAGTGCATTTCCTAAAAAAGTGGACAGGACAAAATAGGGTCAATAGGCTAGTCTACTGTCCCATTCAAGCACAACTCCATGGTCAATTCCCCATAACAGATTCCACTTTCACAATGTGCACATGCCTGTGGTGAAGTGTTAAAGTAGTTTGTGTCTCTCACCCAAACACTGGATACCATCTAGTGCGACCTGTGTGGCATTCTCAGCAGAATACAAGATGACTCCAGCACAATCCTATACAACAAAGCAGTTGTTAGGACAGTGAACAACTTAAATAAGAAAAAAGTAGGCGGAGAAGCCCAGCCCCTGCTTACCATTGCGTTAAAATGACCTTTATCGCAGGCTCGAGCCACATTATACACATACTGTCGACAAGAGCTGAGCCTGGTATACATGTCTGCCATCTTTCCCTGCATTAACTGAAAAAAAAAAGATAGTCATGTGTAACTTAGCCTAGCAATGACGACAAGGTTTGGATAGCAATGATGTCAAATCTAACACTTATATCAACTGAAATCAGAGCTGAGAATGTCATTGCATTTTTAAACTTTAATCCATGTACAAAGAACTTTTTAAACATGTTTTTTTTGTTGTTGTTGTTGTTGTTGTGAATTACTACACTCCTGCTGCTATGCTGTAGTAGGATAACCAACCTGAAAGTGTCCAATCTTCTGTCCAAAAGCCTCTCGAGTATGGAGGTATGGAACAGCAAAGTCAAGAACAGCCTGCATAATCCTGAGACCAGAAGAGACACAGCTTGGCTTATCAAGTGCCACTTTGACATGCTGTGCCTTGATGTCATGTATTCTGAAATAACACTCAGTATTTCTGCAGAGACTCACCCGATTGGTCCAGATGCCAGAACGAGCCTCTCCAGGTCAAGCCCACTCATCATCACATACACGCCTTTATTCAACGGTCCCAGGGTGTTTTCCTCTACGAAACAGTACAACGCTCTGGGTTATGTTTGCAACCTCCCAATATATACCAGAACAGTTTACACTTTTTTAAACTTTTTTTTTTTACATTTCTGGCACCTCCTTGCACAGCACTTCAGATATAAAAGATGTTTTTGTTTAGGCTCCAATCACCCGCAGCTGCCATTTATGTTTTGTTTTATTAGGTGAGTGTAATTTTTTGACAACTGGTGATATCTTGTCCCTTACCAAATATTCCAAACACAGGCACAAAAATGTCTTCAGAGTTATTAATAACAATGTACTTTGCCATGAAATATCTAAGATTATTTTTTCCACAAATTTAAATTATGATAATTTTTGCTGGTGACGAGAGCCATTGTTTAATGTTATCACAAAAACTGCATTTAAACGAGATATATTTTAGCTGCTGTCCACCTGCCGTCAACCCTTGTAAGTGCTTACGTACCCCAGGGATGTGCATACCCCTGGTTGGCAATCACTGCTGTAGAATGTTGTATTTTGATGGGTTTTCATTGGGGTTTTCACTATCACAGTCTAAAAAAAGTGTTAGGTTTTCTCTGACAATATGCTAAAGACTTCACAAAAAGATACTAGTATGTTTTAAAGGACGCTAATCTTAGCAAATATAATTAATCAGCTAGCAGATAAATAACATTTTCAACTGTTTCTGCTAGTTTAAATAGTGAAAATATAATTAAGCAAATGACCAGAGAGACTCATATTCGGCAAATGGCTCAGATTGGGGGATGACCTAATAGCGGCCAACAGAAGAAAAAATGTTCAATATCGGACTACACTACAAACGACTTTCATAAATTTGACAATAGTCAAATCTAACCTGGGATTTTACAATCTTCAAAGATGAGCTCACATGTGTTGGAGCCTCTCATGCCAAGTTTGTCCAGTTTTGTGCTGTTGAAAATCCAGGCATTCCCTGTGCAAGAAAAAATCTAATCAATCCTTTGTGTGAAGATGTGGATTTACAAAATCTACAGAAAACAACATACCTTCTCCACAATGAAGGCTGTAATGCCTTTTTGATGAGCCTTTGGGTTTGTTTTAGCATAAACAATGAGGACATCAGCATCTGGCCCATTGGTGATCCAGAACTTGTTGCCGTTAAGAACATAGTAGTCACCTGTAAAATAACAAAACTGACACAGTAAATTCTGTGTCACCACTCAGGTACACAGTATAATAGTTCACTCTGGCATCCAGGAAAACAATACAAAGTAGATATTCTCTTTGATGGATGGAAAATAGACACGACAATGTTGTGTGTTGGAAAAAAACATTCTAGCCTGAGATAACTTAGACATTACTGCAGAATAATGTGTGAATACCTTTCTTCTCAGCTTTGAGCTTCATGGAAACTACATCAGAGCCAGCGTTGGGTTCACTCATGGCCAGTGCTCCTACATGCTCCCCGTTCAGTAGCTGCACAAACAATACAAGATGATGGTTTAGTTTGGGGTGTGCAGTGATAGAGGCTGTCTATGTGTAGTTGATGGGGACATGAAGACAGCGTTGCCTCTGTGCATTATAATCAGAAATCAAACTGTAGTCATTCACTAAAAAAAGCATTGGTCCTCTTTCAACCTTATTCTCTTTATATGAGAAAATGAATGATTTGGGTTAAAACCTTGGTAGATACTTCTCCTTCTGTTTCTCGTTGCCGTGGCGGACCATCTGGTTGACACAGAGATTGGAGTGGGCGCCGTAGCTTAATGCAATGGATGCTGATACACGGGACATTTCTTCCATCACAATCACATGGTCCAAGTATCCCAACCCAGTGCCCCCATACTCCACTGGGTGCAGATAATGAAGAAAGATTTTATCGCTGTTTGCGATAACTTGCTCACTGAATTAATTGAAGCAAATGAATTACCTGGAGCAGTAATGCCAAGGAGGCCCATCTCACCCATGGCTTTCCAGTAATTCTAAGAAAAAAAAAAAAAAAAACATAAAGACACATACATTCACATGTTATTTAACAGTAATAACTTACTCTCAATTGTGAAAATTCATTTGTCTTGTCGATCTCGTCCGCGTAAGGAGCCAGCTGTTCAGCACAAAATTTGCGAACACTTTGTCGGAGCTGTGCAAAAAAAAAAAAAAAAAAAAGATCATTTCAACAAAAGAAAAAAATCTGAAGATAAAACCAAGTAGGTCAGATGGCAGCTGACTTTTCTACCCTGGACATAGACTCTCCTCAGGCAGGATGCTAAAGAGACTCATGAACACTTGACAACTTAGACAAATTCAGATATTCCGCTTAAAATAAAATCTTACTTGAAATACAAAAAGTGCAACAATATTGTCTCTAAATTTAAAAATAGGATCAGTGAAAAATATACTAACAAAAAACATACAATTTAGCAACATATAGAACAGAAAATCATTGTGGATTTTGCTCAAATAAAATGAAAAAAAAAAAAAAAAAAAGTTCAACATAAGGTATATTTGCTCACCGTAAACAAAAACATCTCCCTAACTGGCAAAGACAGAATTTCAAACATTACAAATAATAATAATTTTATAAGATCCATGTTTTGTGTGTGTGTGTGTGTGTGTGTGTTTTTTTTTTTTTACTGTTTTTGTTTTTATCTTGGTTTCATCCAATCAAAATGAGCACATTGACCACACCCCCCGCCCTCTGCACTGGGTCATGAGGTGACCCGACGTCAACCTCAACAAATCATGGTTTTTAAATAATGATGAACACATTGAGAATAACATATGTTTATTTTGCCAAGACCACACTGTTGTTTTGTGATCCCGCTCTGTTATCAAACCGCTGTCATGTAAAGTTATGTCATCATCGCTCTCATGTAACACTGTGGAACAACAGGAGCCCCACGCTCTTACATCATTTCACCATTCACCAGCTGAATTTTAGAGATCCAACGAGGCTGACCTGAATTTGTTCTTCAGTGAGTCCATTTACCACGTCGTCCACTGGGATAGCCACTCCAGCACAAGCCCGTCTTTGAAGCCCCTGAAACGGGACAGGCAGCGTCTGGAGCCGAGGCACAGAGCGGCTCTGACGGCCAACATGTTCACAGTCACAAAGTCCCGGGAATAAGACTGGCAAATAGATACTTATTCTTTTAGATACTGCAAATAGGGTTTGAAACAAGGCAGCTGTGAAAGCGTCGTGTGCGTTTTCTTCTTCCTGCTACAAAACAATCCCTCTTCTTCACGTCTATCATTGACTACTACATGCCGTGTGCTCCATCTGCTGGACGATTTCAACATAGCAGCTCTACATACGGTCTATGCGCATGTATGTCGATTCCAAAGTGAACCTACTACATTTATTTGCGATTTGTAATTCCAGGAAAATGCATTATAGTTTACAAAAATGTTAAAGCCGTGTAATTTCAGGTAAAGTTGTAAAATTTCAGATAAAGTTGTAGAAAGCCATATACTCGAACCCTAAAGTTTGAGGATTTATGATTGTTAAAATGCTGTTTTGCTGTGAACTGTAAGGACATTCGTGCCTAATGTTAGCCTGACCTTGCCTAGCCGTGCAAACTGTTTACTGTGGTCAATCATTCAATTTCTGTACACAAGACAATAAAAAAACATTCATTTACATTACATTCAGTTTAATCTAAATATTAAATTGCACTGATTACCTTACTTTTGACCGTCCTGTTTCCATAAGAAACGAAAAGATATAAATATTTATTTGAAGATTACCAGTAGCATTCTTAAAATACCAAGCTCAGCTTTTAGCAAGTAGATGATGTGCATTTGCAACTCTATCTGCTGCTTTTTGACTGTAAAAATCGCCATATATTTGGTATACTTATTTTTTTTCTTTCGTAAACGTGTGTAAATAGACCGAGTTTTTGGCTTCAATAAGTGTTACACTTCAGCCTAAACCCTTTCAGTCATTTTCATGTAAAATGTCAAACTTAAATTTCTGGCTGTGTGACTGAAGAATTAAACTAACTAACTAACTAACTAACTAACTAACTAACTAACTAACTAACTAACTAACAGTGTTCTATAAAAAAAAAGTTTAATTGTTTTTTAAAAAAACAAAAAACAAAACTGTAACTGGATATGCATGTTGAAATACTGTATTTATATAAAAAAAAATAAAGAAAAATTACAACTAGTACTTTGTTAAACTGTTCACTGACATCAATTAGTTTTATTTCAGCATTATAATAAAAGGAAATGGCTGTAATAACAGAATTTGAGAATTATAGACAATATCAAAAATGTTAATGAACGGGCAAATGAATATAGAAAGCTGTTTAAAACCCTGTTTATTAGTTTTATAATGCACACGTATTTAAAAATATCACATATTTTGTTGTTTTTAGAAGAAATGCTGACACTTAAAAATGCAGCTTTTGCGATTTGGTAATTGCTTCCTATGAAATCGATTTTTGATTTGATTTTTGCTTATTGTAGGCCTACAGCCTTACTCTGAATGCATGTCCTTAGCTGGTAGTGAGTTTTTTCTCCAGAATCTCAAACACTGACTCTGGGCTTTGTTGTGCATCAATATGGATAGCATCCGGGTACACATCACTGAGCCCGGCTGTCTGAGAGCTGAAGTGTTGAAGTCGCTGTAGTACAGTGTCCATGTGGTGAGCAGGGCTGGTCTGCAGTCTGCTCTGAACCTCTGCACTTGGAGCTGGACTGCTCAGGGAGTGATAGCTGATCCCTGTCACTGGATCTGTACCTCTCAGAGACACTCGGTGAACACTCTCTTCATCACAGAGGTCTAGGAAGAACACTCGATTTGGGTGATGAAATGTCTTTTTCAGTGCCCGAGCTTGGCTAACCTCTTCAGGGAAATCATGGAGGACCCAACCCCTGGAGCAGTCTTCTCTGTTCAACCGCTTCTCCAGGATTTGCAAGACCAAGGAGTCTGGAATGGAGCACCTCATATCCAGATAAGGTTTGATCTGAGCACCTAGTTTACAGCCATCTTCAGCCACAGCTCTGAGGAGCTCACTGTAGCAGATGTTAACCAGGTTGTACTTGTGACTGAGCCTTTGTGCCTGCAGACTTTTGCCTGCACCTGGAGGACCCAGCAGCAGCACTCTGGGGGTTCTCTGGCAATCACGGGTATGGACAAACGTCAGCACTTGCTGGTACACATCCTCATATGGCTGATCACTGTTGAACAACTTCAGGGAGTGCTTGTAGGCAGAGCTTAACCCAGTGACCTCACAACGATATCGCTGTAAACGTGCTGAGAATGTCTCCTCACTCAAGACCTGACCCTTTATAAGCCGATCAGCAACATCACTGTTGTCAGGCCAAATAAAAGTCTGGTGATACACATCTCCAGTGTTTGGATCCATCATTCGCCCTCGATTCCGCTCCTGCAGTACGTCCTCAGAGGCAGACAGATGGACTACGTGTTCAGGAAGAATTCCTGCTCTCTGTAAAGCCAGAGCCTGCAGTCTGCTTTGAAGAACTCCATCCATAACCCAGCCCCTGTCAACAAAGTCACACTCAGTTAGAATGCTGGCCAACATAAGGACCAATATCATATTTATGTTCTCCCCTAAAATGAATTAGCGGGGCAAAATTAATGTTATTTTTCCTCGAAGGGCCAATAGAAATGAATTTGCAGTGCCAAGGACCAAACATAATTCTATGTTGCATCTATAAAGTGTATTTACTGTAAGAGAGTGATTAAATTGTATTTTCTGAACATGTTTTAGCATTTGGCTCCTGAATAAAACTAAAATTCTTCAGGCAGTAGGCCTACTCAGTGTTTTTTTGTTGTTGTTGTTGTTGTTGTTGTTTTTACCATGTAGGCCTACTGCATTATATACTTTTTAGTGTAAACCACAAAGTTTACTAATTTACAACAAAAAAGTCAGTTACTCCAACTTTAACTTGATAACTAACGTTATATGGAGCTCGCTAGCTAACTAACTTATGTAGTTAGTGCAGTATCAACATGGCGTGCACAAACTCAACACCACTGTTACTAGAGTAACTTTTAAACTTTAACGTTAGCTGTTACCTCTTGAAGCAGTCTGTTTTTGACAGTCTCTGCTGAACCAGAGAACACAACAGCTCCGCGGGTATCTCCTGACCCTTTTCTAAAAAAGTGCGTGCCTGAACGCCGATGTCCTTGTAGTCGTCAACTAAACCGTCCGTGGTCACATGTACAGCTCGTAACTCTGTCGCCAAACGGGACGCCACGCTGCGTTTGCCCACGGCCGGCGGTCCCAACACCAGCACGCGGGGAAGGCGCTCCGGTTTTTTCAGCTCACTGATGAGCCACTCCAGAGGGTCATCAGGCTGTTCGATCACTAGACCACGCACCAGCTCCCGAGTGACTTCTGAAATGTGATGAGATTCTGCGTACGCAGCTATCTGCAACTTCACAGCGTCCATGGTTAGAGGTGGTGTGTGTGGTGTTTTCTCTGGCCCGCCGAGTTTTGTTTATGGTCGGAGAACCATGGCAACGAACGGGACTAGCGCACCATGGTTACGTGCGCGTGACGTGCCAGACCCCAGATTTTAAATTATAATATGATTATAATATAGGCTATTTTCTGAAAGTGGGACAATTTTGTCTCTTAGTTTTTTTGATAGTTTTTTTTTTTTTTTTTTTTTTTTTTTTTTTTTTCATTTTATTACATTCTCTTACTCATCACTAATAGCATAGTCTACACAGTGGAGCCAAGTAAAAAAGCCTTTTTTCCCCAAAACTGCTGAACTAATGTATGATATAGTTAGAGTGATTGCAGGTGTTTTATTCTGCCTGTTATATAATAAGTTCAGGCAATTAAATGGAATTATTTAGACACAATAGCTTTTTAAACCTCAGCTATCCCCCAAAATCTCGTCAGCGAAAATGATACACAGAAGTTTTAATGTAAAGATCAGTAGTGTAATGTAAAGAACAGTAGTGTACAACTTTAACTTATAAGATATTAGCTGATAAGAAAAGAACATGTCAAGAATGATTCTAAACAAATATTTCTGAAAAAATATAGATAGATGTTTATGTTGATAGGGACTTACTGTTTTTCCTATTGGTGAATTATTATCAGTGTGATACAGTTGGTTTCTCTACATGCATTCACTGCAAAAAATATCTTGTGATTTGTATATTATTCTTTGTTCTTCATGGCCAGGATTGTTTTGTGCATTTGATCACTTGTGTATGCATGGTTACATGAGTTGATGGGCCTTAAAAAACAGTTACTTTTGGCGTTTTCCTTTACTTGTCTTGACATTTGCATTGCTTATCATCAATTCTGCTCAATCAGAGGTTTTCTCTGTAAATAGCATGCTTTGAAACTAAACTAAAAAACTAAATTAAACCCAGTTAATGATTATTCAATTGCTAAATTACTCGAGAATCATTTAAATAATCAATTAGCTGCAATTATTCGATTAACTTGTTGCAGTTGTACTTAGGACGAAATTATTTCAAATATTTATCAATGGCTCCTAACCAAATATTCAATTTCACTCCATAGTTTTCTCGTTCACTTATTGTCCTTAACCTCTCCCTTTTATTTTTCTATGATTGTATTCTTTTGGACAAAAGATTTTACATTTCTGTGTAACACTAACATTACAGCTCAATATCAAGCTTCAAAACTAAAAGTCTTTCTTGTCTAAACAGTCAGAACAGAATGAGAGACCAGTGTAAGTGTATTTGTGTTTTACTTACAAATGTCCTGCATCACTGCAGTGACTGGAGAATGACTCTAACTGGATCAATCATTTCTGATTCATTTTCTCCACTGTATTTTCTTTGTCATGTTGATAGTCTGATTATTTGTCATTTCTATAGTATCATTCTGTGTCATGTTTATAGTTTCATATTGTAACATCAGAACAAGTCACATCTTGAGAAGATATTACAATGTTTATGTTTTTTTATTCTTGACTAACTTTGACAAATGAAGAGAGGTGGATGTCGTAAATTATGACTTTATGGGACTTTTACATGAGTTGCGTTCCTGCTTTGCATCTTAATGTTTTTATGTTTTTTTGTTTTTATTTTTGTTGTCGTTTGTTTTTTGTGTTGCCACTGCACACCGAATTTCCCTGTTAAGGGACAATAGAGGATTGATTGGTTGATTGATTGATTGATTGATTGATTGAATGATAGATAGAGATTTGAAACCTCTATATAATAATAATAGACATAGAGCCAAGGAGGATAACCCATTCAAATTAGTAGTACAAACAAATGGGCTATAGGCCCAATGAAACGCGTCAAATGTGTTTCTATATTTGGGTGCCGGGGCCCACTGGGGTGCTTCAGAGCCCAGTCACTGGGAACCACATCCTGTGTAAAGGATCATTACCTATTTCCTTTTCGGCTATATGACCAAAGCAAATGAAAAACCTATTGTCGTAGAGAATGTCGAGAATATGTTATAGCCTTGGCCGTTTGTAAAACACAGTCGCGTTAAGACATTGAGAGTAGGCTATAGCCTAGTGATGCAGGAATCCAGTTTATGCCAGGTCAAATGTAAACTCAGGAAGTGAGAAAGTTACGTGAAAGATGATTGGTGCTGCACGTCTGCGTGGGTGTGTATGTGTGTGCGGGTGTGTGCGGGCGCGTGGTTTTCACCGACGGAAACAGCCCAGAGGGCTTTCCCTTCAGCTCACACATACACACACGTACGCGTCGGGACGCTCAGTCGGCCAGGAAGTGCACGGTGCGCTCGGCTGCACACCTATCGCAATATAATGTGGAAAGTAATAGAGCATAACAGATAAAACTAGAAATGCCCAAAGAAACACGCAAAAGGAGCACACGGGAGTTGTTTGCAGCAGGACTCTCAGAAGGGCCCCGTTCTGAAAGGAGAAGCTGCGAGCCGCACGCGCCGAGCATGGCCATCCCGCAGGTCACCATCACTCCTGAGCACGGCTCAACACTGGAGGGGCCACAAGAGGACTGTGGACTAATTATGGACGGGACGTTACGCAGGACATGCTCCAGTACGTCGATCTCATCTACGGGCTCCTCCGCCCTAGAGTCAGAGGACGACCTGCACAGTGACAGCGAGAGCAAGAGCCGAGGCATTGTGACATTAGAGCAGCTGGGGAACCCATGTGAGGTGAGTACGCGCGCCCGTGCGCGGTCAAGTGGCCAATCTGGACTCTTCAGTTTTGTTGTTGGTAAGCAAAATGTGTTCCAGAGTAATTCTTAGATCTGTGACTCAATTTCAAATTGCCTTTAGACTGCAGTGGACTAACTCTCTTGTCTTGTCTGCTGTTTTTGATAGTGAAGTGAAAAATTGTGGTTAGCCTGCTCTGCTGAATTTATTTTCTGAAGTTATGAATCCCCAACATGGAAAAGGTGCGGGCCTGTCTCTGTATAAAGTGTCCAATCCTGTTTGTCATCTACTATTGCCAATACAATCATATCTCAGCTTAGTACATGTTTCCTTTGTTGAATGCTGTGCCCCACCTTTGCATAGCTGTTGGTAGTGTGTAGTTACACTACCATCAGTTATGTCAGAAACATAGTTGTGTCAAAATGAACCTGCTTAAACTCATTTACCATTTGAGAGTCATACTGCAAAGTCCCCATCTTTTAATGGTTGAAAAGTGGGTCTGTTTTCTTTACTCAGGATCTTGAAGTTGTATTTACTCTTTTGTGTCTCTGTAGAGAAAAGATGTGTGAAAATGTTGTTTACATAGATCTGAGTGAAGCCCAGACTTGACATTTAACAAAGTTGTCTTCTGTGTGAGTGTAAACTGTCACTGTTTCATTTCCTCTTTCAATCAGAGCATGCTCAGTCAGCTGAAACACACACACATGCACAAACATGTACTCCAGCAAAAATACACCAGTGTTGGGTGTATCGAAGTTACAAATCTTTAGTTATTATAGTAAGATTACAATTCTGTGTACTGAAAATGTATCTTAATTTAATTTAATTACAGTACTAACAACATATTTTAAGCAAACAAACTTGACTTAGTCTCAGATAAACAGCAGAAACACAGATCAGTAAATACAACAAGGCCATGAATAATATTTATTGCAGATTTGAGTTAATTTGAGCTTGTTTAAGCAACGTTGTTGATTACCTCTGTTTAAATACCAATAATAAAATATACAATCTTGTTATTTGATGCATACAGTATTACACACAAAGTAACGTTCCAGTAACTAATCCCTTTCTTGGGGCAGTAACGAAGTAGTTTAACAAATTACGTTTTAAAACGTAATAACTAATAAGTAATGTGTAAGTAAATACCCCTCCTAAACACTGAAACGTACACATTATTACATACTAGGTTTTTTCATTATAACAGTTTACAGAAATGCTCTGACATTGGAATGTTTTCACTGTAAAACATTTGATCATACACTATTTTGCACATGACAGTTTCTACAGCTCCTGTTAGTCAGAAGGACTATGTCTGTGTTCACACAGCAACAGTTTCAGAAAGTGGCTCTAACAAGCTTGAACATAGGCATCTGTTTAGTCTGGAACATGTATATAAGTTATTAAGTAGTATTAGGAAAACAAAAGTAGTTTTTTTTTTCATTATACGCATAAAGCTATAATGTATAAAACAACTAAAATTAACAATAAAACAATTATTCTTCCTAATAATAGTTACCATTTACAAATGTAAAAATATATGAGAGTTACTGCTTGTAAGTAATTTTTTTTTCAAGGATAACGAAAGTTTGTCTAAATGAGAATGTATAAAATATGTGTAAAATTAGTGGTTGTGTCCCCAAAAAGTTCCTGATCTGATGAAAGTGCCTGCTACAGCTGAAAAAGTTTCTAAAGTCTGACCCTGGTCCTGTGCGAAAATGGGAACAGTAACTAAAAAAGTATTAACTGAAAACAGTTCCTACAGTGCAAAAAGGCGTTATGCTGAAGAGAAATGGCCAGTGTGTAAAAAGTCACAGGTGTACTTGAAGCTTTTGTGTTGTGTGCAGGTCAAACAGTGGTCAAAGCTGAAGACCTTCGTTCACTGGCCGTTTCGAAGCTCTCTCAAGAAAGTAAACTGGGTGCAACTAGCAGGCCATAAAGGCAAAGCAACATCTATTTGTCTGTATTATTACTGTGTCTGAAGGAGCTTAACATTAAGTGTTCTACTCTTTCCAGGAAGCTTTAAATCTGCAGAGGGGGGCACCATTCTGAAGAAGCTCTCAGACAATGAGAGGCGTTGTTTTGAGAAGCTCCAAGAGGACTCCCTGCTGTCCTTTATTCCACAATATCATGGTGTGGTGGAGAAGGATGGACAGTGTTTCCTTCACATGAGTGACTTGCTTCTGCCCTTTGACCAGCCCAATGTCATGGACTGTAAAATGGGAGTAAGGTGAGAAGTTAACCCAGCTTTTTTTCCCTTTACCTTAAATCAAATTCAACGTTTGACTCACTAAGAGTTACGCATTAATATGGGAATAAGCAATTAAGGGCTCCAATTAAAGCAAACTATTAAACACCTACTTTAAAGTGCTGATTCCTGGATGTTTAACTAGATTAATTTGTTTTGGTTTGATGGATGTATAGGTCAAGAGTTTGTCGCTCACACATGCTGCTCTTAAACATCTAACAACTGTTCATTTCGTATCTGTTGATGTATTTTCAGAACATATCTTGAGGAGGAGCTGGTGCGAGCTCGAGAGCACCCTCGCCCCCGGGAGGACTTATATAAGAAAATGGTGGAGGTAGACAGAGAGGCTCCTACAGCAGAGGAGCACTCCCAGGTTGCAGTCACCAAACCACGTTACATGCAGTGGAGAGAGACACTGAGCTCTACACACACACTGGGCTACAGGATTGAGGGCATCAAGGTAAACAGTGCCCTGCCTCAGGAGCACACAGGTGTGGTCTGCACAAACACTGACTGTTATTTGTTCACAGAAAAGTGACGGCACATGCCGGACTGACTTTAAAAAAACACGCTTGCAGCAGGATATCATCAAGGTCTTTCAGGACTTTGTTGGAGGCAACATTGACATTATGGTACTTGACACAGAAAACTATGAAAGCTCATTAAATGTGTATTGTTAATTGTATGGCTTTTTCCCCTCTCTTAACAAAAACAGCAATCATACTTGAGCAGACTTGCAGAGATTCAGCTGGCTCTAAGCAAATCATACTTTTTCAAGCAACATGAGGTAATGTCATTTTGCCATGTACATGTTATGCATTTAAATATTGTCATGTCAGTAACGTGAATGTTCCCAGGTGATTGGCAGCTCTCTGCTCTTCCTCCATGACATATCGGGCAAGGCACAGGTCTGGATGATAGACTTTGGTAAGACCACGGCATTAGCAGAGGGCCAGCTGCTACACAATGTGCCCTGGCAGGAGGGAAACCGAGAGGATGGATACCTGTGGGGTTTACAGAACCTCATCCACACAATAGAGGCCGCCAAAGAATCTTACAGCCAAAATAATCAGACTGTACCAACACCAAGCCCTGACTTTTGACCATTGTCTAAAGTTAACTATCAGTAAGATTGTAAAACTGACCTTTAGTGGGATGCATAACATTATACTGAAGTAAGTTCACCTCATTTAGGGTCAAATCCTTACGTTTGTTTTTGTTTCTGTGAGACAAACACATACTGGACATTTCTCACTGGATTGTTGTCCGTGTATTATGACTGTAAGCACACTGAAAACTCTAAGTTAAACACAAAGTGAAAAGATGTGGGTTGAGGTTAAGGAACACACCATTTACAACCAAACATTAGTATTTATTTGTATATACAATTATTTTTGTGGTTTTGGGGGAAATGAGTGAAATCAGACAGCTAATTGCATAGTATATTCCACAAGCCATAACAATAATAATGTGAATTATTCAGCTGTAAAAATATATATACTGTTCATACATATATATAAAAAATACATTTTATTCCAGTAGCTATAACATGTATAAGTCAAATGTTTTTTTTTTTTTTGTTTTTTTTTTTTACCTCAGGTATTCCTACATCTGGCAACTTGTCAGGGTTGATCAAGAAGAAACTAAACACTAAACAATGGCTAAAAAACACTAAACATTATATTTAATTAACACAAAGATACGATAAAAAAAATAAGCAGCAAGTTGCTATGGACTCAAAGGCAGTGATCTGCTTCAAAGTAATGTGTAATGTCGTCATTAAAAAAAATTACAATAGATGGCCCAGTATATGCTAGTGAGCAAATCATTTTTGTAAAAAAGAATATCCACCTAAGTGATCAATGCACTCACATTTTATTTAAAATTTACTTTTCAACCTTGCTCAGTTTAAAAGTTAATCTTCTTCGGCTCACTTTGAGTTTGATTGATTTGTAAATGTATGCCTATTTTGTACATTTAAGCGATGTGGGCACCCCAGCACCTCCACTCACAGCTTTGTACAGAAGATTTTCTGCGAGCGCTCTTGCTTCATAGCAAGAAGGTCGCAGATTCAAACCACTGGACAGTCAGACTGGGTCTTTACTGTTACATCCCCCATCTGGAAATGGGATCGCTGCTCCTCAGGAGATCCCAGCAACAGTAAAGATGGATCAGTGTGTAGTGAACAAAAAATAGAGGACTAGCATAAACCTCCTTCCTGCTACAGTGAAAGGCCACTACAAAGAGGCAGAGTCCATCAGTTCATGGAAAGTCTAGAGACCCATTATGTATTTAACTCATTTAAATCCATACTTTTGCTTACAATGATCCAAGTACCAGGAGGAAATATGTCTTCCTAATAGAACAAACATGAGCTGCTGAAATTGTAACTTAAACATTAACAACAATCTTCTGCCGCTTGTGAAGGTGAATCATACACTACTCTACAGTGTACTTGCACTGACTTGGCAGTTAAAGCTGTTCTGGAGAAAAACAGGTATGCAGTGTTTGAATGCTACATACTGGTTTACCATGAACCTAATATAAAATAGTTCAGCATGCACTATGGCATTGGCACACAGGGCGCAGGTGAGAAGACCAAAGTGCAGAACTTCATTATCAGGAGATGAGCGTTGCACAGTTCTGCTGATCCAGATTCCAGTTAGATTGGTGTTACACTGAGGTCTTCAGACAAAGAGAATCCTGAGTCACGGTCACGAGATGGTTTGTCAGTTTTAGTATGCCTCTTCACATCCTCATGTCCATAGCTGGCATGCCTCTTTAGGAGTAATTTGGGTGCTGTAGTTGAACTTTGGAATCCCAACCCTAAACCACTTCCCAAAGATAAACTCAGGGCACAGCTGGCCTTTGCCTCTGGCACTTGAGCTTTCGACAGAGGCAGACTTTCTAATTCATAGCTTTGCCCATCATATGCATAGTTGACATTGCCACAGGGGAAGCTCTGGAGCTTAGCCAGGTCCATCCCACCTTTTGAAGTGCCTGTGGCTCCCCCAGGAGGTCTATGGGAAAGCACTGTTGACGTTCCTGTGTGAAGACTGTTGACTCCATCACAGGCTGGGTCAGTGCTTTCAGAGGTAGAGCTCTGTGGAGGGCAACCGCTGGAGGACAGGGGCATGGACTGAGTATGAGCCAAGGCTTTCTTCCCCCTAAAGCTCTCCAGAACCCAGGAACCATACGTGGGGTTCCATAAGTTCTTGGTTTTATTTTTAAGTCTTTGACTTCCTGAGGAGGAATTGTTTCTAGAGTGCAGTTGGTTCTGAGTTTCAGGGTGGAACCAGGGACCTCTGGCGGTCACCTCTGAGGCCTCATGTTGAGCAGGTTGGCCTGTATGAAGGAGAAAGTGAGGTTTGACAAGCTGAGAGGAAGTGGGAGCTACAGAGACGCTGAGAGACGACAAAGGTGTCGGGCTGGAAGAGGAGTGCACAGAGGGACGCGTGACTGCATCTTCCTCCTGGGTTGGGCCATACTCCACTGGGAGAGGAGTGTTGATCACATCTGGGTCCTGAGGAGACACACTGTGGTAGTAATCTACTGACAAACGCTACTTTGTCAACAAAACTTTCATACCTGAGTGCAGTAATTGATTCTTTCCAGAATTGTAGAAAAATCGGGCCTGTGTTCAGGACAGTGCTGCCAGCACTGAGTCATGATGCGATAGCTAAACATAGTAGAGTGTATAATCAGTGCTTAGTGAAACAAGCTCAGAAAAAGAATAAGATTTTAAGATATTAAAAAGATTGCATCATCAAGTAGATAACTCACACAGGTCCGGGGCAACCTTTTGGGGGATCCATGCGGCCTCCACTGGTGACAAACTCCAGAACCTCTGATTGGTTTTACAGGGGTAAGGCATGTATCCTAGAGAAAGAATCTCCCAAAGCAGCACACCAAACGACCTCCAGGTGGAGACACACACAATAACATGGCCTAAGTGAAGTTCTTTATTGATGTTTTTTATATTTCTGTAAATATAATGCCAATCTGCAAAACTCTATAGTCAAAACTATATACTCTCAGATGAGGGCTATTGATTATGTTGTACATTGATTTAAACATCTAAAGGATACATTCAGCATGTTTTAAGGTGAATGTTTTCTAAATGAGATCTGGACTATTGTTCAAATTAATCAAACGTTTGTTTACCATGTATCGGTTTTGCAGGTAAAAATTCCTTCCATAAAAGCCTCCGGGGGCATCCATTTCACAGGCAGCATGGCTCTACCTCCTTTTCTGTAGTAGCTGGCCCTAGAGGAAGATGGGCCTGTTAGATGGAATACAAGATGCATAAGTTCTCTAAGCTTGTTCTGATGGCTGACCTGTAAATGTCTCGAGCCATGCCAAAGTCTCCTATTTTTGCCACTCGTTCGGGCCCTGGGCAGGTGAGCAGGCAATTTCGAGCAGCAATGTCTCTAAACAAAGAAAAGAAAGATTAAGGTCAATCCAAACTAACCTCCTGCTATACTTCTAATGTAGAGACAACTTAATAGAACTGTTTTAAAGTTCATTGTTACAGTTGGGCTAAGACTGTGTGTGTGTGGTGTGGGACTGAACCTGTGAATGAAGTGGTTCTCCTCCAGGTATCTACAGCCACAGGCAATGTCCTGGGCCATCCTCAGCAGCTCCCTCATGGTGAGGGAGGAGGTGTGACTCTGGAAGGAGCAGACACAGTAGCACACATTAAAACAAAATGTTCACTCAATGTTCACTCCTACAACCCCTCACTCACAGATCTGGGCCTGTGCTGTCTCAGAAAGCTTTTCATGTCTCCTCCCGTCATTAACTCCAGGAGGATGAAGCGCGGCAGGATGTTGAGGCTCACTCCAATGCAACGAACAATGTTCTCATGACTAAACTTACTATAGAGAAACACAAGTCCGGTTATGATAATGTATCTGTGTTTAAGAACCAAGTCAGTAAAAGCTAATAATCAAGTAATTTGACAAAAACCTCATGATTAGAGCCTCCATCAGAAAGTCCATCTCGTCTTGCTCAGAACAGATTTCTGGAAGAGTCTGGGAAGCATAAAAAACAATAAAAGAGATGATATTTCATACAGAGGAAGCCTGAAACCTCAAGGATCATCAACCTTGTGCAATTAGCTAGAAATGGTTTTATTTAGTTTAACTATTCCATTTTTAATACAGTCAGGATGTTGTTTATGAAGAAAACATGAAATACAGTACAATAAAGCAGATTACTGTCATGACCTTTCAGTGTGATAATATGTTCTGAACAGATTCATAAAAGTATTCATGAAAAGGCCACAGGGGCAGCTGACCTTTATAGCCACCTGCATGGGACTATTATCAGCACTCATCCCCAGGAGCTGTCCTTCATACACTTCTCCAAATGCTCCATGGCCAAGAGCCCTACATGAAACAGTCAACTACTTGGTTCAATGTGATACTTACATAGAATAATCATATAAGTTAATTATTGATTGCATGTGCAAAAGAATTTGAAGCTGACCTAAGAAGTGTGATGTTTTTCCGGGGAACTTCTTTCAACTCACTGAGTGAAGTAGCTTTGCCAGCAAAGCAGTAGTTGGGATTGTAGTCTGTCATTATGGTGGAGGAGCGTATCTTACTGAGCTTGTACTCTGGACTCTGCAGTCGACCTCTGACAGCCTGCAGATCACTCTTTCTGCGGTACCACACTGCACATATCAAAGTTATAGTTAGACACTGAAAATCGGTCAGTTTTGACCTGCATCAGAGCCCTGCTGAGAAGAAGTTGTAACACAAAGAGGGTCAAAGGTGGTCACACTCACTGACACATTATATTGTGTTGTTATTGCTTTTCTTTTTGTTGCTTTTGATTGTTACGTTATCAGCTGTTTTGGGAATTGTGACCATTGTCCTCTCCTTGTTACAACTTCTGGACCATGAGGACAAGTGAGGGGCACTCACCCGCCGCTCCTGATGCAGGTGGTAGTCTGGGGGTACAGGTGGAGTTCCTCCTGGGAGGAGGTGGTGGGTGATGGGGTGGTGCAGGTGAAAGGTGCCTGGGAAATATGCAGGTGAGGGAGTAAAGGTGGCAGACTGCCTGGAAGGAAGGTGGATGGGTGGGACGCGTGCACATGAGGGGTGTTGATGAGCCTTGGCCCGGTGCAGATGCAGGACTCAGAGGATCCATGTAGAGCAGGGCAGGAAGAAGGTGAGTTGGAAATGTGATGAGTAATGAAATCGGACATTAGAGAGGCGTAGGGAACAGACTACCTCACTGCATGGGAGAGAGAGTGACTCTAGCCTGACTAAAGCTGACTGTGTGCCCTTTGGTAAATGGCAATATGGCAAACACAATATGTCACAATTAAACAATTACTGTAATCTCTTTAGATACGGTGGAAACCCTACAGTTACAAACTCTCATCTCGCACCTGGCAAATGCTGCCTCACATGTGCTTAGTGTGACATATTAATGCTTAAACACTGGAGAGAAGACAACACTACACATGCGTTACATTCCCTTTATCAGACACACACCTGACAATAACAATAATAAGAACTGTTCTTTACAGATATTGTACATTTACATTGGCCCCATTTTTTCACTCACAGACACATCTCTGTATTTACACCAGGCCAAAGAGAAGAGTAAATGTCTGAATTGATCTCATACTCATACTAGTGTCCTAAGTCAGTTACTCCCGGTCTCCATCAGAGCCGGTGGAAGGTAGCAGGCACAGAGTGGGCACAGAAGTGAAAAAGCCTCTTACTAAGGATGACTCCTGCACAGATGAGAGCGATGCCACTGGCCACAGTAGATGCCACCACAGCCAGGATCAGAGACACTGACATGTGGCTCTGAGGGATGGGGCCCTGAGGACTGGGGGCTTGGGGACCAGCTGGTGAGGATAGGAGGTTTTGTTAGTCCACAGTCATCTGATAAAGAACATAAATGTACAAGGGTCACATGAATGTCCTACCTATAGCACTGACACACGTGACATTGTCATTGGCCAGTACCTCATCGTCATGGCACAAACAGATAATCTGACGAGTGTCCTCATCCCGTCTGCAGTTCTGCATCTGACAGTGGCTACAATTGGGTTGAACTTTGATCTCACAATTTCCATGACTCTCCATGGCTGCACAAAACATAGCCACATGTCATTCGTCCAAAAAATAAAGAATCTTCTTGTCATCAAAAACCACATGAGGCGTGTAGGCAATGGAGGTTCAGACATTACATTAGTATCTATTTTGGTCATGTTCAGGGTACAGAGAGGTTCAAAATAGTGAAGAGGAGTATCCTGCATACGTGTGGTCAATGGGAACTATACATGATTAACAGCTAAGAGTAAATATTAGAAGCCACCGAAAAGTCTTTCGGATCTAAAAGTTGCTATAGCCAGCTTGGGCTGTATTCTGTGAATGAGCACTGAGGCTCATTTATTAAAGGCGCACTAACGTTGCCTGGCTTTAATCACAGGTTCTTAGTTGTTGAGGCAGACCTGCTAGCGGCTGCAGGAACATCTCTCCTGTGGGGTGAATGAAAGAGATTCCGTCTTGGCCATCAGCAAAGATCTCATCCGTCATAGCAGCATCACCTCCTGGAAAATAAACCACTTGTTTTCGAAAGGTTTAAGTTTTTTCATTTAAACTGATCATTGTATAATAACTTGTAAAACTGAATTTTATAGAATACTTGTATTAGCATTATAAACAACCAAATCTTATTTCCAACCTCTGTAGCCCCCTCCTCCTCCTCCTGCAGTGCATGCGCCACCTCCACCTCCAAAGCCCCCATATGTGGACCAGACGAGTTTAGACAGAGCCAATGGACAGGCAGATCCTCCTTTGGCCCCGTCTACAAGGGACTGTCCAGCCTGGGAGTGAGGACTGGGGTTGTCTTTCCAACCACCACCTCCACCTGCAAAAAAGCCAGTAATGGATTCAAGAAAAAGGTACTGACATCCCTCAATTGTATTTTAATCTGCTTGATATTGTGATATACACAATAATGTGACTATCACAAATTACAATAGTGGTATAAATAACCCAATCTTGTTAGAACTTGGAAGTTAAGCAGGGATAAACCTTAGTCAGTACTTGGATGGGAGACTGCAGGAATAGCTGTTATCTTTGTGGTGTGGCAGCGGATCTATTTACCCACCCTGTCTTATGTGCACAATGATTGTTTAAAGCTCAGCCAACCTCGGGGCAGTAGTAGCTAAAGTTGTAGCTTTGCGTGGCTGAGTATGAAGTGAATGAATAATGTAATGTTTTGTAATGAAACCGAGAGTGGAGCTGTACCTGCTGCCCCTGTGCGCCCGCTGCTACCAGGGGCTGCGGTGCTGTTTTCAAACAAGTCAATTGGCGTTTGATCAAGACTGGACTCAGGGTCCTCCAGGTAGGCATTTCCTCCTCCTCCCGCGGCGATAAGCAGAGGCACCAGTTCACCTCCCTCCATCTATAAGTCAAAGAACATGTGACATGCATTCAAGTACTTAAATAACCACCATGTAACACTTAAGACCCCCCCAAAATAATATTTTAGACTTGAATAAAAGCACTTTTTATTTGGACAAACAAGCAAGAACAAGAAGAAAACAACAAGAACAATATTAATACACAATATGGTATTAAACGTATATATTTCTGTTTTGAAATATAGTTTTAACTTTCTATTTCAGTGTGATCAGGCAGGTTATTTTACACCTCCAGAAAGTGTGGCTTTAGTTAAAGTGTCCATGCTTATCTTTCTGTAAAATAAAGTGAACATGATTCGATTTAAGATCTTACTAAACATTTTGCCTGTTTTTTTCTCTCCGCTTTGGTATTATTGGTGTCACTTAATTTTTTTTCCTGGTTGAACATGAGCAGCAGATGTGACAAAGGTTAAGATAACGTTCTGTGAAATTACCTTTTGGATATTCCATGGCAAACCACACAAAAAAGTATCTTCATATTCGAGAACGTGAAAGCAACTTATTCGACAATTGCTACCTTGCAACCATATTGTAAGCAATGGACAAAAATCCATATAAATTACACATTAAACACATAAACAAATAAACCTGATATTATCATCATCTTTATTTAGTAAATGATTGAGTATTCAGAAAATGATGTGTATTTTTGTGTGTGGCTCTTACTGATGAGATTTTGTTTGATATTTATTTAAAACATTATAAAATTTATAATTTGAGCTGCATAAATAAATATGATAAATGTTTACATTTGTAGAACTCAGTTTTGGCTATGTAAATTACCTTAAAGATGTATGTGGCACCACCCCCACCTCCTCCTCCACCTGCCCATTCAGCATTAGCTCCTCCACTCAGATGGTCTTCTATTACAGAGGACTCCCCCAGGCAAATCTTCTGAGTCAGTTGGTTTCTCTGCTCCACAAAAAAAAAAAATATATATATATAGCTTAATTTTTTTTTCTCGAATTGTCTAGTGCCCTTATAAACAAGCTGTAACTTTGCTGAATCTGCCTGTGGCTTACTCACCCCCGGGCACGCGTCCTCACCCTGGTGGCCCACCAAGATGTACAGGGTGTCTCCTTTCTCCAGAGCAAATATGGCTGAAATGAAGACCCCATGGTTGTGTTTGTTGTGATTTTTGGCTCCTTTCCCTCCTGCGGCTCCGTACGCTGAGATCCTGGAGAATGGCAGTGACTTAAGGAAATTGGTTTCTGGCACAAAGTCCACACTCTCTATCATATTAGACAGACTGCAGCTAACCACTTACATCTGACAGATTGTAATTCCATAGTCAGAAAAAGTCATCCAGCGACTACTGGATGTCTGTGCTAATATAAGCTATAGCAGTTACTATAGTTTATATTTGTAGACTCAACTCAGGACAACGTTTCGCTGACAGAAAGCTATCCCTTTGGTGGCAGCTGTAGCTTTTTCTCTGGCAAGATTGTTATAGCTGTATTAAACTGCAAAACATTTTCTCTGATGTAGGAATTATTATAAAAATTGTACTACTTAATTTTGCATTCAAAGGTTAGTACATTTATTCTTATTTCATTTTATTTTTTTAATTCATCCCAGTAAAAATTTACTTGAAAAAAAAAAAAACAACAACTTACAACTGAGTTTCAATTTTCCTACTAATAAACTTATTTCTATCACTTGTACATTGATTGACATTAAAAGTAAAAACTACATTTCTGGCATTTGAGGCATTTTTCATAATGCCTCAAAACCTATTTAACATTGAGTTAATTAAAAAATGATAAGCCATAATACAGAGCTTATTACTGGTAAAGTGTTGTTTAAATAGCAACAGAATAAGGTTATTCACTCTATGTTAAAAATAATAGCCAGATAAGTACACACAACATCCATTCATACAAATGAGCAGCTAGTTATTTAGGTGATATTTAAATGTAGCCTGTTACATCTTCATGGTGTTGGCCTATTGGGAGCAGTATTGAACTCACTGGTATCTGTTGGTGGCTGGGACCTTCCACATTTGGACTCCTTTCAGCGCACCTTCCTTTCCCACAGTGACATTGACATTCTTGTTCCTGTAGGTGATATCACACTGAGCCTGGGTGGGGCCTTGTGGACCGCTGGCTCCGCATGAGTTGAAGAACCAGATCATCGATGAAACCTCTGAAAAGAAAGAGAATGCAAAGATTAAATCTGAAAAACAACATTTTGTGTGGTAAAAAAATGCAAAGCTATATAATAGTTAAAACATCAGTCTGCAATCAAGTTTGGTATGAACTATCAAACATCAAATAGTTTGACCTGAAAAACATCTAGCTGCTGGATCACTACAACTACATACATGCTTTTGAAGAAACACTAATATTAGCATTTTAAAATCTCATAAAAGCTTTATAAGGTAACAAGATAGGTCTGCTTCTGCTCAAGTTTGTCATCCTGAGAGTGAAGCTGCAACGGCATAGAAGATTACAAAAGGTGAATACCTGAGTCTGAGGGCTCGGGGAGAGGGCTGAGAAGATCCCCGAAATCTACCACTGGTCCCAGCTCGTTCACATCTAACCACAACACAAACATGACACATTTTACATGAGCCTTTCCTTCCACATTTGAAGGATAAGACCACAAACAAACAGATCAGTGGTGAAGTAATGATCAACTATACCTGTGTAGAAGCAGGCTGCTCCCAGAGAGATGTAGTCCAGGGCAATGTCAGCCTCAGAGCCAGGAGCCCACAAAGCACTGACTCTCATCTGAAACCTGCACAGAGACAGGACATGAGGGGTCATGTGGTTCTATGTCCTATCCCCGGGCCCTCCTCATACCTGTGCTCGATCCCTGTCAGCTGCAGAGCAACATTGTCCCAGTCGTCTGTCCATGGACCATTCCTCTCCCACACCAGAGGGCTGTTAGCTGTGTCACTTTCTTCTACAGTCACCACCAGAGTCCCATTAAAGTCCCCAAAGAGATACAGAGAAAAGGACATCTGCACACACACACATATGCTGTTGAAACTCAAACCCAAAACAGCAAAAGTTGAGTCATACTGACACTGACCTGACAGTCGCTGGAGGAGACTGGAGCAGGAAACCATGGGCTGAGGATGGACACTTCTCTGAGGGCACTGCTCTTTCTGACCTGCAAAACCAGGAAGTGCCCTGAGGCCCCCCATGTACAACCACAGTGTGTTAACAGTACAAACCATCAAGAAATGTCCACCACAAAACAGATTCATGTGACTAAAAGGTACAGAACACTGTTCAGACTTTCGAGTATATTCTGGTATTTGGATGCAAATCACTGCACAAAATGCCTCTACACTGACCTTTATTGAAATGTTGAATGTTTTATTTCTATAGCACATTTACACAGACTGATGTCTTCCAAAGTGCTTCACACAGCCCCTCCACCCCACTCAGTGATGGCAACACCTGGCACCTCAACCTCCGACCATCACCGAGTGTTCCCAAGCCTGCATGTTATTGCCTCAGCTTCTCGGCTGACCTGTGCATCATGGAAGCTACACAACTCAAGTATTGCTTGAGCTTTTCCATTTGCATCCAACATGCATGCACTACACTTTTTTTTCTGAGAGCTACATTTACAGAACAAAAATGTCAGAAAGCTATTCGTGCTAGTTGCCGATATTAAAGCAAGAGAAAGCCTTTGATGTCTAAAACATTATACTCTGTAATATACTCTGTAGTGTGACTGACCTGGAGTAGAGAGCAACGCCTCCCCCTGCTGCTCCTGGGGCTCAAGAGCATCAGCTGACAGTCTCCTCCATTGAAATTGTTGCATGGACACAGACCAGCCACAATCGTCCTGCTCGAAGGAGCAGTAAGAACCTAAAGGTAGGGCTCCTGCACAAAACGCATCAGAGACTTACTTCTTTCTCACATAAAATATGCCCTTACATGAAACATATCTAAAGTGTTCAACAAGCTTTACCACAGATGAAGCCTTCATCCTCCCCAAAGGGACAGTCAGTGTGGAAGTCACACACGTGGCTCGGCTCCACACAGTCCCCAGTGGCATCACAATGGAAGGATTCACCACAGGCATCATTCAGCTCGGACAGCGGCTGATCTGCACACAGTATTACAACAGGAAAAGTCATTACTATTGAAGCAGAACCCAACCTATTCCTAACAGATAACATCTACACAAATGGGGCATTCAAAATGCTAGTTAAAAAAATGTATTAATTAAATTGAAATGTTCCAACTTCTTTGTCCAAAGCAGACAAATGACTGTAGGACTTGCTATTATATGATAGACAAGAAAAATTATATTACTATTTTTGTCATTATGTATTTTTGTCCAGAGCCTGCACATTTTTTCTGACAAAAACTACATTCTGTCTAGAATTGTCTTTGTAAATAACTTCAGATGCATTCACATTTATGAAAGGATTTTAACATTAACTGATCAATACCAGTGGCCAGAGCATGTTTGTAAAGGTTGAAACCACAGATATATTTGTCTATAAAAAGACAGGATGTTTTGTTCTGTGCAAAGGACATTCTATTATCTAAATAATTGCAGCCTTTGAGATTTTATAATTGCGGAAACTCAAATTGCAATTTTGATGTAATTGCATTATATCGTGCAACCCTAGTTCAGCATATGGCAAAAGAGGGCTTTGTAAAACTGTGAGTGGGACTGGGACCTTCACATGATGCAGATCTCACCTTCACAGTATCGTAGCTCCAGAGAGTCCAGAGCGACCATGCTCCCCTCGGCCTGACAGGACACGTACGACAAAGTGATCTGAAAAGGCTCATCCATCCTGTCGATCACAGCCTCCAGCTCCTCCCACTGCCCCCTGCGAACACACATGTACTTAACAACTGCACAGTTTTATCACAAGAACACATGCACAAGCTTTTTGGAACCTTTGAATATAAAGATGATTGAGAAGACACATAGTATTTCCTGCTTGTTCTTATATTTTTATATTAAATGTTCCCACTCTCTAGAATAATGCTAGCACTGAGAGACAAACACACCCCAACTCTTTTAAAGTGGACCTTTTGTGTAAAATTCATTTTTCTGAGTTTTTAGCAAAGTTATAGTAGTGCTTTTTCAGCATTAGTTTACCCAAGGTTGTATTTGAATTGATTCTTGCATGTTGTTTGTTCTGCAGCTGATGCTCCAGTGCTCCAGTTTCTTAACTTTCAATTACTAAAAAATTCTGAGTAAAACATTTAAGGTTTAAGACAATCATGTAGCCACTTATCAACAATTTAAAAAATAGTAATTTAAAAGCTACATTTTACAATAAAAGACGGGGCTCATCAATTCTGCAATTTTGAACAGGAAATCAACAAATCTGAAAACTTTCCTCCCAGCACAGACGTATTGTCAAACGATCTATATCTGGTAAACATTTGTTTGCAGTGTCAGGCGTCTAAAATAGGCCGCTTGTCCATTAAAATCCAGAAAGAGTGTCTGTTTATGTTGTTAGCATTTGGCTAATTGCGGTTAGCATTCCGGCATTGTTGTTAGCTTTGTGAAAACATTTCAAAACACATCACATTAAGATGGCAAAAATCGGTTTAGATCGTTCAACATGTTTCAGAAACTTTCATTCACAACTTACTGTTTATTGGATGATTTTTAATTATTCATTTTAGATTGATTTACCAAAACACCCATAAAGTCAAGTTAGACAGGAAGCACAGACACTATCGAGCACTAGCAGCTAAAGCTAGATCAGTGCTGCTCATCTCAAAGAATTTAACCTGTGGGGTTCTAAAATGTTGTAGGAAGGTAACCCATGAAAAAGGACAACCATCTTGACACTGTCTGAAATAAGTACACGTGTATGATCTTTGCTGTCTGGATCCTGACGTGACTAAAAGCAAATTAAAATTGCCCTTGCTCTATTTAAGGAATGTGCTCTCTGTCTTCCATGGCTCACCTTGGGCTGTCTGGGCGGAAGAGCAAAAGTTCAAGGCTGTGAGGGGAGTCTGAGTGCACGGGTGTGACCAGGAGGCTGAGGTTTCCTGCCACTGGAGCTGAGTCCCACAGGGCCACGTGCAGGCTGCACAGCTCTGAGCTGAAGGACAGGACTGGACTGATCAGCTGGTACTCGCATTGATCTGGAGAGGCTCTCAGCTCCAAAAAATGTCCTGAACAAAGATAACAAAAATATTTATGCTCACTTCAGTACTTATATACAATTTTGGGCATTTGCACTACTTATAGCACATACTTTTACTTACTACATTTCAGAGTAGCATTTTCACTTTCTACAGAACTATTTATTTAGGACTATACCTGAAAAGTAAATGTAATTTTTCCTCAAATCCTAATCTAAGTTGTTTCTAAAAAAAAAGTCAATTAAAATAGTAGGTATTCTGGTGAAAATTAGTTCACAGTGCAGTCCATAGCTCTAGGGCATTTTGTTCTCTAAACCCTGGAAATGTGCTTGTTATATTGCTTAGCCTGTGTTAGTTTTTGCTCTGTAGCTTACAGACACAACTCAACTTGAGCTGGTTTTTATGATGCAAAACAGGAAGTAGTTATTTAAATTTCTCAAACCAGCTCTCACAAATCCTTCAGCACATTGCTAACAACTTAGCTTCATCTACAGATAGCAAGTGAAACTGATGGACCACTCAAGCATAGCCAATGAGAGTAGTTCTTTCAGCTATGAGAAATACGCTGATGACAAGACTTCAGAGGAGCTGTTTCAATTTCAGGTGAAAATTGTTGGTCCAGATACTGACACTCATTGACTTGAAAGCCTCAACACAAACTAAATGTATCAAGTATATCTACAGAATTGATTTTTCCCCAATAAGTCATTTGAATTTGCCTTCTTCTTTGTGATGGTTTGGACTGTATTTGGTATCTTATTCACTCTCCTGCACTCCTATAAGCAAATTATTGTCATAATCATCGTTTTGTTTAAACTCTAACAAGCTACAGGGTTAAACACAATAGCAGCGGTTGAGTTTACCCTTAGATGTGCCTGTAGAGTGGTCATTGTGGGGCCTGGGACTCCGCTGGGCTCGATTTCACTCGCAGACACTACAAGCCAATCGCCCTTCTTGCTGTGGTTAGAAAAAGTCCAGAGGCACAGGGACTCGAAATCACACGAGGAAACTGGGAGGACAGAGTCATACAGTAAAGGTGACTAGAGCATTATCTAGAGTTTAGACACAGAACGACAAACAGTATTCTAAGGTAAATGTAAAATCAATAAACATGAATCATTTTTTTATTAAAACTTTTCAAACCAAGTTGCAAACTACCACTTACTGTCTAGTTAATGCCTGAGGAAATAATTTGCCTTCCAAGTACTACCAGACAGGTAAAACTAAAAACTATGTACTGGATAGTTAGTACTGTCCACGGCTTAATCAGGTGCTGCATATACACAATGAAGTTGTGTGTCCATTGGCATCATGCATCATTTTTATAAAATTCATACATTTTGAAAAGGTGCCACTGGCAAAACGTGTTTTTTTTTTCTGTGAAGCTAAGGTGCTGTTACAGATATACCATGACCTTTGACCTCATGTGACACTGTATGTTTGTCAACTTCTTGTATTTTGAAATGTTCTTACATAATAAACAGAAGGGACACATTTGTCCTTCATCTCAAAGGAATTTTCCTCACTTCAGCAGCTTTGTTTGCTACATTCCTTTTATACAGTAAAACACTGAGCAGAGGTTAGCTGCTTTTTTGTTAATTGTAAATGGAGAGATCATGGTTTATATTACTTCCATGGTGGAGACAAACTTCAACGCACTGACAACAATTCATTTTTTTTTTTTGTTGTCGTTGATGTAAAAAAAAATCTATAAACCAAACATTATGATTATCTGTGTAATTATGTTAAACTACGTCTAATTATAGTATTTGTATTTAAACTGCTGGGAGAAGAACGCTACACATACCATGATTTGAAAAGCACTCCATTCGTACATTATATAAACAAACTGCTATTTTGTTTTAGTGCAGCATGCAGAGTTGAACATTCCAGTCATGTACACACCTCAAATGGATTACAGAGAAAATCTAATCAATCTAAGCTCTGTGCCCGTGTATGTTGGCGCTGGTCAACTCCACAAACTTTTTTTCTGATAAACTAGAGACAGTAATCGGTGTGTATGTGTGTGTAGTATGCTGGGGTGTGTGTGTGTCAGGGGCAGGGGGCAGACATCATGTGACATTTACCATCAAATTGCTCTAAATGGTGCAGGGGGCAATCGCCTCCAGGCCTCAGGGCAAAGATATATTAGTATTATTTGTTTTGACTGTGGTATTATGTTGCTGGTGTCGCCTTACTGTAATGGAGGTTGTCTTCCAGAGTGTCAGAGAAGGTCTGTTCCAGCAGATGGTCCAGGGCATGGCTCAAGTTGGTCACTGCAGAAAAACAGAAAGAGTAAAAGTCGGCAAAAACGATAAAAAGCATGTGTTTAAGTGGCTGTAGCATGTTTTTCAAAAATGTAATAACATAAAATCAGTTTTCTCGTAATACATAATGCATCTGTTTGAATGACAATGCTACATCTACATCTAATTATTCACCATAATCCAGAAGTTTCCTTGGGCGCTGCTATCAGATGCATATAATCCTTTTTCTAGTTGAATTTATTCACACAGAGCTGAAGATTGTCATTGCTCATTTATTTAAACACAGACGAGACTTAGCCGTTAAACACAAAACCCCTTTACAGATTTCAACAAATCAAATGATTGTAAAATAAGATTGTCACTATTTCAAAGCTGTAAATGCCTGGTTAAGCTAGTTTCGGGTGCTAACTGTTAGCAGGTCTATGCTGTTAGCTTAAAATGGCGATAAAGTGCACCTTTAAATAGTTTTAAGCTTTCAATTGGAAAACTTTTGTAAGATACATTCATAAATATCAATATAAATAAATAATATTAACTGTACACTGTTGTGGATTATTTTGGTATTCACGTTTAAAAATGAATTCCTTGAGAGTGGCCTGAGCTCAAAAGTATTATTTATTAACAAAAGTACAATTATGCATAATCGATAGTCCAGAGAGTCCAGGGTCCTAGTCATTGTTGTTGTGAGAGAGAAGTCCATATTGTTCAAATGTAGGTTTCCTCCATTTCAGCTTTATGCTAACACGTGAGCTAAGGCATGCTAGGCCTCTGACATACCAAAATAATCCACAACAACACTTACAAATAATGGCTTAAAGATGTAATTTCGGCCTGTACATGTATTGTGCTAAAAGGTACAAAGTGAGCAATGACACAGATCTAAAAAGGAAAAAAGTTGATGAATCTAATCAGTGAGCATTTTAAACAGTTCTGGGGGAAAATGTGCACAAAGTTAGGCTTTGTGCACATTTTTCCCAAAATCTTTCCCTCATCCTGTACACAAACTGAATTCCTAATCACGTGGAAATGTCATTACAAGTAAAGTGCCAAATTCATAGCACAGTGGGGTAAAAGAAAAATACAGCCTGCTAATGTTGTTAGCTTTACAGTAGAGCATCTTGTTCCCCTCACACCCTCACAGTTTATGTTTTTAGCATAAGCTAGCTTCCAACAGTTTATGGACATGGCTCGACTGACTTTCGCTTTGAACTTGTGAAAAGTTCTTCTAAATTCATTTTAGTAAGCAAGATGTGTGATGGTAAAAGGTTTAAGTCAAACACAAGTGTTGATTATGTCAACATAAGGTTTTTATCAATTACAGACTTATAAAACACGGCTGGAGTAATCTGCTAAATAAAAAGCCTAGAAGACTGATTTTCACAAGGTGCACTGTGTAACTTTTGGACTAAAAAATAAACTTGAATAAAGATGTTTTGGTCTAGATGCCTTTGTTGCAGAAGGCTAAATAAATATTTCAAAGATGTGTTTTTTCTTTAGTGTTTTTTGCATGGTCACAAAACAGACCACGATTTGGTCTGGAGGAGAACCTCTTCTTGTATCTTTCCATAGAAAAGGTGTTCTCTTAGCAATATATTTTCACACTAGGCATAAAACATGTATTCTCATGTTCTACAGTATTGCTTTAACTTTTACTTCAGAATTGTTTGTGTTTCACCTCCAAAAAGTTACACAATGCGTCTTTAAAAGGTGAGTAAATGTCTGAGTACCACCCAACGCTGCACAGGACACACAGTCTTTGAGATAAAGTGTGCACACTCACTGAAGAATGTAGGAACATGATTTATAGAGTTATACAGCTTTAAGACTATAAAGAAGTATTAGAGGAGCTGTGAGACTGAACAGGGTTGCAAGTGTTTGGGGGGGTCAAAGGTCAGCTGAGACCAACTCAACAATAAAAGGCACACATTATGTGGAGCGGGCACGCTCGTCTTGGGGTTATTATTAAATAAATGGGCTAGAGTTGGGGTCGTAATGTTAAACCGGAAAGTACTAAGAGGCCAAAAAAAGCTACAACGTCCGGACTTTTTGGGAAACCCCAGGCTCATTAGCCACTATATCACTCAGAATCAATGAAGAAATGTAACACAAATATTATGCTTCTCAAAAAAGATCTGTGAAATACAATCACTCTATTCTAACTCTGTATCTTGTCATCAGTTAAAAGAAGGCCAAGATCCTCCCTTTTGTTCACACTTTCTGAAGGTTCAAAAATGGCAATGACAATTTAGTCATGATATTCAATGAAGAATACACGCTGGGATTGTGTTGAGAGTAAGACTGTCCACATCTTCAAAGCTCAAGATGCTCTGTTTCACTCTGTGATGTCATATGGTTACAGTGTATTTTTTGTGTGTAAAACATTTCACTTTTGCTTAAGATCTTTTTCATACACTGATAGCTATTGCAACTGTATAAAGTGTTTGAAGTTTAAATTTTTATTATTCAGACTTTTTACAAGATTTGACATTTTGAGGATGCACACAAAAAATACGTATGTGTCTTACCATTTCCAAACTTAAATTATTTAAGTTCATAAATTGCTGTCTTTCATCATTTAATTGCATCACTAAGTGGAAAATCCAGTCTATGCGTAAACAACAACGTAGCATACATTAAAACACACACATTAAAAAGCATGTAACATAGGCATTTCAAAAATCTCAGTCTTTTTCATCAGCAGCAGTGTTTGCATGGAGAAAGGTGTGGTTGGCGCACAGCCAGGCCCAGAGCACAGAAGTTGGCTTTGGCACACAACTGTAAATGCATATTCCCCCAGGACTGCGCCTCCTTCTCTGCACCAGAAAGTGATGGTTCAACATAAGGTAACAGTGTGAGGAGTATTACACCAGCGTGAGCTCTGAGGACCTCATCTCAAACATGAGCAACACTCACCACCATGCAGAACTGGAGAAAAGGGTTTATCCTAGTTCTTTTACCACTCCTGCATAAATGGTAAAAACTACATTTTCTAAATGGTAAAATGGGCAGGGCCACTGCAATGATCAGAAGGTGTTAAGACTTTACTCCAGCTGTAATGAAAACAGTGGTACAATTGCTGATATTATTACATTTGGTTCCATTATGGTCTGCCACAAATAAAGCAGATTGGTAGCACGTTAAAAGACCTCCACGGTACCTACCAGTCAAGTGCCATGTCAGTTACTAGTAACTAACAGTGACACTTAGTAGTACTTACTCTGGTACTTACTGTGGTACTTACACTGGTACCTACCTAGAGTGGTACTTTCAGTGGTACTTGTACCAGCAGTTACTGGTACATACCACTGGTAGTTACTGGTACTTAGTGTGGTACTTACACTGGTACCTACAGTGGTACTTGTACCAGCAGTTACTGGTACATACCACTGGTAGTTACAGGTACTTACTGTGGTACTTACACTGGTACCTACAGTGGTACTTTGAGTGGTACCAGTAACTGCTGGTACAAGTACCACTCAAAGTACCACTGTAGGTACCAGTGTAAGTACCACAGTAAGTACCAGAGTACTAGTAAGTGTTACTGTTAGTTACTAGTAACTGACACGGTACTTAACTGGTAGGTACCGTGGAGGTCTTTTAAAGTGCTACCAGCAGGGTAAATCCAGGCTTCAGGTTGTCCATATCATTGTCCCTGTTCACTGTGTCACTGAGATGCACCAAATATTATCTTGGCCACTGGTACAGATGAAGTTAGAGCATGCCCTAAAAGTATTTTTGAAGAAAATTATTGTTGCTATTGCTACTTCTACCTTGAATAAAGACTTTTTTAAAAACTCGGTTTTATACAGAGCCACTGAACTTTGAAATGAACTGCTCAATGAGTTGAGAGGATGAAAATGAACACAAATTTAAAAGGCCACTGAAGTCAATAATATGAACTTTGTGTTTTTGAATGTAAACATGTTGTCACGTTAATTTCTATTATACATGATGACAAGTGTTTTAAAAACTTTATTTCTTTTGTGGACCCCAGAAGACTTGCAACCACCTTGGCGGAAGCTAATGGGGTTTCTGAAAGATAAATAAACATTGTTCTATAACATGTTGTTGTCTGAAACTAAGGAAGCATGTTTGTTAATATTATTGTTGTTGAGATTAGCAAGATGGCTAAACTTGTGTTGGCATCTGAAAATTGGGAAAGTGCTTCTAAAGTGATCATAGTAAAGAATTCAGAGGCTCAGCATGTATTTGATAAAAGAGCAAAACATGTGAACTGCTGCTGTAAATTAAGTTTAGAGTTGATAAGCCTGTTTAGGTTTGATAATTTAAATGTCAAAATAATAACATATAGATTATAGGACTTCTCAATTCTTTGTCACTGCCAAACTGTGAAACATTCTAGGCAAAAATAAAACATTTCATTACAATGAAAGACATGCTTGTCGCAGAAAAGTTACATATAAAAGGTTTCTTCAGCAATGTTTAAAATGTAGTTTCTGGGTTCATTCAGTTGTTCGGCGCAGCAGCATATGAACTGAATATGATGAGAATCACATGCAGTCTATTACATTAAGTGACTGTAACCAAACTCAGAAAATCAAAGACAAAAAGCATCGTTCCAAGTCTAAATGTGATAATGACAAATTAGATTTCACTTTCCTAAAAACAACTACATTCATATGAGAGTGCATTTGTTTTGTATCTTATTGGCATATTGTATATCTGCTGTTGCTCCAGGGTGTGTTATAATCACTTTGGTACAGATGCCACTAAAACACAACGCTCCAGTTCTCATTTGCTACACTTCTACCAAAAAATACAAATGTCACAGTAATCTGTGAAGCTGAGTGCATCTGGAGAG
Source organism: Mugilogobius chulae (assembly GCA_038363315.1). Classification (NCBI taxonomy): domain Eukaryota; kingdom Metazoa; phylum Chordata; class Actinopteri; order Gobiiformes; family Gobiidae; genus Mugilogobius; species Mugilogobius chulae. Next base: position 13,101,442 of record CM076406.1, on the reverse strand, counting down.
ACAGGTGCTGGCAAATGGAACAACAACTATTAGATGGTATAATCAGTGAGTTCAGTATTATAATTCAACTAAGAATGCAACACTTACTCAATGCAGCAATAAAGCAGCATACAAAATATTCAAAATTGAAAGAGAAATAAAATAAATTATTTACACTAAAGCCCTTCTTCTAAATATGGAAATTTGATAGGGTTATGAAAACAAACGTACAAACAAAAAAAAAAACATACTTACAGTGACTAAACTTAAAAAAAAAAAAAACGTAGCCTAGCCACTAAAATCACCAGATTAAAAATCTGAAAAATTACTTTTGGTAAATGGTCTATTTCAATTGCTTTCAAGACACTCAAAGCACTTTACAATGAAGGATACACTCACCAGGTGCACACTGAGCCAATGTGAGTTCAGTGTCTTGCCCAAGGACACAACAACCCACATTTGTCACTGTGGCACGTTGTGTTCCAGTGGTCTCTCATCCAGGTACTAACCCGACCCTAACTTGCTTAGCTTCTCCGATCTGACATTAGGCTTTGACAAGCAGGTATGGCAGGTACTTTATACTTCCTCTCAAAGTACAAAGTTAATAATTGTTTTACACACAATTACGACTTATGACAATATCATTCTAGAACCCAAATGCAACTAGTAAACTTAATTTTATTAGTTTAGTTTTATTTGTCATAGAAAGCAATATTCTGATTGACTGTGTTTGTGTGGTTCAGTTTCACTTTGCTGTTTTTCTCAAGCCATGATCGCAGGCAAAAATGAATATATCTGACTAAACATATTTACTTGTTTATGCCACTAATGATGTGATTATTTGAGTAATGTTATTTCTGTAAATCTTCCACCACCAAAAAGTTTTGAGAAGCTCTTCTCTGTTGAGCTCTTGGCAGGTCAAAGCTCAGCGGAGAAGAGGAGTCATCCATGTGAGCCACTAGTCTGTTTGTCAAAGGTCTGTAACTCAATTTGGATGTATAAGTGGCTACAGCTCGGCTTCAATTACCTGCAGTCTACGAGGACATTTTTGTTCTCACAGGGACACCCTGCACACACAAATACATTATACATACAAATGAGATCTGTTTGACGTCGCACATGTGCGTCTTAACTGTCAACCTTCAAATTCAGTGGCAGTGCTGCAATGGTGGTCAGGCAGTTCCCTATTACAGTATTTGTATTTATGTCTGTTTTTCAGTGTACATACAGTATTAAAAAGGCTTCTGCTCAGGTCATGATTAGTTTGCAGAGTTCCATTTAGGTTTAATAGCCTCAAAGAGCTGTTCACCAAAACACCAGGAGCATAGTTGTTTTTAGCATGACCACTCAGATTTCTGAAAATTAATCTCTTTTATATTGAAGGCCTAATACAATTAGAGGGCTTGGGAGTCAGCAAAACATCTGAGTTGCTGAAAAAAGTTTGTACCCAATTTAGTCTTAAACTAAATAAAATAACTAAACTAAAATAGAACTATGTAATTTTTGTTTGCTACAGCTTTGCTCACTTAGCTAATGCATTACAAGTCCCCTAAATCTTCACTGTGATTAGTTTAGAATCTCTTCTCACAACTTTCAGAACGCACATTGGTATGCTGAAGAGAGCACTCATGCTAAAAACCATAACAAACACACATCCTGAGTTTTAGGGAACAGAATGGTCAGACTCAGAGCAGAGGTGAGAACTATTAAGTATTTTAACTCAAATACTGTAGGTATTTGGTATCTGTACATTATTTGAGAAATAAAATCTCCAGTGACTCCAGTTTACTCATTTGTCAAGAAATATCTGTGGCCTAGTTTTCACTCTTTAAATTTTAAAAACAGGCTGTCTATGCACCACATGATTAAAGTCAAATTATAAATATTTCACTATTAATCCCATTTCGCACTCCAAATCACTACACACTTGGGTTTAATGTTTTACTGACAGATGTACTGCATAACCTTTTGACCAAAATTTCTGTCTTACTTTAAATGGGTTTGTATTACCACCAAATTAACTATTATTATTAGGCTTCCACGGAAAAAGCTCTTCCTTTAATTATATTTTTTCACATTTACATTAACACACAATTATCACTATTAATGATCTTCCAAAGTATGGCTCAAATTTTCCAATTTATACTGTTGATTTTTCACCCTTTTAAACTTCTTACATCAGTCGACATATTTTGTTCACTTACCTAATGCTTTCTGAAGCTATGGTTCACCATGATGTGGTTTAAGCTTTCTTCACAGTTGTTAGGAAAGGTATGCTAACAGAAGTTAGCCACAATGCTAACAACAACAGACAAACGGTGGATTTTGGTGAGCAATTGGGACATTATTAGATGTAGTCAGGACATTACAGATTATTTTCCATCTGAATTGATACATTAACAAGAGATTTGCGCAAGTGGGAAATTGATTGTAAGATAATTTACTGTAAGAAAAAATGAAGTAGACCTGTCCTTTAAGCCAATTTATAAAGATGTACTTTTGCACATATAGGTTTATAACTGGACACAGGACACTTACTATAACAAACAGACTTCCCAGGTTTCTAGGTTGGGAACAAACTGCTCTATTAAATAACATAAAACAATATTTCTTTTTATTCATAATAAAATCAGTAAAAGGTCGTTTAAGGTAGATAGAAAATCTTTCACTGTAAAAAAAAAAGTGTGGCTTTCCATGAGCAGTGTACATAATTGGTGCATTATTTTTGCTCTAAGTCAAAACACAAGATGTGTTCCAACTGTCCCCTCACAGCACAGGTCATGACACTACCGTGACAAAAATAGTGTAAGTACTTGCAGGCCCGGCGTGGCTAATCGGAGAGTCGGGAGACTTCCCGAAGGGCGGGGCTCGAGGCCGGTACATGTCACGGTCCATGCCACGTATGTCAGTGCAGTTTGTACAGATGTGACTGGAGCGGCCCGAGCTCCGTCCCAAGTCAGCCCACATTTCCCGTTCTGTTGCCGGATTAGACCAAGACGCAGAGACGTGCTGAAAGCACGAGGGTAGTCGCCCTAGAGCAGGGGTGGCGAACCCGAGGCTTGCGAACCGCAATCAGAGTGCGGCTCTTTGGCTCATTCAGAAACATTTGTGCCTCCACGCGCTCTCTCTCTTTCCCTCTCGCCGACGTGAGGGAGAGAGAGCCGCATGTGCGTAAAGCTGCTGCTGTAACCTGGCTAATCCCGCCTAATTAAGCTAAAACATAGAAATCCTGAGCCCTGTGAGTGTTTTGAAGTCCACAGCGACACTCTACTACTCACAAGCTTTCAGACACTTTTTATTTCAAAAAGATAGACCTCAGAATTACGGAGTTATGATTGTTTTCGCCTTACTGAAAATTGCCATTCATTTTAATGGGGCGGGCGCGCGGAATTTGACGGGACGTTTCGAAGCATTTAATTCACTGTCCCAAAACACAGGAGATGTAAAAGTGATACTAAGCATGAGTTCAGACGTCCTCATACAAGTTTGTCTTGTTTTTAGAGTTTCTACAGCCCCAGCTCCACTGTCACTGCTGCGTAAAGGCTCCGTGCCTCTCCACGGTCTGCCCTGGGAAGAGCAGGGCCGGTTCAAAAAAAAAGAGGACCTTTGAAGGGGGGCTCATCTAACATGAAAATTTTAAATTGATATTAGAATTGAATAATAATTATATTGTTAATTATAGTAAAATTACATCACATATCAATAAGAATATCACATCTAAAACTCACCAAAATGCAGGAAATTGCACGGAATTTTTTAAATTTCTCCTGGGGGAGAATTCCCCCAGACCCCCCTGAATTACATCAAAACCACATTATATTAAAAAAATAAAGATTCAGTTGACTTTGCTGGGGCGCTATAACCCACTCATAAAAGTAAAAAATAATATTAAAGACCTAATCGCATACATATTTACATTTTTATTTGTCAGAGGGCTGGTCCATTAAAAATTTTCCCGGGCTGAAAATGAGTCCCACTCCGGCCCTGAGTACTTGTCAGCCACATCTTATGACTCAACACGAGGTTCAAATCTTTGCTACACCTTTTCTGGTTCACATTTGATCGAATGTTTACTTGCAGCTCTCGTGAGGCGTTCAGGTACATCAGTGTGTGATTAAAGTGCTGCAGACGCATCCTGCTGTTTAATCAGTGTGATGAGCACTTCGCATTTAACCCAACTCGCTGTCACCAAGTAATCCTGTCATTTCCATCATACACAGCAGCACGCTTCAGAAGATATTCACACGACTGACTGAGCACATTCAAATGTAAATGTTTAAAGTTATTACACCTCCACAGACAGCTGCAATATGGGCTCAAAGATAGTTGCATAACTTGGGCACTTTATCTGATTTGCTTTTTAATAAAATACCTACATTCATTTATTTGTATAATCCAAAATCACAACAACAGTTATCTCAGAAGACTTCAGACGATTGTTGATTTGGCAAACAAAATAGTCAGAAAATCAAACAATGAAACATTTGGTCAATACCAACAGAAGCATTAGACAATCAGAAGCAGTCATTACTTAAAATAGAGAGGCAGATTGTCAAACAACAAACTAGGCGATGGATAATGGATGAAAGAGAAACCTGAAACGCATCCATAGCAATTAAAGTTTAAGTCTGTAGACCCACAGTCCATCGCCGGAGGAAAAACAGCTGATGAAAACAAGTTTTCAGTGTCCTTTTTTTGTATAGAAAGATTATTTGTTTATCAACACAGGGATTGCGCGCACAACCGCATAGAAGAATGAGTCGCAGCTGATTGATACAGGCTGCAACAGCAACACTCGCCAGCACTGTTATTAACTAACTACAAGAGTTTATCACCGTGCAAAAACAAGTTATGCTGCTACATCAGGTGAGTGAAGAAACGCAAGCATACGGAAAGCGTATCTTTCTGCAAGTGACATGCGCGGTGGAGCATAAAGAGAACCGATAATCCCTTTATAACAATAATTTTGTTCTCTAAAACCAAGGGAGTGTGCATGTTATTGTTTTTAGCATGGTAAGATATTTGTTAGCATACTGGCCATCTAACTTTCTTTTGCCTCCAGCTTGAACTGTGACGTCAACGTGTCTAGGGTGACCAGATGAAATGGTTTGTAATTCGGGATGCAGGGTGCGGGGGATGGGGTAGGGGTTGAAAAGGGCGCACAATGACAGAAGTTTGCGCATAACTATTCACAGCATAGAGCCAAAACCACAGACCAATCAGAGCGGGAGAGTTACAGAACGAGCAGCGATAGCCGAAGCTAAAGCTTAAAAAGCCAATTTACACTGAACTAAAATCTTTTGAACCAGAAAAAACAATCTGACTGTTCTTAATGTTGTAAACTGACTGCATTGAATGTTTGATTAGATCATATATTGAAAGAATTCTATTCGATTCTATTCATTTTGCAGTCCTATCATGTTCTGAATGTCAATACAAATTCAGAAGGACCTGCATCATTCACAGATTTTTTTAATCGAAAAAAGTTGGAGGTTTCAAAATGTTTACAAACACACTTCTAAGGACAAACAAACTAATAAATCAATATTCAGTTCTATTGTGCAGAACGGAGAAAAGCAGATAAAACCACGTAAAGACAGTTGTCGTCTTGTCAACTGTTAGTCACATGGATCACAGCAGCTTAGATCTTTCACCATGAAATCTAACTTTTCCTCCAAGGAACAATAGAACGTCATGTTTGTCAGAGAAGCGATTATTTCATCAATACACAGAAAAGAACTGCAAAAGACAATATAGGCTTTTTTATGGGTCTGCTCCACATGTAAAGTGCACGTGTTTTTAAATTGAAGTTTGACTAAATGTTTGGACTATTTTGACTATAGTAGTGGTAAATGAGTACAGTAAAGCTTCTGATCACTTAGCTTTAGGGTTTCCGCTCAAACAAACCCATTAATCACAGGTCAGTAAACGTCATTGTTGAGTTTTTAAATATTTTATTCGATTAAATTAGAATAAATGACAGAATCTAATGACTACTACCGTAATTTTCGCCCTATTGAGCGCACCTGAATATAAGCCGCACCAACTAGATTTAAATAAGAAAAATAAAAAAGTGCATACATAGGCCGCACTTGTTAATAGTAAGTCTATGAGAATCTATCATTTTGCTGCATTGCCTTACAAGCCGCAGAGTTCAAAGTTTCTGAAAAAAGTAGCGGCTTATAGGCCAGAAATTACGGTAATTACTTTTTACCTGTGACAGCAGCAAAACTTTGTATAGAAAAAAAATAAATACCAAAAAATTGTATAAAGCGTGTTTTATTGTGGGGAATCCAATTAGCATCAGCTGACAAGTGATCGACTTTGTAAAAACAAGCATTTCTTGAATGCCTACAATTGTGATGCTCGTTGCTTCCAGCCTAGGTAGATGTAAATCAACAATTACCAGTTAAAATGTAAACAATGGCCAAAGTTCACAGGCCTAAATGACACAATAATCATGATTTGACAAATAAAAATACCTCAAGATATTTATTTTGTTAAAGCAGAACTTAGAACTACTAGAACGGTAGTTTCCGAGCTCTTTTGTGTAATTAAACTAGCTCATTCTCACGTAACTTTTAGATTGAAATAAGGCAGCAGAAACACATCTACACACATTTTACACTGCTAAAGAAAAAATCAAAGAACCAAGGTTTCATAGGACAGAAATTTGTGTCAGAAATATGTTTCGAAGGGAGCGGGGAGCTGTTTTGTACTGAAGACATCGGAGAGAGCCGACACATGCTTCAAATAATAAAATAATAGAAGAAGTATAGTAGTGTTTATTTCAGTCACAAGTACAAACATGATTCTAAAAAGTCAAAAAAAAAAAATAGCTTAACTTACAGAAAGACCGAAAAGGTGTAGGTTGAAGCAAATGCTTGTTAGGTCTACCCTTTTTATCATATTATAAATGTGACAATTACAATTACATTTTTTTTTTAATGGCCAAAAGGAAGTACTAACAATACAAAGTATAAGTTAGTCATATACTAGGACTCTGAAATATATCTACTGAAAATTCAACATTTTAATGTTCTTTACAACAAAACAGTGTGACATAGTTAAAGATCATCTCTATAACTGTTCTAGAGATCAATGGCCCAAAATTCATATGTAACCATCATCACAGACACATAGACATTTAACAAGATCAAAAATGTTACTTAGTATTGCTTTAAACTGCTGTTTAAATGAATGCATTTTAATGACATCAGGAGGGATACTGTTTGTAATTTTGGACTTTTGTATACATTTGTTTTTTAAGAATTGAAGCTAGGTGTAAAACCGACCACAGCACAATCACAGCAAACAAAGTCATTATTCAAAAAACTTAAGAATATTTATCTGCTTAAAGGATACTGAGGGAGTCTTTTTGACTCTAAATGACATGACTTGAGTTAAACTGAGGTTCTTTAACAATGTGCTGATTGTGGAACAGGCTGTTGACAATAAATGTAATAATTGGCAGAATATTCTTTCCAAGAGGGCAATAATTAAGCCATGTGACAAGTATTTGTGCTTTTTATGAGCACATAGATTGAGTGTTATGGGATTTTCCATAGTCAATAAGCTTTTCCCATGAATAATTTTAAATGGACTACTTAACTACTGGTAACTCATTCAATGTCAATCAAATGCATTGCCCAACATAAAGAAACATAGGCTGTAATGATTTCTCAGTGATTTTCATACATTGTTTCACTATAAACCAAAAAGAGAACAGTGACATCCCATGTGGTTAATTATCTTTTCACAAGAACTAAAGAATATATCAATTTTCAGCCTGGAATTTTAGAGGGGCTTATATTTTCTGGTATGAGTCCATGGATACAGGCAGACAGACTAACCGGTCAGTTGTCTTATTATTATATATAAAGTTTGTGTAAAATTCGTACACGTGTGCATATGAACAAACACAAACTTCCACAAGCATGATCATTTCAAACTGAAAAAGTGGCACACGTATTGCAGTGCGCACATATGCTTTATAAAGAGACCTGTGAACTGATAAGTCCACTCACTAAGAAAGTATTTTTTTCAAGCACGGCTATATTATTTGCATTAAAAACACTTTAAATTAAAGAAAGATGCATTAGGACAAGAAGAGCAGCAGGTGAAGGTCTCTTATCAGAACTATCACTCCCTCAGGCATATGTCCTCTGCTACTCCAAATGTTTCCAAAGAAATGTTATTCCCATTAACTCGGATATTCCACATGAAATATATTATGTATCTCTATGAAGAATGTTCATGTGGCCACTAAATCCTTCTATTTGTGGATCTGCCAGTTCACCTCTCAGCAGTGCACTTTGGGATCAATGGATAAGTCGCTTTAGCGTTGTAAATCAAACACAACTTTCAGGCTTTCCTTCTGTGTTTTGTGAACAAAGAGTCAATATGAACTGTAAAAATACAGAATGACTAATAATGTTGAGTAATGGTTTTTAATAACTGTTGGATTACACATTTTATTCATTGCAATATTATGAGCCTAAAATCAACAGCATCTGTTTTAAAGGACACATATTCTCATGAGAAACTTTACTCCGACATCTGATTTATTAGAACTAAAACAAACAAAAAGTGTCATAAAGCACACGTTTTTCTCATGTCCGTAGTTGAGTTCAGAGCTTCATCTACTGACACTAAAAGAAAATATGCAGGTCAAATAATCAAACTGATCTCACCCGATATGCTAATGCAGTAGAAATGCACCATGTCTAGATTATTTATGGATTTAAAAACCATGCAAAAGATCTAAGATGCATCAATAACATCACAATTCAGACACAGATAAGAAGAGCAGACCACAGACAGAACTCCATCAGGGTTTCTGATTAAACAACCTTACAAAATGATTAAAAACTCAGATTATGCATATGTGTATTTTAAGGCAAACAAACATCAGACATAAACATACGAATCAAAGTCAGTGTGGAGACCAGTTAAAGGAATAAGCGTAAAAAAGACCTTTTAAAATCCAGCACACACAAAACTTGGTTTGTTACGGAGAGAATAGCCTATAACCAAATATAACCAAATTCACATCACAGAACGTATAGCTCTGCACCAATCTGAACACAATCCCACTGACTAAACAAACTCAAATCAACCAAGTAGGGCACATAACCTAAATAAAGTTATGATGTATGAGGCGTAGCTTCGCGTGGAGCAGCTCCGGCGTAGCGCGCGCACAGACCTTCCATTAGCAAAATAATGCATTGAACTAACTGTGTGAGTTACTACAGCAGCCGCAGCAGAGCATATCGATGCCAAAAACAGTCCGCTCTGTTAGATTTAATGCGCACAGCAATGCAGACTCTGAGCGGCAATACAATTCAGTCATGTGACTTTACCTGTTGGAGGTTTTAAAAAAAAAGATAAAAAACAACAACAAACAAAAATGTATAGGTCAAAGTGATTTATCTAAAAATGGCTGCAAAGTCCGCCTCTAGGAACTCTTGCGCTAGACAAATAGATTTTTAAAAATGGTAGAATCAGGTTTATAACTTGTGCTTACCTGTCAGAATCAGAACCGAGAGAAGAGCACTCCAGAGTTTCAGATGCTCCATCTCTCCCCAGTAGTCCTGCACTTTTACTCTCGGCGCGTCCACATGGATGAGACTCCGGCGCTGCTGGGTTTAGACTGGACTCCTCTCACACTCCTGATGCTGCTGATGCTGCAGCCGCTGTGACGACACTCTCCTGTTTCTCTGAAGACCCCAACATGACGCACGAACAAAACGTCCAGCGTATCCACGGCACGCCTCTTTATCTCGCAAACAATTTTCCTACTCGTAAGCCAATAATAGATCTTACCTTTTGGGTTTTACGTTACGTCAAAAGACAAGACAGACTGACTGACTATGAACCTGAATAGTATAGGCTACATTTACTTGAGTTTGTCTTTATTTATTTTTTTCTTGTGTTTAAACTTTTAACACACTGACTAGGCTTGAAAACTAAAGCTGGAATTTTAACTTGGATGTTTTGAGGTTTTTATCAACAGATTTACTAAAGCCAAACAAACTCAGGCATTCAGACTCTCAAGTAGCTGAATGATAATTGTTGCTTATGATGTCATCAATATCCCAATGATCAAGATATCAAGTTAAGGATTTGTTTTTATTCATGACTTTTATTTAACCAGAATGTTTTAGTGGTACTGGAGCATTTGCACACATTCACAGGGAGAACATGCAAACTCTACATAGCCTCCTCCTGGAAGTCGAACCCAGAACTTTCTCGCTATGAAGCCAGAGCGCTTTACTCCACTCTGATATCTTAGTCTTTATGAGTGTTTTACGAGTCATTTTAGCAGAAAGGAAATAACAATGGGATAGTTTATGTATGCAGATAGGTTTATTGTAGGCTGTATGAATGGGAGATTTACTGAAAAAAAAGAGCTCAGAGCAGAAAAACTTATGTAACAAGCACATTTAAAGTTTGGGTAACTAACTGTTTAAGTTATAGATTAGAAACCTTTGCATTTTTCACAAAAAAATATATGGTAAATGCAGGACTTTGAGGAAAAAAATAAGACCCCTGTGCACCGTCTGAACTGAATAATAAAGAATTTTAATTCTCATCAGGAGCCGAATGCTGCACTCTGATTGGCTGTGCTTGCGTGGTCCTCTCTAGTTTCACTTTGTTGTTTGTTATAAGTGTTTTTATAGTCACAATTGCAACCAAAATGAATAGGCTACATGTTGATATTAACAGTGTGTTGGAGGATTTATGGGAGGAAGTTGTCAGATTTAAAACATATTTTCAGTTTGAAAATCAGCTACCCCACCTTTAACTAACACTACATCATCTCTGTTGAAAAAAGTTATGTTTACAAGCACATAGTCTTCTTGTCCCACCCAACTATAACATGCCTTCTAGTATTGTCTAGGAGCATTAGGTAAAACGTGTATACTTACACACACGTACATTGTTCTAGTTTATACACAGTATAGATCCCTCCTTCAAGATGCAGTTCTCTATAAAGAAACAGCAAAAAGAGAATATAACACAAAGAACAAATCCAATTTTAGCCGACATTTCTGTCCGGATGGGTTTTCACAAGTCCGAAGCAGATAGAACTCACAGCTGAGTGTGAGGAGAGGTGCATAGCTGTTGTATAAGAAACAGTGCAGTGATGGAAAGAGAACAGTAAATGTGTATTACTATAGAGTTAAATGGTGGAAATGTACTAAAGAAGTACATGTAGTTATGGAGGTTCAGATTTGCAAAATCTATTAAAGACTTTATTAGTTTAGTTTGTTATGCTCTAACTGACACACAGATCACTCGTCTGACATGAACAAATAACAAAGATATGAAACTAAAACGGGAATCCTGCTTAATTAATTTGTAAAGGTGCACTAGAGTACAAACTCAGTCTGATTCATCCCAGAATGACTCATTTCACTCAAAGTTACAATTTTCTTTTATCTCGAACATGTCCAGATGCTTCATAGTTTGTTTTTATCACATATTGAACAAAAAGGAATTTATCAAGAAAAAATGAGAGAGCCGTATTGGAATGAGAAGCAGTTGAAAATGCTTCACAAAAATCAAAACTAAAACTGTTTCTGGTTGGACTCTTTTTGAAGTGGATGCTTTGTACTTTTAGCCTCTGGTGATAGTGTGACTCTGATCATAAGTAAGAACAAGCTTTGCTCAGAAGAAAAACATAATCTAATTTCCGCCTGTCTGTTGAGTCTGTTGCATGTTAGAAAGTTACTTGTTTTGTGTTTCCAGAAACTCCTGATAATTTCCATAAAAATATTCCTGACTTCGTTTAGTGCATAAGGCATCCTGACTGGTCACTGGGCACTGTCACCTCTTTGACTTTCAAATGGATCATTATTGATAATAAATACCTGACTAAAAGACATGTCTTGAGTGCAAAGTGCTTGTCATTCACTAATTGGAGTCATTCGCTGAAATTGAGTGAATCATGCTAGTTGTTAGCTTGACTATATTTTCATTATTTCGGCAGCCAGAAACGGTTAAAAATGCCATCTGTCAGTTGTAACTTTAGATCTCCAAAAAAATCTGTTAAGAAAGTTTAATAGTGTTTATTTTTGCTAAAGTCACATGAAATCTTGTACTTTCTACACATAAAAATATTTAACTGTTTGCTTACCTTTATTAACAGTAAATATAGGGATGTTCACTGTCTCGTCACATGGTTATCACGTGACACAAACATTTAAAATTGACTCAGAACGTCAATTTACTTATTTATTTTCAAAAATGCTAACTTCCTACCGGCATGCTCATTTCCTGTTTAATTCATTTCTATGGAGTTTCACTACATCAGTCTAAAATTAAAAAAATATATACTGTATTTTAACAACACGTGTTTATAAAAAGATGAGTTTGTCGGTCAATACTAATGCTAAAGTCTGTCATTTTGAAAAAAAGAAACAGCTTCTATGCACAGGGTCAATTGACAACACGCTGAACAAACACAAAAAAAGACAATGACTGAATCTTGCTGTGTGACTCGGTGTGCAAACAGGTTTGATAAGAGCAATCCAAAAAGCTTCCCCTGTGTTCCTAAAAAGTCTACATAAAAAAGAAAGCTTTGAATATCGGCAATAGGCTCAGGCAAAAAACCAAAACAATGGGTACTAGTGTTGGTTCTGCCAACCAATCACCCACCACGCCCATATTTGACATCACATAGGGCCTTTTCACGCTGCGGCTTGGCTAGTTCCGGTTTATGTAATAGATGTGGATAGTTACATCCTGTTCAAGCCATTCCTTATGGGAAATTTGCAGAGATGCACTAAAATATATTAATATTTAAAAAACTCAAAGCAGAGAGTGGATTTCAACTAGATCTTTACTGGCAGCGAAAATGCTAAATGCTAACAAAAAAATTAGCATAAATACAAAGAAGACAAATTGATAAAAATACATCCTAGATCGAGTGTTTCTGTAAAAAGCTATTTCAGTTTAGAGTTATTTTAACATTAAAAATGAAATTAAATACAGGTTAGCACTAGCTTCAGAGACACATTTCATAAACAGATGGTTTTCTCTAATGAAGTATTTAGCTCGTATGTGAAGGTCTGAACATGCTGCAATTGATTATCTGGCTGTAATTGGTTTTCCGCTTTGTGTTAATTAAATATTTAATTAGTTTACGGCATTTTATATTTATAATATTTTTAAAGAGATTGTGGAGAATTTGGATTTTGATGGTCAGTATGCAGGCGAGTGAGCTAAACTGTTTAAAATGATTTGTCCATCGAGTTTCATTCCAGGTTTGAGTGGCGAGTGAATCTTAGTGACTTTGGTTTGTATGTTGTAGCACCCTGGACAGTTGCCAACTCATCACAGGGTTAACACAGAGAGAAAAACATTCACTTTCTCATGCATTCACCAGGGGAATCGACAGTGTTGTCAATTAACCTATACATGCATGTTTTTGGAACCCACTGTCTCTTTATTGGGAAACCAGAGCTGCAGATACATGCAGTCTGTCATCAAATGTGCTAACCTAAAGGCCATGCAGATCCCCCTTCATTTACTTGAAGCATAAACATTTTATTTTCCTTACATCTCCACCACTAGGTCAGTGAGTGCCCCACCACACCCCTCTGACCTTTATCCAGATGCAGTTTCTCGGGATCATCTCAAATTGAATCAGCTGATTGAATTACAATGAGCTCATTACTTTGAATTGGGTGGAGAAATAATGCTTTGTCTTGGGTCTTATTTCTTGACATTTCTTCTTAAATGAACCAGCCCAAGTAGCAGAGAAATTTCAAAAGAGTTTGGAATGATTGCGGTGTCATGAATACTGTGAAACACAATATTCAATGATCTCTTTTGGCTTCTTTGACACATTCTTGGGTTAAGTATAAAGGAAAAGCAATTATGAGCCCACAACACAACTGGCATCGAGAACTCCATGGAACAAAGGTTATATTCTCTAATGTGCTGCACTTATCAGACTGTGCATGAGCTGGGCATGTAACATTGAATGAAGCTGTATATTTTACCGGTGCATTGGACACACTCCATTTTAAGGTGCTTGCGCAACTTTAACTTTCAAAACAGGATGTGGATACTGAATAACAAAGTCATGTTTTTTGCTTTCTAAATTCAGCTTCACAATATACAAAATGTCTTCTGCTGTAATAGTAGTAGTTAAAGCTGAGTACCTAAGTTTGTAGTTGTAAATTAGTAAACTTTGTGTTTTCCACTAAAAGTATGATAAACGAACCACTTTGTCAAAAAAATTTGAGTTGAGCGCTGAAAGCAGTGCTGTGATTGTGCGGTCCACTTCAGTTTCACTTTGCCGTCTGTAAAAAAAAATAGTTTTAAGTCGTAATCACCACCTCCTTTAACAGAACAGAAAACAGAACAGAAAGATTTCTAAGATTTAGATACGTTTGGAGTGAGCCTCCAGGCCGCTGCACTTCTATGTGCGCTGCCACTTGCTTTTTTGAACATGAAATGCAAAACATACATACAAAAATACAACAACACATACTGTAACTAAAGGCAGTACATGTGGACACGTGATAGGATTTTTTTGTAGGTGTATCTGAGTGTGTGTCTGAGGAGTGTTTGTACAGTACGAGCCAAAGCAACCTGGATGTTTACGGTTACTGGGACACGAAGAACAGTGAAGTGCATTGAAGATATGAGACAGACTATTGCCAAAACAGTTCTCCCTCGAGGGTGGAAAGGGAAGGATGTAGGATAAAATTATTATAATCCATATTTAGGTTTATTTAAAGTAATAAGACTTTAATAATAGTCAATCAATGAGTTCTGGAATCTCAGCGTCGGGTCCACACATCCAGGTCATGAGTAACACGACAGACTGTCCAACATAATCAATCCTGTGAAGAAAATAGTTCATCAGGCTCCCTTGTTGCCTCTTATTTGGTGAAAAAATTTTGCTAATCACTCTGAGAAACCAGATATTCAAATCCACGTTTCACCTCCTCCTTTACTCTTCCAGTACTGCCCACTTTACCAGCTCGATTTGAAATGTGGTTGAGAGCAGTGCTTTAAGTGGGCAAAAAAGTGCCTATACTTGGTCCTGTTAAAATCAAGGGGGGAACATGCTGAACGCTCACAATACTCAAATGGGGCATTTTGAGAAGTGGTGGTACTGAGGACCGCTGCACTTAAAGCACTGGTTGAGAATGGGGGGTTAGTATAGTACTTTGGTCAGTTGCTTCTTTAAAAGGATTTTTTTAAATGTAGTAACGATGTTCTCTTATTAATTTACTTAATATTTTATTTAGATTGATTTATGCATGTTTGAGGAATCTTGTATTGTTTTGAAACTTTGCAGCAATACAAATAATATTATTTTAAGTCTGCAGCTTATTGCAATAGCAGTTCTGCAATTTTGACCTAGAAGCTAATGAAACGGTTTCTATTTCTAAGCAAAAATGTACTGATCTACATGTCATAGTAGTCTTATTTGCCTAATGTACTTTCTAATAGAGCCCAACAGTCTGAGCATGTTTAAAACTGAACCAGTGCTGTGAGCTTACTTATGCATTTTAAAGCAGACTGTTCAGACAAATCTTTGAGGAAATACTGCAGAGAAAATCACTGATCAAAAAGCAAAGCCTTGCCTAAACCAGCTGAATCGAATGGAGCAGGGTCTTACTGCACTCTGCATGTACCTGTTCTTAATGAGTATATTCAGTGTGAGAGAAACTACAGTATGGCTGTGTAAGAAGTAAGGATGAAGCAGGAGGCAGAAGGAAGCACATTACAGTTCAATGTCAGTTTTAATTTTAGATTGTTTGAGGGGAAAGGGGGGTCATCTATATAGGATAGATCTGGGACAATATATTGTTTTGCTAAATTTGTTTTGTTGTGATGACTATATTGCATTGAAAACTATGTATATGCTTAAAAAAATACAGTGCTCCAGATAATTACTTGTATTTTTAGTAGAATAGAAGAAGGCTGGTAGTGCTCCGATGATGTAGAGGCATATAGGTGCTCATCAGAAACAAAGCAGGCATCAAAGTCTCTAGCAAAGAGAGGAAAAAAGAGTATCGGCACGTCTGATATGCTGTAGTTTATTAACGCCAACGTGTTTCGACTTAGGCAGTCTTAACAGTCCACAGAGTTTGTGAGCTGTGTAGCCTATGTAGCTGACATGTTCTGTTGTTGCATTATCTCATCACCATGTATATATGCTTGTTGTAATGTGTATGTGCATGTATTCGCTCATTACTAGTTTTGATCATGTGACCACATCACATGATCAACAATCAGATCAATCATTCATCAACCATCTAGACACCTGTGTTTTGCCCTGATAAAGAGTGCCAAAGTTGAAACTACAGCGTGTCAGACGTGCCTCGGATACTCTTTTAACTATGTATATATATATATTTTATATATATATGTATGTATATATATATTATAATATATAAAATAATATATAAATATAAAAAAAAATATATATATATATTTATTTTATATATTTTTTTTTTTTTTTTTATATATATATAATATATATATATATATAATATATATAATATATAATATAATATATTATATATATAAAAAAATGATCCCTCTCACCCTACGCGGGTGGTCTCATCCGCTTTCCAAGCTCGGGTCCTCTACCAGAGGCCAGGGAGCTTGAGGGTTCTGCGCAGTATCCTTTTCTGGACTGAGATGTCGGATGTAGATCCAGGGATATGTTGTAGCCACTCATCCAGTTTGGGGGTCACGGCCCCCAGTGCACCGATCACCACAGGCACCACTGTTGCCTTCACCTTCCAAGCCTTCTCCAGCTCTTCTCTGAGCCCTTGGTATTTCTCTAGTTTCTCATGCACCTTTCTCCTGATGTTGCCATCACTTGGTATTGCCACATCCACCACCACGGCTCTCCTCTGCTCTTTATCCACCACCACGATGTCTGGTTGGTTCGCCATTACCATTCTGTCTGTCTGTATTTGGAAGTCCCACAGGATCTTGGCTCGGTCATTCTCTACCACCTTGGGAGGTGTTTCCCACTTAGATCTTGGGGTTTCCAGTCCGTACTCGGCACAGATGTTCCTGTATACTATGCCAGCCACTTGGTTATGGCGTTCCATGTACGCTTTCCCTGCCAGCATCTTACACCCTGCAGTTATGTGCTGGACCGTCTCCGGGGCCTCTTTGCACAACCTACACCTTGGGTCTTGTCTGGTGTGGTAGATCTGGGCCTCAATGGCTCTGGTGCTCAAGGCCTGCCAGGATGAGCGCCTCTGTGCTGTCCTTCAGCCCAGCCCTTTCAAGCCATTGATAGGATTTCTTGAGATCAGCCACTTCAGTTATGTTCCGATGGTACATCCCATGTAGGGGATATATATATATATATTATAAATATATAAAATGATCCCTCTCACCCTACGCGGGTGGTCTCATCCGCTTTCCAAGCTCGGGTCCTCTACCAGAGGCCAGGGAGCTTGAGGGTTCTGCGCAGTATCCTTTTCTGGACTGAGATGTCGGATGTAATAGATATATATATATATATATAATAAAAAAAAAAAAAAAAAAAAAAAAAAAAAAAAAAAATATATATATATAGTTAAAAGAGTATCCGAGGCACGTCTGACATATATAACTATATACTACTATATAACCTGTATTTTTAAACTTTTGTTTTGGTCATGTGTTTGTGACTACATTTTAGATCAACAAACTTTGTTGTTTTTCTTCTAAAGATCTCTTTAATGTACCGTATATTCTAAGTGGGGCATCACAGGCCAGTGGAAAGAGTCATTCACATGGATATATTTTTGACATTGACCTTTAGTAAGGCTAGGAACATTCATTTCAGGTATCACAATGTAAGGTGATGTTTTGAGGTTGCAGTGGCACGGATCATCTGAGCAAATTGGTCTTGGGCCTAAATACTGTAGTCTGGACACATTTGTATTACAGCAGCAGCTGAGAGTGGAGCAGAAATGTTCGTGATCAAGGGCCAATACAGCACATACAGGAGGAGGATGTGTGTGCTCAGGAGGAATGTGTGACAAATGGGCCTCATCCCAAAGTTCCCTAGAGTTCATATTATAAAGCACTACATGACACCAAACTCTATTTATATACAGTCTGTTCTGGTGCTTGTTCTAAATGCAGGATTTAATTTTCTCGCTGATTTACTATTAAGACACTGCAGCCACAAATTGTTTACATTCAGGTCCCTGTTACTCAAGACAGACAGACTTTAATCAGATCCAGAGCTTTGTTTTAACACTTTCTAACCAGAAACAACTGACTATGGTAGAAGATGTTGTGCTGTTAAACAAACCCGTTTCAAATAACATGAGTCACAAGTCACAAGCTGTCACAAGCGAGCATAAAAACACCTACGTAAATGGCCATGAACGCTTTTTATAGATCAAAGACTCCAGAAAATGTGTTTTATAAATTCATTTGTATTTTTTTGTAGAGTTTTCACACCATCTTAAAACTCATCATGTGTCACCATGGTAACTGTGGAACTGTCCTCTGCAAAAATACCCTGACATCACTACAAAGTATCATTGCGTGCAGATGGTACAGTGACCTATTGTGTAGAATCTATTTTTTAGTTTTTAGTCTTGTTTTAACCTCCTTCTCTCATCATTAGTTTAAAGTTTTATTAAGAATGGTTCATGCATGTTTGAGTAATCTTGTATTGTCCTGCAGCTGATGCTATAGTACTCAGAAAAGCCCTGTCCTCACCTACCACCTATCCCCGCCCACTTTTCTGTATTTAATTATGATCATAGAAAAAAAAACTACTTATACACATACAAAAATGGTAAGCACCACTGTGACATGTGTGTCATGTGCTCATATGTAGGCTATGTACCGAATGTACCAGCCTAACTTTAATAAGGATTTGTCCTCATGAAAGGAACTGCAGAACTGAATAGTTCTAAATCCAGAGATACATTGCCATGTGTGCTTTAGCTGTTCTGACAACCATACATCAGGGTGAAATGAAGAAGAGGGCCAGCTGTTTCACTTGTAGGTAATTTCTAGACACTTTTATGTCAATACTTTTAATAGTTGAGGACACAGTTTCTATAAATAATTATTGCTAAATATAAAAAGCAATATGGAGAGAAGAAATGTTGGAACTGAAAGAAGCTACCTTCACTTTTCCGCCTAGAATTGAATTGTTTTGTCAAAAGCAACGACATTGAGTCACCAGTTTGACACACAGGTTGAGTGACTGACACAACAGACCTGTCACGCGACAAAAAAACCCCTGCCAACAGGGTTGCACTATTGTGCATCACTGACGTAGTGTTCACGATCAGTCCCAACGACCACCACAGCATTAGTTCTACAACCTGCTGTAGACGACTAAGCATGACGCAAGCTGACACATTAGATGTCTAATCTAATTGGCTTAATTTTTGCAAGTACAAATGTTTCTCATTTGAACATGCAGTTGCAGCTTTAAAATGAGAAACTATGCTGCATGATGATTGAGAACACTTGATTTGGTACTGATTAATAATGTCTCTGAATGAGAGTGAATATAAACAGTTTGTGCACACAGTTCAGTTCTGTATCTTTTTTATTTTTCACTTTGAAGTTTGTACTTCTGTCTATCCTACTGTATTTGAACTGCTTGTGTCTGATTAGCACACATAGTTGCTGTTCCAGGCATATGGGATGCACAGGTTGAGTGTGTGTGGATTCAGGCAAATGTGCTTTTCACAGTCAGCTGGCCAAATGCAGCTTAGCTCCACCGCTCCAGCGGGAGGTGAGCCCTGTGACGTCAGTCTCACTGTGGACAAGAGCTGGAATGGAGACAGCTCCTTATATCAAGAAACGACAGCACCTTTTTCCTTCTTTACAGTTTATTAAAGAGACATACAATGTACATCTCAGCCAGACTCCAATTCCATCTCTTATAAAGCCAGATAAAACTCACACAGAGTTAAACAGTGGGTGCACTGAGCAGCTGGCAGTGGAGCATTGATCGACCAGTGCTGAGTGGTTTCTCAGTCCAATTCATTAGTCCTGAATGACTAAAACGCCTGACCTCATGCGTAAAGGCATCAATGCAACAGAATCAGTTAGAATTAGACTCTTTAGTGACCGTAAAATCCACCTCACAATTACGGATGTAGCAAAAAAAGACAATGTTACAGGTAGCTAGTAAAAAAACGGAATGCAGAACAGAAAAGTTGTGTGACATAAGTGTATGTACAGTTGCTTTACTACTAAATGGAGTTTTTTGTGTTTTCGACATGTGATCATGCAGTCATACACAATTTATGAGAAAAATATCAGTAGATAAAAGTCATTTTTGTGTCATTTAAATGGTTTTAAAATGTCACTTGCCCTAATGTGGCAGTTAAATTCCAGCTTTTTATGGTCGTTTTATCCTTGAGCAAGACACTTCAACTCCATTAATGTCAAGCTACACTTTTATAGTGTCAAAAAACATCTGATGCACTCTGTCACAACTCGACCAAACAAACACAATCTATACCTGTCCATCGATATTACATTTACAGAATGGGTTCTTAGGACTCCTACCTAAGCCCTTGTAACAATATGCACTGCAGTGTTCACTCTGGTTTCTGGAAAAAGCGGAGCCAATCAGCTGGATGTGCACAGCTTCAAACTAAAACCCCTCATGAATATAGCAGAGGCTCGTTCCTCTTTCTGATCACAGGGCGCAGGAAACTCCAGGGGACACTGGATGAATGCGCTCATTTCTAAGATATTCTTTAGCTCAAGAAAAACACTGGGACTTTAGTGCAATAAATAAACTGCACATTGTATTTTCAGGGTCTATTTGTATTGAGTAGCAATTAAAATTGCACACATATCTGTTTTACAAAGAAAATTGTCAAAGCACTGTAGATGTAATAAAAGCCAGATGATAGTGTTTGATCCACAACATGAAAGCTTGGCTACTGGAAAAGTGTTTATAATAGCAGACATCTCCTTGCAGAGCTGATGAAAAACTGAGTAATACTGTACTTACCACAAATCAGACTGAATTCATAATATGTATTGATCAAACTAAGATTGCACTATAACTTCTTTTGTTCTCGTTGGAGGAAGTTAAAATAGACAATGCTCTTCTCATAATGTGTTATATCGAACAAGATTTCTCACATAATTAAAAAAAATTCAGACAAAGACATGCATCATTCTGTTATTTTTCTACATACTGAAACTACAAGCTTATAGTAGACACCAGCCACAGTTTTAGTCCCTCACTCAACTGCGGCACAGGCTCCTCCCACATGTGAGCCGCAGCACAGGCTCCTCCCACATGTGAGCCGCTGCACAGGCTCCTCCCACATGTGTGCCGCTGCACAGGCTCCTCCCACATGTGAGCCGCTGCACAGGCTCCTCTCACTGCACAGGCTCCTCCCACATGTGAGCCGCTGCACAGGCTCCTCCCACATGTGAGCCGCAGCACAAGCTCCTCCCACATGTGAGCCGCAGCACAGGCTCCTCCCACAGGTGAGCCGCTGCACAGGCTCCTCCCACATGTGAGCCGCTGCACAGGCTCCTCCCACATGTGAGCCGCTGCACAGGCTCCTCCCACAGGTGTGAGACGCTGCACAGGCTCCTCCCACAGGTGTGAGGCGTTGCACAGGCTCCTCCCACAGGTGTGAGCCGCTGCACAGGCTCCTCCCACAGGTGTGAGCCGCTGCACAGGCTCCTCCCACATGTGAGCCGCTGCACAGGCTCCTCCCACAGGTGAGAGCCGCTGCACAGGCTCCTGCCACATGTGTGAGGCGTTGCACAGGCTCCTCCCACAGGTGTGAGTCGCAGCACAGGCTCCTCCCACAGGTGTGAGTCGCAGCACAGGCTCCTCCCACAGGTGTGAGGCGTTGCACAGGCTCCTCCCACAGGCCCTCTTCCTTTTATATTCACTGAGCCTGTTTTACACTGCTGGGCTGAAGCTAAGTCTGAATGAGGCCTTTGTTTGTGTTCAACATGAGAGTGCGGTGTCCTCCAAATTAAATCAGTTTCACTAAATTACATCGACCTAATGGAATTATGACCTGCTGACTTTCATTTCAGTCCAGTCCAGCAGCAACGCCACTGCCAGGTCAGGAGGTACACCTACATCTATGTTGCTTTCGAGTATGTTGTATAAAATATGTTTTTACAATGGCAGATTTTCTTTTTTTGGATTTTATAACTGACATTTTTGAATCCTGCAATTAAAATCAGGAGACAACCAAAACATGTATCAATCACTTAAAACAACACATGGTTAAAAGCTCATGAAATAGGTTTTTGTGCCTCCTTTTGCTGTTTGAGTACAAAGACGTCAGTTGAGATGACTGAACTGAAGAGACTTTCAGGCGTAACATGCTGATTCATTATACATTTTCTGTCTTCAGTCAATGACACATATGCATGAGGAACAGAGTAAAGAGTCTTTTATCTGCAGGCCAAGTCTGATTTAACATATTAAAAATTCATATTTTTGTCATTTTGTAATATCCAAGTAATTAATCCCAAAGAGAAGCACTTCACTCTTTAATTTAATGACCTGGTCTGATACAATACAGAAATGTGAATGTATGCTTTCTATTATTAAGCTTAGGCATAAATTTGAATTTTTATTACAGCAGTAATATCTATTCTGCTTGTATTAATTGTATTACATTCAGGGTCAACAAAAACCCCTCGGCTCCATCCTAAAGGATAAGTGTGTGTATATACTATATCTATGTATACTAAATACATATACATACATGCATATATAGATACAGACAGACAGATGCACACATCAAACTGGCACACTCATACATTAAAAAAAAATGTGTGTGTGCGTGTTGAGTGCTATTTGGTAGTTGGAAAAAAAAACCTAGTAGTTTTATGTAGTAACAATGAAGCATATGTCAAAAAAACACGCTCTAATCTTCTCTCATTTAACAAAAAGTGAAAAACAACAACATTAAGTTATAGATTTTTTAAAATAACAACATGTTATTTATCATTACAACACACTTTAACCCCAGGTACATTAACCAAAATATGTTTGGAACTCAAGTAAGTATATGAAAGTTCAACTGAAACCTGCGACTGAGATCATCATAGACAATAACCTTTTACAAACAATACACGTCTTTTCAGTTCAGTCAGTTGTTTTTCATGATTGTACAGTTAGCTTTTATTAATTTAGAGCAGCCCCTAAAGGTGACTGATTGTACTTATTTTGGGCTCTCAAACGGCGCTGCATTGATCACCACTGGCTTTTATCAAAGTGAGTACAAACTTCCCTCTGGGCTTTTTTCCAATCTCTCATGTTTAACAAAGAACGCAATTAATCACTGAGACGTAATAGGCTGTGTCAGTAAAGAGCCACTAAATGACCGACTGATCAATGACCAAACTAGGAAACACAGCACTACTCTGGCTACAGCAAACATGTTTAAGCAAAGCTTTTTGTCTGTATTTTTTTCTTTTTTCATTAATGTGTTAGTATGTTTAATATTTTTTTTCCCTAGAATTCAATATAAAAAAGGGACCTGATTGTGTGAAAATTTGATTTTATTCCCAGACAGGCACTTGTACACATTTTTTTTTTACCTTTTTTACAAGAAGGTAGTTTTATGCAGACTAAAAGTCAAATCATGGAAAAACAGAGTTCTAGCTTGGCCAAGGAACAAATCTGTGGAAATCATTTTTCAATCCATCTGCAGTCCATTTCAGAGGATTCTATTTTACCATTTGTAGTATTTGTGGTTTCAAAACAACCATAATAATCCATGATCAGATTATGATTGTTGCCAGTAAAACTGCGTATGTAAACACTTCTGTTACAGTTTAAAACTGCCTTTCAGAAGATCCGTCATCTAACACAGCACAGGCTTGATCACACAGTGAGGGTCCAAAGCACATGTCGCCTGCTCTCTCACCTCTCACTTTGATCTTGGAGGCCTTTGTCATTAGTGATGTCCTGTGGACCCAGAACTTGTTCCAAGCGCTTGGTCCTGATGGCAGGCAGCTGTTCATACAGGTCAAAACCACAGTCTGACTGCTGCTGGGGCAGACGAAACCAGAGAAGGTGCTTCTTCAACACCTGAAACAAGATGTGTTCAATTTATGCATGTTCTCACGGAGGACACAACTATGAATATTGGCAATCTATTGACAACTTAAGTCTGACAGCCCCACACATTCTTAAAACAAATATGAATCTAATTATTATCGGCATCACACTGAATAACATAGGAAATGCAAACAAATCTACTGACTAAAATAAATGTGAGAAAATCCAAATAGAGTTTTGTAGAATCAAACTTTCCCAGAGCTTTAGAAACCAGTGTAATAGTGCAATCAAGTCGTGTCCCACTGAGCTGTGCTTGTGCAGACTGATGTGTATCTCTGCAGTCACAGAAGGCAAAAAGATTGAGCTAAAAACCCCAAGAGTGTTTTACAAATGAAAAAAAACAAACAAAACAGATCTGAATACAAGACTGTGCAGTTTGAGCAGAGAGGTACCTCATCAGTCAAGTAGAAAATTTTCCGGAGCATGCTGACGCGAGCCGCCTCTACCTCCTATAACACAAATACACACAAACCATCACTACAGGCTCTGTGCAAGAGTTTGAGTGAAGTATAATCACTTTGAGAAAAGAATAGACATTATGAACACAAATGGGTGGTACAATTCAAACTGGGATTACATAGTACATTCTGAAGAAATTATTGTAGACCTACACTTGGCTAATATTAGACACAGAAGCAATAAATCCTGTCTGAAGTCAGTCAGTCTCTTCTACACGAACATAAATCTAGCTAACTGGTAACTATATAGAAGTACAGTGATTTGAGATGGTAGTAAATAAAATGCAAATAATTACTGTTGAATTCAAGTCCTCACAAAGCACATGTAGTCGGCAATAGTTTTGTCAATATACATGTGCAGTGAAGAGTATGTTACCTGTGCTGCAGCATGCTGGGAGAATATGAAGGAGTTGAGGTGAGAGAGAGCAACCACATACAGGACAGGGCACCAGCGCTGTTTCAGGGCTCCTGTGAGCAGGCAGCGGAAGTAAAGGCGCAGCAGGGCCAGGCTGTCTTCAGGGGGAGAAGTAAAGAGCTCCAGAGGGATGGAGAGCTAAGGAATTTAGGAATGAAAACACTTTTTAAACAAAAAGTTTGACAAAAGTATATTTGATCAAAGGTTAGCTTTCAATTAATATGTGCTTTAGTTTACAGGAAAGGCTTTTACCTGTTTCATAGTGACACTGAGCGAGCGAAGTAACCCTTCATGTTCTCCAAACAAAGCCAGTCGCAGAGCTACACTGTGCCTTCGCTGCAAAGGAAGCAGGATAAAGCAGCCAAACAGGGGGTCCCCAAATGACACTGCCTCATACTGAGCAAGCAGAGCAGAGTATAAGTCCTGGAATGAGGCCAGGCCTGGAGGAGGGACACTGAGGTCTAGAGAGTTCAATCGAGATGATCTGGAAACAGAAGTTTCTCCATGCTCATTGATCATAGTGTTCAATAAAGATTTGAGGAGGTGCGTAAAAATAAGAACCTGGTGAGCAGCCGAAACAAAGCCCAACTGAGACTTTGGATGGGTTTCTCAAGAAACAGGTCGCTGGAACAAAGGAAGACACAGGACAAACGGGCCAGTTTGGCTACAGGAGGGATCACCTACAATCAAAACATGTTGTCAACAAAATTTGAAAGTGGTTTTGTAGGTACATTATGGCAGGCTACAAATAAGCTAAGTTTCATGTTCTGTGTCCTGAATGAAACAAATGTGAAGTCAGGCCCAAAAACACTTACCCACTAACTGATTAGGAAACAAAGAACGCTATACATCACTCTCTACTGTCAATTTGCACCTTTAGTGAAAGTGCATGTCTAAAAAGTGACTAAATATATTTAGGAAAGTAATCAGAATGAACCTTTAGAGCCTCCTTTCGCCACACCTCCAACACCAACAGCCACTGGAGGCAGTGCGTCACAGCCATCAGTGCACCCTGGGGTAACTCCTGCACAGACAGCCCCCCACCCTCAGACACACCAGTCCGCTCATACAGGCTCACTAAAGGAAGGTAGGGCCAGTCGGAGGGCACAATGGGACCACTGAGTTCTGGGAGAAACTGGCATGTGATCCAAGGAGTTCGACCAAGGTGGGAGTTCCTGGACACTACCACAGCTGGTTCCAAATGAGCCAACTGGGTCAGGAAGCAGGCCCGGATCGAGGGCAGCTGGGCACAAGCTTCTCTAAGCAGTGTGCCTAAGGCCTGAGTAGAGCTGCAAGCTTCCTCCTGGAGTCGGAGCTCCCCCAGTTCAACTGCCTCTGGTCCTCCACTGTGGCTTTCTCTGCAAACAAAGTCAACAACAAATCATTCTGACTGCTCGCGTCATTCTTGCAGGAAATTAATCACACTTATTAGATTTGGAACTAAGTCTTATTAAATTAAATGCATCCTATTCATCAACTAAGTCTTGTTGTAAGTTTTGCTTCTAAAAAACAAGAACAACACTCTCATAACTGAAAAGACTCTTACAACTACATCAGAACAGCACCAGAAATCCCAAAATAGCTCACACTATGGAGGACTTGCTAAAGATGATAGTTGAGAGAAGCTGGTGGGCCAGAAATTCACTTCCAGGTAACAGCCAAGTCAACAGAACCAGCGCCATCTGGTGGAAGAGTGGGGTTTGTTTGGCTACTTCTGGATCAATAGGAACCTGCACAAATAAAAACAAACAAAACAATTTAAAACTCAAACAAACAAAACCATCAGAAAATGTTATATATATAAAAAAGTATAGTATAACTTACTATATAAACTAATGTGAGTTTTTTGTGTGACCAACCTGTTATAGGAATTATACTATTCATACAATTATGTCGTTGAAAAATCTAAAATCTCTTGTAACATTGTATTGCGGATATGAACAGTGAGGCTTAGGCATACCAGCTTGTGTGCCAGTCGCAGTAGTAGATACAGGAGATGGTGCTCATGGCGCAGAAGCCAGGCTCTAGAGAGGGACAAGGTAGGACTGGCCCGAGCAGCGCAGTTGAGATAATCAAGGACAGGCTTAGAAAGGAGAGCAGTGAACTAAAGAAACACACCGACCATGAATTTAACACATGTAAATGTCAACATCAATCACAGGGTTTAACGGACATGTGCCTACCTTTAATGTGAGGCCTTTATGTATGGCTGTGACTGTATCAAGCAGAAATGCCAGTCCTGTCAACAGAGGGAAAGGTGAAGCAATTCCAGGTGAGTCCCACCATCTAGGACAAAACAGACCAGGTAGACTGGCTGGGGCCTCAGTGTGGTTTTGGGGAGAATCACACACAACTGAGAAAGACCTGTGGGAATATAGAGTAATTGATGTTACGACAGATTCACAATATCAACCATATAAAGCTATTTCCTATAGAAACTCACTTTATAGTCTTAATGAGGTTTTGTACCACAGGATGTGACAGCAGATTTATAAGCTCTGTTGCGAGCCCTTCCAGTTCCTCCAGGGTTTGAACTGGACTAAAACTCTTCTGCAAAGCATGTTTGATTGATATGTTTTTTAAATTGATACCGAAAGTCTGTAACATTTTGAGGCTATGTCCAGTGAATACACTTCAACATGAGAAACAGGTACCTGTAGAGACAGTTGATGGTAATAAGCCTGTAGGTAGACAAGGTAAGCAGGAATAAGAGCCAGGCTGATCTCTCTCTGAGCCTCACTATCAAGTCCTTTCACAAAGTTCTTTAAGTGAAACAGCAAGGTCTGTTGTAGTCCACAGACATGCTCCCAGCACACAAGAGGAGGAGGTAGGGAATCCTCAACACCCGATCTAATGTTAAGTTCAAAATACTTAAACAATACATTGTTCAATGTCATGTGCCCCAGGTGTAATCTAATAACTAACCTGAGCATGTCGATCTGAAGCTCCTGGTGGCATCCAGCTGTATGAGTGATCTGAGTGAGCAAACAAACCAGGGCCTCCAGTCTTTGGAGTCGATCCGGTAACAGAGGCTCCGATGGGCCTAAGAGCCCAGGAGATTGGATGGACTTTAGAAGGGCTGGATACAGATCCCTTGGAACGACGAGGATAGAAAGGCGTTAAGAATGATATGAAACACCAATACCTGAAAACGTTTTAGTATCTCAAAGTGAAGATGCACTTACAGGTATAGCTCACAGGCCTGTCCATAGCGGGCAGCCACAGCCCACAGTCGGTAAGCCTCCGTGCAGATTCTTATAGCCTCAGCCTCCCCTAGCAACAGGTCACCGGGCTCAGCACTAAGCAGACAGGAAAGGCGCTCCTTCACTCCAAAAGAGTTCAACTAGAGCACACAAAGAGGCACATTCAGACTGCTGTGTAATCAGAAACAGACATGGCTCTCAAACTATAATCACTTACTACTCTAGCACAGAGATGTCTGCCAGCTGTGGATAGTACTCTGAGCAGCTTTAGAGCACTGGTTTGAGG
This sequence comes from Mugilogobius chulae, assembly GCA_038363315.1. NCBI lineage: Eukaryota > Metazoa > Chordata > Actinopteri > Gobiiformes > Gobiidae > Mugilogobius > Mugilogobius chulae. The sequence goes on along the minus strand of CM076406.1, from coordinate 13,073,016 downwards.
GAGTCCATACAAAGAATTTGGAGGGACTGAGGCAGGAGCCGTCCAAGAGGGAGGCAGAAAGTCCCGCACAATCACTTCAATCAGACGAGGGCAGTCCAACACCTGACAAGACAGAGTGCACTCCAAGTTATGCATTTACACAGGAGAAGACGAATCATATCCTTAAAATGCAGCTGCTTGATCCATTTTCAGAACTAGTGTTTAGTCATAAATGTTATGTAGCAGGTAGTACCTGAGTAGCAGAAGAAGAGGAGTGCCTTGCAAGTCGAATAATGATCTCCATAATGTCATGAATAACGTGGGGAGATGGACGAACAACCTCCAGAATGTATCGCAGTCGAGGAAGAAGCTTCATTTTAAGCAAACCCTTGCAACAAAAAAATTGCAGCAGTCATTAGCAAATATAAGGTTATGGCGTGGGTGTACTGTTTTACCTTAACAACATCCTGCCGTGCCACCTCATAGTCACTCTTGTCGTCATGCTCTTTGGTCTCTTTTAGGGGCTCATCTTCATCATCTTCTTCATCCGCAGATGGCAGCAGGGGAAATGATGACATTCCATTAATCCAAGAGAAAGTGCTGTCCATACATGCCTGAAAGAAACTTGAAGTGAATAAAGTGGAGCAATCCAAGAATATCAGATTTTGTGGTCTACAAAGTGGAGCTACAGTGATGGTTATTCAACACCACATAAATAATCATGTATCAAACAATACACTTATCATTATTATTTATTTTTTAATTATTGACATACATTTGCATAATCCCTCAATCAGCGGGACTAATGTAGAAAAAGCTTTCAGAGGTAATCAACAATCAAAGACTGAAAAACTTTTAGATGCTAACCTTTGAAACATTTTCTATTATCTGCAAAATCTGTAACAAAATTTTAAACTTACTTCATCCTCGGCGCACACAACTAGTGCATGGAGAGCATGGAGAGCAGCAGAAAGAACGCCCTCAACATTGTCGTCCAGTGAAAAGCGCAACAGGAAGAGGAGGCCTGCATCAAGCAGAGAGGAGAGCACAGACCCCTTCAGGGAAGTGCAGTACTCGCCGCATCGGGCCTGAAAGAGAGTTTCCACAAATGAAAATGTACACTTTCAAATACAACACACATACAGTGATACAAATGTTAGTCTTTTGCCACATCTAAAGTTCTTGTGTGTTAATGCCTCTGTGCAGCATGTAATATACATGTGAGTTTACCTTAAAAATAATATTAGCCAGTGTGCTAAGAGCCAAAGTCCGCTGCTGAATCACTTGACTGCGAGAAAGCAAAAACAGTTCCTGGAGAGAATATCCTGCACGCTGTGAAGAACAGAGGGGACTGAATATGAATGTATATTTTATATATTATTATATTCAACCAAACGTGTGCTGGACTTAATAGTTAAGGCACGCAGTCTGACAAATGTGGCAGTTCTAACCTCCGGTTCTTCCCCGTGGTGGTGTAAACCCAGGTGAGTGGGCAGGTCTTCTGTGGGTGGAATCAGAGTCCCTGCAAAGTCGAAGCGTGCTTGCATGGCCTAACCAACACATTAACAGTTTGAGTTTTCAATAGGAAAAACATTCAGAGGAAAACAACTCTCATACTTGATTGGTTCCTTTTTTTCTTGGTGGAGGCAAATCTCTCATCCACTCCAGTTTCTCAGGCTCCAACTTATCCATATGCACCCAGTCTTTGTGAAGCTTTACTGGCAGGTCAGCTTCTACATACACACACAGCAACATATCATGGTGTGTTGGCTGACCACCCTCTTTTTATTCCAAATTTTACAAATACACAATTTCTCTCATTCACTTAAAATATCTGTTTTTTTTCCTCTAATGTATGTTGTTGTTGTTTTTATTTAGACTTTTTCTCTATTTAGATATCACACAAAACTTGAAGTTAAGTGGTGTAGAGTAAAAGCAAAAATCTACCAAGAACATCAAACTAAGCACATTACCAGAAACAGGTTTTTCCTCTGGCTCCATCTCCATATCCACATGGGCACTTGAAGCATTTGAAAAATCACCCATACCATCACTACGAAGAGCACAGGCCCCAGGCAGATGAGGCGGTGAAGTGGAGGATGGAATGTTTTTGGCTCTACGTGATTTTACAAACCCAACCAGCCTTGGATCTATATGCAATGGACAATAAAAAAATATTTACATGAATAATAACTTCAGTAATTAAGATAATGGAAAAAGAGCGTAAATTGCTACTCACACAAACTTAATAACTATGTAAACATAAAAAGCTAGGCCCTATGTATCACAATAATACAGTTTATAATGTCATTATTGTAAGCATAGCAAATTATTTGTAATGTATTTAGAGAGAAAACAGAAATTTGTACCAAGCTGGGACAGGAGTTTCTTTTGCTCATCCAAGATCTCTGACTCTGACATGCTCTGTAGTTTATCTTGGTTCTCTCTATGGATTCTCATGGTCTCCTCAGAACTACCTCGCATCCCAAGACCTTGCCCTGAAATCAGCTTAGGGCCTGACACTCCAATTTGGTCTGTTGAAAATACATTACATGTCTGTTAGGCAGAGAAGTCCTAAATGCACAAACAAATACATTACATTATTTTGAAATCTACTAACCTTTATTTGTGCTGCAGCCCACCACCAAATCTTTCTTGGTTTGGGTTTGAGAAAATAAATCAGGATGATTTAATGGTGCCTTTCCATCTTTAAGTCTTTGAGCAGTGATCTGACGTGCAAAAATGCTCTTTTTACGACCAGGACATGAACCTTTGGGCATCTATTAAACACAATATTTTTTTAACTAAAAATACTGAATTTCAATTTGGTTTATGCTTAGGTCTATCATACACAAATATTTTTTTTTACCTCACAATGCTGAGAGCGATGCAGTACTTTGGGAAATGCCATACCAGTAAATTCTGGGAGTGACACGGGAACAGAGCTGGTATCTTTTTCCTATACGAATGATATTGTATAAAAGGCATTAGCCAGCTAAACAAACAAACAAATGCAAATATGTTTTCATTTGACCTACAATAATTCTTGATAAAACAGCACTGATGTGAGTGTCATGCCTGTCCAGTTGCTCCTCTGCATCTTCAAAATCAAAGGTCACACGACGAGACTTGAACCTGGACTTTTTTGGTGGAGCTGGGGTGAGAGAGGGCACTTCATCTGGAAAGTCTGCAAAAGACACATGTGCAGTAGTTAATGAGCGTTGATCTACTGTACTAGAAAGCCAATTCTTAGAAACAGCTATTTCTACGTTCTCTCTTTATTAGACTGTATTATACTGAGAAGAGTATTAAGAGTAAAACAAGGGCTATTTATGGTAAACATTATGGAACATATAACAACAAAGCTTCATCATAAGAGGATGTGAATACCTTCTATAGAGACAACATCCCTCTGCACATCTCCAGAGTCTAATGGCTTCTCTGTAACTCCACACTGGGGTCTTCTCTTGTCCGGCCGGCGGACCACACTGGCAGATGCCTGGGCTCCAGAGCTCAGGAACCTTTCCTGCTCCCTCAACAGGTCCGTCTCAGAGTCTGTGGGCTTTGGGCGCCGCAACATCTTTTTCACAGCACAGTACAGTATCCCATTCATGTAACACACAACAAGATATGTAAGTATGCAATCACGTAAACGTAATTTTCAAAGAATAAATAATACATTTCTCAAACCTTGAAGAAGGAGGATTTGTTTCACGTGGAACAAAAAGTTACGTTTACATCAGTGGTCAATGTAGCCCAACTTACAAATAAGATTGAGCCAGTATAGTTTCATCGCACATTACAAACTCAAATTCATTAAATAAATGCTCAAAATGAAAAGACAACTTTCTGTCACTGTTTTTCTTGCTTAATGTAGTTCTCCATGAGCAATACAAACTGCCACCGACGGCTACCATCGGTAAACACACGGAACTCTTTTAGTGTGACACCAAACATGTTACACATTTCCGTTTTCAAAATAAAACCACCTTCAACGCTTTCAACACGAAGATAATTTCCCTTTGCGACTGGCATCATCCTGAAACGCCTCATTCACTTGATGTTTATGATCGTGTACACATCATTACATCGCGTGTATAGCCTGGCTCTTTCTCTCACTGCACACAGCGATTCTTTCTTCCATTACTTCAAAGGACGTCGAAGTGAGTTGACAATATATCACGCCTTGACTAGATTGCTATTACAATTGATCGGCTGCACCATGGTGAACCTCTGTTGCCTCTGCTGCGGTGAAATCCCGAAACCCCGCCCCCCTCGGTGCAGCAGTCCGACGGGAGGACCGACATCACCGCGGGACTCCCAGCAGCAGCATCAGCATCAGCACCACGGAGGCACCATCACAGACGCGCAGGGCTCCACGGACAGACAGAGAGGCGGAGAAAACGTAGACAAAACAAAGCCAACGAGCAAAACTTCTTAATCTATCATCGGACATGCAAATAGTAAAGAATGAGCTCCCTAAATCCGGAGAGTGTGGAGGCAACCGTGGTCTCTACTGCTCCAAATGAGGATGGGACAGAGGAGACACAGGAGACTTTGACAGGTGCAAGTGATGTCCCAGAGGAGGTAAGGACTGAAGTATGTGCTGCAGATAAATAGAATTTTTTTTTTTTTTTAAAGATAATGGTAAAATGTGTTGAGTGCACCCCAAAAACTGTAAAGCACTTGACCTTATGACGGGTGCTTTAGTCTGACATGTACATCTGTCAAACTGTATGCACATTTTTTTTTTTTTAATTTAAATGTACCAGACAGTAGCCTACAATTTTGTCATTCAAAACTGCATCTGATTGTTTCTCTGCGGTTTAGTTTTCTTTTTATACTGATACTGTTGAAGTGTGGGCCACTCATATCAAATAAAAATTGGAGCATGAAACTGCAGCATGGTTGTTGAATTCAGCAACCTAACCAGCAGAACAGTTCTTAAAGGAGACCTATTGGGATTTTCTTTCTATATTTAAGAAGAAACTATGACTTAAGTAGATCAGTATTGTTCATTGCAAAACACACAAATTATGTAAAACAGCTTAGAAATAGAAAAGGTAATTACAAGGAGTAAGTAAGTGCAAGTAAATACAGACAAGTGGGTGGGGATAGGTGGTAGGTGAAGACAGATTTTCTGAGCACTGAGTCATCAGCTGCAGGACAATACAAGATTTCTCAAACATGCATGAGTCAATTCAAATATAACTTTGGGGAAAGTAATGATGAGAAAACATGACATAACATGATGAAAACCCCCCAAAAAATAAATTTTACTTAGGCTCCCTTAAAAGATGAATAAGACAATTTGAGATTAAGCTTTCAATTTGGAAGTGGATGTGGCAGCTTCAGCCCAGTTTGACTGGAGTATAAATTTCCTAAACTTAAAGCCAAGAACGTCTCCAAATAGTAACAAGATTTACAATCTTGTAATAAATAACTGAAAGCGTAGGGTAGATCTGCAGTAATATGGATAGAGTTTGGTATGAAACTTGCCAACGTTTAGAAATGAGATACAAAAGGTAGGTGAGCTGATTTTCACACTGCAAACACAATTTAGGTTTAAATCTGACAACTTCCTCTCCTAAATCCTTCAACACATGGTTCATATCGACATGTACTCATTTTGGTTGCAATTACAGCTTTAAACTTTTTTTACAAACAACAAGGTGAAACTGGAGAGGACCACCCAAGCTCAGCCAATCAGAGTGCAGCATTCGGCTCCTGAGGAGAACAAAAATGCTTCATTATTCAATTCAGACAGTATTCAGTGGTCTAATTTTTTCCACAATGTGTTGCATTTATCATAGGCTTTTAAAATAAAGTCTGATGACTTCAACTTTAATAAAAAATAAATAAATAAAAAACTTGTCAAGTGAAGTTGAATCCAATGTAAATAAAATATATTAATAAAATAATAAATAAATACAAAAGACATATTATGCTAAATAAAGTTCAAGTTTATAAAAATTGTAAGTATGTTTCTACTTTTCCATTAAGAAAAAAAACATATATTCAATATGTTATTGCCTTTTGTGTGAGCAGGCAGTGCTGTCCAAGTGAACAAACCTATTTACATGTGACATTGATGTTGACATAGATTGAGATAGATGAGAGATTAATGAGTATCAAAGTATTATTAGTTGATGTTTGCATGTTACTTAATGCTAGGCAGTGGAAAAGCTTAATGCCATTGTGTGTGTGTGAGTGGAAAGGTTCATTGATCTAAGTGCCTCTGTTTTCTCTACAGCAGCGTCCGGAGCAGCAGTCTTTGGGAGCATGCATGTGCCGTGAGGCCCACTGGCGCTGCTTGATCCTTTCCTTGCTAATGTACAGCTGCTTGGGGGCAGTAGCTTGGTGTCAACTCACCACAGTCACCAAGATCAGTTTCAAGTCTTCTTTCAGCCCACCTCTCACCTCTCCTTTGTCTTCACCTCTGCGAGGTCTGTCTGGAGTGGGCTTTGGGGGCCACTCAATGATCTACCACGACAGCCCCTGCTCTGATGGCTACATCTACATCCCTCTGGCATTCCTTGTGATGCTCTACGTGCTGTACATAGTGGAATGCTGGCATTGTCAAACAAGAAATGAACTGCAGCGTAAGGCAGATATTGACAGTGTCTATGAGCGCGTACTGAAGATGCGACAAGCTCAGCCCTGCATCTGGTGGAAAGCCATTAGTTACCACTTTGTTCGTCGGACCCGGCAGGTGACTAGATATCGAAGTGGTGACGCTAACATTACCACTCAGGTATACCACGAGAGAGTAAATACCCATCTGGCTGAGGGGGAGTTTGACTACAGTCAATGTGGGGTGAAGGATGTCTCTCGTGACCTTAAGGGTTTGGAGGCCCACGCTGCCACAAGGCTCCGATTTACTAAGTGTTTCAGCTTTACAGAGACTGGCCCTGAAAATGATTATTTAAACCAGCGAGCAAGGTTCTTTTCTGAAGTAGAGGGCATGGATGACTACATGGAGGCCAGGGAGGGCATGCAGCTGAAGAATGTAGAGTTTAGAGAAAATGTAATGGTCTATGTGGACCCAAACAAGATGCCTTGGTACAGTTCAGAGGCAGCATTCTGGCTGGCAGCTTTCCTTATGTTATCTTGGCCACTTCGAGTACTTAGTGAATACCGCACTGCATTTGTGCACTACAGAATAGAAAAATTGTTTGGCTTAGAGTACAATCCAGGCACACCCTCTAGCCAGCAAAATGACCAGCTAATAGGAAACCATACCAGCTGTGTTATTCCTAGAGTGGACACATTAGATAGCACAGAGATGGAGGTGCATATACGCTGTAACAGACAAGTCATTCCAAGCTATTCAGAAGCCATGCTAATAAACACAAGCACCACTGAGTCCATCTCTCTACAGGACACGGACTACACCTCCTCCTCAGACTGTCTCCTGTTAGACCGATGTCAGACTCCGCTCAGTTATGGTGCACTTCTCACTCCAGATGTCTGCGAGCAAAGTGGTGCGCCGACGGAACAGAATGGGAGACAAAGAAGGAGAACAATCACAAGCAGTTGTTCCTCTGTCTTTTCATGTCGTGGAACACTGTACCTCTCACACCCATCCTCGGACACGTCGCGCTTCTCTCTATGCCGCATGTTTGGTTCTCAGCGCACTTTAGGCTTTTGGAGGAGCCGCAGTAGCAGCCTCAGCGAACCCTGGTGTGAGCACTCCTGTCAGCAAAGCACCAGCGTCAGCCCCCCCTCATACAGAGACGCACACTTCTTCCCTGTTCTTATAGTGCAGCATTCAGATCGGAGGGGTAGTGATAGTGGACATGAGGGCAGAAGCTGCTGTTTACGTAGGGGCTCCTGTGTGGAGACAGCACTGTGACAATTAAACATGAACTTTAGACTGAATAATTCAATGCATGTTAGTTTCACTGAAAGCAGTGCCATTTGCATTTAGTGCAATATTGTTCTCTAAAACTTTGGAAATAGTTGCCTATTCGCAGATACAAATCCGGGTCTGCTGCAGTCAATTGAGAAATTTGTTTTACATTAAAAAATGGAGGAAAAAACTACAACTATTTCAGTTCATAATTGCATGTAGTTGAAGTTAAATCTGATGTAAATGAATAAATAAATATAGGTCTGATGTGGACTATTTTAACCAAAGTTACAATGGTGTTTTTTCATAATTTAATATATTCTTCTTTGGCTTAATTCATGCATGTTTGAGAAAACTTATGTCATTACGTAGTGCTCAGAAAATCCATTTTTAGCTACCCCATCACTGCCGACATACTTAGTTGTTATAGTTGAAGACTAGAGTTGAAGACTATATGGTTCTGCAATTTCTCAAAGCACAAGAAAATAACAACATGTCAATACAAAGTAGCCTACATGGGAAAACAGTCTAATTGAAATGTCATAATATGTCTTATTAAGTTGTCCATTCAAATTATTATTGCAAAAATAATACAAACAGTCTGCATATGAAACAGAGGTGTGATGTGACTCGGAATTGAGTCACTTTTTAATGACTTTAGACTTGACCTGACAAAATGTATAAAGATTTGGGACTTGAAGGTCAGTGACTTGAGACATGACTTGGAGGTCTGTGACTTGAGACAACTTATCTTAAATTGGAACATGTTCCTCCTCATTTCTGAAGTTGTGATCTGAACTTAAAAAAATATATAATATAGCCTATATATTTTAAATGGGAAAATGTATATATAGGCCTAAAAAATCATTACAACTGTAAAAATACAAGATGTGCTCTAGAATTTAATGCAAATACTTGAAACTAAAATCAGATGACCTGGACTTATAGGACACAGTCACTGACTCAGGTCTTGACTTGGACCATATGAAATATGAATTAAAGGCAAGCAACAAAAACAAATGAAATGTATTAATTTTCACGTTTTTAATGGTTACTGTGTAGTTCCTTGGACACACTCCTCCACTACCCCTCCCCTGTTGAAAAACAAACAAAAAAATTCACTGACGTCACTTCCTGCGCGCGAGATCCCCGCTAACGGGCTGCTAACTTCTTAGAGCTAAACCCAAAATACTACACCTAATCTGGAGGTTTGGTTTATCCACCTGAGTTCGTTTTTACTTGACTGACCTATGGTGTGTGCCCTGCTGCTTTTCAGTGATGGCGAGTGTTATCTGAGGCTGTTTTTTCGCAGTTTGGAGTGAGGAGTGCTGTGTTGTTGACACGGTTGACATGACAGTTTCTCTGCAAACTACAAAACTCGTACGCTTCCTTCAATGCTCTTTCTAAACCCTGCACCACTGACTGTAACAGCAGGGGTAAATTGTTCCACTCTTAGCACTGTTTGACCAAGATGAAGCTCCAGTGCGATGTGGAAGTGGTAAATCGCCAGCTTCCTACTTACGGGATGAAAGCTCGTGGGAAAGGGACAAGAGCTGTGTTGTCCATAGGGAAGCAAATGGACAAAACAAGCCAGCGTAGCAACGTATGCATGCTCATCTGTACCGCCAAAGACCGAGCAGGCTCCAAGTACAAGGTGTGTATGCTGGATCTTCCACAAATCTGCTTTTGTCTATTCCTAATTTTTTGTTTTTTTGGATGCCCTTTATTTAAAAAAACAAACAAAGGAGGCTTGCCACTAACGAATGATGCTGCCTAATAGTGACTATACTCACCTGTGTTTTCATTTTTCAATCCTTGAAGCTCTTAAGCTTTTTGGGCTACTGCTATTTTGTCCTTAACTAGCTTTTATCTTTAAACCTTTAACGCTGTGGTAGATGATTTGTACACTACAAACTCTCTCGACACAAGGTTAAAATCAAAATATATTAATTTCTAGTTGCGAATATGGCTTAAAGAACACTTCTTGTAAACAACTAAATTAAGCTGGAGTGGACCACCCAAGCACAGCCAATCATAGCACAGCATTCACCTCCTGATTCAGCAGAACTAAAATTCTTTATCATTCAATTCAGACAGTACTCTCTGGTTTACCATTTACCATCCACTTTTCAGTGGGAAAACACAAATGTTTCTTCTTATTTATAACTAAAAAGTTAGTTGCCTCAACTTGAAGGTTACAATGTTCCTGTATATAGCCACTTGTGTATTGCAGCTCAAAGGCAACATTGAGAAGTTCTTCACATGGTTTGTAGAAGAGGGCAAAGCGACCGTCCGATTAAAAGAGCCAGCTGTGGACATCTGTTTAAGCAAGGTATCATCTTCTCTCACATTCACCATTCTTATGACCCTTTCATATTTATAATTGATGCTTTTTGTAAAAAAAAATGTTTATGTATATATTCTTAGACTGTATAATCTGATATATACAGTCTATGATATTAATGCATACTATACTATAAAAGATTATTTGTACAAAATTCATTTATGTCACCTGTCATGATGAATGATGTCAACCTATTAATTTTTCAACATTTCTTCGATCCAGGCAGATCCGAACAGCCTGAAGAGCTTCCTGTCTGCAGCTCGGTTGGCGGACAGGGGCAGTGAAACCAGCAGCTTGCCTCTGTCTACACTTACTCCGGTCCGGGCTAGAGATGTGGAGCAGCCCAAGAAGAAGCTCTCCATCCTCTCAAAAAAAGACTACCCTCTAACCTCCAACTTTCCATACTCCCTGGAACAGCTACAGGTGTCCTGGTGCAAACTGACACGAGTCGACATGCGCATGCTCTCTCTGAAAGGCAAGTCCCACTGTATGGAAGCACGACCAGCTCTCAGTAGATCAGGGCAATATTGACAAAAATGAATATTGCGATATATTTTAGGCATTTTTTGGTAACGATAACTTCAGTTCAACAGAAATGTTTTGAAATATGTCTATAAATGTGTTAGTTGAGGTTTACACAGAAAAAATAATCAACTTAATAAGGTAACAAGTCAATACATGCTTAATTAAAGTTATGCTTGAAGTAAGTGGTATTAATTTTGTTCTGTTCAGTCAAGAACTTCTAACTTGAAATCAGAAAAAATGATCTTAAATCTGATATTGCCAAGACCAATCTCTACTATTAGTTTGGCACTATGACAAAAAATGTCACACTGATCTTTTTTTTCAGACATCTTTAGTGACAAGCAAGCAAAATTTGAATAATGCACTGTCCTAGTTATCATCATCAATTTTTCTGGTAGAGTTATTGTCTCATCCAAATTTAGTTCAGTTTCTATTTTTCTTTATCAAGTTGTTTCTTTGTTGTTGCTTTGGAAGTGACAAGCTATCTTGAGGGCTTACAGTAGGGGGAAATATTGGATGCTTTTTGTCTTCCCATAACAATTATGTTCTCAACATGTGGACTGCCCGATTGGTTTGCAGTCCAAACAAATGGATAACGTCCCAGTCACATCGCAGCAGTGGTGTGGCAGTAAAGGGTAAGGGTTGTTAGCAAAGACAGCAGTAAGTAGTGCCTGAAAACAGAGATAGCAGCCCATGTGGATGGACATGTTCTATTGATTCTGTTTTACAGAGTATTTTCTTTTTGAAAGAAGAGCAGAGGTGTCCGCGTGACACTTGTTCTATCCCATGAAGACATTGGATATGCCATTTCGATTCAGATGGATAATGTTGACGAAGTCAAAAAATAGTTCAACACATGTGCCAGGTTAGGAAAAAATATGAAGACAATAAAAATTGAAGAAGCTTTTCATGGCACATCAGTGTTTTGGGCTCATACAGGAGATAATTTTACAACTTACAATTGGCTCTGTGCACAAGCGTATTTTGAAAAATGCTAACATCTTGCCGGCAGGTTCATTTCCTGTTTAGTTCTTTCCTATGAGGTTTTCACTACCTCAGCCTAAAATGAAAAATGACTCAAGAGCAGGCAGTGAACAGTAAGCAGTTGGTGATTTTTTTTTTTTTTTTAAACATGTTAAATACCTTACAAAAGAAGAGAATGTGTCACTAAAGAACCAAAGTGGGATTATAAAACAATGTGCTTGTCTATCAATGCTAACGCTAAAGTCTGACAGTTTGAAAATAAACAGCTTCTATGCACAGAGTCAATAGGCTGTGTGCACGGAATTTCAGTTGGCTTGCGATTGTTCAAAAATGCTAACTTCTGTACTTACGACCACTTCCTGTTAGCGTTAGCATTTAGACACAATTATGTCTCTTTTTAAACACACAAGTGTCCTCTGGTGAAATATTCCTCTAATATGTAAAGTCTTTAACATGTTTTCTGTAACATTCACCACAACTATCTGATCTAAAGAGGATTTATTTGTTTTAAGCTGATGTAGTGAAAACCTCATTGAAAAGCATTGGACAGGAAGTGTTTGTATGTACAGGATGTGTTATTTTAAACCAAAACAAGACAACTGCACTGAGGTAATTGATAGTTTTGCCAGTGAATGCTAAAAAACGTAGAGATGAACAAAAACTGTTGTTGTTTTTTTTTGTTAGTGATTATATTGTTGATTATCTTGTTTTTGTGTAGCTCTATGTGTCCTGGACCTGAGCAGTAATCACATAAAGAAGTTGCCGGCGACTATTGGGGACCTGGGCTGCCTGTCACAGCTGAACCTCCGAAACAACCACCTGGAGTCATTCAGTGAGGCTCTGTGTTTGTCCACGCTTCAGAAGACCCTGCAGTCTTTGGACTTGTCCCACAACAGACTACGCTCTTTGCCCAAGGAGTTCTGTCAGCTTCGAGAATTGGTCACCTTCAAAGTGGATGACAACCAGCTGGTCTGTTTGCCCTTCAACATCGGCCGCTTGTCTAAGCTCCGATTCCTATCGGCGGCACACAACCAACTATCTGCGCTGCCCACGGACTTCAGAAAGCTCAGCCTGGAGAACCTGGACCTGTTTGGGAACCCTTTTATCCAGCCTAACCCCCTTGACCACACCATCAAACTCACATTTCCTCTTCCTCTACAAGAGATTGCCTCCAGGGCTGTAGTAAACCAGAGGTCAGTCAGAACTCTCTCTACTCCGGTACATATTAAAATAACATTACCCTCTTTATGCCCACTCTGTCTCCGGAATTGCTACTAGTCCATTCAAAGGTTTTTGTCAAAATGTCACAAGTTTTATTCTGGCCACCAATTTCCAGTAGGGCTGGAAAATAGGGGTTATGCATTAACGTTCTTCCGGTCTCAAATAGACAGAGGCCGTTACATCCGGTGGCGTGGTTGCCAGTGACACAGTTGTTTACTCCAAATGCGATGGACATCGAATGAAGGATTTTGGGCAAGTCCTTAAGTTGTTTTCATAAAGAAAAGTTGTAAAAGTGAGCTACGAAATACGTGAACAGAAGCTCCGCGCACATACCGAGACTCACTGTGCTCATGGGCCCAGGCAGAGGCGCTGTGAGTCGGGGGCGGTTGCTTTTGGTTTTCTGAAAGTCTGGCAACAGAAAGCGGTACGTGTGTTCACTTCTTCCCGACCGACAGCGCCTCTGCCCGGGCTCATGAGCACGGCGAGTCTCGGTAAGTGCGCGGAGCTTTGCGTAGTTCGCGCACACTTTTACAACTTTTCCTTATGAAAATCTAAAAGCTGCTCGTTTGCTGCTGTGACCGCCGTCGCTGCGACAAAAGAGTACTTGTTTGGAGTAAACAACTGTGTCACTATGGCAACCACGCCACCGGATGTAACGACCTAGGTCTATTTGAGCCCGGAAGACGTTAACGCATAACCCCTATTATTCAAACCTAAATGTCATTAAGTGACATTTCTTATGAAGAGTAGTGTTATGCAGGGGGTGATGAAATACTGTACAGTGACAAGACAAACAAAAGTACCAAATTAAACAACTGACAACTCATTATTTTCCAACTTACAATCTCATTTACCAGTAGTAAATGTAATATGGGCTTTCTGTGCTGAAAGACCAGCAATTATCCTGACTTGGTTTCACATCGTAATCATTCATATTTCCCATTGTCAAGAAGACTATCAGAACATTTATAAAATCATTGCAAGGTTACAGTTATTCTACATGATGACATGGTTATTTTTCTCTGACAGGATTGTCTTCGGCCCTCAGCACATCCCAGCTCACTTGTGTCGGGACTTGGAGGTTGCAAAGACCTGCCACTGCGGACAAGTGTGCATCAGCCTGTACATCCAGAGCAGCGTAAGCATGAACCTACATCAGGTGTCCCACACGGTGGTGTTAGTGGATGACATGGGGGGCACCGATGCTCCGGTCCACCAGTACTTCTGTTCTCTCACCTGCTACTCACATTTTTTAGACAGCTCCCTTCAAAGGGGAGTCAGATGAGGGCTTCACTTCTTAAGGACTTGTTACCCTGCTATCTACAAGTTTAGCAAACATAGTATTTTCAAGAACATTAGCTGACAAACATCTACATGCTGTTACAGAGTCCAATACTGTCACAAATATAAAGCTATAGAGTCACTATAGCGTAAGTATTTTGTGTCTTTCAGCCTCATAAACTGCAGTATACTCCCAAAAACATTTAACTGACAATGAATGGGTTGTGGTTGGTATCTGTAACTTTTATATGTTTAAGCTATTAATAAAATGAAAGTACCCTGTCCTTGTGGAGCAATTTAACCAGTGCATAAAAGTAGAAGACTTTGTGTGGCCGGCTAATTTTTGTTAAGACCTATAATGTAAACTAAAGAACTTTATATATAAAATGATTTGCCATGTGAGTGCTTTTATATATACACGTGTGTAGACAATTGTTGGCACCCCTCTGTTAATGAAAGAAAGACAATGATCATTGAAATCACTCAAATTTGCGACAATGCATGTTTACAAGTCACAAAGTCTCTGAGAGAATGTCCTTTGGACAGATGAGACAAAACTGGAGCTTTATGGTAAGGCGCTCTATGTTCATAGACTCAAAAAGCAAGCATGTCATGAAAGAACACCAGCCATACTGTGAAACATGGAGGAGGCTCGCTTGTGTTCTGGGGCTGCTTCGCTGCATCTGGCACAGGGTGTCTTGAATGTGTGATGGTACAATGAAAGCTTAAGACTACCAAGGCATTTTGGAGAGAAATGTGCTGCCTAGTGTCAGAAAGCTTGGTCTCATTCAGAGGTCACGGGTCAACCCAAAACGCACAGCCAAAAACACCCAAGAATAGCTCAGAGGAAAGCATTGGATTGTTATGAAGTGTCTTTATGAGGGCACATCTCAGTCCCATTGAACATCTGTGGAAGGAGCTAAAACATGCCCCTGGAGAAGACAGCCTGCAATTTCCACAAAATGTCGTACAAAAAATTTTAAGCTATGGACACCTTCATTTTTATCCAGGCTTGTGTCATAATTTATTTATTTTTAATAATTCTTTTGATAAACAAGTCAAAAGTAATGGCTGATTTTGATTGTTTTATTTTTAATACATTTTTATTCATTATTACTTTTGTATGGTATGAATAATTTCAATGATCATTGTGAGTTTTCTTTCATTAAAAGAGGGGTACCAACAATTTTGTCCGTGTGTAGGTTGCCTTATTTTAATGTTCTTATGCTTCAATAACAGAGAAAAAAGTAGTTGAAAAAAGACTAGAACTGTGAGCTAGTCATGTGCTACTATACATGGAGCCAGTTTGTTTTAGAATTATAATAAAGTATTTGCCATAGAAACTAAAATAATCTCATACTTTGAAACGACTACCAACCATTTATTAGAAAAATCTTCAAAATGTTGCATGTAACAAGAGAACATGAAATGCATCAATACGTAAATAGCTTTCAGTTAAACAAACATCAGTATCAAATTAATCAAAGAAATTAAATATTACAATAATAGAAAATGTATTCAAGAGTAATGAGAGTAATTCAATAAATGTGTCATGTGAACAAATTAAAACATACAATATATTGATCGTAACTCCTGTAAATGACCTCAGTCCAGCTCGAACAGGAGAGAATTGTTAAAGTTGAAGCCTGCCGTGGTCACATGATCATTGATGACCTGCTGAGAACCATCCTCTCTCACCTCCCTCAATGCAACCTGAGGAACACTGCAGTTTCTCTTTGACTTCAGATGGTCTTCATCAATATGTTCTGTGGCTCCAGATAGTTCATCCATTGCCTAACAAAGAAAACTTGTTAATTCACCTTGATAGAATAATGAAAAAACAAACAAACATTTATTTACCTTTTCTGTTTTGAAGTTTTCATCTCTGATTTGTACTTTTGACTCTATCTCAGTTTCTAACACTTCCTTTTCTTGTGTTTTATGTTTTGCTTCCTTCTCTATTTTCTTTTCCTCACAGGCTTGGACTTCTTGCATTATGAATTGTCCAGTCTGGTCTTTCCCATCAGTAACACCCACATGTGCTTCATTTTTGATGACTTCTTGGTGCTCTTCACAGTGCGTCACATCTGCGCTCTCCTGATGTTGATTGACTTTGTTTTTGCTTTCACGTGCCTCGTCAGACTCCTGTGATTCTGCAGAGTGACCTGTGTTGTCCGCTTCCACGTCACTTGCGCTCTCAAAGACGACAGCAGAATCTTGCGTGTCATTAGCAACCCCTGAGGACAGCTGTTGATCTGTAAACCTTCTTCCAGAGGCTGTACAGGGAGTGTGACCACCAGCTGCTTGGTCTGTCTGTTGAACTTTGCCTCTCCTTTGTCCTCATCTACAGCATAGGCTAAAGACAGCTCCAGTTTGTAGGCAGGATTCTGTGACTCCAGCAGAAGGCTTTTCTCTTTGACCTCAAGAGAGACGGCAGCCACTGATTTGAGCAGTGGTAGGTCAACAGTTAAAATGATCTCTTTGGGCCTGGGGCTTTGGGTGGAATCTCTGGAGCACCTAAAGTCTTGAAGATCAATGAATGAGCGGTATTTGATTGTGTGTTGAGGCTTTGTTGGTCCTTGGGCATTGGCAAGCTGCTTGAAGTGACTTTTTGCAGTTTTCGGCTTTTCTTTTTGGAGACTGTAGCTTTATTATCATCAGGATAGGGAAAAGCTAGAGGTTCCGGTATCTCTGAAGTATCTTTTGCTTTAAATCCAGATATAGGCTTACGAATGACACAAGCTTGTGGATTCCCTTTATATTTTGTATTCATGGTCTTTATGTTGCTTTTGTCTAAGCTAACATTAAACCCATCTTGAATACTCTGAACTGCTGCACTGGTGACCATATCCATAAACCTGCTGTTTGTGCTCGCCATGTGAAGAGTGTCGGGGTGAAAAATGACATCATAAATAAGGATTTTGTTCCCTTTTGGATTCAGCTCTTTCCTCTCTGGGTGAATACTGTGTGGAAGAGACCAGTGGTGCCCGTTTTTTCCATCTTCAGACAGTCCGCTTTTACATGAAGGCTTGCCTATTTTGTCATTGGCACATATATTTACGTAGCACTTGTTTTTACCATTAACGCTGGTCCTGAGGCACTTGAATGGGGTTGGGTGGATGAACTCAACGCTATTACCCCGATCCCTCTCCAGAATGGCTATTTCCTCTTCGTATTTTTTCCTATTCTCGGGATCGGATATTTCTTCGACGTAGTCCCGCAACATTTTTCTGAAAGTTTCATCTTTAAACGCCTTTGTTAACCTGCCTGTCTCTTCCTCTGTCAAATTCAGCTCTGATAGTTTATCTTCGAGCTCCATAGCCACTGTAAAGCTTGTAATTACCAGAGATGAATAAAGGACGAAAGTTTTGATATTACCATGGCAACGAAATGCGGTGGTGTAACATTCAAATACTTCCCTCAAAAACTGACAATAAACCAAAAAAATGCAGACAACTCACCACTAGGTTCTATAGAAGTATAATGGCAATACTAATGTTGTGACAAACCATAAATCCATCCAAAATAAAACTGCGGAGAAAAGTGTTGGAATTTAACTATTGTTGCGCATATTCACCAGCAGGTGCCGTTGTGTACCTCGGTTCGTGTGCAAGTGAAGCGCACGTAGGGTTGCCAGAATTGTCAGAGAACAACAAGTGACCGAGCCTACATAAAAAGGCCAAGCGTCCCAAGTATATTATTCCGAGATATTATAATACAGCCATGCCCGAGTCCAACAAAAAATGAACAGAAGAAGCAATTAATTAAAAGATGTGAACCGCCCAGAACGAGTGTTATTGATATGCACATGCTTTAAGGATATTTTAAAACATCAATAACAGCTTTAAATCATGTTAAATCAAACCTGCTAAAATAAATAATTTCTACTAAATACATAACGGCCTATTTTAGACGTGAAAGTGCTGCTCAACCCGTGCGACTGTCGAAGTTCACAAATGACACTCCGAAAAAGGAGCCCAAAGAAGCTTATAAGAAGCAGACTTGGCAACTATGGAACAGAACAGAGGCTGCCGAGTCCATGGATGTCGGTCAGTAAGGCAAAGGGGTGGGTCCAAAGGCGAGAAAGCTCATTGGGCGCGCCCCTAACTGTTCATATTTCTCACACTCTGATTGGTTATGACGCACTGTTACTAGGTGTGGGGCCACTGACTGTGTGTGTATGGCATGGACCCAGACAGAGTTCACAAACAGCTCCACTGCTGAAAATTGTGTTATGCAAGGCTTAAACGACCCCTTTCTGACACATTTTCAAACTGGAAGTTTGAGCTCTGTTTTCTTTGACCATTATTTACTTTTGTTATTATTATGATTATTTTATGTACTTTTTTGTCCAAAATAATATATTTCACATTTTTACAATGAATCTGAATCATCCTACTCTGGCACACCCTGAAGGGTGAATGCATCATCACGATAAAATGCCCCGAAAAATAAGTTTGTGGCTAGGCTCCAGTTGTTTGTTCTGACTCATCTTAAAGCGCATTACAAATCAGAAGACTGCCACTCCAAAAGTGCTCTCATAACACCTAAAATGAGTGGGACTACAGGAATTGGACTCACTCACAGACCACTCAGCATTTTTGACTTATACCTCTAGAAGAGCTCCGTTACTCACAATACATGAGCATATTGCGCAATCAAATAAAATACTTTTTTCTATTTTTTAGGGACAAACACTTTACAAGAGTAGAACAAGCACTTTTCTCTGTGTTTTTATTACAAATATGTATGTATTAAATATGAAAAGTTAGACATGAAGGTTTAAAGTAATGATTATAATAGATTATAAATTTTCTGTTCACGACGTTACATTTTCCCCAAAAGTGACAAATAAATGCATTTTTATAGTTCAATAAACTATACATTCACATACATTTAATACACATATTAGACATAAGTGTAAAGGGTGAAATGTGTACGATACTCTTCATACAAAGGCTTTGGCAATGTGCATTCATTTTCAGGTTTATAAGGTAAACAAAGATCCATGTACAAATGAGCAGTAGAGAATGTCTTTCCAGTGCATTTTGTTCTATATTCCCATGAATAGAATAATGGCAGCCGTCTGTGCTTGGCTGCTCCCTGTTATTCTGGTGAACAGAAACTGTTGCATGGCATTTGTCTATTTGGAGCCAGCCGGTACAAGCATGCTTAGGGTGGAAAGGCTTGGTTTAGCGACTGTTTTGCTCGCAGTCATCTTGTTGAGGCTCCTGACGTCAGCCTGCCAGGAGGGAATCTTTTTGGTGGTCATGTGACGCCGGGCATGTTTGGTGAGGTGGTCACTGCGCATGAACTTGCGCTCACACACAGGACACACAAATTTCTTTTCTCCGGTGTGGGTCCTTCTGTGACGAGATAGTTCATCCGAGCGCGCAAACCTCTTATCACAGCCATCCCAACTACAACTGAAGGGCTTCTCCCCTGAGAAAAAAGGAGGAACATGGTTTATACTGTGAACTAACAGACACGACATAGAACATTATACAAACATTTTACATTAATAAGTATTTGTGAAGACACTGATCCTAGTGGGTACATACCTGTGTGCGTGCGGAGATGGGCTTTGAGGTGAGAGCTCTTGAAATAGGTTTTTCTGCAGCCAGGGAAGTTACAAACATAGTTTCTTCTGCGAGAAAAGTCAATTTTTGTAGGTGTGGCCCCAGGCCCCGCTGGAACATACACAGGGGCTGGTGCCAGAGGTAGTAGCTTGGTGTTGCCCAGGGTCATGACAGTCTGAGGGCAATGAGGGGTTTGTGGGATACTTGGCTGGGGCAGTACCAGCATAACAGTCCCCTGAGGTACAGATGAGCCCACCAGAAGAGACTGGACAGGGGAGCTGCTTCCAGAGGAAGACTGCTGCACAGAGGGTGTCGAGGAGCCTGAAGAGGGTCGCAGAGGAGATGAAGTTTGCACTGCACTGGGGATGAATGCTGAGATGATGCCTGATTGGTTGCTGACTGGAAACATCTGGCAGATGATTTGGGGGCTGGAGACAGGAGGAGGGGACAGCGTGGGAGGGGCAGGGGGTGTGTTTATTGTGACATTGTCCAAAGAGGGGTTTGTGGAAGTTTGTACTGTAGGAAGGGGGGCACGGGGTTTGTTAATGGTCACAGTCTTTAGCTGTTGATGCTGCCACACCACTGGGTTGATGAGACTCTCTGTGCTGGGTGCTGCAGGAACGTGGTAGGAGCTGCTGTCTGCAGTGTGCCTGATGACACTGGTGGCCATGGCTTTGCAGGGTTGTGATGGCAAGTTACCGGAAGAGGGCTTTTCTGTGTAATGGGCCAGAACAGTGGAACACCGCTGACTTGAACCTGAGTTTGAAGAGTCCACAAAACTGGGGCTGTGTGGAGGAGTCATACACTAAGGAAAAAACACTTTCAGTTAAAACTCTCAAAAGGTAAAAACAAAAATGACCAAAAAGAGGGTAAAGGTTTTTTTTTATTATGAATTTCAAAATTCTCACCAGAGAGGAGAGGGATACAAAATCCTTGGGTGACTCTGACATCTCTGGGGCAGTAGGGAGTCGCAGGAGTCAGATGCTGGTGTGAGGGGTCGTGGTTTCCGCAGTAGAGAAGCATGTCCCCATGAGCTCATACACACCAGGGCCTCTGCGGCCTCAAGGTCTGTGTACTCTAACCCGGTGCCTGCCCCGCTCTGCTCACTGTCACATCTTCTGCGTTTTGACTGGGGCCCACAATTTTCTATACAAGCAGTCTGGACACAAGCAAAGAAAACATTAGCCTACATTCAGTTGGCACAAATAAACTTCTATAGTCGAAATTAGATTTTTTAATATACATATTTATAACAAATTCGTTTTGTTTTTGTGTCTTTCTTTTCTGGTTTGGTCCGAGTAAAACACCCTTATATTTACTTTATACTGGCTTGTAAACAATGTTTTTAAACACTTGGACTAAAACAAAATGTTTCAAATAAACGTGCGTGTGAGACAACACAACATGTCGATAGAAAGTGGCTGCTTCAGTTTCAGAATGTAACCTACTCAAGCATACAAAACATCAAGTCTTTGTTAAAGTGTCTTTATATGGCTTTCCAGTGGGGGCAGCGGCAGGCTAGGGGTGTGGGACTACACCCCGGTGGGTGCACTGTGCACTCACTGCCTTTGGCTCGGGCCAGGACACCTCCCATCTCCAAATATAGACTGCAGTGACGTGCTGCTGAGATGAGCCATGTGAAATCCCCATAAAGCGGGTTTGCACCAGGAAGTAGCCTCTAACAACTCTAATAACATACTGAAACTTACATATTGATAGACAAAGGGAAAAACTAGGCGTAATAGGTATTTAGTAGCACATACCATGCCTGTTGCGTACATTTGTGTCTATGTGACATAAGTATAGATTTACTTTTATCATTTAAATTTGACTCTGTGCGTTTACATAAGCTATTAATTGAAATAATTATGAAATGTTCAATTGCGTTTACAGGCCAAATCGACACAGCACATCAACATATGAGTAAACAAATAGATGCCAATAACGGTCTACCACAAACAAAAGGTTAGATAACGCTAAAACAATAGTAAATCATTGTTCTTACCCCCTCCGAGTCCATTTCAGTGAAATTTCGCGTTGCCATGAAGAAAAGAATAATTTAAAGTTGAATAAAGTGTCAAAGCTCGTCCAGAACAAAGAGACGGCGGATGCAGTGCCGCTGCCTGCTCTCGGCTGGATGTGCTTTTTTCTCTGACTGGCTCCCCTTTCTCTCAGCTGTGTGTGTAAAACATGGGGAGGAGAAAAAAAAAAGAAAAACAAAACTCACAACACGCACCGGCGGGTGGCAACACTCCACCAATCACATGCGAGTGTGTGCGGGGTGGGAGCCAATCCCAGCGCTTTACCCGCGTGAACAGCGAGTGCGCGCGGGGCGGTTGGAGGAAACGGGGTGCGTGGCTGATGAGGGCGTGTCCTCAGGAGTCAGCCGTGTCAGTGTAAACCCGATGAACTGCCGCCCGCTAAACTAGGCAAAAGGTCGAATCAGTCTATGAGACGTTCAGGGAACATCCGGACAAGCAGTGCTCATCTGTTTACCCGTATGTCCAAACCTGAATCTGTCCCAGACATCTCCATTCTTTCAAGTTAGATTTTGCATACTTGAGCTTGAATGAAATTAACCATTATAATTTTATAATCAAAAATATGCATATAGCGTTATTGGCAGATAAGAAAAAAATAACGTTTTATATTACCTTTTAGACATGTTAATGAGATAAGTTTTTACCCAGACCTTGGCAGTATCATGTTCCCAATATGCAGTGAACGCATCAGCAGTGTGAGTGTGAATGCACGTCTAAGAGTTTTAGACTTGTTTATATAGTCTTTGCTCACAATTAAAGATAACAAAAAAAACAACAACACACATTTGTAAGCAGCACCTTTAGCTATTTTAAACTTTGTGTATTTTTGCCACACTTGATATGTCAGATTCAAGGGTAAAATTCCTTATACAGTATGTGCAGCCTTGTATAACTGGCTGACCTACAAAATGTTCATGATCTCATCTTTAGGTTGTTTTTCTGTCCCTGGGTGTCGCCACTTTGGAGCAGTAACTGGGTGGAGCTTGCAACTCCTAATGTAGCCTTCACCTATGACAGAAAATAAGCGTTCTCTATGGACAAAAGGAGCAGTTTTGGAAGTGACAAGAGCTATAGGTCCATTTATGCTTTCATGCTTAGCTGATTGATTGTATTTGTAGAAGAATGTCCTGTGCATGTTTGAACAGCATAAAATAGTCTTCCAGTCTGTTTGCATTGTTATGGGGTGATCTTCAAAGTTCAAATTGATTCAGATCCTTAGAACAACATGAGAAAGATGCTCCAGCACACCTATTGGGCTTTGTTTTAGTCTGTGACTTTCCCCAATGCAAAAAATCTGCAAATGAAACAGTGACACTTTTTCAGAGACCCATAAATGGTTGACATTTCTCAGAAGGATGCACCAGGAACCAGCAAGTGTGATCTAACAATGCTGAGGTACTTTTCTCACTAGTCTTAAACCTTAGGAGTTAGTTGATTCTGAGTGAAACTAGGTTCTGTTAGGTAAAGCAGTTAGCATAGGCCTGGCAGGTCGGCTCAGCAGCTGCCTGTTTGTCACAGAAGTTGGCCAGGCAGGGAATTTGGAGGAAAGGTTACGGGTTGACGTGGTGCCTCAGCACCTCCCCAGGCAGGACTACTCCCCCTGCTCTACACTCCACCATGGGACACTCCAAAAGGGGAGGAACAAATAGACTGGCCATAGGCCCACTCCAGGCTTTTGTCAGCACATATCTACTGTCATCATTTCCAGGGTCACTTCTACACGAAGCTTTGTATTCTGGAGAGAAACAGTTCTGAGCACACTTTGGAAGACTTACTGTTAACTGTTCAAGCAGCACGGTGGTGAACAGGAATTTGGGGATTGCCATTGTAGACAAGAAGAGAAAAAAATATTCATTTGTGAAGAATGAGTTGAGCTGTAGAGACAGTTTGAATTTGGGACGACAAGACACGCTAGTTCAATGTGACCAAAAATAATTAGACTGTTTAGATTTATTTTCATCCCAGAGTGTGGGGCATGTTGAATCTGAGCATTGTTTGGGTGTTTTTCTGAAAGCCTGTTTCAGTTAAGTTGTTGATATGACATAATACCTCTCCTCAAACATCACATTTTTGGAATTAAAAGGCTTATAGATGTTGGTGTTTTTTAAAATTACATTCTAGTATATAGAAATGTGATCTCCATGTTTCATAATCCTTTTGTTTTGGTCGTTGGTGGTATTACATCACTGTTCTCTTTACTCCTTTGTGTGGTTCCTCACTCACCAATCCTGTCCAATCCTGTACCCCTCACTGAAGGATGCTGCAAGAGCAAGCTCTCTGATTGGGTTAGCAAGACTCCAAAGCCAATCTGTTGCTAAGAGACATGACGGTGTGTTGCTAGCTGCTGTCTGTCGTCCTAGTAACAGCAGGAGCAGGAGGCAGGTTTGAGCCTTGACTCACTGCCCACCCCTTGGAGCGTGTATGAAGCTAATAATACAAATCTATTTCATATACAAATCTGTTATATGTGCCCCTGCCACTCATATAGGAGTCAGAGCTATTGTGATTGTGCCAGCCTATGAATGGACTGTGTGAGGAAACGTGGAGAGCTAGCATCTTCTGAATCACAACACAGATCTATTTGAGGCTATTATGTAATGTCTCGTAGGATGTTTACTGCTGCATTCATATTGTACTGCGGATTGGAATCTCTCCGCCTTGACAAAATTATCGATGCACAACAATATCCTTGTATAGTTGAATTAAAAATGTCAGACTTGGTCAGCTCTTGAAAATGCTTCAAAAGCTACACATGTGAAAAAACCAATATAATAAGGCATTACAATATAGTACTTCAAGATACCTACAGATGTCATAGAAGCCAAACATTGACACACGTTAAGCAAAAACTTCCTCAAAGGTAGTTTTGAAAAGCGATTTCTACTTTCTGAAAAACCCCACGCCAAGGAATTATGAATAAATCCGTTATTTTGAATCAGTAGCTATAATATCAGAATTATTTTAGTTAATATTGTGAGTTGTTACAGGTTTGCTATACTAGTTTACACCACTGGAAGATGGCACCAGTGACACCAGTGGATGTTCTGCAGAAAGCCTCACGTGTTTAAATGTGTGACATGTCTAACATGTCGTTTGCACTGTGTAAGTTTTATCAGAGCAGCCAGACGTCTGGTACTGTTTTAATGTGATGTAGAAATGATTTTACAAAGATGCACAACTAAAGAATTTTATTTAGCACTTTGTGCAACAAAGCCTTTAGAAAGATAAAAACAAGTGTACTTTACATGAGTTCTTATAAACACAGATAGAAATTGTACAAATATACTATAATTAAAAGATTTAAGAAAAAAATATAAACCCACATCCACGTCATAATAATAAATATGCAGTAAGTACTGTGATACCACTTCATATATACAAGAAATACCTTTTCAATGATATAAAGTATAATTATAATCATATTATCTGAACGTGTCATGTTCAAATCTCAATAAACAATACAAATGCTCCTCATTATTTTCTTCTGCTGTCTACAGGGACAGCGGGAAAATGCCATCATTTAATACTTGCAGTCCTTTAAAATTGATCATTAAAAATATGTTGCTTTTGTTAAAAAGATATTTACAACAAGTCCTGATTTCTGCTGTTGAGTATGCTCAACACCAAATACTGCTGTATGTATACACTGAGTGGCCCCTGGAGGCCTGGCACATGCGTCTACAGAGGAGTCAGTGCTATGGCTTCAAGAAGTGAAACCTCAGAAGGTCTGAAGTGATATTTACAGAGTGAGATAAAATAAGGTTCATCTTGTAAATGATGTAAAACACACAGTGTCCGTTTTAAGAGCTTTACACCTTTTCAGGTTTCTACTATGTTTGACACAAAAGACATGTAAACCTTATGTATACTCCAGTCCTAAGCTTTTGGTTATGATGTTACGCCTCGCACAGATGATGAGGTCACCCCAGTGCAGGTGCTCATATTTCTGTAAGAGTGAGTTTGTACAGGCCCCCGCTCTCTTCTATGGACATCTGGAAAGTGTCCTCGTTGGAGTAGTGTCGGATGATGTTGTCGTCCATGTGCACCAGAATTCTATACACAAAAAGAGTCATTTTATTTCTCTGTGCTTTCTCTTAAAACAGAATGCAATCAGTGGACAGCATTCTGTTATTTTATGTGACAAAATTGATGCGCCATAAGAAAATACTATTCATAACAAGCATTTTGCTTACCCCTTCTTACACTTCTTATACACCTTTCCCATTTTGTCCAAAGGCAGGTCATACTTCTCAGAAATCTGTAAAACACAAATGTTATTGATTATTGTATTTTGTTACTTCAGCTGCTAAAGTTGTCTGCACTGGTGAACTCACTGCCTCCATCAGGCCTTTGAGAGTGGGATTCTTCAACATGACAGCATCAAACACCTCCTCTGCCTCTTTGCGCACATACAGCAGTACTGGAGGAAAGACAAGAAAGGCATGTCTATCATCTTTGTGTTCTCACATTGAACTAAACACATCAGAGTATAAAGCTTCACTACTGGGGCAGACAAATGCTGCTCTATTTTAACTACTATATCAGAATAAGATTTTTATTCAGTGCAACAATACAACAGTTAAGTTAACCAAACCTTGTTTAATCTTGTGCCTCTTAAGTTAGCTGTTCTTACTGAGATGTAATGGTTGTGATAGAATGACTTGAAAAACTGAATGTTGTGTGTTGTATATTAGAGATTTGCATTTATGAGTGAACCAATGACTATTTAAAGTAACTAATGCTGCAAAAAACATGGAATCAGTTGAATCACACTGAAGTGAAATATGGTTCAGCTGAATGAAAGAGTAAAGCAGGTGCAACTGTGCGCAGAGGGAGTGTAAATAAGGTAAAAGGACATTTAGCAGAAATGTTTGTAGGGGCTGCAAGCACTAGGCACGTGTTAGTGTTTTGAAAGAGCCTCTGATCACATGGCTCTGGGGTGGGGGAAGGACTTTCCCTGATCAGCATGTGAGAGCGACACACACATACCTTTCTTTGGTTCGTCCAGTCGAATCATTTTGTTGGGAGGTGAGGCAAACTCGTCCTCGCTGAAGGGTAATCGCTTCATGCCCGAGCTGTGTTTGGACACATAAATTACACATTAGTTTTTCCTACACAGTCTAATGCAAACATGCTGGCTTTACACACTAATTCATTTTACATTTTGTTCTATTCTAACTACTCACTATTTGCATAACCTTAGCTTAACCTGAACTTATGTTTTTTGTTCCCATAAAGGAGTCAGGTCTGTATGAAAGTGTGTTTACAAAAGGCAGTCCCCACAATGTGATAATTCCCCACACACTGATACACAAGGTGAGGGAGTGCACTGAACCTCCAGTTCCTAGAAGTCTGTATGCTCATGTGTCTTTGACAGGAATGCTGCTTCTTTTACACTCACCTGTCTTCTCCTTCTTCTGATGGAAACGGCTGCAAAACAAACAACAAAACTGACATTATTTTCTTTTCCACACAGAGGTCATTTAGCTCTGCCAAAATATGAAGCAAGAGTACAGATAGCACAAGAGAATCTGAAGCGTTTGGACGTTGGGTACAGAATAAATAAACTGGGCGAAAGGTGAAACACACCAGCAGGTCATAAGTGCCTATGTAACTGTCCTAACTCACAAGTCAAAGGGCAGCCAGACTGTGTTTGTGTAACTTTGGTTTAGTGGAAACACTTTTTCCCTCTAAACAAAAAATCAAGTATTTGGTAGCCGATATCGCAATGTACCCACTGTTTGTTGACATGTCGCAACTAAACAATTTTGTGAAATCACTGCCGGGATAGAACAAATGTTTTTGGATATCAGTAAGTTTACAGCTCGATAGAACCTTTCACTCTGCAAACACATTGATCTGAGCTGCTGCTGTTAATAGAAATCTACTCAGAGCAATGACCCGGTCTTATCTCCAGCTCTCCCAGTCCAGTCACGTTCACCTCGGCAGCTGCTCTAAAAATACTGTGCCTCTGCTGCATGGGCTCCGCATGCACAGACCTTTCACATAGATAAAGAAATGTCTCAGCCAGCAGGGGGCAGACAGGCTTTACAAGTATTGGATGCATGAAAGTGAGGCACTATTAAAGTTCTTCAAAATATTTTTGAGTTTCCTATTAAGATCTTGCCACATTTTGTCCTCATTAATAATACTTGATGTGTCAGACACTTATTCAGAAAACACTTGTCCCTGATCTATCCTGTCATAGATCAAGTCTATGCATCCTCTAGACTCGTTTTGAGCATTTCTGCAGCTTTAGTATATTAGGCACGATCGATTTGATTATTTCTTTTGTGTATTTTTCTTTACTCATCGTAAATAAAGCTCTAACTCAACTCCTGATTATTATACATAAGATGGCAAGGTTCTCTTGAGCATGCTTACAAGACAAGAACATTACAAAATTTGATGTCATAATTGTCTTTTAAAATATTTATTCTTGCCTTGCCATTAATACGTAAAATGAATTGCTCGAGCACATATTTTGTGTATAATTCATAACTTATACTGCCAAATAAATCACTGCACGAGTTGTTTGAGTACTGATTACTCTATAAAGTTATTTCTAGTTTTATTATGTTGGTAAAGTTTTGCTTTATGATGGTACATTAGTGCAGATGTGACATGCCACATAAAGCATACAATTGATGTAAAACAATCACTCTGTAAACCAGATCATAGAAAATCTATTATCTGACATATTAAACTATATATCAACTCCCAAATTCTGTTAAACAAATACTTAAAATGGTCCAAACATGTGGTCCTCCCTCATCATTTGTGCCTTCACTTTGGATAAAATTTTGAGTAATGTTAGAACTCAGCACTTTTCCATGCATTTGTCGACATTTTATTTTGATAATTTTTTTTGCTTTTTCTTTACAAACTGCCTCTTAACTCCTAAATAAGTCTGTAAACACATGATTTATCGTGAACTTAGGAACTATTAAGTGAACCTGTCATATGCACTTACTAGGTATGTAATGATATGCAAAGCTCATACTGTTCACAATATTACTGAGGGCCCACGATATTAGGATTATGCTTACAATAATAAACATTAAAACATATTCAATGACTCTTTTTCTAAGGTGAATTTTCAAGGCTCTGGACTAAGCTCTCGCACCGTATACCTTAAAATAACAGAGATGTTTTTTGTTTGTTCATTAAAATAGTTAAAAAAAGAACTAAGAACTATTTTTGAAGCCTCCCTATAAACTTAATTTCTCCTGAGTGTGGCTTATACACTTACATGGCGCTGGTAGCTGCTGAAGTGGATGTCTGGAATGAAAAGCACCGGCTGTGTCTCCAAATCGCTCATCATTTTGAAGATAGTTACATCATTGCGCTTCTGCATGATGGGTACTTTGACATCGACATCTGTAAACAGACAAAAACCAGCTTAGAAAATCGTAACACAACATTCGCGTTGAGGGTAGAAAAGAGAAGCGCTTACAGGCCAGACTGGGGTTCATGTCAGACACCTTGCCTTTTCGCCGTGACTGCTTGCGCTCCTCGTCGCGGATCTTTCTCTCAGCGCCCTTGTCGCAGAACACCTTGATCTGGCAGTAGGCGCGATGGATGGGTTTGTTGCTGCGGTTGTTGTAGCTGTAAGTGTCGATCTGGAGGTTCAGAGGCAGGCCTTTCACTCCTTTCTGGGACGAGAAGTCTGTGCTCAGGCAGTTGACTGAAATGAAGATCTGCGAAGAAGAGAAAATGTTTAGAGCAGGATCCACACACTAATCTTGTTATAACTGCCTTCTCTCATCATGATTCAAGCACGTTTGAGTAATCTTGTGTTGTCCTGCAGCTGATGATTGACTTTGAGTCCTCACAAAAGCTCTGTCCTCACCTACCACCTATCCCTGCCCACTTGTCTGTATTTCACTGTGATTATTAAAAAAAAAAATCTGATTCATAATACTTACAATAGTCTCTTAGCCACTTTACAACAATGAGAATTACAAATTCAAAATCTTTTGCTTGTTACAATAGGCGGGGCTTAAGTAAATGGACCTTTTTCTATTTCTAAGCTGTTTTGCAAAGAACAGTATGGATAATATGGATTTTTGTTGTCCAGGGCTTGGTGTAGCTTGTTGCTATGTTTAAATTAGATTGTTAGTAAATTTAGATATATTTTGAACCTTATTGTATTCACTATGTTCATCAAACATCATATTTGTTGTTGGAAAAGCACTTGCAATGCACATTTTACTTTGGTAGTATTATTCATCAAAGTAATCACATGTGCTTGTGTAACTCTTTTTTGTGTGCAACTCTTTTCCACTTCTGTGTTTTTCCAGTCCAGTGTCAGAATGTAAGGTTGTCTACTCTTACTGACAGATGTTTGTCTCCCTCTGCTGGCAAGCTAAAATAATACATGCTTCTAAAGAAGAAGAAGGAAAAAAACTCAAACCCCTCCCTACAACATACAGTACATGCCCCTCACTCATGCCCTCATCTGAGCTTGTACTTGTCCTTAGTCAGTCCCCTGCCTCTATTTGGTCTCATCTGCTCAGAGACACACACACACACACAGACACAGCAGAGACAGCAGGGAGCCTCTGGGCGTCAGGACAGTTAGAAACAGCTCCAGAGATCATTTGAACAAACAGCCTCAGAGCGGGTAAACAGTTCTGCCCTTAGTAAATACACCAGGCTGTTTGCGGGGGGAGATGGGGGGGTTGTCATTTAACACCTTCAATGTTTAAAGTAATAACACAGAGTTATAAGGATCCACATTTCTGAGTTTTGCCATAGCCACCCTCCATGTCCTGGTTCTAACGTGGGCTTCCAACTGTCATCATTGACACAATGTGCTGCCTTTTACATCAGACTTGTTAAACAGGACTAGTCACTGTCCCAACCAGTTCCCGCCTCTACCAGTTTCCTCATTCCTGCACAAAAATACATTCTTGCATTGGATTTGACAATAGTGAAGACGGGCTGGTTGGACCAGTCCAGACACTTGTTCCAAGCACACAGACATGACATCACTCTGCTGCTGCAGATCACAATAAACCATTTCTGTCAGCACTCGCCTCAAACCTGAATGTAACGTGAGTTCCCTCGTGATTTTTGAAAAGTACACATAGTACAACACCGTACAGGATGTGCACAGGCTTTTCTCTAGAGCTGGGCCATATAGTAGTCTAATGTTCATGATGCAGTAAATTGTTGCTTTCAAGGCGGTATGAAATTTTAGCTATTGCAATACAATTAAACTTTAAGTGCATATGACCTTGGTTAGACCGCTTTTTCAGTAAAACACTGTGAACCAGTTATATTTAAAATTTCATCAAACAATTTGCTTGTTTTCAATTAGATTGGCTATTTTATGAGGTTTGTAGTTGTATTTTGTCCAGCAATGACAATGACATATGTAGAGGTGAACCCACAACTGTTACCTAACAACTGAATTGTAAATGTGGGCCAAAACCCACATAAATGACACCGATGATGATATGATTTGACAAATGATTTATAACATTTTATAACATATAAATTGTGTCCCTATAAACTGTGTCAGTTTTTTTTTGTAAATTGTCATTGCATTTTGTCACTTTTTGTTTTAGAAATGCTTGTTGTAATTTTCAACTGTTATTTGTCAATTTCTTCATAATTTGCAGCTTAACCGCTGTAAAACTATGATGAAGATTACTGTCAAGCCAAAATAAGTCAAAATTAGACAAATGTGTCAATCTGTGCAGTCCATTTTTCTAAATGCAAAGGGATATCTAAAGATGCTCTGCAGATTGACTGAAATGAAGCTTTAAAATGTCTATCCCTATAAACTAGCTTCCAACAATATCTTAAAATGCTGAAATTACCTTGGCTTCCTCATTGGTGTCCCAGGTAAAAGAAATAGCATTGTATGAAATCTCTTCAATGTTTCCAATGGTATTGAAGCTCTCTTTGTAGTCAGCTGAAAAACACAAGATTTTATATGTTAGGAGTCTAGAGACACTTGTGTTTTGAGTTACATCAGGTTAACATCATCAGTTACATCAAAAGTCACAATTTCGTTTTGAACTACAAAGTCTGTATGTTATCAGTACTTAGCATCGATAAGAAGGTCTTTGTCACGTCTTATTGGACATATGAAACTATTGTCTTACCAATATCGAGACACCGTTGTTTGGCTGTGTGCTGTCTGGAGTGCCAGTACTTCCAGTGCTTCAGCTGGTCTTCTCTGCACTTCTCCTCTCCGAACACCACCATCACAACGCTCTGCCACACAGACAACATTCATGAGAACCATTCAGTCATCCAGAACATCTCCTCTGCTTCACACTTACCCGCACTTTGGTGATGGGTTGCTGCAGTCCTTTGCTGTCCACTTCCCTCAGAGTAATGGGATAGAACTGGCCCTTGTTCAAGTATGTCATTGTCCCATCTCCAGTTTTCTGCCGAAGAGATTTGGAGGCTTCCAGGGTGTATTCAAAATTATTTCTGAATAGAAAAAATAAAGTAAAGGGAAATGAACAAGGAGTCGCTGTAAAGGCTGAAGTGTGTTTATCAGTTAATCAGTTATCACAGCTAAAAACACAAATAGAAGCAATAAACATGTTATGAATAGAGGTCAACTGTAACTAACATATGGCTGACATAACCAGAATGTGCTGAGGGCAGACGGCCCGTGTGAGGAGTAGGTGGTGTGGGTGATGGAGAGTGGAGCTGCACTGTTGGCTTTACCCCTGTACGTTGTCAAACTGAGCGTAGTCTTCAGGCGTCATGGTGGCCATCCGAATGTGAAGTTCTGATGGAAAAGAAAATACCTGCAAACAAAATAACACAGTTTATGCTTGTGGTTTTAAAACTTCTTATGACTGCTCATTTCACTGCAAAAACAAATTTAAGATCATTATCTTTAAGATTTTACTAAAGATTTTACAAATTTAGTCCCAGTTTAGTCATTTCTAGGACTAAGCATTTTTGCTATTCATAACTGATGACATCACACTAGTGATCATGTAATAAAAAAAACTCTTCTGACAAATCGTGAATGTGGTTTTATTTAAGATTTCACTTGTTTTCACCTAGATTGGCTATTTGGCTAGCAACCACATTGTAAATGTGGGTCAAAAACCAACTTTATGATTTGACAAATAACCATTTTTTAAAATTGTGTTAAATGATTATTTAGTTGTGTGTAAATTGACTTTGCATTTTGTCACTTTTTGACGACACATGTGGAGGGATTCTGTTTTAGAACTCGGATTACTTCTTGTAATTTTCAACTTTTACTTGTCAGTTTCTTCATAATTTGCAGCTAAACTGCTGTAAAACTGTGTTAAATATTTTCCACAAGGACTATCACGCCAAACTCAGTCAAAATGAGAAAATGTGATAATCTGTCATATGGGCTTTAACTTCAGAGATAAAAATGAAATAGAGCACACTTATTTTGTTTGATTTATGTTTACGGTGTCAACATTTTTTTAAGCTTTTCTTCAGAAAACTGGTTCTTGATTTATGTAAAACTATAATTTAAATTGACTACAGGACAGGTATTAAAAAGTAAAAAAAAACAAAAAACTGTCAAACGCACCGTAGGTGTGATGATAGTTAAGGATTTTTTGTAATTATATTTCATTGTATTTACTCTTTTTGTGGTACTTCTCTTTATAGTCTACCTCCTGTGCCCCTCTTGTTCATGGCCTTTTATTGTGTTACTGTTTTCTAAGGTAATTTCCCTCCAGGTCAAACAGAGAAAAGAGGAGAGAGGGTTTTGGCTATTGTGAGAGTAAAGTACAGCACTTTATTGTGTTGGTGA
This sequence comes from Mugilogobius chulae, assembly GCA_038363315.1. Taxonomy (NCBI): domain Eukaryota; kingdom Metazoa; phylum Chordata; class Actinopteri; order Gobiiformes; family Gobiidae; genus Mugilogobius; species Mugilogobius chulae. The sequence goes on along the minus strand of CM076406.1, from coordinate 13,039,433 downwards.
GACAATGGCATAATAACACACTGGCCACTATTTTGGCATGTTCAAATAAAACCAGGGTAGGCTGAGCCCACCACTGGCTGCATGGATCGGGTGAAAAGTCCCATTGTTCCCAGGATGTGAGAGAGAAACGTACCTCCTGGGAAGCGTCCTTGAAGCTCTCGGAGAAGGTGGAGTCGGGGGGCGTGCGGGCCTGGGTGCTGGGGCTAAACTGCACAGTGTTGTGGGCAAGCTGACGATCGAACACACCCACATGGGCCTCTTCGGTGCAGTTGTTTGGCACTGTGACAGAGAAGCCGTGAGTAGGCACTTCTGTTTTGATGGGAGCAAAGTTTGGCACAGTAGCGATGGACACTGTCACAGTGGTGTCTGGAAACAAGCCAGAGATATTCTTTGTGTTGTATTTTTTTTACTCAAAATAAACCTATTGAGTGGCTTTCAAGTGGCTGCTGTGTTGTTTGGATCTAACTCTATACACTACTCTGGTCTCACCTGGAGAAGTGAACTGGTTGCGTTTGTCTAGGTGAAGGAAGTTGATTGGACCTTTGAGGACCTGGATCCGGTTTTCCATCCCAGCCTCCTGAAGCTGGCCGATGGAATGTGCTGTCTGAATCTGCTGCCTGCAAACAAACACACAGACAGCATTGTTTTCACAATATCAATAAAGTATAGTTACTAATGTGCTACTACATGTGATGCATGTTTTATTTTCCGGAAATTGTAGGGCATAAAATTTGTAAACTGCTAAAATTTTGCCACTGTGAGCTATTAAGCCAGTGTCTGTACCTTTTGTTGTGATCCACATCTGAGAGCAGTGGGTCGGGTTTACTCTGACCTATTGTCCTCTTATCCCGGGGCACCTGTGAGAGGGTAAACACATGCTTAGACCACATCACTCTAGTTTGTTTTGTGTCAAACGTGATGGTCAGACAATCCAGAGGCACAAAAATTGAGTCTATTAGAATATTAGGATAAATAATAAAGCTCATGAGCGAGAGGAGGACCTTGTAGTAGTCGTAGAGAAGTCCCAGAGCAGCAGCACTATCCTCATCTCCGTTGATGCTCATCATGGCTTTGGTGGCAGCTGTTAGCGGGTTCTCCAGAAACGACTTCCAAGCTTCGTCTTCGTTTGTGAAGGGCCGGCGCTGTCCTCCATAGCCTGGATCATTTTGGAGTACCAGCACAGCTCGCTTACTGCAATACACCACAGCATTCAACTGCAATTTTTCACTCTAGCAAATGATAATAGTAAAACAATAATGGAACATTTTCACAGATTGACTTAAGTTACATTCACCAGTTCAAAGCAGACTGACAGAGGATATGGTGGATTGGCTGGACCAGTTATACAAGCTTTTCAATGATTGTGCAACAAATCTCTGCCTTGGAATGAGCAGGTAAAAGATGCTCCACAACTCTGCCCTCTCTGAAAGGCATCTGATTGGCTGAGTCGACCTTCGTGGTGGCTCAGGGCTGAGCAAAACTGACAGAGGTGACTCTGCCACATTCCTGCACTAGGCTCTGCCACTAGTGTATAGAAACTGACTTATAATTTTAGTAATACAGCCTTAGTCAGCTTCACAGTCAGAGCAGATGTTTTATTTTTTATAATCTCAAAACATAAACACTACTGTCTTATGACTCTGTGTTGTGATTGTTCTGTGAAACCCACATACCCATGCTCTATGGAAATCTCACTGTTAAGTGTAAACGAACAAGCTCAGTTTCCAAGTTTAGTATCTACAACAAATACAGCTTTAAACTCAACAGTTCCACTGAAGTGATGATTAGTAATCCTAGATGTAATTGTGCTACTGACAAATTGCAACCTGATAAGAACCATTCATGGGCAGTGGGCTTTTGAGCAGAGACTGACAGCTTTATTACAGACTCCATTCAAAAACAACACTACATGATTATCTTAACATAATTAAACAGAGTTTCACACATGTAATGATGACATGCGTGCTCCAAAGGGTCACAAAGTGATACTCACAATGTAAAATGAGTAAAGAAAACTCAAACAAACTGCACACTCCAGTGGCCACTAGTTGTTAGCCACATTATGTTAGAGCAACATGGAGATGGAGTAAAGAGGGTGTGAGGATGTTAGATCCTCAGTGAAAAACATTTTACATTGTGTGTATGAGCAGTGAGCCAACGCCTACAGGTGTACAGTTACATTCCCCTCAAAAGTGCTGTCATATAGCCTCAAAATCACCGTTCACATTCTACCCACTTAACACCAGTGCGGCTCTGGTGAAAGACACTTCACGTGAGGTTAGAGGATCCTTTCTTTAAACAAACATGATTAGCACAAATCCACAGAACTGTTGAAGCTTACAGCTAAACCAAACACACCGCCCTGTGCGATCACGGGACGCTCTCTCTTCTCTGTCCCACACACACACACATACACACACAACACGACAGGTGGAGATACACCTGTGCAGGCTCCGACATGACAGGTGAACGCGCCGAGGCGCTGCGTGCGTGGGAAAAACACCCTCACCACAAACACAACACTTTCCCGTTCAACACTTTCGGATAAACTAGACTCGGAATAAACAGTTCACATTTTAAACAATGTGAAAACTAAAACTCACAAAGACTGGTGGATCAAAATGCTCTTGTTAAATTAGGCTAGTAACTTTTTAATAGAATAGCCCACTCATAGAATGCATTTAGGCTAAGCTTAGACGAATCTATTTTTCGTTTTGTTTAGTTTTTTGTTTTTGCAAAAAAGCAGAGGGGTAAAATGAGACATAAAAAGTGACCATCGGTAAATTATTCAAATGAAACATTACATTCTCAAACATTGCTGTCATAAAACAAGCATTTGGTGGAATGCATGGAAATAAAGTGGCCTAAACTACAAACACACATTTTCTCAAGTCTAAAGCATCAAAGTGGCAAAAAGCTGTTCAACTCAAACGAAGAGAACAGAAGTTCAACAGAATTGAGCAGGGCAGCAGCAGGTCAAGGACAGAAACATAAATAGAGAAATCCTTAAAATGGTAAGAAAAGCCCCAGAGTGCCTGGGTCACAGCAGAGGGGCTGTGTGCGGCCGCAGTCGGGACAACTTACTTGTCATGCTCCTGTGACATCTCCTTGGTCGAACTGGACTTTCTAGTTGGTACTGAAAATCCGATCCGTCTTCTTTGGCTTACTCTAACGCAGTGGATGAGGGCTGCGGCAACAAACAACACGAGAACCCGTTTTGTCAGCTTTTCTCGCTTTTTGGGGCAACACTGGGAAATTAAGGCCGGTTTTACCTGTGACAGGCCCGTGGATTGGATTACAGGTGACCGGGAGGCGGGGCTTAAAGCTAAATGTTGTCTGTGCGCTCTGTGATTGGACAGGAGCTGTCCAACCTGAGCTGCAGGGGGGACCGGAGAAACCGCGCTGATTGCGTCGTTAGATTGCTATTATTAGGTCAAGTAGGATATATAACTACACAAATGAACAACACAGTAGCCTACATACTTGATCCTATGCTAAAACTATCTAGTAAAGCAGCCAGACAATAGTGCAATGTTATGCAATCTACATTCTGTGAATGTTGTGCATTTTGAGTTTGTCTGTAATGATCTGGATTGTGAAGTATCCTGGTCAGCTCCACGTGCAGACCGGGGCTCGATGCAGATGCTGAGGGTGAGTGATACTGACACACCTCCGAACTGAGACCAAGAGGCCAAGAGAAGTGAATAGGTCCTGGTGCAGAGTAGAACCCTTTTTTTAGGAGTTTGTGATGAAAATTTACCCTGGAGAAGGAGTCTGTTTATGAATTTTAGACCCAAATAATGTTCCCTGGCGATGCTTGTGTACTTTTTATTAAGTAGCCTAGGCCTAGCAGGAAACTTCATGAATGAATCTATCTATCTATCTATCTATCTATCTATCTATCTATCTATCTATCTATATATATATATATATAATATATATATATATATATATATATATATATATATATATATTTTATTTTTTTTTTTATATTTTTATATATATATATATATATATATATATATATATATATGGGTGTTTTTTTTTTATGGGACAGTGTGTTGAACAGTGAATGAATAACTATAGTTAAAGTCACTTTTTATAAACACTGTATTTTCCACTAAAAAAGTATATGATAAATGCAGCACTTTGTGAAAAACTTAGGCCATTGTGCTCTGTCTGAATGGAATAATAAAGAATTTTGTTCGATACAGGAGCTGAATGCTGCCTCTGATTGGCTGTGCTTGGGTGGTCCTCTCCAGTTTCACTTTGTTGTTTGTAAGAATATGTTTATAAGTCATAATTGCAACCAAAAACGAATACATGTGGATATGAGAGGAGCAGTAAAATTCAAACCTAAATTGTGTTTGCAGTGTGAAAATCAGCTAGCCCACTTTAAGGATTTACCTAACTTGACTCTTTGTGTGACAAATGTGTGGTTTGGTTGTAAATTTAAAATTTTCTGCAGATGCTGGGATTGTGCTGTGATGAACGCCTGACGTCCATTAAGCTGCTGTTTGCGCAGTCTCGGCTCAGATCACATCATTGCTGCAGGTAAAGAGATCAGAAACACTGTAATGTCTGATTTGGCTCAAACACAATCATTATAGATGCTTACATAAAAGTTTTTATGATGAAACCTTTGTTACTGTGAAATGAGAATCTTGCCAAAAATACGTATGACCTGCCCACTCTGATGAGAGGTGCCACACATGCAGGCTTATCACTCTGGTCTCAAATGTATAACAAATCCAACAACACACATGCGTGGCATGAAAACAGAGACAACAAACAGCTTTGTTCAAGAGAGAAGAGGCTTAAGAGATGCTATCAGCCATATTCAAAGTACATATACCCCTCCCTGCCCCCCTACCACAGGCGGGACAGAAACCCCTGCCCCTCCCCCCGGGCTCTGCATCCTGCTCACTGTTGGCTCTGGTGTCGCTCTGGATGGAGGGTGTGTGTTGGGACTCTCGGATGCTGACATGACACAGCTCTCGGTGGATCAAAAGACACGTTTTGAGCACACAAAAAAAGAAGAAGAAGAAGTAGAAGAAGAGAAAAAAACGATTTTAGAGCTACATAAAACATAAAAGCATGTTTTTTCTAGTTGAGATGTCTTTGTGACACTAAATAAATAAGACAAATATGTCTGAGCAGGCTTGCATGGCCACAAAAAAAAAATATTATTTGGCTTCTTCTGTTTGTTTCAATAGAAAAGCAGCTCCTTTAGCTATATTTTTATAGATTTTTTTCCCACATTATGGCATAAAACTTATTTATGTCCAAGAAGAATGTTCTAAATAATGATTTTGTCTTGCGATTTGTAATGAATTGTGACTTTTCACCTTCCAGAACGTTACGCAGTGCCCCTTTAACTCTGACGTGAACTTATCCCAGAATCTCTATCATCATTGGACTCTTCTTTTATTGTTTTATTGAATTCATTTTTCTTCTCTCTGTAACCTGAATGATTACTCGGGCATACATGGACTAAATGTGAATGAAACAATGGCTAAAGAGTTTGTCAAATGCTCTTAAACAAAAGCATTTTCACCTAGTTGCATTTAAATGTATTTTTCCTATTGCAGAGTGGTCAATATTTGAATGTTTATGACTTTCAATGCTGTCAAAACTGTGATCTGCTTTGCATTTTAATCCGATCAAATAACAATGCCACATACGACTGTTTGATTTCCACCAAAACTGATGTTACTCTTGAAGGTCTGACAGATTGGTCTCCACATCACAAAAAAAAAACTGTTATCCTTTCAATTCGGGAATCCTGCAGGAATGGAAATCAGATGCAAATCTTGTCCCACTTTGACTCAGTGGGGCAAGTCAGCGCTTATCTGAGGGGGCATTAAGTGGGCCTGACTAAGCTGAGATGTTAGTGGATAAACATTGTGAAGAGTATAAACCACGTGTAGGACTGCGTACGAGGAACAGCCTGCATGGAAATGGATAAAACTTAAAGAACCATTGTTTCTCGTGACATTTAGATGGAGCAGGACTTTGCGATGGCGTTCACATGTTGGTATTGACATTGTGGGCTGGACCTGGCGAGTGTCTGTTTGTCTTGTACCTGCTTCTGTGGAGGGGGGCGCAGAGAGAAAGCGTTTTGCTGAGCCTCGGAGATGTTTATCACAAGCCTCTCAGTGATGACAGTAAAAACAGTTAGAGACAGTGAGGGCCCGGCACACCTGTATAATGCACGCTCTCACTAACTGTGTGTGTGTGTGTTTGTGTGTGGGAGTGAGGGGGGAGGTTTTTTCACATTATAAACAGAGTATGAACGGAACACTTTTACATCTACTGTCCTAAGCAAGTCACTGATTCAAAACAAGTTCTATTTTCAGAGCTACTTTGAACAAATAGGTTGTAGGAGGAATGTAGCCAAACAGATCTCACTGCATTCCCACAACATGAAGTACACTGCTAATGTACTAACAACACGTCAACTGTAAAGCCTTGTCTTTTCAAAGCACTCCATCTCACATCATCAAACATTATTATTTCACTTTTATGCTGCCCAAGAAATAAGATTCAGTATTATTAGTAAATATGTCTCTGTTTTTCTTATTTTGTCATGGTAAATTCTATAATGTGTAATTAACAACTTTGACGAACTGGCTAAACTTGTCATGTCTGAGACAGTTTTACACTTGAGTGAAATAACCAGACCAAAACCAGACCATCCTAAGACACACCTTTTTTTTTTTGGTAGATATAAAGAGCATTGGTGGTGTTTCTGATCTAGGCCTGATAGACACAAGATCTGGCATTTGTTGAGTTTTTACAATTCTTCTTCAAAAACTGAAGCTATTTTTAATATAAAGAAGGAGGAGTCACCCCAAGCAAAATTATGGTTGCTATTGTTGTTGTTGTTGTTGTTGTTGTTGTTGTTAATAAATGCATTATTGTTTTGTTTGTTTGTTTTGTTTTTGTTTCTAAATTAAAATGGGCTGTTTCTGACAATAAAAATCTGACATATCTTTCAGTTTTATAAAGATTAAATGGAGAAATATTTCTGTCAAAGATCATGATAACAGTAGGAAGTAGAGCTGCTGCTCTTCTGTGACAGGAGAGCCAGCTGACAGGGCATCTGTTTTTGGATTCCTCCTTTAAGCTTGAGGTGATCCATGGAGGAGATCTCAGAGAAAACTCAGCACATGCTGTCTCTCAACTGTACAGGAAAAGCTGGGATTCTGAAGAGCTGGAGGAAGTGTGTGGCAGGGAAGTCTGGGCCTTTCTGACTGCTACTTCTGCCACCTGATCTGGATGGATTCTTTGTTGACATTGTCATATACCACACTTCTCTATAACACTTAAGAAAATATGACTGTTCCATTTTAAATTAAAAAATTATTTTAGATATTTATGATTATAAAACTTCTCTTACGCAGGTTACTGAAAGTCATACTTTGCCTTGAATGCATTATTTCCTTTATATTAAATAGAACCTTTGTGAAAACAACAAACTAACAGCACCAAACATGCAAACAGTGCATCTAGTTTCAGGGAACAAATGCTTTATTATTAGACATTTAACAATGTGTGTGTGGAGGCAAAGTTGAAAATTAAAAAATTACTTCATAAAAAATTTTGTGAGGGAGGAGGATTTTAAGCTGAGGAGGCTGGTGGCAGTGCAACTTACAGTTCAGAACACAAATGTTAATTTGTCAATTTTTATAGACGGAATGATTTTGACAGAAAACACAAACAAACAAAACTATTTAAATGAAAACTTTTTTCTTTTACTTACAGAAATCTGACTTTTTAATTCTTTACTGAGATGCATGTAGAAGCACTTTTCACAACTTTCAAAAGCCAGCTCGAGTTGAGCCAAGTGGGTAAAGTGAGCTAGGCTATAAACAAACATAAAACAAGTGGGCTGTGCTTTATGGAAGTAGTGTTTGGAAAAGTCCTCAGGGTCAGCCATGTGGTAAGTAATGAGCATGGATATTATTTAAGATCTGTGACTACATAAAACATTTTGGCAAATTTTAATGTGTTAACCTCTTTGAATTTTTCAAAATCCCTATAATTTGTTAGGAGAATGTATTTCTGAATGCACAGCAATCATCCACTGTTGACACTGAGAAGCTATTCGCTGTTTGGGAGGAAAAACTGATTTAATGTTGAAAATTAGGAAGTACAAACAAGTTGATGACATCACACTTAAATTTTCAAAAAAAGAAATACATTTTTCTCACATTTTAAACATTAAGTCAACAACACAAATGTAGACGCACACCTTTATTTTGATTTCTGTTTTGGCCAGAATAAAGCATTTATAATTTGTTATTGTAATGTCATGATTTACAACCATGAAGTAAAATTTTTAATCTAAAAAAGAATTCCAACCTGTCCTGGACCGACTTAGGCCTTCTCTTAATCTGGGCCACTTTTAGCTCGTGACGGATGGAAAACCAGCTCTGCCACTTGCTGTCACCTGCTCTTGTTCTTCAGGTTTAGCATCTTTGGGCAGATTTGGAGTCAACATAAAAGCCCAAATCACAGCACACGCACTCCGAGCACAAAGCAATACATGCAATCAAGTAATTACTGCAGTATTTGTCCAATTAGACGATTGGAAATGGAAGAAAGAGACATTTTGGTAGCTTTACGAAAAAACAAACGGCATAAACATTGGTCTTGACACAAATGATTAAAAATTAAGAAATTCCCATGCTATCTTTTTGACTAACTCTCCTTGCTCAGGCTGTTGTGATGCTGTGTATTTGTATGTCGGCTCTTGTTTTGGGTGCAGCTCTCCTCTTCGCCCACAGAAGAGCTGAAAGGAATCCTCCCAGAACAGAACTGTGGCCAAACCTGAAAGGCGTCTTTAGGAGAAACTAGAAGCAGAGGGCTGAGACCATGTGAACGCATTGTGAGCACGCAGACACACAGAGGCAGTCGGTGACCTGTTGTGCAATTTAACTGTGATTTTAGTGTCACGGGAATGAAAGAGACCTAACTGCCATCACATCCCAATGTCATTTACGTGGTGTAAAATGTACTTATGTATTTGGTGTATATTTAACTAACTCTAGCCCTTGCTAACTTTCAGAATTTAAATTTGAATCTCAATTTGCATGATTTTTAACTAGATAAATCGTAATTCCTTATAGACTATGTCACTTGCAATTATGTGCTGAGAATAGGAACATCTATTTATCAATGGGGTAAATAACATGTTTTTAATTGACAAATAATATAAATAGTCATTTGGCACAAAATAAGAAAACAGAAAAAAAATAATAATGAATGATTTTATTTACATAACACATTTTGCAACCTTCTTGCTGTGAGACCAAAGCACTATCCACTCTATGCCCACATTTGCCAACATTTTTTTAAACTCAAGCCATTTTTATGCCGTTAAACATAATATTTTGTTCATTTACATTAATCTTCAATAGTTTAGTTTATTAGTTTATTTATCAGGGACCGTGCACAAAAAACATTTCCTACACAAAAGAGGAGAGATGCTTGTGCCAGGTTGTAGCAAAGTTGCTAATTTCCACCCTGGACATGCCAATAAAATACATTTATTTTTCCGTACAAAAGTAATTAGATCATTCTCTCATTCTGTCATGCATTTCATAAAACTCCATGCACTCCTACAAGTCACACTCATCCAAACATTTACATTATTTACACTCATAAAGACAGTTCAATGTGTACATAGGGCCACAGCTACAGACAGATGCTTCAGAAGCCAATCAAAAGAGTCAAACTTATTCTCACTAACAGGAATTTTATTTTAAGGACCATATTCAAACCCAGACAAATTCTCATTATTGCAAAAAAGGTTTGGCTACAAGAGAAAACATTTTGAAATGAATGAGAGAATAAAGTCTAAGCCAGGGGTCCAAACTTTTTTTTTACAAAGGGCCAAATGTTGAAACACAGATTAAATGGAGGGCCAATTTGATCCATAGAAAAGTCAACATTCAGTGAAATATTCAAATCAGTGCGATGAAAACAGGTTAAACTGAGCCACAATACATTTATTCAGGCCTAAAACATCAAAAGTAAAAGGCTTGATACTGAACTTTAAAAGGAAAAATGTTTCAAACTGGCTTTATGTTGCTTGAACCATTTCTACAGGAGGTCTGAGGGCCAACATAAATTCTTCTGAGGACCACATTTGGCCCTGGGCCGCAGTTTGGACATGTCTGGTCTAAGCCATAAATAAAATAAACTCAATTTAAATTGTACGTTTATGAGCAAAACTCAATAATATGAGAAAAAAAATGAAAGTAAGCTTCCGTGAAAGTGTTTACCTCAGTAATTAGAGATGGGAAATATATCAAAGTTTAGAGAATATTGTGAATGTTATTTTAAAGATATGTACAAATTAGATATCGAGTATATTGTTCATACTAAAAACTGCATCAAAAAGAGCTGCTAAAAATATAAATGAAAAGAATGTCGAGTGCAAACTTAAATAGAAGTGCAGAGAGTTCATATTTTCATTCATTTTCACATTCACTCATTGGTCTTTTATCAGTCAAGCTGGAATAATTCTTAAAAACACATTTTTTCTGACTATTTTGCAAATGAAAATCTTGTTGCTTTGATGTTGTCATTGAGAATAGTTTTGTAGCAGGCAAACCTCTGAGCTTGTGGTCTTTGGCTCGTATCATTGAAACCAAAGATGGCACCCTTTTAGTCGACTAGGGTTTGTGTTAAGTCGATTAACAATGTGTTTTAAGCTTTAACTAATTTGCTTAAAGACATTTGAAGATTTTTCATTTGGACTGAGATAATGTTTGAATATCGTAATCGAAATATATACATATATACATAAACAATTTTCATTTAAATGACAGTGTTCCACCTGTGTGTACATTACCTCCATGATTAAAATTACAATTTCAAATTCAAGTTAAATTTTGAAAAACTGCAACATTTTATGGTTTCAACTTTATTCTCAGTAAAAATGAAAATGTTTTTTGTATTTTAGTACCTTTTCTTGTACAATTACAAAACTTTAAAGCATCCACCTTATTCTTTATGTGTTTAATCTCAAAATATTATACATTTTATTAAGCACAAGATTTTTTCTTACTTGTAAACTCATACATTGCTGTTTCTCCAAATCTTGCTGGGGACCTGATCAAAACAGGTCGAGGGCCGCATCTGGCCCTCGGGCCACAGGTACGCTATAGGGAACTTTACAGTATTCCTATTCACCATGGTGTTCCAGCAGTCTCCCGTCAAAACACTGACCAGTTGATTAGTTGTTGTCTTTGTAGATGTTACTTTTACTTGAGTAGGCCTAACAGTTTATTTTTTCTTTTAGTTACAGAGATAAAAATGTAATATATTTGTATTCAGGAGCGTCCAAACTTTTTTCATCAGTCCCATCTTGTAACCCAAATGGAGGGTCGACCTGGGCCATATATTCTCAAGAAGTAATGAGTTACTTACAAAAGGAATCGACAACAGAATGTAAGGATATTTTACAGTAAGTAGTTACTAAGTAGTTATTTAGCTACTTAACCCTCCTTTAAATACTTAAAAGAGATTAATTTGCCTCAACATAATAATGAAAAAAGCATAGTGGTTTTATTTGAACAAATTAGTTTGGCAAAGTGATTAAAAAGTGTGGATTTGACTGCTGAAGGATGTGCTCTGACTCAGTTTCATTTTACACTTGTTGGCGTCTTAACGTGATTTTGTCCCGGTGACACATTCAGCAGAATCTCTGCGACATGTATGAGCCTGCACCAGTTTCTGTTGTCTTCAGTCCAACCGTCAACTTCCCAGCTCCCTGCCAGCTCCCTGAACCCTCCCAGAAGCCTCCTTTTCTCCTCCCAACTCTCCCAGAATCTACCCACTCCTGCCGTAGGTCACAGTGTGGTCCAAGGGTCAGTGTGGTCTAAAGGTCACAGTGTGATTCAAGAGTTACAGTGTTGTCTAAAGGTCACAGTGTGGTCCAAGGGTCACAGTGTGATCCAAAAGTCACTGTGTGGTCTAAAGGTTACAGTGTGGTCTAAAGGTCAAAGTGGGATCTAAAGGTCACAGTGTGGTCTAAAGGTCACAGTGTGATTCAAGGGTCAGTGTGGTCTAAAGGTCACAGTGTGATTCAAGAGTTACAGTGTGGTCTAAAGGTCACAGTGTGGTCCAAGGGTCAGTGTGGTCTAAAGATCACAGTGTGGTCCAAGGGTCAGTGTGGTCTAAAGATCACAGTGTGGTCCAAGGGTCAGTGTGGTCTAAAGGTCACAGTGTGGTCTAAAGGTCACAGTGCGATCCAAGAGTTACATTGTGGTCTAAAGGTCACAGAGTGGTCCAAGGGTCAGTGTGGTCTAAAGGTCACAGTGACGTCCAAGGGTCACAGTGTGATCCAAAAGTCACTGTGTGGTCTAAGGGTCACAATGTGGTCCAAGGGTCAGTGTGATCTAAGAGTCACAGTGTGGTCTAAAGGTCACTGTGTGGTCTGTGGGTGGATCACAGTGTGGTCTGTGGGTGGATCACAGTGTAGTCTGTGGGTGGATCACAGTGTAATCTGTGCGTGGATCACTGTGTGGTCTGTGGGTGGATCACTGTGTGGTGTGTGGGTAAATCATTGTGTGGTCTGTGGGTGGATCACTGTGTGGTCTGTGGGTGGATCACTGTGTGGTCTGTGGGTGGATCACAGCGTGGTCTGTTGGTGGATCATGTGTGGTCTGTGGTGGATCACTGTGTGGTCTGTGGGTGGATCACAGTGTGGTCTGTGGGTGGATCACAGTGTGGTCTGTGGGTGGATCGCAGTGTGGTCTGTGGGTGGATCGCAGTGTGGTCTGTGGGTGGATCACAGTGTGGTCTGTGGTGTTGTACAGCAGGGGTCAGTTCATTTCCCTCAGATCCTTTTTAGTTCTGGATGAAATTGTATTTTTGTAAATCAGTTGACATAAGAAGGTTTCAGTTGAACATGGGCCAAGTTTCTGAATCTCAGAGCTCCTGAGAACTATACACACACGCAGTAGTTAAAGCAAAGATTCTTCTAACACACACTGGAGACCCTGGTTTCCAGCAGAGGGCAGTATGAGTCAGTGCATTCTGAATAATTAACCTTCCATCTCCTATCACAATTCATAATCCTTTGTTATCATAAATGCTGAATGAATAAGCTAACATGAGTGAAAGTTAGTGCAGTTCTTCTCCAAAACTTAAATGCAAGGATGTCTTTAACGCAGAACCAGCAAGCAGCAATGCAACCCAACTGCGTGAATGAGCAGTGCAATACTCTCATTGATATAAAGACAACCTGCTGGGACAAGAAGAGTGCCACTGACTCATTCAGACTAATACATCTGCACATGGATTTGTCTGTGATGTGTTCAAAAATGTTTTCTTGTTTCTTGTCAAAATGAACTTCGCTGACTGGAGTACAAACAGCTGCAGATACAGATATACAAACAGTCAGACACTGCTGGTTTAGTTTGTTTATCCGCATAATGTCCATGTCCATGTGTGCATACTCTGCATCTTACTTACCTCCAGAAACTTAAAACAATGTAAACAACACATGTTTTGTTTAATACAAATTTGAATTGACTAGACAAAATTTTAGGCAGATGCCAGTGAAATTAAGCAATTTACTTTAAATCAATTCATTCACCTTCCTGTTACTTAAAACATAAAAATTTTATTTTTTACTTGAGTTTTTTCTTTGAATTAGTCACATAACATATTTTTTTCACCTAAACAAAACCTAACAACTTTATTATTTCATATGCTAATACCAAAGAAAAAATTATGGAAAAGGAGTAGGTATAAACACATTCATCTCTCTTTTAGCTTGTTTAACTACAATTTTATACATTATTTTATACATTCTTATCATTTGATCATTATTTGTTTGCTAGAACTGTAAGCTCATAATAGAACTCTTGCATCATTCAACATTTGACACACATAAATTTCTTGTATGTAAAGCCAACCTGCTTTTTTAAATTAAAGTAAAACTTATTGTGTTTTTTCTGTCTTTTGTATTAAACTATGACTTATGAAGATCAATAATTTACATATTGTTAATTGCAAAACACAAAACACCAACTATTCACACACACACACACACACACACACACACATCCATACTAGGCAATGTGGGTGAAGTGTCTTGCCTAAGGAACACGACGAATTTCTCTTCCCTGAGGTTCCTCCACCACTCCGGTCTCAGTTCTGACATCACTTTTTCTTGTAATTCGAGGCAGTCTTCCTTATCAGCACGCGCTTCCAACCCTACATGAAGTCTTCTTTGAGAAGTAATGCTGTGGAGGAGCGCGGCTCTACTCCGAGGTCCCAGTCCTCCGACTGAGTTCCTTTTACCAGTGGAGGAAGCACTTGACAATTGATGGTCTTTTCAATCTTTACAATAAACACTGACAGCTTTTACAGCACACTGATATGGATTTCAGTCAGTCCAAAATACTGTAAAAGGTCTTCCAAATATCTGAGCCGAAAAGGCAAAGTGACAATCCTACAAGTACTACAAAGTCTTTTTAAATTTTCAGGGAAACACAAAAACCTATGGCACTGAGATATGCATGAGCAACGTATGTCAACAAAGCTCCAATCCACTTAAGGCTCGGAGCTGCCAGGCCAAATCCCTACAGAACTTACTCAAGCACAACATGCTGAGCTTCTGAATCTGACAAGACCGGGCTTTGGCAAATTGATAGCAACATTCTCATTGTAAAATATATCTAACCAAGATGCAGATTTATAAATTACTTGATTCTTATTAGTGAGAAAGTTGCTTCCAAACCTAATGTTTAGTTGGGTCTCAATTTTAGATCCCTAGCAATAAATGCAGACAGCGACAAGCACTTAAGCATTCAGCTGCAGGAACAAAACAAGATTACTCAAACATGTATTAATCATCAAATGATCTTTGAATAAAATAATAGATGATACTGCTATAAAAATGGCTAAAAGCTCAGAATAGTATTTACAATGGTACCCTTAAGCTGATAAACTGTTCCATAATTTTCTTCCAGGATGTGCTGACCATAGAGATTGCAGCTTCACAGCATTATTAATTTCCAGTTATTTTATATAGACTTCGAGCACCACCATTATACTGGTATTAAAGAGAACTTCAGAAAATTAGAACTGAAGCTTTGGGATTTCCCAACCTATTAACTACTGCTATTAAAGACTCTTGGCGGCGTCCTGTAGACAAGGGACTTTGTGACTAACGGAGAGTGGCACACTGATCTCAGAAAAAACTCCAAGCTTATGTGTGACATTTGTGGGCAATGTTAGTTTTACATTTGCGTAATTTTTTCAAATGGTGCTGTTGGACAATTTTATAATTTTCTCAAATGAAAAACAATGCAGGATTATTACGATATGGATGAATTAACCAATCAAAAACAGCCTTGGGTAAACCCATACAACTTTCAGCTTTGATAGTTTCAGAGCTTTTGATAAATGAAAACATTCAAAATATAATAGGCTTTTTGTCAAAGGTATAAGGTAATGTTTATTAAGGGCAATGTACAATTAGATTAAGCACAATGGCAGAGATGCTTGTACCAGATTCTAGTTTACAGCTAATTTCCATCTGTAGTTCTGGGGAGGGGAGAGGGGAGGTACAAACCTACGCAGACACAGGGACAACATGCAGATTCCAAAGGACCCAGGATCTTGAGGCTAGAGCGCTAACCGCTGCGCCACTATGTCGCCTGTAGCTTGTGTGGCTTTCTGCAAATGAAAAATCAACTACATAATTATTCAGCACAGAAAATGTTGTATTGCAATCAGAAAAAGAGGCAGTATCACAATTTGATTCACAAAACGCTGTGCATAGACACATAGCCTATTTTTGATCAATCTGAAACCCACGAAGTATTAAGCTAAAAGTGACAAAGAAACGCGAAGAACTGGACTTTATACCACACAATAACACTCACTCTCGCTGAAGCATGGATGTATTAAAATATGCGCTGCAGAGATGATGAAATGAAATTCTTTTCTCTTGATGTTTGCAGTGGGCCAACGTTGAATAGATATAACATACACCTAATTACATAACCACATAAAGTGTATCTCTGTGGAGATATTTTTATAGATCAGTGGTGTAGAGTGGAGTGCCACGCCCGCCTACCACGCGGACCAGAGCCTACAGCGTGTGAAAATCACGATAAAAAGCGCGCGCTGATTGGCTGGTCCTCAGCACGGCTGTGTGGTGACGTCGTGCGGTTCGAGAGGGCCGCGTCTCATTTCTCTTTGCTTTGCCTCCTCGATTCCTCCGCTGAATATTACACACAGCACAGAGCTGTGCTGGTAACATACTCTGACCAAGTGCAAGAGTGGCAATGGAAACAGAAGAGCTGATCTCCCAGTAACCCAAAATGTGTTCTTAGCTAAGAGTAAACTAAGTTGATTATTATTACTCAAGTAAAGTAAAGTAGCACTCATTGTGGTCTACAAATTACTCAATGAAAGTACAAGGGAGCAAAAAATCAAATCAAATAAAAAAAATAGGCCTATTGGAGTATTGAAGTATTCTCAAATTCTTTGAAAGACAAAGAATATATAAAACAGTGAAAACAGCTCATTTGGGATGGAGCCGGTGCAACATACATAGGCTAATTATTCACACGGTCAAAATATTTTGTCAAATTTACTCACAGAAACAAAAAAAAAAAAAAAAAAAAAAAAACGGTTTCTCTAGCAGGCTAAGCAAGTAGCTTACTCCTTCTTACTTGTGGCCTTGTTTTGAATCAGTCAGAAAAATGTGAATTATTATTATTAGCCTATAGCTATTTTTTAGGTTTGGGTCCAGGGCTGCATGTGAGGTGAGAGAAAGAACATTCATATTCATTTATCTGGTTTTGGCATGGATACTCAGTAACATTTACTCAGTTATGTAACTGAGTAAGTGTACTTTTCAAGCAGCTTGCTTTCACTGTACAGTAGTAACATTAGGCTACTTTCAATTTAAAGTATTCTGTATCTTTCCACTGAATAACCTCATTTTAAATTGTGTTTCTTTCTTGCACCACCTTTTCAAATGTGGTTTTGTCTTTTGCGTTTCTTTGAAAACAAACAAACAAACAAACAAAAAACACATAGCATTTGATTGACAGCTGAGGAGACGAGGAGGTAAGACAGAGGATTGAGACACGGCCGGGGACGCAGCGCTCTCTCATCAAACCTAAACACAAGACCCGCCCTCTCTCCCAGTGCAGGACAGCGATTGGTCTATACTCTCGAGCCTGACTGTCAATCAATGGTGACCAAGATTTACAATTGGAGAGCTGCTTCTCGGTCCACCGCTCCATTTTAGCAAGTTAAGGTGGTTTTTCACCGCCGTTTCTGCTCCTCTGGTTAACCTCTCGAGCTGTATCAATTCGTGAACCAAAATTGAAATTTGGAAGGTAGGAATCACGTTGTTCTTTGATGTTTGTTCTCGTGTTGTAAATGCGCACGGCGGGGGAAAAGCTAGTATGTAAGGCGCTTTGTGAATGTCGGAGTAGTGCTCATGGGCGAGTTGAAGAGAAAGGAGTGGCCAGTGTAGCAGCTAAAGCTAAATTTTGCTCATGCTAACGTTACCTAGCTTAGCTCGTTAGCCCCTCCAGACTGCTTTGTGGCGGGGGCTCTGCGTGAACTCAGCGGGTGTTTTACACGAAGGCCTGATTAGGTGATTGGTTTCAGTTTGTTTGATTTAATGAGTACGGATGGCGCCTTAAGCTAAACGCTGCTGTTTATAATAGGCACAGCGGCTAGTTAGTAATGATTTCTTAACCGTACACGACGTTCTTCATGTGCATTTCACACGCCTATCCTTTCCGCAGGTTCATTTGTTGCAGTTAGCAGCATCCCCTCTAAAGTCCAACAGAAAATCAACAGTTCTATTTGTCCCGTCCAGAAATTCTAAAAATGGAAACAGAAGAGCTGATCCAAAAGGCCAAGCTGGCTGAGCAAGCAGAGCGCTATGAAGACATGGCTGAGTGTATGAAGATCGTCACACAGAAGGGCACGGAACTGTCAATAGAGCACAGGAACCTGCTGTCTGTGGCGTACAAAAACGTGGTCGGGGCGAGGCGGTCTGCATGGAGGATGCTGTCCAGCATTGGAAGCAAAACAGACCCGAACGATTCGAAACACAAGCTGGTCAAGGAGTATCAGGAGAAAGTGGAGGATGAGCTGAAATCTATCTGCAACACTGTCTTGGTAATCTTATCACTTTTTACTTCTGACTGCAATTAACCATAATTTACCTTTTAAAGAATATTTGATTTGAAACTTGCACTCAAGAGTTAAGATAATGAACTGGTGCAACAAGCTAATTGCAAGTAATTGATTATTGAAATAAGTCACAACAAATTTAGTAATTGAATAATATTTTCAGTAGATTCAAAACCATCTACATTTTCAGAACAAGTGATGCTACCTCAGGCCAAATTATGCTCAAAGTTTGCATTCAAGTGATTTTTATGTTCAGACCTGATCATTAAGTAAGTAATCAAAATATAAAATCATTTTTAGTTCATTATTAACTAGCTCTAATATAATTAGCTTTGTTAAAGGCTTATCAAAGCTGTTACCATTGTGAAGATCATCCTTTTAGAACTTTTCCAAGACTGCTACGTTTCCAGTTGACGCCAGAGTGTGTCACTGCTCATGCCTTAACTTGTCTGTGGCATTGCTGCAAACTTGCAGCCTGCTCTTTAACAGACCACTGAATGGTTTGAGAGTCAATAGACAGATTTCAGTATGACTAAATTAATTGTGCATACCTCAGAGTACATTTTAAAAGTAATATTTTAGGTAAAAAGTTAGCAACTCATCAACATTGATGCAGTACATTTTTTGAGGTGAAAATATGTTAAGGCTACATAGCAATGAATAAGTGCAGTTTGGGAGTACTTCTGCTGTAGTAGAATGAAGCACCAGTAAAACTGTTCTTTTACACCTCCCTAGAATAGTTAACAAACCCAAAGTAATATAACACACAGACATTCACAGTGTAATAAAATATTAGATATGCAGGAGATTCTCAATTGCATATAAGAAAACAAGGTCACAAGTCGGTGCTTTAAGAAGACAAAAATATGTAGCAGTACTGTAAAAACATTCAGACACGCGCTGGTTCTTCGTTTTAAAAAGTAGTGGTTCTTCTGAATACTGGTGCATACCAGCCCACTTGAAGTGCTGACTTAAATGACCTGGAACTAGTAATTACTTTAAATGCCTATTCTTTTATTTTAGCATAAAATGACACATGACAAAATGTACTGATGTTTGGTTCTCTTTGCAGGGGCTGCTGGATGAATATTTAATTCCAAACTCAAAGGAAAATGATGAGAGCTATGTTTTTTATTTGAAGATGAAGGGGGATTACTTCCGTTATCTTGCCGAGGTAGCCTCTGAGGCTGATAAAGATGGTATGTTGCTTTTTATTTTCATTGTTTCCAACAAAAATGTATTAACATTTAAATCTGGTGCAATCAACGTTTTAGGTTTGTATTAATTTGTACAATGGGTTTTTGTCCTGTTGTCAGGAATAAGATATTCATAATTAAAAGAAATATTGTTTTTGCAGACTAAAGTGTATTCATTCTTCACTATAAAACAAGAACCGCATAGTCAAGTTTTTTTTTTTGTTATTTGGTATTTTAGTATCTTAAAATGATCAATCTTAAAATTATCATCCAAAAAAAGCAGAGTGAGTGCTCTTTGGTGGTGTAGTGACTTAAAGTGCTCAATGTTTCCCATGTAATGTTATAGCAGTGTGATCAAATAGGCCTTCAGGACTGAAAATCAACCCACACACACAAAAAGTTTGTTTCCGACTGGTTTTACTTGTATGACTCAAACTTAAATCGCATAAACCAGGGGTTCTTAACCTTTTTGACCTCGGGGCCGAATATTCATGTAGAAAGCAACCTGGGGCCTAATCTCATTAAATGTATTGTATTTTACTGATTTTGTGGCCCCTCAAGGAGGTGCTTGCGTTTTTTTTTTTGTTTTGTTTTTTGTGATGCCTGGAGATTTTGAGCTATAATGTAGAAATATATTTTTATGTGCAGGTACCCAGTACTGGTTGTTGTTAGTGCCACAATAGAAATATAAAGTAAAATACTGTTTGTTGTTTTTGTTTTTCTCCCCTCATTCAGACATTACTGAGAATTCCAAAAAGGCATACGAGGATGCGTTGGAATGGTGCAAGAGCAAGATGGATCCTACTCATCCCATTCGCCTGGGCTTGGCTCTGAATTACTCTGTCTTCTATTATGAAATCCTCAACTCACCCAAGGATGCCTGCTCCTTGGCTAAAGAAGTTTGTATCTGACAGAAGCAACAATTTTAATGTACTCAGATTCCTAATATTAGTTTCTTTCCTTGATTTTTGCAGGCCTTTGACGCAGCTATTGCGGAACTGGACAAACTAAGTGAGGACTCCTACAAAGACAGCACCCTGATCATGCAGCTATTGCGAGACAACCTGACAGTAAGTTTCTTGTTTCTGTCTTTAAACTGTTATTAAATTTCCAACACATAAATGATAAAACAAGCATTTATGCCTGCTTATTAGTAGTGACAAACCAGTCTATTTTAAATAAATAGTTTGGCTTCTCATTTATCTGTATCTAACTTATTTATGACTTCACAGCTATGGAACTCCGATAATGCTGATGAGGGGATGGAGATGGAGGAAATGGAGAAAATGAGAACTAAATCTCATCTTAAGTAATTTCCTCATTCCCGAATGCTCCTCATTCTTCATATGATTCCCATTGCTTAGAGTTGTGAATGGAAATTTCAAATAAAATATTTTCACTGTTTAGATTTGAAGTAATGAAAAACTTGTTCATTCCTTTGGTTTGTCCTGTCCTGTATATGTGCAGTTTTACCTCTACTTGCATAATCTGCCATCAGCTATTTGGACTTAAGCTTTAATGCAAATGTTACACCTAGACTTTTTCCAACCTTTTGGCTATACTCTTTACCATTGTAAGATGTTGTTTGACCATTTAAGGTCTACAATGGCTATGGCACAGGAGTAGTCAGAGTTCATTACAAGCTGGCAACAATCATAACCCAACATTGTTAAGACGGTTGCTTTGAATGCATATTTTCTTGTATTATTGTTTATTGAAGCATGGCTCTTGGGCTCTTCTGATCAAATGGGGTTCTAGTATAAAACTTTGTCTTAGATGTCACACTGGAATGGGGCAATTGCTATTATCACATTTTAAATGGTCAAAATGGCAACTTTCCATACAGATTTGTTCATCTTGTCTAGTGATCATAAATTATCTGAACCACTATTGTTTTGATATTCACTTTGCAGTGCTCAAAACCTGAGGAACTGTTTGAATTCCAGTGTATTGGCTAATAATAATAAAGCATTTTATAAACCAACATGTACCATTTTTGTTTTTAATCTGTCTTAATATAGTACTTGATAGTGGAAAAAAAGTGTTTGAATACATTATTCTGACCCTTCTGTCAGTCCGTGCTTGAACTTTATAGCTACGATAGATCTAATAGTTAATGTGTATGATTAGGACATCTAGGATTGAAAGAGGGAAACGCTTTACACATTAAAGTGATTAAAAATAATTTCTTACTACGGCCTTCAGTTTAAAATTAAAACTTTGCTTTGTGTTTGGTGATTGTGATAAAACAAACCTGCTTAAACCGACAAAAGAAATACACATTGCCATTAAAATTTTAATATGAACAATGAAAAAACGTGACTAACAAAAGGCCCCTTTCGTTTTTGCGCATTCTGAATTGTCCTTCCGGCCGACCCGTCACTGCGGATGTTTTGCAGTTAGTCCACTTCCGGGTTGTTTTGGTACATAAATTGCAAACTTCTGATCATGGTGGAGCAATAACCAATGGATAAATCTACGATGAAGCTACTATTTCTACTCAAGTTGGCGTTTCCCTGTTGGGTAGTCGGTGCCATTAAATTTTTTAACAAAGGGGACCAAGATCAAAACCAAAAATACGGTAATTCGATGACATTTCTTGTGAACCGTTTTCCGACGAGCTTTCATAATGAATTATTGAATCACTAAAGAAGCTTCTTTGTATTTTCATTGCATGAATCGCTCATCGTCAATATGAGTAGACGCTCTCTACTCAGTGCTGTCGGATTTTGAAGTCTTGCCTCTGTCGAGACTCCAGCTGCACTCAGTGAGGAGAAGAGATGTCCACACCCATTCGCACTTAGAGAGACTGGTCAGCTTCACAGCTCTGCACAGGTCCGCTAACATCTTTATAAAACCATTTCTTTTTAGCATCGGCTAACTGTTCATTTTAAATTAATTCTATCTTTGACTGATCACTTTAAAAGCATGGTATGAATGGGCAAAGAAGTTTTAAATACCCCAACAAATGTATTGTATGGTATCTTTTCTCCAAAGGCTACATTTGCATTTAAAACGTGTGTCCCTTACTAGTTGGATAAGGAAAAAACCCAATGGGCTTTGCTTGTCACTTTAACCAGATATGTTCTTCTGCTGTTCATGTGTATGGAAAAATAGTAACTTGAAATGCTTTGAATCTTTTCTGACTTTTTAGGAACTTCAAGCTGTATCTGACGTCTAACACAGGCCTTTTTACTGAGGACTTTAAAGTTGTGTTTGTTGATAAAAATGGCAAAGAGAAAGACTATGATGTTCAGCTTCAGAACTATTTCACTGGACATGTTGTTGGTGAGTAAACGTTTTGACGTTTGCTCAAGTCATGTAGATATAATTGTAGTTTTTTGATTGTCGATGAACTTTTGCAGGTGAAGAACATTCACGCGTCCAAGCACACATAGATGGTGATGAGTTTTCTGCTCACATACTAACTGAGGAGTCTGAATATACAATTGAGGTACACACTATGTTTACACTGAATATTTGAGTTGTGTTCACTTCACGTTCACTATTTCATAGTGTCATAAGGTCAAAAGGGGCAATATCTATTTTTTTTCCTAATAATGGCATTGTACTGAAATGTATAAATTCAATCAAGTATTTTTTTATAAGTGAAACATTCATTTTTTAAAATGACAAACAAATCAAAATGCACATTTAGCTATTCATTTAATCTACCTCTGATCTGTATTACGTATTATTGGCCTTTAGAATGTTGTGATGTGAACCAAACCTACTGTCTTGTGCTTTGTTATGAACTGTAATTAAATTGTATTGCTCATCTTGACAGCCATTATGGAGGTTCACAAATTCAGCAGCTGACGGTAGCCTTCTTGTTTATCGATCTGAAGACATAAAAAATCTGAGTCGAGTGGCTTCTCCAAAAGTATGTGGCTACATGCATGCTGAGGACAAGTACCTTCTGTCAGAGTTAAGGCGAGACCATGGGTCGCAAGAACATGGTATGGACATTCTGGTAGTTTGGCTTCATATTATGCAACCGCAGTATATAATTTTTTTTTTAATTTTTTTTATAAATTTATAGTGCCAAAAAGTCGAGAGAGGAGGCAAGTTCATGACCACAAGAAGAACACATGCCCACTGCTGCTGGTGGCAGATTACCGTTTCTACAGACACATGGGCAGAGGACTAGAGAGTGTCACGTTAAACTATCTGGTACTGGACTTTTTACGGTTATTGATGAGAATATACATAGTTTTTAAACTTTCTTTTTTTGTAGTAGTCAATTTGAGATGATCCCCTAACAACATACTTTGTTATAGCTTTGTTTCTATCTTGTAGATTGAGCTGATTGATCGAGTTGATGACATATATAGAAACACAACTTGGGATGAGGAGTTCAAAGGATATGGTGTACAGATCCAACAAGTACAGTATCGGAGGGCTCTCCTTTTATTTTACTTATAGTTATTTTCAAATCAGAAACATTATTTTATTTTTATTTTTTTAATAAACACTTTTAGATTATCATCAACAAAGAGCCCACAAAACCGCCACCTGGGCAGAACCCCAGTTCCTGGGTTCACTACAACATGGAAAACAGCACTGTTAAGGAAAAGGAGGCTTGGGATGTGAAGAAACTCTTGGAGGTATCATTCCAAACACAGTTAATGCATAAGATGCAACATCACATGTTGCTTTTGAGGACAATGCATGACATGCTGTGACATTGTAGTATGGTGAATTCTGGCAACTGGAAAAAAATTAATAATATTTGAGTTAATGTGTCTTGTCTCTCATCCAGATAGCTTTAGTTCTGGAACTGAAAATTCTACTTTGAGTGGTTGTTGACTGAGAGATCACACTGAAACCAGATTAGATTTTTGTGAAAGATTTTAATTGTTTATCTGAATAATTGTGCCTTTTGTGTTTCTTAGCAATTCAGCGCAGACATAGCGGAAAATGCATCCAGCGTGTGCCTGGCTCACCTGTTCACCTATCAGGACTTTGCCGAGGGCACTCTAGGCCTGGCATATGTGGCTCCCTCCAAGCCCCATGCGCTGGGTGGCCTCTGTCCCAAACGTAAGCAGAGTCACTACTCAGTTGTTGGACTTGTGACTATTTTGTTATGTTACACAGATGTCTTCTTTTTCATTGTATCTTTTTAATAATATGTTACAAAGCAAAATCATATGGTAAAATACATCTATTTGAACAACTTTCTTTTTTTTGTAGCGTACTACCCCTCTGCCTCTGCCAAGAAACCAAGCTATCTGAACACAGGTCTGACCAGCACCAAGAATTATGGCAAAACCATCCTAACAAAGGTAGTCTGAATTTTCTTTTTAGTAGACATAGCATTTCACTTTAACATTAATTCTTTCCTATGGCTTTAATAGGAAGCAGATTTGGTGACCACTCATGAGCTTGGACACAACTTTGGAGCTGAACACGATCCTGACAACGTCCCTCTATGTGCTCCTAGTGACGACCAGGGAGGCAAGTTTGTCATGTACCCCATCGCTGTGAGCGGGGATCATTACAACAACAAGGTACCATACAGTTAATGCTGATCAGAGAAATATGAGAAATTTAAGACCTATTGTGCAATTCTAACGTTTCATGCCCTGCAGCGTTTCTCCAACTGTAGCAAAACATCTGTTGGAAAGACACTGCGCTTTAAAGCTCCAGTGTGCTTCAAGGAGCGAAACAGTAAAGTGTGCGGGAACTCTCGTGTGGAAGAGGGCGAGGACTGTGACCCAGGGCTGCTCCACCTCAATGATGACCGATGCTGCACTGCCGATTGCAAGTTCAAACCTGCCGCTAAGTGCAGGTAACACCTACACTTACTGAAAACTATTCACATGTACTGTTTTACACCACAGAAATGTTATTTTGAAAAACACTCAATGGTAACAACAATTCTATTTTATTTATTTTTACACAGTGATAGAAACAGTGCATGCTGTTTGAATTGTACATTTAAGCCAGCAGGAACAAGGTGCCAAGAGGCCATCAGTGCAACGTGTAAAGGCATTTCAACATGTACAGGTGCGAGCATTTAACTCAGTATTATTAGAACCTTTACAATTCATACACACTTTTAATGTTTTTAATACAGGAAACAGCAGTAAATGCCCGCCCCCAGTCAATGCAGCTGATAACACCGTGTGTGTAGACAACGGCAGGTGTCGAAATGGAGAGTGTAACCCTTTCTGTGAGGCCATGCAGAACCTCACATCATGTGCTTGCAATGGTATTAACCCACTCACTCTTTTTAGACTGTATATATGTTTGAAATTTACTAACAAGCTACTGGAAATGTTAAAGATAAAAAGACAACTGTAACCCTCTTCAGAGCCAAATCAGCATTTCTGGGGTGAATCAGATTCAGTTTGTACTCTAGCTTACAAACAAAAAATATATACCCCAAAAATTGTAAGAAAAGAAAAGAAATTGTTACAAAAAATGTGATAGGTCTTTTAAACGTTAACATTTTATTTTTTTTTACCTTCAGTCATTTCAGAGTAATTGTCAAATACCAAAAATGTGCTCAAAGTAGTGTCATTCAGGCCCTAACTGCAAACAGGGAAATCATATTCTGTTTTCCTTTTGTGCAGAGTTTGTTCTCACTTCACTTGTGATTAGAGTCAATCAAGCATAAATACAAGGCTAAATTTCAGTTTGACTTAAGACAATTTTAATCAGTTTTTTTTTAGAGGAAAAAAGGCCAGACTGTTAAACAAAAAAAGGCTTAAATCTTAGTACTACGATATAATTTTGGTCATGTTTCCTTTTGCAATGACTTGAGTATAAATCTGCTGTTTCTTTTTGTATTACTGTGTCCTGTAGAGACGGAAAACTCATGTAAAGTGTGCTGTAAGACAGGAGGAAAATGCATTCCTTTTGAACAACCCAATGGAAACGTTCTTTACCTACGCAAAGGAAAGCCCTGTACAGTGGGATTCTGTGATGGGGCAGTATGTATCAAATGTTCAATGTCAGCAATATTCAATCACCATCCAGACATACTGACCATTTTGTTTGATCAAAGGGTAAATGCATGAAGCAGGTCCAGGATGTGATTGAGAGGCTTTGGGATTTTATTGACAAGCTCAACATCAACACATTTGGTGAGTCTATATGTAAAGGCAAAATACAGGTGACTGGTATCAGTTCTAACTTTACACTCTGCCTGAACCTAGGGAAGTTCTTGGCTGATAACATTGTGGGGTCAGTAGTAGTGTTCTCTTTGGTCTTCTGGATCCCTTTGAGCATCCTGGTACACTGTGTGGTGAGCCTCACTCTTCACAGTCCACTCTTGACTGTTTGTGAACACTGTTGCTCACTGTTTTGTGTGATTCTGCAGGACAAAAAACTGGACCAGCAGTATGAGGAAAACGCCAAGAGTTTATGCTACCCTCCCAGTGTAAGTGCAGCCCAGCAATCTCAAATTCTGTGCTTCAGTCTTGCTTGCTGTCCCACTAACCCAACTAACAGAACATTGTACTTGGCATGTTTAATCAGAAAATATATGGTCATTTTGAGTTTTGTGTTTTCAAGAAACATAGCATTATAAAGTTCCCTAAAATAAAAAAGAAATAGCTTGGTTAAACTGAAGTCACTGCATAGATGGCAGTTGGAGAAAAATAGTCTAGTCTGAGTGAACTCCATGTCCAGATATACTGTACTTTTGGTTTAGTTAATCACATCTCTCTACAGGGCCACTTAGCCCTGAAGGAGATTTCAAATGATCCATTAAGTGACTCAGTATTTAAATGTGAGCTCGAAGTGGATAATCAGTGGCACTTCCAACAGTTTTAACATCAAAGATTAGATTGCTCGCATAGACAGGGCTTGGTGTCAGTGCTGGGGAGGGACACTGACCTGATCTCTGCCTTGACCCCCTCCCTTCACACACTGCAGCGGATGGTGGAGGTTTGTAATCGTGCTCCAGCTGTAGGTGAGTGTGTGTACGTAGCTTGTGTTGCCATGAGTCCAGGGCGCTGCATGGTCTGGGGCCCACAATTTAAATATTTCTGCACTCACTGACTGCTTAATGTGATGCCTGTTCTGACTCACATTTATTCTGAGCCTTGGTAAGGCACCAGGAACAGAAGTTTCTAAATGAGAGCAGCAGCAGTGAAGTGTGACAAGTGCAGATGTGAGCCACTGCACCTCACTGTTGTCTTGTGCCCACTCTCAGTCATTGTCTGTCCACATTTCTGTTTGCATTACTGCTCTGCCAAAGTATTCTGTCAGGTGGCTTCAAAAAGGTTTATTTGGTCTTACTTGTTAACTTTCTTTATAAAAGACCATTGGTCTATGATAAAGGAACTTTCCAAGTGATCTGTCATGTAAGTTTTCAGTTTTTACTTTTACTTTCTTCTGTTTTTGTTCGGACACCGAGGCACATTAGTGCACAGAAAGTTACAAATTGTGTTAAGAGTTTGGGTAGTGTCATATTAATCACTCCTCGTCTCATTCAACTATGGAAGAACCAGTTATATAAAATGTTTTCACTATACAATAATAAATGTTTTTTTTTATTGCAGAGTCAAGAAATTTTGAGCAATCTGGAATCTGCATCCGTGCGCATCGTCAAGCCCGCTCAAGCACACTTCTCCTCCGAAGACCCGACAGGGCCCTCCTCTCCATGCCCGCAGAATCAGCCCCTCGTGGGCAGCCGGCCCACAGCCCTCGAGGAGACCTCCAGCCTCAGCCCGGACAGCGGCGGGGCCCACGGATGGCCACAATCCAGGAGGACAGCAGCGACTCTCCCCTCGGAGAGGAGGCCGGCGCTTTCACAACCGCAGGAGCCTCCTCGTTGGCTACGAGATCCTCCTGCGAGGATCTGAGCGAGAATCCAATGGGCCGGGGTCGGCGCCGGCTGCACAGGCAGGAATGCATTGACACCAAAGAGACTGAGTGCTGAGTTTTCATCATTGTGAACTTTTGCATATACACTGTAAGCAAATATTTTAACCTTTATATTGCTTGTCACTGTACTCAAGCTTTATTCTAAAAACACTGGACATCTTAACTGGACAACTCATACTTTTTATCAGCAGTACCGTATAAATTATTGCAGTGACAACAATAGTCTGTAACTCTCATCAGTGTTCTAAAATTCTTCTAAGCATATTTTATTGTGGTAGTAATGGTATGTATGTGTATAATGTGCCTTTTCTAACTGTGATGTATGCAGTGAGTATTAAGGATGTCACTAGACCTTTTAAGTTAATATGAGCCATGTGAGGTCACTTCATCTGTACAAATTATTATCAATGTCAGTTTTTTAAAGAGTAATGCACTTCTGGTTCACCATTTATGCCTTGAATAGTGCTATTAGACAAGAACTATAGTGCTTCACTGAAGGTAAAAACTGTTACTTGTTTCTGTGGGCCATGTGATATCAGGTTGTTTTAAATGTATAAAAAAATAAAGAGCTAAAAAAAAAATATTAAAAACATTTATTGTATGTCATATTTGAATTACTGTATTGCAAAAAAAAACCCAAACAGAACTGAAGGCTGGTACGTGAAGTCGGTGTCAATCACAGAGCAGAGTGGTCTCAGGGTTGGCAGGATCCACATCTGCCCAGTAAGGAAGGATAAAGGACAGTCTTCCACACGCCTCTGCAGCAGCCTCCAAAGCTGCTCACTCACAAACTGATTTCCCTTCTGGGAGAGGTGTAATCCATCACACAAGTACTCTGTGAAATCCTAAAGTGCAAAAGAAAAAAAGTAATATAATAACAATAAATGCACACAATGTCTTAACTCAGTTTGCACCTGTCCCTCCTTCTGCATCAGAGTCCATAAGTCCAGCACATCTGCACCGCTCTGTCCGGCTGCCTCCACACAAGCCTGGGCGTACTGACCAGTCACTGCATTTGCTCGGTTCAGGGCACATCCTAAAAGTTTGAAAGACAATTTTTGGAGGTGTACAAATACTGTTGACTTTATATACTGATTTTTGAAATTTTAACCTTTTAAAATACACTCTTTCTCCCAGGCTGGCTCATGAATCGGAGGAGGAGTGATGAAGATTATTTTGTCTGCAGACACTCCGGCAGATGCTAGAATTTTAATCAGTTCTTTCAAGTTTTCAGAATATTCCTGAAGTGGTACATGCTGTTGGGGATTTTTATCTGAAGGAAGAAGATATTAAGTCAAGTGACCATTAACATACAGACATGTGTAAGAAAACTACACTCTACAAGACTTTAAGATAGCCTTCGATTGTTCCACAATGGAAAAATTCCAGTGTTGTAATGCAATGTAATAAAAAATAACAAGCAATCAAACAAGACAATAGGCAAAAAATATTGTTTTACTAGACTAAAATTCGAATGTACATTAGGTTGCTGTTATGGTTGACAACACTATATGACAGATAAATAATAGTTAACGTGGTATCAATATACAGACTTTGATTGTGAACAACTGGAGCATATGAACAGAATAAAGAGTCAGTGAATAAACATAAGGTAAAATGTCCTGTTTGTGTACACAGCAACATGTGTACATACAAAGCAGTGGATAAAAGTAATATCAGGTAACGTGACTTCAGTGGGTTGTACCAGAGATGATTCACATGGTAACAGTGTTACCTTTCAATGCAGCATCATTGGCCCAAAGAAAACCGTGACAGCTGCGATGGGCTCGTGAGTCTGGAGGTCCAAGAAGCCGAGCAGAAATCCTTATGCGTCAGACAGCTATCTTTAACTGAGCGTGCATAGAGAACATCATCGGCGCAGTAAACAAGATTGAGAGGTATAAATTGAAAATGAGCCAAACTTCTGACAGGCGCGTAGCTCTGTCTGCGCGCGCTGTTTTCCTTTCATCGCGCGCTCAGAATGGTAACCGCGCCGGTTGTATCTCAGCGCGATGTTGGATCCTTTTGCTTGCTTCTATCTGAGCGCGCGTTATTTTCCTTCATGATGTGACGTCATCAAAATAGGCGCTGCAGTCGTCACAGATTCACAGATTGGAATGTGAGATCTGACGGCGAAACCAACAGATTTCATGAAATAAAGCCATTTTTAGTAATTTACATAAGAATTGAATTCGTAGCACTATCACTTGTACACTAGTTTTATTATTTAATATAGCATTTTTTATTTCTTAAATTGTAATTGTATAATAAGATGTATGTGAACATAAACACGTTTGATCTTTTTTATAGTAATACATTTACATATTTATTTACATATCTATATTATCACATACATATATGTTAAGATCAAAACAAATGTATTTGACCTGAAGAAAAAATAAGACAAGAGAAGCACAATGCATCATGTAGACATTGGCGGTATAATTCAGCTGCTGATTTGCAACCACTAATTGCTAATTACCTAATGACTCTACATCCATATTTCTGAGCTTTTTCACTCAGAATTTACACTGCAGGACTTAGTTGGCATTAGCAACAAACAGTGTCCCACTAGCTCACTAGATGGCAGTGCTGTCTCACTTCCAACATGTCTGTTGTTTCACTGATGCAGATTTTAGGCAACAATTTCATGTTAGTATTGCTACAACCTCGATTAATTTGAAACCAATACTACATAACATCATTCATAATATATATATAGATGTTGTAACTACCAATGATAGATTGGATCTCCTCTAGGTTTTTCCCCAGGAGCAGCTCTTTTCAATGTGGTCAGACAGGTACCAATGGATGCTACATACTTTACCTTTTGAGCAACAGTTTAGACTAAGGTTTTTCTATCACCAGTGTTTACATATTACTTTGAGTTGTCACTGAGGTATATTCTATAGAAAACAAAATCATTTGGAGTAAAGCTACAAACTATCAGAGACAGACATGTTGGAAGTGAGACAGCACTGCCATCTAGTGAGCTAGTGGGACACTGTTTGTTGCTAATGCACAACTAAGTCCTGCAGTGTTAATTCTGAGTGAAAAAGCTCAGAAAATATGGATGTAGAGTCATTAGGTAATTAGCAATTAGTGGTTGCAAATCTGCAAGGCCAGCCCTGAGAGGGTTAATACCGCCACCTACTGTACTACAATTAGATTGCAGGTTGTGTCTTCTCTTGGTCTTATTTTTTTCTTCAGGTCAAATACATTGCTATTTGACTCTTTAACAGTATATGTATGTGATAGGTATAGATATGTAAATAAATATGTAAATGTATTACTATAAAAAGATCAAACGGTGTTTATGTTCACATAACATCTTTATTTATACAATTACCAACTTTAAGAAATAAAAAAATGCTATTATTAAATAATAAAAACTACGTGTACAAGTGATTAGTGGCTACGAATATTCAATTCTTATGTAAAATTACTAAAAAATGGCTTTATTCATGAAATCTGTTGGTTTTCGCCGTCAGATCTCCACACTTCCGCAATCTGTGAATCTGTGAGCGACTGCAGCGCCTATTTTGATGACGTCACATCATGAAGGAAAAATAACCGCGCGCTCAGATAGAAGCAAAGCAAAAGATCCAACATCGCGCTGAATACAAACCGCGCGCGTGTTACCATTCTGAGCGCGCGATGAAAGGAAAACAGCGCGCGCAGACAGAGCCTACGCGCGCTGTCAGGAAGTTTGGCTCATTTCAATTTATACGCTCTCAAATCTTGTTTACTGCGCGCGATATGTTCTCTATGCACGCTCAAGTTAAGATAGCTGTCTGACGCCATAATCCTAGCCCATCGGGAGTTATAGCCGGACAGCCCTCGGTTAACCACATCACACTTCCTGTGAAAAAAAATGTTGTGTTTTTCAGTAACTTAACTGGCGTTTTATGTTTACTACTTACGTACCTCGCTAATTTGTTCGCAATTTCTGCTCCCCATCCATTTGGCTGAAACGAAAACTGAAACGCGAGCAATATATTTATTTTATGTTGTTTTAGGATTAGCATGAGAAAATGTTACATTTAATACTATACAAATACTGCTTCTACCTGCGTTATGGAATCTCCAAATAATAAAACTTTAGGCCAAACGACTGCTCGGCACTTGGACATTTTAGAGATGACTTCCTGTTTGGTGGAAAGCGCATTTTCAGATTAAGAGCGTGCTGGTGAATAAAACTATTTTATAGAATATTTATAATAGGCTTTCAAATGTTTAGCGAATGAATAGTTCGATTTTTATTTATTTTAGAATTTAAATAGCCTTTGCCAAGGACGAGGAGGCTCACTCCGGTCCGCCAGAGGGCGCAGTGCAAGCGAGCTCTATTTGCTTTGATGTTAGTTAAACATGGCGGATGTAGATCCATGGCTACGCTTGGCAAGGAGAGTGTCTGACATTGGGCTAAAAACTGGACTCCACGCTCGTGTAAAGTCTGGAACTCTGTGGCATAAAGACACGCAGGGAAGATCTTCATGGTCAGTGCGCTTTCTGTTTGAAAACATTGGAAAGACGAGCGGGAATGGCGCTGAGACCGCGTTGGACTCGCCTGACCGGTGGGACATTTGCACAAGAGAGAAGGTGATGTCCACTTGTTTTAAACCAAACCTCATGTTGCGAATGCAAAGCAATGGCAGAAGACTTTTAGACACTTCATGGTCATGGCATTGCTCGCTAGTGTCTATCAGGACATACACTGGCAATGGGCTTACCAGAACCATTATACAAAAGCAAAACTGGCTACTACGATATTTTAGGAGTTTCATCCAATGCCACTCAAGCACAAATAAAAACCGCCTACTACAAACAGTCGTTTTCGTATCATCCGGACAGAAATGCGGGGAGTGAAGAGGCCACGCTGCGCTTCTCAGAAATAAATGAAGCGTACACGGTTCTGGGCAATAAAGCTCTGCGGAAAAAATACGACCGCGGATTATTGAGCTCTTCAGACCTCACTGCTGCCAGACCGTCCACCAAAGAAACGTCTACAACGAGCTCCACCAAGCAGCAAAGTGGCCCAAGGAGGTCAATGATGAACCAGGGCGGAAGTGGCAAGGTGTTTGACTTTGACAAGTTCTTCAGAGCTCACTACAGCGAGCAGCTCCAGAGGGAGAGAGACCTCAGAGTGCGCAAAGTGGAGATGCAGAAGCGCAAGGAGCGTATGGCGGATCAGAATGCGGACAGGATGATCGGCCTTGGAGTGGCGCTGCTTATGTTATGACTCTGGGGATTTTTATGAGCTTCAAACGAGACTGAAAAGTGCAATAAAATAAGATCTGAAATGTCTTGAATAGATTTTTACAGGTGAAGGCTACTTTTATCTTCCATTCTGCATTACTTATCCAGGTTGCTGCTTTTTGTGCAATATCCTTGAACTGTTGATTAAGTGCACTTAGAAGAAAGAATACATGACTCCTGGCACAGGGTCGAGGTTTTTGCTATTCAAACGCGAGAGCTAGTGTTATGACAGAGTGGGTCTCATCAAGACTAGAGTTGTCTCGTACAGTCTGCTACTGGTGCTCTTCGACTTTTATAAAGTCGCTCGATTGTTTAAAATGCATTACAGCCATGTATTTAAGTGCTCAGACTTACAGTTCCATGTTAATTAAAAACAAGAATTTTAAAATAACTTAATTACAGCTGAATATGTTTTGTTTGGCAGATGACTGTGGAATTAAACACCACAAAATTTGTTTTGTTCTCTAAAATAATTTATTTTTAAACCGTAAGTTATCAGAGGAATCCAACTGTGTAATTCAATATAAATAAAACTGTTAAAGTTTCCCCACCCATGTTTTTATGTTCTGCTTTGATGACAAAAAAGGGATATTGTTAGATATTGTTGGATACTATTTCGTCACAATATGTAAAATCACTAAATTAAATTCAAAACATTACATTTGGGTCTCATATGACAGGGTTGAGAGCATCATAAAGGCGTTGCACGGCCAGCTCCACCATTTCTCTGAGAGACTCATCTTCATAGCCATTCTCCTCACACACCACAGTCTACACACAAACAAGTAGTTACCCCCACATGAAATGTATGTATTTTACATAAAAAAAACTTTGTGTCTTACCCTGCTCTCCACACAGATGTGAAGAATCCTTTGGTCAACTGTCACTACAATAGTTTTACCACCAATGAAAGTCACACATTCCTCTCCAAACAGGTCCCTTAAACATAGTGTGAAAATAAGAGTGAGTGAAACACAGAAGTTTCAAAAATGAGGCACAGAGGCACTTACTGCAGCATGACTTCGAGTCGAGCCTGGAACACGTCCATATCCATTTGTTACTCTGGGTTTCCATTACTGAAACAACAACATCAGAAAGTAAAAAACAGAAATTGTTGGCAGGATTTTATCTTTTAAAGACAAAATCTGAACATTTTCTCTTTTAACTAGATCAAGACTAGCTCTAAATGGATCAATCTAAAATAACTGTAAAACAATGCATGTTTTCTATGCAGATTTAGATGTCTGTCAGACAAACCCTTCTGGGCCTTTGGATTAGACTGCACCTCCAGCACCACAGTTGTTACCGCGTCAGCGTACATGTCATTCAGGGGGTTCGCTATCCACTAAAAACATCCAAATATTAGAGTTTTTTTACCATGTCCATGTCATTTCTCTTGTTTTGAAACCAAGACTCACCTCAAGCAACACCATCCCCACTTCATGAACCAAAGTGATGCTTTTGAAGATTTTCAGAGTGTTTTTTTCAGTTCCTTCAAGTTCCTCTACGTCCCCTAAAAACAAGACCAAGCTGTCAAAATAACAGAATGTCTGCAGAACGCGAACACATCCATACCAGTAATGTTTCGTAGGTGGCAGACAAGCAGGGAGTATGGGCCGGTGAAGGGGATCGCCTGGCTCTGCTTCACTGTGCTCACAGTCAGTTCTGTGTAAGCTGTAAACACAAACAGATGAGCACACTAAGTACAAAAGAGACAGAGGAGGATGCTGACACTCACTGGACAGATCACATGGGTTCAGGATGTGGTAGTTAAAGTTCTTTTTCACAAGGATCCCTGCAACTCTTTGTCCCTGAACACACTTCTGATCTGCCAAAGAACCCATCACCTACAAGCAAGACAAAAAAGTCTCAAACATCTAAATTCCCCAAAAAAAAAAAAAATGTATATAGATTTTTCCCAATTACAAGTGGAACTGACCTTGGCTAATTTCTCTCCTCTGAAGTTGAGTGTGACAGCTTCTGTGTTGCGGGGATTATGGACTTCAATGTGCACTTGGTCATTGTCTTCATACTCTCTGATTAGAGCGGCTTTCAGACGAGCCATCTCATTCTGTTCCCCATGAACGAGAATCTAGAGCATGGGAGCAGGCGGAGGGATGATTTTGGTTCTGTGGGACGTGTCACAGCGGTCTGAAACAGCTCTTACCACATGTGGGGGCTTAAGCGCTCTGATGAACTCGCTGGTTTGCTGGTAGTCTGTATGGGCTGAAAAGGAGATGTAGTCCACAGACATCTTCAGCTGCAGCTTTTGTCCTGACATGGTTGTGATCTCCTCTGGCTCCGACATGATGTGCTGCAAGCAACGGCAAGTAAGGGTTTTGTATGCTCAGGAAATGATTTTATTAAAAGCTATATTTGATTAGCTAGTTTACAAATTTTATTGCACATAGTATGACTCGGTGATAAAATGAAACAAAAAACAATACAGACAATTAAAGCTTTCCTAGCCTTTATTCACTATTTTCAAACCAAAATGTTTTATTGTTTGGCCTTAGGATATACTGAGTGAGTGAGGAAAACTAAAAAAATACGCATTTTACAAATCAAATTTCATTATTTGTTGCTTGTCATAGACATAGGATTTTTTGCTGTTTAAAAATTTGAGCTGACCTTGGCGAGTGTCCCCTCAACACAATAACCCGCAATGATGACTCCATTTCTTTTGTCTGTGCACCAGCTCTCAAACAGCTCTCGGGACAATCCACTTTGCATCATTCCTGGAGACGCCATCACCACACTGGGACCGATATCATCAAAATGGTCCATACTCTGCAAAAAAACAACAACATGGAAGTTCTGCATTAAGGCTAACACACGGAACAGACACAGAATGCACCACGTACCTTGAGGTTGCTGATATGTTTGAAAACAAAGGGGTTATTGATGTTAATAGCCTTGCGAATCTTGTCGTTCATTGCATTGACATAGGTTTGGTAAACAGCCATGCACTTCTTTGCCAGAGAGGAGGCGTAGTAGATAGGGATGTCATGGAGCTCAGGGTGGTTCTGCCAGTACTCATCTACAGGGGCACACATTAGCTGTAACACCACACTTTAGTTCAAACTCTGAATGTGACTGGGATCTAACCGAGAATGAGCAGCAGCTCCTGGGCTCGTCCTAAAGCGAAGACTGGGATCAGACAGCGGCCCTCGCGGTTCACAATGTCATGGACAGTGTTACAAAAGCGTGCCTCTCGCTCTTCTCTTTTCTCGTGAATGTGTGTGCCGTAGGTGGACTCCTGAGATTTACAAGCATTAGGTGTTAGCTTTGTGGTTTAAATTACACAAAATGATGGATTTGAAATGGATTCATTTTGGAATATTGTTATCTAAGAAAAAACAGACGGAAAGTTGTGTTTTGCTTCAATAACAAATGTTTAAGTAATTCAATAACAAATGTTTGAGTAACCATGTTTTCTGCATCTC
Organism: Mugilogobius chulae; assembly: GCA_038363315.1. Classification (NCBI taxonomy): domain Eukaryota; kingdom Metazoa; phylum Chordata; class Actinopteri; order Gobiiformes; family Gobiidae; genus Mugilogobius; species Mugilogobius chulae. The sequence continues at coordinate 13,002,502 of CM076406.1, read as the reverse complement.
CAAAGCTGAAAATGCCCTGTTCCACACAGTGATGTCAATAAGTGGTAGTTTTAAAGTTAACAGCTTTTCAGACTTAATTGAACTGGTTTACACAATTTCCTATTCCAGTTACCAGACTGCCTAAATTGTTGCATATTTAATTTTAATCCTCTGTTCACTTGTGAACCACTCTTCAAATTTCCAAGTGAATCAAGTGGCAAAAGATTAAACAAGGCTAAAACAATAGCTGTAGCTGACAATTTGGACATTTACAGAGCTTAAGTTGTACAAAACATTCTACTGAAGGTGAATGAAGCATATAAGTGTTTTCAATTCAAGTGAAGAATGCTACCTAAACAAGCAGGATTACTGTGTGAAACAGTGTGAATGAAGCGAAACGGAACTTAAGGTGTGTTTTTGGTGAGAAAATGTGATCGTAACATGAATGAAAAATTAGCATAATAATGGTTGACTTACTATAATTAGGATGTCAGGTTTGACACTAGGAATTTCAGCAGCCATTAAATGTCTATCCTCTTGTCGAGAGAAATCTCCAGTATAAAGCAACTTTGAAAAAGAAAAGAATAATTCATCAAAGCACGCAACCTTCGGTCACCTGGCTATTAAAAAAATACTTGTTTTAACAGTGAATGTAGCTGAAATGCAAAGTTAAGCAACTGTTCTCACCTTGACTCCTGCGATCTCAATCATGAACATAGCCGCTCCTAACACGTGACCAGCATGATAACACCAGAACTTAATTCCTGCCACCTCCTTGACCTCATGGAAGTTGATGGTCTCAATTTTGTCCATACTCTCCTCCAGGTCTGTCTCCGTGTACAGCATGTCATCAGCCGAAATGTTACTACAGGTTTATAGAGGTTAAGATGGAATAGAACAGATGTATGCATCAGATATACAGTGTTATTCCAACCTGACTTTGACGTAGTCTGACAAGAGCCAGCGATAGATGGCTTTAGTAGCATGAGTCATGAAAGTCCGGCCTTTAAAACTAGTCTTCTGGAGAAACCATGGCAGAGCTCCACAGTGGTCCAAGTGGAAACTGACAAATGTACAAAAAACAGTCAAAACAAATTTGGCGTATACAAGAAATGTGAATGAAAAACTTACTGGCTGATTAACAACAGGTCTATCTCAGCTGGGTCAATCAAATCAATGTATGGAAGGGCATCCATTCCCTCCAAACCAGGATGAATCCCACAGTCCAACTGAGAACAGACACTTCACATGAAACTATAGTGGCATGCAAGTTATTTAAATTTTCTAAATGTAATTATTTTATTGTGATATTCATTTAATCGATTCTGTTTTTTTGTGTTCTACCTAATCACACACATCCACACAAAAAAACAGGTTCAATGATTTCTTGCATTTCAGGGGTAATAATAATAGTACAATGAGCAACACCAGACCATGTACCATTATTTTTCTTCCTTTAAATTCGAGAATTATGCAGGACCTCCCAACCTCCTGACCAGCACCCCTGTTGAAGAAAGAAAAAATAATTAGCTTTGTACTGATGCAAAATAACAAAATTGCTAGAAGAGCTTACAATGGTCGAATATGCAGCTGGTCACTTTCTTCGGCAGGAACGATGACGTCCACTTTGCGTCGTACAGCCATCATTTATTCTCAGAGCAAGAATAAGACACCTTCTTTAATGCTTTATGCTACAATAATCTATCCATCATGTAAATCTACGCTCCAGCACATATTTGAATAAGTGGGAGGGCCTCAGACAGTGGGCCTGTCTGTCTGACACGCAGAGCACTTCCGCCGAGGTACCAAAATACATCCGGAGAGAAGCAGAAGCCAGCCATTGGTTCCTACACCTTGGTTCCCAGTGACACCCGATGGAAAAATACTCCAACTTCACTAAACTCGCTTCTTTATAAAGCTTGGCACTCGTTTTGCTCGTTGTTTCGTTTGTGTTCGAGAACTTTGTGACATCCAAGAGCATACTAGTTACTTTTTGAAGAAATAAGTATCGCGTGAAGTTGTCGTGTCTGCGCTCGCTTTAAGAGTTTTGGGTGGAGACTGTGGTTAAAGCTGATGATGTCGAGTCAGCTCCAGTCAAACTGAACATAAAGAAAGAGACCTTTTGCTGAAATATAAGATCCGGAGGCGAAGGTTGCACGGAAAAGTGATCCGAGTAGTTGTGATTCAGGTTGGCGATACTTTTTAACCCTAGTGACAATTAAGCCTTTTGTTTCAGACTGTTTTGAATGACTGTGTACAGATGCAGACTTAAAAGTAGATTCTAACATTCGCAGAATGCGTGCCCAAAACTATTCATGTCTTCAATAAATTATGTGATGGAGCACCAACGAGGCCAACGAGTTATAAATGTTTTATGACACACTACTGTGCCAGTGAGCAGAGCATAGATCTTTGGCTGTGCACCACTCAGAGGTGGGCTTTTAAAAGAGACCTATTGTGTAAAACTATTTAGTTTTTAACCTTGTTATAACTGCCTTCTCTCATCATTAGTTTGCACAAAAGTTTTTTTTTTTTAAAGAATGATTTATGCATGTTTGAGTATTGTTCTGCAGCTGATGATTGAGTGACCGAGAAAGTTTTGTCTTCCCCTACCACCTATCCCCTCCCACTTGTCTGCATTTAATAGTGATTATTCAAAGAAACAACTTTGTAATAGTAAAACATGTATGGTTCAAAAATAGTCATATAGCCACGTTATGTTAACCCTACCCTTGTTAACCCTTGTAGTGTTTTACAAAAAAAAAAACAAAATGTAAATTACTGCTCTACATACATTAATTTATTCCCAAAAATACAGAAAATGTTAATGAAACTTTTCTGGTGGAGGTGGAGTCTTCTGCTCGCTTGTCTTTGTCAGTGTTGAGCAAGTTATTATAATTGTAATAAATTATGTATTACCAGTTACAGGGATAAACGTGTTATATTGCTAATAGAGTATAACCATCTTTAGTACGTAACTGAGTTGCACTACTTTGACTTTTAGTTGATCAAATATTTTTTTAAACTATGGCATTGTGCAATAGTAATTCTACTATATGTTATTTATGACTGATTTTTATAGAAAAGTTATATCACAAAACTTAACCTTTGACATTGTAACTAAAAACCTATTGTCAACGTTTACTTAACTAATGAGCTATATTACTACATAACTGAAAAAAAAGAATATATTAAAACAGTTAGTCTTGTAATTACATAATCTAACCCTTACAGTTGTTTGGCCCAAAGCTTTCCACATTAAGACATTCACTTGCATGTATTAAGTTACAAATGTATTTGCCTAAAAATACACATGTATTCTATAACAAAGCAGGGTTGTTTCTACCCAGATCTGGCGTGTGATTTGGCTCAGTGATTTCATTTTAAGTGCTATTCAAACATTCTAAAAAATTCAGCTTTCTAAAGTCAGCTAATTTTTATGTAAAGAGCACTTCACCAGAAAAGTTACATTCCATAGAAAAATAACTGGGAATGGTTCAGGTTATGTTGCTCACACTCAGCAGTACTTTTAACAATATTTCTGAAATAATCTTTACAGTTTGGGGTCCCAAGGTGGGATGCAGCCGTCATGGTGAAGAATGTTCCGTAAAGTAAAGAAGCGTCACAGTAGCAGCAGTTCTCAAAGCAGCGAGATCAGCACTAAGAGCAAAGTACTGTACATTCTCCATCCACAGCTACTAACTGGTGATGTTTATATAAAGCTCTAATGTTACCCTGTGTCTTTCAGTCTGTGGAGTCCAGTCTAGGAGGGCTGTCCAGGTCCAGCACTGTCGCCAGCCTTGACACAGATTCTGCCAAAAGCTCAGGTGTGCACCAGTCGTCATTTTCGCAATACTTTTTCCTTCAGAACATATTTCATAACTTATGGTTTAGCAACAAATAAATCATAAATGTTGCTTAGTGATGTCGATGCTCTGGGTTGTGCAGGGAACAGCTCTGAGGCATGTGCAGAGTTCAGGGTGAAGTATGTGGGAGCCATAGAGAAGATGCAGTTTGATATGAGCAGGACTCTCCAGGAGCCTCTGGACCTCATCAACTATATCGACACAGCTCAGGTAACTTTGGTTTTCCTTATGATAGAAATGATATGGCATTCAATTTGTGCATGACTACCGTACTATAGATATACTGAAATTGAAATACTATGCAACACAAAATTAGGATTTTTTCTCCTTCAACAGCAAGATGGGAAGCTGCCTTTTGTGCCGATGGAGGAGGAGATGATTCTGGTGGTGTCCAAGCATGGAGTCAAAGTGGCCTCAACTGACCAGTGTGTGAGTGCTATAAATGTGGATTTTATTTAAAAAGTATAATTTTTTCTTTCGAACTTCCATTTCAGCTTGTGCTTTTCTGTGCAGGATGTGCTGCATCGTCATCCTTTGTACCTGATTGTCCGAATGTTGTGTTATGATGATGGCCTTGGGGCAGGAAAGAATCTTCTTGCTCTTAAAACCACAGACTTGAATCAAGAAGAGTGCAGCATCTGGGTGTACCAGTGCCACAGCTCGGTGAGTACGTCCATTCAAGCCAGCAGTACATTTTGAATAACCCTTCTCCTTGTGTAAAATGCAGGAGCAGGCCCAGGCCATCTGTAAGGTACTGTCAGCAGCATTCGACTGTGCTCTGGTGTCCGAGAAGTCTTGACCAACAGGTGCTACTCCAAAAAATGAATGCCTTAGCTCATGAAATATGCAGCAGCTTCTATTAAGACAATACAAATAATATTTTTGTACCTCAAAATGTACTGTAAATGCATTTGGTACAACTGTACAGATGCACACACATCAGTGTGAGTTATCCGGTACTTTGTACGTCAGTACAACATTGCAATGTTATTGGTACATAGGATCCTTCAATGAATCCTTTTGTTTTATCCTTAGAAAATTACTGTTGTGAATTGTGTGCTTTTACTTTCCTTCTTACATTTGTTATTATTTATAGCTGGTCATGCCTCGATTATTTGGTCATGCCCTCGATTATTTGGTACTTCAACTTTTGATTTTATATTTACCATTATGTGCAATTTCTGCATAAAGTTTTTTTTTTCTAGCAAATTATAGATTTTAATTATACCTATTTTTTAACTCATTGATGGTGTTGTTTTCAAAATAACTTATTTATTCATGGTACTTGCAAATTATACAAGTTCTTTTGTTCTTTTGTCTCAGTGTATGGTGTTGTACAGTGATTTTGTACATGTGTATTAAAATCACTTTTGCCACCAGCGATGCATGTTCTGACGTGCTCCCCTGCAGGGGGACATGTGGAGCTCAAATTATTCTAACGAGGTAACAAATCTGTTCCATTGTCAACATAAAAAATAAACTAGCTTTCATACTGAGATAATTATTGATTTTTATATTTTATTTCTTTTTTTCTATTAATGCACACAAGTCCAGCCAAGGCTGAGATACAATTCTGCTTCACCCAGGCACATTCATTATTACATTCCATTAAGTAAAATATAAACAACTTTTTTTTTTACATGAAACCAAATATCTGTGTCCAGTGAGTCAACTTTCATTTCATTCTCTTTGTGTCACTCGCAAACCAATGGAATGCTCAGGTTCAATGTGTCCCAGTTTTAAGTATGTGTACGTTCAACAGTCCAGTACTAGCTCAATAAATAGCGGCGACAAAAATGTTAAGTATTCTCTCTAATTCAATCTGCTACAAGACACACCTGAAATGTTTTCATTGTGTAAAGATGACCAAAAACAGTCTTTAGTAATAGTCCAGAAGTGCTGGTGACACTGGAGATGCTACTTGCCCTACATATCTGCTGGATTACAGGAGTGACCCCCTCAGTCTGCGATGTAGTGCACAAAGCTGACTGGAAAGGCTCCTCTTCTCACGGGGTCGCCCTCGATGTGTCCGAGCTGTGAGCAGAACACAACTTACAAAACAAAGACAACACAACAGATTCTACTACAGCAGTCACACAAACAACCTACAACAATGTATTATTTGCAATACATTTACTCACTCTGGGCTGGCTACATACAAACAAGGAGGCAATGAGTGGATGAGAACTAAACTGGACAAAGAAAATTTACGATTTCGCTATCACAAATACTGGGAAAACTATCACGTTAACTTGAAAACGAATTACCTCTGATGAAAATATCTAATGTTGTTTACACCTGAAATGAGAAAGTTCTATCTTCATACTCATACTGACTTAGCTCTGCATGTTGCTATAGTGATCAAACCATGCTAAAGTAGTCTTCATTTGCGATACAGGAAATTCTTTGTTTAGCTCACCAAGCAAACCAATACTGTTGCTTTGTCATCTCTATAAATGTACTTTCACATTGCTGAGATACTGACCCACCACTCCTGGTCCTCCTCTCCATCCACCACAATCACCTCGCCTTCCGAAAACGTCAGCTCATCTGGGTTATCTGCAACACACTTGTACATGGCTTTGACTCGCTTTGGCCTCTGCTTCTGCAAACACACAGGGACAGGGACAGGGACAACTCTTAGACATGTCTGACTTAAACAAAAAAAACATTAAAAACTGCAGTTAGGGATATAAAGAACAGAAATATTATACAGTTACTCACTGTGTAAGCCTTTCTATGTGTCGGCCCCTGAGACACACACTGACCACTGGAGTTCTGAGGGCAGCCGGGCACTTCCTTTGCTGGAACAGGAACAGGCAATGACATCACATCACATCTCGTTTGACAATAAACAGGCTTCCCATTCTCTCTGTGTTAAACAGGAAGACGTTCTGCACAGTTGGCAGAATGAGTTGCCACTTTGCTGCTTAGGATACTCACCAGTTCTTTCAGAAGCTTCACTTTGAGCAAGGGTTCCGCGGTTGTAGCTTTGGTCATATCTAAAAAACAAATAACTTGCATAAGCGACCTTTTTTTTTTTTACATTAAAGCCATTTGATTTGCCCCTTCAGCTCAGGCAATGTTGACATTTCTTTGTGGCTATATATAATCAAAGATTGTAATTCCAGAGAAAGCACAGGCTTGACAAAAGTAGCATCATGTGTTAAGAGTTTACAGGCCTTTTCCCACTGTAGGAATTTTTTTCAGCTCCAGTCCCCATTTTAAACACGATCACACTATGGAGCAAGCATTATGGACTGGGGGCGCACATTAGCAAACTTTTATTTTTTAGCTCCTGCAGGTACAGGTACTTTTCCAGTCAGACCAGGAACCTTTTGGTGAGTACATTTACAACAGGAAATTTGTTAGGAAATGTTTTATACATTCTCACATTTAGATGAACTTTCCTTATTCTTAAAGGTTGTATGGAGATTTTTCAAATCCAACAGCTGTTTGCCGTTTTTCAAATGATGCACATGTGTTTCCCCTCCCATTGCCACGCCCTTCACTGCAACTGGACCATTGAGTTACTTAGGAACACTGAGAGTTTGCTTGACAGGTTGACAGGCCAATAAATAACGAGGTACCTCGTTATCTATTGGTCAACGCTTTACTGGCCTCATCATGTCCACACTTTATATATTTTTATAATTATTTTTTTTTTAACATAAGTACAAGGCTGTTACAAATCTATGCAACAGTTTTTGACCAAGACTGACAACTAAAATTTTGGAAAATCCTACATACAACCTTTAAGAAACATAATTTAAAAGAAGTCCAAAATAAATTATTTTTTGCCTAACTCTTTCAAGGAATTACAGTGAATGCGGTAATGTTTTATTGTTAATTGCAGTGATGTTTTCGGTTTTGTAGATAAAATTGTATGTGGTATCAAAAAAGACAACTTTTGTTTTCCCAACACCAATTAATTACACATTTACATGCTTCAGACTTTACAGATGCTAATGTTAAAGCTAAAGCTAGTTAGACCCACTTTCAGAGACTGGGGTTGTGCTAACACAGACTTGGGGACAGGAAAGTTCATCTGAGAAATGTTGGGACTAGTTCTTGTTACTTTTTGAAAGCGCCTCATGTCTCTGGGTCTTTAACCAATGTCAAATTTATGTATTCTTTGTGGCATCCACAGCTTGCTGCCTCTTTTTAAAATTCTGGATCTACTCGAAATGAAAAAGTGCTTATTTTCAATAATTCAAGAGATTTCAGTACAACTATAAACTTCAGCTAGCGCCAGTGGAGAGCCAGTTGTGCTTAGTTTCTCAGTTGTTGTACTATTCCATCCCAGTGTATTGTGAAATGAATACACTTACCTCGCAGACGAGCGAGGGGGGCTGCTCTCAAGCCCGACTTGGACGTCAACACAGAGGAAGTCAGTCCTGAAACACAAACGTGGACCAGTGTCATACTATACAGTATATACACATACAGTATAAAATACACAGTAGTGGCTGGACAAAGGGTTTCACACCTCCAGCTGAGATGAGTCGGACGGGAGGAGCTGGAGGGTGCATGTTAGGTGGATCTGAGGATGATCTCTGTCGCCCACATATATCTAAAGAACTAGGTTTCCAGTTGGATGCTGATGTTTGAGCTGTCCCTCCCAAACCAGGCAACTGAACTGAAAATACAGATCGAAGTGTTAAGTCTGTGTCCATAATCTCCTGATCAAATACTATGCTTGTTTTGAACTGTTTTACAATAATTACAAATAAGTACAAGATTTGTCTTAATGCACATACAAAGTAGTATATTGTGTAATTGTTGACATACCCAGGTTTCTTGGAGGCAGTGGAGGAGCAGACCCAGAAGAAGAAAGTCCACCCTGAGTGTTGGAGCTCAAAATGGTGCCATATGTTTCATTGTTGACCATGAAAGCTCTATGCTTGTCCTTTAGGCCATCACGACTGCTGGAGAGGTGGCTGTTAGTGCTAGGAGTGTAACAGCTGAGGGGACGTTCCTCTCTGCGCAGTGGGCTGGGCTGTTCCACAGGTAACAGCAAAATCAGTACAAAGTAATTCATCAAACTCAAGCTTAATATGATTATACACTCTTTCTTCACCTTCTCATCCAAGTCCTCATCGCTTTCATCCAGGTCGTCATGGCGCAGACACCACTCGTACTCCACATGGACATGACCGTGGAACTTTCCCGCTAGTGCCTGATTGAGCTGGACACAGGCAGATAAATAAGAAAGATGAGTTCGTCACTGAGAAAAACAAAAAGTAATACTCACCAGCTCCTCACACTGAACGTGTTTGAGTCGACGGGCGATGTCTAGAGGAGTTTCTCCGGACTCATTAGCTGCAAACCACCACCAACATGTCATCAATGTGTCCACATGAACTCAAACTGGAAAATGTTTTCTGAGCTTGGACAGCGAATGCATCACGTGTGTTCTTACCAATGTCTATGGAGGCCTTCCCTCGCAGTAGTAGTTTGAGGCACTCGCTGTTGTCTGTAAGGCAGCAGTAATGTAGGGCTGTGCTGCCTTTGGTTGTCTGCTTATCCAGGTTCAGACTGCAAGCACAATATGTAAAAGAGAATACATAATCATGCTTCACACCACAGCCATTTAAACAGGATTTGTTGAAGCTCTTAGAGTTAACCTGTTCTGTGTGAGGAAATCCACAATATGAAGGGAAGTTCTATCAACCAATCTCACAGCCAGGTGTAGTGCCGTCTCTCCTGGTTCCTTGGTAAAGAAATTAAGTAATGTTGAGACAGTGCAAGAAAGTTTGCAACAGGTAGAATATAAATGTTTTGGGCACTAACATGCTCGTTGGCCAAAGGAATGGGCTCCATCAGGTCAACTCCCTCGGCGTAAACCTGGAGGAGAGTGAAGATGTCCCGACACTTCACAGCTTCACACAAAGCTTGAAGCCGGGACCCTGCATCCGGACATTTCTTCAGTGCAAAGCGTTTCTCAGTGTATTTGGCTACAATAAAATCTTTTCTTGTCTGCCTAGTGAGACACAGGAGCAATAGAAGTAGACATTACTTTTGTACAGTTAGATCGTTATAATTTCTGCCTAAGCACAGCAAAACACACCCCTATATCATCCTAGAACTAAAACATAAAAAAGCTCAAATTCATTTAATTCTGTATGCATAGAAGATGCCTTACATGTCACTGGCTGGGTTTGGTTTCACCACACTTTGAGCAGCTAAACCCGCCTCCATGATTTCATTAAAGCTTGCATTCCCCACATTCTTGGCCAGCTGTGGAGTACACACACATCAGAGCAGTATTTTACAGTCATCAGAGCAGGACTGTCATCAATGGGCTTTTAATCTGACCAAACTGGTCTGGTACTGTCCACACTTTTTTTTTCTAGAGAATCACTTTAACATTTAGGAAAGTGAGAAAATCTATCGAAAGATTTATATTAGAACTGTAGCAGAAACAGGGATTTTGTCAAGACATTAGGGAACTGAAAAAGTTTTATGCTAAATATCAGCGGGTGTAACTATTTATTTACACGAACTTGGCTTCATTCAGATCAACTCGTAAATCACAATCCACATAATGGGCATTGGGCACTCTCCTGTAGTATTGGTATCATACAATATAATGGACAACACAAGACCAGCTGACAAAACATCACATACCAAGAGCTCTGAAGTGCTGAGGACATCCAGAGTGAGAGACTGGATCCTGGAGAAGTGAACCCCCAGCTCCCGGTGGATCCCTGAACACTCGATGCACGTTAGGATTCCTAGGTTTGTGGAGAGCCATGTGGGGTCTGAGAGGCAGAATCACAGAGGGTTACACTAGAAGAATAATTTGACTTTTGTTTATTTTTATTGAGATTTAGTGGGGGAGTGATCGTAGTGTCTACTGAGATATTCACCAATAGCAGCTAAAAAAAATGGACAGTTCCACTAGTATCACATGTAAGTGTTTATATCCTGCTGGGCGTGGCCAGCACTCACCAGGAGCCCCACAGTCACAGCATTCACCGTTCCCGCTCATCCTCTTCACCTCTCCCAGAATGGCCCTGGTCAGCTCTTGTACGATGTTGTTCTCTCCAGTGTGCTGATTTCCTTTAAATGCCTGGTTTAAAGCCTCCTCTTTACTGTTCTGCAGCACTGAGATCCATCTGCCATGAATCACACAATGAGAAGATAACTTGGTTAAAGCAGGAGAAAGCTGATACTTTGATGGCTCTATAATGGGCAGGAGAGGTGTGTGCTTGTGTTTAGGGCAGCTAAAGTTAAAGTACTTACATTTGACAGTCCTGATCATCCTCAGCCTGAAAGTGATATGTTCTGTCATCTACAACAAAAACACAGACACGGCATTTATGCCAAAAAAGAAATTACAATAGAGACTTCCGCACACGCAAAGAAATTGTTCTTACAAGCCCTTTCTTTTTTAAAGATAAATGTATTAAATGAGCATACCAATTATCCTTCATATGCAGTTACAGTATCACCTCATTGTGTGTAAGCTTAAACCAGATGGCAACACATTTTTCCATAAATCAATGCCTAATAAATGTTCATCATAATACGGACATTTCTGTCAAATATAAGGCATTTAATTCAGAATTTGCATAATTTATGTAATAATAAGCACACGCGTGGTACAAACGCTAGTTCCATACAAAAACACAAAAATATATAATGCTCCAGTCTGGTTTACACTATGATGAACAATATAACAGATGAGCAGTTACCGCAAAGCTGTATCTAAATAAAGAAAGTGTAAAAGAAACATTATGATCTTACGAGAGATGAGGTCAAAGCTCTTCTTCTCCTCTGGGTTGTGTTTCACCTGACAGGTTAGCAGGTTCAGTTTTGCAGGCAGTCGGTTGGCCTGAAAGACAAGCATTTTATTTAATTTTTTAACTGGAATCAGGTTATTGAACACACAAAAGAATCAGATAGTAAAGAAACATGATAAAAAGGAACAAAGGAAATTAAGAGCAAAGGGCTTTTCATCAGTGCACAGTAACAGTAACAGTGGGTGGATTCAATGCAGTTCTGCTGTAGCAGTACACTCTACATCAACAACAGAAAAGTTTGCTTACAGTGCCATGTGAAATCGTCAGGTATCCATTTCTTGCAGTGCACTTTCTCTTCTGCCAAACTTTTCGCAACCTGCAGCAAAAATGTTAATAATAAGATAAATTAGCATACTGTATATACAATCCAATCTTGCATGTGTGCATTTTTAAGCCGCTCAAGCAAGTATAGTATTTTTTGAAAACTTAAAAATACCATTTCGTCATAAGTGAGCTCTCACCCATCACTCTTCTTGTAGAGAAAGCCGCTGCGCTCTGTCCCGTGCTCCTTGTTTCCCTGCGGCTGGTGAAGGCTGTAGGTTGTGGAGGGCCTCACCTGAGACTCCTGAGGCACACATAGGCAGACTAGTTAGGATGACAAAGTGCTTTTCTGACAAAGACATTTCAAAGCACAAGTAATGAAAGAATATGGGATAAAACATTAAGAGGACAAGAAAAACAAGCACAGTAAAAGCCACTTACTCTTCTAGACTTGTGTCGGATGCAGCAGAAGGAAAAAAAACAAGCCAATGACAAGTTAATCATGTACTTAACTATAAACTGTCCTGAACAAAATCCGCTATTAAGGGTTGTGTGAGTAAAAAGATTGTCATGAAACTTAGACATAAAGTTGGGAAAAAATTCAGGATTGAACCTTATACCTCCTTTTGATCCACCTGCAGAACAGTCTTCAAAACATCTCGTAGTTGAGTCAGCTGCTTCCTCTCCTCGTCTTGTACCTGTTTTATCTGAAAAGGCACAAAGAACTGGTATTAGATATCTGTCAAACTAAGGCTACAGTCTACTATTGAATTTTATACTGCACCGTATGCAAATCTGTGGCCAGTTTCTCAATTGAGGGCTTTAGGTTGTCCACAGCTTTCAAACCGTCCTGAAAGAAACTGGGAGAAAGAAAAGGACTCGTTTTAGAATATTGAAAGTACAACAGGCTTTACATTTGCTTTATTTCAAGTCTTCTTCATTCTAAGTATGCCATTAGCACTTTATAGGTTATAGGTAAGGAGTCAGTAGATCTCCAATCAAACACAGGACCACAGTTAATGAGCCAACAGTTACACATTTGATTTAATAATTTTACATTTTACAATTAAGCTACCAATATTATACACCAAAATGAGTTATTGCAAGATTAATGTTTTTATGAAGAGTCACACTCCCTCTGCCTCTACAGTTCAATGGTTGTCCATCATTTAGAACTAAATCAAACTTCTCCCACCTCACATTCAGAGAGTTCTGTGCTTAGTTCATTGATTCTACTGAAATTCAAAATGTTTTTTCTGTTCTCCTTGAATTTTTTTTCTCGTAAGCAGCCCAGGGGCATGTTCCCCACAGTATACTGTATATGCAGCGGAATCACCAAAAAGTGTGGCCAGCTTTGTGAGAGAGGAAAGGGTTTGTTGTAGCCAGTGTGTAAAACTTAATTAAGAAAAGATGAGAGGCCTACACTTGGTAAGTGGTTGCGTGGGCAGAGAACTGACATGAGGAAGCGCCTTACTTGCACTGTGCATGGAAGTACTTAATAAGGTTCTGCAGCAGATCCACTCCTTTCTTGATCTTGATCTCATTCACTTTAAGAAGAAACTGCAATCATAAATGGATAAAAAGCTCCATTAAGTCCAAGTTCAATTTATGTTCACTAATTTGTCTGTCTAAAGATTCCTTCTGAGCAGTCACCTCACACATCTGCAGCTGGAAAAATCTTCTCTCTTTCTCCATCTCCTCTGCGATCTCAGCGCCGCTGATTTCAGTACGAATCATCCCATGTTGCCTTGCATGTTCCTTCTTCTCCTTCTCAATCTTGGTGCTGAATTTAAAGAAATAATAATGTCTTCTCAGCGGGTGGTGGATACACAATTTAAGAATTGCAGAGATTTAGGAAAGTTACAGTGTTCACATTAACATTGCAAAATTAAACAGCATTTTATTATTTTAACACACAATACAAATATTTTAATATGAATAATCAGCTAAGATTGATCCTTACACTTTTGTTTCATAGTCCTTCCAGGCTTTATCAAATGGCTTTTTCAAGTCCTGTGAGTAAAACAGCCAAAATGTTAATTCAAACAGAACTTAAAGGACACAGATTCGTTTTTAATTCTATTCTAAAATTGCTTATCAAATACACAGCTGAAGTTTTGTTCGTGAGACACCTTTCGTTCCTCCCAAAAACTCTGTTCTGAATGTCCTTGCTGTCTGATGTCATAGATAGATCTTGAAGATCTTCTGTCAGGTTTTTAAGTCCATAAATCATCACACTCGCTTGAGCATTTTGCAGCATTAGCATATCAGACAAGATCAGTTTGATTATTTACCCTGTGTCATTTCCTTTGTAGTCAGTAGATAGCATTCTAATTACATTTTTGATGTGGGAAAGGTGTTCACATTTTTAATGGTTCTTAGTGCATGGGATTTCAAAGTGGAGGTGCGCAAGGCAGATTTAAAGAAAAAACACAAAAAAGCATCATATTTGCCTTTTAAAATCAATGTTATACAATCTTTAGGGTGGTTTTTATGTTGTTTACAAGCACCTGAGCTATTTATTTACCATGTTAACACTACTCGTAGGCGACTACTCTGGTTCACTAATGTAGTCAGAACTACTACAAACAGCATGTGTAAAAATAAACAGTATTATTTCCTTCAGAAAACATGTTTTTGGGCTTTTGCTTCTGAAGCTAAATCTGATTTAGTACAATTACTAAAAGAGCTTTTTGTCCCAAAAAAAGGAAAAGTAGAGAGAGGAAGCAGCTCTGAGTGAAGGTCAAAAAGAGGTCATAAAAACATGGGCGCGAGGAAGGAAATGTCAGCTCCAAAAAACAGTAACTGAGACTAAAAATACAGGGCTTGGCTGGGCACACAGAGGCACAGACTGCAGAGAACGCATATCCAGCTTTTGGGAGAATACTGACATCAAAGTGTTTTGGCCATTTGACCTTAGTTAAGACTAGGCCATTAATCAAGAGATTGGGAGCTTCAAATTCAGTGATGATGTCTTATTGTTATGGTGGTGGTGGTGTGTGTAAAAATGACACAGATCAAAAATCTATGTTACAGTTTATGTTCAGAAAATTCTTATAAAAAGCCATTGTATTGTATTGTATTTAGTTTTCTTTTTGACCTTACCCCTTTGACTCCCTTCAGGTCTCCTTTGAGAAGACTGTCCAGAGGAAAAGTAATGATGTTGTTCATGTTCTGAAACTGCAACGAGACAAGAGGGAATACAAATATTATTTGGGTTTCTGTAAATTTCATCAAGAAAACTTCACTTTAAGTCATTTTAAATTTTCTGTACAATTAGTGATTAAAAACACATCAGATTTGCATACTGACATGTTTGTTAGAAGCAGCGTACATACAGAATCAGAATACCTTTAAAAAATGTAATATAGTTTTTTACTGTTCAATATTTTTTCCGAATATTTCCCTTCACTATTTGCCACTATGGAAAGCCGGGCATTCAGCTGCTCTGATTCTAAGCTCGCCTCTGTAACACTGACACTGACCTCAAACTCAAAACTCACCTGTTTAAACCGGCCTATTCACTTTTACCAAGCCTACTACTTTTTTCATGTCTTGCTTTTAACAGTCTGACTGTATACAGTAAGAGCCTCATTTGAAAAATTGAATAATCAAATTTACAAACACAAAATAACACAAAGGTTAGTAGACTTTGAGGAAACAGAATCTAAAATATAAAATTCTAAAATACTTAGTTCAAAAATATTTGGAGCTACACTCTTTTTTATCTGCTACTTATTTCCACACATCTTGCTTAGTAAATATATGATGTTTTCAATATGTACCTTTATGGAGAGGTCTGTGAACAAACAAACGAATGAATGAGAAGGTGTATAAAAAGTTTGATTGACTGCGTTCTTAAACATGCATCACATATGGATTCTAAGTCCTAAATATATACAGTACATTATCCTTTGTTTGATCTTCAAAGTACCGGTATATAAAATTCATAAAAATAAATAAAAGCTTCTGAAAGAATGAAGAATTCTGACAGAGCAGCATCACAAAACTATCGAGTCCTCAATTCCATGAGACAGAGCAAACTCACCAGGTTTTTGAACAGGGCCGTGAGCTCTTTGGTGAAGACTGAAAACTTGAGGAAGGCTGAGCCCAGGTCGGGATCTTCTCGGTACACACAGTTTTCTCCAAACTTCTCCAGAGCCTGAGTGTACTGCTCCTCGTTCTCCACATGAGCTAACAACACATAGCCATTAGTTCACCATACTATAACATACTACCAACTGTAAGTGCATTAAAACTTCTTTGTTTGTAGAGTGCTTTTCACAGACACAGAGTCACAAAGCGCTTCTCAGTGAGAACCCCTGTCCCTGTGATAGCGAGCAGCCCTGGGGCAGCTCAGCAGAGGCGGTTTGCCGAAACACCTCGCGCCTCAACCGTCGACCACCAAACGTCCCTAACCTGCATGTTATTGGTTGGTGGGGAAACTGGAATGCTCGGAGAAAACCACCCAGACACGGGGAAGAACAAGCTGTGAGGCCAGAGCTTTAATCGCCCACATACCAAATAACAGAACCAAAGTCAATCAAAGTCAATCAATCTTGCTATGAGATATAAGCTAGTGAAAAAAACAATGTTTGTAGTAACTTGCCAGAAATAGAATGATAGGAAATTGTATATATGTAGGCTACATATTGATGAATTTACTTTATTGAGTAATGTGTTGGGCTTGTAATCGAAGAACATAAAATAGTTTATTGAAACGACATATGGTAACCTAAAGACAAGCAGGAGGCAGTCTTCATTAATAACTACAAATGAACCAACATTTCAGCTCAGACTGAGTCTTTTAAACCTGCTGACACCTCCACACATGGGACATTGTGGAGCCGGGGAGGAGCACCGGGACATGCTGCTATGGTGACGCAGAATGAGGGGTTGGAGCGGTCACTATGACAACCATGGACTGTGGAGATGAATCTAAACTCAGAGACATGAAGCTGGAGCCTCCAGTCAGGGTCCGACAGAAGCTTTAACTTTAGACCAACCAAAAGTCTCTCTCACTCACTTTAGAAAAGGTCAAAAAGTGTATCGTGTTTCCTCAAAGCCTTTTCATTTCTCATTAAATCTGTGTTCTGCTTTACACAGTTTGAAACAAACTTAAGGATTTAAAAGACCCTTAGTGAATGGTCGGATGGGCTTTCCAAACAGGCAGGAGAGCAGATTGTTCTCTGCAATAGTTTATAGAGTTATAGTGTTCATAAAAACAGATAAAATGTACTGAGCCTGGGCAGTTCTCTTTGCACTGCAGTACATCAACTGTGGGTTGTGTTTGTCCACAAGAGTAGCTGTGCTCACAACATGTTGTGGTGTACAGCCCAACCAAAACATGGCTTTATGCTGATGATAAGCATGTAAAAGGGCCCACCATGGCTGAGTAACCACACACAGATTCTGCCCCTCCCAGCTGCTCCTGGGGGTCTAGGGCCCGCAGCTGTCCCTCTGTCCATGGCATATTATTCAGGCAGTGTGAGGCCCCTCAGCAGGACAGCATGTTTTTCCCTGAATAGAGGCTTTAGCGGTGTCCACCTCCAGCGTAATACTCAGCAAACCAACTCAAGAGACGCAATTATAGCACATTCATGACAAATGATTTTTCTGTCTGCCTCAGACCTTTTCAGAAACACATACAAGCTTTACTGCACAGAGAAAAAATTCATTAAGCTGCTTGTTGTTTTAATTTGGCTACACACAAGCCTAAAGACTTAGACCCTGTAGTAGTCTTAAACCCTGCAACCAGTGATTCAGTAACAAACCTGCTTAACCCTAATGTTACTTCTAACAGACTAATCCAGCAGGGCCCAGGTCCACTCACCTAGTCCAGATGTGTAGATGGCCTTCACAGACTTCTTCATTTTATACAAAACACTGCGGTCAACGTCCAGCGCCTGCACACAAATGCATTTTAGAATAAACTTAGATGATATAAAAGGAAATACTATAGAATCCTTTGTGTGTGGTCTACAGGTGCTTATGTCTGAAGATTTTTGAATAAGAAGCGTGGGTTGAAACGTGTGCGGATCCTTTCGTAGTTGTTTGAGAGAACAATTACAGGGGTGATCCAATTCACAGGTCCACTCTACGTGATGATACAGAGATTTTGCACCTCAACAGTTATTTATTATCCTAGATATTTTACTGGAAAGCTGCAAATAAATCCCTTGGCAATAATTAATATCTCAATGGCACGAGGTCCAAGTAAAATATTTACAGATTCAATTAGTTTGAATCATAACTGGAAATGTGTTCTTTGAACCAGTTTCTGTTCCCACGTGAGAGATGTAGTGTTCCTCATAACCACTGGAGCAATAGTAATAGGATATATACCCTGTTGTAACCCTCATGACAAAGTGCCCTTTGCTCAAGGACGAAAAAAACCTTAAGCGAAGGCACCAAACAGTATTGATAAATTATTGTGAAATTTATCAATATACACAAATTTGTACAGTTATTAGTCTCAAAGTACATTGTTTCGCATTTTACAAGGAGAGGCATTCTGTCTAAGTCATCACCAAAAAAAGTTGCAGTGAATGTCTGCGTCACTCCAAGCAGCGTTCTAATCCCAATTCTGTCACCGCTTGTGCATGAGAAAACTGCGCAAGCCCGCGATAGAATGTGTTCTTTATCTGCTTTACGTGCGTGAATATTTGGCTGCATCATACTAGTAGCTCAGTCGCTCCCTATATCAGTTCCTCAGTTGAGAAAGCTAATGTGGACTGCCATCAATGCGTACTGTTTGCGTGAATAGGTAATATCACACAATGGTGGAAAAGCTAGCTACTACAACTATGATGTCCTCACATGGACTAGTATACAGTGTGAAATTCATGACACACTAGTTGTAAAGAGATTCGTAAAATATGTATTTTTTGTCCAATGTAAATCAATGTCGATATAGAGCACGGACACATCAGATACAAGAGAAGAGCAGAGCAGAGACATCTTGCTGAAACACATATAGTTACTGAAAGGGCTCAGTTTGTTAAATAACTACAAGTTACAGATGGTAGGTCTTGATTAACACTTTTTCTAATCACAGGATCAGTCAATGGGAGCAGTGTTTTCAACCTAGAAGACCTAACTTGATCTCTATCGAAAATCACTCACTCAACACCTGCTGTGTGAGCATGAGCGGTCTCAGGCTTAGACAGTAATTCATTTACAAGGACACAAACTCAGACACTGTCTTCGCAGCGAGAGAGCCAATTCTCTCAGGAAGACGCGTGTGAGTCGTTGGCGTAAGGTGCCCAGAGCTGTGGACAAATAATCACAGCATATGAAGCAGATCTTTCATGATAAGGCATCACCATGTTTCAAGCCGACCAGGCATGGTCCCAATGTTGCGTCCTGCTGACCGGAGACTATAGATTGCGTATCATTTTGGCGCGAAAGAAACCCAAAGTAGACAGAACCAGTCATATTTGCTAAGAATAAGAATTCGATCTAAGATTAGCCAATAGCTGCTTCTGAGATCCGAGTAAAACCGTGCATCGACCGTAACTTACCAATGATACCTCACAAGAGACGCTTCTGATATCAATAAAATATATAGTATCCAAATCCCAATGTCAGTTTTACTGAAAAGTTATCATCATTTCAGTCAAATGCTTGGGTAGCCAAGCACTAGTTTATACATCAGACTGTGTGTTTTGATGTTGGCAACATATATAACGTCAACACTGGCCTAACAATGCAATCTCCGATATCGTTTTATTAAGGTCATTGTTTAAATCCTATATAGTCCACTCCACTCACGGAGTTCCACCCTCTGCTGTCTGTTCAAGCAGTAAAACCAATATTTGCCAGAAGTGTTTATGCCAGACGGTTAAACAAAATATGATCATCTATTGAATATATTTCCTATTGCTGTGATATAGTGAGTAGTACTTGTTCAAGAATAACTTATGTCGACATCCTCACACACTTTTCCAAGTGGAACGCAAAAACCTCTCATCCCGTAAACCATCTGATGTAATACTCCTATCTTCAGTAAGGTTTTAACCGTGTGGTTTGAACACAGCTGCTCTGCATCCATCACTCAATTCGTACCTCTCAAAAATTAGAGAGGATTCTTGCATCCGTTTGTAGAAAATTTAGTATTTGAATCCTGCACGCTGTATGGACTGGAGATGAACTCAGTAAAATGTCTGTCCCTCCCTACACTTACATCACATATATACCATTATAGCCGAACACATTCACTTGTCTAGTAAAAAAATTTAAATTATAGCTTATTCAACAAAGTGTTCAAAGATCACTTTAAGTTAATACCAAGTGTATGTGGGCTCTCGAAGAATAGTGCTTTCCCACATTTTCCACTAAGTGTCGCACAGAGCTATGTAAGCAAGAGAATTAGCAGAGTGTGAACCAAGGTAGAGGAGAAAGCAAGATGGACTATTTGCTGTCATTATATTAAAAACAATATTGTTTGGTTGCGACGCAGCATAGAAGCGTGCTTTACGGTCCGTACCCAAGCACACTGATGACTAGGATCTAGTTGGAGATAATCAAATTTCATATGAAATTGATTAAGGTGGAAATATTTTTTATCTTATGCCTAAATAACATGACCAACAGTTATCAATAATAAACCATTTTTGGAGAGCAGATCCACCATAAAATTGGTATAAAAGCGACGTAAAATGCGGCCAAACTGAACGTGGAATCCACCTTGACAAGCTGTGTTTAGTCGCTTTTCATAGTCTGACACCCGGAGAGGATCAATCCATTAGTTCTTGGTCAAAGAAATATTCTAAGAGTTGTACGTGGCACGAGACATGGAGTGAAAAAACTAAAGATGTCCACAAGATATAATGGACACTTCAGTAGATTTTTAACAAGTTCTAGTATTAGATCACTTGCATGCCAGGACACAACTGACCCAAATTATCAGCAAAATAATCTGAACATAGGAGGTATTATGGCCTCATCCCATTTTCAATTGCATCGGGCCACAGTGCCACACTCACATATAAACAAAATTACGCTCAGGACTGTAACTTCTCATTGGCGAGATTGCGTAGAGTGGGATTTGCAGAGTCTGAGCCATAGGGTAGACTGTAGTAGAAGAGATGAGAGTGACTCACCAATGATGGTCGATACATACAGAATGGTGAAATGAAGAGCCCATCAAAGTCCGAACATGTGCCTACTTCTTGAAGCATACAACCAGCAAACACAACTGGTTGCGACCTAGAAGCAAATAATCACTGGCTAGTGTGACTCAAGTCGCGGGACTGGCCAAGAAGAGAGCCACGACACGTAAACTGAAAACATGGATTTTCATCACTCAGAACAGACGTGTAGCATAAGTTAAACTTGTCTATAACTGGTTTACTTGGAGTTACCGATTTTGATGATTTTTGTGGCAAAAGAGTTTGTAGTGGACTGACACTGCATTGATGCGAGAGGCACTATCTACTGCTGCTCTGTAGGGCAAAAATCATTGAAGTGTGTTGAAGGAACACGGGCGACCAAGTTTTGTGACAAACATAAGGGATAACTGGAGTGCTCAGGTTAGGATCAGTGAAAGGCTGTGGAGCACACCGGAAGTGTCCTTCCATGCTGACCCTGTCCCGCTGACTAGCAGCAGCACAGGCGCACAGGAGAGACTGCCGGCCCAACCAGACCAAAGCACGCACAACTACTGTGCGATTAGCCCTTTACCCTGCATTTGATAATCCCAATCGTCGTCAGCTCCTTCCAACCTACCACGCGAGATAGAAATCTGCCTCCCAAAACTCGGCTCATGCAGCAGTGTGTGACGACAGCTGATTGTTCTTACGATGAACCTTGTTCACAAATCAGACCCCAAAACAAAGTAGACACCGTCCACGATCCACATAGACAACCACTTCAGCTTCTTTGCGTTCGTCCTTCCCTCACACAGCACCTGCTCTGACACAGGTGAGTGGCCGTGGGACTTCGTGCGAAATTCAATCTCAAATGCACCTACCTTCACTCACAGTGCTGCGCAGCCGCTGATCCTGAGGTAGGGACATAGTCGCTGGTCGAGTGAAGTTCGCAGGGCGCGTGAGCATTTATAATCCTCATATAGTCTCGCCACAAAACTCGAAAGCAACGTAGATTATTGCTCAGCAGAAGTGGACCCGCTTGCTACGATCATCCTTGAGGACCAGTCATCGTACCAATGCCATGAGCTTTGAAAGTGAGCATCCAATAGTATTATCATAGCTGAGTAGCTAAAAAGAAAGTCGATTCACAAAGTAAATCGTCTGAGTGCACAGACAGTGCAATGTCCCAGATATAAATAGTACAGCATCGTAGAGACTCTCGCGCCTGCCCGGTAGACACTCGATCCTTACGAGAATGCTGTCCTTTACGGCGACGATGTATAGAGCGTTACCTATCATTCCCCTTGCTTCCTGCTGTGATAGTATATCTATTACCTTGAGTGATGTCGATACTATTTAAAATTTCAACGTGCGAGCGCCAGGTCTTTCTACAGTTGTCGTCCAAGGTTGCTTCTCAAAATTGTTCAATTTTCAGACTGCAACCCCGAAGGCGTAATCCGACGCATGTACTGCCTTCCTCCAGGTTGCATGCTAAGACACTGGTCGTGTTCTCCACAGACAGACGCGCACGAAAATTGGAACAATCTAAAAGTAATGCGGACCGTTGGTATAAGGTGAGTGGCAATGAGATAAGCGCGCCCAGTTCACAGGACTGTGATCATAGTCTAATGGACTGAGTATTACGACTTGTGCATGACCAGCTTACGTCTTTGTATACGTGATCTTTCCTTCATCAATAAATTGCATAAATGCATTAAAATGAGTTTTGGCACAAAGGAAATATGCACAACTAAACTACTTGTTGAAGCAATCGTGTTCTAACATGCTTTATCCTCCACAATAAACCTATACAACTCCTCATACATGACTTATCATGCCTGATACAATTATTTTTCTAGATTTATGATATTGTTTTGATTAGTTTGTATTATTACAATTTCTGTCAGCTTTTGCGCTTCTTGCTATCCTTGCTTTTATGTGCTTCATTTGAAGCATTGTCTAAGAGACTTTACCCTCACATATTATGTAAGTCAACTCTTTTCGTTGTAAACTATGAAGGTAGGTAAATGAGAAGCCTCCTGGGAACTAATGTCACAATCTAAGTTATTGTCAGGAAGCAATTTAGATTATAACTAAAGATTTCTATAAAATCTTTATGATTTTGAATACATTATTATTCTTGTTTATACAAGAAACACCCGCAAAACATGATATGAGCATTGTTCTGTCAACTCACGACACAGAACTGATTATTTCCGCAATGAAAAATACAAGATATTATAAAAATAACAATATTATTTTATATAAAAATCTAATTAAGCTGTTTTACATAACCTATTTTATGGTAAGCATTACAAACTAATGATCCTATGTTATATTATTTGTAAAATTACTCTTACTTTAATGTCTTAAGTTTGCTGTATATAATGTATAGTTGAGAATAGATAGCTATTGCACAGAGGATTATTATATCATATTCGCCTGGATCTTTTTCTCTTAATAGAATAGAGGAAAATGCATGTTTCTGTTGGAAGTTAAAATTTATATCTACTGCTCACTCAGCTTCAAGTTTGGTCTTTCCCTCACAAAAATCTAATGATTATATGATTTTATATAGATATTGATGCTTCACATGCTTTTAATGTCCTCAAAGTCCAGTGTAGTCGATGGTACTATTTTTATATATAAAACAGACATATTACTTATCATTCTGATCACAGAAAGATGACGGCAGTGATGTAGCCATGGCTTGAAGGATCTCTTGCAGAAGTGAAATGACATTCACGCCAAGAGGTATCACAGGTCTCTGTTTTTTCTGACACAATGGCGATTTACACCTCCATATCTCTCCTGGAGAAAACCGAGAATAGAACATTACGTCAGAAGTCCACATGGAATCAAATCTCAACCAAGCTCGCAGTTGCTCAACAACGGAAATGCAGATTATCGTCAATTTGTGCTTTGCAATCAAAAACTTTCCAGAATATGGTCTCATAGGAGAGCTCTTGTTTCTACACGTGCTTCTCTAGTGCAGCATTTGCTTCCCAATTCAGTTGATGTTCTGTTATTTCAACAGCTACGTCGCTTTATCAGATATGTCAGAAGACAGGAATAGATCCATCCAATACATTTTAGCCCATGGAGGACTCTTTTTATCATCCAAGCATAATGCACAGTCTTCGTATCCATAACCGGGCAGGAATTGAAACGCACCTGTTCGTTTTTCAGAATGCTAATATGTTACTAGTCCCAAAAAATCATGTCAGCATGGATACTTCAACATAATTAAAAGTCATCAACCATGACAAAACGAGGACTCATAGTGTTACCATGTAGCCTCTTAATTATGTATATTCGGAAGAATATAAATAAGACCAATATCAAAAAACACCACAATATACATTCTCTATTTAGAGTGGCTTGTCTCTCCGAATATAAATCAATTTAGTTGTCAGACATATAGGCACAACTGAACATCAGACACAATGTAATGCCCAGCTGATTAAGAGAAATGGAAGCCCAAATAATCTTCAACTCATATCACAACATGACTAACAGATAGAACTTAACTAGAAGTCAGTTAACAGAATTGCATTACCCATTTTTAGAATGCACCTTCTCAGTACTACTATATATTATGGATAAGCCAGTTGGTGAATATGGGGGGGAGGGGGAACGGGACATTTGGAAGTAAGAAACACAAAACACTTACACTGGTCTCTCATTCTGTTCTGACTGTTTAGATGGGAAAGACTTTTAGTTTTGAGCTCGTATGAACAGTTTTGGGAAAGAGACTGAGCTTTTGATATTGAGCTGTATGTTCCACAGAAATGTAAAATCTTTTGTCCAAATGATTTTAAAGATGTAAAAATAACTAAACCAATGGTGAAAAGCTTCAGTGTATTCGAGTGTATAATTCTATTCTGTTAGCTGGACGTCAGCCACAGTGAGAAACATCTAACATTTTGACCTGCAGTGCTCACACAAGGGATGATGCATTTTGGGGGCAATGACGATTCACATGACAAAGACATCTGATTTTGACTCATATCTAAAGTGTTTTGGGAGAGATATGAGCTTGTGCAGGTGATCCATGGTGTTGTGCTCAACCATCCAGGTTATTTTGACAAAGTGACTAAGTGAACGCAAAGAGCCAAAAGCAAATGAGAAAGATTTTTGCCATTTTGATGGAACTGACTCTTTACATGGAAAAGTAACTTACTAATGAAACATAAACAAACAGTTTTGGAAGAGAAATGTGCTTTTGCTG
The DNA here is from genome assembly GCA_038363315.1 of Mugilogobius chulae. Lineage (NCBI taxonomy): Eukaryota > Metazoa > Chordata > Actinopteri > Gobiiformes > Gobiidae > Mugilogobius > Mugilogobius chulae. The sequence goes on along the minus strand of CM076406.1, from coordinate 12,977,265 downwards.
GTGATCTGTGATGTTGTGACGAAGTGTCAAATTGTTTGGCTGATCTGATCTGCAGTTTTGAGAATGTCATCTCAGTTTCAAGAAATGAGCCAAACCTATAGAAAAAAACTGTAATACAGACTTGAAGTTTTCTAAATGTAACATTTTCATTTCATTTTCAATAAACTTAAACCAAATCATCAGCTTGGATGGATAGATAGGACAGAATGGACAGACAGACAGGACAGACAGACAGACAGACAGACAGACAGATAGATGAATAGATAGATAGATAGATAGATAGATAGATAGATAGATAGATAGATAGATAGATAGATAGATAGATAGATAGATAGATAGATAGATAGATAGATAGATAGATAGATAGATAGATACTGTAGATAGATAGATACTGTAGATAGATAGATACTGTAGATAGATAGATAGATAGATAGATAGATAGATAGATAGATAGATAGATAGATTTATAGATAGATGAATAGATAGATAGATAGATAGATAGATTTATAGATAGATGAATAGATAGATAGATAGATAGATAGATAGATAGATAGATTAGATAGATAGATAGATAGATAGATAGATAGATAGATAGATAGATAGATAGATAGATAGATAGATAGATAAGATAGATAGATAGATAGATAGTCATGTCCCAAATACATATTTAATGGACTCACAACAATAGGGTCAAAAGGTCAGCCGTGGATGTTCCTCTCATAATATTCAGTCAGTAATGAAAATCAAATGTTCTGGTGCGGAGTTAAATACCTATTTATTTCGGCCTACATCGCATGATGATCGAAGATGATTGATTGTCTAATAATCCCGGTCTATTAAAAATCTCATTAATTACACTGCAGAGCTTTTTCTGCTCAGCTTTATCCACATGTCCTGTTCCACAAATGGACAAATAGTCCCAGGTTGACCTTGTTGTTCTGAAGGGCACAGAACATAAAAAGAGAAATGTTGTTTGTTTGTTTGTTTTTACAGTGGTTGCTGTACATGATCAGATCAGAATAGGTGCATATAAAGCATTATCATGCTAGACTAATAATTCTCACTTCATTTTGTATGACAAACATCTCCAGTGTTTCCCACAGATTTCAGAGAAACTATGGGGGGATGAGGTCTCAGTCTAGTCGGGGGGTCTGGGGGTCCTCCCCCAGGGAAATTTTGACGCAAACACATGTGCTTTCCTGCATTTTGGTGAATTTTAGATACTATAATTTATATCCCACAGTTTTGCCTTTTGTTGAAAGAAATAGTGTAGGTTTTAAAATGTGAAAACAATTCCTGTACATATGAGCCCTTATGGAAAAACATATCCTATTTCTTGTGAAGAAGGACTTAAAAGTGCTTCTGTTCATTGAGCACAAACCTCCTATCAATTAGAATATTTGATAAACGATTCCTAACCTACAATTATTAACTCATAGCTGTACATCAGTGCCCCTTGTGATACAATGCTGCATTCACAAACATTTTATTGTTCATATTACTATTAATTTCAACTCAGTTATTACAAAGTAAGTTAGAACCATATGTTACAAAAATAGGGGGAAAAACAATTGCTTTTTATTTTATGTGCTATTTTTATATATTTTATTTTAAATTTTATTTTTTGTGTCTTAAAAACATAGATAATACATAATAAATATATGTTCCTTTTATCTGGGATGTTTTAGAACAGTAATCCATTAATTTCAAATTTTTCCAAATTGCTTTCCAGTGGGGCCCCATCTCTCTTCGCCCTTCAAACTGCCCTCTGCTCCGCCACTGTTCCTTCTCCTGCACTCACTGAACACAGCTCAGCGTAAGCTGCATCCTCGCGCTACAGTTTGAGGAAATACTAGAGTCTGTAACTTTTGTCAGGACAAATAGACTAGATTCATGGTTTGTGTTTGTGTATGAAAGAATCTAAACATAAATGTGTCAAAATCCGCCGTATTTCGCCGCGGTAATTTGCGTGTTCAAATCTGCAGCCGTCTTAATTAATGTCCTATTGACGCAAAATAAAGATTGGCTAAGACCTTATGAGTTGTAGAACATGTTTCAAAGGGTTTCCAGGGTCTTTGATTTCGCGCTGTGTGTTAAGATTCATCATGCACAAGCGTCTGGACCAGACTTTTCTGTCACTTATGAGTTCAGCAGTGGGACGGTATAGCTCGGCTTGTTGGCCCCAGAGCAGGTGATGCCCTACGCGCTCTGCGTTATGTGCGTATCCGTGCGCTTTACAAGGCACGGGCTACGCCAGGCGGGTTGTCCGTTTACGAATTGGACACCGCTCACTTCGGCGCGAGCACAGCTCACTTTGGGGCTTACGCAGTTGAGGAGACGGTGGAGAGAGAGAGAGGGAGAGAGAGGGAGAGAGAGAGAGACAGAGAGCGAGAGCTGCAGGCACAAGCTCGCGGTGAGCACGCGGCAGAGGGAAGAAGTCGGAGATTTTGTGAAAAGTTGGTGCGTGTGTTCGTTTGGGTCAAGAGAGGCTCGGCTGGTGCTGGAGCGAGCGGAGAATTTACCGTATTTGCAATACGTGCCAGGCTGCAAACATGCTTTTAATAGACCTAACGAATAACAGGAATTGCAATAATAATTTATAAAAAAAAATGTCAAAATGAGTCTATGGCGGCTAAAAATAGACTATGGCGGCCCGCCATGAATTAGTCTATGTATGGGAAACACTGATCTCTCTGGGACATGAAACTCGTAACCTATAGATGATTTAACAAAGGACATGAATTCTGAGGACAGCAGAAGATAGTAGAGTACGTTTTCAGAATAAAAAATTTAAATAATATTTAAGATTGGCTCTAAGCTACTGAGAAAGTCATCGATTTGTAGATGATGCCCTCTACCGGCTAAAATAGTCATTGTGCATCTGAAAAGCAATCATTTTAAAGGGGACCTATTGCGTTTGTTCTATGTATTTAAAAATCAAATATAAGTAGATCAGTAATTTACAGTTTGTTTTTTGTAAAACACAAAATTGATGTAAAACAGCTTAGAAATAGAAAGAGGTCTATTTACTTTCAGTACAAAACTGCAGAACTGATAAGGTCCTCATAGTAAGAATGTAATGTTCACTCTTAATAAAACCTTGAGTTAACTAATGATGAGAGATAGTTATAACAAGGTTCGAAACTTTGACAAATTGATTTTACACAATATGCCTCCTTTAATTCACAAAGCGATTGTATAGGCTAATTATTTTATCTCAGGAGAGTGGTTGATGGAAACAGAGACCTGTCCTGGGAGATTACATGGTGAGCCTTCCAGCCTGGCATCACTGTCATCTTTCTGTGAGAATTCAGTTCAAAGTCGCACAGCTGGACCACAGCAGACAAGCAAAAAAAATAAATAAAATAAAATAAAAATAATAATAATAATAATAATAATAATAATAATAATAATAATAATAATAATAATAATAATAATAATAATAATAATAATAATAATAATAATAATAATAATAATAATAATTATTATTATTATTATTATTATTATTATTATTATTATTATTATTATATTCTTTTGAAAAAAAAAATGTCTTTGAGCTTTAAAACTTTATCAAAAAGTAGATATCTCCAAAATGGACTATAGGCGCAACACTGTCCACTAGGGGGCATTAACTAGCAGGGAACACGCAAAGATCTTCTCACATCAACATCTGGCGAACTGATGTCATTTAGGATAAGTGCAGTAAGCACACATTGTAAGTTTTGTTTCTTGTGCCTCATAATCTTCATTTTGGGAAACATAGACTGCTTTCCTAACTTAATAAATAGCTGTACTGCTACAGACCAAAGATGTTAGGTTGTAGACAATTTACATAACGGACAACATAAGCCTACTACTTTGCCTTATTTGAAGCTTGGCGCATTAAGGTGCCTAAACTTGCTCCAGTCGACCTACCAGCAGGTTACTAATGTTAAAACAATCTTTTTTTTTGCCTTTCATATTTAAGTTGCACTGGATAGCACTTTGCAACTTCTTTGCAGCTAACACGTTCCGCTCACGTACATACTGTCCTGAGTGTGCTCTCTGTACTGTCCGTGATTTTACCCGTGCCGACCGTCCCTCTGCCGTGGCCCCGCCTTCAATCTAGCCTCTGACGAAGCACGGCGCGGGGGCACAGCTCTGTCTGACGCACGGCTCTTTGTTGGATGTGAGCCGCTGGTGACCAGCGTCCAGCCGTCGGAAAAGCAGCAGCGGCGGCGGAGAGACAGGATTTATCACCGCAGCAGCAGCGGTTGAGGCCACAGACCAAGGTCTCTACGACACGAGCCAGCATGGCTACCCAAACGACAGCATCATGCACTGGTTCCACTCTGTTGCAACCCATCAGCGAAATCATCAACCTCCCACTCGACCAGGTAGGATTTCTCTCGGAGAAAACCCTTTTACAGGGGCTGTTTTGGTCGAGATGCTATTTTGCAGCACGTATTTGTGTAGCCAGTGTTCGAGCCCTTTCTCATAGCCATGGGCTATTCATAACATTCCAAAACATTAGCATAGCCAAAGCTACAGACTGCGCATTTGGGGAAAGGCGTGCACAAATCAGTGTTTGTGTGCGACTATCATCATCTGGCCAGCTCCAGAGAGACTGTCTTTGTCTGCCCTGTAATCCAAGGGTCTCTCCGGGCTCGTACAGAGCACCCGCTGGGACTTTTGCTCCACTCCCATTGGATCAACATCATAATCTGGATTAACTAGATTCATTTTTCCGTCATTATACGTTATCATTGAGTAAGCAATAGGCCATGTCTAACAATCGTCCATCATTCATGTAGAGCAAGACACGGGCCCTGAATAGCCTGTCTTTCTTGTGTGGCATGTTGTAGGATGGGATGGAGAATCTGTAATTCTCCACAGACATAAACTATGATTCAAAGACCTTTTTGAGTTGTGTCAGAAATGATCACACCTTGCATAAGACTAACGTGTTACTGTGTGACTTTAGCCACTTAGGAATGTAACTGGCTAAGTTCACAGTCTTTTTACACAACATGACATCATGTATTTTATTAAACACACCAACTGCTCTGAGCAGCTGTTTTTACAAGAGCACTTGTGTTGCAGTGCTTGCAGTACAACAAAATGACAGTGACTGAAACCTAAACTGTTTTTATTTATTATGAGTGGAACAGAACAGTGGATAACAAGACCAAGTTGAGACAGTTTTGCATATCTCAGTTGTGTAGGTACCCTTGCTAAAAACAGCCACTTTATTGTTATCTTTACTTCTTGTAGCTTTAAATGATTGATTGACAAGACAATAACCTTTAATATTCCAATTTTGTATATTATTCAAGACACTTTTTCAATGTAGGTCTACCACCCACTGCTGTTGTGTGGGTTGGACACAAATTGATGTAAATTTGTCTTTGCTTTCTTTTGCATATTAACTTTCTTTTAAAAATATTTATCAACTAAAGCAATCTCAATTTTTTTTTTTCAATAACACAATGCTCAAATGAACTGAAGGCAGACTCTAGAGATCAGCCAATTAGAGAGAGCAGCAGACAACCCCAGTGGAAGGTCCCAGTCCAGAGGGACATGAAGCATTGTTGCAAATTCAACTTTTGAAGATCTAACCTCTTGTAAAAAAGAAAATGTATTTTACATGATGTTTGTATCCTTTTTTAAATACTTGTTGGTTCGAAGTTTTCGCCAAAGACTGTCAATGAGGTCAAAGGTCCAATCACTGCACCAGTGATGCATCTGGTCTTACTTAACAACCTTTTATAACTGTCTGGCTTTAGCAATTTTCTGCATTAAGTATCTGCACTTTACATGCATTCCAGACCCTCACGCTCTAACTCCTTCCACCGCACCCCTGAGGACCCTCATTCTCTGACCCCTCAGAATCAGGACCCTCACACTCCGCCCTGTTTTAGAATAAGGACCCTCATACTCCGACCCCCTTCAGAATCTGGACCCTCATACTCTGACCCTCCGCCCTGTTTTAGAATAAGGACCCTCATACTCCGACCCCCTTCAGAATCTGGACCCTCATACTCTGACCCCCTTCAGAATCTGGACCCTCATACTCTGACCCCCTTCAGAATCTGGACCCTCATACTCTGACCCCTTCAGAATCTGGACCCTCATACTCTGACCCCCTTCAGAATCTGGACCCTCATACTCTGACCCCTTCAGAATCTGGACCCTCATACTACTAACTGGACCCCGACTTCAGAATCTGGACCCTCATACTCCGACCCCCTTCAGAATCTGTCTGACCCTTCAGATCTGGACCTCATACCCGACCCCCTTCAGAATCAGGACATCATACGCCCCCCCTTCAGAATCAGGACCCTCATACTCCGACCCCCTCAGAATCAGACCTCATACTCCGACCCCCTCAGAATCAAGACCCTCATACCCCCCCCTCAGAATCTACCCTCATACTCCGACCCCCTTCAGAATTTGGAACCTTATACTCCGACCCCCTTCAGAATTAGGACCCTCATACACCTCCCCCTCAGAATCAAGACCCTCATACTCCGACCCCCGTCAGAATGAGGACCCTCATACTCCAGCGATATGGCAAAAAATTATTATTACAAATTTCCTGGAGACAGATCACGATTTCGATTTTATCACAATTCTTGTAGATTATTGTCTTTTGCCTTTGAGGTAAATACAATCATATTGGTACTTTTTCTGAAAGTTCTTACTTTACAGTGATTGGTTAAATCCAGCTGTCACTCACTCAGAGCAGAACAAAGATTGACCAGTGTTGCCAGATTAAAAAAAAAAAACATGACCAAGCCTTTGAAAAAAATGCCAAGACAAGCGACCTCAGTCCATAAATAAAGTTATTCAAATAATGGGTTCATTAGAACATTGTGTGATGTTACAATTTTTTCTAACATTAATAACATCTTTTAAAAAGATGTTATCCATCTCCTAACACTACGGCCCCTGACAGTTTGGCCGGCCCCTTGCAGCTTGGACCCTGACAGTCCAGCCTCTCGCACCCTTCAGAGTTAGGCCCCTTGCGCTCCACCCCTCGCACCCCAGATCCTCGCACTTCTGCCCCTCATATCCTGCTCTTCACATCCCGGTCCCTCACACACCAGACCCTCTCACCCCAGGTTCTCGCACTACACCCCACTCAATTCTCCCTTGGAATAGAGCAGCACTTGTATGACAAAATAGAGATTTTGATTTCCTGATCACACCTGGACTTGGTTGATTTTGGTTGCTACAGTTTTTTACACCAATAACAATAATGTCAGGCCTTTTTCAGAAAAAGCTGATTTCATGTTGACTCCATAGGTTGACTCCCAGTTTGCATTGGCCGATCGTGCCAGGTCATGGAGTGTAGTTCCGAGATTTTGTGAAGCTGTGCTGTCTGTACAGACCCTGTGGTTAATTCTGCCTGTGTAGGCCCAGCAGATTATGTTTTTTTTTTCTGAAGCGCACCTATTTTTATAACTGCAGAGGAGTAGTGTGAGCAGTGAGTAGTCGTGGATTGTGGCCTAGCTGCCCACATACAAAAGCTGAATGTCCTGCTCTTGTGTTGCCCCCCGTTTTACTCTCTCAATGCTTCTATTTTTCGGCAACAACTAACGTATGAACATAAGAACTCAAGATCAACTCTGTAACACTTTGACTTAAAATTTCAGTAATAAAAGCTGCACCCCAGAGTATATTTGCGGTCTGCATAAATTAATAATACAAGAGATTCCATGTATTATGGATGATAAAACAAGAGGACTGGTACAAACAATATGTCTGAGGCAAATTGTTTATTCACTATTCACCAACAGTCCATTTGAAATTATTACCCTTGCAAACAATTCCTCTCACACCCTTCCTTTGTGAACAGTCCCATCCCACTCTCACAGATTCCCTGTGAAATTCCTCTCTCTACTGTCCACATGCCCCTTACGCAGTCTTCTGATTCTGAGTCAGACCCCTCAGCACACACACACACACACACACTGTCTTTATAGTTTGTAATGTGATGTAGAAGTAGACTGATTATCAAAATGCCAATAATTAGGTGATTGTTTGGGAGCTCTGTTGTTTATAATGTACAGCATTGTCATATTTAGCTGATACCTAAAGCTGTAGTACCTGATTTTCACACTTCCAAACAGGAAGTCGGTATTTCCTAGTTTTCACAAATCCATAAAACACATGGCTAATAGGTAGACATTCATTTTAGGCTGCAATTATGGCTTAAGAACATTTAGACGTATTTACAACATACTTTTTGGTGGAAAAGGCAACGTGTGATACTCATCAGATCATGTGTGTTTTTTTTTAAATAATTTTATGGCATTATTATATCAAAAATATATGTCCCTCACCCACTTCTCTTTGTTTACCAGGTGCACCTTTTTATTTTATTCTTGAACTGTGATACATGTAGAAATTATTTTACAGTGTCATATACAGTTATCAACCAGAAGCAGGCTTGTTTCTTTTATAAAAGAATATACTATTTAGATTTGAAAAAAAAAAAAAATCAAAGGAATCAAAGGTAGACTGTAACACAGCAAAAAATCATCAATCATTACTTTAAAATTATTTGTAAATCCAAACACACTGCCCAACAACCAATTCTATCTAAGCAGATCTCAAGGGTCACTTGCTGTGAGAAAAGTCATACCTATATTATACTATCAGTCTTGGAGTAGTCTTGATTGTTCTGCATGTAAATGATAGGCCAGACAGACCGTTTAAACTGTGTACTATAAAACATTAGTGAGTAGGTACTAGGTTTCTTTTTCTGGGAGTCTGTGTCTGAGGGACATGAGGACAGAAGGAGAGATTATGTGTGCCTCATGAATCATGCAGCGGCCTTAGATAATGAATGGAGCCTTTCGCTACTTGTGGCCAGATAATCTGTACACCAAAGTGTCATAAATGTGTGTCATTTGTGACATGAGAAATAAGAGATTACGTAAAAATTCAGGCTTGATGATTGTAAATAAGAATGCCACATTTTAGTTTAGAATCTATAGCTAAGTTAAATCTAGTTTGCTTTTGTTATACATTATGTAAAATACTATACGCTGCTTGTTATTCAGAGTATGTTTTCCAACCAGTTTTTCAAATAGTCTTAAGAAACACGCAAGGATAACATTGCCAAACTCTTATAGATAGACTTTCAGAATTGCAATGAAAATGCACTTGAAGAATGGACACTGAAGAACAACTAGATTTTCTTGATGTAGATGAGAGGATCAATAGGGAGAAGAAAGGCCTACAGTATGTATTATCAGCCCACATCTGCAGAGGAGCACACATAAAGTGGTCATAATCACATCCACAGTCTCCTTTTGTCCTCTGAATAGATCCAGTCAATTGCACCATTGTCTGCAAACGCTCTTTGTCACAAGTTGGATGGACGAAGTGGACACTGATTCTCATTCCCTCTGTAGCCTAAACACTGTCACTAATGTGGAACTGTATATTGTCTCAAGAAATATTTTGTGTGCGCTGTAAATGTCTACGACAAATATTATATTAGGTTGCTGTTCCAAGAGATTTCGAAGTGAGTAAAAAAAACGTTGATCTTACCACAAATAATTTAGTACATAAACTTTTAAATGTACATGGGCTTTGAACTACATAAAACAGAAGAATGAGACAGAAAGTTACATTTGGCATAGTCCTTAAAAAGTCCCACATAATTGTCTACTTGGTTCCAGAAACCATGCTTCTGCAGTACCATGGAGAGAAATCTGACAAATGAATTTGGAAGCTGCACAATTACAAGTACATGAGATTATCCAGACAAGCATAATTGTTCCATTTGGTTCAAAACAGTCAGATATTTTAGTTCAAATCTCCATGGAGTCTACTGCAACATGGAAGTTTGTGTTCTTTCTGGAAATCAGTCATGCTTCAACTCAATTTTGTTATTACGGAAAAAACCCTTTCAATACTCATTCAATTTCATTCCACACTATTAATAAAACACTGTATACACTTTTCAACACCAAATATTGATTGCCAGGAAATATCTCATGGCCGCCATGTTCATCGGGTTTCATTGGGCTTGATTGAGAGATAAATTAGCCAATCAGGGACACGCATCGAATACTGTATACCAGTGTTTAATTCCTATGTCAGACCCAGTTGGTTGTTTATTTACATGTTTCGACTGCTTGGCTGCAGTCATCTTCAGAAGCGTCACTTGACGTTACTGTGACCTTTTTGGAGGAGTATACAGTGTTTTTCATAACAAATATAGATGCTTACGAGGAAATGAATCACAAGAATCTGGAAAAAGTCACAGATTTCTGCAGAAGCAATAGGTGAAAAAACAACAAATAACAATAAAAAAAAAGTTTGATTTTGTTATAAATGACAGATGACCAAAGAGCTCCTTTGTTTGTGTCATGCAAATTGGTAGTTTCAATAATATATGGGTTTTGTGTTGATACTTGTCCAAATGATTGTTTTAATACCATTTTTATATTTATTATTACATGTTTTCTTCTAATCCTACAAATAATGTACTATAATTGTTTGACATGACTGATTTATATGCTAACAGCAAAACTTTGTTTACTTCCATTGTCCAGGTAAATTTTGTGGCCTGTCAACTCTTCGCTCTTCTCATGGCTGTATGGTTCCGGATCTACCTCCATCCCAGTAAGAGCAGCCCCTTTGTCCGACATGTGGTGGCCACACTGCTGGGCTTCTACCTGGCATTGTTTTGCTTTGGCTGGTGAGTATTAGCCTCTCTCACTTTAGGTCTTATGACAATATTGTTAAACAGATTAACAATAGTTTGGTGTGATCTGCATATAGTGCTGTAGGATCAGATTCAGCGAGTACGGCAGGTGAAATGTCTGCTGGTCGAGTGGCAGCCGATCGTTTGCATGAGACCAGTGGCTCTAAACTCCTCTTAGTGTAGTGTTTCACAGAGTCATGCTGAGGTCATGTTAGAGTGAAAACCAGGTCTCAATTTTTCAACAAATTCTACAATATCTGTCATACTCAAGTCCTAGACTTTCACCAAAAACATTTCCAGTAGCACCTCTCTCTCTCCAACCCCAGACTACAAACGACATTAGTTTTAAAGCTAGAATCTGGTATCTGCTGTTGTGCTTAATGTAATGGTATTGTGCTTAACCTCAAAATAGTGTCACTGCTTTACCTAACCTTTTGACTGTCCCCCTCACAGGTACTCTCTCCATTTTCTTGTGCAGAGTGGAATCTCCTATGGTGTCATGATCTTTGCTGGTTTGGAGAACATGCACAAGTAAGATTAGAATTTCAGTCTTAGTAACCTTATGTCTTTGTGGTTTCCATAGACCCTACAGAAACAAGACAATGGTGGTTTAAGCCAGTTAACATCACAGAACCAAATAGATCCTGACTGACATGACCTGGAAAGACTGCCAAAACGTCTGTCTATGTCATGTTGACTGTATTTTTTTTATTAACTGCAGCAGTAGTTGTGTGTTTGTGTTCAGTGCCCTCCACTGTGCCCCTTGTAAGTGTATGACTGGTGATGAGCAGAAAGGCCTCAGAATGGCTTCCACATAATCTACCTACTCCAGAGCTGTTTTAACTTTTGAAGATTTGCAGATTCAGCGTTTTTGAATCCTCTCGGTGCTAGTTCAAACATTAGGAGTGGCACTGTGACACACCTCAGACTCGTATATGAAACAGTGCAACACAAACATTAACAGAGTAAACTGAGTAGTGTACATGTGTAAGCTCACTGAACCAGAACCTCAGTGATCTTGTTATTTTTTTTGAATAAGTGCACATGCAGTTATATATTTCTTAAAATTAGGCAGAGGTACAGAAAGTGTGAGACTGCACCTTTCTGTCTGGCTGTGGCCAAATAAATCACCTAAGTGAGTTGAGTAGACTTGTGACTTTTGTTTGAGTCATTATCAAATTCTAACAAATTGTGCAACAATAAAACAGTCACATTTGTTTTCTACTGCTTTACATTTGAACAACGGCGGTGGGGTGTAGCTGGGAAGGGAGCATTGCCAGTTAGGCTGTTATTTGATCCCTGTGGGACATTTATAGTCTATGCTACAGTCCAACTTGTGTGTGTTTGGACACTGAGCTGCAGGCTGGTACTGCACGCTCTTTTGTTTCCATGTTGACACTTACAAGCCTACACTGGCCTTTGTCTATTTTCCAAACCTTCCATTTTTAGCCCTTGAGCCATTTTTTACATCCACATTACATCACAACAACTGTTCCCCCCAATCAATACAAGCATTATCAATAAACAAACAGTCAGGGACATTTTCGTCTCTAACTTTGCTATGACTAACCCACTTTCTATATATAGCACTTCTTATCAACTGAAACGTTTCTAAAGTCAAATCCAATTAAATGCAATAGTAAAACCATAAATACTGATAAAAACAATATATAAACTCTAAAACGATAAATGTTAGCTAAACATAATGTAATAATCATAATAGAGGTTATGCAAGTGACATAACAACATTCTAAATTTTAGAAGTGACTTGCAAGAAATGAGATCACTAGAGAGAAAGGACATTTTCTCCTGTAAGAGCTCAAAATACAGCTAAAACAGGAAAAAGACACTACACTGTGATAACAAATTCAACGCACCACAACTCTACTGAGTACTGGGTTTGTAACTGACATGCAAGAAGAGAAAATCAGGTAAATAGTGGCAGAAAATTGCAGTTAGCAAACAAGCTTGTAGGAAACAAAGAAGTACATTTCTATTGTTTTGCCTATAGTTTTGCCCCTCTTTCTAAATATTGACTGGTGTTTTTCAAATAAAAAATGTTCATGCAGAACATTATAAAAAGAATAATCATAATTAAGAGTTAATGTCAGGAGTGTTACATAAAGTAGAGTAATTTCCCCAAAGTTATAGAGTTGACCTGCACTTATGTCATTGTCCCGTTTGCTGCATCTGAATCATCAACTATCTGACGTGTTTTTTTAACATTATTTTGTGTTATTCACAGATACTGCTTCATTGTGACATTGGGCTATCTGATCCTGTGTCAGATCACTCGAGTCTACGTCTTTGACTATGGCATGTACTCTGCAGATTTCACTGGGTAAACACTGCCTATACATTCACACACACCCTAAACCACAAGTGTAATCATTTCATAAGTAGCACAACAAGTCTTTGTTCCATCAGTTTACCTTACCTACATGTGCCGACAATTTTTGATGTTCATACAAAAAGAACTATGCTTATTATAGTCTAGAAAACAAACAGGCCGATCTGGCAGGGCAGGTAACTTGCCTTTGTCATCTTTCTATGTTAAGAGTCACATGTTTTGCATAACATGTTACTAGTAAAGCAGCATAGGTCACTTTCACAATATTAAAAATATGATTGCCTTTGTTTGTGAGACCTTAACTCACAAAGGAGCATTTGATTTGGCTCAAAGTTTGTCAAGCTTTTTCTGCAAAATTATAGAATAATAATAAGAATAAGAATAGCAACAATAAAAGATCTAAAAGATAGAAAAGTACTGAACCTCTTCTTCTGATCCACAGGCCAATGATGGTCATAACCCAGAAGATTACCAGCATGGCTTTTGAAATTCATGATGGTAAGATGCATGCCAAGTTTGCATATGTGTACTTTTTTTTAATTCAATAAATTATGTGTCTGACCTGTGAAAAAATTGGGCATGATCCGTATTCTCTTGGATTTACAGCCAATCACATAATGCCTAGTCTGCAGTGACATTATACTGTGAACACTGTGATGTAACTAAGAGGTCAAGGGTCCCTTTTGAGTGAAAGCTCTTCATAACACTTGTCTGAAAGAGAAATTCTTCTGTTATACTTGCACACAACAAGACAACGATCACTGACAGTGATATTTTAATATAATAATGACATATAATTTCAGTTTAATCTTTTCTTTTTAAGGTTTGTCAAAACGTGAGACCCAGTTGAGCCCCAATCAGAAATACCTTGCTATCAGGTATGTGACTCAGTGATGTCTGTACTGTTGTGGAATGGAAATGAGATCAACTGTACATTGGTGCATGTCTGACCACCTGCAGTGCACAACCTTTGGACCATATAAGACTAAACTGTACTGATATCATTCTTTTGGTTTGATGAAGTTGACTCCTAGTTCTCCCTCAGTTTAGGAAGTGCTTTTTTAGTTTTCTTAGCTGTGTAATCACATATAAATTGATAGTAGGCCAAACTTACAGCATTTAAAAAGACACAAAATCTTCTTTTATTATTCAAGAATGTTTAGGGATCGCCAACGCAGTTTTAACAATACAGAAGCCATAAATGTAGAAATACTTAATACAGGAAATAGTTACCATGAATGCAAAACCTGTGTGTTTGTAGTGATTCACTGACTGATGTGAGTGGCAGCTGTATTTAGTGCATAGTATGATGTTCACTGTGAATCAAGTTGTGGCTTGTGAAAAAGTAATAGTTTAGCCTGAGGGGCACTGAAGTGGGCTGAAACATGTTAGGGCCCCACTGATAACATTACTGACAGGTGCTAAAACAATAATAAGTGATAGTAATAGTAAGTTTTTTATCACAATTTGGAAATGTGTTTTCTTCAAAATGAAATGTTATTGAGTTATTATATTTTATATTTTTCTAATTTTTATATATGTATTCTGCATATGTTTCCAGGCGAATGCCCAGTCTGCTCGAGTACCTCAGTTATAATTGTAACTTTATGGGTATTTTGGCTGGGCCCACTTGCTCTTACAACGACTACAAGGCTTTCATTGAGGGCACAAGCTACCAGCCTCGGCATCAGGACAATGCTAATGGCAAAGAGAATGGCAAATGGAAGCAGAGCGAGCCCTCTCCTCAGGTACACAATCATGCTTTTGTGCCCTTGTAAGGATGAAGCACCATGAAAAGTTTATGGTACAGACTCTAGTTCAGCGTGCATAAGTAACAGATAAAAAATAGTTTTGAAATGGACAGTGGATTAAGGTTCATTCTGATCTGCTACTACTACATACTACTCTGTGTCCTGTTGTCTCTTCTAGAAAGCTGTGGTTTCCAAACTCTGCACGTGCGCACTGTCACTGGGTGTGTACCTGTCGCTGTGCAGAGTGCTCCCAGTGGAATATGTCAATAATGATGAGTTCCTCTCATCCGCTCCAGTCTACACTCAGATTGTCTACTTGTACCTAGCCATGCTGGCCCTTAGGCCCAAATACTACTTTGTGTGGACACTTGGTAAGTAAAGGGTGTCAATTCAGAGCTCTATGGGACGCCCAGCTTACTATTTTACACTAAATAGGCTCTTGTGAGCTTTTAGTAATGTCACAAAGTTGTTTCCTTAAACAATTTAGCATTCCTGCTTTTTAGCTTTAGCTATATCTGCTAAGTTCTATGCTATCTTGTTTTTAATTTTAATGGAAACACTTTAGTTTACTATACAATATTATAAACATTACAGTGTTGACTTTTTAGAATATGGCAAATGCACAGTGCTACTAATCAAATGAAGTAATGCCACCTAGTGGTCTATCACAAGCAGATGCTTGTTTATGACAGACATTGGCTGATATGACAGTCCCTAAATGTTCCTTGTAATTTTGCAGCTGATGCTATCAATAACGCAGCAGGGTTTGGTTTTAATGGCTACACCTTAGATGGAACTCCACGCTGGGATTTGATATCCAACCTCAGAATTGTGGACATTGAGGTGATTTTTTTTTTTTTTTTTTTACTTAGTAACACAATTAAAGATGCCTAAGAACTTGATGAAAGTGAGCTTGAAGATTTGAAGCAAACCTGTGAAATGTAGCTCATGTGATGAGACAGTATTTTCTAGATGTAACCTGCTTGAAGTGACTTGCGCTATTCAATACAATTAATATGAGCTAAATATGGAACATGCTATTACGTATAATGATGAACATGTTCTTGTTTTAGAATTGTTTTTATTTTGTGGGAAAAACAACTTAAAATATTGATTACTAATAATGCATACATTGTTGTGTCTGTTTAGCTTGCTACAAGTTTTAAACTATTCCTAGACAACTGGAATATCCAGACTTCGCTTTGGCTTAAAAGGTAATGTAGTACTTGTGTAGTTGTGTACATTTCCTTTAATTTTACTTCCTGTTGGTAACTATGTTTGTGGTTTCACAGAGTCTGCTACGAGCGATGCCCAATCAATCCCACTGCAGCCACCTTCCTGCTGTCAGCCTTGTGGCATGGAGTTTACCCTGGCTACTACATGACCTTTGTCACTGGAATAGTTGTGACAATGGCTGCGCGAGCAGTGAGTAGTTAAAATGCAACTCTTAAAGTTTCACTTTGTTTCACATGGGATGACATTGTAAACTGAAGATGAAACCTTTATTGTAGTGTTTTTGTGGCCCTCTGGCAGCATCTGTCTTGGTATTCTATGAATGTATTTTGACTTCAATTGGCTTAATTAATTGTTCACAACCATTGTAAATGGCTTAGTCTAATTTGAGAGCAGCTGTAACCCTCATTTGGGATCAGTATACTGCAGTCTGGTTTAGTTCCGATGATACTCAGAAAGCCAAATATTTAGGGTGCCAGGAAACTGGAAAGGCTCTCTAGATCTTGATGTTGAAGTAGTTTGTGTGAACCACTGAATGTTGTGGGTTGTTAATATCTAACCTTTGTGTATTTAAGTTGAACTGTTTCTTTTTGTCACAAACATGAATGAAGTCAAAAATGTGAAAAAATAAAACAGTAAATGGTTGAGAATCTAAGCAAATTAGATTTTCCATGCAATGTTTTTTGTCATTATTTTTAAGCTTAATATGCAAAAAGAAAATACACACTTGAAGATGCAATGCATGTCTGCTTTTCACACTTGCTGATCTTGTAGCAGGAAATCATATGTATTGTCTTATTTTTCAGGTACGACACAACATCAGGCCGTACTTCTTGGTTTCGGATACACATAAACGTGTATATGACGCCATGACGTGGGCTGCTACACAAGTTGCCATCAGCTACACAGTGGTTCCGTTTGTCCTTCTTGCTGTGGGACCTTCACTAAAATTTTACAGGTAATCTAGAAAACAGAATGTTGTTTTGAAGGATACAAAGATTATCTGCCGCTCTAAATGTAGATGAGATTAGTAACAAATCTCCCTTTTGGCTTAGTTTGTTTTTTTGTGCTCACTTGGAGTAATAGACATTGTGAGAAGAATGTACTATCTTGGTGAATACAGAAGCTTGTAAAATGTTCATGTTGGCGTACAATATTAGGGGTAAAGACTGAGCTTGCACTCTCATTAGCAACACTACAGTGTATAACAGTGAAGGTTAACAAGGCACTTTAAAGAGCCAAGGCCCGAGAGGACAATCTTTATGTCTTTGGGCCACTGCCATGACATAAAACTAGAATTGCTCCTCCTGCATATTAGTTTAACCAATGCATGAAGACAATTTATAACAAAAAAACTGCTCTATTCAATAAAATATATGAGTACATTTTATTTAAATGTAACATTTTGTCTGCAATAAAAAGAAAAACAAAGTTAAAAGCATGTTTATGTTGGGTGTAGCATTTTCTCCTCAAGGGTTGGCCAGCTTAATACAGATACGTCCTATCCATTACCGTTCACTTTGCACCGAACGTCAGTTGACTTATCCTTGACTATCTTATCTTATATTATACTATATTATATTATACTTGGTACAAAAATAGTCAATAAACAACACAATTAGTTCCTGTTCATGTCATTTCTATGGAATTTTTCACTGTGTTCGTCAGTGTTCGTCTGTGTTCGTCAGTGTAAAAAGTATTGAAAAAGTAATTAGTTGCTCATTACTTATTGTAAATATTATGAGTTGCACTACTTTGTTACTGTGCCTAGAAAGTAACTTAGTTATACTACTTTGGGACTATATTGTGTGTAATACTGTGAACACTGATCAAAATAAGATGTAATATTTTATTATTGGCATTCTTTTACAAAGGCAAACAACAAATGAGCTGCTTAAAAAGGCTCAAATTAAGTAAAATATTAATAGAAATGATTCTGTGTCCTGTTCCAGCTGCTGATGTGTCTCTGAGTCATTTTGTCTCACACAATGGAAGATTCTTTTTACTTAACCGTAATTAAGAGTATTTTGTTAGTAAGTTAGTTAGTAAAAATAATGTTTTATTACTGTAGGATCACTCAGTGAACTGTGAGTCATGAGTGGTTTACCTGACAACATGTTAAAAAATGTACAAATCAAGACACAAATCATGTTATCAAAGTACACAAAGGGCCATATTTTGCCCTTGAACTATGTCTTAGCGTTAGCGTCAGGAGATGTTTTTGTGTGTTGGCTGCTATGAGCTCCAGAGAGCAGTGCCCAGCACGTGGCACAAGTGCACTGTTTTTTCTGATCTCAGTCAATTTAGTGAACCTTATTACACATCTGCAGAACATGACAGTGAAGCAGTGCAAGTTCATAGGAAAATATGACATTGTTTTTTGCTATTAATTCAAATTTTGCTATTTTTTAAGCCATTATTAAATTATATCAATACCTATACCTACTTTTGTCTGCGCTTCAATAAGTTTGTGTTTTTCCTTTAACAAGTTTCTGGTGTGTCAACCTAAAGTTATAATGAAATGATCCAATGCATGTAGACTTACCTGAGAATCTTGATCTGTGCGTGAAAATTTAAGAAACTATAATTCTTTTGAAAGAGACAACAGCTGCCTGTAGTCTGCAGTCCCGGTACAAAAGAGCGCGCAAGGTAGTGTCTGCTTTTTTGTTACCTTGTGCTCCTCCTCATGCCCACGCACGGTGTTCATCGCTTTTAAAGCTAGTAGGCTTTGGTCTAATGTCCAGCAGCCCATTACGAGTGTGACTGTGCGCGGCCAGGGTGATCCAAAAAGCGAAAAAAGGACCAGGACTCACGCAGCTAAGCGCTTTCATGGTTTTATCTGATGAGTCTCTGCTCTGGTCCTAGAAAAACTATGACTGGCCTCAGTGCCGGTCGGAAAATAGGGCCCAAAGTGTTTTTAAAATGATATGTTTATCTGTTAATGCAAACAAAGCTTCATGCAGTCAGTATAACAAAATATCACAGGCCTTTTCTTTGAAAAGAAAATGCTTTGTCTTTTTTTGTTAGTCCCAAGTTTTTATGTTAACACAGTTTGAAGTAATTTCTGTTGTACTTGTAGGTCATGGTACTTCTGCCTCCACTTCCTGTGTTTACTACTGGCCATGGCTTTGCCTGTGAAGAAACGCCGGCCGCTGAAACAGCAGGACGACTCTCAGGTGGAGCACAGCAGCACAGACAACAACTGTAACCAGAAAGTCAAGAGCTCATGAGACTGGCCACTTGCACTGGGACGAGTGCTGGGCTGTTTACAAAGAACACAAGGCAATGTCCTGATAAATCGTCCCGTAGCAAGGATTACAACGACTCCACTTTTGACTTGGATATGGAAAAATCACATGAGCGCATTGTATAAAGATTACAGACAAACTGATTCAATGTTGCCTTGAACCCTCTGTGTACTGGCCAAAGATGGCTGCGGTATATGTGGAGGGTTTCAGTCATTCTTCAAATGTTCTGAGGTGGAACAAGAAGTGTTGTCATGTTCAACAAACTACTGTTATTATGAGCTGCCAATTACAAACAGGCCTTACGATCCTTACAGTTTAGTTTGGTTCTGTCTTTTTAAAGTTCAATTCAAATAAATCCATGTCGTATGTGTTTTGTATGTAGATGTTTGTGATAATGCATTTTCAACAATAATTTTAACTCTGAAAGATTGTGAATTATTTGACCTCTAAAGTAGAATACACATTTTGGCTTACTTTAGTTGTCTAAAATATGTCTCTAATGTGACTCCATTTTGGGTTTGTAATTTTATCATTTCTTATCTGCTGCTTTCCGGCCAACCTAACTTGTTTCCATGTTTTAAAGGGATTATATTTACCCCACTGTGGTGTATAATACTTATTTCTGACTGTGTAAAATTTCTAAAACTATATATTTGAAAGTGGGGAAAAACAATTGCTTGTTTACATCACTGGATAAGTAGACATGCTCCAATTTTGGAATTGTGCAATTAGTCATTGGGCTTTGAAGTAAGATGAGTTTATAACATTGTAGTAGTTTGAATGCAGTGGAGTTGTCCAGGTCATGATTGTTGTTAAGTGGTTTCACTGTATGGAGCCACACACTGGGTTTTAAATGTTTCGGTCCTTGTCCAGTCACTGTATCATTCCATCTTGTCCTGCCATTAAGATGCCAAAATTCTTTGCCACTCTGTGATACATGTTGCTGTACTTTCTTTGTGTTACACAGCAGCTACCTTTAGGACATCTTTTTTATATTTCTATGAACACTCATCTGTGGAGCTCCATACATTTTCCATTTTGGTGCAGTTGTGTTGTGTGGTATAATCCTGCCATTATGGTGTTATTATTCATATGGCTGGTAGCTCTTGTAGCCACTGGGCCAAATTAAAGGGACCCTCTGAAGGGAAACAGATGTCATTTTCCAAACAGCATTTCTTGCACTGCATGGCCCCCAAACCAGCACAATGCAAAGTGCTTCATGTGTTCAAAGTGCCAAATCCTAACTGGCACAGTCTTAGTTATCGATCTGAAAGCCTGGTGTGAGTGTGCACATGTCCATGTCATATGTATGTGTCTGCTAAGTTATTTTTATGTGGAAAAACGGAAGAAATTTATTGAAAGATTTGTATAACAGCACATTTAAATCCTCACCTATGTGGAAAATAAAGAGAATTATTTTTAAACACTACAACATTTGTATAGACTATTTGTTATACAATACTTTATAATGTGGAATTTGTATTTATTTTCTGCTTTGGTCAAACATTTCTGACATGGCATTTGTCTTGGTAAAAGCGATAACCTTACTTTAATTGGTTTTACCCATATTAATCTGATATGACTTACAATTTAAATAATATTTGGAATATTAAGGTAAAATGGATGTGGGAAAGAAAATCTACATGGATTCCAAAATTGTGATAGGTGACCTGTGATTTAGTAGTATTACAAAATTCAATTACTGCACTATTTTTTTCTTCTGTAGAATTGCCCCTGTTTACTTCTAGTCTCTGTTTTTAGAAAAACACCTATTAAATTATGGACTTGACCGAAGGTGGTAAGTGTAACTGTGACTCAATGACTGTAAGTAGTCTTTGAGTAGCTGTACTTTAAAAGTCTGGCCACTTTTTACTTTTACTTTACTTACTACTTTTACTATTTTTCAAGAAATGAATACTTTCTACTCTCTACATTTTAAAGTCAGGCTAGTTGCTTTTTAAGCCCACAAATATCTTGTTTTGTCATAAAGCCAGTGCAAAACTGCTGTCTGTCAGCAAGAAAAAGAAAAAAAAGATTGTAATGAACTAATTATATTTAGTTAGTTAAAATAGCTAAATGTATTATTGTATTCCTCACTTTTTTACTTAAGTAAATATATAATGTACTTTTGTACTTTTACTCAAGTAACTTAAGTAACTTACTTTTACCATGATCTCTTTTTTATTTGAGAAACTGTGTTTTTACTTGAGTAGTGAACTAAAACTTCTTCCACAGACGGCCTTGACTTGAACATGCATGAACAGGCCAGGAGGGGGCGTGGCCTGCTGTTGGGGGCGGGGACGTTGAGGATGTGTAACAGCAGTGGGCGGAGCGTGCGACAGGAGCGCAGCGCCAGATAACTGGTCTAACCATCAACAGTATGGTGTAATAAAACCTCAATTTTCAGACGAAAAAACAAACAAAGCTGAGTTGCACATTTGGGTAAGTCTACTTTTGATGTCATGGTAAACATACACTGATCCAAGCACAGATTCAAGTGGAAAACCTCCCAAGAAAGGTCGAGAACCTGTGGAGCTAAGGTTAGCATGTTAGCCTCTGGAGTTGTGTTTTGATGTTGCTTCCGAGATACGACGTAAAAAAAACATCACAAAACACAAGAGAGCAATCAAGTCGTTTGACTTGGCGTGTTTGGTTATTTTCTATTAAGAAATACTGATTCTATGCTGTCCTGACAAACTTGGAGCTCGACATCCAGATGTTTATTTTCACTGTTGGCTGAACTCAGTGGACAGTGTTGTGCAATGCCTATTTTATTTATAGAAAAACTGTGCTTGCGTGTGGCTGCTCTTATTAGGACTTTTATTTTAGCTTCCTCTTAATTTAATTCCTAATTCTGATGCGCATGCTGTAATAAAAGTTTTTTTTTTCCTAAAGTGAATACTGTTTTATGCAAAAATGTATATCGAGTATACAATTTAGAAAACAGCTTTATTTAAAGTAAGAATTACAAAAGTTTTTTTTAATGAACTTGTAAATTTCATACTTTTGTATTTAATTGTAAAGATATTTCACATTTATCTGATATACGTTATAAAGCTTTATTAACTAGGTTGAAGACATATTAAATATATTAATTTTCGTCTACATCGCCTAGCCTTACTGTTTGCTTTATTTTTGCATGTTCTCTATAGAAAAAATGTAACATTTAAGACCATTTTAGACTTGGGAAGTGATTTGTCAGCAGTTGTTCCCACGTGACTCATTGGAAATAGACAGAGCTGACTGGTTAAATTTAGAGGTCAGATTAGATCCAGTTTTGCCACTTTATGCCTTGCACTTGTGATCTGATAAAAACACTGGCTTCTTTCTCACCGATGTCTGTGATAAGAACAGTAGACATTATTGGAGGAGTAAATCTTGACAGAAGGTGGGAATGTAACAAGATTGATATTATTGTGATATCTCGATACCAAACTGTCACAATCTACTGTCATCATCACCTGATGATTTTAAACAGCATGACTTGCACTAAAAATAGTTTTAATTTTAGAACATTGACACACATTTTACGCAAAAAAAAAAAAAAAACAAACAAAACATGAAATTCGAAATATTTTAATAAACAAAAAAAAAACAACCCTTATAGCTGATATGGCGAGAGAGCAATTAAGTCAGAAGCTATGTATAAAAAAAAACAATGTCTGGAATATTTAGCTTTAATGTTTATTATTGTTAGCATATTCTCGTTATCATGGACCCTTTGTAATATTGTGATATTATGATAAATATTGTTTTGTGAGCTTCAAATCTCAAACATATTGTATCGTCACATTTGCATATTGTTACATCCATAACAGAAGGTCTCTCCATACATATTGCAAGCTGTGTGTACTCTTTATATGTCAACTAGCTTTGCACCAATTCAGAGATTCTTGTATGGTTTTGTTGGCAATAGTCCTGCAAGATGAATCACAATCACAATCAAATAATTATCACATTCAAAACAGAATCACAATTTGAACTGCAATTATCAGATTACAATATTGTAAGAATGTCATTTTTCCCCCCCTAAAAATTAATGTCTGAAAACTGTAGCTAATTCTACGTTTAAAACATAAATGGCATATCGAATCTAAATGCTTGTTAGAAAAATAACAGTTTGATATAGTTTGATACCAATTGTTGTAGTGCTACAGACTCTAACAGTTTAAAAATCACAGACCAACCACTGAGCCCAGGCTTCTGTATCTCTGCTAATTACATTTCAGTGCTTAAGTGGCTACAAAGGTTGCATAAGGTCCTCTGCTGCTGCTGGGCCGTGTTTCTGATCAGTCTGACAGCCTCTTAGCATGTGCCTATTGTGTAGCAGACATGGGCGTGGACCACCCCTCATCTAATATTCAGTCTTGGGGGATGTGAGTGGAGCGGTGCTGTGGAGAGACTGAAATCGAGACAGAGCGCAGTGAGAGGAGGACTGCTCCAGCTTTTACAACTCAGGTAAGTTCTGCTGTGTCTGCTTAGTTACTATTGATGTTTGTTTCCGCTTTACTCTGTCTAATTTGTGTCAGATGTGCAACCTTGTATCTAATCTGACCAACAGAGGGAGCGGTGATGAGCTGAACGACTTGAGGGTGTGTCAACAGGCTCCTGCTTCCATCATAGTAAACAAAGGATTAGATTTTTCTGAAAACTAAAGATGTTTGATACATACATGAAGAAAAAAATGTTTGTTTGCTGTTAAAGTCAGTGTACAAACTGCTACTGATCTTAACAGTACTTGTTCAGCACGTGCCTGTTTGTGATAGTGTTCTGTAAAGTGCAGCTCATTACCAGGCAACTGTCGGGATGGTGATCGCAGAAGACAGGAAGTCAGAGAGAGCCTCACTCGATCAATAATGAATGTGCTTTTTTATTGGTCTGCCAAACAAAAGAAGTGATTTACGGGATGCAGTTATTATGTTTGTGAACAATTTTCTAAAACACTTCAACTGGACAGTGATAGAAATGAACCCTGAACTGCTTAGATAGCGCTGCTGTGTAAATAATTCTTTAAAACAGTTCCCTATTGATTATTGATTGTCACAGTAACACACTTGATTTTAAAAGCAGATGAAAGAAAACATAGCTGCAACTAATGATTATTATTTATTTTATATATATATATATACATATATATATATACACATATATATATATATATATATATATATATATATATATATATATATATATATATATATATATATATATATTATATATATATATATATATATATATATATATATATATATAATATATATATATATATATATATAATAACCTATAATAGTTATTTATTTATTAAATCAACAACTAATAATTATTATGATTATATTTGAACATACATTTTAACCAAGTTCTTGTTGAAATTTAGTGACTGAAGACTTTGTCATGTTTTTTGTTTTTTGATATATTTCAGATTTGCTCTTTTTGTATGTGTTTCTGTACAGTGCAGACAATACTGAGAAATATGAAAATGATCACACATTTTTCATGCTGACTTCTCCTGATTTGATGATTGAGCAAACATATGTTTTAGTTGGTAGTTCTTGTAACATGTCGGGTAGGGAGAGCAGTCCATTTTCTACCTAATGATGCTACGACCTTCTAACAATGGTTCAACCCCAAGACACTTGGTCATGTTGCCACTCAGTGCTTTTCCCTGCAGCTCTATGCTCACAGAAAAAGTACTTCCCACCCACTTATGCTGTTGGTCAGTTTTCCATCATGTGACCTCTCAGAAGAAAAATGTTATTTACCTCTTAAAGGTAGTATAATGCAAGTTGTAAAGATTAAATTTAAAGCTAACAGTTTCAGTTGTAAATGAATTAACTTTGTCATTTTCACGAACAGCTAGATGCAGCACTTTGTGGAAAAATATAACAACTGTGAAGCCTACTGTCTTAACTAAATAGATTATTCTGGTTATTTAGTTCTTTTCAGGTGCTTGGGTGGTCCTCTAGTTTTGTAAAAAGATTTTCTTGCATGCATGAATGTATGTCATGGATGTGAACTTCATTATTATTTTAATCATCTGATAATATTGGTGTCAATCAATTAGGGCTCTACCCGATGTATCGGTATCGCGATATACTGTATTGTGGCAAACTTATATAGAGAGATTATAGGGATACGTATTTGGATAAATTTTACTCTTATAGACCTGGACGGCTGCTGAAAAATGACTTATTCATAGGTCATTTGTGTGCTACATTAAGAGCAGTGTGAAAGAACAATTCTTCTGCATTTTGTTATTCTGCATAATCAAAGTTACATTTTTAACGTTGATTTTAAGGAATCTTAAAGATTAAAATTGTTTACAATACTTTTCTATAGTTTTTCTACATTTTCTCAAGGCCAAGGCTCTTGGCAATACCCAGCCCTAGTGTCAATATTGTTCAGAAGTGAATAATCCTATCCAATATATACTTAAAGGAGTTTGACAACTTTCCTATAAAGCTCTATCAAAATTATCAACACCGGTTCAAATATTGCGTATCCAAATCATCATATTGTTTCTGATTACCTAATCTTGCTCCTGCTTTTCTTTTCTTTTCTTCTCCCAGTGGTTGACGCAGCCGTTAGACTGCAGCCATGGACACAACCACCTCACTGAAGATGACCTCTCTGGCCGTGCAGAGCCTGTTTGCTTATGTGGAAGAGGAGAACCTTGCAGCCATCAAAGCTCACCTGGACAAATTCAGAGACGTGGACAGCAGGAGCGATGTACGTCCACTACAGGGCACATAGAAAATCATCACACCAGAAAACAATTGATTTACTGTTTTATTTTTTTTTTTTTTTTTTTTTTTTTTTTTTTTTTTTTTTTGATTTGACCTTGTTTATGCTATTCTAAAAATCTAAACTCACCACATTACTACATTTCTAACTTTTATTACTTACTAGGTTGGTGGAGAAACCTTGTTTTGTTGTGCTTTCAGAATGGACAGACTCCTCTGATGGTGGCAGCAGAACAAGGAAACCTGGAGATAGTTCAGGAGCTCATCCGAAGAGGAGCCAATGTTAATCTTGATGATATAGTAAGTGTTTTGTGGCATCTGTGTATCATGACAAAATAGCTCATAACAAAAGAAACACAGCTACCATTGTGCCTGCCGTGAGCAAAAGCGTAGTAGTTGGTTAAAAGACTTGATGATTCAATACATGTTTCAAAGCTGCCACAATTCATTTGGATCTGTAGCTTTATTCAGACTTGAGTCAGTGGATTTTAATACATGTGTTACATCATGGTTAAATAGTCAAAAAGAGAAGAAAGAAAAGCTTAGATTTCCCGGGCAAAAAGCAATGAAGTAATGGAAACATCAGTGTTTTTCTTTGAGAGCAGGATGTTGCGTTACTAGATGCTCTTTCTGCTGAGCTCATCAGACCCAGGCTTAGTCCACAGCTCTGATGAGCCATAATGACACATATTTAACAACACTTTTGGCTAAATGACAGGATCCAAAGACTGGCCAACGCCCTGCACCTCTATGTTAACCTGCACAAAACACTCACTAATGCTTTGGCCGTCCTCTGACACGGCCACATGCTCACGTAGTTCACACGCATGCATACATGTAAGTGAGCATCGCAGTGATCACAGTGACAGAAAGGGAGAGGAGCAGCACCATGAGCACCTGGTACGACCAGCTGGTAGGTAAGGCCCTGTGTGAGATGGGCCCTGGCTGTGTACACTCTGTGGGCAGTGGACAGGACTGGAGCTCTTTGTTACAGCTTGTTATGTGTGTGAACAGGACAGCTGGACGTCACTCATCTGTGCGGCCAAAGAAGGACACATCGAGGTTGTCCAGGAGCTGCTGGAGAATGGGGCCAATCTAGAGCACAGAGATATGGTGAGAAAAAACCTTGAAACTTTATTTATGCCTTGTATTATTGTGGCTTTGATACCTTTTCTGATGTAGTATTGCCATACAACCTGTGCAACTTTTGCTAAAATGTAGACCTATTCATTATCCTTAATTATAATTGTTAGATTATTATGTTAAGCAGTTATAAATCAAATACAGTGTTTGTCAGTTCACACAAAGTGGAACCTTGAATGTTGTCTCCAGTCTCAAGCTCACTTTTCATTGAGCATTTGTTGTTAATAATATTTAATGATAATTTATTAATGTTGTATTCCTGTGGGCCTATAGTAAATATTCAGAGTGGAGGTGACTTTGGCTTGACAAACCAATGACCCCATAAGAATTCAGTCTTTCCCACAAATATTATTTAGTGTATTTATTACATTTGCAGCTGTTTTATCTTGGTTATTGTCATTGTTGTTCTTATTGTTTGTTTCTCTCTGCTTTAGGGAGGCTGGACTGCTCTCATGTGGGCGGCATATAAAGGCCGCACTGAAGTGGCACAGTTACTTATGGAAAAGGGAGCCAATCCTAACATCACTGGGCAGGTTTGAGCAGATTATTTTAACTAGCAAAATTAATTAGTGGTAGACGACAAAGCTGTGTGATTTCTGATTTTGTGGTGATTGTGGTGAGATTAGACGTGGAGCGCACTGACGTTTGTCTTGATGTTGCTCTGCTCTACAGTACAGCGTTTACCCTATTATCTGGGCTGCTGGGCGAGGACATGCAGAGATTGTCCATCTCCTGTTGCAACACTCAGCTAAAGTCAACTGCTCGGATAAGGTAATATCCACAGAGAGGTAGAGGAAACATAACTTTGAGGTCATCATTCCTCTCATTAAAAGTGTATTTATTCTTTGTATTTTGGTCTATTTCTTGTGTACCATTCAGTATGGCACCACTCCTCTTATCTGGGCTGCCAGAAAGGGCCATTATGACTGTGTCATGCATCTTCTGGCAAATGGAGCTGATGTGGACCAAGAAGGAGCAGTAAGAGAACTTCTACTGTTCTACTACTAAAGTCTTTTTTTTTTTTCTTTTTCTTTTTTTTCTACAAATTCCTATATTCTTCTTACATTTACACTCTTTAGTCACCCAAATGTTTGAACTGCTTCCTCTGTTTGGCAGAACTCTATGACAGCTCTCATTGTGGCGGTGAAGGGAGGGTACACCGAAGTTGTGAAGGAACTGCTGAAGAGAAATCCCAATGTGAATATGACAGACAAAGATGGGAACACCGCTCTGGCCATTGCAGCCAAAGAGGGTCACATTGAAATAGTGCAGGACTTGCTGGACGCTGGGACTTATGTCAACATCCCAGATAGGGTGACCACTCTGTTTCTATTGGCAACACTCAAAGTTTTTTTTTATGTTTTTTCCCTTTGTTAAATCACTCGTTGGTTCCATTTGCTTTTTAGAGTGGGGAGACGATGCTAATTGGAGCTGTGAGAGGAGGTCATGTGGAGATTGTGAGAGCTCTTCTGAACAAATATGCTGATATTGATGTCAGGGGCACGGTAAGAAAACCTAGATATATGTTCAAAACAAGCTAAGCTCAACAATTTTTAGTTTAATAAAGAACATTTCTACTGCATCAATACATTTGTGGGTTTCTTTAGGATGGAAAGACTGCCCTCTACTGGGCAGTTGAGAAAGGTAATGCAACCATGGTCCGAGACATCCTACAGTGTAACCCTGACACTGAGAGCTGCACCAAGGTAGAAGCATAACACTTTATAGAGACAACAACTTAGTAAATAAATGTATCCACACATAAATGTACAAACAATATACACTCATTTATTTCTGCTTGATTTACAGGACGGTGAGACTCCACTTATTAAAGCTACAAAGATGCGTAATATCGAGATAGTGGAGCTGCTGCTGGATAAAGGAGCCAAAGTTTCAGCCATAGACAAGGTAAACAAATACACCTCCAATGTACGAATACTTAAAATATTCTTTTACAAACTCTTAAATGTCATTTGTAGAAAGGAGACACACCTCTGCATATTGCTATCAGAGGGCGCAGTCGAAAACTGGCAGAACTATTGCTGAGAAACCCTAAAGATGGCCGCCTTCTGTACCGTCCCAATAAGGCGGGAGAAACACCGTACAACATTGACTGCACCCACCAAAAGAGTATTCTCACTCAGATTTTTGGAGCAAGTATGTATGATCTTTTCTGTTTGTTCTTCCACAGTTTTGTCATATTTAATACCTTGTTTATATTTTTGTCTATCAGAGCACCTTTCTCCGACTGAGTCTGATGGAGACATGTTAGGTTATGACCTGTACAGCAGTGCTCTGGCTGACATCCTCAGTGAGCCCACCATGCAGCCGCCCATCTGTGTGGGCCTGTACGCGCAGTGGGGCAGTGGCAAGTCTTTTCTTCTCAAGAAACTAGAAGGTTAGTTGAATGGGATTAGAAATAATCATCTTTTGCATTTGGGGCTGCAACTAACCATTAGCTTGGTAATTGATTAATTGGGCAATTATTCTTTTGATTCAGTTGTTTTGATCAGTTCTTTAGTAAGGATTTAACAATATTGATAATCTTGTGATATCGCAATACCAAAATTGTCACAATATATTGTCATCATCACCTGACTATATTAAACAGCATGACTTCCATTAAAAATAGTACTGAGTTCATAACACACACTTCATGCAAAAAAAATCATAACATTCTAAATATTTGAATGAAGAAACAAAGAAGCAAGTCCTCAAAACCTGTATGGTGAGAGAGTAATTTAGTCTGTATGAGAAAAGGAATGACTGGAAAACAAAACTTTATTGTTTATTATTACAATAAAAATCTCAATATCGTAGGCCCCCTGCAATATTGTGATATCGTGCAAAATATTGTATTGTGAGCTTCATATCGAAAAAAAAAAATTGTATCGTGAGAGTTACGTATCATTACATTCCTATTGTTTACAACAGAAAAGTCACTTGAAAAGAAGATTCTGCACATTTTTACCTAGATAACGTCGCTTAAGAATGTTCTAGATGTGCAGATTTGCAGGCAAACAAGTGTAAGCATCAAAAACCATAAAATTACACCATTTTCATGGCTTATCATCATCATCGCTTTTTTCAGCTCATGTTTTGAAACACATAAGCAAATATCAATTCTGGATTCTCATTTGAACAACTATTGGTACTAAAAAATGACTTTAAGAGAACACAATTTGGAATTTTCTGAACTGGTCTACTATAGATATAGAACTAGAACAAAACATCAGTTTTAAATAAACAAATAACTAAAAATGTAAATGTGAAAACATGGCCTATCAAACAGCATTTTTGAATCGATTGTTGAGGTTGAAATATAATACTGTTTTGCAATTGTGACAACACTAGCATAAAGACCAGTTAACGATCATTCGATTATTACATTAGTTGACGATTATTTCAATTATTGATTAGTTGGGATTAATCGATGAATTTGTTGCAGTCCTATTAGCATTGTTTCTCACTCCGTGTTGTTCTCTGCAGATGAGATGAAGACGTTTGCAGGGCAGCAGATTGAGCCGCTCTTCCAGTTTTCGTGGCTGGTGGTGTTCCTCACACTGCTGCTCTGTGGTTCTGTGGCTGTTGTCTTGGGTTTCACTGTGGATCCTAAACTGGCCATAGCAGTGTCTCTCAGCCTCCTGGCGCTGCTTTATATTTTCTTTGGTAAGGTATTTCACACTGTTTCAAACTATCACTTTGAAAGATAGTTCAGTTTAAAATGATGGGAGTTCAATTTAGTTTTCTCACAACACTGATATACTGTACAGGAGGCTACTTTGAGACAATTCATTTTGAAGACTAATGTAACACAACAAGTCATTGTGTTGATGTACACTAGGGGGCACCAGTGTATTTGCTAACTTTCACCTCTTGATCCACGCAGTGCTGGTGTACTTCGGGAGTCGCAGGGAAAGGGAGAGCTGGAATTGGGCCTGGGTCATCAGCACTCGACTGGCTCGCCAGGTTGGATACCTGGAGTTGCTACTTAAACTTATGTTTGTGAACCCACCAGAGCTGCCTGAGCAGACCACTCGTGCTCTGCCTGTTAGGTGAGCTTCTCTGCAAATACATGGATTCAAACTCTGTCATTCAAGCTCTTTATTGAATATATCCTCTTTACAGGTTCTTGTTTACAGATTATAACCGTCTGTCCAGTGTGGGTGGGGAAACATCCATGGCAGAGATGATTGCCACGCTCTCAGATGCGTGTGAGAGAGAATTTGGCTTTATGGCAACCAGACTTTTCAGAGTTTTTAAGAATGATGAAATTCAAGGTATTCATTGGTCTATAATCCTCACATCACATACACATATATTAGTAATTTTATTTGTATCTAATGTTTTTAAAAGGCAAAAAATGGAAAAAGACTTGCTGTGTTCCATCATTTGTCCTATTTGCCATAACATTTGGATGTCTCATCACCGGAGTAGCCTTGTTGGCCATATTTAAAGTGAGTTGAAATTGTGTCAACACAGTTAATACTGTGTTAGTATAAATACAAGAGTTTTGTGAGTGTTTTACTCCTGGTCTTCAGGTGGACCCTGAGAACCTGACTGTGAATGCAGTCTTGATAGCTATGGCCAGTGTGGTGGGCTTGGCCTTGCTGCTGAACTGCAGAACATGGTGGCAGGTCGGTGACTCTGTCCTCAACTCTCAAAGAAAACGTCTGCACAACGCTGCCAACAACTTGCACAAACTCAAGAGTGAAGGATTTATGAAGGTATGGAACAGATCTCCAGTTCACGATGGATATTCATTTGAGTAATTATATTGTGCTTTCATAGGTTCTGAAGCATGAGGTGGAACTCATGTCAAAAATGGCTAAGACCATAGATGGGTTCACACAGAACCAAACACGAATGGCTGTGATCATTGATGGACTAGATGCTTGTGAACAAGACAGAGTGCTGCAAATGCTTGACACAGTCAGTACAAAATATTTTACTGTGTGTACTGTATGTATTTCTCTTTAGACAGTAGTATTTTTCTTGGATTTTTGTTAGTGCTTAAAAGAACTACTGTGCAGTCTGTGATAGCCATTTATTGTTTCCTGGGATGGGCCTTCATGGACCCAGGGCAAACGAAATCACTGTCCTGTGACACTGAGACAAAGTCCCAAGTTAGAACAGAGGAAATCCCCAAAAGCTTCTCTCAAAGCCATAATTAAACCATAAACAACATTGGCCAATTATGTAACACAAGAAACCTCAATCTTTACTATTTAGTGAGCCTTTTTGTTGTATTTCAGGTGCGTGTGTTGTTTTCCAAAGGACCTTTTATCTCAATTTTTGCAAGTGATCCTCACATCATCATCAAAGCCATCAATCAAACCTTAACAGTGTTCTAAGAGACTCCAACATCAATGGCCACGATTACATGAGAAACATAGTTCACCTGCCAGTCTTCCTCAACAGCAGAGGCCTGAGCACAGCCAAGAAGCTCTGTATGGCCACGCCCACCAACGGAGAGGGAGGAGCTACGGATGGTACTACAACACAGCACACACAAGGATTTGTTTGAACAGATTGCCATATGTCATTAATACACTCATTCATTCCTTTTTAGGATGGCATGAAGATATGGAAAGGAAATTTTCTCAAAACAACTTGGGCCAAGACCAGTCTAAGTTAGGAAGCAAAACCGCCTTGAACCGCAGGGTAATGATTCTAAGAAATGTTTTGATGCATAGTTAACTCTGCTACAAAAAAAAGCCTTTCATGTGGTGTTAAATCAACGCTGTTGTGCATAACGAGCTGCAAAATGTTTCTGTTTAATGTTTATTTTAATGTACTGCTCTAGCAAACAACACAGGTATCTGAACCAAACAAAATCAGAAGTTTCCTCTAAGGTCCCTAACACAGGTTAGACTGGTAGTTTTAGTCATTTCAAAACATTTTTAGCACTATTATTTGTCGTACCTGATGGGTGGAATGAGTCTGACTCTTATTAAAAATGTATTA
The DNA here is from genome assembly GCA_038363315.1 of Mugilogobius chulae. Classification (NCBI taxonomy): domain Eukaryota; kingdom Metazoa; phylum Chordata; class Actinopteri; order Gobiiformes; family Gobiidae; genus Mugilogobius; species Mugilogobius chulae. The sequence goes on along the minus strand of CM076406.1, from coordinate 12,944,128 downwards.
TATATATTTCCCCATTGGTGTTTAAAAAAACACACACAATCTCACAACTATTGATTGGTTTATATTTACAAAGTCAAAATGATTTTCTAAGAACCTGTCATGTGCACTTTAAATCCAATCCTTTTTAATGATCAGGAAGCCTCCTGTTTGTTGTCAGGCCTATCTGCGTAAAGCGGACATGTTAGAAATCCAATGAGCAGAGTCTCTGGTGTGTGTCCTGGTGGCATGGCTGTAATGGATGTTAGTCTTCCTGCAGTGATGCCACAGTCTGGTGACAGGCCGAGCAGCAGTGGGTCTTTGTGATAGAGCACTGGCACAGGTCTGCTGGCAGGAGGCTAAGTGGCTCTGTGCTGTAGAAGCCAAGCTCCCAATGCCCCCTGCCCCCTACAGTTTATTTGTTTGTCGTTTATTTATGCTTGTGCTTTGTTTACTAGCCTCAGTTATTAGTGTGTGCCCTGCATTATGGGGTGGCATGCTCTAATCATTTGCCCCCTGCCACTTGCTGTTTCTTGGCCACCAGGCTCATTTCTACAAGTAGAGGTTAAAACAGGGCAATGATGTAGTGGCTCTCCATTTTATTTGGCGTCTTGTCCCATTGAGTGCCTCTCTCAGTTGCACATCATCATGGTTGGCATGCTGCTTTATTCAAATATAATGATCTTAAGAAGTAACTGACAGATTTAGTAATAGTTTAGTACAGGAAGTCTATTTATTGGGGCAGACACAAGAATGTCTTCAGTGTATGATAGTAAACCAGAGTGGGCCACTTTTTATTCTCTGAAGATCTGTGGGTCATGAGACCCACATTACAACTTCAAAGTCCACCAAATGCCTGGGCTTGGCTCATGACCATGGCAGCTGTCTGATATCATCACAGATGTTCTGTGCTAGAGCTGTGTTTGCGCCTCAGAGTTTTCCATTTGTCTCACTCTCAAACTCTCACATACTGCCTTTTACCCACAAAAACACAGTTTTGACTGGTACACAGTCAATATTATAGATTATTGATGATCCCAAATCTATGACCCCACAATAACTGAATATTAAAACACTGCAGAGATTAAAGGAGGCCTTAGTAATTAATATTTTGTTTATTGTAAAACACAAAAAATATCTAAATAGAAACAGGTCGATTGACTGTTCAAAACTGGTAATGGTCACAAAACAAATTTCAAACCCTTTATTCTAAATTTGAATTTTTGAGTAATCATAAGTACTAAATAGACAGGGGCAGGGATAGGCAGGAAGCGAAAACAGAGATTTTCTGAGCACTTGAGCATCAGCTGCAGGACAATGCAAGATTACCTAGACATACATACATAGTCATCAAGCCAAATTCATGAGAGAACATTGCTAAAACATGATTAAAAAATCCCTTAAGCTGTATTCTTGAGAAATGTTGGTACTGTCGACTGTACATCCACAATAAATGTGCTGCTTGTACTGTATGAAGGACACATACCGGCGGCGCCACATGCAGAGGACCATCACCAGACAGATGTCCTTTGACTTGACCAAGCTGCTAGTGACGGAGGACTGGTTCAGTGACATCAGCCCACAGACCATGAGGAGGCTGCTGAATATTGTCTCCATCACAGGTGCCCCTCTGCACTATGCCTTTGTTTTAAGGCTACTTTAGTCACTCAAAAACTCATTGTTTTCTATAGAAAGGCTAATTGCTTGGCATGTTTTTCCATTCCTCCTAGGCCGGCTGTTGCGGGCCAATCAGATTCTTTTTAACTGGGACCGCCTGGCCTCTTGGATCAACCTAACAGAGGAGTGGCCCTACCGAACGTCCTGGATCATCCTGTTTCTCGAAGAGACTGATGGTGTATCAGACCAGGTCACTCTCAAGACCATTTATGAGAGGTACTCACTCTGACTTTGTGATATTTATTTTTATATTCTTGTAGCCACTGGAGGGCAGTAGAGCTTTTGGGGATTTAAATCAGAAATACAAAGGTGGATTCCAACAATAACAAAAGTAGACAGTCTGTGGATAATTTTAGGCGAGAAAACCACATGTGGTTGGTGTTGTAGATCAGTAGAAGATGGCTTTTAAAGGTTACACTGTCATAGTCTGAGCCTGAGAGGAACAAGTGTCATGAACCGTCACTGTCTTTATCATGCATGACCTCACAAGCTAATCCCAAGCTTTTGTTTTATAAAGAATAAGTTCAACAATGAAATGCAGGGCTGCTGTAAAGTCCTTCGATGTATGTTCTACCTCGATGTCGTCTTTCCATTTGCTTGCTCTGCTGTGGTCATCAAAGAAGCTTCTTAATGATGATGACAGGAAGCCTCAAACGGGCTAAACGCAGCGCCTTGCCTCCAGCCCTTATCTCTGGCTCTGATCTTCAGCTGATAAGACTCTGGCCTGTGTTTCTCTCTTAGTCTCTTCCTCTTTTAGCTGCTTCACTGCTGCGAGTTATGTGTGAGCAGCGCTTCCTGCAGTAGCCTCTCATAACCTCAGGCCTCTGCCTTTGTGCTGGTCTCTATAGATAGATATAAGATGCTTTCCTCTACAATAACCTACTTGATCTAGACTATAGCTCCTTTCTTTGCTAACTGAAGTCAACCACAGCATTACAGTTGAATATTTTCACATGCACATTTGTTTTGCTGAGGCGATTAGCCACAACAGAAATGCTCGTCCCAGAGCGCTCCGTGTTAAGTGAATATATTAGTGTTGAAGTGAACATGGGGGTGAGTCAGCCTTATAGGTCAACTGTCACCACAGATCTCAGTCATAAGGCTACACGCTGCTCTCTTCCTCTGACCCAAAAGCTCCATCCACTTTAGAAAACAGCCTTTGATAAACCCTGTGCATACTTACTATATCGTGTATGCAACATCTATCTAGGACAAACAAAAGGTAATGAAAATAGTTACTGAAACTAGCTCATGTCCTTTGTATGGAGTGGCCTTTGTTCTCACACGTGATATGTTCTTACTGCTGTATTTCAACTGCATGTGTTTTGATAGTAATGAGCTGTTCAAATATTTCTTTGTCCGTACAGCGGGGCCAGGTCACTACAGCTAATCTGACGGAGAATGTGTAATCGGTTAATAACCTGAGCGATTCGTAGCATTAACAGTGAGAACAAAGGTGCTGTGTGGGGCGCAGCAGATATTGGCTCCTGTCTCAAAGCTCACACACAAACACAGAAAAAGTGTGTCTCTCAGGACCTTTAGGGAACATGGCAGCTCACGTCTTGGCCCACTGACAGAAATGAAACAAAACAAGCAATTTTTGGCCATCAAATTAACAACTCTAATTGTAGTTTTATTTATTTATTTTTGTTTGTTTTGCTTGTCACTTGTGTATAAGATTTGGATCCTTGTTGCTGCCTTTGTGCTCAGGGGTGTGTGGGTTTGGCTGTCTTAGCAGTCATAATAACTTCAATAACCTTCTCTGCGTTTCTATGGTTATAGTAATGAAGTGCCATGATATGAGTCTGTCTTTGGTGCGATAGTAAATGTGACTTCAAGTGCTCCATCCTTTTGTGGTTAGTTTATAGGAGGGTCAGCAGTATGATAAGTCAGATATCTATGGTAAAACAATTATTCAAACCAGATGCTTCTATAATATCAGTTAAAAGGACAAAAAGGCCAGTTTGATGTTAAAGTTTATTAGAACAAAAAAACAACAACCACATGATATTATAAAGTACAATGTGTTGAATATTGCAACAAAAATACATAAAAAAAAATAAAAAATTATATTTATAAGTACAGTACTATTTTTATAATCTGTGCACTTTGAAGTCAGCATCGAATCCTTAGTGTCAAAATTGAGTTTGAAGTTGTAGTTATATCATTTTTATAACACTAATAAAGGTCCTATATTTCACAAGGTTGACTCCTTTTTATTCATACCAAAACATCAAAAGCATGCCTGAGCTGTATTTTGTTGGATTAATTCAACATTGTTAGGCTGTCTATCTCCAAAGCTCTGTTCCGCCTTGTGACATTAGAGGACTTAACTTGTTTTAGCCTGAAGTGTACAGTTTCACTCAACTTCACTTATACTTGTTTGTTTTGTTCAGTTGAGATGGTCATGAAGTGTCTTTTGTTTATGTGTAATGATACAATGATGTAAATAATAATTTAACAAAACATGCATTATATTTATGGCCTTTATCTTCTTCACCATGGGAGAAATAATGTATCTGGTAAAACAAAGACATGCATCTAAATACTATAAAATGTTCGTTTTATAGATTTTTAAGATACTGGTTTATGGTGCCCCTGTCGTTCATCTTTTTCTGACAGAACTTAAGATGAAAGATTTCATCTGCAGTTTGTTGTCTTCTTCTTGTTGAAACACCTTTTTACAGTGATCGTTTTTTCTGCATAATAACAGTCAAATTTAATGTGCAGGCACTGAAGTCTTAATAAGTACTTTAACACGTCTCTCCTGTAATTGGCACAGTTATTAGTCCGTCACAATAATAAAAGCTTGTGCAGTTGACTCCCTTTGTTAAAAGTCTATTTAGCTATCTGAATGGAAACTCTCGCTATGCAAGGTTTATGAAAACCTGGAAACCTCCTGTTAATGAACAAAGACCTTGTACTCTCAAAGATGTGTAATCCTGTTCTGATTACACTGTAACTTTGACTGGGACTTGGAGGCCGTCAAGCAGGGGAAGTGAGACAGAAGACACTGAACAGAGCACTGACACTATCCAGTCTCCGGAGGTGAAATCAGACCAGACAGAGCACGCAGCAGCCACTGCCGGACCAACAGTACCAGAACAAGACTGCAATACTCTATAGTATCCAGAAGTTAGGGTTATTTGTCCCACAATGGGGAAATTCTAGAAGTACACGGTAGTACTCACAGTGAGTATATTGGCATTGGCATATAGGGCAGTAAGCTGGGCCCTGTAAAAAGCAGGTGTCACCTGTGTCTCTGGCATTTATGGTTTTGAATGCTGACTCAGGCAGTGTTGGGAGTAACTTGTTACAAAAGTAACGGTTACTACTAACTGTAATATATTCCTTTTTCCGTAATTAAGTAATCAGCTCACTTTTTGAAAAGTTGATAGTATATTAATAATTACACTTTAAGTAACCTAATTGTAATTTTGGCGTAGTTTTTGCTGTGACTGATTCACAAAACATTATTTTTCTCAGCACATTAGAGCTTGTGTATAGTTAATATCTTTACGTTGAGGCGGTTTGTATGGCCACAAAACTGACTATTATTTGGTCTGGAAAAAGAGCTATATTGTGTTGTTTTATCTTTATATTTTTGAACCGTAGAGATGAATTTTTACCTCCAGAAAGTTAAACAGTGTCACTTTAAAGCACATTTAGGTCTTTTTGTTTGGTGGATTTGATTTATAATAAATATTTGCCGCCATTTTACATCTGTCCAGTTGCAGTTTGCAAAGAAAAATTTATAATTGATAACATTTTATGAATATTTCACTGTAAATACCCTGAGGAAAATCACATTTATACTGCTTTCCCCATCACAATCAGCCTGCAGTATGCTCTGTACTGGTGCACCTCTATGAGAATGTTTCTGTTAAACCTCTGTGCTCTTCTGACACTGATCTCAAACATACTAGGCACTGGCATTCGTATACAATGTTCCATGGGAAAAGGGAAACATTTAATACAAAATAAACAGTGTGATGCTACTATTTTGATAACAAAGCATTAACAAAGCATTAAATAAAAAAACCCTCTAAAATGCAGGCTAAGCTTATTCAGCTAATTTAAAAATAATTTTGATTTGATTGCGATTCTTATTGCAGCTCTAACCACAAGATATATCCATTCTGTATTTTTGTGTGCGTTCTTGTTCAAAATGGCTCATAGGAAGGCATCAGGGGGTGGATTGTGCGTTCTCATGTGTGGGAGTCCGAGGAGAAGGGCGAAGCATGTCATCTTTGACCTGCTAGCATTTTGGATAAGTGCAGAAAGCCCCACTGGCAGAAGCACAGCAGAGCAGTTGGGCTGGAGACTGTAGTGCTGTGGCTATAAGCTGCTCTGTCAAAGAGCCCATTGTGTCGGGATGCCTGCTTGTAAGTAGTCCCAGTCTGAAACTAATATGACTGGCTTCCTTAGCACTCCTAACCGAGCATTCATCTTGTCATTTGGCCACTGATGGCTGATAAGAAGGCTTTGTTCATTTGGTCTGTGTCGTCTGTTCACTGTTAGGATGACTAAATCTGAGATGTGTGTGGACTGCTTAATGCCAGACCCAGTGGCTCATCACTAGTGGACTGTTAATGATGTCATTTGGACTGGTTAAACCTCAGCACAAGCGACTTGTCCTTAAATGGGTACCCTGTGTTCTGTAACATGGGAATGTGCCTGTTTAAACACCATACATGATGTGATCCATTGTGAAAACACTTGTAAATGTCAACTACTGATCATTTATCTTCTATTGCACTTTGAAAATGTCATTTTTGACAACATTGAGCACCTGACGCTTTGGTTTGCAAGTGTCCAGCAAGAGGACTGTGTACTGTGCACACTGTCAATGACCTAAACCCACACTTTTAATGATGAAGATTTCTGTATTTCAAGCATCTGAACTGAACTGGTTGAGTTTGTTCAAAAAAAGTGATCATATTAGTATGCAGAGGGTAATTCTGAGATATACTTTGTCATCACAATAGTTTATTCATTGCAAAAAACGGGTGATTTTTGTTCATTGACAATGTTAATCAAGCTTTTCTGATGATATTTCTTTCACCTGGTGTAATCAATAGTAGATTTGGTCGGCAATAGCTTTAAGATTCAGAAAGTTTTTGTTTTCTATGATGGCGGTTATACACCCACAACTAACAGATGAGGGGTGTATTTGACAGTAAAGTTTCAGACTGCTGTATTTGGTGATAAGGGCCTGATGCTAAATGTGGTGCATGTCATGCTTCCGTCTGCTGCTCACTAAATGATGCTGCGATTGTCATCTTCTGAGGTTTCCTCCTCTGCTCTGGCCAGATAACAGCCCTTATTCTATCAGTGCTCCTACACCCCCTCACTATCTCACCTTCTCCAAATCCACGCGGCTCTGCTCTCATGATGGCGGCGGCTGCTGCATCATATCTCTACAATCTGAGCTCTACTTCTTTCCATTTCCTCTTTATTTTCTCTGAATGTGCTGCTCTGGCTTCTAATGTGCTCACCCGTCTCAATAAACTATTTTAAGTTTTGTTTAGCCATATGCTCATATACATATACATTTTGCATTTATAAAACTCAGAATATAAGAAATGTTACACTAATTACTTGATATTGTTTTTATGGTTTATAAAGGATTTCCAAGAGCATTCCAACTACAAAGGACGTAGAGCCGCTGCTGGAGATCGATGGAGACATCCGAAGCTTTGAGGTGTTCTTGTCCTCCAGACAGCCCTCACTCACTGCTCGAGATGTGGAGATGTTTCTGCCATGTACCGTCAACCTGGACCCTAAGCTCAGGGAGATCATCGCAGGTGAGAGAAGGCCTCACTCGTTCTTGTCTGGAGTCTCTGAAAAATTATGAAAATCCTCTTTGCATAGAAAAGTTTGCTAAATGTATACCTATTTTCAGTATGCTGAATAACAACATGCTTTAAATCTAAATCTCTGATAGCAAAAGTCACTTTTTCAGCTTAAAGGGCGTATATCAGGTCGGACAGTTTATTTCACTAGAAAGCAGCTAAGACCAATATATTACTAGGTGCAGATTTTTGTAAACGTGGTACAATCTTCATTCTAGTTTAGTGATTTTTTTTTTGTAATATTTACTTCCTCCTCTAATTTAACAGATTTTTAAATTTTATTTTCTTATTTTGTTAAATGTATGTCTAAATAGCCATCTTAAATGTCTTTATAAACGAATTTAGTAATACTAAGGTCCTTGTCTTCTTAGTGAAGGCATGTCCAAAGTGCGGCCTGGGGGCCAAATACAGCCTTTGAACCAATTTTTGTTGGCCCTCCACCAATTTTTGCCGGCCCTTCCTTCTAAATTAACAAAGTTTACAAAAATATACTTTTTACCGTTATGTGAAAAAAAAATCTTATTGCTGAATTAAGGTGTGATGGTACCAGTTTCTGCTTTGCTTTGTACTTTTTTTAACATATTCCTTAACCTTTCCTTAAAAGCTTGTTCTTGATTCATGTAAAACTGTCTATAAACTATTTATATGTACAACAGGTAGGCCTATTAATCATCCAAATTGTTAAAAATAGAAAATTCTGAAAACCCGTCATACGCAATTTAAGCCATAAGTAGTCAGTGTAGTATAACTCAACAGTTTCTAGTGATTTGTGATGCTGTTAATAATAAGTATCATGATGTTACAAGGATGATGGTCCAGCCGTGCAGTGAGCAGTGGGACAGCAGTGGAATAGATTGCACACAGAACTGCTGCAGTGTCTTGTGTGATGTGCGACTTTGTGCCAGCTCATTCTGGCAGTGACACTACTCTGAACATTGCACCAGTCTGTGCTCTGTGATCGCCTGGTGATCACACACCCACAAACTGCTCCTCATTTCCAAACAATCAAATGTCGAGCAGGTTTCAGCTCTAACACTTTTAGGTCAGCAAAATATTTTCACCCGCTCGCACCAATCTGCCACTAGCGCCTGACCAAATTTCACAGTTTGTAGTTCCAGTGACATCATAGAGCCTGGTGAAAGTGAGGGAAGCTCAAGTGCTGTTTGCATGCGTCAGTGTGTGTCCACATGGCCCTCTGTTCAGGACTGAGCAGACAGGGGCTGCAGTTACTACAGAAATGTGGTTGTAGAAAATGAAATCAAATGTTATGGCAATGGAATTCATTTAATGAGCATATTTACATTTCACTTTTGTCCCATGTTCAACTTTTTGTATTTGACATTCAAGTAATTCTACAGTTCTCTTTGCTGTATTTCTAATGTTCTAACTCTGTAAAGAATTGAACTAATGCCAAATATTAGAAAAAAATGTGTGGGTGGATCTAAAGGCTCTTTATAGTCATGGCCAAAAACGTCCACTGATAAAGCGTTTTCTCATTCACTGGCTGTGTCCCCCGGCACTGTCTTCTCTCAGATGTGCGTGCGGCCCGGGAGCAGATGCACATGGGGGTGTGACCTATCCCACACTGCCCCTGCAGGAGGCGGGGACCCGGGGTCCTGCGGGGTATGGCCAGCACCCGGCAACCTGCTCCCCCAGCGGCTCATTTGCGGGATCTCTGCCCCCTCAGCCACACAGCGCCTACTTCAGCGGGATGACCGGCCCCCAGCACCCTTCTACAACAGGTGAGCCTCGCAGGCCTCTGACATGCTTCTTCATGCTCACTCCAGTACATGTTAGTAGTTCAATCACTCATTCTGTTTACATTTCTATGACCTGGTAAGTTTCCACTAGATTTAGATACTCTTAGAACATTAGAAGATGATTTCTCCCTTTTCATTTGTCTGTTTTTTCCTCCATTTTGTGTTAGTGTTTGTCCTCATACCCTTCCCATTGCTTTGTCTCCTCATAGCCTTATTTTCCCCAACATGTGTATCACCTGCCCCGGCATTACACGCCTCACCCCCCCTCCTCATCCTCGCGCCCTCCCATTAAAGCAGCTCAGCCTAAGGACAACTCCAGTGAACTCGTAAGTAATGTTTGACTGTCTGATCTCACTGTGTGCCTTCCTACTCACATTTGCAGTGTCTGAGTTTTGATTTTTCATATTTCTAATATCTACGTCCAAAATGCTGCAATCATCCAAAATGTGCTGGCCCTAAACCTTTTGAAGAATCGACCCTAACAGCAATAAACCATGCATTTTCCAACGTTGGGTTCTGTTCACGTACAAGATTTCAGGGCAGTTATAATGGAAGGTATGGTAATGGCATTGTACTTTGTAATGAAACTCTAAAGAATTATTTCTCTAATTTAAAATCTAGCAATTTTCTCAAGTACCCTAATAAACCTATTAACCTTTTGTTGTATCAAAATCAAAGACTTTTGACAAGGACTTGGACTTGGATTTGTGGGGCTCTGACTTGGGACTTGACTCGAACTTGAGACTTACTGAAGACTTACTAAACAGTGACTTTGTCCCACCTCTGATTGAAATATTAATGGTCTTAAGATAGGCACTCAATTTAGTCTCTGTTTCAATATGCACACTTGTTAAAAAAAACAAAAATGGGTGTCACTTCATTAGATGAAGGAACATGCTTTTTCTGGCCTAAAATGTAAGAATGTAATGTAATGTAAGAAAAAAGTCTGTAATTTAAAAACAAACAAACAAACAAACAAACAAACAAATAGTAAAGTATAGAAAAGAGAGAGAGAAAATAAAATAAATTCAGGTTTAGTTTTTTTTTTAATTCTTACAAATAAAAATCTTGAAATCCAGCTTCTACCAAATGAAAAGCAACTACAAATGTTCTACTCATACTATTGCAGCTGTTGAAACTGAGTAAATATGTTTGGAGTCTGATGCCTTTGTGGGTTTGTGTCACATGATGTTTGTGTGTTTGCTGAGATTAATACAAGAGCTCACATCCACAGCCTGACCATGAGCCTGCGCTGGAGGAGCTTTTCTCCTTCTTGGCACTAACCACCACAGCCCCACTCACTCAGCAGCCAGCCTCCTACCTGCTACAGTTACACCCATCACACAACTGTGTTTGTGTTGGGATCAGCCGGGAGGGGTTTAACAGGCTCTATTCTGAGCAAACATCACTAACACTATTTCACACTATATTTGATACAATGTATATGTAATGCTTTATGGAACAACCAGTAATACCACATTTACACAGGTTTAAAGGAAAATATTGAACTATTACTTGAGTGCCAAGCCCCCCCTTTTCATAGAGACAGTTCATCGTAACAAGTAGCAGACATTTCATTTTTTTTTAAATGCAGCCATGTTACATTTGAGAATGCTACATGTGTTACTCAATCCTAATTTTTCAAATATTCAGACTGAGTACAGAGCAGTGGGCGGGGCTAGGGGATAGGTGAAAGTGGAATTTTCAGAGCCTCATTTGTAAGGTAGGATTACTTATCAAAATACAAAGAAAGATAACAATAGGAAATTTTGTAAATTTTGCATGTTCCCTTAACACAGGGGTTTGCAACCTTTTACAGCAAAAGAGCCACATTTGCCCAATTCAAACCAACTCAAAGTCGAAAAGAAATATACATAATATACATCATAATAATATTGATAAAAACATTTAAACAGTGGAGTCAACTAACACAATGTAAAAATAAGATACTGTGTGAATTCACAAAATTGATTTTGGTGGCGAGAATAGTCAGCTTGTTTCAGTAAGCGCTTCTTTTCTGTAAGTAATGCACCTGTGCATTTTTGAAAGAGAGAAACTCCAGTTACGGCTGTCAATAGATCTAGAAATGAAGAAATAAGTAGAAGTATACATCCAAACACTAAGCAACTGCTAATTAAAAATAAACACATACTGTAAATTGAATAGAGTACTAAAGATTGTTCTTTAAAGGTGCACTATGCAACTTTCAGGGGGTGAAAAGTCAACTTAGCAATTCAATAAAAATAGGAAAATATTGTAATTCTTTAGAACATTCTTATTAGGAATAAACACGTTTCATGCCATAATTTGAGAAAATATAGCTAAAGGAGCTGTTTTTCCATCAAAAGAGGCAAGAGGAGGCCCTCCTCTATGACAAATATTAGTACATTTTGTGGCCCTCCAAGCTCTCTCATACTAAAATTACACATTTTTATTATTTATGTAGTGTCACAAACACATCTAAACTAGAAAAACATGCTTTTACTCAAGTTTATTTTTTGGCCAAAAAGTTACACAGTGCACCTTTAACTTTTATAAGTCTAGTTCCTCATTCTCAATCAAATCTCAAAGACCTGTACTGATGTCTTTAAAGAGCAGCATGTGACTCTCGAGCCGCAGGTTGCAGACCTCTGTCTTAACATAACGTACGGTAAGTTAACAAAACTGCTATTATGTGTAGTCTGAAACCACTCAGACTCTACTGAGTACTTAATAAAACAACTTAATTACAGGTTGTTACAGAAAGCATTACATTGTATTTAAGGAGGATACCAGAACTGAGAACCGTCTATGTTTGTGGGGACTTTTGGGTGATTTGATGTTTTGTTTTTTTTTCCTCATGAAGCATTTAAAGTCCCAGCCTTACAGGGTGAAGAAGGTACACTTTTAGTTTTACATCTATGTATTGTTCATCTTCATCTTAAGCCATTCTTCATTACAACCTTCATTACACAGCATGACATTGTAATCATGGAAACGGTAGAGCATGTCTGTAGAGGTTAGAATACTAACTAATTGAATGCTTTAGTTGTTAACACATTGCAGTTCCACTCTCCGAACACCTGCCTTTATCCTCAATCTCACTCTGCACAAGTTGGCACCTTATGTCTCGTCCCACATCTAATGCACCGTTAGTTTCTGTCTAATATCCACAAAGTCTTGCTAAGCTCTTCTATTTCCCCCGAAGCTGAAACAAAGCCGAGAGCTTAGAGCCACGCCATGTCTTAATGATGTTACATGAGCTGATGAGTGGGCATGGCAGAGATGTGGAGCTGTGGATTCAGTGTGTAGACCCATGGGTGCTTTGTCTGTCGTTCTGCTCTGCTGGGCCTTTGGGTCCTCAGACGACAAGGCTCCATCTGAAGTGTGGTTCACTCTCTTGTTTACTCTGAGCTAAAGAATTAAGGCAGGTTTGGAAGGGCTGGCAGCATTCCCACTGAGACACAGTTAGGGCTGCATCATTCAGAACATAATTAATAGCTATTTTTCTGCATTGTGATTAAGTTTACAATGTACGTTTCATGACTTCGCATTTTTAGCGAATTGTCAAAAAGCTGATTTAAGAAAAGAGTCACATGTATTACAAAAAATGCAGATTTCTACTGAGTTTGTGTTTTGTTTTGTTTTTTGCTGTTCTAGAACTATTGTAGGGCAGTGGTGGGCTTTTTTTTTCCTTGAGGGAAATATTCAAATACAGACAAGTGGAAAAGGGCCGAACCATAATTATTTGTAATAGTATAAGAATTTATCATTGTTTCGAGCAGATTTATATTAAGATGTAAGTGCAAACACATGCTCCATAGCTTAGTTAATCAAATAAAAGAACTATACAATACAAAAATCTTGAAATCTGGCTTTTAATCTTTTTTTTTTTTCTGGTTACATACAAATACATCTTTCAATACATTTGCGAATCTGATTCGAGTTAAAATATCTTGTAAACAGTCAAAAATGTCTTAAAACAATTGAAATATGCTACCAAATATTAGCAATTTTATTCCAGTGCGGCTAAAATAAGTAAAATTAAGGTGAATATTCTCAATTCTAGTTGCTTTAACTGAGACTAATAATGTTTCAAACATGCCGGGGGCCTGATTAAAACAGGTTTAGGGCTGTAGTTTGCCCAGTTCTGCTGTAGGGTGCCACTAGTCAGGTTCGAACACTTCTCAAGTCTGTTTTCATTAAAAGTGGATTGATTCTAACAGAAAACGCTAACAGTTTGATGCTACAGTAGCTATCACACTTGACTGAAAGCATCCTAATGAAACCCGTTATAACGCCGTACGCTCTTGTTTATTCAGGTGTCTCCTGGAGCACCACTCAGCGCTCTTAACACAGAGGCTGTGTGTGAGCGAATCAAACTCATTGATGGAATTGATCCCAGTATGCTGTCTCGCTACACTGCCACCATCAAGAAGGTTCTCTCTCCTCACTTCATTCACAGCCTCGAACCTCAACCTGGGTCCCGGATGTAACTGTTGTCTCTCACAGGCTAATATCAACGGACGCGTGTTGGTGCATTGTAACCTGGATGAGCTGAAGAAGGAGATGGGGATGAACTTTGGCGACTGGCAGCTCTTCAGGGGGATGGTGCGTGTGCTTCTTTTGTTTAGTTTTGCAGAGATACACACATGGCATAGTGAGTTGTTTAAACTGATTATACCGCTTCTTAATTTCTCCTGTACATTGCCATTTTTTTCCGCTTGTGTTGTCTGTAAGCAGGCCGATTTACTCGCCACAGGGCCGCACTTTGGATTGTGACAGTGCGCTGATATGACATGTTAGAACGCACATTGTATTCTGTGTGTTACAAGGAAGGCCCTTGTTAGTGGTGAGCTAGTGTGGAAATGACTCCCACATGTGCCTCTGCTGTGTCACACACTGCTCTATCTGCCCCCTCACACTGCTCTGAAGCTCTTGTGTTCAGATGTTACATGAGCAGTAAAAATGTTCAACAGCCCAATGTAGATTTAAGGCAGCACCAACAATTAGACAAAGTAAACTATGCAGTTTCATTCAGTATTGTAATCCAAACTTCCAGTCTATAAAGTTTACTGCTGTTCTTTATTTCAAAATAATCAATCATTTTAAAGGATCCTACTATGTAAAATTTACTTTTCTGAGTTTTTAACCATGTTACAGCAGTGTTCTTTCATAATTAGATTACCTAAACATGTATTTGAATTGTTTCATGCATGTTTGAGTAATCTTGTATTTTCCTGCAGGTGATGCTCCAATGCTAAAATCCCTGTCTTCACCTATCACCTATCCCCATCCACTTGTCTATATTCACTTGTGATTATAAAAAAAAAATCAGATTCCAATTTTACAACAAAGAGGCGGGGCTTATCAATTCTGTAGTTTTGAACAGGAAGTCAAAGGACCTGTTTCCATTTCTAATCCGTTTAAAATCAATTTTGTGTTTTACAATGAACAAAATGTGAATTACTGCTCTGCATATGCCATAGTTTCTGCCTAATCATACAGAAAAATCACAAAGGTCTTCTTTAATGTATGCAATTTAATAACAATAAATGTCATCTAAAGCACTAATCCTGGTGAGTGTTCTATCCATACAGGTGGTGGAGCAGAGGCTCAATGAGAGCCAGGCCCTGCTGCAGGAGGACTCCAGGGCCCCAAGTGAACAGGGCAGCAGCATCATGCACCCTGCTGCCCGAGAGCTCAGAGACGCCCACGGCTTCAGCCTGAATCTGAGCTTTGAGGAGCTGAGTGCCCCTGGGCTGGACGAACCTCCTCGTCAAAGCACTGGCTACACCTACAACAGCTCTCACTGGCCCGTCAGTCTCACATGAACATGCACAAAATGAACTGTTGCAACTGTATTTATTAAAAAGGTTAAATGTATTTGAAATCCTTGTTTACACAGGTAACAAATTACCGCACATCAAGCATATCCAGCCTTGCCTCACAGGAATCCTCTGTGGACTTCTGCAAACTGAGCGATCGGCAGCAGGCCAAGTACAACGACGCCTACAGGGAGTACATCTCTCAGGTGGGACAGCTGGAGGGGTCTGGAGCCGAGGGCACTGAAGACAAACCAGTGAGTGCACAGTGCTACAGTTGGTTTTACAAGTGAAAACTTTGACACAAAAAGAGATTTGAACACTTTTTACTGTTTTAAGGCAAAATGTGATTAAAGCAAACGCCATTTCCTGTCTAATCCACGCAGTACACATTTGTTTGTTTTTGCAAATAAAATTAAACTGCAAGAAAGAAAAAAAAAGCCCCTATTCAGTCATGTCATTCCAGTTAGCTCCAAATTTATTTATTTTTTGCTTTTGCGTATAAAATTCTCCTACGGTATCAGATGGTCAGGTTTTAACTTCTTCTTACCTTGTTTCTTCAGACCAAGGAGGGCTCTGATCATGATTGCCGCAAGTCTTTCTCTAAGCCGAGCTCCAAAGGAAGCGATGCCACAGACTTCCCTGGAAATGACATCCAGCAGCTGGATCCCATCAGCGAAGAGGATGAGAAGCTCGACCACAGCACCTCATCCAGGCCCAAGGGGGACTCGTACCAGAAGCTGCCCAGTGATGACGACTCCGGCCCGGAGGAAGACAACACCACGCCCCTGCTGCATAAAGAGAAAGGGGCCTTCTCACACAGAGCCACTGGGTTGCTCAACAAACCCAGTTTCCTCTCCGACATTCTCCTGGACAAGAAGGATTCGTCTGACTCCGGGATGCGCTCCAGTGACAGCTCCTCTGACCGCTCACTGGAGGAGGTAGATGCCTCCAAAGCCAACCTGATGGAGCTAGAGGGTCTGGTGAAGAGGGGTCCAAGTGGGCTGCCGGAGAGCGCAGTGGCCCGCATGTCCATCTGCTCCGAGGCTGCCTCTGAGGCCAGCCTGATGGCCAGCAGCCCCGACGCAGACTGGCCCTCCAACTCCATCTCCAACCTAAACAACAACAGCACTGACACACCACCAACTAACAGCAATGCTAACAACAGCCACCAGACCCACAGCACTGACCCGTCCACCATCCTCATCGCCCCGGGCAACACCACCACGTCTGCAACCGTGCACCACAACCGAAACCTGCAGTCCATCAACCTTGGAGATGAGCGGGAGAGTGTACTCTGAGGTTTAACTATGTCCTTCTTCATAATGGTGTAATAGAATACTACAGTTCATATAGATTTTCTTTGGCTTGAGGTCACATTAGTGTGTTAAGTAGAATGGCTGTCTTTAGGTCCATAAGAGTTTTCTGCATTTGAATTCACACTCAACATGTTATGTCCTCATAGAGTTTTAGTCAAGTAAGTGTTTATTACCTAATGTTACATCTCAATTTGTGCAAATCACGTTACATTAGATTGTTGTTGGTTGCTAAGAAAGAGAAAACAACATTTAGAAGTAGAAACTGTTGTGTGCTGTGATCACTTAAAACATCCTCCTATTATATCTCGCCTTTGAACTACCTGAAGTGGCTCTTAACTTTCTGTTTGTGAAACAAATAATGCAGATATGTCAGTATTAGAAGTGTGCTGTTATGTGTCCTGTGTTGAATGGGTTTGTTTGAGAAAAAGACCTGTTTTGTGCTGTTCCGATCTTCCTACTGTGATTTTTTTGCATGAAGCATTTTCATTCCTTTTGTGAATCAATAAATGCTGTGGTTGAAATATGTCATAATTATAAAATGTAATATTTTTAAGAGACAACATAGGGAATACTAGGCTATTTAAAGTTTTTACATTACATTCCAGTCTTTGCAATCCAAATCCTGGATGACTGAGTAAGGTTTTCCACTAGGTGGCGCACTTTCCACGTAGACCTGTCAGTACCTGGGGCAGTCTTGCTGATAACTCGATCTTTAGTAAAAACTTTCAGTGGGAACATGGGCTCGCAGGTTGGAGAAAGATGTGTATGAAGCTGTGCGCGAACTGTTGAGTGGGTAAAGGGTTAAAATAGCCATAGGCTTCTCCAGTGGTGATGGGATCTTTTGTACAAATAAAATGTATTAATGTCAGTCAATAGAAAAGCCGATGAAGTTCTGTAGAAAACTACAGGTTGCGCCAACGACCTGTGAAGTAGAGTTTTGTATTTTGACCCAAAGCGTGCCCTGAGCTCCATCTCCACCAGAGGAAACAGGCTCTGCTCACCGCGCTCTGCCACCTTAATCCGCTTTTCTCCAGACAGCCGTGTGGGAAAGTAAAAGTGGGGACTTCAGAGCTTATGTTTTTAAACGTCTGCGCCTAGAGCTGTCGTCAGAGATCTCACATGGGCCACAGATTTGATCTGACATTAACGTGAATGACTTCTCAGTTTCTGTGTTGTTTTCTTATTTTACGCACAAGGCTATTTGAGGACACCGTCACAAAATAAGACCATTTTGCATTGAGTTTTTGGGTTTATTTTCTATAAAAATTTACAATTTATACATTACTTTTATAAAAAGTTTCGCCATAATTAAGTACATCATTAAACTTTTGCAGAAATGTCTGCAACTGTACAGAATCAACTCCGGAGAAGAGTTCAAGGTCTAATTTCATTTGACTTGTTTCTCAAAAACAACGTGCCAACAGTTCTTACATTACTCAACTTTTTACAGCTACAAACCAGTGTTCCGTCCCCAGCGCAGAAAGCCTTGAAGACTTCAGACAAGGGGCTTGGGAGAAGTAATCCGTGCGACAATCTTCCGTTTCCCACATTTGGGATAACACACGCCTTCCATTTTCCAGAAAGGTGCCGCAAATAAAATACTCTTAAATTAAATAATAATCAAGTGTCCAAACACAAAACACGTCACGTAAGATTGTCCCATTTTAGGCCAAAGTCTCTTTCGTCAAGAGGAAACAAAAAAATGCAAAATTCCAGCCAGGGCTTTGAGAAGGGCTGAGAGAAGGGCTGGTGGAGTGAGCGGAAGGTAGAGTCCAGCTCCGGCCTGCTGTGTGTCCCTGCGTCCTCTGAACACCTGCAAGAGATTGAGAAAGAGAGGCGTGTTTAGAAAGTGCAAACAGGGCAGGGATCCGGACAGAGTGGCGCCAGGGAGGAAGCCACACTTTTAACATTTAACAAAACACTCCCAATACTGTGCAAACGCTGCGCTCCAGATGTAGGAATACAGAGAAAGAGAGAGAGAGCGCGCACACACACATACGGCTCCGTCTCGCACAACTTGAGCCTACAATCTGGGGAAGAATCAGCGTAATTGCCGTTCAGCTGGCGCCTACCCACTTCTTGTACCAATTATGTGCAGACATCATAGCAGCAACAGCAATCCAAACAGCCATTATTCCCCCTATTGCAGATGCTCTTCATTATAGACGAGGGGCATAGTAGACAGTTCTGGCGACACAGGGAAAGTCCGGATTTTGTGTGTACAGTTTTATTCCAAATGTCCCGGGGAAGCATATTGTGGAGTGGAGCGGACAAATGGAGCGTCTGGGAAGGGCATTTGCAGCAGACTGATGGACAGGCGGGTGGACAGGCTGTGCGTACGGAGCCCTGGACACAAATGCAGCAGCAGCAGACGTAAACACACGCACGCATAACCTACTTACCGCTTTAACGATGCATAGTCCGCCTGTCATCTGCCGTCAGCTCTGATGGCAACTCCGGGGACTGCAAAATAAACAAACACGCATGTTTACAGTGCTTACTTTCCTGGCGCGCGCACTCAGCTTTGTCTGTGTTTAATGTGGGCAAATACGCACGCAGAGACGCACAAAGACTGTTTACCTGTAATGACAAGATGCTGATGTCTGTGTTGAGTGTGGTCAGGGGGGTCCGGGTCCGCGACAGCACCACGCTCGAGTCCAGGGCGATCTGCAGGTCCAGGATGTAGTCAATAACGTGCTGGAGGATCTCCATCCTGCTCACGCTCTTGTTCTGGGGAATACTCGGCACCAGCTCCTTCAGTTTGGAGTAGCAGTCGTTCATGTTGTACAGCAGACTCAGGGGTCGTCCACCGGGGTCTTGCTCCGGGAGATCCCCAAGTCTGAAAAATTCCCATTGTTTTTCCGCAAAGACCGTACGGGGCTTATTGCTTTCATCTCGTCAGAGTAAACGTACAGCTCGGGCTTTCTTTTTGTCCTATTTCTGACAGACGACCAGCGTTCAGACTGGATTAGCGAGCTGTCAGAGCAGCTTAAATAGGCAGCAGGCTGGAGGTGCCGTAGAGGCGGACAAGGGCGCTCATTCGCCGCTTTGCCTTGTCACTCAACGCCTTTTCTGCTCTGCCATTGGCTACCGCTCTACAGCCCTCCCATTTTCCTCTTCGTTACCCAGGACAACGCAATTTGGAGGCTGGGCCAAAAGGGCGCTTCAGCAGCTCCGGTGGGCAATTTGGAAAATTAAGCCCTTACCTGTTCCTGATCAGGAAAATGAATGGTTTGCATGGTTGTCAATTGCTTATGGCCAAGTGTGGGCGCGCAGCTGGAGGAGGATAAGCACGCACTGCTTTAACTCAGATTCTCAAATGCACGAAGCACCGAGGCTTTATTCCGGGCACGGCTGGTCCGTGACACAGAGGACTGGAGCTGAGGTGTGGAGTAGTGATGATAAGGATGCTCAGGCGCGTCTCATCATCCCTAATTCATGACTGAGGCTCCGGTGTGTGAGACATTGAAAATAAGATGATAGGCTGTAGGCTGTGATGTGGACACCAGACCATAACAATTTAAATTCTTAGGCAGGCGCACCAGAAGAAGATAACAGAAAGTTTAGAGACATTATGTTTGTTTTGTTGTCAAAAAGAAAGCTGAAACCCTGGCAGTGCCAACCTCCAAGTTTAAAACTCCCAATCAGCACAAATTCTCAAACTGATCTGACATGAACCTGGCCTATTCATTTTAGTTTGAAACAAAACAAAGCAAGCTTGTTGTGCGCTAACATGCTGCCAATTAGAGAATTCAACAAATAATAAGACCGTCTGGTATTATGTTAAAATATGTACAGAAGTCTAGATTGGTAAGCAACAGGCACGCTTCATTATAGGCCAATATACACACTTGCGGAGGCTACTCGTAGCCTATTAGCCTAAAATGACCTAAAATATTAGCCCCCTGCCCAGGCTCAAGGCCTCGGTAGTTTACATACACTTGTGAAGGAAAATGACCTATTTCTCTCTTAAATAGGCCTTATTCTGTTCGACTGTTTTCTGTGCCATGCGTGTTTGTGTCACGCTAAAAAGCCAAAGGCTGGGGCGGGGGCGTGCGTCAATGATGCGTTTATTTGGCACCTGATGTGTGTTGTCTTTAGTCACGGCTCGAACACGTGAAGGGTTGATTTAATCCTATTGACGCTATAGCGTTCATTCAATGGCTCGTTTGTTTGCTGCACTTTATTCTTTCATCAGCTGGTGGGAGCGCAGTGGACGCTGCGCTAATTGTCCCGTGGGCAGTGGACTTTGGAATGTTCGCTGCGAGTTAAAATAAAAGTGCAATCCGTAAAAAAACTGATGAGATTTTACATTCGCAAGGTTTCAGTGAAATGCTGCGCAAAGGACAAGAGCAGCAGCTAAGCCATTCCGTAGAAGCGATAAATGATCCGACTGTCTGCTTCTGGCCACGGCCAATCCAATCTGAAATCATCAGCCCCTTCTGTGAGCGCGCAGGGTGTCATGCCCGCGTGCGCCTGTGATGTCCGCAGTGCAGATGTACCACATGTGCCGCTTTGCCCTGATGCAGACACAGAAGACGGGCCCGGGACGCGCGGACCAGTACCGCTCTCTTCCTCGTGTTGTGTGTGTCTTCAAGCAGACTCTCTGGCGCCTGCGTCGTGACGTCATCTCATTCACGGCAGCCCTCGAGGCGCCGCTCAGACGGTTTCCACGGTAACAGGGTTTCGGGGATTGTGAGGGAGAGCTCGGGTTCTCAGCTGATCCTGTTCAGCGGAGTCGAACCGGGGCCAGTTCAGACCTGCTGAAGTGAACAACAGGCCTCTGTCTCAGGCTCAGGCTGTGCTGCTGGACAGACACTCAGCCAGGCCAGCAACAGTGTGTGGAGGAATGTTTGTGACATTCTCCTCTCTCCTCTCCAGTTAGACTTCACTCCAGAGGTGCATCTCACATTGTTCTAAACTCTTATTATTATTACCCTATTAACCTACTGTTTCTCTGGGAACCGAGTAGGACCTTGCTGCAAAAGCACTTTTAGCCTATCACATAGGCCTATTTGTTACCATTAAAACTAGGCTTTCTCCTGCTTTGAATTTTAAAAATGGTGAGGAAGCAGCACTTGCTGGGTAAAGTTTAACAAAGTTATCTCCTGCCAATCACCATACTGTATGTAAAAGTCACTCGTTTGCATGGCTTTTCTAAGTCAGTGCCTGATGCCTGACTAGTGCCATGTTTCAAATCAAAAGCCAAATGCAGCGAGTAGGCCAAGGCTAGGCTAAACATTTTCACTGTAAGATCCATGATTAGGCCTATAGCCAAAACCAAGTCTGAGGAAACCTGGTTTTGTTCCTGCTACACCGAGGCATCTACAATACACTTTAGTATTGTTTACTGTCTTAATGCAATCAGAAAATGCTTTACGTACAGGCAATGTCTTAAATACTGTGCAAAGCTTGAAACTTTTACAGAGAAAAGGAGCACATTCTCGGTTTGGGCTATTCTGTGTCTAATTCAACTTTAACACTGCATCAAGTAAAATTTGCCACACTGACTAATGTCAAATGAAAATATTTTCTATATTTGTAAAGTTCGATACAAATATGTAACTACAAGTAGAGTTGACACTTCTTTCTAGGCTATACTAGTAGGCAATACTGCTCCAAACCTCCACCGTCTGTTTACACATACCTAATTGGTAAATGTCATTGTTTTCATTGACAATGGCTATTTACCACATGCAGGCAGACAGTCAGTCAGACAGACAGACGGATGGACAGACAAACGGACAGACAGACAGTCAGACACAAACAGACAGAGAGGCAGGACAGACAAACAAATGGACATTATACCTGACAACACTTGAACAAACCAAACCGTGTTAAAGTTATTCAAATTCAACTTACTTATTTTGTGACAAGACTCTTAGATCTTTTGGCCGGCACAGGATGCACCAACCAGTTGGCAGAGTGGAAAAGTTGGCCACAGTTTTACTTTCGGGCAATATTGCCCATTGGCAATGCATCACACGTTAAGATATGTGTCGCCCACCTATCAGTGAGCCACAGCTGTCACTGTATCTCTCATTCACTCCTGATGCACGAATCAGATTCAGCACTGCACTGACGAGACTACCTCTCCCAGGAGCACCCCATCAACCAGAGAGAGCACCCCATCAACCAGAGAGCACCCCATCAACCAGAGAGAGCACCCCATCAACCAGAGAGAGCGCCCCATCAACCAGAGAGAGCGCCCCATCAACTAGACAGAGCACCCCATCAACCAGAGAGAGCACCCCATCAACTAGAGAGAGCGCCCCATCAACCAGAGAGAGCGCCCCATCAACTAGAGAGAGCACCCCATCAACCAGAGAGAGCACCCCATCAACTAGAGAGAGCGCCCCATCAACCAGAGAGAGCGCCCCATCAACTAGAGAGAGCACCCCATCAACCAGAGAGAGCATCCCATGAACCAGAGAGTGCCCCACCAACCAGAGAGAGCGCCCCATCAACTTACAAACTACAGAGAGCACCTCACAAACCACAGAGCACCCCATCAACCAGAGAGAGCACCCCACCAACCAGAAAAAGCACCTTACAAACCGCAGAGCACCCCATCAACCAGAGAGAGTATCCCATCAACCAGAGAGAGCATCTCATCAACCAGAGAGAGCATCTCACAAACCAGAGAGTGCCCCACCAACCAGAGAGAGCGCCCCATCAACTTACAAACTACAGAGAGCACCTCACAAACCACAGAGCACCATACAAACCACAGAACATCCTATCAACCAGAGAGAGCACCTCATAACCCACGGAGCACCATAAAAACCACCGAGCACCTCACAAACCGAAGAGCACCCCACAAACCACAGAGCACCCCACATACCAAAGAGCACCTCACCAACCAGAGAAAGCATCTCGCAAACTCCTACAAACTAGAGAGCACCATTTTATTTTTTACAGACTTAATTATAATTCTGTATTCAGAGAGTTACTGGGCTGAATATTGCTCATAACATTAATGTTTTAAGCTCCTTTTCTAAAAAAAAAAAAAAAAAAAAAATGAATCAGTGTTATTAAAAAGGCTGGGAGGCTAGGCTAGGTGCAGGCTTAGTTTAGTGTTGCAGTTAGCTGTAGATTATTGGGACTTATTGGAGTAATGAGCTAATGGAATTAAGGTGCTAGATTTCATGCGCTGTTGCCAAGATTAGACATTAAAAGGCGGTGTGTTGAATAAATAGCACTTTAAGTAGATGAGATTGCCATGCCGCAGAGATGCACTTGTCACAGTATTGTTGCCCTACGTTTGGCTGTGAATCCCTGCGGAGCTGTTGTGTGTGTGGGCCACAGACAGGTGAAAGAAGGAGTATGTTCAATGTAGAGTTGGGCAATATATCGAATTTTAGATAATATCGTGAATGTTGTTTTGAAGATATGCAAAAATTGAATATCGAGTATATCGTGCAGTAAAAACATGCCACAAAACAGCTAATTTACAATAAAAATTAATCAAGTGAGGCTGTACTTTTCTAAAGACAAGGCAATTTTAAACATATATAGTATCAGAATTTGTACATTAAGCAACTCAAAGAGCTTCACAAAGCAGGAAAATGAGTTTATACTAATAGAATGCTGCACTTTTGTGATTAATGTGACAAATATTTGTTTGATAATTACAAACACTAGAAAATATGACCATCTTAAATGAGAAAACTAAAGACTATGCTTAGAATTAGTAGTATTTTACATGTTTGGGTAGATTTTGTTTTGTTTGAACCTGACCTCATTTTACTTTTAAAAAAATACACACTATTTTGAAATTATGAAAAAAAAAGTCTTGTGTACTTGAGATAAGAACTTGTTCTGCTTTATTTAAGACCGTCAAACCTGCTAAAATCACAATAAACACTGCGACATTCAATCAATTTTAAACTTTTTAGAAGATTTAAGGTTGTCGTTTTTCCAGTGTAACTAATTTGAAAACAAATTTTAACACCTTTATGTTGAACTGACAAAATATCGCCCAAATATCTTTATCGAGATTCGCCAAAAAATTATCGAGATATTCATATTTGTCAATATCGCCCAGCCCTAGTTCAATGACGGCCTGAAAGTGAGGTATTGTGCATGTGACTTTTTTTGTAACGGCAATAAGTCTCATGGTTGTTTTTTGAGCAGTACCTGTAGTGATTTTTTGGTGGTTATTTGGCCTCTGTTTTTTATTATTAATAGGTCTATTTCAAGCTGCGGCTATGCTAGTTTTGGTCAAAAATGTGGATTGTCTCATACCATTCCATATATTTCTAATGAGAAATTAACCAAGTCACGCTCAAAGCTAAACGCTAACAAATAACTTAACTTAAATATAAAGTAGGCAATTAAAAAAAAGTACATTAAAGGTTGTATGGAGGATTTTCAAAAATTGTTTGTTGTCAGTCTTGGTCAAAAACAGTTGCATAGATTTGTAAGAGCCTTGTACTTATGCTAAACAAAAAATAATTATAAAAATATATAAACTGTGGACATGATAAATCCAGTAAAACGTTGACCAATAGATAACGAGGTACCTCGTTATCTATTGGTCTTTTAAATTGTCAAGCAAATCCTCAGTGTTCCTAAGTAACTCATTGGCCAGTTAACAATGAAGGGCGTGGCCCTGGGAGGGGAAACACATGTGCATCGTTTGAAAAACAGCAAACAGTTGTTAGATTTTAAAAATCCCCCATACAACCTTTAAATGCCAGGCTGACTGTTTTGGTAAAATACAAGTTCAGTTTATAGAACACAGGGGAGGATCCACACGTGCGCAACACAGTCTCACAAGAAAGCGTACATATAACAAAACACAAAAACAGTGTATTACGAGCATTACATGTTGACATGTCCTGTAATGTCGTGGTTTATGTACACTTCCTTGTGAGATCAGGTTGACATGCAAGACAACCGCAACTAGCTTCGCGACAGCATAGGCTAGAGCTAGCATACAGAGCATGTGTTACCGTGCGTTCTCTCCAACTTCTTCACACACCCAAAACATGCATGAAAATGAATAAATGAATGAATGATTTACAGACTACTGCAGGCTTGTCTCCTAAGGGCCTTTGGGTGAATGACAGTCAGGTAGGGCATTGAAGAGTTCTGAGGACATCTCTAGTAAACTTTCAAAAGCTGAAGTTAACTAAACTCACTAAGTTTGATTATTGAAAGTCTGTCTTGCATTAGGAAACTGCTGGAAGTGCACCTAAAGACTTTTACAGCCTGTTGATGAAAAGGCAGAGCTTTTCTAATCACATCTATATTTGCCAGATAATTATGTACATGAAATGAGGAATAAAATGAGATCCAAATATTTACCAAAATAAACTGTATTTGTGTCATTCTCCGTCAGTGCTGCCAGAACACAGGCCTCTCCATTACAGATAATTCATGTGATGTTTGTGTTTGCTGGATTAGCTGGGAGGCGTCGTGTTGGCCCGCGCTCTCATCTGTATTTTAATGAACTAAGAAGCTGTGGGAGGATGTGGCCGTGTGCCATCTTTGCACACTCAAAGAGAGAACGTGTAGAAGGTAATCTGCTTGTGTTTTATCTGTACAAATGGAATTAGGCGCTGGTTTCACAACACTTCTGAAATACGAGCGTGCATCTCTGAGCTTCTGTGCGCTGCGTGCTCGACAAAGTGATATAACGTTTTGTCCTGGATGTGAGAAGAGGATGTAGAAGTGGGTGGAGGTTATCAACGTTTATGTGAGATTGATGGAGGTATTGTGGAGGTGATGGTGCTTGTGGAAGTCATTACAGGTCTTATATTATAATGTTGTTTCATTCACATTAGCACACGAATCCAACATTTGACTGTATTCATTCTTCAAACTAAAAACACTCAGTTCCTCCTTGTCATTAAAGGCCCTACACCATTCTTCCTTAAAAATATAAACAAACAGAAACTTCCTACATCAGTCTATATCAGGACTGTCAAACTCAAAAAGAACAGGGACCAAATCGATCAGAGGCCGCATTTTAAAATATAGGTCCTTCTGTAATGTTCAAATATGTTAATAAGGCAATATAAAGATAATAACACATTTACTGTGTCCAGATTTTATTGTAACACATTACAATAGGCTGTGTTATAATATTTTGTACATATTGTCATTCCGAGAACATTTTGGCAAATTGTATGCAATTTGCTGCATTCCAGGGCAGTTTTGGTTTTATAGTCACATCTCAGCAACACAGACGTTTATATTTTCATCGGCTTTTAGGATGCAGTGTGATCTGGGATAACTGTAGTTCAAAGTTCTTGTGTACCTTTATGAAGGGTCCACTATCAATAATTATCAGAAACCATCTTTGGGCCACATGAAGTCATCTTGCAGGCCACATTTGGTCCCTGCACCGCCAGACTGACACAACTGGTCTACATGTCTTGTTCACTATGCACTCTGAGCCTCCGAATTGTTCACCATGATGTGATGTGTTTTAAGCTTTTTTCACACCTGTTAGGAGTGGAAGGTGCCAATATGCTAACAGGAATTAGCCGTAATGCTAACAACAAAACAGATACACTTGTGGAGTTGGTGAACAAACAGCATATTTTTAGCCTGAGACAGGATATTGCAAATTGATTTCTACATTAATCCATTGGCAATATATCTGTGTTTGGGGAAATAAATGTTTAGTATGTATTTATAAACAATTGCGTATAGTGCCTTTAAGTAATAATAGGCTACAGGAAATGTGCCACTGTTTTACACTCGGCACACCTTTACTAGAGTCAACTGAAAAATGTAGGTCTTGCATTTTCCAAACTTTGAAGCTGTTGTATTAACCTTGTTTAATTAAACAGCTTAACTTTAATTTAACTAAAGAAAAGATGGTAAATGATCTCATATAGCGTTTTTCCACCTTTCCAGGCACTCAAAGTTTGTTACAATCAAGGATCCACTCGCAGTGTATGCAGCAATCATACAACAGCATCAATACACTCTTGTCGTCCCACTGTGTGGCACCAGATGTTCCAACGGTCTCCCATCAACTACAAACCAGGCCCTTACTTGCTTAGCTTCTAAGCTCTGATGGGATCAGGCTTTGACAAGCAGGTATGGCCACTATGCTAAGCCATGCCAAAAAAAACATTTTCAATAAAAGGACATCAACTTAAGTTCATTTCAATAGAGGCTAAAACATATGACAATATGGAACAGAACATTTTAAGCTTTGGATATGTAGACAGTTATCAATGCAGTATTTCTTAAATCTGTGAATAAACAAGATAAAACGTTTGGTGAAGGAACAGCATTCTAAAATGGCTTAGAGCTCATTTGAGGTTTAAGGTTTGTCACTGGTAATAAGTGGGTACACGGAGAGTTAAAGGGGTAATCATCATCATCTGTTGAAGAGATCTCGTGATGGAGGTGTAGGTGGAGGAGCTGAAAGTGTAGTTTTGTTGATGGAGATGTTGAAGTAGCTGATGCAAGTGCCAAGGTTAAAGGACAGTTTATTGTACCAGTTGGAAAACTTGTCGTGAAATGGATATGTAGTGTTTTGTAGGTGATGGACATGCTGGAGGTGTGTACATATGTATTGGAGCCATGTGAAGGTGGAGATGGAGGTGATGTAGCTCAGTTCATGGTGTTTTAGTGCCGTAGCTTGTAACAAAGTCTTACGGAGAGTTACGGGAGCATCTTTAGATAACTATTGAAAGTGTTGAAAAAGGTATGCAATATAGCAATTGAATAACGTCTGATTAAATCACATTGTTATTTAGTATTTTTCCGGTTAAGAAGAGAGATCTGGGAGGTGCGGTTCCACTCCTGTCAGGCCACTGTGCAGGGCTAAAGAGGATGTGAGAGGAGAAAGAGGATGCGGTCACAGGATCCAGGCTTGTGCCGACATGTGACTCCTTGGGTCATTTTGAATCATGGCCTCTTTCATAATTTATAGGACCTTTTCTCAGCCTTCGTACTGTACAAGGACACTATAGATGTATTGCTCTTGTATTTTTGTCTCTTCTCCAGTGAGGTAAAAAAACAACAACAACAACATTCTCAGTGACTTTAAAAGAATAATACTGATCTTATGTAATCTATCCATTTCCAAGATAATGTGTTATGTTTCAGTAAAAAATGACTTGTAGACATTTTGATCTCCAATTGGAATGGGATCTCAAAGTATCATCTACTTTGAAAATAGTGGGTCTGATCACCGCTCCCCCATAATATCTCAAAATAAACTCCACAATGAACGATGGAATCAATGGATCTATTTCCTTGATTCATTGGTGACTGTCTTTTCGAGCAAATTTAACTCACCTCAGTGATTCTGCAATAATCCGTGATACTTATATTGTTTTTTTCCTTGTAAGAGCCATTCACTTTCATATGTCAATCAATCACACCCACTGAAACTCAGGAGAACATGGTGACCAACAAGATATTGTAACTAATTTAAATAATTATATATTGTCTGTATTTTTCAGACAAAAAAAACAAACAACAAGTTACTGTGCATTTACTGTATAGAGGGATTTTTTGTTTATCAACACGGGCGATGTGCGCGCACCCATCCTGCAGAAAGAGCCTCCGCACATAGACACAAACAGTGGAAACAAGTCAAAAAAGCTCCATGGTCAGCTAACGTCAAGAGTTTATCGCTTGGCAAAAACAAAAGTTATGCTGCTAAGCTAACATTTATGGATGAAATTTGATCCTACGACCCTTAGACTTTACATTCAGGTAAGTGAGAAAAAGGGCGAGAAAAAACGCTGACTCAAGCTTCAGGGGACAGATGTCTGTCAAACCGGTTCATACCTGATGAAAGCAGCTGCTGTCGTCCCGTTTCGTTGTTTAATTGGAACACGTTTCCCAATGTAAACAAATGGAGATGAGAGCTTTCTGCATGACGCACGCGCAGTAGGGCGGAGAGTGACGTCGACCGAAAATCCCTCTATTGAACTCAATAAATTACCAAAACCCACCTCAAAGAAGCTTAGCATTTTAAGTGACAAAACCCTAAAGAAAACAAATGTATGCTAACCACACTGCCAACAGTGACACAACTTTGCAATAAAAAGCTTAAAAGCTCTATTCAAGTCGAAATGAGTCCTGTCTCCGTAACATTGGCTCCACTAAATTGGCTCTGTGCACGGAATTTCAGTTGGCTTGCTTACGTTCAAAATAGCTAACTTCTGTACATACGACCATTTCCTGTTAGCATTAGCATTTAGACACAAATTCGTCTCTTTTTAAACACTTAAGTGTCTCTGGTGAATATTCCTCTAATATGTAAAGTCTTTAACATGTTTTTTGTAACATTCACCTCAACTGTCTGAACTAAAGAGTATATTTGTTTTAAACTAATGTAATGAAAACTAATTGAAATGAATTAAACAGTAAATGATTATATGTACAGGATGTATTTTAAACAAAACAAGCCAACTGCACAGAGCCAATTTGTCTGTTGTTGTTGTTGCTGTTAGCATAGTGGCTAAATTCCGTTAGCATACAGGCACGTCTCGCTCCTGACAGCTGTGAAAAAAGCTTAAAATACAAAAAGAACAACGATTTGGAGGCCCAGAACGCATTAGGTAAGTGAGCAACAAAACACAGACTGATGTAGAAAGTTAAAAATGAAGTATTTCTGGTTGTTTAAGTAAGCAAAAATAAAGTAGCCTAAAGTACCTTTGAGACAACTACTTAAAGTTATTTTTAAGTGTGTTTCCATTCTGTTGGCCTGACTCCGGGTCCAGGACTAGTGTCAGAACATGAACCCACTGAAACAAGCCTTTATTGTCTCTATCTGTCGAACGGGCCCCGTGAGTGCGTTGACAGCTGGAGTGTGTATCTGTGAGGGGAGGTCTCTGCTCTGGCCCACTGCTGATTAGAACGGCCGGAGCGAGGCTGTAGGAATCTGCCCGCAGCCTTTGTGAACACCATGACCAAAGACAAGAGGGAGTTCTGCAGATGGCCCGCTCTATAAATAGGTGCCAGTCTATCTCAGCGCTGTCACTCTTCTTCTCCACGCACACACACAGACACAAACAGGAACCACAGTAACCCTCCAAAAAGCTGGTCCCAGTGCAGCCATTCCACTGGGCACTTCTCTCAGGACAAAAAGCGTGGGATATGTGTTTTTTCCTTTTCCAACAAAAAAGTGACAATAGAGACAGTAAGACATTTGAAATCGCCCAGACAATTGCTATAATACATGCTTATTCTTCTGGCTGGAATCGGAGACCTTTCCACCGACTCATCACTTCAGAATGGGAGATATAGTTTGCTTGTGTCAGTGTTTGAAGCCTGTCTTTATAGAGAGCACTATGTTATTATAGGTAACCTCACCTCCTGGTCCGCGCAGACGACTATTAACAGAGAAAAATGACTTCACTCAAATGGATGTCATTACCTTTAGCTACAACAGTTCATTTACGCTGCTGCTGCGTAACCATTGGTCCACACACAAATTCAAAGAGGTGGTCCCATCTGACTGTTTTGTCTTTTCCATTCTTCTCTTTCCTCCGCATATGGTCTTCCGTTCTGCTTGTCTGTCTGTCCGTCCATCATTACTCTAAAGCGAGGTCTGCGCGGCTTCATCTGAGCCTCCTTCTGGCTGGGATGGCTGCAGCAGATGTTGGAGCTGAGGACAGAATGGATTCCCCCCACCGAGAGCAGCTTTTCTTGGCCTGCTTAATGGAGGCTCCTTGAAATGCTAATGCCCAGCCATTAGTGTAGTGGTGGTCCGACATAGTGATGTAGAAGAAAACAGATTAAAGACTGTAAAGGACTCTAAACCTTTGTCAAAGTGCACTCAGCGCTTTCTCTACTGTTGTCGCTCAGCGTTAAATGGCTCTACTTGGCGTATACCTTTCTTTCAGATAATCTATGTCCATGTGTTGGCAGGGCCTTTTTTTTAATTGTCAGCAACTTTCCTATAAAGGATTTGGCTCCACAATCTTCTTAGTTGCAAAAGTATTGAATCCCATTATAAACTCTCCTAGAGATTCTGAAAAATATTTAGACTTTATTAAAAGTTTGCAAATGTCATTTGAGCTCAAAGTCCTTTGTTTGTGGTTCTTGCCAACTCGTATGCCTACATAAAATGAATGTGCCTAAATTATCAATAAACGGAAGAGTAAAGAGCACAACACTGTTATTTTAAAGTCAATGTACAGTAACTTTGTGTGTGGTGTTATTTTAAAAGCAGTTTCTCTCAAATGTTGTTCTCAATCTTTCTAAATCTGCAACCCGATCTCACAAGAAAGTGTACATATACAACATTACAGGACATGTAAATTGTGTATATTAGCACGATTTCACTGCTTTTTTGCTAAATATGCAGTTCATTTCTATGGTGGTTGTAAAGATGTGTTTGTATTTATGAAGATAAACAAAACCTGATCCTCATCCAAACCTACCCCAAGCCCCAGTCCTAATCTACCTGATTTAGTAACTTGATGTCTATCTTACCTGTTACACCTAAAGAAAATGTTCCCACATGGCTTCAACCAAAAGGTGTGTTTTATACGCTGTGAAATCTCTTTTTTATATTGTGCTATAGCTACGGCGCAAAAAAGTCTCCTATGTCTTCTTTGCTGATATAATGGGGGCGACACGGTGGCGGTTAGCGCTCTGGCCTCATAGCCGGAGTCGAACCCAGGACCTATGGGGAGTTTGCATGTTCTGAGCGTGTCTGCGTAGGTTTCCTCCTGCATGTCCAATGTGCCTCCCCTCTCCCGTCCCCAGGACTACAGATGTAAATTAGCTGTATTCTAGAATCTGGTGCAAGCATGTCCGCCTTTGTGCTAAATGCAAAATTGTACATTGTCCTTAATAAACATTCCTTTCCTTCCTTCCAATCCATCCCACCTCACACTTGTTTCACATCAAGATGCTGGTTAGACAGGATTATTGCACAGAACTGTTGAGTTCATCTCATAAAAAACAGTGTTGCATTCAGTGCATGAAAAAAAGGAATATAAATAAACTTAAAATCAGTTTCCCAGAGCACAAAATCTGGTGAATAGGTGCAGTGTCCCGTCTACTAATATCACACTTTCTGAAATCCAGAAAGTGTGTTTATGTTAGCATTTTTGCCTACTAACACAACAAAACTCAAGTTAACTTCTTAAAGTTGTAAAGAGTCTGTTTACATTTCTAAGACAACAGAAATTGGGTTGTTGTAAAGGATAACTGTTGATGGCTGGAACAAGTTGGGTCATAAGTTCTAGACATTTTTTTTATTTTGTACAAAAAACATTTCAAAATCAGAATAATTTATTGATGGCCACACAACAAGTTGATGGAATCTGTTTCAGGTACAGCAGGAAATGCTTCAAATCTGTTACAGACGGACAACTAAACATTCACTCACACAACAAATACACAGGTACATCAGGTTACATAGGGATTGGTTCAGAGTCCTGATGGCTGTGGGAAAGAGACAGCGGTCCAATACTGTATAGACAAACAGACTTAATGGAGAGCCACACTGCATGTTGCCTTGGTCCCCCAAATTCTTCAACCCATCACTGCCAATGCACACAGGCTCATCTCACTCTAACAGGCGGATCATCAAGCTACGAACGGAGAAGCAGTTTGGGCAAACGGATCAGATAGAGATCGTGAAGTTGGAAAATGAAAAGGCTGCATTTTTTGAAAAAATGCAGGCTGTACAGCTAACACTGGCTGAGAGCGAAGTGTCCGTGTTTGTTGAGACGAAAGCTGGTGCTGCTGGTGGGGCAGCTGTGCAGATCAGCCCAGTATTTGGACAGGCCCATGCTAATCTTATAACTGTAAGTTCACAATAGTCTCTGTAGTTCTGCTTGGACACACGTTTTTTTCTGTCAGAGGATCTTATGTGCATTAAAACGTATACATACATAGCAACATAGCAATGTAAATATAGTATTTTTGTTCTTTTCCGTGCAAGAACCTTCACCTATATAGGTTTACACATACATCGCTCAAACTACATGCCAAGGTCAAACTTCATCTTCTTTTTTTCCATTCAATATCAATACAAATGTTTATTTTAACTACCATATACCTTGTTTAAACATCCATTTGACAGTAACGGCTTATTGTTTTCCATAGTTCTGCAAAAGCTGTGCTCTAGCCTTGCCTGGCCACACTTCTGTTCCTCATTTCTGACCGTGCTATCTGCATAATCTATGTAGTGAAACATCATTGCAGCCCTTCTGTTGGAGCTGGCAGAGTTCCGGGTGCACATGTTTTCTCCTGTATACCTGCTCACCGCGCTGGAAACGTACTTTGGCAACCAGCGCCCGGCCTCGTGTGGCACAAGATGGTTATAGAGAGCAGCCCCAGGATAAGACGTGTTCTAGCGCTCTTTTCGTCGGGCCAAGTCTTCTTTAGCTCCGGACTCGTGTTTAGAGGTCAGGCTGGAGAAGCACTTGCAAACTTCTTTAATTACAAGGTCTGAGGGGAAACTTGGATGGTGGTGGTATGGGTTTGGAGTGTGAGGACAGCAGAGGGTTTTGTATGTTGTGATTTCAGAAGCTATTAGGCATTTTTGATGCAACGACAGCTGAACCTGCAATATGTCAAAGTGTAATCAGTTTCACTCACACAACCAAACTCTTAAATCCTCGTGTTGTGCATTTGAAGTGGTTAGTTTCAGTACAATGGTCGTCAGCTTGTAACATCTCTTGAATTCCACATTGAAAGTCAAAATGGCTAGAGAGACATTGTAAAAAAGTAGCCCCATCTAAGAAAACACAAAATATGTATTAGTCACTGTACTGCTGCTTTATTTGACTCATTCAAAGTAGTTGGATTGATATATTATAAATAATATTTTTCATCCTGTACTGTGATTGAATTCAAGTGCTCGTTTTGTATTTGTCAGCAGCCGTGCTCCTGACATTACAGTCATATTTGGGATTCTATCTGTTCCTTCTTTCTTTTCTCTGGAGTTGCATCTGCCTCTTCAGTCACTTACCCTCAACCTCACATTCTGCATGTGACAGCCAGCGTCAGCTCTGAATCCAGGAAGCACCACAAAGTGCTTGATTCTGTGGTCTTAGACCGGACTGCAGACTCAAGTCTTGTTCAGATTAAACATGTTCATCTGTGTCCAAAGCTCTCTTCTAATTATCTGCTGACAGTCTTCTCGTCTCACCATGGCGGGCTTCCTCCAGAGACGGCCATGCAAGCTGGCGTCCTCCGCTCCACAGATGTCTGTGTTCCTATAGGGCTCTGGTGAGACGAGCTGGCAGTGCTGTGAACACACCTCACATACACAGAGGCGCTGGGATCCTGCTGCTGGCACCGCTGCAGGAGAGGAGGCTGTGAAGACGCCTTCCTCTTCCTGGTTGTTCTAACGAGGGTGAGAGTATACATACAACACATCCTGTGACAGTACCTGCACGCTTCACACCTGCGCCACACTGTCATGTGCCTTCACTCACTCTCCCTCTCTGCACAAGCTTACATTTCACACACTTTATTTTTAATCAGTAGGTACAAGGGAGTTTCAAAAGTAAGGAAACAGAAGAGTAAGCAGGCCCCATCTCATCTGATCTAGGAAGGTAAGAGGGGTTGAGGCTGGTTAGTACTGAAGGACGACCCTGGAGAATACCAAGGGCCTCATTCATCAAGCATTTGCTCACGTGCAAACTAGGTTTAAGGGAGTTAAAACTTGACATAGCTGACATTTTTGTTCTCTCAGACTGTTGGTATTGTGTAATATGTTGTATGTTCATTTTCCTGTATTAAATTGAGTTTATACTTACAATTTATTACCCGACGCCCATAGTGTATACTGTCCTTGGGCAAGACACTTCACTGACTCACCTGGGCTCCAGTGTCTTTGTATGCTAATGTCAGTGTGTTTGTGAAAGCAAATACAACAATAGATATAAGCCCATCGCTGCTATCGATACAACATGTTCATTAACATGCACATTTCCATTCAAAACACACAAATATTGACACTAATGCTTAGTTATGGATTCAATTTTGATGTAAGTTTGATTCTCGTG
Organism: Mugilogobius chulae; assembly: GCA_038363315.1. Classification (NCBI taxonomy): domain Eukaryota; kingdom Metazoa; phylum Chordata; class Actinopteri; order Gobiiformes; family Gobiidae; genus Mugilogobius; species Mugilogobius chulae. The sequence continues at coordinate 12,908,778 of CM076406.1, read as the reverse complement.
TTATTTCCTCTTCCACAGATTTTCAATTTGGGCCGACATCTTGTGGCATGTTTTTGTGCATAGGCCAGTGTTGCTCTGTGCTGGGCTGTGCCGTGGTGTTGTGGGGATGCAGTTGGTGTGCGTGCGTATGTGTCCACAGCATGGCAGTCCATCTGTCTCCAGGAGAGAGGCTTCCTGTTCTCTCCTTCTCATCTCTGCCACTGCAGAACACACAACCTGCTCTGACATCCGCTCACAGCTCTCTCTCTCTCACACACACCCCTCCTGTCTCTCTCTCTCTCCTGTCTGCCTGTCTCTCTGTCAGTCCTTCCATCTGTCTGTCTCTTTGACTGTCCCTCTGTCCATCTGTCCCCACCCATGTGTCCACCTGTCCTGTCGCACAAAGCCCCATAAAGCTCCTCAAAGCCAGTCATCTGCCTTCCTTCTGTCTCATGGTCTGCCTGTGATGACTGGAGGTTCATTGCTTTTGGGAGCAGGGCTTTTTAAAGTGTACATTATATTACAAGCATTATAGGAGATACCAGCCCTGACATTTAAAACTGGCTAAAGCTGTAACAGTATTCTTGATAAACTATAGGGATTAAAAGTGAGATCTGTACATTGTTTAAAGACGACGGACTGTGTGGCCTCCAGAAGCACAGCACACGGACATGCTGGCCTGCTGGTTCGATCCATGTGTACTGGGAACAGCTCTGCCTGAGGTGTGTGTGCAAGAGGAGCCAGTGTGTCCGGGGAGGACATTGATTGGAGCTATTTGTGCTTTGCCACATGACAGACGCAGGCTGTTCACAGCACAAACGTCAGAGCCCACACCTGCCTGGGTGCTGCTGAATGTGCCTCAGGAACAGGCCACTGACAGAGCAGCAGGACCACTTCTATTTGCACTGATCTGCTGCCTCTGCTCTCATCAGCTCTTTATTAGCTATACTGACACCATCTGCAGTGCACATATGATCAGTATATTGTTGCTTACTGCTCCATACAGTTGGGTCTTGGCAATGTTATGAAAATATACATTGTGTTTGACTTTTGTTGGTAAAAATGTCGGTACGCCACATGCTACACTTGCATTTCCGCCCAGTATTAGCTTCCAACTGTGCTTTACAACGGGGCAATCTGTTGATTTCAAAGAAAGATAAGCCTATATTATAATATCCCTGCACATATGGGGCAACCACGCAGATTAAAAATACAGAAATGGTGAGGAGGACTTTCCTGGCACATAAAATAGTTTGAAATGAGGAGTGAAAAAGCCCATGCGTCGGGGTGTGTTTGACGCAGGTAGGATTATAGGCCCTAATAAGTTCTAAATGATAGTAATGGCCATCTGTTCTCCTATAGGGAGCTCCTAGCCAGCTCGCATTTGGCATGCCAAGCTGCAGCACCACAGACACTCCTTTGAGCATTGGCGTTTAGAACGCAGCCACCTCGTGCCTGGGCATTTGCTAAATTCAGACATGACACTCTGGCAGCAGATGCTCTGAGCAAGACAAGACGAGGATAAGTAAAGATTTTTATCTTCACAACAGGAGAGCCATAAAACGCCATGGTTAGGCTTTATAACGACCATTAGGAGGCTGAGCTGCAGCAGAAGGAGAGGAGAGCCTCTTTGTCAGAGCCCTGAGTGGCACCAGTGTCTGCTGTAGATAAAGACATTAGTGTAAACAGCAGTGCCATGGCTTTAGCTCGCCTCACGTTCCTCCTCAGGTGGACAGGAATCAGAGCTCGTGGCAGCATGATGCACAACATGTGAGTGAGCCAGGTCAACACAGAAGTACTGACGCTGTAGGTCACTATACTGCCACCAGAGATCTTACAAACAGTCAAGTGAACAAAACAACTGACACTATGCCCAGAAACAACATGACCTAACCCCAACCCGAATCTAAAAGAAATATTTGAGTATGAAGGAACAAGTACAAGTATGTTATACAGCCTATGATTATTGACAGCACAACTACAAGATTTTTAGAAACTAAAAGGATAGTGACCATTGACAGTGGCCTGTGTGTGGTCAGTGTGAGAGCAGCTGCAGATCAGCTCCTTATATAAGCAGTGTTATAAGCCACACTGAGAATGCTCAACCTGATTACACCTGCTCACTCTGCCACTAACACTAATGTCTTTAAAACTACCCAGAATCAGAAATATATTTTGCTTGTCTTCCTGGACATGTCTGTTTTATAAACCTTATCTTTTTCTCTTAAAATGCATGAGTTAGTCTTTCCACATTTTCTCACATCTTCTCAGTGACTGAGGCCTGTCCGACTCCTGCTGTGCCTCTTTCTAGTGCCATCCTTATTCTGATCCTAATCCCTTCTTTATGGACAAGAATAGAGCAGCGCTGTCTCAGTTCAGCCTAAACTTCAATACCCACAATTCCCTGGTGCAGTCTTTGTCATACACCTCTGCTGTTCTCCTCAGCTCACCCCGGCATGACCCCCCCTCTCTGACCCCCGTGCCCAGGCTATTTTCCAATATTATTTATGCAGATTCTTTTTAGTCCTCTCTAAGCTGGCTTTTTCAAAGCTTTTCACTAAAGGCTAAAAACACCCAAATCCCTCCAAACCCTGCTCCAAGCATATGGAGCACTATACCTTAATCAGAGCGCGTGTGCGCACTAATATTAGAATAATCCCTGGTGATTATGGCAGCAGTTATTAGGAGGAATATGGCAGCGGGGACAGTCAGAGTGCTGCCAAACAGATGTCCATTGACCCACATCTGCAGAGCATGCTGGGACTTCGAGTGTAGGTCATGGTTCAGCCACCTCTGGGACTGTACAGCTGCCTTCACAGAAACAACAGTTTCAAGTTGAATCTGAGAAGGCTCAGTTCACATTGAAGTTTGATGTCATTGTTTAAGATGCACTGGTCCTAGACAAGAGGCAGCACTTTACTCAAGTGGACAGCCAAACTTTCCCACAAGGAAGGGCCACTAGGGGCCACTAGCCTTTCACTTCTCCTCCCAGCCCCTGATCTACTCAACAGAGAGCTGGTGCAAGACAATAAGAAGTCATTTTACTGAAGCTGTTGCTTAGCTCAGAAGTTCTTTATTTTGTAATGTATATAATATTCCACGATAAGTCATAAATAAATAAAAAGTCATTCATAAATAAAAAGTCATTCAGAGAATGATTTTTTACTTTCTTTTTCAGTGAGATTATGGAGTAATATTATATAGTTTGTTTGTTTGTAAGTGCTGGGTGAGGGCTGCTCCACCTGGCAGGTGCCTCTGACACACTCCTCCTCCTCCTCCTGCCTCTCACTGCTAACATACACCCAAGGTCATCTCTGTGCACAGCAGCGCACCCATCTGGCCCCAGCCCAGCTCTCTTCACACTCTCTTCTGTCCACAGTACTACAGCTGATTCAGCAGTGTGTGTTCAGGTTCTCATCTTTACATAGTCATCCACATTTATGTACACAGCCCTTCAGAGGAGAGAAGTGACAGGAAACACCTTGCTCTTGTTCGCTGCTCAGATAATGGCTGTGCTGTTGTGTATTGATTTTGTGCTGCAGGAGGATTAGTGTTGTGTCCGATCAGTGAGAGCAGCCTCCTGAGGATTCCAGCCTGCACACACTCAGGACAAACCATGAAGATTCACTGTAGAGTGTATGTATATTGTAGAGATTTTACAGCCCTAGGGTTTGTGTACGATCATAGTAGTCATGTAGTATAGGCCAGACTTTTACGAGGAGTCATGTAGGGTCATGTGCTGGGCAAAGAGAAAGAAGAAGTGACTGCGTTGTGCCAGTGTCAGTCTGAGATGTGCTGGGCTAAGTCGATTACAGGCTTTGACTGCTGCTGCTGCTGCGGGAGGGAAAGTGATGGTGATGAGCGCAGTAATGGGCACAGGAATTAGACCATCTTACCCCCCTCACACACCCAGCCCCCACCCACCACCACAGCGTTTCAATTAAGAAAATTACTTTTTAGTTCAATTAACAATAATTCACGCTTAACTGAATAAAGTTTATTACACAATCAGCCTGACAACAAAGCAAGTCCCAAGGCTGCATTTTCTACACACACTAACCAATAACATGCACACGCTCACATGCACAGGCACAACAGGAAAGTGGTTAGAGTTTCACCTCACAGCAACAATATCCCACAAATCCTCCACACACACACTGCCCCTGCACACTTTCCTAGACTCTTAAAGCTTTATTACTGAAATTGGCATTGGAACTGATAAAGCTAGATCGGTCATCCCTAATCTTAAACAAGGTTGAACAAATGAAGTGATAAATGATTCCTTTTTGCTTGCATATAGATTAATTGATCTTGCCTTGAAAATCCAGGCAAGATAAATAATATACAGTATATCGTCTGGCTACTGTCTCTCTTTCGAATTTCAATGGGTGTGATTGACAGATTAATTAGCCAATCAGGGACAGGGACTTCTCCTGTATGAAAACCAACATGGCTGCTTACAACGAAAAAATACATAGAAAAGTTGAAAAAGAAAAAATCACCTGAAAAACACTTTAGCAGACATGTCTGCGGGACATTGAGACACACTGGAGGAGTAGACATGTCTGCAGGACATTCAGACACACTGGAGGAGTAGACATGTCTGCAGGACATTCAGGTGCACACGAGGAGTGGGACATTCAGGCACACTGGAGGAGTAGACATGTCTGTGGGACATTGAGACACTGGAGTAGTAGACATGTCTGTGGGACATTGAGACACTGGAGTAGTAGACATGTCTGTGGGACATTGAGACACACTGGAGTAGTAGACATGTCTGTGGGACATTGAGACACTGGAGTAGTAGACATGTCTGTGGGACATTGAGCACACTGGAGTAGTAGACATGTCTGTGGGACATTGAGACACTGGAGTAGTAGACATGTCTGTGGGACATTGAGACACTGGAGTAGTAGACATGTCTGTGGGACATTGAGCACACTGGAGTAGTAGACATGTCTGTGGGACATTGAGACACTGGAGTAGTAGACATGTCTGTGGGACATTGGCACACTGGAGTAGTAGACATGTCTGTGGGACATTGAGACACTGGAGTAGTAGACATGTCTGTGGGACATTCAGGTACACAGGAGTAGTAGACATGTCTGTGGGACATTCAGGTGCACAGGAGAGTAGACATGTCTGTGGACATTCAGGTGCACAGGAGGAGTAGACATGTCTGCAGGACATTCAGGTGCACAGGAGGAGTGGGACATTGAGACGCACTGGAGGAGTAGACATGTCTGCGGGACATACAGGCACACTGGAGGAGTAGACATGTCTGCAGGACATACAGGCACACAGGAGGAGTAGACATGTCTGCGGGACATTCAGGCACACTGGAGGAGTAGACATGTCTGTGGGACATTCAGGCACACTGGAGGAGTAGACATGTCTGCAGGACATTCAGACACGCTGGAGGAGTAGACATGTCTGCAGGACATACAGGCACACTGGAGGAGTAGACATGTCTGCAGGACATACAGGCACACTGGAGGAGTAGACATGTCTGCAGGACATTCAGACACGCTGGAGAAGTAGACATGTCTGCAGAACATACAGGCACACTGGAGGAGTGGGACATTCAGGCACACTGGAGTAGTAGACATGTCTGTGGGACATACAGCACACTGGAGGAGTAGACATGTCTGCAGGACATACAGGCACACTGGAGGAGTAGACATGTCTGCGGGACATACAGGTGCACAGGAGGAGTGGGACATGAGACGCACTGGAGGAGTAGACATGTCTGCAGGACATTCAGGTGCACAGGAGGAGTGGGACATTGAGACGCACTGGAGGAGTAGACATGTCTGCAGGACATTCAGACACGCTGGAGGAGTAGACATGTCTGCGGGACATAAAGGCACACTGGAGGAGTAGACATGTCTGCAGGACATTCAGACACGTTGGAGAAGTAGACATGTCTGCGGAACATACAGGCACACTGGAGGAGTAGACATGTCTGCAGGACATACAGGCACACTGGGAGTAGACATGTCTGTGGGACATTGAGACACTGGAGGAGTAGACATGTCTGCAGGACATTCAGACACGCTGGAGAAGTAGACATGTCTGTGGAACATACAGGCACACTGGAGGAGTAGACATGTCTGCGGGACATACAGGCAACTGGAGGAGTAGACATGTCTGCAGGACATTCAGACACGCTGGAGAAGTAGACATGTCTGCAGAACATACAGGCACACTGGAGGAGTGGGACATTCAGGCACACTGGAGTAGTAGACATGTCTGTGGGACATTCAGACACGTTGGAGAAGTAGACATGTCTGCGGAACATACAGGCACACTGGAGGAGTAGACATGTCTGTGGGACATTGAGACACTGGAGGAGTAGACATGTCTGCAGGACATTCAGACACGCTGGAGAAGTAGACATGTCTGCGGAACATACAGGCACACTGGAGGAGTAGACATGTCTGCGGGACATACAGGCACACTGGAGGAGTAGACATGTCTGAAGGACATTCAGACACGCTGGAGAAGTAGACATGTCTGCAGAACATACAGGCACACTGGAGGAGTGGGACATTCAGGCACACTGGAGTAGTAGACATGTCTGTGGGACATTGAGAATGAGACACACTGGAGGAGTAGACATGTCTGCGGGACATAAAGGCACACTGGAGGAGTAGACATGTCTGCAGGACATTCAGACATGTTGGAGAAGTAGACATGTCTGCGGAACATACAGGCACACTGGAGGAGTAGACATGTCTGTGGGACATTGAGACACTGGAGGAGTAGACATGTCTGCAGGACATTCAGACACGCTGGAGAAGTAGACATGTCTGCGGAACATACAGGCACACTGGAGGAGTAGACATGTCTGCAGGACATTCAGACACGTTGGAGGAGTAGACATGTCTGCGGGACATACAGGCACACTGGAGGAGTAGACATGTCTGCAGGACATTCAGACACGCTGGAGAAGTAGACATGTCTGCAGAACATACAGGCACACTGGAGGAGTGGGACATTCAGGCACACTGGAGTAGTAGACATGTCTGTGGGACATTGAGAATGAGACACACTGGAGGAGTAGACATGTCTGTGGGACATTCAGGCACACTGGAGGAATAGACATGTCTGTGGGACATTCAAGCACACTGGAGGAGTAGACATGTCTGTGGGACATTTAGGGCTTTTCCATTACTACCTGCTTGGCCCTACTCTACTCGACTCGACGCGCATCTACTTATCCTTATTGGCTTTAACTACGAAGATGTAACTTTTATAATTAGACCGCCCGCTTTCCAGCAATGTATAAGTGCAAAATAAAACAAATATCCTCCACCGCATTGGCCAGTAGAGTGAAGCTTTTCATGTCAACACATTCACTCACCCCTTCTTCACGTCCGCCCGACACGTCTGTCTAAAGTCCCGCTCTGGTCCCGATGTACAATCACAAAGTCAGCTGTTCCATCTTCCTCCTCCGTCACTCTGTCCTGACGAAGCTGCATTATAATCTCCTGCTTCAAAACTTGTGCATCCGATGTCCGTCACTGTTTACTGTGTGAAGCAGGACCCCGCAGCAGCACAGATAACCTGCACCTACCCACGCACAACTAAGCCCGTAGAGGACTATGCACATACTCATAGAACTACAATTTTATGTATTTAGTGGGTACGGACAAGGGACTAATTTTTTTATGTCATTGTGCTGTTTTTGGGCTACGGTGAGTACGAAATATAAAAGCAGTTATGTGCTATCGGCAGCTTGCTTAGCGGCGACTCACGTTAGCGTAAGTTAACAACAACAAATCAGCGGCAATGTGACGCAACATGCGACGTGCGTCTGACGTCAAGTTTATTATCTACTCGGCTCGCCTTGGCCCTGGGGTAAAGCAGGTACTAAAAAGTACCTGGTCGAAGGGATCAGCCCCAAATGGAAAAGCTCTGCACCAGGGCTAAGTCGCGCTGAGTAGAGTAGAGTAGGGCCAAGCAGGTACTAATGGAAAAGGCCTAATTGAGAGACACCGGAGGAATAGACATGTCTGTGGGACATTCAGGTGCACTGGAGGAATAGACATGTCTGTGGGACATTCAGGCGCACAGGAGAAGTGGGACATTCAGGCACACTAGAGGAGTGGGACATCCAGACACGCTGGAGGAGTGGGACATTCACGCGCACAGGAAGAGTAGACATGTCTGTGAGACATTCGGGCACACTGGAGGAGTTGACATGTCTGTGGGACATTCAGGCGCACAGGAGGAGTGGGACATTCAGGCGCACAAGAAGAGTGGGACATTCAGGCGCACTGGAGAAATAGACATGTCTGTGGGACATTCAGGCGCACAGGAGGAGTGGGACATTCAGACACACTGGAGGAGTGGGACATCCAGACACGCTGAGGAGTAGGACATCCAGACACGAGGAGTGGGACATTCAGGCACACTGGAGCAGTAGAAGTGCTGTTGAACCTAAACTGTCTGATGGAGATGGATGATGGACGGTGTCACTGTGAGCGCCCCACATGAATGTGCAATGTGCTCCCAGTGCACAGGGAACACATTGTGACCCCGTTTGTGTGTGGCCACCTGAGGCCACGCTGGCAGTGCCTTCAATGATGATTAAGGACAGGGAGGTGAGTGGCAAAATGTGGATTAATGGGCCTCCAATCAAATTAATAGCTGTGGCATCCCGTGACAGAAGAGTTTTCAAACAAGAATATATCAGGGTTCAGTCAAGTCTCACAGCTTGTTCTGATCAAGGTTACACTGACACCAGGAAAGGTTACACTCACAAACACGGCTTTCAGCAGATTATTTTTCTTCAATCAATAATGATCTTTCATGGGCATCAACATCTGTATAGCTGCCATTTTGAGCACCTTCCACGTTTGTTTAGAAACACGCTGAGATATAGAACTTTTATGCTACTCTCAAACCATTGGAGAATTTAAAATGTTAAATGCTAAATATAGCATTACCCAAAAGTTTCTGATTTCATATAACTATTATCTATTATTTTTTCCTACATGAATCATTTATCATTACATTTTCTTAGTTCTTTAAACTGATGGAATCACAGACGCCAGAACCAATAAAAAAGTCAAAATAAAAATGGATCTGCCTGATGCAAATGCTGCAAAAAAACACAACACGACTCTGCGTGATTGACTAAGAAACAGAGCAGAAGATCTCAGTTATCTATCTACCTATGACATCCCAGATCCATAGGGGTTTTGAAAAAAAATATATTTATGGAAAGTTTGAAAATGTTCTTGAGGCTAATCTGCTCTGTGGTGAGTCATGAGTACAAGACCTACATTTTTGTTTAAAATCAATTTCTGTAGCTTTATAAACTACAAAGTTATTAAGACAGTTTGCCTAATTTCAAGTTATAGATACGTTTTTCAGACAGAAAACTACCGCAATGTGGATCTGAGTTATCCCTAGCCCACGATAGCTATACTGTATGTGTCTGAACTCACTGAATATTTGAATTTTTTCCGAAAAGCCTATGGCACTTTACAAAGGGGCAATTTACTTCCGGAGCCAAGGATCTTCCACTTTTGACTTGAGTGTTCAAGTGATCTTTTTTTTTTTTAATTGTCACATGAAACAAAAACTGGTCATTGCTGTTAAAAAATTGAGGTGAAAAAACAATATGTTTAAAGAAGTATTAAAGGTCACATATCAAAAGTTATTTATTTTCCTTAAAAATAAAAATACTTTTACAGTATGTCCTATAAGTTGTTGACTATAGGAAAAAGACGGTGAACATAATGACATTCTGGATCATGAACCCATCCTATTGGCTGTCTGAGTGAGCAGCAGTTCCCTTTGTGATAAGTGTGGTGCAGCAGCTGTGGAGCGGAGCAGAGCTCCGAGTCTCTGAACACTGGTTGGACTTGTCTTTGATTGCACCTCATGGGCGGATGTTTGGCTGGTGAGCCTGCTGCTCCCCCCTGCTTGTGCACACCTGGACAGGGAGGGACTAACAAATGGAGTTTCTGCAGTAAGTCACATCATTACAAAGTGTGGAGTGTGTGATATGCAGCATTATATTACTCTTTTGCAGTCGTTTGGAACCTGCGTATTTCATGTTTAATAGCATACACAGTTTGCTTGTGTGTACAGTTTGGGACATTCTGCTCTGATGGAAACAGTGACGCGTTAAAAAGACCTAAAGCAGCATGCAAACTATATAAGTCAAGGTTATCTCTTTCTTTTACTTTTGAAACACAAGTTATATTATAGATATCTCTGCTGTCTGGAAAATGGACTTTAGCTTCAAGAAACACGACACAAAACAAGACCTATGCCACACCACAGCACTAGACGCCTGATTTTTTCCCCCCAACCAAGTTACTTATTATTCCTTTCAAAATCTGAGACATTAGAGGAGTGTAAGGTCTTGTGCGAATTTTAGACATAAAAAAAACAACAGCCCACAGACATGAGCACATTTACACGATTATTTGTGTCACAGTCGCGTCATGTCGCAGCAAGAACAGAGACGACACAGACTTGAGGAGAACAGTGCATGTTTCTTTTCACATGTGTGGTTGTAAAAGTGAAATAATAATGAAACGCAAGTGGATTAAATACGGTTTATAAACATTACAGGAGAACGGGCGGTCATTAGAGGTAAGGAGCTGTTAAACTGACTTATTGTGAGCGTGAAATGAAAAAGAAACCAAGCCAAGCCTAACTCCGTGTTGGCTGTGTTCTATACAGTCTAGTAAAGAAAGTGCTTCACACATCATTGAAGGAGCAGGTGCGTTGGAGATGATGTACGTAATGCTCGTTCATATATGAAAAATAAAAAGAATAAGACAAGGATTTTATAAAATAAATGTAAATAATTAACACATCTTTAAAACCACCATAGGAATAAACTGGGGCTGCAATGTATGCCATATTTACACAAAAAAGCGTGAAACTGTGCTAATCATACACTACTGACATGTCTTGTTAGGTCGTGGTAAATGTAAGCCTATGCTTTCTTGTGAGATCGGGTTGAGTGTGTAGACCAAGGGATAGTTTAGAGCTTTGAGAAAGGCATGCTAACTTTGTCGAGACGTAGCTACGTTGGGGAAAATAAAGATGCACACTAGACAAGCAGGATGAACAAACGACAACAAAGCGGATCCAGGAGGGGACAAACTGATAGCTATAGCACAAACAATCCTAACCACCACATTAGACTTAAGAAAGAGGGAACAGAAGTCAGTTGGGGACAGGTACTGTGAAGGGCACATGGCTTTGCATCAGAAATAACCACAGACATATACATACTGTATAATTAGTAGACGTGCAGTTTGACTCTGATGCTATCAAACACTTAGCATCTGAGCTAGTTCCAGTATGTTTTGAACATGGATCTATTATATTATCTGGATACGGTATTGCTAGCTTGCAGCCGTTGTAAATCAGCCCCAGTGGCCGCTCCATTGGTACTGCAGCGGGAAAATTCCTCTACAGGCTAGAAAGGATTTTTTCTCTAGAGCGCAATGCAAACACAAACCGCCCGTGTTCGCCAGAAACAGCATCTACAGCTTTAAAAACTGACGGACTTTGCGGCGATTCTTACCTAGATTCATATCATAAACTTTTTTCCGGTTCAAAAGGTTTTAGTTTCGTATAAAACGGCTTTTTAAGCTTTAGCTTCGGCTACCGGTGCTAACACTGTAACTGCCGCTCTGATTGGTCAGAACGGTCACGTGTGAGCTTTCGGCTTCTTTCGATTCACTCGGCTCGAGCTCGTCCCGCTCCTCGCGGGGGGAGTTATGGGGGAACACAACTGCGCATGTTCCATAGCCTGTAGAGCACCTTGCAAAAGGCTAAAGCTAACGGCCATATTGGCAACGAACGCAAGTGAGCAGAAGCCATTGACGCACAACGCCGCCATCTTTGATCACCTGGGCTTGGTTTTGAAGAACTCCGGAGCGTTCTCCTGTTTGTTTCCCTTTAGCCGTTAGCATTAGCCCAGAAAATACGTAAGAGTGTCAGTTGTTACAAACCTACCGACCACATTTAACAGAGGTCAGAGCCCTTAATAAAACTTACTGTTGAGTTTCCAAACTTTTTAGTGTTTTAGAAAAGGTAAAATTTGTGTACAAGGCTAGCGAACTTCAAACAGATTTCTGATCTAGTGTATCATTTAAGACTCTAATGAACATTAAATGTCTTCATTAACTAGTAACAGCAGAAAAATTACATTAGATTAGCCGGGTGAGAAAAAATAAGCACATCCACACTCTCTACTAGTAAATGGTACGGAGCACATCTACTAATTGCAGTTTTCAGTTTATACTTGCAGTTTAACATAGACTGTAGTTTCTGGTGTCCTTTGACTTTTCCATTTTTTATATGTGTTAAGTGTTTTGTTCTGAGCAGTGTCTTGAACCAAACTTGTTCTGTGTAATGCTGAGTGCTTCTTTGGTAGTTTACAGCAAATGTAAATCAGGCAGGTGCTGCTGGCATCACTACACTCTGTTACTGAAGGCTCTCCATAGCCACTGTCGCCCCTCAGCACCACATGGCTCTACTCGGCACACATTTACCCAGCTATCAGGAAAATGCTCATCTACAGTCTGGTTTGAACAGTGGGTCCTAAAAAGTAATAGCCCTCCCAAGTTACGAAGTTTTATCAACAATTCAAACTGTTAACTTGCATAGACCACCGATTGTTAGCATTAGCCTCATTAGCTTCCCTGTCTTTGATCAGCTGTTTCCTTGTCTTGTCAGCTCTGTACTTTGCACTCTGGCTTTTTTCCTTGTAGCTATGACCTGGCCTTCCTTTTCTACAGTGAAAATCTGTTAAAAGTGCTGTACCTTATTTTACAATCTTACATGGACTGCTATTTCACACTGCAGCTCAGCTAGTTACGATTGCCTTAAATGTGCGGATCCTCACATACTGTTCCATTAATTTTTAGGGGAATTAGCTGACACGTGCTAAGAGTAAATATTTCATTGTCACAAAGCGAAACATCAAGTTTACAGCTATATAATCATTTGCTACATGTTCAGATCTAGTAAAGTAAATGCTTAGCCAGAGAAAATTGTTTCGAAAATGTAGCCTTTGTGTCTCAAAGCTAATGCTAACCTAGATCGAATTGAAATAATAAATTCAAAATAATACTACAGACTGAATTAGCTTTTCATCACATTGCCTACTTTTCATTTCAGTAAAAAAAAATTTTTTTTAGCTTTGAACTAACAATAGCCTACCTACTTTTATATTTACCTCGTAGTATATGAAGGTCTAAACATGCTCCCCATGGAAATGATTGGAATGGAGGAGACAATCCATACTTATGAGGCCAACTTGAAACTAGCCTAGCCAGGTCTTACATAGTAAATGCTTTCTGTTAGTATAGTAGTCAAGACCACATTAATCGAGACCAAAGACTTTTCTGAGACCACAGTGTTGCAAGATCAAGATCACTGAGAGTCGAGACCGACACAAGACCAAGACTTTTACAGGTCAAGACCGAGACCACGGTCCATTGAGGCCAAATCAAGACCATCTTTGTAATTTATACAATTATCAGTGTCTACGTGATCTTATTGTGCAGTGCTTATTGCACACTGTGCCTGAGACAGGTCACTGTGCTCCTGTGTGTTTAACAGAGTGTGGTGGTAATCAAAATGTGGTCACTGAGTGCACGTCAAGACCAAGTCCAAGACCGAGTGCAAGCACCATCAAGACCAAGACAGACCGAGTTCAAATTGTCAAGAGTTTGAGACAAGATTGAGAACTTAAAAAGCTTAAGCTTTATTTGTATATTGCTTTTCACAGACAGACTCACAACACTATTTTTCATGGCGTGGTATAGACACGCAATCTATGAGAACACGCCTAGCTGCAGCATGAAACTGGAGTATAGGCTACTCCACCAGTATTGCTACACCACATTTCTCCTATTTTGAAAATGTAATGAAACAGAACTTTACAGTATGTTTTACCTACAAACTGTCCATTGTCAGACATAGATGGGACCTTGCAATCTAATTTGACAATTATGTGCTGGACGTTAAAGATTTTAAGTTATTTTCTTAGAAAAGTCTAGTTTTCATATTTTCATAGTTTTCAGTCTAGTTTTCATATCTACCTTACACATTTGCTTTCTGATATAATCTTTAATACTGATAAATTCATTTACACTCGCAGCAACTTTCAGTGGCCAGAGTCTTGCAAATGTAATAAATAACAACAAATAGCATGCTGACTGCACTAAAGCACTTTTCTTTACAGAGAAAAAGATGCAGCATCCCAATCATGACCCTAACAGACGCTTTTACTACTGCTGCTGTGGTTTTTGGTGGTGAATAAGCTCCTGTAGAAGAAGAGAAGAATCGAGAATTACTGACCAGCTTCTCTTAATCATCTCCTAATATTCGCACATTTCCTTTAGTCTCGTGTCCTCTCCACCCACAGTTGTTTGCATGTACAAACCGCGAGGTGGTGAAGAAGATCTGCCTGGTGCCGAGTGTTGAGGAGTGAGTTGGAAAGAGAAAGTTTCTCCTGGAGCAGAACAGAGTGTGCCGTGTTTGTGGGGACATATGTTGACTGAGAGTGCGAGAGGAGCTGGGATCAACACTGCGCACAGACGGAGAGCTACAGCTGCTTGCTTTAAGTGTGAAGTCAGGGGGAGGGCAGTGGGCGCGTACCGGGGGGGCATCCACTTTTCGGAGCGGCAAAGGCTTCACACAGTAGTAGTGGAGCGTGCCAACACCGAGAAGTGTCAAACTGCTGAAGAGGAAGACGACAATCCGCAAGGTTCGGTTTCCGCAGAGTTTTAGCCGTGTTTAGCCATGCCAGATAGTTTACTTACAGATAAAGCCTGCTAACAAACACTGACCAGTAACAAATGTGCACAAATCTGGATTAGTGACAAAGAACTTTTAAGAGAGCATTTTTAATATTCAGATGCCCTCCCACACAAACACACTGGCAGCTGCCTCCGTCCCACCAGCTGTCTGAAAGCAGCAGACCCAGGCTTGTTGTTAAGTCTGGGGGCTTACAGCTCTGCCAAGAAGACGCTGCACAGAAATTCAGTGATTTGTGCCACCACTCAAAATCAGCTTTAAAAGTGCTTCAAACTAACAGCTGCTGTCAACAAGGTAATAAAAGCACGCTGGCGAGGGAGGGGTCTGGCACTCCCGCTGCAGTGCACAGAATGAGCCAGTGGTTTGATGGTCCACTGTCACAGTCTTACTTTTCTAGTCTTGAGGCATGTCCCTTATGTTATATGCTAATACTTCATTAAGATCACGCACCTGCTCATGTTCAGCTCACAGGGCGCCTACAGCTTTCACAAAATGTTGAAAGGGTTCCTCTTTATTTTCACAATATAACTGTTAAATATGATCCAAGCACCAAAAACAGTTTTGTGAGATTTAACTAGCCCTGCTCTAACGAAGCCTGCTCTTCTCGAGCCACTATCACACTGACTGGTGAGAAAGGATCATGTGGTGCACATTTGTGGAAGACCCTATTCTCTTTTGAGGAAGGAATGTGGCAGAAAAAGCATGCTTTCTGCATCATTCCTCACTGGGTCCAGGCCACTGAATCCATCTATCAATCATCTTCCAGATCTAATTATACTTTAATAAAGAAACAAGCCAAGAGGAATCTTTTGTTCCCAATAACTGTCATTTTTAAGCACCAAAAAGAGAACGATTAATTTAAAGTTTACTGTCAGAATACTAACATATCCCATCTTCCACTATGACAACACCAGTGCTAGTTTGCAATTGATAAATATTGATTGATGTGATTGATGCCCATATGGGACTGATTGCAATTTTTTCTCCCAAAATCATTATGGCTTTTGAGAATCTTTTGAGGAAAATACAATTATCAGAACATTTCAAACCTTGTCTTGTCGGTGCTGTGTACTGAATAAAGCACAATTTAGTTTTTCTGTTTGAATTTCCTATCTGAGCAGTGTCTCCAGGCTGCACACTCCGTGCAGTGAAAACTATCTTGTACCTTTGCTCCTGTCACACTCCTACACCGCTGCCGGAGGTTTGAAGTCCATTAGTGAACGCTGAAACTAGAGCCGAGGTGGACCACAACCGCCAGATCGTCTTTCCCCTGATTCTCCCTGTGCGGCTGCGTCCCAATCAGCACAGTTAGGGTTCTTGTTCCAAAGTGAAGACCGAGCTGGCGCCAGGCCACCAAGTGCATTATGATCCACTGCTTTGTGCCGCTCATTAATTTGTCCTTCCTGAGTTACTGTGTCTCTGAAACATCCCTGGTCTTCATTTTGAACTGTATACTCACACTCAGGGCGTTTACATGGAGGCCAGGAAAACTGGATAACTAGCCTAGTCCGATTTAAACTGGTTTTCCAAAGCTCATGTAAACCCGGGCAGACCTGTTAAGGAGCTGTAAACCGGTTTTCGGAAAACCAGTTGGCGCACGTGGTCCCGACCGATTGTAGTCTGATTTCAGACTCATGTAAACAGACAGTCGGTCTGCAGCTGGACAAATGCAACTGAGCATGCTCACAACCCTGTACACAGCACATTCCAACAATAAATTAAGAATTTTAGAACTATAAAGTGCCTTGCACAAAGGGACTCACACAATCTTACATTTAACTCCATGTTTAACACTGATCTAAATGTTTAAAACAGTCCTACATGTTCCAGAAAAAAACTCGTGTCATTTAACAAACAGTATTACAAACAGTTAATAAAAATAAACAACATTGACAATGTTAAAGTAATTCAACAAATTACAGCCTCAATCATGCAGTAGTAGGGGTGTAACGATACGTTTAGAACGATACGATACATATTGATATGAAGCTTAGAGATACAATTACAAAACGATTTTGGGTATTTGGCAACGATACGATTCGGAACGATACAGCAATTTTAAAACGATATTTCGATTCAGTTTGATAACTACGACATGAATAAAATCATTACCAAGATTTGCATTAAATCCAAAACTCAATGACAAATAATAAAATTATAGGGTAAGTAGGCCTATAAGGATAATAAGTTTATATTCAGTTTAATAACACACTTATTTTCATTGCACATAAAAAACTGCAACTTTTCCCCTTTATACACAAGTTTGTATCATAATAAAATAAGTGACCCACATTTCACCATCTTATTGAATAATTTTCACACAGATGTAGTGAGATGGGAGTCTGTGAACTTATTGTATCTTTGTGACTTATCATTAAATATTAAATCCACAAACATCTGCAGAGTCTGACCAAAGCACTTGACGTTTAAAAGCTAAAGCCTCACAAATGCGCGAGTCTGTTTTATAAACATGAGTGGCGTGCAGCTTGTTCGTGTTTGCAGCTCGTCTGGTTCTTTTCAGCTTGAGTCATTCTCACGTTACTCCGTGGTCCAGTTCGGCTCCTCCGCGACTTGTCCTCGTAATGCTTCCGTATCCGCTCTCGCGGCCGGTGTGCACCGGCACGCAGAGATTTGAATACAGCGCTGCCGTCCCCGTGGCAGTAAGCGGCGTGCATCCGGATAATTCATGTGAAACAAGGCTGCAGGCTGATGATACAGGCAGAAACACGTATTAGCGCATTAATGAAACGTATGTAAAAACACATAAGAATGTTCCCATATTATATGTTCTGGCTTAGATCAACGATTCAAATTGCATCGATGTGGGGGAATGAGATAACTAGTAGAACTGATCGATGTAGCGGATCGTAAGCTATTATCAACTTCGAATATTTAGGTGAATGTTAACCCTATGCATAGTGAATGAACAGCAGATCTCCATATGTTTATCTTGTCATGAAACAGAAAATACCGGTGGGGAAACCAAGTAGAGTCAGTCTAGCCTAGTCGATTCCCTGATATGACGCAGTACTTCACGTCCTCTGCATTTGACCCACATTTATGGACCTTAAGTTATGTCCTGACCATAGTGTCGTACTGTAGGCTCTCTCTGGATTGCATCCTATTGCCAGGCAGGCAAGATTTTTTTTACAGTACTTCCAAAACTACTAAGTGTTTTATTGTCATGAATCCTATGGAATGATTGACAGGTAGAATAACAATCATGAATCATATATCATCTGAGAGTTACTCATGAAAGCGTTCAAAAAAGTGGGCGTTTAGTGAAATACTTCGAGCTGATTGGTGTGGCCTACTTATTTAGCTTAGCCAATCACAGCAACACCTAATGGTTGTCCAATGTCCAGCTCTTCAAAAAGAAATGACTCATATTCTGCTAAAACCATCAAAAGCACAGAAAACTACATCCACGAAGACATTTGTTTAGCTTGATAGACTCGCGACGGGCGCTAATAGCTCTTAACCGTCGAAACACCGCTGGTTCGGACTCCAAACCAATCGGCGGCTGGAAGGCCATATGGTTTATCTCATGTTTGTGAATTCACAAATATCACGAGATAAATCTGGCTGGCCAGGTTAGTAAAACCTATGATCAGTTTAAAATTGAAAAAAGAACAAAATCTGCACTGCACCTGAGAATAAACAGCATGATGATGCCAGAATCATTAAGCACTAATGTATCAGTTTGAAGTGTTAATATGTTTTTAAATTATATGAGGAATTGTTGATCCAAGCAGTCTCACAGCGTTGCCAAGTGCTCCCTGAGACACAGGTGGGAGCTCAGTCACAGAGAAACTTTGATTAGAGCTGCTGCTCCTTCACATTGAGTGAAGCCAGCTGAGAGGGTTCGGAAACCTATGTTCCAGGCATGTCTCAGCCTACACAGTCTCACAAGAAAGCGTACATTTACCACGACACAAAACCAGCGTATTATGAGCACGATTTCAAATCTTTTTTGCGTACCTATATACACCGTACATTTAACACAATTTGAAAAAGCGTAAAAATGACACAAAATTTCACAGCATAAAACACGCGAGTTTTGGTTTGGAAATATTCACTAATGGTGCTTAATCAAGACGATGATCCCTTGATCTTCTATCATACTCAGTGTACAGGCCTGTACAGAGATCAGCAGTTAGCAGTACAATGTGCCCCAACAACAGGGAGAAAAAAAATAAATTTAACTAAAAGCTTTCAGCATGCTAAACTATAAAGACCAGTTTGACTATGACAGATGTACTCCCAGGACAGTAAGATAATTGCTTTTGCTAATTCTAAATCTGCACATACACCATTTTATAAAACTCCGAAAGTATTTGGCGAAATGTACAAAAACTGTCAATCAAAGAGTAGGACAAGAGCAAGGTGTCCTGAAGGTTAATGGCTCAGGAAACGCTGAGTGATTTAAGCACCATATGGGCAGGCTCATCATCTACAAGCTGTTCCAGGGCCAAGCATCCAGCTCTGCAGCACTCACATAATAGTGTCAGCATCAGCAGTAGCAGCACAGGGAGAGGAGCACCATGGCCTCAGAAGGACCCAAAACACGTTCAACTGGTGTGAGGGTCCTGTAACAAATGTAATCCACAGGAGAGGATCTAAAGGTTATGTCTAAATGCAGAAAAAGATACATTTACTGGTGTATTTTTATCTTTTGATCAATTGTTCTAAGCTAAGAATCAGGCACCATGACAAGATATATTGTGGTAGTTATTTCATTTATCATTTAAAGTTTAGAGTGTCTGATGCATTTGAGCAATCTTCATTCTCTGGTGAACAAGACACCATTTCTCTGTCTGTCTTTGTTTTGACCAATCCACAATACACACTTTATTTGTTGGCAAATAACAAAATACAGTTCTAGAAAATCACTAAGTCATTTTGGTGAAAAAAAAAGTAATGAATACTATCAGCTCCTTGTTATTATGATCATTGCTTTCCATCAAAGGAACTAACAAAACTTTTGGTAATGTTGTCAACTGCGACATAAGGTCTACTTGGATAGCTTCTTCTTGTTCTGTTCATTCCTAATGGGGAGAATTTGCCGAGATGCAACTAAATTAATCAATATTTCAAAATCACAAAGTAGAGAGTGGATTTCAGTAAGAAAATCACTGCAGTAAGTTCAGAGCTTCACATGTGAGGTAAATGCTTCACCAGGGAAAGACTGTTTAAAAGTGCGTATTTTTGGCGCAATGCTAAATGCTAACAGTCAAATTAACCTAAACATAAAGTAGACAATTTGATACAAATACATTTTACAATTTCAGATTGGAACTAGCCTATAAAAGGGCCTTAATAAAAATTGATTTTCAAAACTCCAAAATAAAAGACCATTTACCCTACTCCGTCCGCCCACTTTTGGCAGCACACTTCCTGTTGAGCTCTGTTAAGGTCGCTTACGTTTGCTTGTTTGTCTTCCTGTGCAATCTCAACTCGGCTCAATTCTAGAAGACCTAAGTTTTTGAACAAGGCACAGCATGTGTATGTGCACTGTATGTGATCATTACAACATTTGACGTTTGTTTGAGGATATTGTACCTTATAGGCTAATCACAGCTAAGCCAGAAGTCAAGAAATGTAGGTGGGACCAGGGCATAAAAAGGTGAATAGCAGTCAAGAAAAATCAGGTCGCTTTTTTTTTGGGATCCATCACTTATTTTTACTTGTTATTATGAAGTAACAAATCAGCTCCTGTATTCTCCTCCCAACACAAGGTTAGCCATTTCTGCTGGAATCATTCATTCATTTCAGTAATAGTCCAGTGTATGTACCTGCGTCTTCTCTGTAGAGGCCGTGGATCTCTGCTCTGCTCCCTTACAAACGCCTCGGTCTCCCTGCACACACGTTCTACCCTCACTGCCATCTGCTCCCAGGCAGCCTGCGAGCGCCTCTCAAATATGTGCGGCCTAATTAATTCAACCAAATTGTTTTAGAATAGATTAATACAATAATGGCAGCGCATGAAAGGTTACCTCAAGTACAGCACTTAGCTAATCTCATCAAAGAGCAGACATGAGCTGAGAGTGAGCCCCCCGCTGGAGCTAAAGCTCAACAATATTCACTCATTCATAGTTTCTGAACATCCAGCCTTATCATTTCAATCTGTATAATGAGACATATTTCATGCTTTCACGGTCAGCAGACAAAGAGCACAGTGAGGACACCTTCTAGCCAGTCAGGCCTAGTTTTCAAATGAACTATGAAATATAAAAAGAACTGATGTTTTCTTGTCTTTAGACTTTTGTTAGTTTGATTTGAACTATGCACTGTGGTTCACTCACTCATTGTTCTGCTTCATTAGAAAACCTCTCAGAAATGTCTCATTGTATAAAATGGATAGAGCCAATTAATCTATGCTCCAAATTTGTTTTCAGAACATTATGTTTTTCGTTTCTTATAATATTGGTGTTTTAATCCTGTAAAAAGTTTAATCTTGAGCTGCCCAGAAACAACTTTTTCCCATAAAATTGTGACTTTTTTCTTGCACAATTACCGTAATTTCTGGATTATAAGCCGCTACTTTTTTCACGAGCTTTGAACTATGCGGCTTATAAGGCAATGCAACAAAATTATAGATTCTCATAGACTTACTATTAACAAGTGCGGCCTACATATGTATTTTATCATTTTTCTTACTTAAATCTAGTGGGTGCGGCTAATATTCAGGTGCGCTCAATAGGGCAGAAATTACAGTATACCTTTTTAAAGTTTTTGACTTTTTTCTCAAAACATTATGAGTCAAAATGTTTGAAGTTTATTCTTGTAGCCCAAGTATGTTTTTAAACTTGAAAGCGTTTTTCTTCCATATCAGACATGTCTGATATGGAAGAAAAACGCTTTCATTAAATACCTTAAGAAGACATGATGAACATCCGTAACCTGTTTTTAAACTGGTCCATAAGTCATCTCAGAAACGATAAAAGCAAACATGCAAACAAAAACAACATCAACAACAAAATCTCTAACATTAAGACACTACAAACTAAATTTCACCACAACAGAGATGCTTTGACTTTAAGTTGCTACATGTACTGGGACAAAACTTTCAAGTTTAAACCTGAATCCAGCACCAGGAGTGCTCAGCTGGACAATTAGTAACTATTCCAAAAGTTAAAAAAAATAAAAAGCATGATTAAACGCCTCACTACTACACAAACTACAAATAATAGTCTTTGTATTTGATTTTGTATATTTATTGAAGTCACAGTTCAGAAAAGTACTTATTCTTTCAATTTCAAATGAGTGGATAAACAAAATCTTGTCATGTGGTTTATGGACTTAAAAACAGAGATCTACTTATGACATCACAGATCAGGGACATACACAACAGTGTTTTCTGAGGCTCAGAGGGGAAAGAAAAACATCTCACAAACTGAACTTCAGCTGTGTTTTTGATGAAAAAGCACCATTAGAACAAGATTAAAAAGTCAACAACTTAGCATCATATGCGTCTGTTAAATAAAATTCAAAGTATTTTTTTAAGTATAAACACAGGGAATAAGCAAGAGTGAGATAATACCAAATGAAAAATGTTATTGTAAAGCATGACCCTTCGCCTGAGAGCGGCTCATCGGATGCGCTGCCAGCTCATACATTTAACTTAATGCATTTTTGATTGTTTTGCTTTTGGTTGTTGTTTGGTGAACAGCTGGTGCTTCTTTAAATCCTGTGACCTCCAGTGGAACAATCGTCAGTCTGGGTAAAGCTCTTTATAAATGATCTGACGGCAGCTCATTACCAAGCCTCTCCACTCTTAAGTGCACACCCCGCTTATTGGGAGACACAATGTTTTTCGAGATGGATTTTCAAATGTTGTCAGTTGATCCTTGAAGTAGAAATGTGACCTTCTGCTCCAGGACTTTATACATACTTTATAGACTCACTCTTCTTTCATGTCCATAGAGCTTTGGATTGACTAAAAAGTGCATAAATTCCTGAAAATGGACAAATGTAATGTCTGTTTGACGATAAAAGGTTGTTGTTAAATGTTTTGTGTGATCCTCCAGAGAAAAGGGGCTTGAACTTATCAGGTCTACTTGTGATGTCTTTCCATTAGTTCCTAATCACACTGTAAAATTTAGGCCCATCCATCCTTCTTGCTATAAGACCTGTGTCCTTACCGCTCCGCCAACTCGATCTCACAAGAAAGCATATACCACGACATAACAGGACATGTCGTATGATTAGAATGATTTCAGGCATTTTTTTGAGTAAAAATAACACACGTTGCATCCCCAGTTAATTTCTATGGTGGTTGTAAAGATGTGTTGTTATTATTTATGTATATTTTACAAAACGTGTATTCTAATCTTAAAGGAGCATGGCGTAAGTTGCAAAGGTTTTGAACAAGGGCGCCATCTTTGGCGTTTTGTGGCACTGCAGCCTCCCTACTATCAGCAGCTGAAGACGTATTTTACGCTTAAAAGATTCTTTTGACACCTTGTTATTTTCTGCTAAATGTTTCTGACTTAAGAAGACAAAGACTTTTGTAAGAAAAAGTCGATGCTGGCTATTTTATGTTCTTTTTGACTGAATGATCACAAGAAAAGATTATTGAGAGTTTGAGGAAAAGCTTTGTTTTAGCGTTAGAGAAAATTGTAAACAAGCTTTTTACAGACCTCATTTCTCATAAACTAAATGCTCAATGGCAATTTATTACTCTAATAAAGCATAAACCTTACCAAGACAAACAGCTAACGGCTAAGCTACTAAATCTGTCTCTAAATGTGCGATGTACTTGGACAGGCCTGAGAGTCTTACCTTCTAATGAAAATAATCACCAGATGAGCGTCTTATTGATCTCCAGCACAATTCCTCTTTCTCAAAACATGTCCAAGTGCTCCTCGCTCTGTCAATCGGCCTCATGCGGTGCTGTTACGGTGGGCTAGTTGTTTTGAATTCTTGTGTTACGGGGTTCGGAAGCTAGATGGCAGTATTTACCACTGATTATTTATTTTATTTTTCATTAAACAGCCTTTACAACAGTCGTCCATTGTATAAAACCGAGAGCTTTTGCTAAATAAATAGAAATAATGACAATAATCCAGTGAAGGAGAACTAGCGCGGGAAAATGCGACCAGCGCCACTCACTTTTATGAGTCTGTCTGCGCTTCCAGAGGCAAACTCGGTAAGTTTACAAAACATCATGGCGCATATCCAGGCAAGTGCCAATGGACGGTAATTTGATATATCGTAATATTGAACATTTTAACTTACGCAATGCACCTTTAACAATAAGCTCCAGCCCTAAGCTTACAGATTTTAGTAACTTACTCAAAATATGTTATTTATACGTTTTTTTACGTATTGTGCAATTATACGGTGTACAATATATATACGCAAAAAAGGCGTCAAATCGTGGTCATCGTACGCTATTTATGTGTCGTGGTTTATATGCACTTTTCTGTGAGACTGTGTTGGTTCACTATTGAGATAACAAGTGTTAAGTGCAGCCTCTCACTTCTGCATTCGTGCGTCTGGGTTAAAATAGTTCCTATAGGGGTCAAGTAAACAAATTCAACAAATTTCACACACAATTATATTGGTAGTCACAAAAGCTGCAAAGGTATATTGTTGTTGTTGTTGTTGTCTCTCCCCTTGCTGCGGTTTATGATGGTGCAAACTAGGGCTGTAAGATATATCGATACTAGTAATGGTAATGTTTATTAAGGACAATGTACAATTTTTGCATTAAGCCCAGCAGAGACGCTTGTACCAGATTCTAGCTTACAGCTAATTTACATCTGTAGTCCTGGGGAGGGGAGGCACATTGGACATGTTTTTAGTTGTAAGAGGAAACCCGGAGGAAACCTACGCAGACACGGGAAGAACATGCGACCTGGGAGTCGAACCCAGGACTTTCTTGCTATGAGTCCAGAGCGCTAACCGCTCCGCCACCGAATGTACTGAATTGAACTTGTAATATGAAAGATCATTTGCTACAATTAGAAAGTTAAAACCAAACTTTGGAACATTCTGAATGGGTCTATATACATTTTAGGCCATAATGTGAAAAAATACTGCTACACTTGCCACTTTTCTATAGAAACAAACATGAGTCAGTTTTGTGGCCATGCAAGTCTGTTAAAAGTAAAGGAGAAGTTTTGTATTATTTTATTGTCTCTCTTTGAGGATTTTACAATGTCTATGTAAGATAAAATTAAATTGCATATTGAATCAAAATTGCAATATCAAACTGAAAAATTGCTATTAGATTTTTTACCAATATCATGCAGTCCTTGTGCAAGCTGGATCCTGAGGTTACGTCATCATCTCATTTAATTTTCCAATTTATTTCCCCCCGGAATACCACACATAAATCCAACATTACTAAAATTATTTTGCAAACAGTTGAAAATGTGCTCAGACATGTATTGTGCTTGCCTGATCACTGGATTTCGCTGATCGGTCTGGTTATACAGTATTAAAAGTTCACAAACGTTGTTCGTTGTTTTTGCTTTTAACTTGTTGAATTGTGGTGTAAGGGTTGGCTCAATAGGCGTAAGAGCGAAGTCGCACATAAGAAAGCAATCTCAGAAGAAAACGTAGATTGTCAAAAATATATGATGAGCATGTTTTTACGTACATATGTTACAAAAAGTCAAAACGTAAAATAATTTTGGTTGAAGCCACACAAGGCGACATTTCTTTTTGGTTTAACAAGTAAATCTTAACCTACCTCAAGCCCCAGTCCTAAACTTAACCATTTTAGTAACTAGCCTAAACTTACTTGTTAAAACTTAAGAACATGTCGCCACGGCTCCAAATAAAATTTGTGGTTATTTTGTAACATATTGATGTAAAAAAGGCGAGAAAACTTGCTAATCATATGTTTTTGACATTCCGTTGTATATCTACATCTTCTTCAGAGACTGTGTTGCAAAAGAAAGACTCTGTGTTCACTGTGCTGGTAAACGTATTTAGTGTCATCTTTATAAAGTCCCATGAGAAAACATACTGTATATCTCCTTTGGGGTGCCTAACCGTGCACAGGATAGATAGATGTGGTGCACTGAAATACCTGACATGTCAGAGTAATAACCATCAGTTACCTGGAATAACCTCAGAGGGACTGGCTGCGACGCCGCGGCCTGTTGTTCTCCTCTTCCCCGGAGAGGCCCTCGGTGACTCCGCCGCCCGCTCTGAACGCCTCTGCTTCATTAACACACGGATTACCGCTCAAACATCGGCAATTAGGAAGTGTTGAAGACAGGAGCGCACACATCTCATATCCTCCTGTGTGTCCGTGCACTTAGCTCTGCACGCACCTCTGCTCCTGCACACGGAAGAGACTGCGTTTTTGAAGAGAGGAATATGATAATGAACCTGGCTTGATAGAGTAATTAACTGGGCTAAATGGAAATCCCATGAGGTTCAGTGATAGTTAGCAGATGTTCTCTGAAATGCATTAAAGACCTAACATCTTGTGAAGAGTGAGCCGAGGGAGACGGGGGACTGCGGCAGGTACGGCGTTCGCGTGAGGGTCGTGAGTCAGCTGATCAGTCATGTGGGTCAAACTGGACCGGAGGCAAATAGGGTTTATGGACCGAGCTGTTTTATAGTGATGGGCGTCGTAAATGAGGAAGAGGACACTAAAAGTAACAACCCACCTCTCAAATACAGAAGTGATACTAGTGCCGCATCTTCCCAGACGCTCTCACAGATTCACACAGGCTAAAACTAGAATATGGTTTGGTCTGATCTAATCCAGTCTCTAGGCCAGTCTAGTTTGGTACATTCTGGTTAAAACTGGTCTGGTATAATGTGGTTATGTTTAGTTTGGCATTGTGGTTTTATGCTTCGTTTTAGTCTGATTTGGCACGTTCTTTGAATGCCCCAACAATTTGCCATTTTTTAGATAAACCTTTTTTGAGGGAATAGCAAATTGAAACATTTACAACATGGTCAAACATATATTGCAACACAGTCTCCAAAGAAAACGTAGATATACAACGAAATGTCAGAAATTTACAATAAGCACGTTTTCTCGCCTTTTTACGTCAGTATGTTACGAAAAGACAAAACGTAAAATAACCATCAATTTGAGGTGACATTTTCTTTAGGTTTAATGGGTAAGTTTAGGTTACTAAAAAGGGAAAGTTTAGGACTGGGGCTTAAGATTTACTCATTAAACTCAAAGAAAATCTTGCCACGTAAGCGTTTCGTAGCATATTTACGTTCAAAGGCACGAAAACGTTTTTGACGTTTTGTTGTTTATGGGCTGTCTACCTTGCGCAGAATATTTAGCACTATACAGCATTCCAAACTGTTTTTTGACTTTGGCATAATTAGGTCTCCTTTGTCAGGTTCAGTCTGGTCTGGACCTTTAGTCTGGTTCTTTTTGGTCAGGCACAGTCGAGTCTAGTTGATGTGACTTAAGTAATACTAACGGTTCCTTTCTCCAAATAAGAATGTGCAGTTTACTTCAGTAAGTACCCAGAAAGAGATTAAATTAAACCTTTGAGTCCGTTGGTCTGAGGAAGTATTTGTTTTGTGCCTTTTGTTTCAGCTTTAAAAAAATTATACCACATTCTTGTATATACAGTATATAAAAATAAATACTCGACGGTATATATTGAAGGAGGCAGCGTTTCTGCATTATTTTTTTCCCCTCCGACTGATCATTTATTGTAAAAGGAATTGAGGGGATAATAAGAGTTAGTTATAATCCATTGCTTTCAGTCCACAGATAGGACTAAAATTGGCAGCTTTATCACTGTACATCAAGTTAAGAGTCATGTAATCAGATTAAATGATAAATGTGAGGGGATAATTTGGGACACAGACATGAGGGAGGGACAAGAATGCTACAGAGTGAGGGACATAAGAGGGACATGGACATGATGATGTGTGACGGAGACCTCAGTCTGATCTGATTACACTTCTGTTTTGGGGCAGTGCGTGACGCCCGGTTACAGCGGCGAGGGCTCGTCAGGAGATCTTTAATTAAGACAACAGCTCAATTAACAGCTCAATTAGCCTGGCTAATTAGGGGCTCAGTCGGAACAAAAGCATGCTCGCCTTTGCACTGTCACTCTGTCGGAGTCTCTCCCGGCTCGGCGCGCACTGAGGCATTCTCTCACTCTGCACAGAACATGCTCGTCAGTAAACCTCGGTGTAGACCACATAATCCCACTTAATCATGGGTCCAGATTTTGGCTGCAGAGGGCCTGGAGCGGGGATAGAAGCAGGACTTGTCCCTGAGCTCAGTTTTATCGCCCAATCCTGCACACAGCTGATTCCACACAAATAATTCCACTGCAGCCGGAAGGTTTGGACCAATGGGACTCATTCGCACACTTATGGGACTACATAGTCTTCACTCGAGGGCTGTCGAATGATGAATATGATGAGAGAGATAAGAAAAAGCAATTATTTACTGCTTCCTCAGGTAATGCCAAAACAACCTGGACAGCAGTAGTGTTGTGCACCTGGTGATTTGCTCTTGGTTTGGGTCTGATTTTGGACAAGATACAATGACTGACACAGTTTCTCATTTAAGAAAAGAATATAAACCTGAAGATGTGATAGAGAGAAAAAGTATCTTAAGGTCTTTATAGTATGAACACTGCATAATAATATTTATAATCTTCAGTCATGGCTCTTTGATAAACACTGTTTAGAGTCTCTAGTTGCAGGTAGACCTGGCATATTGTCTGCATCCTAATAAGGTTATGGGTGAATGCACTGTCTGGAAACCTTCTGTTCTGACCAGGCCCAAACTAAAGTGACTGAGGATGCTAATGAGTTGAGAGCGTAGACAATATACCTGATTGTTTTTTTTGTAAAAGAACATAACGGTTATAGGTCAGTTAAAAATTCTCCCAGTAAAGATATCTTGTTAAAGTTTCTATTCAGGTGATAAAGTTCGTCCGTTAGCATTGTGGCTAATTGTCATTAGCATAGCAACATGCCTTGTCTGTAACATCTGTGGAAAAAGCTTAAAGCACATCACAGTGAACATGTAGAGTTCTGAATGGTCATGTAGACACTTTCCAACAACAAAAAAGGAATTTAAAATCTGCTGTTTATGTAAGTTACATTTCTACTATCAATTCTACAAGTTTGAACAGGAAGTCAATGGACCTGTTTAAATTACTAAGCTGTTGTGTTTTTACGATGAACAAAATGTGAATTATTAATTTGCATATGCCATAGTTTCTTCCTAAATATACAGAAAAATCACTATAGGTCTCCTTTAAATAAACAATTGGCAGCAGAGAACTTGTAATATCGTGTTTTATCTTTGAATAAATTAGAAAACCAGACCAGTTCTATGCATTTTTGTTCTGTTAAGCTAACACTTGTGTCATTCAGGGTTATTTCTGTCCCTGTGTCTTTAGTCCTGTCCCGGCCGTAGTAGTAGAGAACAATACTGGCCTAACTCGTGGCTTTTGGCTGGGCGGCTGTTTTGGCCGATAATGAACCTGTACATTAGCTCCACAGCTGATGGGGAGCGACGTGGATGTGACTGATCTGGAGCGCTGCACAGTTTGGCACGCGCCGCTATACCTGTCATTCTCACATTCTGTTCAGTCTCTACCAAGTTCAGAGAGAGTCTCATTTCCTCGTTTGGCTCCGGAAGCTGGTTGGCACGGGAACAGAATAAGAACGAAATTACAAGACGCTAGCTCGCCGGGATGTGTAGCGGCTAACTTTCTGACAGCTTGAGCGGCGAGTTGTCTCTGCGCGATGGCTGGAGTCACGGCTGGTTTGTTGTTCCAGATGACAGTGCTCACAATTATTGCATCTAATGAAAGTATTGTGTTTCGGTGACGACGTGACAACATGACAGCAAACGCCTCCGAGTGGAGTGCGATTGTTTACACGCTTTTGCTAGCTTTATGACTGGAAGGCTTCCACTCGTCGCCACATTTGTTTGTTTTGTTTACATCTCTCTACTTTTGGCTTTGTGATAGCCCGTGATCACCTTCTGGAGCTGACGGTGCAGATCGACGCTCTTCTTTAGCCCCTGGATGGTGGGTTTGGTGCGCGGGGCAGTGGGTCGCGGGAGCTCTGGGCAGTGAGCAGCAGGTATGTGTGCGTGGTGTTTCATCTGGGCATTGCATTCAGAGTTGGGACACAATAGTAGAGATTGGTCCAGGCTCAAAGCAGGCCAAGTCCCCCCCATCAGTGAAGCATGAGCCTATCTGGCAGCACTCAGCGGAGAGCGAGGAGGACATACGATCCAACCATCTATGTCCGGCTCCCCAAACCACTGTGAGCACTTCTGCAGAACCCATGTGTCTACTTTCACGACAGCAGCAGCTGCAGCTCGACTTCACTGCAATTGGCAGGTCAGTAAGTTTTTTTCGGTCGACTAACACATTGTAAAATGGTACATTGAGTGGCTTTTGGTTGTGATTTCGTCTCGGGAGGAAACAAGGAGAATGCGGTAAGCTTTCATAACTTTCCTCGTAGTTACACGATTCGACGTCATACTACCCATAATGCACTGCGTTGTAAACAATGATGGCGTCTTCCGTGAAAATATATTTCGTAAAAGTTTAATAAAACGGTAGATTTTTCAGATTATTTTTGTGTGTATTTATATCTTTGATGATATAAGGAAAACTCGAAAACAAACATTAAAAAATTCTCGGGGTTCCTTTTAAGCATTTGCTCAAGTGCAAAATTGGTTAAGGGCAGAAAATACCTGACACAATAATTTGTGTCTCATACTGACTTTATAAATGCTAAATTTACATCTCCTTTTTTCACTTTTCCCTGCAATTAACACTTGCATATTTAAACTGGGTCTTCTGAGGGAAGAGGTGGGCAATATATCAAATTTTAGATAATGAATGTCGTTTTGAAGATATGTAAAAATCTGATAATGAGCAGGCTATATTGTGCAGTAGCATGTTACGAACGAAGCAAATTTACAATAAAATTAAATTAGTGATGCTTTCAAATAGACAAGGCTTAGTTTACACGTTTAATATAAATGTACATTAAATGATTTGATGTTGCATCTTAAATTAGACAACAAGGGAATAAGTATTTTACATGTTTTGAGCAGCTATGATTGTCAATGGAATAAGCTTAAATTCTCTCATTTTACTTTAAAATAAGAAAAAAAAAACTTAAATTATGAGAAAAAACAAACAAATAAAAAAAAAATTGAAATAGGGTTTATTTAGCAAATATTGACTAAAGAAAAGTCAAGCATGCTCAAATGACAATTACCACTGTCT
The DNA here is from genome assembly GCA_038363315.1 of Mugilogobius chulae. NCBI lineage: Eukaryota > Metazoa > Chordata > Actinopteri > Gobiiformes > Gobiidae > Mugilogobius > Mugilogobius chulae. The sequence continues at coordinate 12,877,771 of CM076406.1, read as the reverse complement.
GTCAAACAACTTTAACCTTGGAATATTTGAGGTTGTTGTCTAGGTTTTAAACATTTATATGAATATCGGCCATATATTATTATAGAGATGTGACAAAAATTGCCCTGCCTTATCTGAGGGGAAAAACTCACGAAATGTGAATTATCAACAATAAGATAACCTAAATACAGCTCTATGTATGTTTTTGATGAGAACAATGCAATAATAAAAAACTCCTGAAAAGTAACATTTGGACAAAGTGTGTATTACAAGTTGTTGAGTTAAACTGTACAACAATAGTTTCTTACAAGGCAAAGACAGACTTCCAAATATAGTCTTACCCTCAGTTTTTGACCCCAAATGATCCTTCTCTACTTAGTTATTGGACACATACGCCCAAGAGGAATGCAAAAGTTTCCTGTTCTAATAGCGCTGCTTGGAAACAAATCCTTGCCTTTATAAACCAACCTAAATATAAAAAGGCACCAGAGGCATGTCAGTGCATTTGCAAACAATCAATTCAAAGACAAATAATGTAGAGTTGACAAATTGTAGTGACATTTGCAGATCTATTTTGTAACAATGAATACAAATGAGGAGTCGCGGCGCATCAAGTAAATATGTGCTGTGTAAATAAACCTACATAATCCAGCCATTACCTGCAAAGTTCAGTCACTGTCTGCAGGTTAATATTCTGAGAGTATTTCATATCCATGTTCACAGCCAAACTGGAGGGATTATAATAAAAGGAGAGAAATGAGAAGCGACTTGTGTGTATTTGCACAGAATAGTTTATGAGAACTGAAATAAGACTGTTGGATCCAATGTTTTTTTTTTTCTTTCTTTCTTATTGTAATGAAGAAAGACAAGACTAAATGAACTTTATATTAACTATATACCGTAATTAGCCTTACAAAGATGTGTCAACATGTTCTTATTGCTTGCGTGTCTATACCATGCCATGACAAATAATTCTTGCATTGTCTAACACGCCCATTTTCTTGGTGTGGTATAGACACGTCATTTGGCTGAGGAGAAACAGAAAGTTTTATTTGGGGTTAAGTTTAGGCCTGAAAGTACAAAAATGGGTAAGTTTAGGTCTGCACCTCAAAATTGGTTAAGGTTAGGATTAGGATTGTGTAAGTCTTCAAGAATAATAACACGTCTTTACATCTACCATAGAAATGAACTGTGACAACAATGCGTGAAAATTCACATGCAAAAATAGAAATTGCGTTCATATGACACGCTGTTTCAAATTGTATAATATAAACACACATATCTGTGAGACCGGGCTGGTTGTGTGCATTGCAACATTCCATAGGGCAATATTATTTCATACAGATGAAGCAGAAATAAAATAACAAGAAAAAAAAAAGGAATACAAAACACAACTGGAATACAAAAAGTGAATAGTCTCCATTCAATTTAATTTGACTTCAGCCTGTTCAGGTATCACAGGACTGCAGATGGTTTCCAAAAAGCAGGAAGTACGATCGTCCAATCGGCGAGCAGAACCGGAGTGGTGTATGATATTCTACATTTTAATTTGCAAGTTTATCCAAGAGCATCTGACTGCAGGTACATACCGCCCACTCCCTCTGCAGACCTAGGAGGTCTGCAGAGGGAGGACCAGACCAGAATCACCTCTTCGTCCACACTGGAAGCCCATATGGTCACCCTTACACGTGGCTATACTAACAAATGTATATAATTTTCAACATGTATACTCCAAAGATGGGTAAGACTAGGGTTAGGATTAGGTCTGGGGTTAGATCAGGTAATTTGGGTAAGTTTAACGCTGTGTGAAAGGTCAAGAGTTGCCAATTATGGGCGTCCAGTCTTTATGGAGTGCTTTCTCCATCCTGCAGCGAGAGGTGGGCAGGACGTAAGAGGCCTGCAGCCAGACGCCTCTCAGTGTATCACATAGAAACGGCAACAGTCACTAACACACATGTTAATGCTCTACTTTGTGGATTACAAAAGGACCAAAGCAGTGATTGACTAAATTAAAAAAGTCCCCACCTATTTGAAGCGAACAAAACTCTAACAGAAATGATCTATTTCATCGCAAAATGTGACATAACTGATAAATCCTTTTTTTTTTTTTTAGAAAACGTGCAATATGACAAAGAAGATACATTTTACAAGGAAGACACAGAGTTTTTAAGCAGTTTTTTTTTTCTAAGAGATTTTTTCATCCAATTTGTGTTTTACAAAACATGTCGTCTTGCAAGCACTCACTGCCAACCTTTCCCTTTGACTGAACTCCACTGTAATACATACACATTACGTTTCCTTCTCTTTTCAAAGCATTGTTGTCATAGCAACTTTATTGTCCTGAAAAGTCCTTCAAATCCTCACCGAATCTCTCTCCAAAAAAGCTTTCCTGCCCCAAATCGCAGCGACGGTGTGACTGCTTGTGCTGATCACTTCCAGGTCGAGCTGAACCCTTGGCAGCTCGTCTAGCCGACTGTCTGGGCATTAGCCGAGGAGCTGGGTGGGGAGAGAGGTGGAGAGCCCGGGATTATGTTCTTAAAAGATTCCCGGGCTCCACCTCCACGTTTGCGCCAAGATATAGACGCCGGAGGGCTCACAGGCACGCGCGCACAGCCTGTTTACCAACGGCAGGATTAGATATGGATATACCACTCGGCTGGAAGAAGGTTTGCAATGAGGCCAGAGCAGGGGAGGTGGCAGGGGAAGGTTGCAATCGATTTCAGCGCAACCGTATTTGGGGTTTAACAGTCAATTGAGAAGTAGTTTGGAAAAAAAGATGGAGGAATAACCTTTCTTTTGCCAGAAAAGTTGGAACAAGAAGTCAGGGTTGTTGAACTAATGCGTACACAGATTGTTCATGTGCATTCATAAAAAGATTAAGACTTGTTGGTGTATTAGAGTTATAACTTCCACAATGGGAATCATGTTTTTTCGAGTATATCGTGTAGTAAAAACACATTACAAATTTCGAATAAAGGTTGAATAAATTATGCTATCAACTTTCTAATATTGTAGAATACTGATCAGAATAACAATAAGTAATTCAGAGCGCTTCACAAAACAGCAAAACTATGATATAATGAAAGATTCCTGCACTTGTATTTAATTTGACAAATATTTGATTGATATTTAAACAAACTGGAAAAAAAAGTACCAACTTAATTTTGAAAATAAGTGAATATGTTCTTAGAATGAGGAGTATTTTAGGTTTTGAGTAGATTCTTATTGGTTTGAACTAAGATTGCTAAAGGAACAAGCCAAAATCTTGTTTTCATGAAATAAGAAAAATACACATCGACTTAATTATGTTTTAAAAATATGTAAATAAGGGCTACGTTTTGTTGTATTGTCAAATTTTATATTGAGAAAATCAAAACGCCAAAATCATGATAAACACAAGTCAGTCAACCAGGTTTAGGCTCACTGGAACATTTAGGTTGTCCTTTTTATAATGTCACAAATTTCATGTTGAACTAACAATTTATCGCCTAATATCGTTATCAGATATGCCATATACCTACACACTTCAAAAAGGTCGGATTTTATGACAAATCTTATTAGCTCAGATCATGAACTTTTTCCTGGTTCTAAAGTATTCTTCTTGCTCACTCTTGCGGACTCCGAGTTTGGTGCAAGTCTACGTGAGAGAAAGAACGACTGCGCATGTTGGACGGACGGAGGTTTGTTAATTCCAAGCTAGCTAACAACAGCAACATTGCGCCACTGCCAATGCGACACAACGGGATGCAATCTTTCATCACCAGGGCTTGATTCTGTCTTTGTAGTAGCCATGTTTGTTTTGATCCAACACACTTCTTTCTCTATGAAGAGTGATTTAACTTTTATTTCTATAGAATCGCCCAGGGGACACGCTACCTTCACAATGTTGCAGAGCATTGCTTTATTTATTGATATTATGGGCCAAGGGCAAAGCAGTAATTGGCGAACCAGTTGTTTTTTGTGCTGTAAATGGATAGCAGTTTCTGTAGCTAAAAGGGCAAATATAACCTAGGAAAAAAGTGAATGAATAACTAATGTATCAATAATTAAACATTACTATGTGATTGTGGGAGCCGAACTACAGAGAGCTGCCTTTGAACTAATCCCTGACAAAAACACTACGGTGTGGAAACCTGTTCATTGTTAAATAAATTACTTTTATATCTTTTGCTAGAGATTTAATTTGTGCTCTGTCTTTCACAGAACTTTTTGTTTCTTACCATTGCCATATGTGCAGATTGTCTCGTATCTTGAAAAGCAGCTTAGTATGTTCACATTACAGTTTGCAGTACTAGAACTTTTTGACTAACTAATCTCTGCATTTTTGTACAATATTGCCTTTAGTTTTTGAACCAATTCATCAAGAAGATTAAGGGCCTTCTAAATTTGGTTTGTGGACCACATTTGGTCTATGGACATGGTTTGGACACTCCTGCTTTAGTAAACAATAAACCTAAATTGGCTAGTCAGCTTTTCAAATAGTTTCATTTTGCAGAGTAACACAGATTCCCAACAGTGGGAATTTGATCACATACATTTAACTAAATCAAAATGTCACAAAAGCGTAAACAATGACCTAATTACATTGTGGTGGTTTGTCTTTAAGCAACTTTCAAACACCTTAAATCAGCCTATTCTTTGATTGAAAATATAATAAAACCATCTTCAGTGACACATATTATGTAAAATCCACTTTTTAAACCATGTTGTAATAGTGTTCCCGCATCAATCATTTACTCAAAGTTGTATTTTGATTCATCCGTGCAAGTTGTAATTAGTGCTGTCGCGGTTAAGGATTTTTTTCTGTGGTAGAACAAGCAAGTCCACACAAAGTCATGAATAATGAGTTTTGAAGCTTTTATGGCCAATAATCATGTCATATTTATGTTGTATTCTTTAATCAAAGTTTTTTAGAGTGTTTTCAAAAGTACTTTATACATACAGTGTATTTACAATTCACAAACACATGAAACAAAGAAGTCACGTGCACAGTTGTTTATCACGTGCAGCAGTGCTTCATAAGTTTCACTTTTGATTCATTTGTAAGCGGCACTGGGATCTTTGGAAAACGAGAATCTATATTTTTATTTTATACGTTTTCATGAACATAAAAGGATGAATATGGAATGGAGATTGGATCTTTTTTCCATTTTGGCTGCGGATTGTCAGTTAGTACTTTTCGCTGCGGACTCATTTGATCGCATTTACGCTGCTTGACACTGGATTATGACCACTACACATTTACTTTGAGACACGACTTTGCCTAGATCGAAAGAGAGATAATTACAGTTCGGATCAAACTGTGAGTTTATGTGGATACAGCATGCAGTCTCTTCACACCTGTGATTGCCAAGTGTCAAAGTGTACAAATAGCTCACAGCTCTTCTATTTACAGGTAAGATTACATGAAACACGTCACTTTGTTTGTGAAAATGCACAGTTGCAACTCATGCTCACCTGCTGTCAAACTGCTGTACATTTCGTGGCTCATTGACATAAATATGTAAAGCATAAAACACCAGTGAAAGCTGGCTCGAGCCTGAGTCAGACTGAAGGGAAATTTTAGCGATCAAACAAAACTCAACAGTTAAGGCAGAGGTAACTTTTTCCGCCATATTCCAGGATATCCACAGCTCAGATGTGCTTAGTCCCGCAGTTAAAATACCCCTGGGCAGTGCACAAAACCTCGGTTGAAATTATTCTAATGCGATATTGCAATATTGCGATTACAGTGGTTTTCCGTATTCCGGTCTCAGATAGACATAGTAGTCTTACAGTTGCCACAGTGACACAGTTGTTTACTCCAATTGCGATGGACATCAAATGAGGGATTTTGGGCTGGTGCTGAACAATCCTCTTTTGTCTTCTGTTGTAGACGCAGTGACGGCTGTAACAGCAGGAAAAGTGCAGCTTCTGAACAGGGTTTTCATCTGGAAAAGTTGGTAAAGTGAGTGATCTACGCATAGCTCTGTACACACACTGAGAATTGTTGTGGTCCGGAAAGTAATTAGCACACACACCGCTTGATGTTGCCAGGCTATCAGAGAGCCAAAAGAGACTGTATGTGTAGTTTTTTTTTTTACAGTTTTTCCAAATGAAAACCCGGTTCAGAAGCTGCTCTTTTCCTGCTGTTACAGCCGTCGACTGGCCCAAATATGTTTTATTTTTAAAGTTCTGCATGACTCGCTCCTCCTCCATTGAAAGACTTTATCAAACTAAAGACAGTGAGTGGGATGGGCACCAGGGCCACAGCTCGAGGAGACTGTGAGGTACCACATAGACGCACTAAATTTGGACAAACAGTGCTCTCTGTTAAAGGGACACATTATTGGAACAGTCTTCCTCTCACAATAAGACAATGTGCCTCTCTGCCACATTCAAATTACAACTTAAACTGTGGCTGAAGGAAAACCAAGCCTGTGAGCACTTTTAGCTCTTCTTTTATTGTATTCTTGTATTTTTGTTGTGTCTTTATCTGTGTACTGCCTAGGACTACAGATGGAAATTAGCATCTTTGCTATAATCTGGCATATTTACACTGTAACTGTTACAGATGTTCATTAATATGCACTAACCCTTATTGCAACAGCCCTAGTTGTAATAGTGATAAAAGCTTATGTTGCAAGCTAAAAACAATATTTATTTTTTCATATCTAATACCACAAAGCTTGATTGTACAGTGTATGCTTTAGAACCACTCTGTGACGTTTTCCACATTGTGATAAAATAAGACGTAAACAGACAGAGTAGCAGTGGGACCAGGAACCTGCCTTCACCTCTGCTTGATCCGACCGGCTTGTCCGATCGATGCGGTGTCTCTCCTTTGGTTTCTCTGTAAATCTAGGTGCCATTCCGCTGCAAAGACAAAGCACTTTTTTATTTATTTTTCACACGTAATTGTCTCCTGCAAACTTCCCCCCTCCTTCTATTTTGGCTTTATTTTGACTGACTTGAGACTTCAAAGTGCAGAGATGAGCCGGGTTGAGTCGGTACAGGCAGTGCTGTGGGCAAACACTTCACACAGACTTCATGCTTGATCACAAACGTCTGCCTGTGTGTGTGCTCTGATATCCCCGGTTTGTGTAACTTGTCCTTGCCGGGATAAGAAAAGTGAGAAATCAGACGCTATCCGAAGAGTAAGATCTAAATTGACATATCAATAGTGCAGATGTTATAAAACACAGCTGGAGTTTTGTTTGTGAGATATTTTGTGTTCTCCTCTGAGCCTCAGAAACACTGTCCCTGTCTGGTAATAAGAAGTTTTTAAGTCCAATACCTGGTGCTCTAACTCAATTTCTGATGTGGGAAACAAGTGAGTGTCATGTTTGCTTTAGTAGACTTTTTTATTGGTTCTTTGGAGGCTTGCCTCATGAGCTAACACTCCAAAATGGGTTAGCTCATGAGCATATTTGAAGTACAGAAAAAATGCTAATAATGAATGAATTATTTTTGTTTTGTTTTACATAATATATTTGAACTGCAGTGTGTTTAGTAACACTTTTACCAAAACGTTAGTTAGCGTTTGAGTGCCTAGAAAGTGGAAAAGCACTATATAATAAAGACCATTTACCATACCATATGAGCAGAACAATGTTTGTTTGCTAAAACTAGCTGATGCTAAAACATAAACAGAACACATTCTGGATTTTAGAAACAACTTGCTCTCATAATCACCTTATTCTCCCTTGCTCATGTTTTGTGGCACTTCCTGTTTAGCTCTGTTAAGGTTACTGCTAGCTTGTCTATCTTGCAGGGCATCTCAAATAAATATGACAGTTAAGTAAAGGATCTTTCACAACAAACCGAGGGTCGCCCATCTGAACCGGTTTGGCAACTTTTGCTGACTACTTTTGTGTGTTTGGGGTGAATGTTGGGGGTTTGAGGAGTGTAAAGCAGGTCATGGAGTTGGGGTTTTGAAGACTTTCCTGGAGAGTCTGTATCACCAGTTGTCATATATGCACCTGTTTGATCGGCCTGTGGCTACTAGTGAACCAGCGATTATTTACATGAGTTCAAATATAGTCGTAAAGTCCTATAACTTTAGCCATAGTTACGTCTGCAGCCTGTCCGTCCATGGGAATGGATCCCTTTCTTCACTGGTTTCTCTTTTCCCTTAGGGTTTTTTTTTTAGTTTTTCCTTGCCGAGAAGAAGGGTCCAAGGACAGGGGATGCTATGGACAATCATTCATTTGCTCTACTAATAATCTGATTTGACCTGCTTGATCAATTGTTTCATTGAATGTGTATTGTTTTATTGAATGTGTATTGTTTCATTTTTATTTCCTACTATTCTTTTGCTAAATTAATAATCTTGGGAAGTCCTCAGAGACGACTGTTGTTGTGATTTTGGGCTAAACAAAAATAAATTGATTTGAAATTAATTTGAAATAGGACGTAAGTATGGAGGAGAATAGCAATTATTTGGACCAAGGAATAAAAAGACGCAGAAGTTGCAGCTATTGCAGTACGAAGGCTAGACTGCGCTGCCAAGAAAAGTGGGCAGGGCAGAAAAAGGTGAAGACAAGACTCCTTGATTCAGTGTTCACAATACAATAAGATGTTACTACAGTATTATATTTGCGGCTGTATCACTATTTTTTTATCAATACATTTTAGTTTTTATTGAACCACACCCTGCATGAAAAATGCCATTCAAAACAGTAAAAATGTCTCATGAAGGATCGCTTAAGCAAGGTTCCTTTCTCTAAATAAGCAACAAGATGGTAACTTCTTAACTACAAATGACTGAAATATAGCAAGAGTCATTTTTAGCAATACACCTGCTATTGTACCACCAAATTTGTTTAAAAAGATAATGACATTTTGACAAATATCTATCTATCTAATCAGCTATTGTTGTGAGATCCACAACGAATGGTCGGCATTAAAGCTGGATTCTGTAGTATCTGTGTTGGATTTGTAACTGTCTGCACAGTGTAAGGTGGTCTAACTTTACATACTGCCAAAGTTTTCTCTTGTTCACCTTATGTGTGGAATGTACATGCTGGAAAAGTTAATTGGCAGCTGGGATCCGAGGTTTTCTGTGTGTGTGTTTTTAATAGTAGACTTACATTTTAGGGCATAAATTTGTTTCACAATACGATGCTAGGACAGCTGTTTTAACTTAGCCACCTTAGCATTCATTTTCGTTTCCACAAAATCCACGACTTACATTACATTAACTGTCCAAGCACCAAACTAAAAGCAGTTCATAAAGCATGGACAAAGCACAAATAGAACTTAAAACATTCTCCCAACACAACACTGTCAAACGCATCAGATAACAGTTATTTCTTACTCCACTACTGCTGTCCATTTCCTGTGGTGATTGCCCTGTGTTCTTTCAGACTGGAGGTGAAGGTGGCCTGGGCTCTGCGGTGCTCAGAGATGGTTATGGAGGGCCGGAGTCAAGTGGAGAAGCAGCAAGGTCAATGACTGAATCCTGCGTTATAAAGCTCCAGATTTATGTGTCAGCCAATCTCATTATGGACGCATAAACGAGGTGTGTGGTAAACAGTGGCCATAGTGCTAATGTCAAGGTGGAAGCCTGGGGTACACTTCGATATAAATGGTTCTGTTTGGTTTGGTTGTTCTTCTAACGTTTGCATGTTCCAATTTTCACCCCAAAGGTTAATATACGTAAATATATGTTGTTGGTATATTTGCATCTTTCAAGAGGTCGAAATAGGCACTCTGCATGGAACGTCAGTTGGCTTGTTTAATGTTAAAATAGCTAACTTATGAGTATTTCCTGTTACGATAGCATTTGTTCTATTCTCCTGATTTGTAACATTTTCAACATGTTTTCAGAGGCATTCACCATCATTCTTTGTTCACTGTCTGATGTTCCAAAATGATATTAATGCAAAACTTATGTTGTGATAAACCAATACAAATGAAACTAGACGCGCAGTTTAACCCTGATGCTATCAAACACTTAGCATCTAGTCCGGTATGTTTTGAAGAAGCATTCTCCTATTTGTTTTCTTGTATCCGTTAGCATTAGCCTACGACCACATTTAGCAGAGGTCAAAGGTCAGAGCCTCGCTACAAGTTCTTCTTGAGTTTACAAATCTTATAGTGTTTTATAATATGTAAAATGTGTGTATAAAAGTGCAATTTCTGCCACTGTGTTTAGTCTGAAGCAGAAAACTGACTTAAGTTTATTGTTTTTTTGACTGGCTTTTATTTAACCAGGTAAGCTCTGGTGTGTCCTTGGAAAGCGGAGAGGGGGAAAATGTCTATTTTACTTTTTTTTTCTCCAAGAGAAATGAAAGCACCCAGAGGAAAACTACACAGACACTTGGGTAAAATGCAAACTCCACATAGAAAGAACTCAGGCCACTTGTTATGAAATCTGTAATGTCTTATGCTTTGGCACAGAAGTCTAAATAATTTTTGTTAATGAAATAGTCAAAAGACCATGAATATTTTGTTTTTGAAAAGACTAAATCAAAAAACTGAGATCAACATCAGAGAAAGATAGCCCAGGTTTAGTATATGCCATAGCTCCTACAACACTTGGACTGTTACATAATTGTCTTTACACTGACACAGTATTAGTGGTGGATTACTACCTCATATACCAACCAAAATGTATGTCCAAATCAAACTGCAAATATATGAAAACCACCAGCAATGCACTATGTCTCTCTTTTGACCGCACATGTGATCAATCGGAGCATGTGCTGCCTGTTGATATACAGCGATACAAACATAGTAAGTGGCTAAGGACATTAGCTAAATCAGGCTAAGAACATTATTCAATCTGGAGGAGCATTTAAGTCCACGGTCAACTGTGGGAATTCTGAGTGTCACTAGTATGTCTCTCAGTTTAAACAGAGCAAGAGGTTGTTATGTCATAAAAGGGTTAGTCGGATATTCTGAGGAAGAACAGATAGCAGCACACAGAGTACAAGATACGAGCTAAAATTGAGCATTCTTTATAATTGATATAGACCAGATTAATGTCGCACTGTGGAAGTACGTATATAGCTAACATGAGTAAACTAGTACATTTTGAAAAATGCAAGCTCGCTCGGATAGTAATTATTTTAATGTGGTTTTATCTAAAGAGAACATCCAATAACCCGCTTTGATTCAAGTATGTTTTTGGCTTAAAAAGTTTACAAAGTGGGCCCTTAAAACATTAGTTCAGACATTCTTTACTAACACAAAGGAACAATACTTTCCTGGAAACAAGCTGCTTCTCGAGGTTACAAAAGAGTCCACTTTTGGTAGATGCAAGCCTGCTCAGACTAAAGAGACACATTTTTATGTTTTAGTTCAACAAAGACAAGAAAAAAAGCAATGATGATGCATTATTTCAGTGGCTTTTGTCCTTCAAACATGCTCCTGAACAGTTTTGCTTTCAAAAGCATGCATTATATGCAAAAAACTAATGTTATATGCTTTGGGGCAAGAACTATTAAACAAATAATAACAAAAAAAAATAAGGAATTTTAATAGTATATTTATAAAGACTACACTGAGAAACAATCAAATCGACCTTGCCTGATGCAACAAAAATGCTAAAAACATATCTAACAATTGAAAAGAGCACAAAATGTAATTTCACATTATAAAACTAGGTCAATTTTGATGAATGTCCCTTTGAGGTTGCAAATTACATTGGAAAGTTATCTATTGCACTTAACTCAATGTGTTTGAATACATTGGACTGGATGGGGGATATTAAAGATTTTCAGCTAAAAACACAATTAAGATTTAAATCGACAACTTCGTCTCATAAATCCTTTGACACATCGTTAATATCAATGTGTATTCATTGTTGATGGTTGATTTCAGCCTAAAACCCTCTTGTCACAAACAACAGAGTGAAACTGGAGAGGACCACCCAAGCCCACCAATCAGAGAGCTGCATTCAACTTCTGATTAAAACTAAAATTATTTTTTAATCAGTTCAGACAGTACTCAGTAGTTTAATTTTTTCACTGCATTTATCAGATAATTTTTTGTGAAAAACACAAAGTTTACTTATTTCCAACAAATAAATCAGTCATATCAGCCTTTTTTTTTTTTTTACAGGGGTGGGCATTATGGAAAAGAATGTACTTTAATCTTTTTTGGAACCAGGTTACAGTTTATTTTTCATGTATAGCACAGTCTATATTCTATTGTCTTTGAGGGAAACACAAGTAAATGAAACAAAATCGTCTTTATCTGAATAGAGCTGCATTAAAACATCTTGTCCACTTTGATAATATTACCTATTTGATTACACCAATACGACGTAATACCTCCAGACACATCCAGCCTTTACCCCAAACGTCCGCTGTAGTTACGCGTGAACCTGACCTGTTCCCACACGGCTCAGCTCAGCCTTAAGAAGCAGCAGCAGGCCCCGCTCTTCCGTCCTTTACCATTACTGCACTCTGATTGACTTAGACACCAATCAGCTTGAGTTAAGCTCACCGTGTTGTTAACTTGCTGACAGCTTGAACCTAAATGTAGCCGGAACTTTCACACACCGCAAATTGTACTCAGCATTTTTCTGTAAATGTGTCTACGGGCGTCTGTGTTTGCAATTAGCTCGGATCAAGCGCTGGTGATTTCTGGAAAGTATTAAACCGTTTTAGGAGAATTCAAAGACTGCTTGGATTTTTATAATGACTGGGGAAAGATTTGGGAATTATAAATATTCCTTTGATTTGACGATGTACGTGTATCAAAAAAGTCTCTGTTCTTGCTGTTTCTGAACCTTTGGAGCACAAACAATTGTCTGGACTTTTTGTGAAGTTGAGGCTCTGTAGTTTTAGCCTTTGATGTCTGAGTAACTTCAGTGAGAAATAGCTCTGCACAAAAGAACATCAGAGGCCTGTACTACGAACGTCGCTGAACTTATCTTGGATAAGTTTCTCTAACCCGGGTTGACTAACTCAGATATGAGCCTCTCTGGATAAGCTGTCCTACGAAACGAGTTCACAACTGGATCTGTTAACCCTGGATTTTCTCAATGAAGTCGTGCGCGTTCACGGAGCAGAGGCGGGGTTAACGCAAACTGACCAATCAGAACACCTGAGTTGCGGACTTCAAACGTGAGGAAACGTCAATCATGAAGCGAAATACGAGTATTAAAATCTAAGAAGGAAACACGCTGCAGCTTCAAATGAAGTCTGAGCTTAATCAGCCATCACAGACACAGAAGTTACGCTGCAGAGTTCATTTAAATGTCCTGCATCGATATAACAGACTAAAACACAAATGTGCAGACATGACAAACATTAATAGATCGACCGTTTAGTCTGAATGAGCTGTGTCCTTTATCTGAGTCAAAGTGATGCGTAAAAATCCACAGCCAAATGTGTACAAGGGTCAGTCATTATTATTTTGACAATGAAAGATTTATTAATCATCACAGATTAAACTGGATTTTCAGTCACTGTTAGATCTCATCCTGCTCTTAATAATAGGTTACGTCCGTGCGATCGCATTGATATAAAACGCCGTAACTTTCACATTTCCTCATTTTCCGCTGCCCTCTCTCTCTCTCTCTCCCCCTTTACAACGGCTAATTCTCGTCTTATTGGCCAGCGCTCGTTTTTTAACTTATTCGGAACTTATCCTGTCTGAGCAGGTTATGATTTGCGCTTTCAGAATTACCCTGGACTGATCCATTCGAGACGACCAGTTTACCCAAACTTACCTGCTAAACCCAAATCTAGCTTCTAAAGGCTAGGTTTAAAATCTGGCTAAAATTTTTGTAAATAAAAGCAACTGTATGTCTGGCCAGAATGACACTGGCTTTGGTGTTTGGACAATTCCTCTTCAAAAGCTAGATCTTTCATTAAAGATTTATTTTAGGACCTGTATTAACTTAAAAAAGGGGAGCTCATTAAAAAAATCCTATGACATTTTCAAAAGGTATTTTTTATTGTAGGTTTAGAGTAAAAACGATTCTGATCCATCCCAGAATGGTTGTTTGACAATAATAAGAGGTTCACATTTTAGTCTACTTTTAACATGTCAAGGAGCTTGAGAGTTGATTTTGTTAGATGGTGAAAATTAATTAATTAAGAAAAAGTGGGGCCCCATCCTCATAGGGTTAAAGAAAATCTGTTTTGGTCCTTGGAGGCAAACCATCTTTTTATTTATTTATTTATTTAATTTAAGCAAAGGAAGAAGTCACTGGGACGCAAACAGTGGGCAGACCTGAATAAGGTGAAAGGCAACTATTAAAGTATAATACTACAATGGTAAAATACATACTTACACTTTTCTAGCATACAGAACTGTCTTTAAATTTATAATATAACGTTCTAAAGTTCAAATCCCTAACCCTTTATCATATAAATTATCGCAATGTGTCTGTTGTTTGTTCACCAATCTAAGTTTGTCTGTTGTTGTTAGCATTGTGGCTAACTGCTGTTAGCATACCAGCATGTCTCTCTCCTAACAGCTGTGACCAAAGCTTAAAACACATTGTGATGAACAACTCAGAGGCTCAGAATGCAATAAGTAAGTGAGCAAAACATGTGGACTGATGTAGGAAGCTTAAAATTAATTATTTCTGATTGTTTACATTTTTTAAGGAAGCAAAAATAGGTATAGGATTTTATTTTTTTAGTTACACTTAAGCTGTGCACAAATATGGACTAAGGGTTTTGATTGTTGTTAAAAACATGGTAGGCTTTAATTTTTTCATTTAACTGTAAAATTGGTTAACTCTGTGTTAACAGAAGTACAATATCCCAATGCAGTGAAAACAGCAGGCTCCAAATCTAACATGTCTGCATTAAACAATAGCATGTTTTACTGCCTGGGAAACAATTTTTACGACTCTTTCTAACTGCTACGCCGCTTGTCTAATGCTCTTCTGGCTGACATCCATCGCCACTTCCATAAACGAGCCTTCTGACATCTCATGAAACCTTGAAAAATGACAAAACCTCCATTTCATTCAGCACTATCCGAACATCATCAACTATCCCCATTTGGCACCGGGGAAAAGGGTCTCCAATCGCCCGGGGGTCAAGTATTCAACCCGCGCGGTAGTCAATTCCAAATCCCGGAGAGTTAAAAAAAAAAAGAAGATTCACACGAGGGGCACTTGTCCTATCAGCCACGCTTCATTACTGCGGCTATGTAATTTCCTGGACAGCATCGGAGGCACAATTAAATCACTTCAAAGCAAGGAAAGAGTGCAAGGGGGGCGAATGGAAGTGAGGGATATAAAAAAAAATCTTATCTTGTAGAAATTGCTAATGATGGAGTGCCACCGTTGAGGTAGTTCGCAGCTAATCCAGGGAGGATATGAGTTCATTCTGTTCAACAATACAGGAGCCAGCTGGAAATGTAGGCCACGCTCATGTAACAGGGAATCCAGCCTTGAACCTCTCCGGAGCTTTTTCACTTAGATGGTATGACTCGGCGTTATAGTTTGCAAAGTGTGGACTGCTGAGGTCACTGCGCTTTTTCAGTCTGGATAGAGTTTTGCTGTTTTATTAAGTTTTTTAGGTGTTTCTTTATTTCTCATGTGTTCTGAGTCTTTTGATTGAGGCTAGGTCATATGGCAATTAATTAACCCCTGGCCTATTTTTGTTAAAACGCCTGACTAAAATTATCTAAAATTCAAATTGTTTCAGAACGCTTTGGAGGACAAACAATTGGCTGGACTCTGGGTGAAGCTGATGCTTTGTAGTTTTAACATTTCTTTAAAAATATAAACAGCAGTAAAGCTGGTATATTTAGCCTGTGCCAGAATGATACTAGATTTGGTATATTTTGGGTTTTCTGTATTATTAAAAAAAAAAAAAAAAGTTTAGGCAATGCCCATTGGGGAATATTGGGGAATTTGGGAGTTTTGTTTAATTGTAAGTTGTAAGTTTAGAGTCAAAACTGATTCTGATCCAAGTAAATAAGAGGGTTCACATTTTATTTTTATCTTGAAAATGTCAGGGAGCTTGATAGTTGATTTTATTTGGTAGTGGACAAAAATGAATTGATTGAGAAAAAGTAGAAGGAATCCCTCCATTACAATTTTCCCGGAGACAGATCAAAATTGAAATGTAATCACAGTTTTCTTATTGTCTTTAAGGTAAATATAATCAGCTCTTTAACGTTAGGGGCTAATCCAGCTGTCACTGTGAGTGTGTGTTTAGTGTGGGTCCCACAAGATTTAGAAAGTGCTTAAAAACAGAGCTCCCTCAACAGGGACCTCGAAGCAGGGCAGTCCTGGACTCATGTGGGTGTGCAAAAGAAACCGCAGAAAGTCTTTTTTTTCCAGAGACTGTGGGGTTCGGAAGCACCTTTCAGGTCATTTTACAAACTTTCTCATGGAAATCCATGTGAATCTGGACAGTAGCTGTACAAGGCACTTCGGAAGAACATGGCACATGTCTCTAATCAAATCTGCCAAACAACACAGTTGTTGCCGCAAAACAATGACATACATTTTGTAACATAAAAAACAATTTTCAGACATGAAAATATGCAAGAAATCAATGCTTTAGTCGTAAAGTCATATATTTTTGTACCTGCCAAAAATCACCTCTTTCTTGATGTGAAAGTGCAGCCCAAAGCATGCATCTTACACATTGAAGAGGAATTTGACTTGAGAAATAATCAAACTGATCTTGCCTGATTTGCTGATGCTAATCTAAACAAGCCTAGATTCTTTGTTGATTTACAAAAAAGAATATATCAAAGATTTACTTATGACATCACACAAATTGGAAAATCTCAGCTATTTTAACCACATAAATCAAAACTTGCATACATTTAAATGCCTAATCTGTCAGAAAATTTATATGACATGGTAAACAGATTGGCTTTGTACACCAAGTAAACTCAAATCTTATGTAGCATCATTAAGCTGTTAAAAATAGTTGTTAAAAGTCTATAAAACTCCAAGTCTGACAATGGAGACATTTTACAACACAGACTGAGAGAGGCCGATGTAATGAAAGCAGAAACTTAGTCAATAACAAGTGAATTGAAGTCAGGCTCAAAGTGGTGTGTGAACATTTCAACCAATACTGTACAGACGCTGTACCGACCTTCACACACAAGCTGCACAGAGCATTACCAACAAGACCTGTGAAAACACAAATGAATATATATGTGCATAAATTGTGCAATGATTTAAAGAGACTATGCTCAAATATTTTACAATAACAGAAATCTAAAATCAATTTCCTTTCTGCACAGATATCTTAAAAACGTATCTATTGAGGTGAAATATGTTGTTGACATTTAATAGTGCAATATTTGTTCACCAAACTCTACTAAGTTTGTCTGTTGTTGTTAGCATTGTAGCTAACTGTTAGCATTGGAGAGTGGCTTTGTAACAATTTTGAGCCCAACTGAGTTCTTGTGTAATTGCAACTGGACGCGGACCGGTGGGAGGTGATCGGTGGTGGGTGAAGACGGAGATTTTCGGACCCCTTGAGCATCAGTTCCAAAGCGGTGCAGGATTGCTCGGACATGCATGAGTCAATGCAGGTATGACTTTGGGGTGGGCTGGTGATGAGGGGACACTGCTGTAACATGGTTAACACTCAGAAGGGTGGATTTTATAGGTCTCTTTTAACCTTCACATTTAGAAATATTAGTTATATGTTTTTGGTTTTGAAAATGTCTTTATTTGTTTCTGTAAGCTTATTTCTTGTGTTTAATTAAAACAAACAAACAAACAAATAAATATATATACAGTATATCGAGTATCGAGATATATCTCTCCTGTATATATCTCAATACAATTACCTCAATACAAAACATAAAAATATATTTTACTGACCAAAAAACCCTCCTTAAAATCAATGTAAATAATGTAATGTAGAATGACAAAAGGCTCAAAAATTGTATGTTCAAATTGTTTTTTTTAATGTTTGATACAAGTGTCTTATGGAAAAGTCACTTTCAGCTCAACAGTTTCAGCCTTAAAACAGCAGTTCTGGGTTTCAGGAGTGTAACATTTTTACAAGTTAAAGTATCTCGACACAAATCCCAATACACCTCTCTGTATCGATACACGTATTGCCAATGAGTTTGTTACGATATACAGTATCTCGATACCAATACATAGAGTACAGCCCTAGTTAGCATGCCAGTGTGTCTTAGTCCTACATCTGAAAACGAAAGCTTTAACACATAATGGTGAACAATTCGAAGGCTCAGAAAGTATAATGTAAGTGAGCAAAACATGTGGACAGATATAGAAAGATCGTCTACATTTCAGGAAACAAAAATCTGGT
The DNA here is from genome assembly GCA_038363315.1 of Mugilogobius chulae. Classification (NCBI taxonomy): domain Eukaryota; kingdom Metazoa; phylum Chordata; class Actinopteri; order Gobiiformes; family Gobiidae; genus Mugilogobius; species Mugilogobius chulae. The sequence goes on along the minus strand of CM076406.1, from coordinate 12,859,577 downwards.
ATAGTAGCTTCAATGTTTCAAAGCCAGAAAATTGTCTGTGGTACATGTGTCTAAAATAAATGAATAAATAAATACATACATACATACATAAATACAGCTTTGTTTGTCTGTCTATCTAGGCACAAAAGCTATATTTCAACACAAAAGCCCACATCATTTTGTAAATTAACAATAACTCTTTCAATAAGGGCTAGTATGTTCATGTATAACAAAGCGGACACTAAACACAGACCAACTGCAGTAACACTAATTCTAATAATGACAACTCTCCACATTTAGATCTCTTCATCCAAAATGCTTTTCATCCAAAATTCATCAAATTATGAAAGCTTGATGCTCTCAGACGTCTGTTTCTTTGTGACACTGACAACAAAGTGCCGCAAATAGATTGTGATCCTTTCAAACCGCACTTCAAGTTCACCCATCATTCCTCTGAGTCATCAACCAGACTTCTTATTAAGACAGAAAGAGACTAATTTGATTACACATAACAGTCAGACATAGTTGCCATCGTTTTGATTTTTGAATTCTCACAGGGGCAGTCTTGAAATTCCTCTCGTACAAAATTTAAGAATGTCCAAGTTAGAAAACAGAAAAATGTTGTCCGACAGCTGAAATATTGATAGAGCTGTCATTTTCCATTTAGATGATTCTTTACAGAGCCAGAAGAGGTCTATAACCTTTAAAACTGAAAAAAAAAAGTGAAGTTGGTTATTTTAAGAGTCAAATTTATACCGAACAAAAATACAAATGAAACACTGTCCTTACTTCCATTTTCGAAGTTGAACTTGTCTGATTGTCCTCAAGGATATGTTCTTGAGTTGCTGGGAAGATTTACAGCAACTTATCATCTCATCTCCATGGTCATGCCATTACACCAAAACGGAGCACACTCACCTTAAGAATGTTTATGTTTTCCTTTTTGAGTCAATACATGCTAAATGTATAATGTTCAATGCCATGCTGTGGAACACTCAAAAGCTTTTATACATGCTTTTGGAGCTCCAGAAAATATAGTGTGTTACTCATTAATCAATGACTTTTTCATGTATGTACAAGTAGAACGTATGTAGATCAGTAATTTACATTGTGTTCAGTGTATAACACAAAACTGTTATAAAATGGCTTTGAGTTATTGTTCAAACTGCGGAATTGATAAATCTTCATAACAAAACTTACTAAGCAGCATTTTTAATGACAAATTTTTGAGGGAGAAATTAGCCTGTGTGACAAGTTTGAACCCATACTTGGAATTTGAATTCTTTAAGAAATAGAAACAAGTAGAGCTAGGTGGTAGGTGAAAACATGACCACTCGAGTATCAGCTGCAGAACAATACAAGATTACTCAAACATTCATTACTCATTTCACATACAATTTTTATATATTGTCACCTATCGTGTCAGTAGGCGTCATTGATGAATTAATTAACCAATTAAGGACATACATCGTCTCCTGGATGAAAACCAAAATGGCTGCTTATGACACAAAAAATACTTGGTAAATATGGAAAAAAAAAATCAATGCGCAAAGCAAAAAACAATTTAATGTGAGGTGAGTGAAGTTCGATTTTGGTCTAAATGACAGATGACCAATCAGTATTTTTTTTTCATTTGGCCATGAAAGAAACTAATCTGATTGCCTGATAGTTGTGGAATTGATCCACATGGTGTTGCAGACCCACTCTACGCAATTGCTGAAATGTGGGCTCTTGATCCCAAGCAGGCCCTGCCACAATCACCTGACATTGAAACATTTTAGCAAATCATAGATTGAATTTCAGATTACAAGATTTGAGTGCAATTGTAATTGCCCTGAGAGCGGTCATTTTTCATTGAAAGTATTTTCAACACAGTCTCCGAGAACGAATAAACATGGTTCCATTAAGGTATTTACGTTGGTTTTTGTGCCATATGAGTAAAAAGGCATGACCGTTATCAATCATTTTGACATTTCCTTGTATATTTACGTTTTCTTTGGAGACTGGGCCGTAACTTTTCTACCATAAAGGACACCTCCAAAGATGTTTGAAAGAATTGTAAGTGTTGTGTTCACTGTATTTCAGAATGAAAATTCTTTATTAGTTTTCTACAGACAACAAAAAAAATGTTGTAACCTTACAATATTATTTGCCAAATGAAAATAAATCTACAGTGTGGTTTTTTTTGTTTTTTTTTTTACAAACAAGCACTGCTTCCATAATGTCTTTCTTTCACAAATGTCGCCTAACTGATGTGAAACCATGACAGATGTTTACCATAGACTCTTTCTCAACATATAAAGCAGTGATTAGTAAAAACATGTCATACACACTTTAGCCGTCTATCCACTAGTCTAACCTTTAGCACTGGAATTTCTCAAGTATTAAAACCTCCAAACCCTTAACCTACCTACTTTCTTATGCATTACTCATGTCGCATATTAACCAGCGTTTCAATCCGGGAGGTCAATACTATTCAAATAAGGCAGCTAGATTAAACGCACCAGTAAGATTTGCATTCTGAAGTGGTCGGCCGCTCCTTTCTCCGACGTAGAACACAAGAGAAGACATTTATGATTTATGGATCGCGCATGTTTGGGGCTTATTAACTTCCACCTCGGCAACAGCAAAAACCTTGTCTCTCCAACGTGATATCCTCGCAACGCAAGCGCACACCAATATTTAATTAAACGACAAGAATGCTTTCAGCTTTATTACCAGCAGAAAGGACTCCATCAAATCTTGTTAACTGATCGAATTCCACGGATATCATTTACACCAAGTTTTTTCGGTACGCTATTGGCGTCAATGTGCAAAAGTGACGCTGTAGACAATATGCCGAAGTGTTGGATTGATGGATGGTTGTGTGGCGAGGCAATACAAGGTGAAAGAAAACGCAATTATAGTGAGAATTGTTATAGCGACCAGGCCTGTATGGAATCTAATTATCAGTTTTCCTGTGTTTGCATGTGAGGAGGAAGGGATTCATATTTGGAGGAAGTCTAATTCATAAAAGATGGCGTGAAATGTCCATTTATGATGTTTAATAATTGGCGACACATAGGAAAATGACTGGCCATTCAATTTCAGCTGACAATGAAAGCATACAGACGTACGATGAGGTTTTTTGTTAGCGTGGAAAGAAAGATGGTGGTTTATCGAAAAGGTGAAGCAATAGGACAGAAATTGAATTGCCATGGTTCATTTTAGAGTGGGAAGGGAAATATCTGCTTTTATAGTTGTAAACACCAATGGACAGACTGATGGTATCCATTGAAATATAATGGACATGAACGCATAGTCGTCATGTGATTGTGTCAAATAAGGTAACACTGAGGGGAGGGGCTTGAGAAGCAGCTTTTTTTTGACTCGCATCAACAACAAACAAGCTGTGAGTTGTTAGGATTCTGTTGTACGACAGGTCTCCTACTCCTCTCTCTTTCTCTCCTTTGCTCTTCCTCTCTACTGTGTCTCATCCCTCTTTTGAGCGCTTGAGTTCATGGGCTGCGCTGTTAGCTTGCGCGGTACGCTCTAGCAAGCCGTCAGTGCGAACCTGCTGCCGCATATAAAGCTTGCGTTCGTAGAATGCGCTTGTTTGTTCAGCGGCTCCTTGTTTTAATGTCATATTTTAGCAATCTTCTATCATAGCTGAAAAAACAACATTTTAGTTCCTTTGAACATTAAAATGAATGATTAAGGCGCTATTAAAAGTGTGGTGGTTTATTAAAATTGGTAAAATGGAATATTTTGAATGATTCACTTCACTGGCACGAAATATAAGGCCCTCTGCTCCATATAAGTTTCAAAAAAGTTTGGACACCCCTGGTTTAGACAGACAGGGCTTTGGAATTGACTTCCACTGCCTCGGAGGTCGACTGGTTGATCGCGATCGACGGGTTGGGTACCACTGCTTTATCGGGACGTCTGAAGTGTAATTTCTTTGTCTGATGTTTCTGCTCTTATAACCTTCCTGTTCTGTGTTTATGTGTTATAATCATTTTAAAAATGATTCTTAGCTGTCGCAATCTTCATTGCTTCTTACTTTTATCACTGACAACAACCTTAGGGGCCGCATGAAATCACCTCGCGGGCCACATTTGGCCCCTGGGTTGCCAGTTTGACACCCTTGGGCTAAGTAAACCTGGTTTATTATTAGCTTCAGACAGCGCACAACAGAGTTTGTCACAAAATGATGTATTTGTGGTGAAAACACAAATGTTATTAAATTACAACAAAAGCTAATCAAACATAACACATTTCTACTATGTCAGTCACTTCTCTTTAGTGTCTCACTTCTTTCAGCATTCCAAAGATGAGCCTGTTTACCAAGCTTGCTTCAAGTTCCTCTGCAGCTGCTATTCACACAAGCATCGTCGCTAACGTGTTTTCGTCCTAGCATGGCAAACAGCTCAGAGCCGACCCAATCTCTCTCAGCTCTCTTCATCCTTTAAACATTTAACCTGAATCATGGATCTGCAGCCGGCGCTCCAAAGAATTAAATGTTAACATGATGTGGCTGGCTCGCGTGGTCTGCAGCTCCAGATAAGCGTCTGGGAAAGGTTGTTGGCCCAGCACGGTCCGCGGCGGTGACATCCATTAATGGCAAGTCTCGAGAGGCGACTTGTCTCTACCTAAGTCAATTTGAGTAGGAAGAGCCTTGGGAAATTAGTGTGCTTCTTATATTGGCCTGGAATAGCGTCTTTTCATGCAGCGGGCAGACAATTTCCTCAGCTTACACGTGTGTCTTTTTAGAACAAGCGCCGCATTCGTAATCCGCCGGTCTCCATTGAACACATTTAAAGCCGGACTGCCTCTCAGACTATATTATTATGATTAGGCTGAGTGTCTGCTGTCGTTATATTCCATTAAGAGATTTAACAGCCTATTGCACTTAGGAAAAAGAGAGTCCGCACAGCCAGAAGCCACCGGTCAGGAGAAATTGTAGAGCAGCATTCAGACGAAATACACTGGCCAAGGCTTTTTATGACTTCTTCCATTATAACAAATTTGAATGTTGCGGGACTTTGGTGGTGAATCGTTCGTTTTCATCATGTGAATGGCTGCGGACAATTATCCAAAAGCTCTTTTCATTACAAGGTTTATGATGTTTTTTTTGTGAAGCTTTCGCAAGACGTCTTGCACTTTCAATTCTGTGAAAGTTCTTAGTAAAATTGAATAGGTTTTTATATGGGAGAGAACATCCATGCATTTGGGTCTGAGCGGAGATGAATTGTTAAGAATTTAATGGCACAGGATTCTGTTTTAGTGAGAATTGTGTTTTTAACCAATAATATATAGCTTTAGGTAAGAATTTAAGATAAATATTACCTGATAGCTTTGGATAGGCTTTCTTACCCAGTTCTTCAAGATTATTGATGTATTTTGTAAGATTCATGCATGTTGAAATGATCCTGCAGTGACCTTGAGTGCTCAGAATGGTTTACTTTCTATCCCATTCCCTACATGCTCAGTATCTTCTGTTTACTAAAAAAGATTTAGGCAAAGCAAAGCAGAAACTTTGACTAGCACAGTTTGTACGTAACTTACTCAAACTACTTTACATGACAGGAAAAAAAAAAAGTTTGCATCCATTTTCTTTAGGGTTAATGGCTAAGGTTAAGTCTGAAGTTACAAAAATGGGTAATATTCATGAATAACAACACGTCTTTACATCTACCATAGAAATGAACTGAGCAAGCATGTAAAATAGGCATGCAAATAATAGAAATTGCATTCATATGCTGTCTAAAACAGTGGGGCATACACACACATATCTGTGAGACCAGGCTGAGAGACATCAACCCTCCATCGTGTCTGATTTTTCCTGAGGCCTCTTCCTGGTGGGACATGCCCGGAACAACTCTCCAATAAAGCATCCAGGAGGCATCCCAAAACAGATTTCTGACCATAACATGCACACAAAGAAAACACTGCACTCAATCACGTGATGCACACACTGTTCTCCGCTCTCTACTGTGCTCTCCAAGTTTGTTTCGTCTCTGTTCTTTTGCCACATGATGCGACTGTGAGACAAAAAAATTAATAAAAAATCGCAAAAGATTGTCAACTTCTCTAGTGTCCAGCCACCGGAGGACTCACTTTGAACACTTGTATCCATGATCTTGTACTTTCGATCACTACCCAAAGCTCATGACCACAGGTGAGGGTTGAAACGTACTGTAGATTGATCGGTAAATCAAATGCTTTGACTTTCGACTTTCCTCACTCGTGACCCCGAGATGCTTGAACTCTTCCACTTGGGGCAAGGATTCTCCACCCACCTAAAAGGGAAAAGCCACCTTTTTCCGGTTTCCACTGTATGGTCTAAGAGGCAATACAGTTGACTTGAATTATTGAATTTCTTTTACAGACAAATCAACTATTCTGGAATCAATCAGAATAACTTTGTACTGAAAACCCAACCAAATGCCAAATCTAGAGTCAACCATGGCTACACTAGAAGCTCCTTATTTCCAAACTACAAATCCCCAGCTTCACAAAAAGTCTAATCATTTTGAGGGGTGAAGTAGAGAAAAAAAAACATGATAACGTCTTTCAATAAACCGATTAATCATTGCTTTTATTTCACTGTTGTTGCAATACTTTTCTCTGAAAATCTGACCTGTAGATTGTCATGTTGGCAAATAGCAAAGGCCAGTATAGAGTGACATTCTGGGCAAAGTACAAGCATCTCCATGGAGACACAAGCAATTGGCAAACCAGAAAAGTGCTGTATTAATATCAAGTTTACCCAAGTTTCTTTCTTAAATGTAAACTTTGGAAACATAACTTATTATATTAAAAACACTAACTTTACATCTCAGCGGAACAAAAGATGAAATATTGAATCGGACCTCAGCGAGTGTCATCTTTATTAATCACAGGAAGCTCCTACTGAGTTGGCCCTCTGACTCATACATGCCATTATAATGTAATCAAATTGTATAATGAAACACAGTATGGGCAAATCAAGCAGTGAATTTGACTTTGTTCGACACAATTCTCATTCCACGTCCTTGTATAAGCGGCGACCCTCTTTTGTTTATGCATCCGCGCTGTAATATCCTGTCATTTCAACACAATCGCGTTCACTCCACAGGGGCCGTAATGCCTGGTTTGAACCGAGAGTTTGCGTCTGCATCGAAAACCAACCGATAATTACGTTTGTCCGTACGCCGTTTTCTTTCAACCGGCTGGAGAAAGAGAGGCGTCTCGGAGCACTTAGCTTCAATTCTGAATGTGCTACCACCCTCAGATTTGGCAGTTGTCGGAAAGGCCGTACGGGAGCTTGTTAGCACGCCGCACAGCGAGGGGTAAAGGAGTCACCGCATCTACAACATCATTTGCGGAGAAAGCGCTACAATACGTTCAGAATTTCCAACAGGACTGCGCTGGGTAGCAAATATAAATTGGCTGAATGGAGATGAGGGACCCTTAGAATCACACACCGCTGCTAATACTTTAACAACGCTTATTTCATGTGCGTCCTAATTTGGGGAAAGAAAGTTTAAAGCTGAAGAAGTTTTCTCCATGGAAACAAGGAAGTGCACACATTCTCTCTATGGTTGTCTTCAAATATATTGATGTTTGAATAAATACCAGTTTTACAAGTTAGGTCAGTTTGCAGGGAATTAGTTCTTTTGAATGTCTTTAAATATATGAATGTATGAAAAGGTTACATGGTGCATGTTTAGTGCTCTTTTTTAGGGATACATTATTGAAAAATTTCTTGAAGGCCCCATATCATTCTCTACAATGACGTCCTAGAACATTTCAGAAATGTATGCCATGTTTATGGCAAATATTTATTTATTTATTTATTTTTGTAAATATTTTTTTAATTATTTTTTATGTATTGATTTGAAAATTTTGTTTTTTTTTGTTTTGCTTTTATCATTTTAAACAGACTCCCCCCCCCCAGACACACAAAAAAGGAGAAAAAAAATGAGTACAAAAGTAAACAAACACCTAACATAAATGTTACTTTTTTGCACCTTTTTAATTGATTTTGCTCAGAAACTTGTCTTCTGTGAGTTATAAAAATCACATGGTTTACATTTTCCCAGGATTGTTGAATTACAAGTAAAAAGTCATGACTTTTCCAGTTTTAAGTCCTTAAGACGTCCATCAGTCCAGACTGAATCTGCTGTCAAATTGCATTCACAACAAACACATTATTAGCGTAGCATTAACCTTGCCCTAAGGCTTCATTTAGGTATTTTCTCATTATTTATTAATGCTGACAGCCGAGGGTACGTCAAGGTCAAAATATCTCATTAGACATGAAGGAGTTGTTGTTTTTTTCAAGTGAATATGCACTATGTAAGATTTCTGATAATGAATCTGCTGTTCAACTGTGATTATGTTTTGTTATTACACTAACCTGGCTCTGCCTGATGAATTCTGGAGAACCCCCTGACCAATCACAACACAGCAGCATACTGAATTGTACATTCGAGCTGAAACATACATGGCGACACCAAAAGACATACTCTGGACTATTCGGCAAGAATTATAGATTTTTGACCTTTGAAAAGCAAGGTGATTTGTGCACTTGTGAACAAGAAAAATGTATTTCTCTCAACTGGCTTCAACAGAAACATGATTTCTTAGCTATGTCTACGTTGTAACACTGCAACTATTTCAGTTTCAAATATTAATACTAACGTTCCATTTTTTTCAATGGCAATCTAATCAGACTGTGAGCCAAGTGACAGTTTGGGCAAGACTTTCAAATGTACTTTTGGTCATTATTTTGACACATACTGTATATATTTTTAGTTGCACCTACTGTATGAATTATGAGTTTTTTCTTGCCAAGAAAGAGGACAGAATATGCTCTGGGACAATTGTCTTTTTGCCTCATTACTGTTGAATAATCTGCTTCGACATGATTGACCAATGATTTTCAGTATTACTCTTTGATATTGACCAATGAATGTTTAATTTTCTAACACAAATCAATATTCATGAGAAATCCTCAGAAAGATTATTGTTATGATTTGATATGAAGCTGCTGTATATAAGAAACAATTCCTATCTATCAAAAGTATTATGTGGGTGAAAAAAAGAAAAGAAAAAAGCAACAACAAACATTGGTGAATTCCTCATGTCCTCAAGTAACCCCCCGGCCTCCCAAACACGGTAGTAAGCGGTCTCTTAGTGAGTGTGGGCTGGCTCTGCATTCCAACCAGTGAGGAGGCCGGACGGGAGTTAGTGGGTTTGTTCTGTCCCACTTACAAAACTGGCTTTGCTGCGTCTCCTGGGGGCGAGGCAACAATGCAAAAGGGAATACAAGAGGAGGAAATATTTCTGTTTCTACATTACTCTAAAGTTCTGTTGTTCAAATGTGCTGCGGAATCAGAATGTCTCAAACTTTAGGAGGAGTTGTTGTGAGCCGGCGAGAAGTTTGCGGGAATTTTGCACAGACGGTATCAAAGTGTGTCACGAAATGTAAAACACGGCTTTTCTTGGAGACGGATCATGGTGTCAGTTTTATCACAGTTCTTCTAGAGAGTCTCGAGGTAAATAAATCATCTGTTTTCATTAAGTACCTGCTTCACAGCAATTGGCTAAATCCAACTGTCACTTAATCACAGCAGAACAAAGATGGATTGCCAGAGAGAAACAAATGAGCCTTTAATAAAACAAATATATAAAAAGAAAACAAGTGACCCCAGCCTTTCAGTATTTTTTCTAATAACCAATAATTAAGAGTGTTTTTCGTTAATGGATTTTGAATCATAAAAAGAAACCCTCAGCATTTTGACATTTTGTGAATCAAATCTGAAAAATTGCCCAAAATTTCAGATTAGTTTGGTTGAGCAAAAGCATGAACAAATGCACAAATATGAAAAGGTTCAATTATTAAGGTGTGTCAGGAAAAAAGTAATTTAAAAATTCTGTTTCCTTTTAGTTTATATGAGATTTTTAGTAGACTCTCCCTACACAAGATGGCTGCCAGAACTGGACATTTGTTCCCTTGGCTATGCTCTCTCTAGTAATTATTATAACTTATTGGCCGGCAAGATGTTAGCATTTTGTAAAATAAACAAGCCATCTGATAGATTCAATTCTTCCTAAAAAAAACAACAACAAACAAACGCAAAGTTGCTAAAATAAAAGCAGATGGCAATCTGAGGTGACCAATAGACCCTTGCATGTTATTAAACATTGCGCCGAATTCTGGTGGGCGGAGCTTAGCCGGAGGCAGAAGATGACGTTGCCTCCATTTAAACCAGTGTAAAGTAGCTTGTTTTTTGAGGGATTTTTAAACACAAAAGCAGAAAAATGTCAGATTCTGGTCGGAACGGTCAGGATATATATCATGACTTAGCCCTTCGCGCTACGCCAGCCCTAAGCACATTAAAAATAGCCACGCGATGCACGCATATTGTTTAGAAAACATGCAAAGTCAATGAAACCGGCCGCGCGTGAGAATTGGGAGCGAAATAATCCAACCTATTTTTTTTGTCGCTTGACGCTGGCGTAGGTGCGTAGAAGCGTAGAATACAGAGAATACAAAGAAATCAGGATTCTACTGCTGTATGTGTGTACTTGCCATCAGCACCACACGTCCTGGGACAGATCTGGACTGTGTGACGGAGCGACCATGTGACTGTGTGACCAATTTGAACATCAAACTGCACCTGCACGTCTGGGTAAGGTCAGGCTGACATTAGACACAAAAGTCCTAGTCACAGTTCACCATGAAATGACATTTTAACCACGTTAAAACCACAAACTTTTAGTGCGTTGGCTATGAGTTTTCGTCTTTTTTGCCTCCAGCTGGAGCTGTGACGTCACCGTGACATGGCATGAAAAGGGTCAATAAGAAGTAGTTGGTCTGTGTTTGAACAGACAGATGCATCAAATAGAGAAATAAGAATATGAGGATTACATCATTGGAACTAAACTCAAAGGTTACAGTTAAAATCAATAATCTGACCAATGGAGTTAATTTGAGCAATGACACGATTAGAGCAAGTCTGCTGAAAGTGTATAGATTATAGAGTTGGGCAATTAATCAAAATCGACATTGCATTTTCAATGGACACAAAAGGTTTTGTTCATGTGACATGTGTTATCTAACCCATTACATTATAAAACACCAATGGGTCTTTTCAATCACAAATTTTAAAATGTGTAAAATAACCTTTAGAATATATTTATTTTGTTTTTTTTAAAGCAATAACAACTAATCTCACTCCATTGTTTCCCACTGTTGTCTCTGTCCCCTTAAACTCTACAATGTACAAAATCAAAGAACGGATCTCATTTTTAGTCGTTCTTTTGAAAACAGAAGGGAGCCTGGCACTTAACTGCATGTAATAAGCTTCAAAGAAACATATACAGCACCTCGCCGAACGTATACTTAAGATCATTTCTGCTTTCACAGTGAACCTATAGACGAGAGGCTCCACAGCTCGAGATGAAAGACTGACTACCAAATGCACAAATGGTTTGAAAGGTTGAAACAGCTCAGGCTGACGTGCACATGCAGCGACAAGTTCAGACACGGCAGCCGCATTGACCAGCTCTAATAAGTGATAATAACAAAGGCAGGGCTGGAAAAAATGCACTTCTTATGTATTTTTGTAACTTGTGTCCAGCTGTGTTCCGCTTAAAGTCCAAAAGCAATTCAAAAACATGAACCCCACTGCGTCGTTAATGGTTTGCAATGTTTTTTATGATGTGATGTAGTAAGATTTAGGTGTAAATGTAGACAAACTGGATCTGGATGACAAGACAAAAGATTTACAGCACAATTGTCTTCAATCACTATTTTATTTTTATTACAATTCACAAAGACTGTATATTTTCTTGTTGCCTTTGAGATGGGGGTGGACAGTTTATTGAATTTTAAATTATCTTGTTTTAAAGGTACTCAAAAATGATGCAGTGAACATTATATGCTACAAAAAACAAAACAACAACAGCAACAACTAATAATACTGTATTACTGCCACAGTAATACAGTAATATTAGTTTTTTTTTTTTATAATAATAAAATGTATTAATTAATTCATTCATACACTATAATGAACTCATTTTGTTAAATTGATGTTTTTAGGGTCATCAAACGTGTTTATTGCGAGAAAATGTAAAATGTTCCTGGTGTGATGTCTTCAGTTTAGAACTCCACTCTACTTCCTGTTATTTTCAAAATATTTTCAAACTTTTATTCACAAACTTGTTCTTGATTTGTAACAAAACTATAATTTGAGTTCGACACCCCTGATCTAACAGTTAAAATCACACTCAAGACATTCTGAATGTGAATAAATACATTTTATGCCCCATGAGGAACAAAAATCCGCTAAAGCAATCGCTTATCTTAAAAAAAAAAAAAAAAAAACTGAGCGGGATTTTATTTTGTGCCCATGCAAATAATAAACATAGATTTTTATCATTTATTTAATGCAACACAGAAATCTAAATGACAAAACATGCCTTTAATGAAGTTTGATTATTTCCAAAAAATTGCACAGTGCACCTTTAAAGATAAATCAGTTGATTTGCTCCTTCAGAAACATCATACTGTACTTACCTAAATTCAACTCAAAAACATTACAAACAGGTGGGAAAAACAGTATGTATTTGAACAAACAGCTGCATCAAATAGAGGAATGATAAATCACAATATAACGATTTCAACAACAAGCTAATTGTCACAAAGCCCATTTTTGTTTATTTATATTGCTCTGTGTTTCTTTTTCCAGTACAGCTGAATATTTTCCAAAGCTTCGCCTGCTCTGTGCGGTTTTGCGGCAGCGCCTCTGTCCGTGGTGCTGAAGAAGGTGAAAGTGAGGGGAGCTGTCTTTGGTGCTGAAAGAGCTGAGAAATGTCTGCGGGATCGTCAAAAGTGAAAGGTGCGGGTCATGTCAGCGTGTCCCATGAATAAAATAACAAACACAAGACAGGTACACAGGTTTTACGTTAGATGTTTGGAATGAAGGAGAGCCGTCGGCCGCGCTGGAAAAGATCAATTTGGTTGGATTTTTATTGGAGGAATTGAAAGCAGCGTGGGATGGAGGTGCTCGCTGCTGAAGGAGGTGAGTTGTTAGGTTGGAGCAGAAGCGAGAGATGAAATGTTTAAGATTCTGAGGTGAGTAAAAGATGATGTTTGGGTCGTCAAATGAACAGGAAATTTGTGATTTTGATCTTGGAGAATTTCATAAAATGCTATAAATTACGAGAAAATTATACGGTCAAAAATGACTTAATAGTATGCTGTGCTTGTAAACTGCCTGTCTATATGGAGATGTTATTCATTTGTCTAAATGTTTCACACAAATGCCAGATTTACAGTATATCTTTTGTATGTAAGGATCCAAGTTAATATCACAAGAAAGTGTATATATACCACAACATATCAGGACATGTGAATAGCATATGATTAGCATGATTGCACGCTTTTTTGAGTGTAAATATGACATGCGTTGCAGCCCCAGTTCATTTGTATGGTGATTGTAAAGATTAGGGCTGCAACAAGTAAATCACAACTAATCGATAACTGAAATAATCTGCAACTAATTTTATAATCAAATAATTGTTAATAGGTTTTACTAATACTTTTTATTTAAAAAAAATGTATATATAGAAAAGCGTGACAGCGTGTTTTTGTAAATTTTTGACATTCTGTTGTATATCTACGTTTTCTTTGAAGACTGTTGGATAAAAATCAAATTGCAAACTTCTCTGTGGCAATCTGCTTTTGTGAAGAAATCATCATACCTTGATTTATAGGACTAGTTCTTTAGTCGATGAATCGGTTGATTGTGTCTTATTCAACTAAAATTTGTATTGTTTGACTAATTATGCATTTATTAGACATGTATTAAATATATAGTTGTTTAGCTAAAGATTTGGAAGTGAGTTAGTTAATTAATTAGTCTGCCGTTTTATAAAAACTCACAAGTCTAATAGGTTTCACCAAAGTGTGTACAAATTAAAGATATACACACAATTGTTGGTAAACCTCTGTTAACGAAAGTAAAACTCACAATGGTCACTGAAATCCTTCAAAACATACAAAAGTAACAATGACTAATAAAAAAATAGATATAAAAAAATCTTGAAATATACACAATCAAATATAGCCATTACTTTTGTGTTCATCATCAACAACAAAAAAACAAAAGAAAAAAAAAACAAAAAAAAACAACAACTAATGAATACATTTGGACAAAACTGATAGTACCCATAACATAATATTTTGTTGCAAACTGCTCCAGTTGTGTTTCTTCTTCAGATGCATGTTTCATATTCTTCCACAGATGTTCAATGGGATTGAGATCTGGACTCATACAAGGCCATTTCAGAACAGTCCAATGCTTTTCTCTGTGTCATTCTTGTTTTTTGTTTTTTTTGTTTTTGTCTGTTTTGGTCCATTCTGCTGTTGGAAGACTCATGACCAGCCACTGAGACCAAGCTTTCTGACACTAGGCAGCACATTTCTCTCCAAAATGCCTCGACAGTCTAGAGATGTCATTGTACCTAGCACAGATTCAAGATACCATGTGCTAGATGACGCAAAGCAGCCTCAGAACTTAAGTGAGCCTCCATAGTTTTGCCCAAGCCCAACCATCAAACACTCCAATAATACTCCAATCAATTCTTTCTAGCATCTTCAAGGTTCACTGCACTTATCTCTACACATCATTCTCCAAATCTTTAACACATTCACTTTGTTTTTCCTCTACACCGAACCACTTCAAACGCTTAACCAATTTCCTTTTGACTCTGTTACACGCTAAATATCTCCCAGTCACAAAATTAACAGCTTTTTGTTTTTAATCCAAACAATGCAGCCCACACCAGGCACCTGTTACATTGTCTGGCACTCTTCACTTTGATCCTATTACACCGCAATACCAACTGTGAAGCGCTTTTTCATTAAGACGGACTTATAATCCACTGAGGCTAATTACTCACAGTTTGAAGTACTATTATGAGGCGAGTTGTTTCGAGTAATTAAGTGATAAAATGTAATGTATGCCGTGGCAAGCTGCGGTATAGAAGTCTTATGGTTGTACGTGAAAGGATGAGTTAGCAGATGGTTGGAACTTTGACATAATTACTGTAAAGATTATATTTTTTGTTTTGTTTTGTTCATACATGTTGGCGTGTTCATCATTCAGTGTTACAGATATAATAAAATGCAGTGTTAGGAAGTAAATGAATGTATGTAAATATTTAATCAGAATAATTGCAACTTTAAAGATACTATTTACAATTTTTTTTAGCAACAAAATAACTTAAAATCAATTTACCCAGCACAGATATCTTGATAATATATCTAGTCAGGTGAAAAATAATCTACAATGTCTTAACTACATCTAATAATGACCCGTTTGTTGGTCAAAATCCAGTTCGTCTGTTGTTATTGTTGTTGTTAGCATTGTGGCTAACTCCCGTTAGCATACTGACACACCTCACTCGTAACAGCTGTGAAAAAAGCTTAAAACAAATCGTGCTGAACAATTCAGAGGCTCACAATGCATTAGGTAAGTGAGCAAAACATGTGGACTGATGTAGAATATGTAATAATAATTCTTTATTTGTTTACATTTTTAAGGAAGCAAAAAACAGGTTTAGCCTATTTAAAGATGCTATACTCCCATGTTTGCTTTCTTAAAAAACAAACTATTTAACATTTAACTTTTTACATCAGCCGTTATGTTTTTTCTCACTTACCTAATGCATTCTGAGCATCCAAATTGTTCACCACAATGTGTTTTAACCACTTCTCACAGCTTTTAGAAGTGAACATAATGGGATTTAGCCACAATGCTAACAACAAGCCTAGTTTAGAGTTATAGTTATGTCACACAACATCACTTTGCATTGGTGGCCTTGTTAGAAAATGTTCGTATTTATAATAATTACTTCAGAAATCTGGGTAAAGTTAGGTTTAGAAGTAAAGATGGGTTAAAGTAATATGAAGGTTAGGGTTTGTCATAGCACTTGCTGGATGTTAGTGGCTAAACCATCTATTTTTAAAGATAGAAGGAACACTGCAAAGTCATTTACGTCTCAATTATTTGACAATATGTCTATGCCTAGAAAAAAAAAAAAAAAAAAAGTACAATGTCTTTTCATAACTATAACATAGTTCCACTATGTGTCATTGAACCATCATCACACAACACAGGCAGTTCATTGAGCGTGGATTCAATTAGTTTATTACTTAAATTAATTACTAACATAAAGTTATACGCACAATATGTGATTTTTTTTTTTTACTATTTTAATTTTTTTCTATTTTGCTCTGTGTTCACACTGTTCAAGTGTGAAATCGGTCAAACAAAATATGTTAATGAACAGAAAAATCAATAAAATAATCACATGTGAGCTATTTAAAGTTGTGTTTGTACAAAACTAAAATTCAGACTTAACAGCTTTGATGCAAAAATACAATATTTTTGTAGTTTGTGCCAGAAATTATAGTACTTTCAAAAATTGCAGCCTTTGTGATCTGGTAATTGCGTCCTTTGAAAGTGCAACTTTGATTCTATTTTGATTAATCATGTAGCTCTCGATTAAACCTGACAGCATTTGACACACATCACCGGACCTGTTTTTGTTGCAAAAGGCATTCTGTACCAATGTTTTCATCGTATAAACTTAAAGTCATTCTTTTAAGAATTTAAGTTTAGGTACATTTTTGTACTCCTTCACTTTGTGAATCTGTAATCTGAAGAATACATTTTGATATTTGAGCAGACAAACATCAAGCAATGACATTATTCAGTATGTACAGTAAGTATTTTTAAAAGTGCCACTTAAATAGAAGTGATACAAAACAGCAGCTACATTCATCATTGCAAATTCACAAAAATGTCACTAAAAGCACTGTATATTTATTAGAAGGAAATCTAAAGCAGAAAATGATTGCTGTAATAATATGTCAGCCTAAAAGCTTTACTTTGTGATGACAGTTGGTTTCAATAGTGCCAATCATCATAATACAGGGTCAAAATAATTCATCATAACTATAATTTTCTTATGACAGTACACTGAGCATTTTCTATATCAAAAATAATCTTACAGAACAACACATTTGCATTGCCTTTGCCATTACATCACCAGACTTAAGCATCAGCAAACCTACATTTAACCAGTCACCACATACACTATCCAAATCCTTCCAAAATACTGCATGCACCCTCGCCTCGTCCCGTCCCGTCCTCGTGCAGAACCCCACATCACCTTATCAGCGCTAAAAGCTAAAGAGGCACATTTCTTTTGCCGAGTTGTTATTGCTGCCTGCTGGGTTTACGTTTCCCGACAGCCCTTGAAGGCATTATAAATCCCTCTACGTCCAGTAAGCTCGAGAGGGGGCAGAGAGAGGAGGGGAAAGGTCACCGCAGACAATCTTCCATCTTGAGGAATTGCAAGTCAATCCATCCAAACGCCCTGCACTCCACGACACACTTTTACGCTTCCTCGCAGCAAATTAAGACATGTTTTCCGCTCTTAAAGGTCCAACGTATGTACAGGATGCTGTGTGTTATTTTTAGCCTCAACTGAGCAGCATCACTTTGTACTAAATATATCACAGGTTGTTGTTTTGTAAATATTTTAGCATTATTTTTTCAATTAATATAACTACAGAAAGTTTCCAAATTACTTCTGTTGCACCAATGAATGAAGCCATTGAAAGAAGGCAAAAACAATAGTTGTAATTTCAAATTGAAAGCTGAAATTATTCAAGATTTTCTAACTAAGCAATGTGGCATTTCAAAACACAATGAACTGTTTTTTTTGCGTTGTCACTTAACGGTCATATGTTTCACAAAATGTACCTAGAATTTGTTATTTTTACAGTAAGCTGTAGCTTCTTTCAAAACAAATTTGTATAGTGTTTTGTTCTCACACGTTAAAATGAATGAGCTTTTTAGTCATCAAAGTTTAGTGTGCAAAGTTCAAAATGTTTTGTTTCACTTTGTGATGTCATAAATGCTTGCTATACCTTTTTTTTTTTTTACTGACTCTGTGCATAGAAGCTGTTTATTTTCAAATTGTCAGACTTTAGCGTTGACAAACTGATCGTTTTATAAACCCAATTTGCTCCTTCTTCTTTTGTAAAGGTACAAACCACCACCCAAAAAAAAACAAAAAAAAAAAAAACGCTCACTGTTCACTGTCTGATCTTAGTAATTTTTCATTTTAGGCTGAGGTAGTGAAAACCTCATAGAAATGAACTAAACAGGAAATGAACCTGCCGGCAAGGTGTTAGCATTTTGAAAATAAGAGCCAATTCCACAATAAATAAAAAATAAAAATAAATAACATTGCTGCCTTCTCATAAGTTTGGCTTTGCAGGTAGTTCCAAAATAAGGTGCACTTTTTCTTATATTGTAACTTAATGACATCACCAGGTGGGATGACAAGAAAAGAACACGGTTTACTATGCTTGTCACTTGTGTTAAACATTTAAAGCTAAAGGTATGTTTTGATATAGAATGATTATTGCACAATATAAACTCTTTAGTGACATCACAAGTGTTTGCCAACACTTCCTAAATAAGAAGGAATTGTGTGTTAAAAAAGTAGCAATGCAACAAAACACAACTCCTGACATGTTTTCATGAGAAACTAACTAAAGACATCGATCAAAAATAGTGTAACACATGCCCTTTAAACTCTTAACTCGCGTGCGCACAGACACTTGTCTGTTCTCCGTTAGTTCTGCCTCGTCAGAAAACAATTAAAAGCCGCTAAGTCTCTGGTTAGCAGCTGCTAAAGATTAGTAGAGTACTGCGCGCCTGAATTGCACCTAATCCGAAACAATCCTTCTCTCTATCCAAACTGACAAGACACAAAAACCTTAACTTCATTCTTTCTACGTCGTCATTCACAATACATAACTTGTAGCGTTCAACTTTGTAACCAACCCAATGCTTCATCCAGCCAGCCAGCGACGAGACAATACACACATAAACCAGCGCTTCTTACCTGAGAAAGACGGTCTCCCCTTGGCGCACGGTGATGTTGTCCATGACTTTGTTGTCGGACTGAGCATCTCCTTGGCTGCGGACGGTCCCTGCAGGCACAAGAAGCAAAATCCTCAGCGAGAGAAGGAAAGAAAATTTGGAAAACGCGACCAAGTATCCCCTGACGGACATCGTCTCCGTGCAAAGCCTTTTACGCGGCGAAAACAAAACCCAAAACAATCCACACAACGAGTCACTGTGCGCCCCCGCTGGAAGCTTGTCTCACCCCCGGTACATTAGTCTCTTGTAATCCCAATCTGCTCGTCAGGTTGGTGAGGGACGCGGAGAGGAGACGCAAAGACTGTCTGCTGGGGATGGAGCCAATGCGCGCTGTAGCCTACTGCTTAAGCGAGGATTAAAAAGAAAGAAAGAAAAAAAAGAGAGGAGATCTGCCGCTTCGTTCGTATTCCTCGCAAGTTTGTCGAGTCCGGAGAGAGGATCTGAGTGCAGGGGATCGCTGTGTGTCGAACTAGTGCCCGGAGAGGCGGGGGAGAAGTGACACCAGTCCGAGGAGAGGAGAGGAAAAGAGTCGAGAAGACGCACGAGGAGACTGTCATTTGCCCTCAATGAGTCTGTGTGTTTGTGTACAGACGTGCGTTTGGGGGTGTTCGGGTTTACGCACGGAACACGATGATTGAGAGTTTGAAAAAGAGGGTGAAGTTAAAGGGGGTTTGCTACGCGAAAATGACCTTTAATGAGTTATGATGTAAATGTGATCCGTCGTAATCAGCTCACGCAAAGTTATTGTGTTTCAAGTTCCTTCTATTTGGCATTCTCAAGTTGCTCAGGACACATATTAAATGCATATACAAAGCAAAGAAAATCTGCCTAAAAGCATGAAAATTAATACAAAGCAAAGAAAACAAGCATGAAACAAAGAGAAAACTATTTTACACTTATATATATATGCAAGTTTGCCATTTCGCGCAAGTGAGCCTTAGGCTGAACCCAATAAGAATACACTGAGCTGCAGAGCAACTCAGGACAGCACGACCCCAGAAACATGCACAAGATATTTAAATTTACTAATGCATTGTTGAAATGAGGCAGAAATATCAAGTTACAAAAACAAAATGAGGACAGTACAACATGCACGAATGCACTGATATGATACTGTAATATCAGATATTGGCACAGATCTATGATATTAAGCTGGATCGTGTTTTAGCCCAATGATTTCAGTTCTGCCAATATCTTCGTTGTATCTTTAAAAAGGCTTAGCCAGTGTTGACCCCAAAAGTCTCATGATGTTTGAATTTATTATTCAAATAGAGTTACGTCATTACTTGCAGAGCAAACTACAATGACTTAACGCTATCTGATCTATTTTAACCCTTTAACACCTCCCGTACACTGACTGCAAGGTGAGTTCAGTTTGGTACACGTGCAAGTTTCTTGCACAGTACCTTGTACACCAGTTGCAGTCCACTGTGGTCCGAATTTAGCCAAAGTCGCGCGGATTGATGTAGATTCCCTCGACAATACTTGTATTTTGACTTACAAGTTGCATCAGACCACTGCAACCTCCGCAGAAAATAAACTCTCCACGGATTCTTTCGGCACACCTGTGCGACTCTCGGGCGTGCACTTGCACTGCTCTGAGGTCTGTGTACAAGGTCACATTAGTTTTAGGCACTTTCTAAGTTTTGTGGGGCTCATGTGAGTCCTAACCCGCAGTGTACGACCGGGGTAAGCACCAAAGTAGAAATTCTGCACCAAGTAATTTCAGCCTCTCTGTATTTAGACTTCAGATTCTCTGTTTTGATAAGTTTCAGAAGCTTAAAAAAATAACAAATGCATGTCTGTAACAGCAATTAACTAATACAGAGAAATATTAGTTTAGATTCTCCAGTTTAAAGTCTTAAGATTTTATATTTCCAGAAATATATTTCAATTGAAAACTCTGACGCCTAAAGGGTTAACTGTGCTTGAGAATAAAAATATAATTGGGTTTCTCCAATGGCACTGTTGAAAATTGGGTATCACCAGGTACTTAATGCCTAATGACACCCCTGTGGCCTGATGAAGACTGTGTGCGCTGGAACGTGTTGGTTCGTTATTTTTTGTATGAATTGAAATTATATAATGCTTTATTATTTTTAACTTTACATCATTTTACAACACACACAGACAACAGTCCTATTTTTCCTCTTATTGAAATCTGTATTGGGATTGAGCTGGATCAGCACACTCTAAGTCTTATATTTTATGCTTTCTCACTTACTCTATCTTCTTTTTTACTACTTTTTTGCTTCGCCCTGCCTGGATACTTTATCACTGCCATTATAAGCACTTTCACAAGTCCGAATAGAGCTTCACCATTAAGGTAAACTAACAACAGCTAGCACGTTAACAAAATACAATTACATTATGTTTATTCAAACTGCCTTTGACTTGATTTTGTTGTTTTTCCAAGACAAGCCAGGCAATGCCTCAAGGCGCACTAGTGTTTCCTGAAAAGCAATGTTCTGTATCAGTAAAAATGGAGATAGCTCTTGTCATTCACACAGTTTTAGTCTATTGAGAGCCCATTTTATCCACAACAAACCACTGCTCCTAGCCTGAGAGTGCTGATCAAGTGAAATTGTCACCTATAAGAGCACACACGTCTGTTCCTACTGCTGACAAACTCACGCTTCTCCATTTGAATCCACTGGGCATTTGCCACAGCGTGTGTCGGCCCCACTCTGCCTCTCGCTGCGCAATCAATGTTTGATTACAGATTTCATTTCAACAGGCCCCGGGCTTTCTGTCATCGGCACTGCATCAAGAGTCACGTTAAAAGGACTTATATTCAGAAAACACAAGCTACAAAAAGACACGTTAGTTATATCTGTCACTGTAAAGACAATGCCGCATGGATCCAGCTAAATCCTTTTTTAGAAGGCACACACTTACAGCTCTGTGACATGTAACTGGTTTAAAATAATTGCAAATAGGCTGGCAAAATGGGCAACTGGTTGCGATAGAGCACTGGCTTCCCAAACTGAAGATTGGGTTTGAATCCAGAGCCAACCAAAACAACATCCTACAATCTTTGTGGAAGATACAAAACAACTTTCTCTATCTAAACTCAGGTATGACTGAAGCCATCATCTTTGGCCCACAGAAACAAAGTGAATGTGTGAGCAGTCACCTTTGCACATTCTTTAAAACCTTCGAATTAGCATAGAAAACTGGGGGTAACAATGGACTCAGACCTGAACCCTAAAAAACACATCAAGTCAGTAACCTCTGTACTATTTTACCTACGAAAAGTAGTGTCAAAGCCAGACTTGGAGAGATGACATTAGTCCTGTGCTTAGGTGTTGGCTTCTAGTGGCTTAGGGAATGGACTGTAAAACAGTGTGTGGTGTGTTTAAGTCTCTACATGGACTAGCACAAATGTACATCTGTGACATATGAACCATCTCGGACTCTGAGGACTTAAAAACTTCGCCTCCTGTTGGTGTTGGAGTCAGGAGTAAACATGAAGCATTTTGAAGGAGAGATCCATTCATGGACAGACAGGCTATAGATGTGCCTAATACTCATGTGAATCTAATTGTTTATATGGAGTTTAAGTCTGCAGAGTCAGAGTCCATTAACAGAGGGAAATGACCCATCTAGCAGGAGCAGGACAGGCTAATCCTGGAGAGGAAGTTGGGGCAAGTGGTCTTTGATATTAGGGGACATCAGTGGTCCAACCTACTTATGTTAGTGATGTGCTGTGTCATGTAAAACAATAAACAATAGGCTGTGTCCACGTTCTATAGAGTGATGATGTCATAAGTCCAGATGGTAGTCAAAAGCCAGTGTTTCACAGAACAAAGAATGAAACGAAATTTTGAAAATTTCACAAAGTGACTAAACCCATTCACTTTTTTGTACACTGTGGGAAATGTTAACACCTGTAGAATGGATGTCAAGTAAATTAAACCTATGGCAGCAAATATCGTAACATTTATAATAAGGGGACATTAAATCTTTGATTATCACTATTAAATCATGATATGTTTATGAGAAATGAATGCATGAATTCATGCTGAATCATGAGTTCATGGTGAATACATGAATTCATAATACATTTTGAGTTCATCCTGAGTTTATTATAGTTGGTGAAGGAAATTCATGATGACTCATGATGTTCATGCATGAGTTTCAAAATTTATGATGAATTACTATTCTTGGTTCAAAGATCAAATATCATAACATGTGAATTCCTTGTATTCATAGTTGGTTTAAAAGTGGTTAAGTAACATGATTTCATGTTAGTTCATTGGATGAATTAATGGTGGAATTCATGATTGTTCTTGATGACTCATGGTTAACTAATGCGTGAATACATAATGAATTCACCATATCATGGATTCATGATGATCAGTGAATTCATGTTCCCTTATCAAAAAATGTAGCCGAAAATATAAACCAAGAAAAAAACATTACATGAATACACAAAAAATAAATGCACTTTTGATGGATAATGTGCCATCTCATGTCAGACATTTTTTTATTGAAGATTACAATATAAAGAAAAGGAATAAAATAAAAAGGGTTGGTTGTCATGGCAGCACAATGAACATAGAGCAGAGAGAAACCATCTTTAAATATACATCATCCCAGGGACTGACCTGTACAACATGTCGACATGTCAGATGCACCTTTCTGAAGCCACATGCCACACTTCATCAGAATGATTGACTGAGGTTCAATAGCAGGACTGCACCGACCTTTTCACCAGCAAACCACAGCCCTACTTATACCAGCCTATCCCAACAATATGGTTTGACTCAGCTCTCTCAACCCCATGTCACATACAGTTTAAACTGTTGTTCACTGCACGCTTTTGGTCATTTGCAATCAAATAATTATACAGTAAAACTCTGCATTATTTCTAACAATCTGTCATGATGTTGAGTCAAGTTTATCTGAGTGAAAGTCTGGGTCAAGTCATGGGAGTTTTACCTGTTTATGTGCAGAGGCTACAGTGACTTCCTAGCAGTGTTGTTGAACCTGTAAAAACTGTGACTAATGTTGCGTTAATGGCAACTGACACCAGGCTCACACTGTCATCCAGATCCTGAATGTGTAGCAAATACTGGTAAACAAAAAACACTTGCATCAAGCTTTAGGCTTATTTAACGTCAGTTTATTTTGTTTGATGTTTTGTCACACAACGAATAAGCACAGGACGTTTATTTACATCCAATTTGTTATAGTTGTGTATATGTCTATAATTTTGACGTATTTGTATCAGTAGTACTCTGCTGGTTTGAAAACCACAAGATTCACTTCACTTCACTTCACTTTGTTGTGTGTTGCTTTCACAACTTCAGCAAAAAGGGCTCTGGTGCAGCCCTCTTTCAACGGAAAAGTTCTGGACGACTAGACCACATCCGAGTGGCTCGCCGGTCTGGACAGGTTGCTGTGTGAGAGCCTCTCATTACATTTCAAGAAATGGAAAGCTTCAACACACCGGACCGGAGTGCGGACTAGAACTAGATGCAGTGTGAGCCAGATGTGAGAGGTCAGATATTTACTGTATGTAAACGACACAGCTAAAGCTAACCTGTAGGCTAAACAAAAGTATATTTCCTGTGCTGAACATGGTTTTAACTTTTTGTAGTAATTGATCATCTGGTATGTAAAGTGCCAGTTCCTTGATAAGCTCCCAGTTCACAAGTTCCGCTGTAGAAGTAGTATTTACCAGTTTGAGTAGTGTTCAACACATTTTTTTGAAGTGGGAAGTGAAAAATATCCAAGTTCTCAGTTTTATGGAACCCAACAAAATTTAATACCAATCACAAATGGTCTTTGGTCATTCAGCAACCCTAAGTTTAGTTTTTGTTCTTGTCCTGCTCTGCTATTTATGAGCTACAATTTTAAGCCACAATTTACATTACAAACCTGTGATTAGACGGCCGACACCCTGTTTTGCTTTATTTACCTTATCTTAAAGTTACTTGAGTTACATTGAGTTCAGTGTGACAGTGATGCTGTGCTCCGTTCAAATGCTACTATTTATAGTGCTTAGAAATGGCAGGCCTTAGATGAACGGTTAAGAACATGTCCAAACTGACACAATCACATCCGTCAGACTTATAAAGCGCTCAGAGCTTTTATCAATACTGATGCCAAGGATTTGAATGACAAGCGGACAGGCGTTTGACAGTATCTGATAAGTTTGACGAAAAGGACTTTGAACCTATGAAATGTGTCTACAGAATATGGTGATGAGAAGAAAATGTAGCTTTATGGGGAAAACTTGACAAAGGGGATTGTTTATACCAAAAAGGAGTAAAGGATTATTAAAGTCTGGTTTCCACTGTGCATTTTTGTCTTCCAATTTCTGAATTGCTGACCAGATCCATTTGTATTCTGACATGCACTGGTACAGAAGTATTGCCGTCTCATTTCAAGAAGGTTCTGGGTTTGCCTTGTGTACACAAGTCTAATTACAGTGGCAGATGAAGCACTCAGTTTTGTTACTTAAAGGTACTATACTTGATATCTTCACATAAAATAACTTTAAATAAATTTCTCCTCAGTACAGATATCTTGTTAATGTATCTTTTCAGGTGAAAATCAGTCCACAATGTCATGTCTACGTCTAATAATGCCCCGTTTGCTCACTAAACTCCACTAAGTTTGTCGGTTTTGGATGTTGTTGTTGTTTGCATTGAGGTTAACTCCTGTTAGCCTACTGGCAAGTCTCGCGCCTAACAGCCGTTAAAAAAGTTTACAACACACTGTGGTGAACAATACGGAGGCTTAGAAAGCATTAAGTGAGTGAACAAAACAAGTGAGTGGTTAAGAATTAGAAGAATCAATTTTCTATTTTTAAGGATGCAAAAATTGGATATAGCACCTTAAAGTCAATTTGACTGGAGGAATTTTTAGCCATGTTAGCATGTTGTTAGCTCAAAGAAAACAGTGCCAAAGTTGTGCTTAGGTTTCATTCAATGCTGTTGTAGTTTCAAAGCTAATGGCTAATTAGCTTCAATAAGGCTTGGGAACTGACATCAAAAAACAATACTTACCATAGAAATATTAGCAAATCCACTATGTTTCTTGCTAGGTTTGCAGAACTTCCATAGAAATACATATAAAAAAGTAAACAAAACATCCACGAGGAACCCAAAAAATCCATGGGTCAGAAGTGGTAAATTTTCACTGTCTGTCTGTCTTAATAAACATAATTTTCTTTTTTTTTTGCTAATTAATTGGTTTAGCAATACACCAACTGAACATTCTACTGATGTGTGATATGTTGATGCCTTTTTTTGTATTTTTCGTTTTTGTTTTGTTTTATTTTATCTTTCCTTATGTTGCGATTTCACAGAATGTCCTCAATATCTCCTGTTGACCTGAGATGTGGGCAGTTCAAATGAGGTTTAAAAATACTAGGTTACATGGTAATAAAGACTCAGCATGTGAAAAGTTAAAACCAGATTGAGCCGGAAAAGTGTCAGCAGGTGCCGCTGAGTGGAAAACAGTGATCAGCTATAATTTGGTTTTGAGTGGCTTGGGAATTAAAAATGTCCGCAAAATGCTTAAAGATTTAAATGCAAAACAAACAAATAAACAAACACACAAAACAGTAAGGACAAGCATAATTCTCAAGAATGAGTCAAGATTTGTGACACTATTTCTAATAAATTATGTGATTAATTTTGTCTTTCTTCTTTTTTTATTTTTATTTGAAATGTCTGCTGTCATTGCAGCTGTTTGCTAGCCAGGCTAACGGAGTGAAATGAAACCGGCTGATACATCAGGCTAGCTCTTTGCAGTACTGCTTTTTGAACTACAACTTCTAAACAGAGATGGTACATCACCAAGTTTTTTCGTCAAGCCAAACACAAAAGGAAAAAAAGATCACAAGATACATTTTAAACATACTTTAGAGCAGTGTGCCAGGGAACACAAGTGTGCCTTGTGCTTGAAAATGTGTCAATTTTCAATATCCAATCTAAGAAATCAGATTAAACAGATTTAATTGAATTTAATAATTTACCATTTTGGATTGTTTGAAACAATATTTTCAGTAAGAATGAAAGCAAGGCAATAATCATTTACTAATCTTCTAACAAAAAGTTTGGTCACTACTTTGACCATGTTCCAATGTAAAATTTAACATGCATTTGATATTGTCAAGAACTACAGATGGGAATTAGCATGGTGCTAACTCTGGTGCAACCTGCACTTTGTCCCTCAAATAAATATTATTTTCTTTCTCAAAATGCCGGGACTTTAGAGAACATTTTGTTTGTTATTTTATATATAAAAAATAATAGAACTTGAAAAAAGAAAATGTAGTAAAGCAGATTTACAGATCCTTCTGACTCCAGGTGATTTTTGGACTTAACAACATGATGACATCACATTCAAAATAGTGCTTTCTGAGGCTCACATGTCAAAGAATAGGATCTCACAGACTGAACTCCTTCTATGTTTGTATTGAAAAGCAGTATTATAACAGGATTGAAAACTCAAAAGTCAATTTTACATGAAAGAAAGCAATTGTTGTGTCAATAAATATGAGTAAATGCAAAACAAAAACATTTTAATTTGGTGAAAGTCACACAAGAAAAAAAGCCAGAATTTTGACTGTTGGGAGGACTGTTCATGATCACTATAACTGTCTGTAGTTTTCAGCCTGCTGGTGCTGGTAGTGAGGGCATGTGGTTAGCTGAGGACAGCAGTGTTTTTGCACTTAGAAAAGTTAGTTAAAAGCAGGAACTGTGGTCCTGTTTGGGTCTGAGCTCTTACTTTGATGATGTTTTCGTGTTTACTGTTGGGAAAGCTTTGTTGTAGAGCAGTCAGAGGAGACATTCTGTGACCAAGATTCCAAAATATTAGATACTGTTCAATATCAATCGCTGCCCATCATCATCCTGTCATTTGTCATAACAAAATATATGCAAGTAGTTCACATAACACACTTTTGTAATGACTTTCAAGATTTTCTTAAAAGTTTCTTTCATCCCAGACTCCCGGCTTCCTGTTTAGATTATAAAGAAGGCACTATATCCAATTTTAGCTGTTGTAAAAAAGTAAACAAACTGAAATGCTTAATTTAATCTTGTTTTCAGCAGTCCACATGTATTGCTAATTTATCGAATGCATCCCAAGCTTCATAATCCTTCTCCTTGATGTGTTTTGAGGGCACTTTTTTTAGGGAACTATTATTACACAAAGTATGATAGTATGTACAAATAGTATGTCTAACCAGTGTCAAACTGAATTCAAGTTATTTTATTAAATAAACTGGTTATTGACCCTTTGCACCGACGTCACTTGATCACGTGGGTGTGCCATGACGAAAGGGCAGAGTGTGTGAACGCAGCATTACAGGAAGCGCAAAAGACAGATTCTCACATATTTTTTTATATTTTGGTAAAGAAAGAAGTGGATGCTTCGAGTGCATGTTCAGTACATTTGTCTGTGGAAGTAGACATCTTTTAGACATGCAAAAAGCAAGTTATTTGGAAAAGCCAATGAATACTAGCTGATGCATACCCTCTTTCTCCTGCTATGTTTGTCGATTTAATAAAATGTACAAGTTTGCCCGACTTTACTCCTCGTGATTTGTACCTTTCAGTGGTAAACAGGGTTTTGTGTTACACTGGAGCAGATTTAAAAGCAACAAAAGTTTGGTTTTCAGTAACTTGGCTGTTAATGTGTGAGGCTAGTGTTAGCCACACATGATGCATTGCGTCATTGCATCTTTTTTTTCAAATGTCATATATATTTTTTTCTCATTAGCAATGACTTACCTTGGTTAAAGTGTTTACTGCTAATCTGTAACAACTTAGAGGGATTCCAGTTTGTTTGATTTATTGCTGCTACCCAATGGCATCTTTTATCTTCATCAAAATGTAAACGAAAAAACTTAGGCGTAGAACCTCCTTGCCTGTTAGTGCAGCGTGTCGCACAAGGTACAGCCTTTTACAATTGAAATGAATAAAAGTATCTTAGAAATAGACATGGTTTCCCATTGTTATAATGCACACAGACAGAGCTTTTTCCCTCCATCATGGAGAAGTGGGCGTTCCCTCCAAGAGCGTGATGACACGTACAAAGGGTCAATACCATCCTGTCCTGACAACATGTCTTTTCTCAGCTCTCTTGCCTCAGCTCCCATATCTCATCTGTCCTCTTGCTGAAGACATTTCCATCTATAGGTGGGATAGTCCTGACCTGGCTGAATAGATCGTCAAGACAGAGCCCTCATCCACATCCTCTCGATCCAGCGTCATTCCATGTATCCATTCATCATCAATACATTTGTTCATTCTTTTCTTTTCTTGCTAGTGCATATTCATTTAATCTTTCTACAACATGCTGACACTACTAACCCACTTCACATTATCAAATGACACAGCAGTTTGCAGAGACAAATCCTACATATCAAATGAACTACCTCTTTGTATTGCCTGCGCTGATTAATAATCCTTCCAGCATCCTTCCATCTAAGAATAAGTTGTGCGAATCAGATCAGCTTAACGACTGCAGTAGATTTCACCGGCACCGCGACAATTACCGGCGGGAAAGATAATTGAAACAGTTTCTGGAATCATGCGCAAATATCCTTAAGGCACCGCACAGGGGCTGGCAACGTGTAGGTGTGACAGCTCCATCCCATCTCGGAAAAAGGAGTGCTCACCGTTTGAAGAATTTCCCTACGATAAAAATAGGCACAAAGTATGATAAGTTGTCATGGAAGGCTTGTTTTATTGCTGTGTTGTGCGTGTAGCGAACAAAGCGCCGAGACAAACAATATCTTCTTGGTTTTTGCCTAATTGCGCTCTTCTGTTGCTGTCACGGTGGTCTCCCCTTGCACATTTCCATTCGATAATCTGCATGCAATTACTCAGCGCACTGCCTCAGCTCCCCGAGTCATTTAATACCAGTATATTCACCAGTGCTTTTCAGTATATTCGATATTTTTGCCTCTCAGCAGTTTCGGGACACATTGCAGGTAATAGAGCTGTATATATCACAGCCTGTTTTCAGCGTTGGGTTAAGAGAACGATGGGGGTCCCAACGGAGAGGTGACCTAATCTTTGCATCGAGGAGGTCTCTCTCTGTAAAAGATGATAATACGTTTTAATTAGACCTACTGTGACCAAGAAAAGTGAGAGAAGCCGGATGAGCTCAGCAGCTAAATGTCAAATTGTGTTGAATTGGAAGCAGCCGACAGCGATGGTCTTTTAAGGTAAAGTTATATGCTGCTTAATTTTCAGCTCAAACTTTGGGTTTTATTTGCATGAAAGGTTTTCTTTTGGGGGCTTTTGGGAAGAATAAAACGGAAAATTGTAGCTGGCTGGTCAACTGTGAGTTGTGTGGCCTGGTTTCTGTCAATCTACAATAACTGCAATTGCAAACACAATATACTGCTTGACAAAAGACAGATTTTTAAATGTACAAAATAATATTTTTGTCTATTTTGTATTGCAACATAAGAAAGGTCTAATCTGTAATTTTTTTTGAGTCACTTTTGGTTCCTTATCGTCTTAACAAGCTTGTTTGGTTCACATTTACAATATAAGAACATAGAGCAATGTTTCTCAAACTGTAGTGGTGCTACAAGGACTGCATCAAGGGGCATGGGGGGAGCCTCTGCAGTGTAAATATACACAACCTGATCTCACAAGAAAGAGTATAAATACCACGACATAACAAGACATGTCAAAGCGTATGATTAGCACGATTTCACACTTTCTTTTTACGAAAATAAGATATGCAGTGTAGTCACAGTTCATTTCTATGGTGGTTGGAAAGATGTGTTATTATTTATGAATATAAACAACATTCTTACCTAATCTTGACCTACTCCAATTAAGACTCAGCCTTAATTTAGCCCAATTTTAATAACTCGAAGCCTAAACTTACCCCCCAAAAAATAAAGAAAAGAAACAAACAATAGAAGGCTACAGGGATTAAAATGTCAAGAGAGATGCCACAGTAATGATCGCAAAGCTGGTACCATCTAATGTCTCCACTTAATTTAATTTCAATCCAGCTACTAGGTTAGGTATCGCAGAACTGCAGAGGAGTTCCAAAAAGCAGGATGTATAATCAGCCAATCAGCGAACAGTTGAAGCAAGGTGTTGCCCAGAACCAACTCAATTGAGCACACTGTATAAATTCTCTTCTTTTGACCTCCTGTCAAATAGTAACTGAAAACATCAAAGATATTGTGCGCTTTAATTTGTAAGCTTAACTCATAGAAAGCCACACTGACAAGACTATATGTCCCCTGTGTTTGGGCGTAATCTAAAAGCAGTGACTGGCTAAAACAAAAAAAAAGCACCAGTGTACTGCAAACAAACCCCAGTGGTCAGATGGTTCCATGAAGAGAAATGAAAGGGGCTGAACAATCAAGCCTAAGCAGTGCAAAACATGATTAAAATAAAGTCTTAGACCAATATAAATACTGTGTCCTTTAACTCAAAATGAAAAAACACATTTTCACACATTTTGGTGCATGCCTGGGCTGACCTACAATGGTAGTTTGGGACAATATTAGAAGAATCACTGCAGTGGATTACACAGCAAAGAAGGAGGGGGCGCTGCAGGCGTGACAGCACCCCTGATGTTTTATAGTCTGGATCATGAAAGAGAGGAGAATGAGGTGTCACGCACTGTGGAGACAGAAGTCAGCCCAAGGCAGTGCATTCTGAGAAGATAAAGCTAACTTAGTCATATAGTTTGAGCTGGTTTATGATTGAAACAGTATTTCTGCGACTAGCTATGAAGTCCAATAAGGTGAAAGGTTCATATGAAGGATTTAAATCTTTTATTGCATTAATAATGTAGGGCAAGTTTGTTGCGTGTTTGTTCACAAACACGCATATAACTTGTGCTTTTATTGGCTTAGAGCTGACTTTTTTATAGGAAAGTCTCAGAAGAAAACGTAGATGTAACGTTTGCGCCCCTTTTTACCAAAAGCCATTTTTGGGGGGTTTAACAATTAAATCTTAACCTACCCCAAGCCCCAGTCCTAAACTTAACCATTTTAGTAACTTGAAGACTAGACTAACCATTTAACCCAAAGAAAATGCTGAAGATTGATGTTAAGGGTCTTTCACACATCTGAATGGCTCACGTGTGTTTGGTGTGAATGGATTGTCGGGAGTCATAGAAGCACGGAAGAGGGGTTTTGAAGTTGCCGGCATATGCAGCTGTTTGATTAGCACGTGGCTACAAACAAACCAGCAAATCAATAATGACTCCTACGGAAAAACTGTATTTAGCCGAGCATAGATTGTTGTTAATTACCCAGATTCAAACGGGGCGAAAGTTCGGAGGACCACTGTTTGTTCCAAGGAAAAAAGACGGAGGAGTTACAGCAACCGCAGTATGAAGACTGGACTGTGGTGGGAAAAAGTTGAGCTTAATCTGTGAGGTAAGAAAAGATCATCTGTTCTCCATCAGGGTTTGACAACTACTCACACACAACATTATGTCACAAGCATGCCCACTCAGCATTTGACAATGTTGGCTGTTTGGATTGTGTTTGTGTGAATGTTTCACATCGGTGCACTCCAAAGACACTAGAACAGACCCTACCGACAGCAACTGTGGGTTGTGTTGATGTGAAAGACCTTTAAGATACATTTCAATAACTTCCTTCAATATCTTTTGACATCTTGTCAAGACTAGTGAACGCCACAGTGCAGAGCTGAGGGACCCATCTTCAGATCATGTTGCTAGACTTGGTCAATGTTTTTTTTTTTTTTTTTTATCTATGTAGTGTGTTGGAACTTTGCCAGATCCTTGCAAGAATTCGATCTCAGGACTCTGGTAAAAAAAAAAAAAAAAAAAGACAGTAGCTGGAAGATATTTCCAAAGGTGCATGTTTTGATTAGCTATGGGACAAGAGAAAACCAGGGCCAAGCTTCCAATTTAAAGTCAAAAGTGTAACCTAAAAACAAGTATTCTATGCTTGTTAATATATATATATATGTTTTTCATTTTAGGCTATTCTGTGTGACTCTGAGCTTTCTGGTGGTGAAATGAGTTCACAGATATGTTTACTTACACAAAAGAAGCATAAACCAGTCTTATGTGACATGGAGTGGAAGGATGAGGACAAACATTCATTTAGTTCATTATTGACTATATTTTAAACTAGCTCATAGACTAAATGTAATTAAATTGTCACAAAGATGGTGCTTTGTTGCTTCAAGGAATAGTTGAGAAGTGAAGGAGATTTTATCAGCAAAACAGCCTTTTTTTCTCATTTCAGACAAAGCCATTGACGTTAATTAGAAGTAGAACCATATGCCTGAAGGTAGAAACATATACTTCAAGGTGAAACTAAAGACAATGGAGAATATAATTTACACATTTTTATAGTGAGTGTGTTTGTACAAAATGAATAATAGATGATAATCACAGAATAATAATGTTTATAACAATGAAGTGGCCATGGGTATGTTCCGCTGTGTTATTGTCTAATGAGCTTTTAGTTGACTGACAGTGGGCTGTGCTTAGTGAACATCTGCATGTTTATCATGAAGTCCATATGGTGATTTTTAAGTATGCATCACAAGTTTATCAGCTGCTTCTTGCAATTGTTATCTTATTATACATTGTGTACACTGTAGACCACAATGTGATCTACAATGACTTTTGACTGTTTGGAATTTGAAAACATCGAGCAGCAACTTTTGATTGTAAGTTGTTCTGATGACTTTTTCCATGTTTTAGTCATAACTTTGTCTTTTCTTCTTGACATGATCACTAATTCAATAGTCTTGAGGTCTTTTTTACAACTTGGTCTCAAGGTCAGACGCTCGACCAAAATTTTAGGGTACTGTTGTTGCAATGAACATGCACCAGGACGCAACTGGACAATGAAGTAATTAAGTACTTAAAACAAAAATAATATACATCAAATCCAAATCAATTGTAAAGGTTATGTGAAAGTCTTCAAGTAAGGTTCTCAAACTGTGGATGAGTCTAAAAAGGTAGCTACAGTGTTTATGCACAGTTTGTTTGGCCTTTTATCAGCCTTTGTACTGACATCGGTTCATAAAACAATGATACATAATAATATGTTGGGAGTGGGAGTAAAGTTTAACTTCTCACTCCTTTTCAAGCTTGACAAATACAGACAGTTATGGTCGTTATACATTGTTTCAGTCAAACACAATGTTCAATTCTTTATTACTTGTTATATTATATTATTTTGAATAAAAAATAAATACAAATTTAAATTTACAAAAATGGCCTTGATTTGATCTTGATGGACAGCGAAAATCTATCAACCCGAACCCAACCACTGTCATGGAAATGCGTATGTACATCACAAAATGTATTTATTTATTTTTGTTGTGTGTGATAACTGTTGTTGCCCAAGTTATTTTCTAGATAAAATAAATACATCTGCACAGCCATAAACTCTCAAGTACTTTAATCAGGCACCAATTAGTGACGTTTAGGGTGTCAGCCCTTCGTCAGACAGTTAATTTCTACCAATCAAATGTAGATTACAGGACACTCAGTGTGGTTGGAGTTTGAGACACCACGTGTTTAAATCAAATAAAATCAAATCAATGTATTTTTGTATAGCCCAAAATCACAACAACAGTCGTCTCTGAGGACTTCCAAGATTAGTAATTTTAGCAAATGTGAATAATAGGAAATCAAAATAAAACAATACATATTCAATGAAACAATACACATTCAATGAAACATTTGATCAAGCATGTCAAAGCAGATTATTAGTAGAGCAAATGAATGATTGTCCAGAGCATCCCCTGTCCTTAGACCCTCCTTCTCGGCAAGAAAAAACTAAAAAAAAAAAATAAGGGAAAAAGAGAAACCTCGAGGAGAACCACAGTGAAGAAGGGATCCACTCCCATGGACGGACAGGCTGTAGATTTAGGCGACTTACTTCTGGTGAGCTGCCACATGGCTGCTTACTATCACTAAGAGGGCTTGCATTGTTTGTGTGAATGTGCAAACCCTGACCCAAAATAAACCTGTCATCATCATCTATCTTAACCAACTTGAAGCCCGATACCTAAACTTACCCATTTTTGCAACTTCAGATTGAAACTTAGTCATTAAATCCAAAGAAAATTTCCCCACTAGGCTTCAACCAAAACTTGCATCATATTACACTAAGAAAATAGCTATATAGGCACACACAAAAAGAGTGGAAATACAGTATGCTCATGAGTTGTGCTCATACATTATATACACATTTCGTTAAGACTGTGTTGACTGTGTCTCAAGAATAATTCAAACGCTCACGATACAGTAGGTAGGTGAGCAAACCATGTGGACGGATGTGAAAAACTTAAAAAGTGAGACTTTCTGATTGTAAGTACTACACTAAAAAGTTTAAAAAGTAGAAGTAATACAGCATTAAATTAACAGATGTTACCGTCGTACAGAAACCCTTTAAAGATCAGCAAGAAACTGTGCCACAATGCCCCCCAAGGTATTTAATTAGCGGTGATTAATATTGTTAAAAATGTTCAAGATATATAAGTTAAACTAGCAGTGAGTTGCTAGGAAACAAAACAATGTTGAGACAAATTTAGCGTTTAAGAAATCACACTTTCTATAAAATAAATTCTAGTGTCACCAATGTCGCGGTTGTCAACTTTCAAAACTTTTTCAAAGCAAAACTACCATCTTGTTCCCACCGTTAGCAAAGTAATAACCTTCAGAGGAAAACAAAAACTTCGTCTATATCTCTCTCTGCACTAATGGCCACCACACATGTATATAATTGGCTTCTATAATCAAAAACCTGTGTGTGGGAGCCTGTGATGTCAGGGTGTCAGTGAGAAAATTGCTTTGGATGCTTTGCTGGTATATGCGGTGCAAAACAGTATATGGCAGTGAAAATGTATTTGCTCAGCAGGGAAACTCACTGACATGTTGTTGGTGAGGCAGATTTGAACCCTCGGGGAAGATACAGCAAGTTGAATCCACCATGGGCAATAAGTAGGGCTGAGTAACAAACATGTCAATATTTTTTGCTTATCTCGATAACAATATGTCAGTCTAACAAAAAAGTGTTACAGCATGTCCTTAAAGGCACTTTACCATTTTTTTTACAATAAAGATATTAGTCTGTTGGGTTATGTCACTGTCTAATAATGTACCATTTGCTCACAAAAATGTATAAATTCTGCTATTGTTGTTAGCATTGTGGTAACTGTTGTTATCATACCGACACAGCCACTGTTAGTGCTTCGCAATTAGAATTATTCATGACACCGCCCTCTCTGTCCCCATGCAGAGCCGTTAAACTGCAGCATTTGAGCCCAATACCTGTTTAGACCCGTCAATTAATTTTGGGCACTTGCTGTTCGTGGCTACATCCCAAAATCTTAAACATTGGTTACAGGTTATTTAAATGCCTATTGTTTTGGCCTAAAGGTTAGCATTAGCTGTAATGTTTATATACAAGCTGATTCAGTTGGAACATTTTGAACTGGGAACTGGTATTTTATTTTTCAACTGGGAAATATCTGACCTCCTAGAACACAGAATAGGTTGCGTTCACAGTAAAGAATATGATCATGTCATAAGTTCACATGGTGAACAACAAAGTTTGTATTAATGACACTGTACTTTGTCATGAAATATCTTACCCATTCACTTTTCTACTACAACAGTCTGAAGCAAGGCTATTCAACTTTATTTTCCCAAGGCTGGATTTTTTGGTGCGGCTGGAGGTCTACGACGGGCTACCTTTTTATTAATAGTTCATAATAACTATGTACTTCTGCTTTAGGTTTACATGGAAGCATAAAAAGCATTCATACAAGACAACTGGATACTCAGCTACAACCAGAACAAGAGTATATTTTAAAACTAACCTCGAATAAAACCAGTAGGAACACATTTTGTAACGTTTGGAAGATGGGTCGTCCTTTCAAACGAATTTAAACGGTTGGAAGGATCTGGCCTCCTGTCTGGACTAGAGAATGTCAACCTATTTTCAGACAAATGTGAAAACCACAAAATTTCAGAAATATCACATTTATACCTTAAGTTGAAACATCCCAGATTAATATTTTAGGTTTTTCTTTTTAATTAGATTTCTTTTAATGGCATTTTGACTAGAGACGGTAAACTCAATAGAACATTTTTGGATATCTTGAAACCCACATTGACAAAAGTATCTTGAAATTAAATATACAGTATTTTCCATCCCTTTCAACAAGCTCTACCCCTTGTAAGGCATTTTAATGGAGCTGAATGGTATTGGAGAGAGAACTCATCAGATGCCAAAGACTGTCTGTGTAATGGTGGTAATCAGTCTAATGACCACTATTAGGTGTTCAAGCATGTGTCAATCAAACGACGGGCTATAAATAGACAGAAAGCAAACGTAAACTTTCGAGTGAAGAGAAATGCCGCTCAAGTGAGCAATGGACAACACATTTAGTTCTTCGGATAGTAGATAGTGTCAGATTTTCAAAGCTTTTAAAGGATATTTATTTGTGCTTGTTCTAACATCATTACATGGTCCAAAACATACCTGAAGTTGTGTTTAGTTTCAGTCACATGTCTTTCTGTCTTCATTTTAAAAATTTGCTACATCATCCAGTCCATAGTTTGATATTTTTGGAAGTTTTTTCTCATCGAAAAGGAGGGTCTAAGGACACACATTTGGTTGTTTACTGTTTACAATCTGCTTCTGCATGTTTGACCAATGACTGTTTTTGATTTTGTAATGTTTCTGTTTGACGATATGAATGAAGTCCTTAGAGATGGTTGTTGTGATTTTGGGCTCTACAAAAAAAAAACATGCAATTGAATTAAATTTCATAAATCATCCTTAGATCAAATATTTCTGATGTCAAATGTTGTATTTTATAACTGTCAAAACTATGCTGTTGACAATCACTTTAAGTACTGCATTATAGTTTTTTCTTCTGCTCTTTACAGAAATATACTGTACTACTGAAATAATGCAGTGTACACAAACACTTAATATTTCCAAGAGAGTTATTTTTAGGTTGAGTTGTCTGTGTAGCAAGATCGTTTTTTTGGTCCAGCAGAGGGAGACGATGACTCTTCAAATGACTCAAAAATGACATCAGTCACTTAAAGATACATTTAGTAAACTAAAAATGGTATTTAGTTTTAGGGAATGGAAATGTAAATGATCAAAGTTGGATTAAAACTCAAGAACATTCACTATGCCTGTTTTTGTGCTATTTACTCAGAGGAGCCCATGCATGACTGTGTATTTCTTGGACAAAAGTAACTTTTTAGCAACTGAAGCCTCTTTTTGGGCTTTTCTTTGGCCAGAACAAAACAAACTATATTGCATTATGAAACTTAGACCACACAGTGGGATTTACTGGAGTTCTTTAGTCTCATGTCTAGTATTAAAGTTAGCTCAGTGTCATATTAATATTGACTGTAGGCTCCAGTTCAGCGGTGAATGTCTGCCCGGTGCTTTTGCGGCTCAGGTGGACCGTTTCATAAAGCACTCACAGTGTCCCTGCACTACCGCCTACACCACGGCCCTGGCACACAAAAGCATATGGGTGCATCATGCTTCATATAGTGCTCTTCCTTTGCATATGTCTATAGGCAGAATAGGAACTAGAATGACACTGCGTATTCACATACCCCAAAGCAATATTTTTTCCAGTTCAATTGTACTTTTTATGAGTGTGAGTGAGCAGAAGGGCTTTTATTGATCTGTATTGTCATTTTTACAATGTGATGCTGCATTTTGTTTCAGGCACTTACATTGTAATTGCAAATGTAGTAAATTAATATGCACAGCCTCAGTCAAATGAATAAACAAATACAGAACATTTGACATTGTTATATTGTGTATTTTTCAGTCGTTTTTCTGCCAACCTGAAAACACTTGTGTTACACTCGGCTCACATTGCCTCCAGTCCAGATCCAGTTCCTCATCTGGATCCACCTGGGCACGGTGGCCACTCACACTCAGACTAAAGTATGCATGTGTTGGCATGGAGACCGTCAGCATCACAAGGTCACAAGTGTTCACACTTAACTTGGGAGTTGACGCGATAACTGACCGCTTATATAAGAATAACTGATAAACAAAGAACACTTGTCCAGCTTTGAGTAATATGTATCTATGTGCATATAGAGATGCATAGATCTATAATTTTGACTGTTTTTGTATTATTAGAATAGTGTAAAATGTTTTTTTTTTTTGAAAACCAGTAGATGCACTTCACCTGCACTCACTTGGTTTCCTTTTTGGTGTGTCTTGTTTTCACAACTTGTCCAAAAATAAGCCTCCAGCAGTCCGGAAACGGTTTCGTCTAATGGAAAGAATCTGGATGTGTGTGTGTGTGTGCCTAAAACATTATAAAAATGACATTTAAAGGACACATATTTAGCAAAATCAACTTTTTTGAGTTTTTAATCTTATTCTAAATTGTCTTCTTCATTAACACCACTGCTGAAGTTTTGTCTGTGAGAAATTTTTCGTTCCCCCCAAAACACTGTTCTGACTGTGCCTGTCTGTGATGTCATAGATAGATCTCTGAGAACTTCTGCTCTGTTTTTAACTCCATAAATCATCCAGACTCGATTTGAGCAGTTCTGCAGCATTAGCACATCAGGAAAGATCAGTTTGTTGTGTTCCCTGCATTTGGAGCTGTAGAGTTGCAGATATCCTAAAAGGCAAGATGACTCAAACTTTTGTGAATGAAACAAAAACTCCAGGTAAGTTTTTAATGATGTAACAGCAGTCTAACATGCAAAAAAAAAATGGACAAGGGTCAACTTGACATTAAAGCTTTCTGTTTTATATATTATGCATGATGTGTCTCTCTATGAGTTTGTGGAGGTGTGGCCTGTGTAACGATTCTTGTATGAGATTATGTGCCTCAATACTTGTCATATCAGTGTAACTTGTGTCAATTAAAATAAATCAATATATCGAACTTCATTTATTCTTTTGAAAATAAATTCTGAACTTAACTAATTGAACTCATCTTGAACTTGTGCTTGGTTGCTGGTGTTTGCTGTATTTAATTGGTCTGTTTTATGACTCACCAGCCCACACACGCACATCTGTTTGTGTTAAGTCCACATTTGTATTGCGAGTGAAGAGGCTGAAGACTGGCCACTGGAAAACCCAGGCTAAGTGGTGCCAAGGCTATTGATTTCCTTCTGAGCCTAACTACTTTAGTAAAAGGCTGCATCTGACAACTCATTCAGTTTATCAGGTATAAGCTGCATTAAAAACACCTATGAGGGTTTTCAATACTACTTTAGAATTCCTAGCTGACTTTTATTGAGCCGTGAATCTGGGATAATGGGATTAAACATGACACACACGTTTTAAAATATCATTTCAATGGCAGGTTGAAAGGAAATGCAGAGATGTCATTGTCAAGTTGAAAAAAAAATGGCTTAAAAGTAATATAGAGGCAAGTTATTGTAATAATTTAATAATTTTAGTTTTTAGTCTTAATCTAAACTTTTCTTTGGTTATTTTGGTTAACTGTGACTTAACTAATCTTAATCTTGAAATTACATGATTCTGCCAAACCTAAATAGTAAAGTCTGCATTGAATTATATGGCTTTATCTGACATTTTTGTCAAGGTTGAATTCTCCAAACATTCTTTTTCCTGTGTCAGCATTGTAGTTTCGTGCAAGTTTGAGGATTGTATAATTCTTGGGTCAGAAAATTGAAAATATTTAAACTGTCCAATCCAGTTGTTACATAGATATGGAGCTTCATAGTAGTCACAAAAATAAATAAATCTTGTAAAATAGTATCTCATTCCACGCAACGCAATAACATCAAGCAGTTGGTGGCCTTTTAAAAAGTTGCATAGTGCTAATTTAAATCTAAATATAACCAACTGCAAACAATAGGAGAGTTTAAAATCTTCCACAAGCTTTAGAAAAGTCAAAAACAGAGCAGGCCACACGCATAATAAAAGTGGGGGTAAGTAACTTTTTTAGTTGTAAATCAGTAAGCGTTGGGTTTTCTACTAAAAAAGTATATGATAAATGCAGCTCTCTGATTGGCTGTGCATCGGTGGTCCTCTCCAGTTTCACTTTGTTGTTTGTAAAAAGACATTTATTGAATATAACTGAAAAAAATGAATACATGTTGATATTAAAGGTTCCGTAAGAGGAAGTTGTCAAATTTAAAGTCTGTGTGTGTTTGCAGCATTTTGTAACTATTTGTATTGAAACGCTCAAGGACAGAGAGACCACTGAGTTCAGAAGAAATTTCCTCCAAGTTATGTTGTAGAGCTGAGTCTCATAGTGAAAACAAACAGGCAAGTAGCAAGAAGTAAATGAAACAAAAATAAAATTTGTACAAAAAAATAATTTATTAAATGCTAAACGTGCTTGCATAGTCCACAGGAGGAACGATAGCCACTGTGAGCTGGTTACACTGACCCACTGTGTAAGTGATGAAATTAGAGATGGATTTATTGAGCTATTACCGATATCCTGTTGTGGCTGATAAATAATTGAGTGATATTGATATTTACATTTCAGAATCTTTAGCGTGGCTCACAAGATCACACACTTAGTTTCCACTTTGATTACAAAAACAAATGATATAAAACACATTTTTGGGTCGATATAAAATATTCTGTGGCTATACAATGTAAATAAGGGTGCACAGTAGCACAGTGGTAAAAGCTCTGGCTTTCCAATAAACATCTCATGATCTCTCTGGGTGGAGTTTGCATGTTCTACCCGTGTCACCGTGGGTTTTCTCATAGTACTCCGGCTTCCTATCACCTCCAAGAACATGCATGTTAAGTTTAATTGGGCATCACCGTAAATTTCCCCTGTGAGTCAATGAGAGAGTGAAAGAGACTGACAACTTGCAGTGAAATTTAAAGTTAAGCTGGCCACACACTACACAACTTTCCAGTTGTGCCTAATTAGAATGCTAGTCTTGCCCACACAACTGAGACTGGCAACTGAAAACAGGATTACTCTATCAGCAGAACAGTTAATAATGCACAAAACAACAATGCAACACAGTTTATAAAAAAGTTGAGTTTAGTGCT
This sequence comes from Mugilogobius chulae, assembly GCA_038363315.1. Taxonomy (NCBI): domain Eukaryota; kingdom Metazoa; phylum Chordata; class Actinopteri; order Gobiiformes; family Gobiidae; genus Mugilogobius; species Mugilogobius chulae. The sequence continues at coordinate 12,817,589 of CM076406.1, read as the reverse complement.
TGATTTTATTTTTTATTTGATTTTTAGCGAACTTTTTTAAAGCTAATATTATTTATTAGTCTTCGATTCATAATTTCTACAACAAGATTAAAAAAACGGGTTTTGTTTCAGCGTAATTAATATTTATTTATTTTTGCCATAAGCAAACACTCACGTCGGGGTCATGTGACCTTACACGTCCTGACGTGATGCCGATATACCGGTACAAACACGCTAGTTAACCAGCTCTCTCAAAATGACACTAGAAACGGTGACAGAGGTGATGAAGTTGAACATTTTTCCTCTTTGGATTTTAGGTGGATGCGTTACTTTTATGAGATTCTATCAGAAGAAACTTGTGTTGTTTGGAGTGAGAAGGACGTCCGCAGCGCTTCGTGGAGAGAGGATGAGGGGGAGGAGAGAGTGAGTGCGCTGAAATACAGTCTATGTTGCGCTGTTGTTGTGGTCATCAGAGGTGTAAAAAACAGCATGTGTGCATTTTGTACACGGTCCATTTAATACATAGGGACAAATTTCACTCTGTGCCTCGCCGTTACCGCTGTTTTTGCATGTGTTTCTTCTGAAAAGACGTAAACAGAAAGTTTAATCTCAAATGCTGCCTCCTCAGCTGTTTTCATCGGCTGCTGGGCTCCGTGTTTGCCCAGTGGAACGTCATAAACAATAAACAGCACTGGAGCAAGACAAAAATCGGGCTTATAATTCCAACATGTTTAAAAACCTGCGACTGGAGTCTAGTCAAGTCTAGACCTGCCACAAACTACACGATTGGAACGCCAGTCCAGTCGCAGATACCCACACACTACACGAGTGACACAACTGTGACTGGCTTCAACTAGCTTCAACTAATCTCGACTAGGCGTGACTAAGTGCGACTGAAAATAACATGGGAAAATGAGCAGTCGTGTAATGTGTGGCCAGCTTTACATGTATGTAACACAAAGACACAAATCACACATCGCAAACTTCCAAAGCCTGATGGGTGAGAGACAACACAATCCAAGTGCACCACACAGCCATCTGTTCAAAAAGTAAATTTGATTTGATCACATGATAAATAAAAAGAGAAAAAACAAAAATCCTTATTCTGGCCTGGCCAACCCAAACTTGGACACATCAGGCTTAAAATCAGACCAAAATAATGTTCAGAAGGCTTCATATGATATTCACTGTGTACGACAAGACAAGTAACACAACAAATAATCTATTAGAAGTGGTACTTGGGCCACACCTTCTAAAACTTTAAGAAGCACATCGTCTTAAAATTGGACCAAAACCATTGCAGAAGTCTTATCTGAGAACTGCACTGAGCCTTATCATTCTAAACGCGTAGCTACAAAGCCGTACTCTTTACCGCAGCTGCTTAGATCACCGTGTACTGTCCTGTTTCTATCTGGATGGTTGAAAACACAGCAAAACTTCTCTGGCCTTTGGGTTTCTTCTGTGTTTTGTGGCTCACTGTACAGGCACGAGCAGATTCCCACCGGCGCACAAGACATGACGTGTTATTTTTTTTTTTTCATCGCAATAACACAAGTGCCCCCTGGGAGGCCTGGCAGAGCTGGTGAAATATCACTTGTGTTAATACAGCCGTGGTGCTGACACAAAGAGGCGGAGGCTGAGAAGGAGAAGGCGGTGTGGAGGTGGTGTTGTGAGGCAGTCAGGAAGAAGTGTGTCAGGGGAAGAGGTTTGGAAGAAAAGTTAGAAGGAAACGCAGTTAGATTTCAAGGTACGCTTTAGTCACGGACATGGTTTTTGACCTTAGCGATAGAAAAGAGCTTGTGTAGTTCATTCAGGGCATAATGTGGAAGTAAAGAGAGTAAATATGTTTGGATCACTGGAATTTATAGTAGTTTACAGGTATTTTCAAATCACACGTCATGCAAAATGTACTTTTTTAAGTTTTGACCGCGTCTTAGCATTGGCCATTTATTCCAAACAAATACAAGAGATTTACTTTTACCAAAGAGCTACTCATGTTAATGATGGTGATTGAAAGTCTTTATTGGGCAAACTGCAGCCAAGGGGTCAGACGAGGCCTTCAGACTATTTTAATAGTTAATAATAAATGATAATCATTAACCTAGGGCTGGGCAATATTGTGATAAAAATCTAATCGTGAGCTCACTACTGTGACAATCTGCTTTTTTCATAAAATTGTCATAAAGTGATTTCCTTAGTATGTTTTCATGTCTAAAAGTCGTTGTTAATGTAAGAAAAACACATGATGGCAGCATCACTTGTTTTGCAGCAACACAGAATGTCCTAATTAATTGATTCTTTAATTAATTCTTGTTTGTTTCTCTTTGAAAATCTGGTCGGATTTTGACAGCTGGATTTAGCTATTGATAGTGTATTTGTATTTACCTCAAAGACAATAATAAACATTCTACAAGATTTGTGATAAAATCAAAATTGTGATTGAGCTCCAAGAAAATTGTGATGTTAAATTTTTGCCATATCGCCCAGCACTACATTAATCATCTTTTTATCAACTTACCTATGGGACATATGGGTCTGCATTTATGTTATTACAAATATAGTTGACCAAATAATAGATTAAAGAGCCTATGTTCTTCAGAAATGTGGTTATCATCTGGTGGTTTATCCCTCCAACAATGGATTCAAATATGGCTCAGAAATAAATAATTGCCTCACCTGCTTCAGACAAATTACAACCAGGTGTTCATACAACATAAATATTTATATATACATATGAATGCTTAGCAGTATGAAGTATTAGGCATTCAAGGTAAAATGTAGACTTGGTAAATCCTTCATTGAGTTACGTGAAAGTGGGTAGACTGGTGTAGCTAATGAGATACAGTTGAAGACCCCTTTATTAGCACAAGTTGGGCAGTCGATATGGTTCTAACCCCAAATCCTGATGGAAGAACCTTTGACCAAAAGTGTTAAAGTTTTTAAACACGAGAAGCAATAATAAAGTTACTAAAGAACTTATTAAAGGCTATTGAAAAAAAAAATAACTGGACTGTTTCTATAGTGACTGAGTCTGTGTGGTAAACGGCCAAGATCTAATGACTTAGAGAACTGACTTTGACTGTGTATTTACATTTGATTGTTTCACTGAACGTGTTTGAGTCTTTCTTCAAGGGTTGATTTGTGACAGCTTTTTTGAATATTTAAAGATCAACTACAGACAAAACCAAGTTTTTCACTGTTTAGTTTAAACAGCAACGAGGGGAGAATGCAGTTTTTTTGGTAAAAACTGTACCTGGGACAGGTCACTCAGCTTTGACCATGAACTCCTGGTGCAAGTTTAGCTGAACACGAAGCTAATAAAATTTTGTCTCGATATCAGACTTTGAGTCTAAGATAAGACTGAGTCCAAGACCAAGACCAAGACAAGACCGAGTCCAAGCAACCTCGAGACTAAAAGAAGACCAAATGCGAATGCACTATTTAGCAAATCTTTTGAAATGTTACAGTCTTGTTTAGTCCTCTTTATTGACCTTTGCTTGATTAAAAATTCAAATTTATATTGCTGCAAACAAAGCTTAATGTGCCAATAAAAATCAGTCATACTGCTTTCTGAGTATTCTGGTTACAAAAAAAAAAAACATTTACAGATAGTGAATAACATTTAGGCTGGCATCAGTTTCGACAACATATCAATACACTCTCAATTTCCAAAAAGCAGCACGAGCGAAAATCAAAGACAAAAAGAAACACGATCTAAAAGCCTTTCACTTCCATCAACTCATTTCTGCATTAACACAAAATCTCTAAATCCCTGTTGGTGTTATTATCTTCTCAACACAAAACGCCTTTTACATTTCCCACTTCTCTCACAAAGTAAACTCAACTAACTAAACGCTTGTTGGTCTGTTGCTTCGAGATGCTGTTAGATGATAAAAAAAAAAGGAAAAAAAAAACTTGGATGGAGGAGATGACAAGAACAAACTCAATATGGCAGCGTGTGACAACAAACAGCATCGGTGATCAGCTGTGGCCGGCTCTGTCTTTCACACTGTAATTTTCACTCTTTCGGACGCCGCGGGCCAGATGTGCATGAAATGGATCTCTATGGTGTCGGGGCCAAACACTTAAACGCGGCGATCCCTCCTGATGACTTCCAGATGGCCGTCCTCCATCTTTAAGACGCGCTCTGTCCACAAGGGAGCGTGGGTAATGGGCTACTAGGCAATGGTGTTAATGAAATATTTCCTCGCTTAGTCAGGACCAGCAAAATGGCACCACTCACAGCACTGTAATGGGACTCATGATATTGTCACGTGTTGCACTGTAAGAAAAAATTGCGTTTTTTTTTAAGGTAATGAGCTGGAAGCAATATTTGCCAGTAGAATACTATCGATTGACAGTATTTTTACAGTAGCTAAAATGACAGCTCATTACTGTAAACATGTTGCAGTACTTTACCATAATCTTTTTGTAATTTTTCAGTAGTTTTCAGTAAGGGCAAAAAGATTTGCAAATAGGTAAGTGCTGCATTATATATTAGGCTTTATTTATTTATTTATTTATTTATTGTAATTTCAAGCCTTTGTCACAATTTCTGTTTGAAGGCACTCATCTATTTTGTAATAGAAAAAGAAAAAATAGTTGATCTTAAGGAATTACGTTGTAAAAACTAAACTATGAACGTGCTTTGTGAATATGGACAAATCTTAAATTTAAGTTATCAATGTTAATACTGTATCTTGAATTAAATTTAAATTGTATGTAGTTTATGTAGAGCAAGAAAAAGTTTTTCATCATTTAATGTTTTCATAAGGCAGTTTATGGAACAACAACCACATGTTAGGCTCAAAAAACAAAAAGTGAAAAGAGCCAGATGTAAATTAAATTTTGTTGAAAGATTAGTACAAAGGTTTTGTATACTAATCACATACAGTAATATGTTCATACAAGAGAAGATCAGGTGAACACATATTGTACTTTATACTGTAAAATAAACACATTGGCTTACATGGTGGTTGTTTTTATTCTTGAAAACTTTTGAGAACCACTGCTCTAGATCATTTAATAAAATAAAATTGTCCTATAGTCCTATGGGTTGAAACACATTATTTATGAGTATAACCTGACCAGCCAGATGGATTCTTTCGCAATATTTGCAAATTCACAAACTCCAGAGAAATCCATTTGAGCCTCCACCAACCCGATTGGTTTGCAGTCTTTTTTGATAGAAAAGTGACACTTGTTCTATCCCACGCGCACATTGGATAAACCAGTACGATTTGTTGCTGTGATTGGATAAAAACAAACTTTAGCCACTAGTTGACAAGTTACCTAAGCAACACAAAGTTTGTTATTAAACGTCCCATCTTTTCCCAAATGCTTTCCGCAGGGGAGGTTTGTGAGTCAGGTTAATTAATCCAACAAATGATGTTTTTTTATGTTTTGTGAAATGAGTAGAATAATCTTTTGTGATTACATTTTCATCCATGTCAGAGCTACTTTTCATTAAGGTGCACTGCATATTGTTTTATACCACCTGCTTGTCCAAATAGAGATGTTATTGATTTCCCACAGTGTTCAGCATCAGTAGACTTTTTCTTTGAAGCAAACAACAAATCAATTTCTAATCACAGTGTATGCACAGTAACATTTATGTTATTAAAAAGTTGCATATATTAGTTGGTTACATTGTCGTCTACCATGCCTTAAAGAGAAATGTAATGTATTCATGCTTCCTCAATTAAGACAAGTGTTATCGTTTTATATTTTATATATAACCAAATCAAATAAATGCAAGCATAGCATGAAGTATTTATGCAGTGTAAATTACATAGTATCAATTTATGCAGCGTAAATTGTTCAGTAACAAGACTTAGCGCTGACAGTTACATTCACAATCCACTCAACAGTTGGAAATTGACAAAGTGTGAAATTGACGCCCAAAAATGAGAGTAAAATTAAAACACCTGGCAACCATCGAGAGAATATTCGCAATATGTCACCTACGCAATTAAGCGCTAGAGTCAAACTGGAAAGGGTCATCTATAAAAACAAACAAATGTCTTAGTCACACTCCAGAGGAAAATAAAACTAGTCTGCGAGGAGGAAAGACAAGTGAAGCGGAGAGAAAATGCAGCCTGTATGTGCCAGAAGAATAATGACCGTATCGACTTTAGCTGTTAGAAAATGGCAGGGAACAGTTGCTTTTTTACTAACTGTGTCTTTATTAGCTCGCTGCTTGTTGTTTTCCAAGGTTGCTAATCCTGACATTTTTGCTTAGGGGGGTGAGTGCGGCTAATCCGTTTGCTAAAGCTATAGTGAGAGGATGTATGTGACTAAAGCTGAGAGCTATACCTAATTGTGTTTACGTTAGCGCTATTATTCAGTTGCATACGTCCTTGACCGATTTGGAAGCTTGTCTACTTAGCGCGTTTTTTCCCTTACACTTAAGAACAAGGGTTGAATGTGCAAAAGTCATCATGTTTTCTGATGTTCCCTGACATATGTATTGATCTAAGTTGGTAAAACAGGTAACCTGTAGCAAATGTTAACTTTTAACAAACGTCTGACTTAAACCTTTGTGTAAACTGAGGAGAGATTTCTGATTGTGAGTAAATTCTTGAGTGAATGCGCAATAATGTGTGGTGTAGGTCTTAGAGGACGGAAATGTTAAACAATGAAATAAGGTGTAAATGTTCCAACTCCCTGAAGCTTTAAGGGTTAACCCTTTAATGTTCTGCTCAACCATTTGGTAGATCACATTTTGAGACGCTGTATCTCACTGACAAATGTTTTGAACTGAACCCAACCTGATTGGGTCGTCTCTACCACTTGGTGGAGATATGCTAGGCATAAAATATCCAGTAGAGGGCACTCTATTTTTTGACGGTAGGAGTATCACTCATTGTGACTCTACCAAGTTAAAAACTGAAAAAAATACCCTTGATATGTGAGCAACTTCTGGCTGCATTTTTGAAGGTAAATTGTTTTTTTCAACATATTTCATAATCTAACAGGTTATTTAACATAACTAGGTCATTTGATACAACAGAAAAACATTTTGTAAAGGTCAAATAATTTTTTGAAAACATGCTTGACCAAGCGGTTGAGATGTCACTCTATGGTAAAATTTTGCATGGAGAGACATCTCAACCATATGGTAACAGTTAAAGGAATTTATGCTAATTTCATTAAATTTTACTATTTTCTATGGAATAAAAACACTTCTGTTCATGCATTATTGTCAATATGTTATAATTACAGTGTTATTATACTGAAAATACTTAACATGTGTGATTTTTGTATTTAATTGACACACATGCTAATATTTAGCTAGAATGGCGCTTTTTTCAGTGCTGATTACTTTTTTTACCTTCTATTTCTTTGTTTTAGAAACACAGAAATAGAAGATTTTTGACCTGGCTTACTCCAGATGGATCTGTGTTGAACTCTGATTTGAATTCTTCCACAGTAGCCTATCCATCTGGAACTTGACTCGCTAAAAGTTTTTGGGAGAAGGTGGGACGTTTAATGAAATCATCAAGCTGATTGGCTGTGTGTCCGACCTTATTTGTGCTTAACCAATCACAGCAACCAATTATACCAGGGTATCCCAATTTCCATGTGGAATAAAACAAGTGTCTCATACACACACCTCACACACACAAACATCTTCTTTCAAAGACAAATACTCTGCTACTCTGCTAAATCAGAATCAAACGCAGCAGAAACACGTACATCCACTGAAGCTGTCATCTTTGTTTTGTTTTATTCAAGTGGTTCTTCCTATCACAACCAACCCCCCTCAACCCCCCCTGCTGCGATGTGATTGGGCCGTCACTCCACTGTGTCGGACACCAAACCAATCAGGCTACTGGAAGGCCAGATGGATTATCTCGAGTTTGTGAATTCATAAATATCGCGAGATAAACCATTTGAGATGCCAGGTTAGAAGGTCCTGAGCCTGCATTCAAATCTGGGCATTAAATGTATCGGCTCAGTTTGTTCACAATTCATCTGTGGAGCTCACCTGATAAATAAAGATAAAGAGCTGAAGAAGAGAGGACGTAGCGCTCTTGATTACAAGTCCACTGAAGACGTATTTGCAGTCAAATTATCAAAAATGTGTCACTCTCTTCAGCAATGCCTGAGGGATCATGTCTCTTACTAACAGTGGAGCAAAAAAATGCAAAAGTAAAGATTGTTGTCCAATGCCCATCACTCATTACCATCTATAATACACACATGGATGACACTGATCTTTCCGACATGCTGGTTCATCTGTATAAGACCCCAGCCAATACATAAGTTCTTTGAAGATTTTACTGAGTTGAATAGGTCCTCAAGTGTCATGTTTTATTATTTTAAGAGAGGAGAAATATAAAAGTGACACTTATGTATTTGAAAGTACAATTGTCGCGTAAGTGTTGTAATTTAATGCAGGAAATAGGAGGAAAGTTTATTTTTTGGAATATAATTTTAATTGTTTTCTGGTATTGTTACATTTTCTACTTTATTTTTTGCATTTGTAGGTCTTAAATAGTAATTTATTGATATTATACATTTATAGTTATGTATTAAATTCTTTTACCATCAAGCACCAACTCGACCATTTGGTAGAGGCATATATTTTTAAAACTGGGGGGTCTATATAAAATTTTTTAATTGATTTTTGTTATTAGTGAACCAATAACCTAAAAACACAAAAAAATAATTTTTACATTGTGTTTTTCTTAGAGTGAACATTAAAGGGTTTTAAACAAGCTAAATAAAAATAGATCAAACTGGACAGTTGCCACAGCATTCTGCGTATGGTGGTAGCGAATGCTGTTGATAATGATGATGATACTGCTAAAAGTCACACTACTGACAATCTATGGTCAATGAAATGGCTGTAGGCAGGGTGCAATTTGTCAAAAAACCTGAAGGAGGATAGATAGATTTTTTCTTCTTCCCTTCCCTTTCCTCCTCTATTCCTTCCTTTATTTTCTTCTTCTTCTAAGACTGTAACTGTAGCTAATGTGCGGTGTCAAGTGGAACTCAGCTATCAAACCCAAAGCCTAACCTTGAACCTAACCGTACCAAACCCAAATGTGTAGCTATGGCAATTGTGAAAATGATTTCCATTAAAATAGGAATATGGTGATAGACTGTCAACAGTAGAGCCACATTTAATAGTGGCATCTTCCACTTCATACCCCATACTGTGTCTGGTGTTGGACTCTTCGGATGTGGTTGATAGCATTGCTGCTATTGCTGTCGCAGATGTTAATGCTGTCGGTATTGTTAATAGTAGTTACAGTAAACATGTGGCACCAACATGGTTGTTAGCATGGCTGTTGGTAATGCTGCTACTGTTGATGATGCTAATAATAATTACAGTATGCCACTAAACATACTAATGTAGATTGTGATATTGCTGAACATAAAGCTAATTATACTGCTAACTGGATATTGAACTGGATAGTGAACAATAGAGTCAGTTATATAAACATTGGTAATGCTTTTTTTAATGCTTTTTTTTTTTTTTTACCTGTGTCACAAATCCTGCAGTTACTGTGTAAGAAGGAAAAATATACATATAAAGAAAAACATGTAATTAACAAAAGCATAAGCTTGTCATGTCACCATGCTTACGTCTTATAGATTAGGGCAATCTATAAGACGTAAGCATGGTGACTCAAAGTGAAAATGCACTAACAAATCTCCAATCAAGCATGTCAGGAATCTTTCACATATTAATCCGACAGCATTTCCTGGGTGTAAAATCAAGCTAGTAGTATAATTGGCTCTCCAGAGTGTTCTGAGAAGGGAAAAAAAAAGTGACAAGATGTTTTCCCCCAGATTTCCCTATTGTACGCTAGTGAGAAAAGATCTAAGTGATGGTGCTGGAGCAGTCGCAGATGTGTGGACAGGAAGCACTTGACTTGTGGTTTGGGCTTTTGGAGGAAAACAATAATTAAGCTTGAGCAAACAATAGTGATAGCAGCGCTGTGGGTGAGAGGTGGTGGAGATGTGGGCTGCAGCTAAGAAGAGGTGTCCAATTGGCGTCTGACCAGATAAAAATATGCATGTGGGTGTGTTAGCGTATATTGAACTTAGACGCACCCAAGAGCCCAGAGCAACAACACTGATAGGATTAAGATGAGGTTTAGAAAGGATTGGTTGAGGTTTGCTAACTAGCTCTAGGTTTGCTAACTAGGTCTAGGCTTGCTGAAGAGGTCTAGGTTTGCTAAATTGATATATGTTTGTTAAATTGGTCTAGGTTTGCTAACTAGGTCCAGGTTTGCTAACTATATCTAGGTTTGCTAACTAAATCCAGATTTGCTAATTAGGTATAGGTTTGCTAACTATAGGGTTATTAACTAGGTATAGGTTTGCTAACTAGGTCCAGGTTTGCTAATTAGGTATAGGTTTGCTAACTAGATCTAGGTTTGCTAAGTAAATCTAGGTTTGCTAACTAGGTCCAGGTTTGCTAATTAGGTATAGGTTTGCTAACTAGATCTATGATTGCTAACTTGATCTAGGTTTGCTAAATTGGTTTAAACATATCAGTTTAAAAATAACAATAAAAAAGTGGTTTCCTTTTCCTGATAAACAAACTTGATTTTTTTCAGCTCTTACTGTACATTGTTTAGCTTGGAAGCCTTTTTTTTTTTTTTCTCACAAAGTCACAAAGATTAGCACACTGACTTCACAGGATGAAGGTCTTTGTTTTTCTCAAGAGATTTATACACATTTCTTGAAAAAGTATTAAATCATCCAATATTGTTGGTTTGATTCGACTCAGTGTTGGGTTCAACAGAATGTGTGTGTGAACTGATTCCTTGATGTAGAGCGCCCCGAGTGCTTTGAAAGGTAGAAAAGCCTCAATAAAGACCATGTACTTTTCTTTGGGTAACATTTCAGAGTAAGACAAACATGAAACAAAGGGTCAGAAACCCTTGCACATTATGAAGAGATCCTGCTCACATGCTATACTGTATTTGACAACCAACAACCTTATTTTTGTTATTAATCAATACTTTTTGGTGTGGAGAAACCAAGGTCTCACGTATTGACAGCTCTACAGTTTTTAGTCGATTTTTTCTGCAAAGTTGAGAAAAAAAACATGTTTGGACTTGTTTTACTGCACCAGAGGAAATAATTTAACCAAGATCTTAAACAATGTCATCTATTCAGCTTATTCTACCCTGTACAATTTTACAATGTACTTACCCTTTAGCTTTGAATTGCATGTAGAATTCAGCATTATACTGTATATGTCTGAGATTGCCATAAAAACAGACAAGCTTATGCTAGCTCCCTTAAGAGAGCTAAATAGAAAGTATGGTGCCAAGAAGAGTGGGTGGGGCAGAATAAGGTGAATATAAACAAAACAAAAAACCCTACTGATGAGAAGTATAATGTCAGATATCATTAAAGAAAATCTTTTTCTATAAATCTCTTTATTTGACCCTAAATATATTTCATTTTTGCGTTAGTGCTATACATAAGCAGCAGTGTGACTGAGTATAATCTTAATCAAGCCATTATAAGGTCAAAAATAATTACACGTCATTCTTTGAACATTCATTGTGGGTCTTTATCTACAGCCCAAACAAATGTCTCCATAATAAATTGTGTCTAAAATCATCCCATTAATGACCCTAAGAACACAAGTCCCCAACAGGGCCTGATTAAGCGCAGTTGTTTATCAAAGGCCATTTTCCGGAATGCTTAATTACGTAGTTAATCCAAAGGTGCACCTACGCGCCACAGTGCAAGCAGCCCGGACACAAGTCCAAGTATCTCCGAAGGATTGTTTTGTGCATCATCCTTCACTTAGCCACCTCTCTGACAGCCTTGTACTACTGTGGGGCACCAATCAGACCACTGCAGGTAATGTTTTGGATTACACGGATGGACATTTGTTTTATGTAACTTAAAAGACATGCATAATGAAAAAATGACACTGTGTATATATAATCCTGTTTTAATGTTATTTCAAAAGCACAGTTGGAGTTGTGTTTGTGAGATTCTATTCTTTCTCCACTGAGTCACAGAAAACAGTTCTGAATGCCTCTGATTTGTCATGTAATAGGTTGATATCTGAGAAAAAAAGGTCTAAAAATCATCTTTCAGAGCACACGCAAATGGCTGGAGTCTTTGTGAACTAATTGACTGTAAAAAATCTACCAGCATTTTCTTTGTTTAAAAAAAAAAAAAGAAAAAAAAAGGGGAGTAGTATAGCTGGTGTTACTAGCCTGAGTCTGAGTCACACTAGATTTGGCATATTTTGCGTTTTGGCAATTTCTCTTCAAAAGTTGATGCCATTTCAATAATAATAATAATCATGATAAAAAAATAAAATAAAATCTAATACCTTAAAAACATTACTTACACATTTTCACAATTCATTTAAAAATTGTGGAAACTTTCTATGGGCATTTCGTATATGCAAAAGGTAAACTACGATATGCAACAACTTATTTATATTTATATAAACATTTTACGTATAGTTCATGGAGTTTTGTCATATTTCAAGATTAAAAAAAGTACCGTAATTTCTGCCCTATTGAGCGCACCTGAATATAAGCCGCACCCACTAGATTTAAGTAAGAAAAATTATAAAGTACATATATAGGCCGCACTTTTTAATAGTAAGTCTATGAGAATCTATAATTTTGCTGCATTGCCTTATAAGCCGCATAGTTCAAAGTTTCTGAAAAAAGTAGCGGCTTACAGGCCAGAAAGTACGGTACTGTTGATAACTGATGACATCACACTAGGTAGTTGCATAGTAACCATGTAATAAATTGAGCCATAACACCTCTAAAGTAAGTTTTTAACACTAGAAGACTCCCATTTTGGTAATTGTTAAAAACACAAAATTGTTGATGAATTTATGTTTACAATTGTAAAAAAAAAAAAAAAAACACTTTAAGAATTTCACAGTAGAACAATTCAAATGGGAGTAAAAGCTTAAGAACTACTCCTTTTTTTTATACTTCAGCCAACATGTTTTGCATGTTTTTATGAGCCTCTAAACTGATGGCCGAAAAATGCGGGTATGCTAATGGCTGCTAGCCTTAATGCTAACATCGACAACAGACGAAGTTAGTGGAGTTATTAGGTGTAATCAGAACACCGCAGACTAATTGTCACCTGAGTAGATACATTAACAAGATATCTGTGCTGGTGAGAAATTGATTTTTAGTTATTATATTGTAAAAATTGACTAGTTCCTTTAATGATGCCACAAGATTGGAACAGCAAAATATGAGATCAGGAGAAGTAGCCTACTTATAATACAATATATTGAATTTTAGATAATATTGTGAGTTTTGAAGATATCAAAAAAATTTAATATCGAGTATATCGCACATTAAAAACATGCTGCAAAAGAGCTATTAACAACAATAAAAAATACAAAAAAATGATGCTATTAAAATCAAGGCAAGTTTAAATGTATACTGTATCAGAATGTGTGCATTAAGCAATTCAAAGAGCTTTATAATATTCTTTGAATTGCTTATTCCACTTCAGCTGCTCTAACTAGAAAAATGACCATCTTAAATGAGAAAATAAGAGACTATGTTTGTCTAGAATTAGTATTTACATTTAATGAGTAGATTTTTGATTGGTTTGAACCTGACTAGTAAAAAAAAATAAAATCTGGATCTAATCTGGATAAACATTACATCATTCAGTCAATGTTAAACCTATTAGAATATTTCAGGTTGTAGTTTTTCCAATGTAACTAATTGGAACATAGATTATAAAACATTAACATGTTGGACTTACAGAATATCGTCCAAATATCGTGATCGAGATTCGTCAAAAAATTATCGAGATTTTAATTTTTGTCAATATCGCCCAGCCTTAGTCATGACTGATAAGCAACATTCTAACATAGCTAATAGAGTCAATTTAACGTAGCATAGGCCCTGTAATGTCTTTTCCGATGATAATTCCAGCCACACTACCTCTGTATCACTCTCACGTAGCAAACCGGACTTGATGGCTATTGCCCGGAGGTGGTCGGTCTGACATTGCACTAGCGTCCCTATCATTTGCTCCTCTCTTGACACTCCTTATTCCTTTCAAATGCTGGGTTCGCAGGTGTTTATCTTTCAGGCCACTCGTCACTCGTAGAGCGGAGTATCTCCCCGGACGGCGTAATACCAGGCGAGAATGTGCGCGAATAACCTTCAGCTGGAGCAGAGGATGTGTCGCAGCGAGTCTGTATTTTTAGTTCAGTCTGCAGTCACCTTTGCCAGAGAGCCTGTCAGGTCAATGTGACGGGCTGAGGAGTCGAGTGGAAGCCGCGCGCCGTGGATATTTAAAGCAACATGTGGTATGAAAATGGAAAGACAAACAGACTTTATTTCTTAGCTCTGATGACAGCTCTAGCTCGGAGCGTAATGTTCTGAGTGGGTATACCTGTCTCTCCATATGCCCACCGCTGTGTGTTGAAATGGCAGCTGTTTATCTAAGTTCTGCTCCGTCTGCCTGAAAGTGAAAGCGAAATATCTCTTCAGGGATTTTTAAGGGAAAGGTAGATGTTGTATTCTTATTTAGAGAACCAAAAAGGCTTAAAAGGTTTAGTTTTAAAATATACTTCAAAATCTTTTGTCATGTCTAATGTTTTCGAGACAGGATTATTTTTGCAGCTTAATTTTATTGTAAGTCATGTGTAGAAAACAAGATATGTTTTAGAAAAGTACATTTTGAGCTTTAGTTTTTGTGGGGACATTCAGAACAATATTTTCTGAAGCTCAGAGGGTAAAGTATTATATCTCACAGACTAAACTTCAGTTATTTTCAAAGAGGAGGCATTGTTAGAAAAATATTCAACAACTTAATGAAATTAAGTTAAGTTTCAGGAGCGGGGCCACACCTCCTTCTTACAGCAAACCACGCCTCACTCGCCTCCAATTACCCAGAAGCCTCTACTTTTACCGCAATGTCCTAACAACACGTTTTGTCTCAGCTCTCTCGACATGTTATGTTGTGGTGTGGTCCTTGCTAGTGAATACATAGTCTGTTTTCTTTAATGAAGTGTCTATTCTGCCATCCGACGGTTCTGAACTCTCAATGCTGTTCTGCTGTCATGTGTTGTTAGACGTAGATTTACATTAAAATGATGAATATTTTGACAGTTTAATGATGGTTACCCAGTGTGAACCTAAACAATGGGTGCTTTATTAGTGAAGTAAAAAAAAGCACAAATTAAATACTTGTTTTTGAAGTTAGTTAGCGAGATAACTTGTCAAACCATGGGAAGATGTTATGGTATGGTTAAGCTTTGAAATTGGGCTAGGTTAAATTTAGAAACAGGCTAATGTAATGTATAAGAATAGGAAAAGGTTTGAATTATGGTTAAGTTTAGTGTTAAGAGGCTGTTTAGTTTAATTTTTGGAAGACCATTTAGGTTAGTTGACAAATGCCCAAAAAAAAAAAAAAATGCATTGGGTTTGTGATAACTACAAAAGTTTTGAAGCGTCCATTTTTGTATGTTTCTTACGCATTACCATGACAACCAGCGAAAACAGCAAAAAGCAAAAATATTTAATAATTGTCGGATGGTTCAATAGAAACATTGTCTTTCTTTAAATTCACTTTCGTTTTTGTGGGCTCAACGTGACCTACCATTACTGGAACTATAAAAGATTATCTAAGCAAGTTTATCAGTCAGCATTTCATTTCATCATGTTTTCTCTTTGACAATCTTTTTGCATTGGTGTGTTGCTCCATCTTAGTTCGTCCTTAGCTAAAGTGTTCCAGGAATCAAAATGAGGAAAGTTTGATCCTTTTTTAATTGCTTAAAAGGGAAATATTCAAAACCTCATCTTTAATAAGCTTGTAACCTTGTTTCTGCAGTGTTTTTCATCATTAGTTTGAATTTTGATTGATTCATGCATGTCTGAGTCTTCCAAGAAACAGTTCCACCTCCGTCCAATCCCACATGTACACAGTTCCAACTTGCTACAGTAAAATGTTACAATGAAAAGGTCTCAGTGTGGATCTATTTAACCATTTGGTGATTTACAGCAAACAAAATGCTAAATGGTGACTTAAATTAGCTTCAGTATAGTGTTATAACTGCAAAGAAAAAGCTAAATATTGTATGTCTACTACACTTTAGACAGCTGAGTCTTACGTAGCTAGCCACTTCAAAGCAATGGCCAAGACAAGTGCCAGAAAAGGTTACATTATACTACCTTTTTCTTTGACTTATACTAAAATAACAACAGTAACACATGGCTTTAGTGCTCCATTTTGTTCAAAAAGGTCATGTGTGTTTGCATGCCATATTTCTGGACATGATTCAAAATCATTTATGGTGAAATACGTGCGAACAGCCCGTTTCCCACTGGACATGCAATCGGCAATCAGTGTCAATCACAGTGACGTGTGCGGCGTGTAAAATGAGTGTGGACAGATGTAACATGACGGCCTGGCAGAGGCGTACAAGCGTGAAGAACCATTCCACTGCAACATGAGATGTTCATCACTGACAAACTGCCTCTGCGTGAACAGGGATGCTGGTCTCTTAATGGCACATGCATTTACTGAACCAAAACTCAAGCTCTAGATACGTACCAGTAACAGTATAGGTGTATTTAAGATTTTTTTTTTTTTTTTTTTTTTTTTACCATAATGGTATAGGCCGATATCGAAAAAAAAAGAGGCTGATTTTCTTAGAGGAGGTTATTTTGTCTCTTTACGCATTAGTCCCAACTTAACCCACAAGAAACAAATAAGCTAAAATGCGAATGCATGTTAACCATGTAAAGTTACATCCTCTTAGATTGTAAATATTGTTTTTCATTTTTATTGAAGTGAAAAATGAGCTTTCCTTTTGTGAGCTTTGCAGAACTTAGCGACTGCAGCATGAGTGTGACCCATGTAGCTCCCATTTGTTTAAATACCAGAAACAAAATCAAACCTAACAAGCTTTATTCTAGAGAGCGAAAACAATAAATAAAAAAACTTGTTGTTGTGTTCTTAAGCAAGACACTTAACCCACATGGCCTAGTATAGATTTGGTGTGAGTATGAATGGTTGGTGATGGTCAGAGGGGTCGATAGTGAAAAATGTCAGTCTCACTTTTCTGTCTGGGTTACCCTGTATGGAATGAAGGAATAATATATAGTATGTAAATAGGTGTCTTTCGGTGTCTTGAAAAAAAAAAAAAAAAAAAAAAAAAAAAACGCTATATAAATCCAGTGTTCATTAGTTTTCTACTGTTTATTTCCATTAAAGGTCACAGATATCCCAGTGACTTTGGGCCTGAAGCAGGAACACCCTAATGGACAGCTTTGTGTGTTTGTGTCTTTTTTAATTGAAGTAGTGCAATAAATACATATTTGAAACATCTTACACTGCCAAATGTAGAAATGCTTTAAAAAGTACCATCACAAAATCCTTTAACTAAATGGTCAAAGTGTTACTTAGTTCTGCTTTAAAATGCAAGCATTCAGCATGGTCTTACAGAAATCCCCATCTATACTATAGCATGTTGATAGCTTATCATGAGCACATTTCTACCCTTTTCTTAGGATCTTATAAACATAAGACTGAAGCCAGATAAAGACATTTTCCTTGGGTTTTACGGCTGAGCTTAGGTCTAAAGTTACAAAAATGTGTATGAATTTGGAGTTAGATATTAAAACTTCTTTACAGCCACCATAGAAATTAACTAGAGCAGTAACGCAAACCATAGACACACACAAAAAAGAAGAAATTACGTAGTATACATACACATTTTCATGGGAATGGGTCGAAGAATTGGCATAGGCAAATATCGATATCGGCCAAAATATCCACATCGACCTTTCTCTAGCCCAGACTGCAAACAGATCATTCTAATGCGCGTTCAGTTTGTCAAAGCAGACCTGAGAGCAGACGTTAGATCATCTCACAGCAAACACAGTAGCCGTTCCACTGAGCTATTACACCACGAGGCGCTTTAGCCCTATTCATCTTCTTTTGTTTTGATGCTGCACTGCATTTGGAGTTCATAATTCCTCCTCCAACCGACCGGGCAGCAGGTTCCAGGGACACCGACCCGGCCCTGCTGCACACAAGATAAACAATCAAATAGATCACGGTGGGAAAGGCATTATCGTGCGCCGTGTGCTGTGTGAACTGTAGTCAAGGTCAGAAAGCACCGGCCGCCGCGCCATCACAGCAGTGTTTCATCAACTCCCAGACACAGTCACTCCACAAACTTTAGCTCTGCAGTCTGCTCCTCAGGATAGACTGCAGACTGTGATGGGTGGAAACAGTCAATGGGGTGGAACTGACAAGCTTGATGTTGCACTATATTAGAGTGAGAAAAGTATCAGTCTGGATTTTGGTATTACTGTATGTAAAAGGATTCTTTTGGAATATAGTTGTCTGTTCATAGTTGGTAATATCCTCCAGCTATGGTAGTCCTGACCAAGCCTAGCAAGAACATCTGGAGATGGGTCCCCAAGCGCTGCACTGCGGCGATCACTGCTCCTGAGGAGATGCCCCAGAGGCATTGAAGGATGGGTCAAATGCAGAGGACAAATTTCCCTACGGGGACAATAAAGTGTACCATAACCTTAACCTTAACCTGTTCAATACTGAAAAAACAAAAAAGAAAAATAAGAAAAAAAAACAAATGTATTGCCAAATTGAACAAATAAAGGTTAAACAATATTATTCAACTCAGCTACCTCATTGTCAACTTTCATTTTAAAATTGATTTTTTTTTTTTCTGTGGCCAAAAGTATGTTCCAAAAATATTCTTTTCTTGTTTCTGTCGCAGAAATTTTATGTTAAGGTTAAGGTTAAGGTTAAGGTACACTTTATTGTCCCATGTTCCATAGTTTTAAATGAGACCAATTAAGAAAAAAAGGCTTTTGGAAAATTTTATTATTGTTATATATTATTATTTCCCTGCGTATTTATCAACTGCAAGTTGCATGTAGAGTGATTCCTACATACTAATGCAATACATTATGAAGGCAACAATTTCATAATGTTAGCACTGAGGAGAAAATGCCCTATTATGATGTGTGTTGCTGTTATGCAGAAAGAGCATACCAGGTGTGGCGGAGAAAGAAGTTGAGCCAGCACTATTGTCAGCTAACTACTAGAGTTTATGAATGTGCATTTCATTTAATTTGTGAATGAAATTTGATAGTATGACCTATACACGTTACATTTATGGGAGTGAAAAAAGTGGCAAGAAAAACACTTCAAGCTTCAGGAAACAGACTTCTGTCATATCAGTTCTTATCTGATCAAAACAGCTGCTCTCGTCCCGTTTTGTTGTTTTATTCAAAGTTTCCCCAGCCAACCTGATTGCCAGGGGAGTCTTTCTGCATGAAGCATGCGCTGTAGAGCGGAAAGTGACGGTGACCAATAATCACTCTATAGTTCAGCACCAAAGGTATCTTTTTCTACGGACAAATATACCCTTGGTGCTGGTGTAAAACTCTTTGTAATGACCAATAATATAACATTTTAGCCAAACGCTTGACTTGGACAAAGCTTTTTTTTTTTTTTTTTTTTTGTGCATCTAGTAGACGGGGCAGAATAAAGTGAATAGTGAATTGGAGGAGTGCCTCTTGCTTGTTTCCATGGAAATGTTATCATTTCCAAACAAACAGACTAACAAACAAACAAACAAACAAACAAACAAACAGTTTCTACATACTGGGCTATTTTAAAAGCAGGGATTTGATTTTTGGACTCCAAGTTACATGGTGTTACATTGTGTTGCATTTATTTGCAGTATTGACCTTTAGTTAACAAGAAAATCCCCACTGAGATCTGAATTTCTTTTCCAGAGTAGTTCTTTTGGAGAGAGAGAGAGAGAGAGAGAGAGAGAGAGAGAGAGAGAGGAGGAGAAATCTGTACATGTTTTTAGCGGTAGTGGAAACCGCAGCACCCATCAAACCTATGTTAAATTGTTGCACAACCAATAAAATAAATAACCCTCAGATTATGTCATCAATAACTTTGCTGTGAACAGAATGACAATTTAACTGTCAACAGAGAAGATTCTGTATTGTCTGCTTGCTTAAATAAATGCACTTTGCTGACAATCTATTAGTTGTGACAATCCTATAAATACATTCAAAACATAATTTTCCAGTGACAACAAAGCCACAATATTTTGTCAGCTAGCTATAAATATTGAACAAACAATTCTACGCCGCTTCCAATTAGAATTTACATGAAAAAGCCTGAACCTAAAAAAAGAAATTGCAAAGTTTAGAGGCCACAAGGCTTTCCATATTCCTTTGGTTAATGCATTATTAGTCACGGTAAGCTTTTTCTTCCGTTCCCGTAGGTAGAGCTTGCAGCCGCGATTTTGTCAACAAATAGGAATATAACCACATTATAATTAGATGCGTGCACCTTCCTGCCTTAAGCTGACACTTTTTAAAAAGGCTTAGCGAGAAAAAGAAGAAGAAGAAAAAAGAAAAAAAAAAAACTCCATGGTGCAGCAAAAAAAGTGTTTATTAAAGCCGGCGCTACTCAAGGGAAGAATGAGCCGTACGGTGAAGCTATTTAAAAGCCTATTGTGTTTGGCTTGCTGCTCTTAAAAATCTGCTGAGACCAATAAACAAACAGGCCCACACCAGCGTCATCTCTATTAATAATTTGCGAGCCCCTTCTGAACGAGGCAGATTATTAAAGCATCTACAAGATAAGTTTTTATTTTGACGGCTAGCTACGGAGGCTAACCTCATAGTGAGCAGCGAAAAAACAAACAAACTAGCAAGCAGAGGTGGGCAAAGTATAAAAAAAAATGCACTTGCTTAATTTTTTACTCAAAAAAGTACATTTATGAGTAATTTTATTCAAAGTCTGTTATTATTTTGCTGTTGAGAAGCTTGTGAAAGCCTAATGTAAGTTTGTGTTTGTTATATGGATGTATTCTTCACATTTGTATTGCTCACTCATTCTTCCATACTTAATATATTGTATTCAAGTCTGGGGGAACAATTATAAAACCGTGCTTTTTCCTCTGTTTAAACTACAAAGCAGACAATAAGAATAATTCATAAAGCTGGCTACATAGATCACACAAATGATTTGTTTTTTAAATAAAATTTACTAAAGATTGCTGATCTTGTTAAACTGTTCACTTCGCTGCTTCTATTTAGAGCAAACTCAAATGCACTACCAAGAAAAATCATCAACTGTTTAGTACACAGGACACACATTATGGTTTAAGAGAAAGGGGAAATTTCAAAATGAGGTTGGTGAAAAGCACCAGAAAGAGCCAGTGTGTATCAATCTGTGGTGCCAGTCTGTGGAATGGGTTGGGAGAAAACCTTAAGCAGTGCTCAAACATTCATAACTTCAAAAGAAAATAGAAAGACTTGTTGCTTTCACAATATAAAAATTAATGATCTGTAAACAGACATAACCACACGCAACCATATATTATAGAAATGTAACAAATAGGGGTGGGATGAATGAACAATGTAAAATTTCCTTGGCACTAAACTCGAAATAAAAAAATCAATCAATCAATCAATTCTCTTGCTGTTGTGTATGTAATACATTGTGTGGTGTTGTTAAAGGTGCTATGGCCATTTTTTATACAATAAAATGCCTTAAAAATTATTTTCCCCCAACACAGATATCTTAATAATATATCGATTCATTCAACTGAGCTTTTCTTAACTGTTGACCACATTTAAATGGATCAACTTGCTGGAACACGGCCAGTGGCCAATGTCAAATGAATATTTCTTGGCTTTAGCTGATCCCGTGCAAGCGCGAGTCAGATCAGATGAAACTGTTTCCTTGCTACAATGCTACTTATTGGTAACAGCGTTGCAGTGATGCAGCTAGTAAAAGCCCTATTTCTTAAATATTCTCGATATAGTCTTATAGTTGATTCAAAATAGGGTACTTAGACTGCCTTAAAAGTTGGATCGCAAATGATGATCAGTTAGAAAAAGTGTGTCACCTGAAAAAAAGTTTGAGAACCACTGATCTAGAGGATATTGCAGAGGTTTTGCTCCAAAAAGGTCACTAACACAAACCTTTAAACTTCTTTCTTCATTACACTCTGTTGCGCTCTGTCGTGTTTTAAAGGCTTAGCAACAGTAACTACGAAATTTGAGAGAAGCAAAAACCCTCATATGGTCCCCTCTTATGTAATTACCATAAAAAGGTTATAATCCGGGGCTCCTACGACTTTGAGGTCCAGAACAAAAGACCCCTTTGCCCCTCCAACGTTTTCAAATTCACCAGAAATAACATTTTAAAATCCATATTTAATGTTAAACTTCACCTTCTGTTTTGTTAAGCCAGTAGCTAGAGCTCTAACTGTATTCCTGATGAGAAACACATGACTGATATACAAGCTACATTACCCATTTGTATATTCTAATACATAATGCCATTGGAAAGGTTCTCAAGATTGAAAAACTACATCGTATTTGACCTTTACATTTACTCTCAGTGAAAAAGGTAAATAAAAAATAAAAATGCTGTTACTTTAAGAAAAAATACAATTATTCCATATAGTGACTCTTAATGGGTAACTCTAAGTACTACAGTCTTTCTTGTTTACTCAGATGGAATGTAAGGCTCATTGTCCCACACATGAGGTCACAAGGAGGACTTCTGTATTGCGAAGGCGGAGTGTGGAATGTGTTTGTCTTCAATCCAACCGTCTTGGACTATGTCTGAGGACGTGTCACTCCGAAGTGCACTTAACACCGCCAGAGTCAGGAAGCTATCTCTAAAGAGGGATGAAGACAACTGGGCCTGCATCAATCTCTTTATTAGAAAGTAATGGTCACTTTCACTCGGTGATGTGGACTGCCTAAGGGCCACTTTGGTATTGATTGCCTGAAGCCTGGGGTGATTAAGATCTTGGTAAATGCAGGTCACAAGGCCGGACAGAGGGAGGTGGGCTTGTGCTGGAGCAGAAGTTGTAGCCTGGAGGGTCTTGCAGTATGCACTAGGGGTTCTCGTTTGATCGCATGCTGCCGTAGGTGTTTCATAAGATATACATGTGCTTGGTAAGAGATACAATGAGATGTATGGATTATTCTCTAACCAGGAGCTTTTATACATAAATAAAAGCTTTAATAAAAGTAAGGAAATATATATATATGTGAAATATTAAAGATGGGGTACTTGATTTTCCAAAACAGGAAGTAGATATTTAACTATTTTCTAGCTCTCACAAATCCAACAGAACAGAATTAATTTCCAAATGCATTTACAATATACTTTTTAAAGGAAAAAAAAGTAACTGACTATCAACCAAAAATGTCAGGTACTCCAGCTTTAACACCCTTTTAACTCTGAGATCAGGTCATCAGAAAGCCAACGCTTACAAGATGTTCTGCTGTTAAAAGAAGTGGTTCTAAAAGAGAGGTGGCCAGGGCCTCATAGGCACCGGGAGGTAGTGGTCCACACATAATAATCATCTGGAACCTGGATTCTGGAAGCCTATTGACATAATATATTTGTTAAAATGTGTTACTTAAAAAGTGCACTGTGTATCTGCCTAAATGTGTAAAGTCAACAACACAATTCAGTAGATAAACACAGGTTAAGGGATTAGTGATCGACAATACTTTTCGTCCTACTGTGCATGCTCTCTGCAGAAACGTTGTTCGTCTAGTTGGCTGGGAAAACTTCTTTGAGTAAAACAACCAAACGGACAGAACTAGCTGTTTTGGATCAGGTCTGAACCGGTCTGACAGACTCTGTCTGCTGAAGCTGGAGACAGTGTTTTTCTTTACGTTTTTTCACTCACCTGGATGTATGTGTGTTCATTCACAGATATTGAAATAGCAACATAACTTTTGTTTTTGCACATTGATAAACTCTTGTAGTCCGCTGGCTAGTGTTGCTGCTACATAAACAATTATCCCTCTATATTAACATACAATTTTGAGCATATTATTGTTAAGTAAACCATGTACCACAATACTTTAATAACATTTTGTATGTGATAAAAGTGTTGTGCTTTTCTGGTTTCAAAGTTCTAATGGAAATAAATTCATACCTGTAAATTGTAAGGAAAAAAAAAAAAAGAAATGCTGTTGGCATTAAAAGCGTAAGAAATCTGATTTTACAGTCGCACACATTTTTGTATTTGCACTTTTACAAAGTACAGGCTGATTAACTGTTTAGTTTGGCATTTTTGTAGAATATATGTTTTTTTTTTTTTTTTTTTTAAGACATTCTGAGTTTGAGAACCTGCTACACCACACTTGCTATATACAGTATGTCTTGTCTACATAAAGTCCTGTTTGTTTACCAAACTCCACCAAGTTACTCTGTTGTTGTTAGCATCAGGGCTAACTGCTCTTAGCATACCGACACGCAGAACCTCCTAAAAGGCCTTGAAAAAAAACGTAAAACACATTGTGGTGTACATATTGGAGGCAGAGAAGTAAGGCATTTTTAATTACAATTATGTTATTGAAAAACTCAATACAGACACCACCAACAATGTATTTTTACTGAAGTATACCAGCATCATTTTTCAGACAAGTAACTGTATTTATGTACTTATGTGAACTTACAATATGTACCACTGCTCCCAGTCCTACAAAATATGAATTTTTTCAATTCCAAACAAGTCAAGTTAGCAATGCTGTTGTGCTTATAAGGTTATGAAAAGTACAACCTGGACATGTCCTCTCTAGGGACAAAATGTTTACATAAATTGACAGGCCAATAGAAAAAAAAAAAAACAGGTACAAATAGGCGGTATGTGTCAGCAGAAAGCGTCCACACACACCCACCTCCTATTACATTATCCTCGACACCTAACAACAGCGCTAGAGGACAGAGGAAGAACAGTGTCTCCCGGAGTCTCCTGTGGCTGCACAAATAATCACATCATGGGTCAGCTTGTCCAACGCCTCCATTTCAACTTTTACGGAAAGTCAAGTCGTTCTAATCAGCTACGTTCGGCGAGGACGGGAGCCAGCCGTATGAATGCACAAAGCCGCTGATTGTAATTGGAGCAGCGGCTGTCATCGTGCGGGAGGTATAGTGGTAGAGGTAATGTAAGTGCATGTACTTATGTGGGAGAATCAACACAAGTGTGAAGAGAAAGGGTCAAGTAGTGAGATTTGAGAACTAAGAGCCCGAGGAGGTAGAAGGAGCTAGCGAGTATGTATTTTCTTCTTTGTGCTCAGTTTTCCCCATTCAACTTTATATTCACACCTTCATCAATAAATAAACCTTCTCCAAGAACATATTATACAGTTATGTAAAGGTAAAGGTTAAACTTTGTTATCTGTGTAGCCGATAGTTACCTGACATTGTAAAACTGAGACTCAATTGATTAGACAATTACATTTGTACCTAGCCCCTAGCTTGCCCACATCACTTTGCTTAATTGTTAATTGAAAAATTCATACACACATACTGTATGCAAGAAATGTCACAAAGAATTAGTGATGTGACTTTCAATATGATTATTTTGAACAACTCCTCACTGAACTAGGAGAATCGAGTCACGATGGTGAACGGTTCATTCCCTCATTGGGCAGGAAACAAATACAAAAACCGGGACAGAAAAAGGCTATTTTCACTCAAATGTGCATTTGCAGTGAACACAAAGCCCTGATGTTCTTCTGGTCTCATCCTAGACGCAATAGTTACACAAGATCGCACCACGTTAAACACATCAGGATCATTGATTAGCCTATAACGTCATACGATACAGTTTGTTGTGGTTACGACAGTCTGACCATGGTTTTACATGCCTGCAGTTTCTGACCATTTAGTTATGTCTAAGTTAATGTTCTCATTAGGTTCTTTTCTCCATGAAAATGAGTCAAATTGTAATACAACTCATTTCACTGGACGGTGTAGTCCCTCATTCATCCAGGAGTGATCCATAGTAGAAGTCTTCAAAGTAGTCATCTGGACAGTGTTTCCGAAGATCAAGACGTTCAGATTGATTGAAAATTGATCAGATTGAAAATGACTTTCGGATGAGAGTCGAAACGTCTTGATCTTCGGAAACACTGTCCAGATGACTACTTTAAAGACTTCTACTAAACTCATTTCACTTAAACCTTAAAAATCAAGGAACAGCAGTCATTCATGTCCCCCCTGTCCTCCTGGCTTGTCCCATCACGACAAAGAATTAGCTTGATAAATTGGTTCTGCAGTTTGAAAAGGAAGTCAGCAGACCAGTTTATTACTTGATTCGCTATTGTGGATTTAGATCAGATTTACTTGTTCCTTACAGAGAAATGAACCCGTGACATTCAATACACAGTTTGATCGCCACATTCACAGCAAGATGTGACGGAATGTAACCATAACTACTCATCAATAGTCAGTCTGAGGCACAAACTGCACTTAGTAGAACTGAATCTAAAAATTTTTGCACAGTACAAATCTAAAAGTATTTTGTTACATCTTTCAAAAAGATGCAAAGTAGTCCGCTAGGCCAGTGTTCTCAAAGTGGGGGTTAAGTGGAATAAGGTAGAGGCTGTAAGATGATTTCAAGAAATAAATTATAAATTGATACCATTTGATCAAATTTGAAATGGAATACAATATATTTTTTGTTGTATTTGGTCAAACTCGCCAAATTAACAACTGCCTATGGCCCTTAAAACAAAGCTAAGGTCATTTTATTATCCAAGTTTAGCCACACTATTTTACAGCCAGAATCCTGAGTTATTTGCCTGGCTTTTTCAGTTCTATCAATCAATTAATCTGCACCATTCTGACAGTTACGGTGGAAAATGTTGGTTTTAAAAGAGAGATTGCGATGTATAGGCTATTCATCTTACAATTTGTACATTGCCATTTATTTAGTTAGCAGCAACTATAACGATCTCAATATGCGCTGAGATCTTATCTTTTAATCTTTAGCCTTTAAACTTAATATGATTAAACTTTTTACTAGTTACAGATTAATGTTCAACCTAGTGCTCATGTATTAACTCAAACTGTAAATACACTTTCTGGTAGAAAACATCACGAACATCTTCCATCAAAATGAGCTAAAACTTTATTATGATGAGTAATTCCATACACATAATTTATTCTGGCGTAGAAAACTAAGCAGAAATATGTTCTCCCTCGGCGCAAACACCAAAAATCGCGCCTTTAAGTGTGGAATCACATATTTCATTTTACACCAAGTATATTTTCGGCTTATGATTTCGGTTTGCACTATACATGAAATCATTAAATAAACAGTTGTACCCGGGACGACCCATCGCACGCTTGTTGCAGACATATAATATTGGACGTTGGAATCAAAAAGCACTATGGCCTTAATTTCCTCTATCCTCTCGACTTATCTCACATAATCTCGGGCGTACGGCATAACATGCATAGGATCAACGCTCACCTACACGAATACTTAAGGTTGATCATTCAGTCCAGTGACTTTCTTGCGTGTCTCAGCCTGTTGTCGGACCACCTCGATTTCGCTCTCCTCTGTCAATAATCCTCTTGCCAAGCTTGAAGCATGAAGGGCACGTCGGGGGGACCTGTTCCATTCGGTGTCAAGGCTTGCACGCTGTCTCCCTGTCACTCAACACCGGAGATGAGACGTTCTGCTCCATGACAGTTACACAAGTCAACTAAGAACACTTTTTAGGCGAGCCTTTATTGGGAAACATGCTTTTTAGATTCCTTCTGAGTATCTGCGCTTTACATGAAGGTGGCAAGAAATATAGTCTATCTCATTGCTTCCTTTTTTCTCATACTAAATAAATACAATCTTCCACGTAAATTTGTTCAATTTCAAATATTCGTTAGTTAACGCATTGGCAATTAGTGTAATGTAATGTTGCTTTAAAGACGATTCAGCCATATTGTAGATATCGAAATGTTGTGGGCCTTTTTCGAGTTAAAAAAAAAAAAAATCAATTAAATAATTAAATAATAAATTACACACCTGGATGACATTTGTCATGAAAACTGATGTATGTTTGAAAGTAATTACAACACATGCATAAAAAAAGCCACACTAAATAAAAGTAAACTTTTTCTCTTTTTTAATTCAGTTTGATGAGTAAAATGTCTATTCTCAGCTATTAAATCGCACATATTCAAGGGTTACTCTATAGCGAATATGTAATCTTTAAACTATCTAACTGTTTTATAATACTTTTTAAATCCACATACTGAGTCGCGTAGCCTTATGATTGTTCAAGTTTGCTGCAATGTGAATTTGAGGTACTAGGACTCAGACAGTGATGAGTCAATGTTTCCGAATATAGAGAACTTAATTGTATACCGCAAACGTTTATGCATCTGATTGTGACATACTTTTAATAACGCATAAACCAAAGTTGATGATAATTGTTTTAAGTGTTGCCCTCTTAGATATATTCTGCGTTAGGAGATTTAGCTACCAATTGGAAAATAAAAATTAACAAAGCATACACAATACATGACAATAAGAAAAAATGACGATGAGAGAAATGATCTCGTGCACACATACAAAATGACATGAGATTAATATAAACCATAAATATTAAATTCAGTACCAGTATTCCTTAAATATGAAAAAAAAAAATGCCATGATTTAATAACTTTTTATGATCCGCTTTGAGGGCATTAGCTGCGGTGATAACAATGCAAGTATATTACTTCATTTGTTGAAGTCAAATCCAAATGACACAGCCTTTTGGGAGGATAAAATACTAATGAAGAAACAACGTTTACAGAAGCCTACAGCTTAGGCCCTTTTCATACTATTAAGGCCCTCCATAGCATCTGAGTCTGGTCTCCTAATAAATTTTCAATAACTTAATTCTGTCTCATAATTTATTTCTTCTTTCTCTAATTTTTTGTTTAGAATGTTTTAATGTCTCTGTGGTTATTCTCCTTAGGTGTTAATTCTATGTTGGCACAATTTGTTAAAGGGTCGTCTTAATGTGCTCAATAAGATATCAATCAACATTTTGAGGCATAGATTATTCTTTGATTTTTCATTGGGCTGAAAAAAATTTTGCCTAAACTGTGTTATTCTATTTAGTTATTTAGTCGTTAATATTACTTATTTCCGAAGTGACAAAATGCTGGTTATTTTATTACATGGGGTTTTGGGCAAGAAATTGCCGTGCTGGCATAATTATATTTTAGATATCGAAACAATCTTGTTATTTATTGTTATTACAGATAACAATATGCTCAAATAAATAAAACCATATTATCTCACTCTAGGGGTATCCCACGTTTACAATAATACTACATGAATCATCATACTTACATGGTTATTCGGAGAGGTCACCAATGGCCAATCTAAATAAAATGTTGTGTCATAATCTATTAAGTCTCTGTGTCTACTGACAAACTTGTGTGAGTTAACTGTGTTCATATCTTAATTAATGCCATATAAAATACCAACACGCACAATTATTTATTCTCGATATTCGTTCACAGACACTGGTGAGTTGATGCAAGCTTGTGGAAGTTCATTAACGTATAAGCTCAGGTCTGAGCGTTAGATTAGAATTAGGGTACGTAATATTCATAAAGTATTAGCACATCATTACATTAACACACACATGAATTGGGCAAGTCACGTGTGTGACCAATATGACTAAGCTAGAAATAATCCCTGACATATAGCTGGTATTAATGTGAACATCAACTTGATTGAAAAAATCCGTACCAATTCCATGAGGTAGAGGGCTCGAGTTGAATTATAACACGAGGTAAATTAGCTATGTGTATAATGTAGTCACGCGTATGGTCTACACCTGTTTACTAAAAAATTTTGTATAGTATTGTAGCCTTATCTCATTGTTATACTACTATAGCAGCCAATTCACTCTGCTACTCTGCGGGCATTCTCAAAGGCATCTTGCTAAGCCCACCTGAGTTATTTTTGATTTTTTTTTTTTGTTCTTCTTCCATTCACAGCTTGTTCAGTTTAACTCCCTGAGCCTAGATATACTCTCACTGTATAACACTTCCTTCATAATTTCTGAGGAATACTCTGCGATTGTTTAATCATACACTTGTGCAGACTCTCCCTTCATAATAGAGCATGCCACCTATTGGAAGACAATCGCGCCTTGGTATGGGTTTCTATTAGAAGATCCCTGTTATTTCTTGTCAATACAAAGCTCGAGATGTTGTGTGGGGTGGAGATAGTTTTGGTGAGGGCACAAGGCTTCTTCGTGAGATCCCAGAGTTGTACTCACGCTTGGGCGGAAGGTGTTGCTGTGCGCTATCACCAATCGCCACCGTTTAAGCAGATAGGCAACTTATGGCAGATTTAGCATAGAGGTAAGAGAAAGGCTGGTAGCTGCAGTGTGCAGGCGAAGTTTCTCATTCGATAAAAGGCACGATGTTATATTTACTGATTTTGAACGTGGCGAGGGTCCACAGACGTTAATGTGGCTGTGGAAGAAGCTGACGAATGTTATTATGATGGTTGTGACAGATGGCACTTTTTGGCATACGCAGACAGGCTTTATTAGACTGGCTCGTGGTTGTCTGTCAATAAGCTCACAGAAAATTAATCTAGTAAAAATGAGAAAGTGGAGTAGAGAGAGGTTGGGCATACTCTATCGCTAGACGGTGGATTTTGCTAACGCCAGGAGCGTGCAGAACACGGTGTGAAAATGTTGATGTAAATAATCTCCTCATTGGGTTTAGTTCTATTAGTATCAACAACACGCCACATGGTCTTTGATTATAGCATGTTTCGTGTCTGCGAATTGGAAGCAATTTTGTTGAAATGTTTCAACGAATTTTTGCACTTGGTCAGTATGTGAAATATGATAAGATAGTGTGAACAACAGTAATAACAAGGCACGTAATCCTCACGATAAAGACAGTAAGTATATCTACTACCGAACACAATAAAAGGACAATAGTGGTCAAAAGCGTACATTAGCATTAGCCAAGATTTGTAGTGGCATAAATGCATGTACAAGTGTTGCGGCCCCCGTTGCGAAATTTGTACAATATAGTATGTCGCTTTTTTAAGTTATATTTCGACCTTAACCCCCAATCCTCCAGCCGGAAAACACTTTGGTGCGTCTAAATTCTATATGTTCCTATGATTTAACAGATAAGTGATTCATTAGCAAATAAATAATGATGGGAATAACATACAGGTTATACTAGGGAAGCAAGGATTGTGAATAATCAGCACGCTATTTGTCTAGGGGGTTCATTAAGGGACAGTGTATCATTGATAGATTAATTAATGTTACATGGACAATATTCGACTAGTTTATTATTTTTAATCGAGCCATTATAATAAGACGTGGTATTCGGAAATCTTTATTCTTCATTGTTTCCAACTGCGTGAC
This sequence comes from Mugilogobius chulae, assembly GCA_038363315.1. Lineage (NCBI taxonomy): Eukaryota > Metazoa > Chordata > Actinopteri > Gobiiformes > Gobiidae > Mugilogobius > Mugilogobius chulae. The sequence continues at coordinate 12,786,378 of CM076406.1, read as the reverse complement.
GTTGTCAATAATATGTTAGGCGGAGAAAACTAAAGAAGAGCATTAATGATAAGATAAGGGGGGGTTTTTTCATGTGTGGACAACTAAACACATAGGGATAAGTCATACATTTTTTTATTGCACAATATTAATCCCACCTGCAATCAATAAATGTGTTAATTAGATGGATAAAAGCACTTTAAGTTTGAATGTGGTTTCTCTTTTCTCACCACACTCTTTTAGTGAGGTCTAAAAAACTTGATAGATTGAAAAATATAATAATACACTGTACAGATCATACACTAATATTATGATATATATTTATTCTAAATTTTTTGAATCTTGTGCATCTGAAAGCACTAACAATTTTCTAATTTGTGGTTTATTGATATGTCTCAATTTATTTGTGATATCTTATTGTATGTTGAGTAGTTTGAGCTTATTGAATGCATGATGTATTGTTTTAGTGGCTGTGGCACAATGAAACAAGCTTCGAAGTCATGATGCACGTACGCAATAAATGTGCGTGTCGCTAGATGAAGCCTTATCGAGAATGTATAGTACTTGGTAGTTTTAGGGGGTAAGGAAGTTACGTGACTGGATAGCTTTGCAGTTTTTGAATCAACCATAATGAAAGTATTACGAAGGAAAAGCAGCTGATAATATTAAAATGCTTGTTCATTGATTGTTTAATACGTATTTGAATATTTATTGAAATTGAAGGAGTAATATAAACTGTAGATAAAAAAGATCATCTCAAAAATAAATTGTTTATGTATGCCTTTCGGTAAATCTCATTGAATTCTCAACTCCAGAGTGAGCGGGGCATGTATTTGAGTAAGCTAGTTCAATACTTTCATGTTTTAAGCTAAATATCAATTACTCTGGGGCGAAATGTTTGCAACAGTGGGCTTCATTGCGTTTCTACTAATTCACCCATCCCCCTTAGAAATTGATTAACTACAAAAAAAAGGAACTGTCTAGGAACAGTATCTGTTTATGTTGTTAGGAGGGATTGGATCAATTTGCTGTGATACTGTGCACACACAGATACAGTCGGCATCAAAGGCCACGCCCACTATGTATGTAAATATATCTAACAATGCTAACAGTAGCTGTGAGCTAAATGCTAATGTAATGCTGGCGTGTTTTAGCTTCTTTTTTAACTTTCTGTTTACTTTTCTGACATAACGCCACATCACTACAAAAACACACAACACCAGAAAACACAAAGCATTAACACTATGCAAAAAAAAAAAAAAAACTGAACAAAGACTGAAATTTAAGCTCTTAATCATTCATAATTTGTGTTTTTGACAGCTAATGCTAACAGCTTTGAGTTCTAAAAGATTCTCAAAACTAGCCAAGTTGCTATGTAGTAACTACCATCAAACAGCATTCACGCTAATCTATCCACGCAGTCACACATTCAACTTGTATGCAAATCATATTCTGAATAATTTCTAATGCCATTCTTTCAAACACACTGCAAACGGTCATCCACCTGCCACTGAATTTCAAATGATTCAATTTCATGCAATAACCTTCGAGTGAATTGCTAAACATTATTTGTGCATTATTATACAACTCATCATCTCCTTGACATTTAGGATGAAAACTACCTTTTTATTGCTCCCATATGTTATCAATGGAGCGAGGAGAGAGAAAGGACAGCTCTGCAAAGTTAACATTTACCGACTGAAGCTAACATTATTAAGGGCCACGCAATTGGTCAAGACTTGTTTTGCCGTTTAAATAGGACTGTCTGAACTTAAATATAATAGCATTAAACATAAAAACATACCATTTATGTCACTGTTGTTACAGTTGGCCTGCACAGAGTCAGCCATTGTTTCAGCTGCTTAGAATATTTACATGTACATTGTACATTTCACTTGAGAACTGTACATTTCACTTAAGAACCTATATTATAAAGGTCTATATATAGTAATGCTTGGGTTAGTTGAAGTGCGGAGTGGTCTATAAGGTGTAAGGTCCTTTCATGGTTCACAAGAGGAGGCATGACTGCACTGGTGTAGGTGGGACCCTCATTATCATACAGGAGAAGGGTTTGGACACAGCACATGGCCCAGGACTAATGAGAACACGTCCACTCACCGGAGCATACATGTGAAAGTATTATAGAATATGAATATAGTATTGTTCGCATGTAGCTGTTGTAAATCAGCTGCAGTGGTTGCTCCATTAGTACTACAGCAGGAAAATCCCTCTACAGCTAGAAAACAGTCTTCCATAGAGCAGAATGCAAACTGTTCGTGTTCAGCTCAAGGAGCAGCTACAGCTTTAAAAACAGTCAGATCTTGTGTCTATGCGTACCTATTTTCACATCATAAACTCTTTTTTTCAGTTCAAAAGTCTTTCATTTTTTGTAAGGCAGCTTTTTAAGCTTTAGTTTCAGCTACCTCTGCTCACTCAGTTTTTCCAGCTCCTCCCGACTCACAATTGTCCTGCTCGTCACTCAAAAAACTCTCAAAGAATCATGGGGGAAACACAACTGCACATGTCCAATAGCCTGTATAGCAAATAGCAAAGGGCTATTGCTAATGGCCAATATGCTCGTGAACTCCAGTGAGCAAAAGTCACTGACACTAATCACTCATAATATTTGATCAGCAGGGCTGGAGCACACACCTCTTGGCTTGAAGCAATGTGATCTCATTGGCAGCTGGACACCACATGATACTGATGCATTTCTATCTTATAGATGCAAAAATTGCGTTCTGGACCACAACTGTAGATTCTTAAAGTTATTCACGGCAAAATAGGTCAAAATATTTACTGACAGGAATTTGTGTATACATTTTCTCAGTGTTGCACAATGCACCTTTATATCAGGGTATCTTTTTTTTTTTTTTTTTTTAGACCAAGGACGTCTAATGATATCACAAATTGCCATTTTAATCTTTTTCTCAATGACTTCCTAGCTTAAACACAAACCATTGGTTTTGGGGTTAGATACAATTCAAAATGTTAACCAACTTGTGATTTGAATTATATGCTTTATTGTTGAAATTGTTCCAAACATTGTATGGTTGGGATTGTATACATTATCAAGTTGCATTCAAATGATCAATGTCATCATATGAGGAGACCAATGGCCCATGGACCCCACCTTGAGAACCACTGGCTTAACGAAACACAATATATTTCAACTGAAGGGTACTAAATGCCTGGACCTCAGATGCCACCTACTTTTGAGAACCTGAACCTTTCTCACTCTTCTCCTCCTTAAATCAAACACAATGCAATTAAATTCAACTCAAAAGCTTGTTTTCTTTGCACAAACTGACTGAAAATAGTGCCTATGGTGTGTCTTAATGCTTGGCTGAAACCAAAACAACATCTCCACTGCAGTGAAGACAGTGAGTGCTTAGGGCTGAGAGACAAGCAGACACTAAGTGGAGACATCAGCTTTTATCGCACAGATAAAACAAACAATAGTGCGTCGTAATGACCTGATCTACTCCTGATACAAGCCTTTAACACTGCCACATCTGCCTCTCAAAGTCTGGCTGCAGACTCCAGTCATCTGCACAAGTCCAAATGTGTCTGTCTGTCTGTGGTTTCTGATGAAGAATAAGCTATAAACAGAAGCTAATGACATACAGCAGTGCTTCTCAAACTGTGGTCTATGTACCATTGGTTGTTTGAGGGCTGCATAATGTGCCTTTTGCAGTTTGAGGTTAAGAGCAACTGGAGCCTATCCTAGTGACTTTGGGTCTTAGGCGGGAACACCTTGGACAATGGCCTTTTCATCACAAGGTTAAAGACAGATATAGAGATCATTCACTTTTTTATTCATTCACTAGACTAGAGGTATTTGTTTTGGAGGTGGGAGGAAGCTGAAGTAACTGAAGAGAACTGACAGAGACATGGGAAAAACATAAAAAAGGGTTTCCCCATATCTCAGAGAGATCATGGGATGTTGATGTTGGTTAAACCCATAATCTCCTCAGAGTTAGAGCTCTAACCACTCTAACCTGCTAAATTCAAATCTAAGTGTATTAATGTTAAGGTGTACTTTAATGTCCCTGTAGGGAAATATGTCTTCAGCATTTGACCCATCCTCCAATATCTTTGAGCATCTCCTGAGCAGCAGTGGATTACAGGATCACATAAATATGTCTGTATATCTCCTTTATGCTTTTGTAGGATATGCATTGTCCCAGTTCAATTATATGGTGGATGTACAAATGTGATATTATTTATGAATATTAACAAAATCCTAATCTTAACAAATTTACCCATCTTTGCAACTTCAGACTTAAACTTGGCCATTAAACCAAAGGAAATGTTCGGTGTTATAGCTGTCTTGATGTTCTTATTTTGGTGTTTTCAGCTTCAAATTGAGCCATATAATACTGCAAAATAGGAAAAATGCTCAGATGTGCTTTACATGTCTAGTATAAATATGCATTTCACTCAGACTGTGTTGAGTACTAAGCCAAATACTATATTAGAAGGTACTTAGTGCGAAAAGTTTGTACGTGAAAGACATACAGTATTGAGATGAATTGCTCTTTTCTGTCTAGTTGACATTTTATAAACCAACATTTAACATAAACTTGAAGTTAAAAAAAAAGTTTTTTTTTTTAGGAAAGGTCCAGGTCATTTTCATCACATAAGAAATTAGTTGCATTGGATTGGTGTTTCATAAAGTCCCAATAGGAGTAAGTTTAATGTTTGCAAATGAGGAATTTAAAAAAAGAAAAATACATGTCTGAATTAATTATTGATCTTGCTTTCACACATGCACATACTGTAAACTTTTCTATATGTGCATTTATTATCAAGTTTTATAATATCTTGAAACTAAACTTGTTAGCTACAACAGTATATTCATATATCTCTGTATATAGAACTGACACTCAACTTCTATGCATTAATTAAAAGTATAGTGAAGAAAAACTTGGTGAAAGATTGTAATAGATTCATTGCCAATATGGAAATTCTGCAGCTGACAATGATAATCTATGCAAACAATGTACTTTTTATGTATGACAGTTGCTAATAGTGATGCCTGATGTATGATGTGATGCCCTTAATGAATGTGTAATGAGAGAACGATAACTGCACATGTCACTAAGACCTATAGAAGTTCTACTTGTTTCTTCTGATCACCACTGCTTTCTCTTTCAAACAAATAAACTTCTTTATTTGACTGCAAAAAAAGTCCTGGCAAGCTCCTGTGCTTACATGGCGAAAAAAAGTTCTTGTGTAGTGTTGAGATTGGTTCCCCTCATTAGCTTTTGTGATGTACCAAGCTTTTTCTAGCATAATAGAGAGGCTTCAAAGTAATCATCTGGACAGCATTTTTGAAAATAGAGACATTTCAACTTTCATCTGAAAGTCATTTTCAATCTGATGGAAGTGACCTGAGACTGATTGTATTTATACTGAGTTAAGCCAACACAGTCTCACAAGAAGGCGTACATATAGCATGACACAAAAATAGCGTATTTTTAGCACAATATCAGTCCTGTTTTGCGTACTTATGTTACGCCGTACATATAGCACGATATGAAAAAGCGTAAAAATGACACGAGTTTTGGTTGAAGCCACGTGGAGACGTTTTCTTCAGGTGAAACAGGTAAGTTCAGGCATAAAGTTACTAAAATGGGTAAGATTAGGTCTGGGGCTTGGGGCAGGTTAAGATTAGATGTAGGATTTTGTTAATTTTCATAAATAAGAACACGTCTTAACAACCATCATTGAAATGAACGGGGACTGTGACGCGTACTATAATTACGCAAAAGAGCCGTAAACTCGTGCTAATCATACGCAATTTACATGTTGCGTTATGTCGTGGTATATGTACGCTTTCTTGTGAGATCGGGCTGGTTAAACCCATCCCTGAGGAAGTTCTAAACCCTAAAACCTGTTCCTAAAACGGTTTGGTGGGTCCTAAGTTTGTCTTCTGTTGGGAAGTGGCTCATGTAAAGAACTGTCTTGCGGTCTTGTGGATGTTCATAAAGGGTTCAGGATCTTTGAGGAGCTGTAGTAAAAAGTCTCCTCCACATATAGACTTGCATAGAACATAATCAAATAGTCTGAAAAAAGTTTCGTAATGATAGGACAAATCTTGACGGAGATAATTAGTCCTAAACATTGTAAAAATTTGTCAAATATATGCAGGTCGCCGACATCGGAACCGTGTGACTTTTTTAACATACAGTAATTTAAAATTGATCCACAAGGAGATGTTTGACCCCATTGCATCTATATCCTGGTAAGTACAACAGATGCGTTCTTTCTTCTCTGTGTGCATCTGTCTGCAGCAGCAGAGGGGAAGAGAAGTCATAACACTTCAAAAATAAGAATGCTGTTATAAACATGATGAAATGTAAATCTAAAAGGTAATAACTTAATTTTGTAATTTGCTTAGTTAAAATTCTAAATTAAAACACTGAAAGCAAATTATTTAAAATCTCATCTCCATCTCGTAGACCCAAACTCGTGGCTCGTCTTGTCCTTATGCATAATATAATGTTAGTTCTATGTGTATGTTGAAACAAAGCAGGACTTTAAGCTAAACACAGTTTACTGTAATTCTGTTTGACTAGCACATTCCGTCTATCTTTATTTACTTGTGAGACATAAAAACTCTAATTCTTCAAATCTAATTACCACTCTGCAGACAATGAGAAAGCATGTGGCAGCAGATACATGAGAGCGGGCCGCGGGAAGCCCTCCTCAGTGTCGCCCTAATCACCCTCTTTGGAGCAGCACAAAAGTGGCGTGTGGCGTCGTAACAAGCTCCTACTGTAACAATTGCAGCTCCCACTCCTTGTCATCACGTCTCAGAATTATCACTGCCTAAATAAAAACGTGCTCTGGGGAATGATGCCGTCTCATTTGCACATTCTTTTAGGTCACTGTCTCTTCGGTAAAATGAGACGATAGAAAACAATTAAAACAGGTGGCATGCTTGTTATGAAACAGCAGTAATGAGAAGAAAGCAATGTCAAAGCAGTAAAACATTTCCTATTGTCACGAAATTGTAAAAGCTATTAGGAACCGCTGGTATTAGCTTTAGCTTCTTTATCTTCCCAAAGGTCAGATTTTTTTGATCTCAGGGCCAAAAGTGCATGATGGGTCACCATTTTTATTTGGTATAGAACAAATTATCATAATATTAGATTTGTTTTAGCATTGTAAATAACTAGAAATAATTATGAATTAAAAAAAAAAGAAAAAAAAATATTATAGCCAAAAAAGAAAAAAAAGAATAAAAAATAAATGATAAATAAAAGCATTCTGGTATCACTTGTAATAACTAAACCTAATTTGTCTTAGCAAAGCATAAAAAAGCAGTCTAATTTTTCATGAACAAACGGTGAATTAATAGATGACAAAAGTTTTCAAGATTCAGTAACTACCAAGGAGTCAATGAAGCATTTTCATCCATTAATTAACCAGTAGTTCATGATGAATTAATCATTATTAAGGTTGTATTAAGGCTTTCTTGAGGCTAATCAAGGTGCAGTTATTATAAAGTGAACCATTATAACCATTATAGTCCTATTAATGCATGAACGAAGCTTAGTTAATAAAGAACAAATACTGTAGTTTATGAAGAATCGTTCAGTTAAAGGCTCTATTCTGATTTTTTTTTTTTTTTTTCAACATTGGAAGATTTGATAAGAGGAAGAAATAGAAGTTTCCAAGCATAATGACTTGATCCTCCTGACACGTTCCTATGCCTCACAGTGGAAGAATGTGTTGATGATTTGGGCTGCTCTTTTGAAAAGTCTGATCATTCAAACCTTTGTCATCAGAACATGCCTGGCAGGAAATCATTCTGAAACTACATTTTTGCACAGACTTGAAGCTTTGAAAGGCATGTGGTCCCAAGCTTTAGATCAGCTGCAAAACAGCAGTTTCGATGTTGAATTCAATAAAACAATGCAACATCTCAAATTGTGTTGCATGTAAGTTCCACTTGGAACCTGATTCAGATCTGATCATGTCAAATGTGACTTTTTATTTTATTTTTCCAATTGATCTTTAGCATTTATCAGGACTGCAGTTAATCTTTTAAGGTGAACTGTGTGTTTTTAAATGTGTGTTTTTAAAGATGAAAAATCATCTACACAATTCAGTATCAAGTTCAAACCACACTTTAGAATATTGTCAAATGTATTCAAGTTACACAGTGCACTATTAAGATACAATTTGTGTGCAAATTGAAATAGTTTTGAATAGGGCTGGGCAATATGTGATAAAAATCGAATCATGAGCTCACTGTTGTGACAATCTGTTTTTTTGGTGAAATTGTCAAATCATGATTTCCCATTTCTCTATTTAATTCATCTGTTTGTTAAAATACAGACAATTATTCCCAACCTACTTCTCTTTGCCTCAGAGTTGCTGAGTTTGTTTCTTTATAATAAATTTGGCGTCCGTTTTTAATACTTTTATGAATTTTGAAGGTCGTGTGTTGAGGTCTTTTGTGCTGCAGTTTCAAGTCAAGTTCCAGGTGAATTTTAGCAAATTTTCATTTACAAATGAAACATGGATTTTAGCATATTTTCAAAAGCTGTTATTAGTCTTAGAAATGCCACACATAATGTTTTAATTAACTGATTATTTGAACCCTTTGAATAACTTTATTTATGGGTTGAGGTTGCTTGTGCTGTTTTTTGAAAGCTTTATAATGTTTTTCTCATTAAATCTGGCAACACTGGTCAGTCTTTGTTCTGCTCAGAGTGAGTGACAACTGGATTTAACCAATCACAGTAAAATAGGAACTTTTGGATGATTGTATTTACCTCAAGGGCAAAAGACAATAGTCTACAAGAATTGTTTGTGATAAAATCGAAATCGTGATCTGTCTCCAGAAAAATCGTGATAATTTTTTTTGCCATATCGCCCAGCCCTAGTTTTGAATCACACAACATTTAAAATCAGTGTGCTGTGAAGCACTTTTCAAAACTTTCAGAACTCACTGATAATTATGTGTCAGACTAGATTCTAGGAAGTCAATCTCAATATGGGCAAAACCTTTACTTTATGTTAGTTTATCAAATCAAAAATCAACAAATCCATTTACAACAATAATAAGTAGAGGGCTTTATGAAGGTGTAGAAGTGTACCCACTCCAAGTGCCCTCACTTCACTGTACAGGACATCTCTATCTGATTACATCCTATTGTAAAACTTTATTGTACGTATATAAACATCGTCACGCTAATACAAAGTTGTCAGTCACCCCCGTAAAAAGAGACGTCAACCTTGAGACAGTGGCCGCTCCGGCGACGAGGACATTAACGCGCGTAGCTCCGATAAACCGCGGGGAACTTTTTTACTACGCCATGTAATTAAATTCTTCCGGTGCAAAATAAAGATAAGGATTCCATTAGGCTCCTAAAACATTCCCAGGATAATGGATTTTGCCGGTTGATGGAGCAGCTCAGAGCGGGGACAGGTGGGATTTACGCCGGGAAAAAGAAGTCAACGCAACCGAACCCCGCACGACATTTGATGCACCGTTGGCACCGGAGGCAAATGAGATTACGGCCAAAGTCGGGGAATAAAATTGACTCTCTCCTTGACAGATTTAGAGATCCCGGCTGGATAGAGAACAGGGCAAACGGCAGTAAAAGCCATCATCTGTGAGGTGAATTACACTGCTGTGGACTGGCTTGTTTGGTTTGGGGAATTTCCACGCCACGTACTGTTTTTTTATTTAAACGTTCTTGTAGAATGCGCCGCTTATCATCCGTTTGTTAATCAGAAAGTCTGCCAGTGCGTCCCTGGATCTGTTGTTTGAGAATCACACCTTGTATTAATCTCCATACATCACACTGATTGAAAGAGTATGGGTTTTCTGTTAGCAGGTAGATACAATGTGTAAATAAAATGTGTTTTTGTCTATCTCAATTCTTGTTTAATACAACCACAGAAAATGTGACACGTTTTCAATTTGAAACTAAACTCTAAATACATTTTGGGCAGTTAAGGTGTTTGAATAGCATTATCTACTGTTCTGAGTCACGTTTGGCAATTTTAGTGCAGACTAAGCACGTTTCAGGTCAAAATGGTCACCAAACTGGCTGTGTCTCACTGCAAAGGGCAGTGTCCTTAGACTTTATGTGACGTCAGCTTGTATTGTCCACTCAAAAAGGAGAACTAATTGCAGACGCTAATTGCTGTCAAACTAATCACACTGCTACTCTCTTCTTTAAGCCCCGCCTTCGCCTGTTTCCCAATGCTTTTGAGTCCCCAACATCTAATAATGCACCCTTCAAATCAAATCAAATCAATCAATTTTTGTGTAGCCAAAATCACAACATCTGTAAGGACTTTCCAAGATTAATAATTTAGCAAACACGAATAGTGGAAAATAAAAATAAAACAATACACTTTCAAGAACATAATAAACAGTCAGAAGCAGTGATTGATCAAGCATATCAAAGCAGATTATTAGCAGAGCAAATGAATAATTGTCCAGAAAATCCCCTGTCCTTAGACCCTCCTTCTCGGCAAAAACTCAAGGGGGAAAAAGAGAAACCTCGATGAGAACCACAGTGAAGAAGAGATCCACTCCCATGGACGGACAGGCTGTAGATGTAACTAAGGCTAACGCAGGTCTAACTGCAGATAGAGTTTAAGTCTGTAGAGCCCGATTCCATAAGCAGAGGAAAACGACTCGTCTAGCAGGACCAGGACAGGCCAATCCTGTGAGGAGGTGGGGCCGATGTCTAGAAAGAGGACGGGGTCTGGCATCAGTGGTTCGGCCCTCGTCACTGTAACATAGGGAAGGGAACATACCCTTTTGTTCACCAAAATGTGAAGTTTGTTTATTTTGTTGTTGTTATAGCTTCTGTTGGTATTAACTTGGCTTACACCAGATTGATATGTGCATCACTCTGAATTGAGTTCTACACATTATTTGGAATGTAACAACGAAAAGTCAAAACGTACGATAAGCACATTTTCATGCCTTTTTTACGTCAATTTGTTATGAAAAGCCAAAACGTAAAATAACCATGAATTTTGGTTGAAGCCACGTGGCAACATTTTCTTTGGGTTTAACAGCTTTAGTTTTAAGTTATCCCGAGCTCTAAAAAGTAGTTAAGATTTACTTGTCACAAATATCACAAGAATCCAAACTGGTCAAGCCAGTTTACCACCAGACTGAAATCCACAGATTATCTTGTCTAAACTTAAGTTGAACAACCTATGAAATGTTCTAAAATGAAAGTAAATTGTGGATAGCTTAGTTTATTATTATTTAACCCAAAAGAACAAAATATTGACAGATCTTCCAAGTACCACCAGAAACAGTCTATGTACCTCAGCTTGAGTTTGTGCATTAGTTTAGTGCACCAAAAACATCTAAATGATAAAAGTCTATTCTTGGTGCATCGAGACGATAAGAATTGAGTGTAAATGTAAAAAAAAATCTCTGTGATATGAATATTTCGAATTCTGAAACATTTAAATAATGTGTTTGGAAAAACTTTTCACATCTTTCGAAAACCAGAGTGAGTGCTAGACGGGACACCGGTAACTCATTTTCACTCACAAAACTGTTTTTTGATTTAAGCGTTCTTGTAGAATGCGCCGCTTATCATCAGTTTGTTGAATCAGAAAGTCTGGCTGCGGCGTCCTTGGATCTGTTGTTTGTGAATCACACCTTGTATTAATCTCCATACATCACACTGCATGAAAGAGTATGGATTTTTCTGCTGGCTGTGTAGATACAACGTGATTTGTGTGTATTGTGGTTTACTGGAGAGAATCTAGTCACATTCATCCACATTATGTCAAAGGCGTATGAATAATAAAAGGTGTATTTATGAATATTGAAGAGAAAGCAGTGAGGTGTAAATACAGTCAGTCTTAACATTCTATACAAGGTTTTCATTGATAAGCCAGAAATAATTATGTGCTGCTGTGTCATTTCATTATCAAGCATAAAGAAAGACCATATTTACTACACTAAGTCAGGTTTACAAACACTGTGATGTTCCTAGGTTCACTCAAACACAGTTAAGGACATTGTTAATCAAGATTTTTCATATCATTAATAAATGTTATCTTTTAGCAATAAAGTTTTACTTCCTGAATATAAATGATGACATCACATTAGGAGGCGACAGAGGAACCATGGGACAGATTTTTTTTTTTTCAATTGACAAATGAAAATACACAGAAATACATTTATTTTGTGATGCCATCAGTTTAGAATTCAGACTTTTCTTGTTCTCTTATAAAGGTTATGTGCCGTCATTAATTAGTTATTATAATAACTCACTGATTGATATTTAATTTGAAAAATGCTCCTAAACATTCTGATTGAGTGGCAAAATTGTGGCAACACAATGGAGAATATAGAGTTTACGGACTCATTTTCATCACTGGGGTTTTTTGTTTTACCCAAATTAATTTTTAAGGGGTAAAATGAAAACTAACATTAGTTTTCCGTTGTCATGGCAACACTGTAGAGCAGGGTGGCACACTGGTCAGCCCTGCTCTTCTTGGACATATGTATATATATATATATATATATATATATATATATATATATATATATATATATATATATATATATATATATATTTTTTTTTTTTTTATATATATATATATATTTTTTTTTTTTTTTTTTTCTGGATTATAAGCAGCTACTTTTTTCATGACCTTTGAACTCTGCAGCTTATAAGGCAATGCAGCAAATTATAGATTCTCATAGACTTACTATCAACAAGTGCGGCCTATATATGTACTTTATAATTTTTCTTACTTAAATCTAGTGGGTGCAGCTTATATTCAGGCGCACTCAATAGGGAAGCAATTACAGTATATCATATCAACATCAAAAGCAATTTTCTGTATTTTGGTGTGATTTAGTTGTGATATTCTTCTTAATGTGATGTAATTTTGCTAAAATTAGAAAGACATGAGGCATGGGACCCCCATAGAGACCTGATTAAAGGGAACACGCCTCAGATGCCCTCTTTAGCGCTGCCCCTGTAAAACTGGGCTTTAGGAGTTTTAGTCAGACTGACACATAATTGTGGAACCTGCTAAACTTCATACCAAGTATTTATTTTGTGGAATTGCAAATTTTGTGTTTTGAAAGTTGCACCTTAGCCATTTTGCAGCAATGTTTTCATACATTTTTTGATCACTACATGTAAATATATTAAAATATATTTTTCTCAGTGTGGATACTTTCAATAAGAAAAGTTGTCTGACTCTATAATGACATATTTCATGTCATGTTGTTCTGACTATTTGGTTTATTTGTTAACACATTTTTCAGCTTTTTGCATATCAAACCAGAAATGTAATATTTTTCCTTATGAGTTTTTTTATTTTTTTAACAACACTAACACTGCATACCAGGACCTGACAGTGATGCTCGATCAGGACTACTAAACCCATCCTGCCAACAGTGCAAATGAATGTACTCCATGAGCAAACATAACTGGCATAGCAATTAGACCTCTACAAATGCAAATGAGGAAACGTGCTTGTTTAATGCACGCACAAACCTTGCAAGCTCTGCACAAGTATGTCGAGACTATGTATTCTTCTCGTGTTCCCATGACGGTAAACACATAAACATTTATAATACGCAAGACATGAAGTGCCTTTTTCTCACAAGGGAGGCTGTTCGTTGTTGTGCTAGCTACATGTGTTTCCGTAATTTATTTCATGGTCAACACATTTCACATAATTCAACTGCAGATTCCAGTCATTGTAGTATGACTAGTTTCAATCAGAGGTATGAAGAATACTGAGCTTTGTAGCATTTCTAATACGGCATGTTTGTAAATGCAAATTCTGTAAATATTTTGCACATGAAAAAGACTTTTCAGGTAGAGAGCCCATTGCCTGCTTTTTGTATTATTGTTCCTGTAATAATTCTCTCAAAATAGTGACAGACCTGTTTGTTGGAAAAGTTACACAGTGCACCTTAAAATGACCCAATAATTGTGCTTTCTTTTGAAGAAAATGTAATCAAAACACTACAAAATGGCAAATTAAATATTGGGAACTGGTAATTTTTCAAGGCACACCTGGCAGTATCTCAAGGCATGCAAGTGTTCCCCGGCACACTGGTTGAAAAACACTGGTCTAGCTGCAGTTCTCATTTAGATTCCAAGCGTTATGAATATTTATCGTAATAGGTCAAGGGAGAAATGTTTAATTAAACATGATGAAAAGAATCTACAATTTCAAAAAAGAAAAAAAAAGTATTTCAAATTGCATATTTTGTGCAATCACATTGCAGCAGGGTAGGTTGAGAGGGGCTCAAAGACGATAGTGCCTGAATCAAGCAAAGCAACGATGCCCATGGACGTGTTTCTGCTGCTATTGTCGGTTCTGTTTTATAAGAAATAGAAGGGATTTCTTTTTGGAAAGATGAATGACACTTGTTCTATCCACATACACATTGAATACACCATGCAATTCTTTGCTGTGATTGGATAAGCAAAAACTAAGGAAGGAACTAGTCACCCAATCAGCTCGAAGTATTTCATTAAATGGTCCCATGCTCTGAACGCTTTCAGCAAAGGAGGTTCCAAATGGATAGTCTGGAAAAACTCAATTCAATTCAACTCAACTCAACTCAACTCAACATACTGTATATCCAACTTAGTTTACATGAAGACTAAACATTCAGTTTTTTGTTGTTGTTGTTTTGGTAATTGCTATTTAAATTTTAATTTCATTGTGAATAATCTTGAAGCTCTAAAAAAACAAATTTTAGCTTGGTTATGTATTTTTTTAAATGTACATTATTTAAAAAATATATAAAAATTCTATCCAAAATGGTGTACCCCAAGGCTAAGTTTTTCACCCATAGCTCTACTAATGACTATTAGTCAGATACCACACTGGATGCTTTGTAAGTCGATTTTTAGATTACATCTTCAGATAACTCTGCACATGTTTGTCCTCATTCTTCTGCTCATAACAGAAAAAAAGTCCCTTGCTATATTAATACCAGCATATCCTGCGACGTGTATTAGTCCTCATCGATTGGTGTGTCAGCGCGGTAGATACAATCTGAATATGAGCGCTTAAGTCGGCTGGAGTCTCCTGGTCCCCGAGCAATAACATGTGGAGGTCAGACACAGCACTCCGGTCGATTCCACAATAAAAGTGTCCTCGCGCCACACGGGGAATTCTGAGACAAACTATAAAGACACTATATTAAATATTTAAGCTGCGCAGGACACTCAGGGCTTAGGAAAGGCCCCATCCATCACTTGACTACTGCTGCTGCATGTACACACAACTACAGTATATGCTGTTCAAGAGTTCAGTCCTGGCATACATTCTAGTGGAGTTCTTTTTATGTGTTTCTTATCATTTTAGCAGTATTATGACAAGACCTGGGTGATCTGTTGAGGGAAAAAAAGTATGTAGACTCAAAAACTAAATAACTGACAGTTGGATAAAACAGAATCATAATCTCTCTTTTTTTTTTCTCTCTTTTTTATTAATTGGACTGCCCTGAATAAAACATTTTCCCAATGTTTGTTATTTTGTACTTCTTTAGCTGGTTTATTGGCAACACTTTGAGAAAAATAAAGTTAACTATGGTAAAAATGTCAAAGTTAGCCAGTCGTATATTCAAAGGGTTTTAGGTTTTTTGGGGGGTATTGCATGGTCGAAGTACGTCTAAGTCTGCAAAGACAGGAAATCTCAATAACGGGAAATAACTATATAACTAACTAGTAAATAACTAGTAGTTTGATTCTGCACAAACATGTACAAATGACACATCTGTGTCGCTTGCAAAAAAAAAAAAAAAAAAATGCACAGAATACTACATACTGTCAGGGTCTGCTCCAGTCCATGTGTCTCATTTTCGTGCAGACTTCACGCGCGGGAGGCATAAACCAAGCTTCACAGCAATGTGTTATCCAAGACAAAAGGCACAGGAGAGAACGCTGATGGCAGGTTATAGCATAAGTACTAAACTACACCTTTAGTCGCTGGGCAGGTTGGTTGAAAAAAAAACCCCACTTGATTAGCTTGTCAGTTCAGTGATCCAACCATTGCTGAAAATTCTAGGTGGCTAAAGTCAAGAATTGGTTCTTGTCATCCTTCATGCATCACTAAAGTCGTCAATAGAGTTTTGATGATATTTTAAACCAGATCTGCCTCTCCACAAGCTCAAGAGGCTGAATAGCCATTCTTATAAGAAATTGTTTGTTGTGTTACTACTTTGTCGTCACTTTACCTCTGTTATGACTTTATTGTCTGATCATTGTAAGGTTCAACTCGTCGTGAGGAACTTTACAACAGCCAATCAGAGCCGTCAGACAGTGCCTTACTTTAATGCCAAGTCAAGATTCGTAAAATCTACAAAACTAGTCAAAGTCTGTATAAACTGTTTTCATTACAAAATCCACTTACAATGTCTCAATCAGCTCCGGTCTCCTGTGGTTTTTTACAAGCAAAGCTTCAATCATTTAATCATGTTGTTGCTTTTTATAATTTACAGAACATAGGAAGGTAACTCACGCTACAGCCCAGTCTCTGATTAAAACAGATATACAACAAAATGTCAAAAATGTGCAGTATTTTTTTTTTTTTTTTTATGTCTACATGCTACGAAAAGCCAAAACATAAATAACTGAGAGTTTTTTTGAAGCCACGTGGCGACACTTGCTTTGGGTGTAACAGGTATCTTAATCCAAACCCAAACCCCAGTCCTAAATTTACTCATTTTAGTCACTTGAAACCTAAACTTACCCATTAGACCCAAAAAAAAGTGTTTGGCTTTAAGCAAAGTTGGTGGTTATTTTACATTCTGGATTTTTGTTACAACATTACGTTGTATAACTAGGTTTTCTTCTGAGACTATGTCTGTTTACTTAAATTCCAACACCACATTGTCCTCAACATGGCAAGCATGACAATTAATCAAGCAAAATGTCCTCACTACAATATGCTGCACTTTTTTGACGCTTCAAAAGTGGCAGACATTTTTAAATCTTCTAGTGTGCAGCCAGCTATATCCACCATTTCATATCCATGACAATACAAAACACTGTTCAGTGAGCTTATCTTAAATGTCTTAACCGCTACATGAATATGCAAAGTCATTGTGAATCATTTTTTCTCAAATCCAATTAAAATATTTCAATGACTTGTATTTTCATCACCGTGATTATACAAAATCTGTCAGAGAAAACAGAAGGCTTTTTGTGTGGGAGCATTCCGTTAGCAGAATGCAGGTGGAGCACAAACAGATGCATCATTCATACTCTCATCCTGGACATTTTAATCAAACACATTCAATTCTAAAGGTCTTTTCTCAGAACGGCTTTTGAGGCATAAACAGGTGTACAATGCGTCAGGAGCAGAGACGGAATTCAGCTGAAGACCTTAAAATGAGTATTTCAAAAACAAAGTCAAGGTCGAACATGACTAATTCAGAACTAAGGATGGTTATTTAGTCTTTTCATTAACGTTTTGTTCTCTTAGTATTCTGTATAACAGTGAGAGTACTGAACATTTTTGTATGCAACATTTATTTACATAAATTTACATGTAAACTTTAATAACCCTTGCAACATCTGAGTGTTGTTTTTTTGTTGTTGTTTTTTTTAACAGCCATCACACAGGGATAATAAAGGTCTAATAATATTGTTTTTACCAGACTTCATAACTTCCTTTTGCTTCATTCGACTCTCGAGTCGGACCATATCAACATCTCACGATCTCTCTGGGTGGAGTTTGCATGTTCTCCCCGTGTCACCGTGGGTTTTCTCTGGGTTCTCCTGTTTCCTCCAAAAACATACATGCTAGGTTAATTGGGCATCACTGTAAAATGTCCCTTGTGATTGAATGTGAGAGTCAATGTTTGTCTGTCTAACCCTGCACAAATTGGCAACTGTCCAGGGTGGTCAACCGCTAAGGTCCAAAGTTCCTGGGATAGGCTCCAGTCACATGTGACCCCTAACGGGATTAAGCAGTAGAAAATGAATGAATAAGTAACCTGAGCTGTGGCAGTGTAAATGTGGCTCTTTGTTATGTTCTTGTGTTTCATCAATCAGATTGATCAGACAACACAACATTAAAGGACGTCTGACTTTGGTGAATAG
The DNA here is from genome assembly GCA_038363315.1 of Mugilogobius chulae. Classification (NCBI taxonomy): domain Eukaryota; kingdom Metazoa; phylum Chordata; class Actinopteri; order Gobiiformes; family Gobiidae; genus Mugilogobius; species Mugilogobius chulae. The sequence continues at coordinate 12,768,301 of CM076406.1, read as the reverse complement.
GTTGATTTCAGATGACATTATAAACATTCTTCAAGCCAATGGTATTTCAATCAGGTAGAGGGCAGGTTTACAGTATTTTTGTTATGCAAACGCGCAATGGGTTAAGTCATCCTAGAATCACCACTTCTAGCTAAATATTTTTTTGAATTACTTCATAGCAAACAATGGGGAAAGTGCCTTGTGGCCTCTACCTGGTTTGTAACTGACAAGAATTCTAGAATGTGAAACCCACATATTACATGAGGCAAAAATTTGGGGGAAATTGTAGACGTGACATGGAACATTCAATTTACATAGGCATAGGACACAGAACAGCCTTTTTATGCACACAATGTCTTACATAGCTATTTGACTGTCTCGAACTCAGTACCTATAAGAGTTCTCTGTGACAAGGTTCAGCTCTTGCGGTTTAGTGGTAAAATATAAGTGCGGCAGCTTTATACTTCTTTAGCTTCACTGACAGGATACAACAGCAAGTAATTGGTTGGAAAGTGGAAAATATGTGTCAACCTTAGAAGTCACAACAAAGCAGACAATTCACCAGCGTCTTGCATTGCAGTTCTGTCTACAAAGCCACGCTGACAGTTTTCTACAGGAGAGAATGAAAAATGTAACCGTATAACTACATCTTGATTATTAAATAATTAACTTAATGAAGTATGAACAAAAACTTTCTGAAGATGGTTAATTCTCTATATTATCACAATGAAAAACATGCTTTATGACAATCTTTCTGGACACATTTTTTATTATGTACTTTAAAACAATAACAACAAATAAAAAAACAAAACACACACAATATTTGGGCATGGAAAAAGTCAGCCGTCAGCATTATGATGAGCAGTAGTTTACACTTGGTAACTACTTAGACTATACATGGTAATCTTAGGGATTGCTTTTGTAGCTAGTAGCAGAGAATTAGTTATCCAACACAGTCTCATCGAAATGCATACTGAATATATTTACCACGATATAGTGGATAGCTCTCGCCTTACAGCAAGAAGGTTGCGGGTTCGACTCCTGCTTGGCCTGGGCCTTTTGTGTGAAGTTTGCATGTTCCTCCACATGTCTTGGTGTTTTTTTTTTTTTTTTTTCAGGCACTCTGGTTTCCCCATCAACCAATAACACGCAGGTTAGGAAGCACTTGGTGGTGGTTGGAGTTTGAGGCGCCAGGTGCTGAGCTGCCCGGGGTTGCTGTGAAGTGCTTTGTAACTTTGTTCTGTGAAAAGTGCAATACAAATAAAGCTTGCTTGCTTACTTACTTGTTTTTGGCGTATATGAGCATGTTTCTAGCCCTTTTGTGTGCTACTTATACATTGTCTCTATGTCATGTTTTTATGGTTGACATACGTCAAATATAGACAGCTTTTTTCTTTTTTTTCGTTTTTCGTGTTTTTTTTGGTTGAAGGCAAGTGGGGACATTTTCTTTAGGTAAACAACTAAGTTTAGGTCTGGACCCTGGGGTTGGTGATGATTAGGATCAGAATTTTGTTAAAATTTATAAATAACAGTCACCATAGAAATGAACTAGAGCATGCAAAAATTGACAAATTACGTGGCACGCAGTACATACATCACCCGGCCCAAAAAAGCACTAAAACAGTTCAAAAGTGTGTCAATAGTTTGTGCTGGTTTGTGCCATAAAAAGTTTTGTTTGTGCTTTATATTTTAAACTCGTGGAAATCAAAGCAAAACAACAATTGTGATTTCCACAAGTTTTCCTTGTTTGTTTTTTTTGTTGTTTTGTTTTTTTTTTCTAAGTTTTTATCCCCCTGCTGCTAACAGCTGACTGGAAGTGGTACAATGAAACTTTTTATGACACAAACCAGCTTGACGAGGGCTGTTTTTTAAAGCCTGATGAGGGAATGGGTGAACCTAATTTGACCTATAAAAGAAATATTATTATCTCAAAAACTAAGGCAGCACAAACAAAACTTTTTTGCAACACAAGCGAAGCACAAACAATTTACATTGTTTTTGTGTATATGTGCATTTGATGGGGGACTAACTTCATGGAGGTAATTTTATGCAATGCAAGCTTACTTTGAGTGAAAAGACACATTTTTATCATTTATTTGCTCCAACAAAGACACACTGTATAAATGACAAAAACTTAGACCTCAAGTTATGGAAATGGGTAAGTTTAGGACTGGGGCTTGGGATAGGTTAAGATTTACCTTTAAAAACCCAAAGAAAACACATTATATACTATTTACCTTTACAGAAAGAACCATAAAAGCAATTTCTTTGCACAGCCATCCAACGCAGCCATCATTAATATTGGAAACGACACAAAACAGAACACAATCTTTAACTCCAAATCAGGCGCGTCAATAGGATATGAATAACTATGTGGAAATTGCCGTCTGAAAGCTAGCTCGGCGCTAATTTCCCCTGTCATCGCAAACCAGCCAATTACACCTCCGCATCTCCACATACTCCGCTTTAAAAAGGTTAGATTGCTTTTGATACATGATATTCCTTTTGCAATTATCGGCCCCATTATCACAGGAAAGATGTGTTTATAATGTTTATCTTTAAATGTCCTCAAACAAACAAGATGATTACCCACAGCGGCTGACGGCTCTTTCAATCTATCTGGCCCGTAGATGGGAATAATATGAAGTTGCATTGAGAGTCGGCGATCAATGGGGTAATGATGGGAAATTGTCGGCGGATGCGTCAGACCTGTAATTATGTGTTTATGTAATTGAAATGCTAAGTGTATGGTTAATGGAGGTCCTCTGTTATTCACCTAATGCTAAACGGTTGTGTAAGAAGCACTTTATTCATAATCAAACGGGATACGAAGATATAAAGGCCGAAAAGAAGGGCAATTACGCAGCGACGGTGTAAGAATTTGGATTTTGCTCGGTGAAAGGGGAGGTGATGATGGTTGATATTTGATCTTGGGAAGGTTTCTGTGGTTTAGCTCGGTCACGATTGTTGATTTTGTTGCAGTGATTCGATTGCACAAATCCAAACTCTATTTTTGAGTGATGTTTTGTATCTTTGAGGAAGTCACATGCATGATTGAATTTAAAAAATATCTAGTCATTTTTTGTTCGTTTTTGAGCAAAGCATTCTTTAGAACTTACTATTGTTGTAGACCTGATTATTATCACTACAAACCATTTTGAGCTCACAGTTTGGGCCTAAATTCGTGCCTTTGATCTAGTGGTATGTGTAAGAGCCAGACCTGGGCAATGCATGAAAAATATATTAAATACACTAAAGTACGTAGGTTGGTCCACACATACTGTATTTGCTTTAGTTCATTTGGGACTATTTGATGAGACTCCTTCTCAGATTCTCAAGAGTTTGGGAACTCTTCACAAGAATAGATCTGACAGAGTCATGTTAACCCTTTAGATGCCTTTTTGTTGTTGTTGTTTTTGCTGTTGTTTTTTTTTTTTGGAAATCCAGTCTAGTAAATGTGGAAACAGTATAACCTATTCTTCAGCTATTCTACATCCTATAGAATTGAAACTGATATCTCTAAGTGTTATTTTATACAACCTCCGGTAGTGTTGAATAGTGAATTTTCCAAGCCTGAAATGACTTGTTGTAGAATTGCTACTTCAGCACCTAAAGGGTTAACATTGTGAATATTTATATTATGCTCCTTGAAATCATTTTGTTTACGTCATCTGCTCACAAACACACGGTTACAAATGTGTCCGTTTTGTGATATGACATAGAATCCAAAAGCCATTTTAACCCCACAAATATTCACCACACTTTGTTTGAGCAATTTATTACTACATGCTTTGCATGTTGGAGAAGGCTAGCTTTTTTTTTTTTTCCTGTATGTGAAAAAGGCTCCTCTTCTCAGCAAGACTTTCCTGGTCAAATAAAGGTCAGTAAGGCAAAAGACCTGCTGATTGAAAGTTCTGTCTGCTTTTTACTAGGTTCTAAAATGAAATCCAAATGAATAAAAAAAAATAATAAATTAATAAATAAAATCTATAAATCAATAAAATCTAAAACTGAGCAATATGGACATCAACTCTCATTACAATTGTACTTTGAAATAGGACATGTATTAGTTTGTATTAATGTATATTATGTGTATAAAAAGTGGTGTTGGTAACTTTCTCCACAATTCTATGGAAATACAAATGTGAAAAGAATTCTGACAAAAGGAATTTGCAGTTCATTTTGTGGACATACAAGTTGACTCAAAGCAAAGTTACAAATGTGTACTATATAATTAATGCCACAAAGACATCTCAACTTTATTTTAAGTCTAAAAGTTACATCTTAAGCAATTATAAAAGATTATTTGAAGTCGTAGCTGTAGTCTTCATGAACACCATTTAAGTCTCAATTGCCTAATTTAGAGAAAAGAAGTAGTTGACCTGAAATACTTGCTGTGCCGCTTTAACAACTCACGTCCTTCTGTAAAAAAAACTGCTCCGCCATCGATCGCTCTCCGGTGAAGAATAGCTGCTCACTTGTGCTTTCTTGATCTCAAAATGTCTAACAATGAGCGCTAGTAAAAGGACTATACAAGAAAAAAAAAGTCACTTCACAGCACTAGCCACTCCGGAGCGGTAACAGCCAAAGACGCCCCTCTGACCCAGACAAACCACTTAAGAACAAAAAAATCTGAGCAATGTCTGAAAGTGAAACTGGAATGTTCTTGAAGGAGAAATAAAAGATGAATGCTCAGGCTGCATATTAGACGAGAGGGAGGAAATGTAAACGCCACTGCTAGCTCTGTTTAAGATGAAAAAAATAAAATGTAGCAGTCAGAGCAGGCCTGGTTATTACTGGGGCTTGGAGAAATTGACTTTGAATACATGTGAGAAAGCAGAAAGTGAAAAAAAAAAAGCCGAAAATTATTATTTAAGTAGTTTAATTTTCAAATCAAAAACATGAAAAGAGTCAGGGTTTCTCAGAAGAGCTGTTGTCGAGTCGGAATTCAGAAATCGCAAGTGCAGAATTTCAACCAGGAGCCAATGCAAACTTTGAAATGTATTCATCACAGACTGTTATGAAGACATGCAACAACATTACTTTAAGACTTTTTGGAAAGAGAGTTGTGTCTGTGTGCAGTGGTAGAAGTCAGTTTTACTTCATGCAAACCTGTACTAAAGTTGTTAGTCACCTCCAAAAATCCTTGGATATGAAACGATTATTTTATCTTGCAGCTGATGCTTAAGTACTCTTGATTTACCCCTAGCCCTATCCCCTTACTTGTTTGTACTAATGATTACTTAATAAATTAAGATTTAGAAGTAAAACACCAAAGGTTCAATACTGTCATGCTGCCACTTTCCAACATTAAAAAAAGTTAAAGCAGAACTAACATTTTTACCGCAACGTTCCTTGCCCTCCCCTTTCTCAACATATTCCTGAACTAATATTTCTCTCATGAGAAATCCTTCTTCCGGTTTCTTAGAATTTTTATTTTACTTATGATTATTGTATTCAGCAGGTGCAGTTTTGAGATATAGATATGGACTGCATGCATTCCTAAGATCACTCGAACCACAGAATCAAAAAACTAACATCAAATAGCTAATTTAACTGCTTTAGTTCTTTTCAATTATTTAGTCATAATTTTTCTACTTTCAATGGGGGTTTCCTGTTGGGGTTAAATGGTGCTACCTTATTCTTATTCACATAGAGTGAGCCGCTATGTGCATTAGGGCCGTCGAAGCACATACAAGCTGCAGTTGCTTTAAGTTTTTGCATTTTTCAATCTAATGTATTGACTCTTGTGAAAAGTAAAAAAATGAGTGCTTGGGCCTCTGGATTCGGGGGTGACGATTGCATGTGGATAAGATAGATACAGGATACCGTCACAAGAACAGCGAAATCGCTCGTTTCTATTGTCGTACACACCATGGAATGGATATAGATTAACTTTTTAGCCCTTGAATGATGAAACAAACCCTCGGCAGTTAGTTTCTTCTACTTGTTAGCCACTGTTGCGACCCCCTTGAATGTTCCCGAAGAATCTCTAATGTCCACAACAGAGAAAGAAGTAGAGGTGCGAAACAGATCACAACGTGGACGTTTTTTAAACTATTGTGACTTTTTTATAATATTTTGTTATCTAATAATACATACGAATACATCAGNTTTACAAACATGGATCAGGACGTCTGAACTCACACTTAGTATCCCTTTTACGTGTCCTGTGTCCTGGGACAGTGAATGAAATGATCTGCAGTGTCCAGGGCCGGAGTGGGACTCATTTCAGCCCGGGAAAAATTTTAATGGACCAGCCCTTTGACAAATAAAAATGTAACAGTGTGGGCTCAAGCCGTTTTATCACCCTAGGCGAGATTTCAAATCACGCCCCTGATAGATAACCACTCTCTTGAAATACATTTTAATTTAATTAAACAGACAGACCCTCAGACCCATAAGCCTGTAAATACAAATATATTTAAATCTAACAAGGTTCAGGTGTAATCCAGAGGGGTCTTGGGAATTGTCCTACCTGGAGAATTTTTATAAAATCAATGCAATTTCCTGTGTTTGGTGAGTTTAGATGTGATGATCCTATTGTGTGATGTCATTTTTATATAATTAAAAAGACATGAGGCAGTTAAATAAACAAAAGTACAAATAGGGTCCCTACATTGAGGCCAGATTTAGGGGGCCCAAGCCCCAAAAGCCCTTAGCTCCGCCCCTGTAAAACTGTGCTTTAGGAGCGTCAGGCAGACTGACTCGACCTGACAGGACTGTCCTGTGTGATCAGAGCAGAGAAAACACGACAGCTGCTGCTTTTGTAAGGTTAGTGTATGTTTTATGTCACATTCAGGCAAAAGTAAAAGTTGTAAAGACCACTTCAAACATTTCCGCGGTGCGCCGTTGTGCGCGATTTTCTCAGCTGTTATTTAAACACGTTATCTTTCACTGTACATTTTGGGCCTTTTCTCCGTGAATATAAGGCTGATTTGCACAAACTATGGATCACTATGAAGCTCTAGTTTCACAGAATATCACTGGGAGTTGAAATGTGTCTCAAAGAAACGATCTGTCTGTTAAATAGCTCTGATGTGACGCTGCCCTGACAGTCGCACGCAGCTTCTTGAGGGAGGGAGAGGGAGAGAGAGAGAGAGAGAGAGAGAGAGAGAGAGAGAGAGAGAGAGAGAAGCGATCTTAAGACAGCGCATCTGAAATTCAGAGGCACTGCGCGGCCGTTCTAGGCTCTATACATTTGAGACTATTTAATTTTGGTTTAAAAAAAAAATTGTGTCTGATTTTTCAGCGTGAGAAATGTCATGTGTGGCGTGAGAGCGTGTGAAGGAGGTGAATTGCGTGTGTCACACGGTCATTGCGTGAGAGTTGAGAGCCCTGGACAGGCTGTAGATGTAACTAAGGCTAACACAGGTCTAACTGCAGATAGAGTTTAAGTCTGTAGAGCCAGAGTCCATAAGCAGAGGGAAACGACTCGTCTAGCAGGAGCAGGACAGGCCAATCCTGTGAGGAGGTGGGCCGATGTCTAGAAAGAGGACGGGGTCTGGCATCAGTGGTTTGGCCCTCGTCACTGTAACATAGGGAAGGGAACATACCCTTTTGTTCACCAAAATGTGAAGTTTGTTTATTTTGTTGTTGTTATAGCTTCTGTTGGTATTAACTTGGCTTACACCAGATTGATATGTGCATCACTCTGAATTGAGTTCTACACATTATTTGGAATGTAACAACGAAATGTCAAAACGTACGATAAGCACATTTTCACGCTTTTTTTTTACGTCAATTTGTTATGAAAAGCCAAAATGTAAAATAACCATGAATTTTGGTTGAAGCCACGTGGCGACACTTTCTTTGGGTTTAACAGCTTTAGTTTTAAGTTATCCCGAGCTCTAAAAAGTAAGAGCTTCGGGTAGTTAAGATTACTTGTCACAAATATCACAAGAATCCAAACTGGTCAAGCCAGTTTACTACCAGACTGAAATCCACAGAGTATATCGTCTAAACTTAAGTTGAACAACCTATGAAATGTTCTAAAATGAAAGTAAATTGTGGATAGCTGAGTTTATTATTATTTAACCCAAATGAACAAAAATATTGACAGATGTTCCAAGTACCACCAGAAACAGTCTATGTACCTCAGCTTAAGTTTGTGCATTAGTTTAGTGCACCAAAAACATCTAAATGATAAAAGTCTATTCTTGGTGCATCAAGACGATAAGAATTGAGTGTAAATGTAAAAAAAAAAAAAATCTCTGTGCTATGAATATTTCGAATTCTGAAACATTTAAATAATGTGTTTGGAAAAAGTTTTCACATCTTTCGAAAACCAGAGTGAGTGCTAGACGGGACACCGGTAACTCATTTTCACTCACAAAACTGTTTTTTGATTTAAGCGTTCTTGTAGAATGCGCCGCTTATCATCAGTTGTTGAATCAGAAAGTCTGGCTGTGGCGTCCTTGGATCTGTTGTTTGTGAATCACACCTTGTATTAATCTCCATACATCACACTGCATGAAAGAGTATGGATTTTTCTGCTGGCTGTGTAGATACAACGTGATTTGTGTGTATTGTGGTTTACTGGAGAGAATCTAGTCACATTCATCCACATTATGTCAAAGGCGTATGAATAATAAAAGGTGTATTTATGAATATTGAAGAGAAAGCAGTGAGGTGTAAATACAGTCAGTCTTAACATTCTATACAAGGTTTTCATTTGATAAGTCAGAAATAATTATGTACTGTCATTTCATAATCAAGCATAAAGAAAGACCATATTTACTGCACTAAGTCAGGTTTACAAACACTGTGATGTTCCTAGGTTCACTCATTATTAAGAGTTTCATAGCATTAATAAATGTTATCTTTTAGGAATAAAGTTTTACTTCCTGAATATAAATGATGACATCACACTAGGAGGCGACAGAGGAACCATGGGACATGGGGCAGATTTTTTTTTTTCAATTGACAAATGAAAATACACAGAAATACATTTATTTTGTGATGCCATCAGTTAGAATTCGGCGTTTGACAGACTTTTCTTGTTCTCCTATAAAGGTTATGTGCTGACATTAAGTATTATTATAATAACTCACTGACTGATATTTAATTTGAAAAATGCTCCTAAACATTCTGATTGAGTGGCAAAATTGTGGGCAACACAATGGAGAATATAAAGTTTACGTTTTTTATTTTTGCACAAATTAATTTTTAAGTGGCAAAATGAAAACTAACATTTGTTTGTATCATATGTATCATATAATTATCGTAAGCAATTTTCTCTATTTTGGTGTGATTCTTCTTAATGTGATGTAATTTTGCTAAAATTAAAAAGACATGAAGCATGGGACCCCCATAGAGACCTGATTAAAGGGGAACAAACCTCAGATGCCCTCTTTAGCGCTGCCCCTGTAAAACTGGGCTTTAGGAGTGTTAGTCAGACTGACAAAGAATTGCGGAACCTGTTAAACTTCATACCAAGAATTTATTTTGTGGAATTGCAAATCTTGTGTTTTGAAAGTTGCACCTTATCCCAATTTGTTTCATTATTTTTTGATCACTACATGTTTTTTTTTTTTTTTTTTTCTTTAAAATATATTTTTCTCTGTGTGGATACTTTCAATAAGAAAAGTTCAACAAATAATTGTCTGACTCTATAATGACATATTTCATGTCATGTTGTTCTGACTATTTGGTTTATTTGTTAACACATTTTCAGCTTTTTGCATATCAAACCAGAAATGTAATATTTGTCCTTATGAGTTTTTTTATTTTTTTAACAACACTAACACTGCATACCAGGACCTGACAGTGATGCTCGATCAGGACTACTAAACCCATCCTGCCAACAGTGCAAATGAATGTACTCCATGAGCAAACATAACTGGCATAGCAATTAGACCTCTACAAATGCAAATGAGGAAACGTGCTTGTTTAATGCACGCACAAACCTTGCAAGCTCTGCACAAGTATGTCGAGACTATGTATTCTTCTCGTGTTCCCATGACGGTAAACACATAAACATTTATAATACGCAAGACATGAAGTGCCTTTTTCTCACAAGGGAGGCTGTTCGTTGTTGTGCTAGCTACGTGTGTTTCTGTAATTTATTTTCATGGTCAACACATTTCACATAATTCAACTGCAGATTCCAGTCATTGTAGTATGACTATTTTCAATCAGAGGTATGAAGAATACTGAGCGTTGTAGCATTTCTAATATGGCATGTTTGTAAATGCAAATAATATTTTTCACATGAAAAATAAGGGACATAATCAAACTTTTCAGGTAGAGAGCCCATTGCCTGCTTTTTGTATTATTGTCCCTGTAGTAATTCTCTCAAAATAGTGACAGACCTGTTTGTTGGAAAAGTTACACAGTGCACCTTAAAATTATTCAATAATTGTGCTTTCTTTTGAAGAAAATGTTATCAAAACACTACAAAATGGCAAATGATTCAGTTAAATCTTGTTTCACAGATTTAATTTTGGGAACTGGTCATTTTTTCAAGGCACACCTGGCAGTATCTCAAGGCATGCGAGTGTTCCCCGGCCCACTGGTTGAAAAACACTGGTCTAGCTGCAGTTCTCATTTAGATTCCAAGCATTATGAATATTTACCGTAATAGGTCAAGGGAGAAATGTTTAATTAAACATGATGAAAAGAATCTACAATTTCAAAAAAGAAAAAAAAAGTATTTCAAATTGCATATTTTGTGCAATCACATTGCAGCAGGGTAGGTTGAGAGGGGCTCAAAGACGATAGTGCCTGAATCAAGCAAAGCAACGATGCCCATGGACGTGTTTCTGCTGCTATTGTCGGTTCTGTTTTATAAGAAATAGAAGGGATTTCTTTTTGGAAAGATGAATGACACTTGTTCTATCCCACGTACACATTGAATACACCATTGCAATTCTTTGCTGTGATTGGATAAGCACAAACTAAGGAAGGAACTAGTCACCCAATCAGCTCGAAGTATTTCATGAAATGGTCCCATGCTCTGAACGCTTTCAGCAAAGGAGGTTCCAAATGGATAGTCTGGAAAAACTCAATTCAATTCAACTCAACTCAACTGAACTCAACATACAGTATATCCATCTTAGTTTATGTGAAGACTAAACATTCAGTTTTTTGTTGTTGCTGTTTTGGTAATTGCTATTTAAATTTTAATTTCATTGTGAATAATCTTGAAGCTCTAAAAAAAATATTTTTAGCTGGTTTAAAACTGGTTATGTTTTTTTTATGTTAAATTATTTTAAAAATATATAAAATTCTATCCAAAATGGTGTACCCCAAGGCTAAGTTTTTCACCCATAGCTCTATTATTGACTATTAGTCAGATACCACACTGGATGCTTCATGGATCTTCAGATAACTGTGCACATGTTTGTCCTCATTCTTCTGCTCATAACAGAAAAAAAGTCCCTTGCTATATTAATACCAGCATATCCTGCGACGTGTATTAGTCCTCATCGATTGGTGTGTCAGCGCGGTAGATACAATCTGAATATGAGCGCTTAAGTCGGCTGGAGTCTCCTGGTCCCCGAGCAATAACATGTGGAGGTCAGACACAGCACTCCGGTCGATTCCACAATAAAAGTGTCCTCGCGCCACACGGGGAATTCTGAGACAAACTATAAAGACACTATATTAAATATTTAAGCTGCGCAGGACACTCAGGGCTTAGGAAAGGCCCCATCCATCACTTGACTACTGCTGCTGCATGTACACACAACTACAGTATATGCTGTTCAAGAGTTCAGTCCTAGCATACATCCTAGTGGAGTTCTTTTTATGTGTTTCTTTTCTCATTTTAGTAGTATTATGACAAGACCTGGGTGATCTGTTGAGGGAAAAAAGTATGTAGACTCAAAGACTAAATAACTGACAGTTGGATAAAACAGAATCATAATCTCTCTCTTTTTTTTCTCTCTCTTTTTATTAATTGGACTGCCCTGAATAAAACATTTTACCAATGTTTGTTATGTTGTACTTCTTTAGCTGGTTTATTGCAACACTTTGAGAAAAATAAAGTTAACTATGGTAAAAATGTCAAAGTTAGCCAGTCGTATATTCAAAGGGTTTTAGGTTTTTGGGGGGGTATTGCACGGTCGAACTACGTCTAATTCTGTAAAGAAAGGAAATCTCAATAACGAGAATAACTAGAGCAGATGTAGGATTAAAATATACTGACGATACATGAAAATACTGTGAATTTTGCATAAATAACTAGTAGTTTGATTCTGCACAGACATGTACAAATGACACATCCGCGTCGCTTGCAAAAAAAAAAAAAAAATGCACAGAAAGTATGAATACTGTCAGGGTCTGCTCCAGTCCATGTGTCTCATTTTCAAGCAGACTTCACACGCGGGAGGCATAAACCAAGCTTCACAGCAATGTGTTATCCAAGACAAAAGGCACAGGAAAGAACACTGATGGCAGGTTATAGCATAAGTACTAAACTACACCTTTAGTCGCTGGGCAGGTTGGTTGAAAAAAAAACACTTGATTAGCTTTTTTTAGTTCTAGGTGGTTAAAGTCAAGAATTGGTTCTTTTCATTCAAATCCTTCATGCATCACCAAAGTCGTCAATAGAGTTTTGATGATATTTTAAACCAGATCTGCCTCTCCACAAGCTCAAGCTGAATAGCCATTCTTATAAGAAATTGTTTGTTGTGTCACTACTATGTCGTCACTTTAACTCTGTTGTGACTGTATTGTCAGATCATTGTAAGGTTCAACTCGTCGTGAGGAACTTTACAACAGCCAATCAGAGCCGTCGGACAGTGCCTTACTTTAATGCCAAGTCAAGATTCGTAAAATCTACAAAACTAGTCAAAACAAAGTCTGTATAAACTGTTTTCATTACAAAATCCACTTACAATGTCTCAATCAGCTCCGTTCTCCTGTGGTTTTTACAAGCAATGCTTCAATCATTAAATCATGTTGTTGCTTTTTTATAATTTACAGTACACAGGAAGGTAACTCACGCTACAGCCCAGTCTCTGATTAAAACAGACATACAACAAAATGTCAAAAATGTGCAGTATTTTTTATTATTTATTTATTTATTTTTTTATTTCTACATGCTACGAAAAGCCAAAACATAAAATAACTAAGAGTTTTGGTTGAAGCCACGTGGCGACACTTGCTTTGGGTGTAACAGGTATCTTAATCAAACCCCAGTCCTAAATTTACCAATTTTAGTCACTTGAAACCTAAACTTACCCATTAGACCCAAAAAAGTGTTTGGCTTCAACCAAAGTTGGTGGTTATTTTACATTCTGGATTTTTGTTACAACATTCCATTGTATAACTAGGTTTTCTTCTGAGACTATGTCTGTTTACTTAAATTCCAACACCACATTGTCCTCAACATGGCAAGCATGACAATTAATCCAAGCAAAATGTCCTTACTACAATACACTTTACACTTTTTTGACGCTTCAAAAGTGGCAGACATTTTTAAATCGTCTAGTGTGCAGCCAGCTATATCCACCATTTCATATCCATGACAATACAAAACACTGTTCAGTGAGCCTATCTTAAATGTCTTAACCGCTACATGAATATGCAAAGTCATTGTGAATCATTTTTTCTCAAATCCAATTAAAATATTTGGTAACACTTTATATTAACTGCACACTATTAAGCATTAATAAAGCATCAGTTAATGATTAAAAAAGCATTTATAAAAAATGAGAAAACATTGATAAATGCTTTATAAAGCCTTATAAATCATTTATAAAGACTGCATTAATAAATGCTTAAAAACGCTGTGCCTTTAATAAACAGTTTATTAATATGTAATAACTAATATCTATTAAGCCTTAACAAACATTTGTAGACACTTAATTACTTTGAAATTTAACTGTTTTTTACCAAACACCAACACACTATCTAAATTTTTGTTAGCAGTTAATAGATGCTTTATAAAACCTTTGTTGAGTAAAACTGGTATTTATAAAGCATCTATTAATTGTTAATAAAGTAACTAGAGTGAGCTTATCTAAAGTGTAGTCTTATTTTGCCTTATAACACATTTATTAAAGTATTGCAAACACCAGTGCACAAATTAGATTTTATTATTCAAACATCACAGTATGAACGTTTACACACCGAAATACATCAAAATAACCACATTTTCACATTACTTTCCCATAAAATAAATGCAGAATAACATGAACATCTTTTAATGGTAAAGTTGTGTCAAAAGTCTTTATGAATGTCGAGGCTGTGATTGACGCAGTTCAGGATTAGCATGTTGTAAGTCTCTAGAGAGTCTTTATTGACGTCCAGGTGCTCTGCAGGTGCTCGATATGGGCACCACAAACCAACTGTTGTGGTTTACCCATGATGATGACCGTGATGTTTCACCCTCGACCTGCCAGGAGCCCAGTTTCTTCTCTTCCTATCGCCGGCCATCCTTCCTCTTCAATAGTGAGGCTGAAAACATAAACAAAAGCAAAGAAGTTACAATCACAATGAATTAGAGCTGCAACAGATTGTTGTTTTTATTATACTTTTTTATTGTTTAGAATAATCAGTTGGTTTAGATTTCAACAGGACCATGTTTGGACTTTTTGTTTTACTAAGATGGGGTTGTCAAAAGAATCAAAATACAAACATAAAAATATACTACTGAAACTAGTAACAAAATACTAATTTTAAACTATTTTTAGTAAAATAACTCGATCAACAGTTGTGTCCATGTGGTCTAGTACACAAAATAATGTTTTGCCTAAAATGTTAGGTTGCACAAGTCATTGTCATAATGAATATAAAATGTCTATTCAGAAACAAGTAATTTTGCAAATTTTATCAACATTTATTTATGATTTGTGGTCCTAAGTTTTTCATTATTGCATCGAGATTTTCTCTAGCCGAAATGCCAACACCATAGTTGTGCCAATAACATGTTTTTTGTTTTATTTTCTGACCATCTTTATGTACTGTCACTTAAATCATTTACTGTGCCTTAAAAATACATGAATGCTGTTTCTGATATCTGAACACTTACCAAGCATGTCACATCCAGAGGTTGACTCATGGAGCGCGGCTAACACACGCTAGCTAGCCCGCTAATGCTAGCGGGCTGAGCATGGCTCTGACTGCCCCAAGATTTAATTTGATGCAGAAACTGAGAACACCAAGGCTGAGTCTCCCTTTTATCGGCTCCAATTGTATCCGTGTTCAAGTATGAAGACAAAACAAGCACGTTTTGTAGGAATCTTGTTGTTCTGTGACTTTGGTTAGAGCACACTTTGCTTGCTCTCTAAGGAACCAATCAGGAGGCTTAATTCTGGTCAGAGCCGCTGTAAGGTGACTCCCGATTGGCTGCTGGAGCTGTTTGTGAGCAACTGGGTGGGTTCTGGTGAAGGAAAAGGGACGCTCAGACTGCGCTAAGCAAAGAAAAAAACTGAACAGAGACCCACAAAACCTGTTTTTTGTTTTCACATTCGGACATGGAAGCAGTGGAAGCAGAGACAACGAAATTCAGCCATGATCTTCTCCGTTTCTTGATAAAATACGATCTTGAGGCAGTCAGAGCCATGCTTAGCCCGCTAGCATTAGCGCTGTTAGCGGGCTAGCTAGCGTGTGTTAGCCGCGCTCCATGAGTCATAGAAACGGACCTCTGGATGTGACATGCTTGGTAAGTGTTTGTGTAGCTAATGTAGGCATTGTGTTAAGATATCAGAAACAGCATTCATGTATTTTTAAGGCACAGTAAATGATTTAAGTGACAGTACATAAAGATGGTCAGAAAATAAAACAAAAAACATGTTATTGGCACAACTATGGTGTTGGCATTTCGGCTAGAGAAAATCTCAATGCAATAATGAAAAACTTAGGACCACAAATCATAAATAAATGTTGATAAATTTTGCAAAATTACTTGTTTCTGAATAGACATTTTATATTCATTATGACAATGACTTGTGCAACCTAACATTTTAGGCAAAACATTATTTTGTGTACTAGACCACATGGACACAACTGTTGATCGAGTTATTTTACTAAAAATAGTTTAAAATTAGTATTTTGTTACTAGTTTCAGTAGTATATTTTTATGTTTGTATTTTGATTCTTTTGACAACCCCATCTTAGTAAAAAAAAAAGTCCAGACATGGTCCTGTTGAAATCTAAACCAACTGATTATTCTAAACAATAAAAAAGTATAATAAAAACAACAATCTGTTGCAGCTCTAATTCATTGTGATTGTAACTTCTTTGCTTTTGTTTATGTTTTCAGCCTCACTATTGAAGAGGAAGGATGGCCGGCGAATGGAAGAGAAGAAACTGGGCTCTTGGCAGGTCGAGGGTGAAACATCACGGGTCATCATCATGGGTAAACCACAACAGTTGGTTTGTGGTGCCCATATCGAGCACCTGCAGAGCACCTGGACGTCAATAAAGACTCTCTAGAGACTTACAACATGCTAATCCTGAACTGCGTCAATCACAGCCTCGACATTCATAAAGACTTTTGACACAACTTTACCATTAAAAGATGTTCATGTTATTCTGTATTTATTTTATGGGAAAGTAATGTGAAAATGTGGTTATTTTGATGTATTTCGGTGTGTAAACGTTCATACTGTGATGTTTGAATAATAAAATCTAATTTGTGCACTGGTGTTTGCAATACTTTAATAAATGTGTTATAAGGCAAAATAAGACTACACTTTAGATAAGCTCACTCTAGTTACTTTATTAACAATTAATAGATGCTTTATAAATACCAGTTTTACTCAACAAAGGTTTTATAAAGCATCTATTAACTGCTAACAAAAATTTAGATAGTGTGTTGGTGTTTGGTAAAAAACAGTTAAATTTCAAAGTAATTAAGTGTCTACAAATGTTTGTTAAGGCTTAATAGATATTAGTTATTACATATTAATAAACTGTTTATTAAAGGCACAGCGTTTTTAAGCATTTACTAATGCAGTCTTTATAAATGATTTATAAGGCTTTATAAAGCATTTATTAATGTTTACTCATTTTTTATAAATGCTTTTTTAATCATTAACTGATGCTTTATTAATGCTTAATAGTGTGCAGTTAATATAAGTGTTACCAAATATTTCAATGACTTGTATTTTCATCACCGTGATTATACAAAATCTGTCAGAGAAAAGAGAAGGCTTTTTGTGTGGGAGCATTCCGTTAGCAGAATGCAGGTGGAGCACAAACAGATGCATCATTCATACTCTCATCCTGGACATTTTAATCAAACACATTCAATTCTAAAGGTCTTTTCTCAGAACGGCTTTTGAGGCATAAACAGGTGTACAATGCGTCAGGAGCGGAGACGGAATTCAGCTGAAGACCTTAAAATGAGTATTTCAAAAACAAAGTCAAGGTCGAACATGACTAATTCAGAACTAAGGATGGTTATTTAGTCTTTTCATTAGCGTTTTGTTCTCTTAGTATCCTGTATACAGTGAGAGTACTGAACATTTTGTATGCAACATTTATTTACATAAATTTACATGTAAACTTTAATAACCCTACAACATCTGAGTGTTGTTTTTTTGTTTTTTGTTTTTTTAACAGCTATTCACACAGGGATAATAAAGGTCTATAATATTGTTTTTACCAGACTCCATAACTTCCTTTTGCTTCATTCGACACTCAAGTCGGACCATATCAACATTTCACGATCTCTCTGGGTGGAGTTTGCAAGTTCTCCCTGTGTCATCGTGGGTTTCTCTGGGTTCTCCTGTTTCCTCCAAAAACATGCATGCTTAGGTTAATTGGGCATCACTGTAAAATGTCCCTTAGTGATTGAATGTGAGAGTCAATGTTTGTCTGTCTAACCCTGCACAAATTGGCAACTGTCCAGGGTGTTTAACCGCCTAAGGCCCAAAGTTCCTGGGATAGGCTCCAGTCACATGCTACCCCTAACGAGATTAAGCAGTAGAAAATGAATGAATAAGTAACCTGAGCTGTGGCAGTGTAAATGTGGCTCTTTGTTACGTTCTTATGTTCATCAATCAGAATCAATCAGATCGATCAGATTTCTTATGAAACAGCTGTTGTTTCTGTCTTTTAATCCAGTTACAGTTTTAAAGTCTCTTCATCCCAACTTTGCAACACTTAACTCTAACTTTTACCAAACACCTGTTTTTTTTTTTTTACCTCCCGTAACCACAACAGCAGGGTTGTCCTCCGCATCACAAACTTTACAGTGGTTTGATTCGTTTCTTAGCTTTTAAAGTGTAGAAAAAAACTATTTCATTGAAAATGATGTATGGCGAAAAGTAGTAATAATTTTGTCCGAAACTGAAGCTAAAATTGGCCACGAGCCATACATTTATATGCAATGAAAACAATGACATATGCAAACCCCTACCCACACAACATTAAAGGACGTCTGACTTTGGTGAATAGGTTGATTTCAGATGATATCATAACATTCTTCAATCAAATCAAATGCAGAGGACAAATTTCCCTACGGGGACAATAAAGTGTACCTTACCTTACCTTACCTTCTTCAAGCCAATGGTATTTCAATCAGGTAGAGGGCAGGTTTATTTTTGTTACGCAAACGCGCAATGGGTTAAGTCATCCTAGAAATCACCACTTCTTATCTAGCTAAATATTTTTTGAATTACTTCATAGCAAACAATGGGGAAAGTGCCTTGTGGCCTCTACCTGGTTTGTAACTGACAAGAATTCTAGAATGTGAAACCCACAGGAGGCAAAATTTGGGGAAATTGTAGACATGACATGGAACATTCAATTTACATGGACATAAGACACAGAAAAGCCTGTTTATGCATACACACATTGTCTTACATAGCTATTTGACTGTCTCGAACTCAGTACCTATAAGAGTTCTCTGTGACAAGGTTCAGCTCTTGCGGTTTAGTGGTAAATATAAGTGCGGCAGCTTTATACTTCTTTAGCTTCACTGACAGGATACAACAGCAAGTAATTGGTTGGAAAGTGGAAAATATGTGTCAAACCTTAGAAGTCACAACAAAGCAGACAATTCACCCAGCGTCTTGCATTGCAGTTCTGTCTACAAAGCCACGCTGACAGTTTTCTACAGGGGAGAATGAAAAATGTAACCGTATAACTACATCTTGATTAACTTTAATGAAGCATGAACAAAACACTTTCTGGAGATGGTTAATTCTCTATTTTATCACAATGAAAAACATGCTTTATGACACTCTTTCTGTACTTTGAAACAATAACAACAAATAAAAAACAAAACACACACAATATTTAGCATGGAAAATGCCGTCAGTAGTATGATGAGCAGTAGTTCACACTCGGTAACTACTTAGACTACATTGGTAATCTTAGAATTAGGGATTGCTTTTGTAGCTAGTAGCAGAGAATTAGTTATGCCAACACAGTCTCATGCATGCTGTATATATTTACCACGATATAGTGGATAGCTCTCGCCTTACAGCAAGAAGGTTGCGGGTTCGACTCCTGCTTGGCCTTTCTGTGTGAAGTTTGCATGTTCCTCCACGTGTCTTGGTGTTTTTTTTTTTTTTTTCAGGCACTCCGGTTTCCCCATCAACCAATAACACGCAGGCTAGGAAGCACTTGGTGGTGGTTGGAGTTTGAGGCGCCAGGTGCTGAGCTGTGAAGTGCTTTGTAACTTTGTTCTGTGAAAAGTGCAATACAAATAAAGCTTGCTTACTTACTTGTTTTTGGCGTATCATGAGCATGTTTCTAGCCCTTTTATGTGCTGATTATACATTGTCTCTATGTCATGTTTTTAATGGTATGACATACGTCAAATATAGACAGCTTTTTTCTTTAGTTTTTTGTTTTTTTTTTGTTTGGAGCCAAGTGGGGACATTTTCTTTAGGTTAAACAGCTAAGTTTAGGTCTGGACCCTGGGGTTGGTGAAGATTAGGATCAGAATTTTGTTAAAATGTATAAATAACAGTCACCATAGAAATGAACTAGAGCACATAGCATACATAATTATGCAAAATGGACAAATTACGTGGCACGCAGTACATACATCACCCGGCCCAAAAAAGCACTAAAACAGTTCAAAAGTGTGTCAATAGTTTGTGCTGGTTTGTGCCATAAAAAGTTTTGTTTGTGCTGTTATGGTTTTAAACTCGTGGAACAACATTGTGACCATCACAGGCAAACTAAAGTATGCACCAGTCGTCTTTTTTTTTACTGTTATACCACTTCTTTGAGTGAGATATCCACAAGTTTTCCTTGTTTTATTTTTTTTCTAAGTTTTTATCCCCCTGCTGCTAACAGCTGACTGGAAGTGGTACAATGAAACTTTTTATGACACAAACCAGCTTGACGAGGGCTGTTTTTTAAAGCCTGATGAGGGAATGGGTGAACCTAATTTGACCTATAAAAGAAATATTATTATCTCAAAAACTAAAGCAGCACAAACAAAACTTTTTTTGCAACACAAGCGAAGCACAAACAATTTACATTGTTTTTGTGTATATGTGCATTTGGTGGGGGACTAACTTCATGGAGGTAATTTTATGCAATGCAAGCTTACTTTGAGTGAAAAGACACATTTTTATCATTTATTTGCTCCAACAAAGACACACTGTATAAATGACAAAAACTTAGACCTCAAGTTATGGAAATGGGTAAGTTTAGGACTGGGGCTTGGGATAGGTTAAGATTTACCTTTAAAAACCCAAAGAAAACACATTATATACTATTTACCTTTACAGAAAGAACCATAAAAGCAATTTCTTTGCACAGCCATCCAACGCAGCCATCATTAATATTGGAAACGACACAAAACAGAACACAATCTTTAACTCCAAATCAGGCGCGTCAATAGATATGAATAACTATGTGGAAATTGCCGTCTGAAAGCTAGCTCGGCGCTAATTTCCCCTGTCATCGCAAACCAGCCAATTACACCTCCGCATCTCCACATACTCCGCTTTAAAAAGGTTAGATTGCTTTTTGATACATGATATTCCTTTTGCAATTATCGGCCCCATTATCACAGGAAAGATGTGTTTATAATGTTTATCTTTAAATGTCCTCAAACAAACAAGATGATTACCCACAGCGGCTGACGGCTCTTTCAATCTATCTGGCCCGTAGATGGGAATAATATGAAGTTGCATTGAGAGTCGGCGATCAATGGGGTAATGATGGGAAATTGTCGGCGGATGCGTCAGACCTGTAATTATGTGTTTATGTAATTGAAATGCTAAGTGTATGGTTAATGGAGGTCCTCTGTTATTCACCTAATGCTAAACGGTTGTGTAAGAAGCACTTTATTCATAATCAAACGGGATACGAAGATATAAAGGCCGAAAAGAAGGGCAATTACGCAGCGACAGTGTAAGAATTTGGATTTTGCTCGGTGAAAGGGGAGGTGGTGATGGTTGATATTTGATCTTGGGAAGGTTTTCTGTGGTTTAGCTCGGTCACGATTGGTTGATTTTGTTGCAGTGATTCGATTGCACAAATCCAAACTCTATTTTTTGAGTGATGTTGTGTATCTTTGAGGAAGTCATTTTTTTGGTCGTTTTTGAGGAAAGCATTCTTTAGAACTTACTATTGTTGTAGACCTGATTTATTATCACTACAAACCATTTTGAGCTCACATTTGGGCCTAATTCGTGCCTTTGATCTAGTGGTATGTGTAAGAGCCAGACCTGGGCAATGCATGAAAAATATATTAAATACACTAAAGTATGTAGGTTGGTCCACACATACTGTACTGTATTTGCTTTAGTTCATTTGGGACTATTTGATGAGACTCCTTCTCAGATTCTCAAGAGTTTGGGAACTCTTCACAAGAATCCATCTGACAGAGTCATGTTAATCCTTTAGATGCCTTTTTGTTGTTGTTGTTGTTTTTGTTGTTGTTTTTTTGGAAATCCAGTCTAGTAAATGTGGAAACCACGTATAACCTATTCTTCAACTATTCTACATCCTATAGAATTGAAATTATATCTCTCAGTGTTATTTTATACAACCTCTGGTAGTGTTGAATGGTGAATTTTCCAAGTCTGAAATGACTTGTTGTAGAATTGTTACTTCAGCACCTAAAGGGTTAACAATGTGAATATTTATATTATGCACACTGCTGAAATCATTTTGTTTACGTCATCTGCTCACAAACACACGGTTACAAATGTGTCCGTTTTGTGATATGACATAGAATCCAAAGCCATTTTAACCCCACAAATATTCACCACACTTTGTTTGAGCAATTTTATAACTCTGTTGGAGAAGGCTAGCTTTTTTTTTTTTTCCTGTATGTGAAAAAGGCTCCTCTTCTCAGCAAGACTTTCCTGGTCAAATAAAGGTCAGTAAGGCAAAAGACCTGCTGATTGAAAGTTCTGTCTGCTTTTTACTAGGTTCTAAAATGAAATCCAAATGAATAAAAAAAATAATAAATAATAAATAAAATCTATAAATCAATAAAATCTAAAACTGAGCAATATGGACATCAACTCTCATTACAATTTACTTTGAAATAGGACATGTATTAGTTTGTATTAATGTATATTATGTGTATAAAAATGGTGTTGGGTAACTTTCTCCACAATTCTATGGAAATACAAATGTGAAAAGAATTCTGACAAAAGGAATTTGCAGGTTCATTTTGTGGACATACAAGTTGACTCAAAGCAAAGTTACAAATTGTACATATAATTAATGCCACAAAGACATCTCAACTTTATTTTAAGTCTAAAAGTTACATCTTAAGCAATTATAAAAGATTATTTGAAGTCGTAGCTGTAGTCTTCATGAACACCATTTAAGTCTCAATTGCCTAATTTAGAGAAAAGAAGTAGTTGACCTGAAATACTTGCTGTGCCGCTTTAACAACTCACGTCCTTCTGTAAAAAAAACTGCTCCGCCATCGATCGCTCTCCGGTGAAGAATAGCTGCTCACTTGTGCTTTCTTGATCTCAAAATGTCTAACAATGAGCGCTAGTAAAAGGACTATACAAGAAAAAAAAAGTCACTTCACAGCACTAGCCACTCCGGAGCGGTAACAGCCAAAGACGCCCCTCTGACCCAGACAAACCACTTAAGAACAAAAAAATCTGAGCAATGTCTGAAAGTGAAACTGGAATGTTCTTGAAGGAGAAATAAAAGATGAATGCTCAGGCTGCATATTAGACGAGAGGGAGGAAATGTAAACGCCACTGCTAGCTCTGTTTAAGATGAAAAAAATAAAATGTAGCAGTCAGAGCAGGCCTGGTTATTACTGGGGCTTGGAGAAATTGACTTTGAATACATGTGAGAAAGCAGAAAGTGAAAAAAAAAAAGCCGAAAATTATTATTTAAGTAGTTTAATTTTCAAATCAAAAACATGAAAAGAGTCAGGGTTTCTCAGAAGAGCTGTTGTCGAGTCGGAATTCAGAAATCGCAAGTGCAGAATTTCAACCAGGAGCCAATGCAAACTTTGAAATGTATTCATCACAGACTGTTATGAAGACATGCAACAACATTACTTAAGACTTTTTGGAAAGAGAGTTGTGTCTGTGTGCAGTGGTAGAAGTCAGTTTTACTTCATGCAAACCTGTACTAAAGTTGTTAGTCACCCTCCAAAAATCCTTGGATATGAAACGATTATTTTATCTTGCAGCTGATGCTTAAGTACTCTTGATTTACCCCTAGCCCTATCCCCTTACTTGTTTGTACTAATGATTACTTAATAAATTAAGATTTAGAAGTAAAACACCAAAGGTTCAATACTGTCATGCTGCCACTTTCCAACATTAAAAAAAGTTAAAGCAGAACTAACATTTTTACCGCAACGTTCCTTGCCCTCCCCTTTCTCAACATATTCCTGAACTAATATTTCTCTCATGAGAATCCTGGTTCTTAAATTTTATTTTATTATGATTATTGTATTCAGCAGAGTAAGATGTGCTCATGTAAATCTAGAAAAAAAAAAAAAAAGCTTCAATTCAGTTGGCTACTTCATGTACACAAGAGCGCTGTAGGGGAGCACTACAGCTGCAGTTGCTTAGTTTTGCTTTGAAATATGGTGCTTGCTATTGGTACATTGCAGGTAAAGTAAACAGGAAGTCAATGGACCTCTTTCTATTTCTAAATGAACTTGGTGTTTACCCATCAGCCCTTGATGAAGACCCTGGCAGTAGTTTTTCTTGTGTTAGCCACTGTTGCGACCCGGCTCTAAAGCCACAACAAAAAGAAGTAGAGGTCAACGCAGAGGACGTTTTTAAATATGTATTTTAAATATTTTTTAAATAAACAATAATCAATATCAGTATGTTGTCAGTGTAAGTGTAATTTGCGTGGTTGCGTGTGGTGTAAGTACAATCAGTCAGTAACCTTTGTGTATATAGGTGTTGGGCAGTGTACTGCTGATATGTTTGTATTTGAGAAGTGTGCTGTGGTGCGTGTGGTGCAAATGATCGTCAGTGGGATAACCTGTGTGTGTAATGTGCGTGTTGAAGGGTGCGAATGTGGTGCGTAAAAATAGAAAAGAAAAGAAAAGAAAGAGGAGCAGGAGCTTGGCCCAATGAGGAGCTCTGGGTGAGAGAAGCACAGGTGATTACAATTATGAGAGGGGAGGAGGCGTACGTCCGGGGACGTAACAGCCACCAATAAACTCTCACAGTATGCTCACAATATGCACAAATCTCAAGGGAGAAGCAACTTTTTGTTTTCCCTTAACAGTAGGCTGCTTAATGTAAAATATTTCAATAAAAAGACGATCAGTGTGAATCCCACAGAGAAGAAACTTTGGTCCAATCTTTACGCACTCTCAGAAAACAAAATATGAAAAAAAAAATAAATAAATCACGTAGAACTGAAAAAAAATATTGTGGATTTCTGCAGAATCAATGAGCTTTTTTGTTTAACGTGCGTCATGCAAATAACCTAATCTGACTGCTCGGTAAATTGAGGAATTAATCTGAAAATTGGTGACCAAACCCACTCTTTGCAATTTGCTGAAGATCAAGAGATGTGAGGACTCAGCAGTTAATCTCAAAGAATAAACTTAATCTTTTATAAGAGTTATTGCAAGAATAAAACTATTTTAAAAAGTGGCCTGTACGAGGACCTAATACAGCTTCTATATGTGTCTTCGTGCAAAGTCATTTCTGCGTGCCCAAACTACTTATAATGAACAAAGTTGTATCTTTCCAGTTCTGCACACAAGAAGTTTATATCGCCTTTCCACATGCGATTGTAACAGATGCTCACAATTCAATAATCACAAAGCAAATACTGAACCAGGCATTTTCTTTGTCTATTCTTTACATTGTGAAAAGTGGATGTAACTCTTATTTGGCTGTTGAAGCGTTCCAGTCAGATTCCGGCTGTAACTCCGGCTGCTAAACACAGAAGTCCGGGATTACGGAGCGGGGAGAGACTTAACTCAACAGGAAGGAGCTGTCTTAGCTAACGCAGGCAACAGTACGCAGTCTTAAAGCTAAGTTACTGTCAAATATTTACTGTGACGGTAAAGTCGGAGAGATCGCCAGCCTGACAAATGCAGTTTATTCTCACTTATGGCACTGGGACTGCAAAACACCATCTTGTCACTATTTATACTTTATATTAAACTCAGATTGTTCCTGTTTCCATGAATATAAAAGCTCAGATGAGGCGTTCAAGGTACAGCTAAAAGTAGTAAAAAAAAAAAAAAAAGGGGGACATCGGTTTTAGAAATGTTAATGAGGGTTAGTGAAATGCCAGTTTGTTCGCTTAAAAGACCTTGTCATAGAGGAGAAACTTTTGACAAAAACACAGCTAAAGGACAAAATGGAATCTCTATCGCTGCAGAGAATTAGGACACAAACGTTTTAGATAAAGTGCAGAAAGTTACTGAAAGGACTTTGTGAGTATCAGAATTAGTTCTAATTTAGACCTGGTTTTGTCCTGGTTGATTCTGAATTAGTCTTTGTTAGGAGCTGGTTAGTAGTAATTCACCCAGCTTAGTCCTGCTTCAAGAGTGTGAAATATAAATTAATGGGTATTTTTTTCCACAAAAATACAATATAGCAAGCTACGTGATAAAGTTAGAACTAATTAGTATGCAGAGACGGCTCATCCTATAGGCAGTATAGGCAAATGCTAAGAGGAACGCTGGCCAAGGCCCCCAAGATGCTGAGCTCAAAGGGTGACGGACGTCTGATGCATGTGTCTGATCATTCACAGCACTAAGTTAAATGAAAGACTCTGGACACAGTTTTGGAGGGAACACTACCTCCAAACTTTGCTAAGCCAGGAGTGATCAACCCTGAGGCTCGTGAGATGTGGGTTCGAGTGCGGCTCGAACCAACATTGACTTCCACACTAGGGATGGGACAATTCACTTAAGTCACGATTAAGTTAAGTTTTCGATTTTGGAGCCAGGATTTTCAATTTAGTTTGATTTTGTCCGGATTTGTTTATTTGTCTTCATACACTTTTTTCATCTTAAGACACAAAATAAACCATAATGCATGACAGTTAAAACAAAGCCACTTAGAACTAGTGTTTTTTGTCAACATTCAAACAGTAAACAGTCAGTGTCCATATTTAGAGCTTTTCCACCCATCAGTTACCACAACAGTATAATGCTCATTCAGTCAGGTCTTGCACAAGTTCACACTTCTTTCTTCAAAAACATTGTGACTATTCTTGTATTACTGTGTGTATTATACAAAGACAGAGTGTGTGTGTAGGTCAGCAAAACTGATCGATACTGGTGTTTCAACTCGATTAATCCCTACTCCACTCCACTCTCTCTCTCTCTCTCTCTCTCTCTCTCTCTCTCTCTCTCTCTCTCTCTCTGGAAGGCGCGTGCGATTGTCAGTGCGGTGTGAAAGCAGAACTATTTAACAGACAGATAATCTCTTTTGAGAAGCGCTTCGAACTTCCAGTGATATTCTGAGAAACTTGAGCTTCATATTGATCCTCATTTTGTGCAAATTATACTCACGGAGAAAAAATCCAAAATATACACTGTCAAAGAAAACTTGTGTAAATAACAGCGGCACAAATCGCGCGAAATGTTATACAGCACTGACACAATCACAGCTGGGAAAGTTACATAGTGTATCTTTAAACAAATGTATTATTTGACACTGAAGTTTGCCTGCATTAACTCTTTAGGTGCTGAAGTTTTTCTGTTGAAATCATCTTGTAATTTTTAGAGTGTTAAAATGTTCACCTGGAGAATCAATTATCCGTATATAAAACCGTTGGTAGAGTTGCAATTGGTATTTTACAAACTTCTGAAACGGATCAAAAATAGAGAATCTGAAGTAAATACAGACAGGCTGAAATGGATTGATGAAGAATTGCTACTTTGGCGCTTAAAGGGTTAACTTGAATCAGAGCTATTCTACAGCTTAATGTAGATACTGACGCAATCCCCATCTGCTCAACGCCACACTGTTTAAATTCTTCACACAAGCTTTAGTCGGCACATTCTGCATTCACACACAGTTCATACTTCAGGCTTTTACTCCAGCAAGATCAATTCTAAATAATCCATATCTTTTTTCAGATCTGCTTCTCTTAAAATACTGTAACATAGACAGACGGAGCAGGCTTCTCCGCAGTCCAGAATGTAAGAACACGGATTTATGTGTGGAGAAAGTGCCTTACAGAATGTTCATTAAAAGATTCATGACAATGTAGAGTTCACGTTTGTTTCTATTCATAAATAATGCTTCAGTTGCGGCATACATAATACATAGTGGTTTGCAATTAGAAGTACACTGGCACCTGCAAGCAACATATACAGTATAAGTGTTTGTTGGTTGATGTAGCTGCGATTTCTGGCAACTGTTTCTACAAAACCTCTCAGAATGTTTGAACTTTTATATGAACAAAGCTGCTGTCATTTCTTTTGGTTTCAGAGGTGTAGTTTTAAAATGGTTAAGTAGTTATTTGTTTGGAAGACAACAGTATGTTACATTTGGTGATGTTTCTTCTGAAAAGTTAGATATAGTTTGTGGAGTTCCACAAGGTTCAGTGATAGGACCAAAATTATTTATTTTGTTTATAAATGATATTGGTAAAGTGTCGCAATTAATGAGAATGGTGTTGTTTGCTGATGACACAAATATTTTTTGTTCTGGAGAAAACTTAAAAGAATTGTTAGTTGATGTTTCAAAAGAAATCGGTAAGATAAAAAGATGGTTTGATATGAATAATTTAGCTCTTAATATAGACAAAACTAAGTTTATGTTATTTGGGAATTGTAAAAAAGATGCTCAAATTCAGTTATTAGTAGATGGTGTTCCAATTGAAAAGGTTCATGAAAACAAATTTTTAGGTGTTGTCATTGATGATAGAATTAATTGGAAACCACATATTAAATATATACACGGTAAGATATCCAGAAATATATCTGTTTTGAACAAAGTAAAACATCTACTTGATTACAAATCACTTCATATGCTGTACTGTTCACTAATCTTACCTTACTTTACTTACTGTGTGGAGACCTGGGGTAATAACTATACCACTTCTATTAAACCGCTTATTATTCTCCAAAAAAAAGCCATACGAATTATAAATAAGGTTGGCTATCGGGAACATACACATAAATATTTTTATCAATCAAAGTTATTAAAATTTATAGATGTAGTAAAATTCTTGACAGCTCAAATTATGTACAAGGCAAGTAAAAACATTTTACCTAGTAATATACAAAAACTGTTTAAAAACAGAGAGGGGAAGTATCTTTTAAGGGACAGCATAACTTTAAAGTTAAAACAATTCGAACAACAAGGAAAAGATTTTGTATTTCCTCAAGTGGTGTAAGATTATGGAATAGCATAAGCCAGGATATAAAAGATGCAATAAACCCTAAGCAGTTTAAATATAAATATAAAATGGAAATTCTTAATACTTATAGATAAATGAGAGAGGTTCTGTAAACGTGCTTTTTCGGTTGTTTTGTTTATTATTATCAATGTAGTTGATTTTAGGCCAAGGAAAACTACAGGAAGCATAAACATGTAATTGTGTTTGAAATATTGGGGGTGGGATTAAATAAATTCTTAACTTCATCCCACTCCTTTTTGAACAACAACAATAACAAATGCATGTTTGTTTATGTTTGTCTATTTTTTGTGGACATTTGTTTTTTATGTGTTCAAATTTGTTCAAAATAAAATGAACTAACTAACTAACTAACTAACTAACTTTTTTTCTTTGCAAAGTATCTCTTGCTTAACTTAACGGTGCAAATGCGTAAGCTAAAATGCTCAAAGGTAGCAGAGAGGTTAGAGCTCTGGCTTCCCAATAAGGAGGTCGTGGGTTCGACTTCCGGGTTGGACCATATCAACATCTCACAATCTCTCTGGGTGGTGTTTGCATGTTCTCCCCGTGTCACCGTGGTTGTCTGTCTAACTCTGCGATGAGTTGGCCACTGTCCAGGGTGTTCCCCGCCTAAGGCCCAAAGTCACTGGGATAGGCTCCAGTCACCCGCGACCCCTAGCGGGATTAAGCGGTAGAAAATGAATGAATGAAAAAATGCTCAAAGTTGTGGTATATTAAAGTGCAGTCTATTGACACATGGCTGGATGTGCGCCATGACATTTTGTACATTTTGCAAGCTTGCCTCTACAAGCGCAAGCAGTCTGTTGTACATGTGAGTGGCTTGGGCCGAATTCTCACACGCTGATTGGGCGAAAGTTATGAAATGTGTGTTCTTGTTCATTGTATTATTGTAAGTGTCTGCATTTACAGTATGTTGCATACGCTCTTTGCTTTGCTGTTGCACATCAGACAAATGTTGTATATTAAGTGTTTATACAAAAATATAGAGTAAATACAGAGTAAATTGTGCCATCTTGAAGACCAACTTTGGACTTCAACCAACTAAGACTCTGATGTTCAACAAACATGAGTTACAGTACGTACTGTCAGATTTGTGAAAAGGAGACATCATAGCAAAAGCTAATGCTACCTACGCT
Source organism: Mugilogobius chulae (assembly GCA_038363315.1). Taxonomy (NCBI): domain Eukaryota; kingdom Metazoa; phylum Chordata; class Actinopteri; order Gobiiformes; family Gobiidae; genus Mugilogobius; species Mugilogobius chulae. Next base: position 12,738,473 of record CM076406.1, on the reverse strand, counting down.
AGCTTTGGACTTCTGAAATGGCAGATTTTCACACCTGAAGCAGCAAAAGACGTTGCAGTGAAAATAGTTTGATTCTTGGGATTTCATCCACCCTGTGACGTTCAACAGACACAAGTTACGATTTTGTGAATGGACTTGTTTGTTTGTCTTGTAAGCATGGAGATGGTACATGAAGCAATGGAAGCTAACTTTGCTGGCTTTGGACTTTTGAAATGCTACAGAACTTTTACATCTGCTGCAGCCAAAGCTTTTGCAGAGGAAATTTTGAGGGGATGGTCTTATCACCGACTGAAACAACCGAAGTTCACCTGCTCCACCTGGACCTGACTGTGATGTGTCTACAGAATCCACTTGCTTCACCTGCACCTGACATAGAAGAAGGATCATAACATAGCAAGTGTTGCTAAAATGGCAGAGTGTAAGGCACTTGAACATGCTTTTGAGAAATTGAGGAATCTCTGAACTGCACTGGAGATTAAAAAAAATATGCTCATCTATAGTGAACATTTTGATTAGAAGGTAAGACATACTCTCAAAGATAAATACCAACATCTCTAATCTAACCTTCCTTGTCTAACATTTGGAGTTTGCAAACTGTCCAGTGAGTCAAAATAACCACATACAAGAATCTACAAACTGTTTTCTTACCTCAGAAAACATTAAGCAGTAAATGATGATGTGTCAACAAAAACTTTTAAGCTGTAAGATTTGTCTTCAGTTAGGTAGGTTGGGTGGATGGATGGATGGATGGATGAAAATATTATGTATCTATATTTGTGCAGCTTAGGGTTATCTAGAACAATACACATTGGGAAAAGAGTCTTTCAACATCTTTCAACATTTCAGTTTTTTTTTTTTTTTTTTTCTTCTTTGGTTTGTGTTGTGCACTTTGGTCGACTTTAATCTTTTAAGTGCTTTAAAAATAAAAGCGGAGTTAGTAGTTTGAAGGAAGAACGTTAACTGCATTAACGCCAAAGTCTTAAAATGCTTGTTGAGGCTGAAAAAGCCTCTCTAATTGCAATATTATGTACTTCTTTGTTGACAAAGAAAAATCTCATTCAGTGTTTCATCTTGTGGGCTTTTTGTGTCAGACATCTTTTATATTTTTTCCACAAGAGTTTTTTACAAACATAAAGAGAGAAATTATTTACAAAGTATATACTTTTCATCTTTTATCTAAAGGAGAACAACTTGAAATTCTAAACCATGTTATTATGACCATTAAGCACTTTGCTACTTGAAAATGTCTAAGCACATTTTGTTGTGTATAAATAAACACAGCACTGCACAAGAAGTACATTATATTTGTAAGAAAACATGCTCCTCCTCAGGAGAGCACTAAGTGCTGGTATTATCTGTCCATTTAGAGACACTTTCAGACCCACTGCTTCATCAACAACTTTCCTCACTTTATTTGAGCTGTTTCAGTCTGCTGTTCATAATGAACATTTCATCACATGAATGAATATGCTAATGTAAACTAAGCTAAAATATATTATAAAAGATACACAAAAAGATGTCAATGATGTCTTTTTGATGTCAATATTAAGTATTAGTAAACTTATTGTGACCCAATTGAATTTGATGTTATTGCATCTATTATTTTTTTTTTTTTTTTTTTTTTCACTGTAATGCATCTTTTCTTTTTCAAAGAACGGCCCTCTAATTTGCAATGAAAAATAGTTTGTAAACTGAGGTATCGTCATGAAACTCAGACCACAAAAATGAATATCCTCACACAAGAGTGAAAATGTTGTCTTATTTAATGTTAATTGTCAAAGAGGACCTTCAGTGGCAAGAAAACATTCCTACATCAGTGTCATATGTCCATAGTCCAATGAGTATGTGTTGTTTATTTTAAATAAATAAGCCAAAAGTAATGTTGTTAGGGTTAGAAATGTTAATAAAACATTCCCAAAACCGTGCTTTGTTTCATTCACAAATATAATGCTGTTTTTTTTTGTTGTTTTTTTTTTTACATTTCCAAAGAATAAAATGCTCAGTTTTTCCTTGCAATGCCATAAAATCAACAGCAATTTTAGTCTTTCATGAAACACTGAAAAACCTTGTCATCTTTTTTTTAAAAAAGTATATACAGTATATATATACAGCTCGCCCTTTTGTTCAGATGGTGTCGAAAGAGAAAGACTTTATATGGACAATGTTGTTCATCGCAAAGTCGAGTCAAGCAGTTTCAACAAGGATAAAACATTGTTGGCTCAAAGTTGGGCAAGTTGAAAATATTAGAATTAGTGTCATGAAGATTTGTGGAATTTAAAAACACAGAAAAGGACTCTACAACGAATCAATGACATCACAATGTTGAAGATGTGTGTTTTAAACGAGTGTGAATGAAACAAAATAAAACTCCAGGTGAGTTAGAATTGAGTAAGATTATAACAAAACTAAATAAATTACCAGTCTCAAATACCAATATTTTCAGAAAGTTGAGAAATGACCTTATCATTACCATGCATCGCTTGTCTTCACATTCCATTAAGTTGCTCAAAAACTGTCTCCTCAGAATGAATCCACTCTCCCTTGAGGACTTTTGCATATTACCAAATGCAAAACCTGACCTTCAAGCTTGCATATATGTCTTTAGGTACGGGCGCCCAATTTCCTCCACTCCGGCAGCACTGTTAGACGAACAACCACCCTTTGCCCCTTCTTCTCCGCCTCTGGGAAGTGATGTCCCAGTCTGGTCGCAAAAAGAACACAAGTGTCATAACAAGAAAAAAAAAAACACAGACACCCGCGGGCCCTTGGACACTTTCTGCTATCGCATTCACACTAATTCTTTTGGCCTGGTAACGAGACACTTGATCATCCTGCCAACTTTCCGCTGCCGGATCAATTGCGGGGAGAAGCAGAAAAAATCCAAGGGTAACTGCTACAGGTATTTGAAGCTGCTTATCAACAAAGAGCAATAGAGCGAGACATGGGCCACGCTGACCTCTGACCCGCCTGTAATGTGCTGGAGCGTCGGATGAAATGAGACCTTGTTACTGGCGGGATGAAGAAAGCGAAGGAGGTGGCAGCCCAGGCAGGTCGTCCAGGGACTTTCGTTTGTGAGCAGTACAGAATGTGCAGTGGTGTAGTCTTTTTGGTTGGTAAAATGCAGCACAGTGGTGTAATGCTGTGCAAATTCAATGTAGATGAAATGACAGAGGGGCGTTCATGCTGTTTTTGTTTGTTTATTCATTGCAAAGAGTTGTATTTTGGTTGCTTAGCTTTGATTTTGCGGTTGAGTGATCACCCTCTGCTGGTAATAGTGGGTGTTAGAGCATGCTAATGTGGCTAATTAGCAGCACAGCGGTGAAGAAAAATAGCAAACATGTTTTAGAATCATAGTATAATATTTTGTAATCTTATTTGATTTTGAGTTTTAGTTTTCACTGGCAACATAAGTGATGTAGTGAAGTATTGTTGAAACAAAGATGCAAGTGGGTAGTTTTTTGTTTACTTCAGGTAGTTTTATTTTTTATAATTTCTTTTTTAAGGTCTTGATCTTGTCTCAGACTCAAGCATATTTGGATTCGGTCTTGTCTTGGCCTCGTGGGTGCTTGGACTTAAACTCGTCTTGGACTCAGTCTTGTCTTGGACACCAAGACCACATTTCATTGTTCTTCTAAACTTGCACCAGGAATGCAAGGACCTGTCCCAGGCACAGTTTGCAATAAGTTTGCACTATAAGATCACATAAACACATACTTGTATTATATATTTTCATTATATTTTTTTATCAAATTTTATAGTTTATAGAATATTTTTATCGTCAATGTTATATGTTGCACATTAACATTGAAGGAAGTTTTTAGTTTGTGAATTTTTGTTATTCACTGACAAAATCTATTGTAATATTCTGAATTAAATAAATGACAAAGATGGTCTTGACTTCTCAATGGACCGCGGTCTTTGTCTTGTCTCAGTCTAGATCTTTAGTGGTCTTGGTTTTGTTCAGTCTAGATCTTTAATGGTCTTGATCTTGTCTAGATCTTGACCCTTTGTGGTTTTGATCTTGTATTGGTCTTAAGACTCTGTGGTCTCAGAAAGGTCTTGGTCTTGATTAGTGTGGTCTTGACTACTACTTAAGTTTAGTGCATATAAATGTAGAGTAATCTAGGGGTGTAATGTAATATGGCGTATAAACACTGCTCCTATTTTTACAAACATTAAAGTCTATTTCTCTCAAATACTATTCACAAATCTGTCAAAGTCTGTTAGTGAGAACTTTACATTGCTGAGATAATCTATCCCACCTCACAAGTGTCAAGATACTGATTAGTCATCATAGATCGGCAGAACCTAGCTAGTCACAAAAAAAGTACACTCTGACATGTCAATTTTTGCCACAAAACACAATACCATGTAGAAATTCCAAGGTCCTCGGGAGAAATTTTGCTTGGACCAATGGGCCATTGCACACACTAAAGACAGATCACCACAAGAAACATATAATTCCTCCCCACTTTCTTGCATTATTTATCATGCAACAGCTTCACTGAAACAGGTACTAATGAATGTTGTATTGAGAATGTGCAATTGTCAACAGTGTTGTGACAAGTCCATTGAATCTGCAGAGTATTTAGCATGCCATATAATTGAATACAGTGTGGAAAGCTATATGAAAATTGCACATGATGGCCACAGCTAATAGAAGCTAATCGTTTTGAGGAATTCAAATGGTATTCTGACTTTCTGAGGCTACTGTGAAAAAAAAGATTCCACAAAAGACAATGAAAATCCTTTTTTAAAAATTCTATACCTTTTGATGATATGCTTTGCTGAGTTTATGTGTTTTTGAATATGCATTTGTGTTTTGTTTTTTGAATTCCGTGTATATTTTGTCCTTCTAATTCACCGTAATAACAGAGATGAACAACAAGGTAAAGATGTGTTACCTGATTTTCACATCACAAAAACTGAAACAAGGTTCAACTAGTTGCTAACTCTACCAAATCCATCAAACGCACATTATTTTTCTGCAATTAAACCATTTTCTTTTTTTTTTTTTACATGCGGCAAAATGAGACTGAAGGTGACAACTCAAGCACACTCGAATAGCGCGTTGCATTTCTCTCTTAAAGAGAAATAAATTTGTCACAATCTTCTGCTTATGCAATATACTATTTGCTAGAAATGACAAAGTTTATACATGTTCAACTAAAAAGTCAGGTCCCCCACCTTAAGAATCTTACAGTATACAATGTTGTGCTCTCGAATGAACGCAACCTTTTGACATTGTGCAGTTTGATCAATGCCTCCACATGTTCCCTCTCTACCTTGACAAACGCCTTCAAATATCCTTGCAATTTCTTATATTCCATTACACACACTTTAGCGGTAGATTCAGTCTCTACAGCGTAACGTTCTATATTGCTTTGGTGTTTTGAGGAGACCTATTCAAGCCACTGTCGACCCAACATTCATCCTTCAGCTTACTGTTCCCATATACAGCTCCACATTGTGCTCCTGCGCTAGAAAATAAATAAATAAAAACACACGAAGCCAAAGCCTTGACCCTGGCTTTTCAATAAGCTCTACCTCGCACAAGTCAGCACCTAGTTCGTCTTAGCCACAAAAATCAAGGTTAGCATCTGATTGTGAAGCGGCCATTTATCAGAACAAGCTGCATCCATTTGAAGCCAGCGGGGAATTGAGCTTTTTGTTTGAACTTTGAAAAAAAAAACCACATAGACAGGCATTACCTGTCCGTCTCCTAGGAGGCTAAAAGGCTAGCATGCTGAAACGGAATTTTAAATCAAGATTGACGCAACACTCTTTCTCTCTCGTCTGAGTAAGATGGCACGGAGGCGGTTCTATTTGCTGTTTCGCTAAGATGCCTGCTCCTGTTTGCCTAGTCAATTCTTGTTTGCTTGGTTAATTAATATAAAGTAGGGAGATGAGAAGGAAGTCGGGCTGAGGGGCTTATTGAGGATTCAGTCCACATTAGGAAACGGAGAGCACAAATATTAAATGGCATAGCATATGTTCAAGGTGTATTTGCTCAGCTGCATCCGGCTAACACGAGCGAGCAGGTAGAAGCGTCTTGTCAGGCGTTACTAAAATCTCATTTAGCTCTGATAGCAAGGGCACGGTGGAAAAAGTACCAGCAGAGTAGAGGAAATCTGGGTCTATAAGATGGCTTTGGCTGTCAGTTTGTTATCATGGATGCTTATGCAGAGCTATTAAAGTAAAAAAATAAAATATAATGTGGGGGTCGAGACTCCTCGGTGAGACGCGGAACAAAATGTGGGGGTCACAAGACGATTTGAAGATGTAATTTTAGAATTTCATCATTTTTAATTTTTTACTGTTTGACTAAAAGTTCGGCATATAAAGTTCTACACTACTAAAATAAAAACATTTTAATAGTAGTTTTCCAACTTGAAATTCTTACAGACATCTGTTTTATTTCGCTGTGGGGATCGCGAATTGGGTGGTTATTTTAGACGTACAGGTCAACCCCTGTGTTAGATCAATATGTAATCATAAATAGTAATTGGTCTCTTTTTATGAGACTCTTTCATCTTTCAAGAAACCACTCACTCAGACACAGAGGTGGGTTAAGTGCTTTGCCCAAAGATACAACAACACTTCATTTAAGTCATCCCACTGTGGCGTCCCAGTGGTCTCCTATCCAAGCACTATACCTAAAATAAACAAAAGACAGTTTTTTTTTTTCACCTCAAAGAGTTGCCCGAAATTAAGCCATTTTTCTCTCAGACACCATTTTGAAGCCTTGATACTTTTATAATCTTTGGATTGAGATTTTGATGCAGAATGCTTGCCTGGATCCAGAGCCAATTGAAAAACAAATAAAATACATAATATTATCAATAAAAGACTAAATAATCACTAAACAAAATGATAATCAAATTTAAATACAATACACCATCACACTACACACATCTGCTACTTGTACTTTTTAATCAATGAATACTGTTATTTTCTCTTTTCTTCTTTTTAAAAAAAAATTGATTTATTATTTTTTTTATGTTGTTTCATTTAGCCTCGTTTTTATGAATCAAATCAAATCAGGCATTGACAAGCAGGTACACAAATATACTCTTTTTTTTTATATATTTACCCTTCTTGGGTTTCCATTCATAAGTCACAATATGACAGTGTCAAATATTGGCTACGCTTTAAATATCTCTTATTTCATATTTTAGTATTTCTCTGAGTATACCTGCCCCAGCTTAGGTTTTTATTTTGAAAAACTTGTGGAAAAGGTACATATGAAAAACAATCCACAATTAAGTGTGATACCTGACACATCCTCAGAAAGCACTATAGAAAAAGACATTAGGAGCTGAAATTAGCCAATAAGCCAATCCCCAGCACAGTAATGCCTCTCCATCTTCCAGCAGACTCCTGTACAGAGCGGGGAGCACACGGGAGGGGGATTAATCCAAGATTAATACAGCACCGCAGCACAGGTCAGGGGTCCCCGGGTCCTTCTGTTCCACTCGCTCAGCTCCATTTAAACGAAAGAGCTTTTCTGCTGCTCCTACAAGGCCACATCCATTATTTCACTACCTGCTGTTTGTGCTTACAGGTGCTGGGTGGCCCGTTCTCATCTGATACCGGCAACAAAACCAATAGAGGAAACTTCACTTCTGTAGATGGGACACAACACAAGAGATATTAATGGCAGACTTTGGCAAACACACAATATTTAGAGTGTAGTTTACTCTCCCAGACTGCAGGCATAAGCTGTAAATATACTCAGAACATAATTGCAAGTTTTGTAACGTCTTCTGAAGTGTCAAGTTTTGGCAAAGAAAGAGAGAGAACTTTACTTCACACCAATATAGCACTTTATGTTAACCCAATAGTTTTTTTACTTTGAGCCAGTGTAGCCTAGTGCCTACTTTGAGGCTAGTGTAATAATAATATTAATAATAATAATTAGCACAGAGCGAGAGAGAGTAGAGATGTGCAGAAGGTCAGAGATGTAAGGTGGAGCCAAGTTGTGGATAGCTTTGAAGTTGATGAAGAGAATTTTGAAGTTGATTCTTTGCTACCTCTAAATAAGGTAGGTGCCTGTATGCTTCTATCTTTCCTTAAGCATAGGAACCTCTGATGCTAATTTACAGCCGGTAAGAAGCTAAGAGACATCACACAATCCACTGCGCAGACCGCTCCGACAATGAATGACCATTGCTGACAATATATCATCTGTGAATGATGAGTTTGTAATGAATGAAAGTTTTACTGCCTCAGTCTTGGAATTCTCTGCACAAAACAAACTTTATAAACTTTGAAAATGGAGGGCTTTAGTGCCACATGTCTTAGCTAAATCTATTGTCGCACCACTTAACACTATTTACGTGTGAAGAAACGAAACTTAAAGCCACTGGCTCATTTGCTACAGTCTGCTTCGAGCGGAGACACAGGGCTGCTGGTGCTGAAGGACCAAAGCAAGAAGGTGTTACTGGAATATATTTGTCCTTTCTCTCACAGACTGATGATGGTGAGCCTGTTAGAATTTTTTTGACCTGTCTTGTGCAAATTTATGTGCTGAATAGTGTTGTTGAGCTTCGTGTTTAAACTTTTCACAAAGATGGCTCATTCTGTCTTGTACTGTAGTTCTCTGGTGGATGCTGTAGTTCATAAACAGCTGTAGAGTCAGTGATTTCCCTTATTTCCTGCTGCTGGTTAGGACGTTCAAGTTCTACAAACAGCGATAAGGCTTCTTCTCTAGGCTGTCTAGTTCTCTTACTGTTGACCCATGACAACCTCCACTAATAAGGAGCTAGAGGCTATCCATATTTGCGTTTTTTGGATCCAGGGATAGTTTTAATGGGGAGCCAGTGTAGTTGTTGGAGGATGTGCTGGAATGAAGGAGTCCTGGAGATGATGTGGACTTCAGGGTTTTGGGAGAAGCTGCAGTTTCTGGAGAGTTTTTGTTGGGAAGACCAAAGAGGAGAGAGTTGCAGTAATCAATCCAGAAGGTGACAAGACTGTGAACAAGTATGGTGTGAGAGGTGACAGAAGGGCGGAGATGAGAGATAGTGCGGAGGTGAAAGTAGGCAGAGGGGGTGATGTTACTGATGTGAGACTGAAAAGAAAGTGTGCTGTCGAGGATGACACTCAGACTTGACCTGAAGGGAAGGCAGGACGGTGGAATCATTAATGGAGATTGAGAAACTGATTTGAAGAGAGTGGAGCAGTGCCTATGAGGAGGACTTCAGTTTTAGACCTATTGATTTGAAGGAAATTGGCGCTATGCACAAGTCAGTTGGCTTACTTATTTTAAAAAAAGCTAACTTCCTACTGGCATGTTCATTTCCTGTTTAGTTAATTTCAATAGGGTATACATTAAGATCGGGCAGTGAACAGTGAGTTGTTGGTGATTTCTCCGAAAACAAATCAAATACTTTACAAATGAGGAGAAATTTTCACCAAAGAACCAAAATGTGTTTATAAAAAGACGTGTTTGTCAATGCTAATGCTAAAGTCTGACAATTTGAAAATAAACTGCTTCTATGCTCAGGGTCAATTGGAGGAGAACCAGGAATGAATTTTCTGTAGACAGAGGGTAAGAGAGGTTGAAGGAAGTGTTGTAGTACTTGAGACCGGTCTTTGTTTTAAGACCAGTCTTGAGACCGCTTGTTTAATGTCTTGGTCTCGTCTCGGACTGGAGCACATTTGGACTCGGTCTTGTCATTGTCTCGAGGTTGCTTGGACTTGGATCTGTCTTGGACTAGGTCTTATCTTGGAATCAAAGACCAAATTTCATTATCACTATGCTCTACTAGGGTGCATGGTAGCAGGGTGGTTAGAGCTCTAGCTTCCCAATAAGGATGTTGTAGGTTCGAGGTTGAGTCAAATCAACATCTCACGATCTCTCTGGGCGGAGTTTGCCTGTTCTTGGTCTTGTCTCAGTCTTGTCTCTCAGTGGTCTTGATCTTGTCTCTTTCTTGTGGTTTTGGAAAGGTCTTGTCTGTCTTACCTTGTCTCATGCATTATTTTATATTGACCCAATCCTGTATTTTACTTCAAATCAATGCCATATTTTAACCTAGCCATCTGCATCTATCTCCTTGGCCTGTTCTCATCTTGTAGCAGCAACAAAACCAATTGAAGAAACTTCACTTCTATAGATGGGACAGAACACAAGAGATATTAACAGCAGACTTTGGCAAACACACAATATTTAGAGCGTAATTTACTCTCCCAGCCTGCAGGCATAAGCTGTAAATATACTCGCTACATAATTGCCAGTCTTGGAAAGCTATTTTTCTGAAGTGTCGAGCTTTGGCAAATAAAAACATTGTTGTCTTTCTCTTTGAAGCGAGCCCTAGTTGGCACAAGCAGCATCCACGCCGCACATGTGTGGAGAGGAGCTGGCCAGGCTGTGTGTGGGTTCCAATCCCAGAGAGGTAATCTGGACTAGGGACACAGAGCAGCCAGACGCATCTATTGTCGCTCCAACAATGAGTCTGGAGGCCAAAAAGAGCAGAGGCTAGAAAGGTTCCAAGTCGCTGTAAATGAGAAAATTCTATTCTTTGGAGTTGTGAAAGTCCGGATAAACAAGTTTTACTGCAGATGCTGGAATAATCAAAAAGACTGTCTGTGGGAATACAAGAGAAGAGAGATTCAGTTGTGTTGTGTTGAAAAGTATCTAGTGGAATTGCTTTCTCTTTAGGACTTTATTGGATTTCCCCGCAGCATGCTTTTTACAGTTGTCAAATTTATTAAGAGTTAAAAAGAAGCTCTAGAGGGATAACTGCTTAAAAGTTATAATACGTCTCGCAGGCAGCGGCAGATTATTGCATAGTGTAACAGAATCAGGGGAAGATTTGGAGGATGTAGACAATAAAGGGAAAGTACAAACTATTTTCCTCTAACTGATCACAAGAGCAAAGTCTTCTGTGCAGTGGAAGAGTTTTGGACCAACAGTAAGCCCTTTGTCTTTCTCCAGATTTGGAGACATTATTTGTTTTATTGTTTTGTAAGGTTCCAAAATGTTGCTTTAGGAACTTTATGAGGCAATAGATGCTATTCCATTCTTTCTAAACATGGGTGATGCAGTGGCTCAAAAAGGCAAGTTGCAAGGTCAGTGGCGGTTCAATAAATAAATAAAATAATAATAAAAAGGTAATTGTTTGAAGTAGATTGAAAAGGCTTATGTAACATTTACTTTTTCACATTCACAGATTGAAACTTGTTCAGAAGGAAAGAAAACTATTGACCAATTGACTTTTTTTTTACATTTGTCCCAATGCACAGTTTCATTGTAACCTACCATCAAATTTAATTCACCCCACGGCAGTATTCTATTTTAACTCATTAGACCGAAGGTCTGGAACCTGCAGCTCAAGGGTCACATGCGGCTCTTTTTTAAGACACCAGAGCGGCTCTTTGGGAGTCTGATTCAGAATGAGGAATAGGTGTAAATGTGATACTTTTCTGTGTACTGAGGGTATATAATTGTTGTTGCAGAAACATTGTCAGAATTGATAAAACATACAATTTATGTGCGGTGTGAATGGACATGTGACCCAAAAACAGGGACAGTAAAGAGAAGCTCAGGGCTTGGGGCCCTAACAACACAACACAGTCTCACTAGAGGGCGTACTTTGAGCATGAGTTCACAGCTGTTTTGAGTACTAATGTTACGCCGTATATTTAGGACGATATGAAAAAGCGTAAAAATGACATGAGAATTCACAGCGTTAAAAAAACACGAGTTTTGATTGCAGCCACGTGGGGACGTTTTCAGGTGAAATGGGTAAGTTTAGGCTTCAAGTTACTAAAATGGGTAAGATTAGGTCTGGGGCTTGGGGCAGATTTAGATTAGGATCAGGATTTAGTTAATATTCATAAATAAGAACATGTCTTACAACCACCATACACATGAACTGCGTACTATAACACAAAACAGCTGTGAACTCGTGCTAATCATACCTAATTTACATGTTGTGGGATATCGTGGTAAATGTACGCTTTCTTGTGAGATCGGGCTCAACAACAATGTACAATGTCATTAAAATAAATATGTTAAATATTCCACTCTTGGCCAATCTCATCTCTTCAGACCAAGATTTTTAAGAATATGTGCAGTTATATACTGTATATTAGGATCAATATTGCATTTAAAATGCTCCAACAAGCAGAAGGTGGCAAATAGGCCCGCTTTTAAAATGTATGTATATTCAACTTGTTTTGTAAATTTTATTAGTTGCGGCTCTTTCTGACTTTAATTTGTTTCGAATCATAGCATTGCGGCGTTTCTGCTGTTAAAGGTTGCAGACCCCTGCATTAATGTAGTATTATACTTTACTATAAAATGTGTTTGACTTCAACCTAATATATTTTTTTATTTAGTCCAATAACATTGCTGTTTTTTTACGCAAAATACAGCATTTTACTTTGACCCAGTGCAATATTTTTCAACTCCATAGCTGTACGGACAGGATTTACCTGCAGCATACTTTTACAGTCGTCAAAATGTATCGTGATAAAAAGAAGCGGATAACTGCTTAAAAAGAAGGGAAAACTTCTTAAAAGTTATAATATGTCTTGCAGGCAGCAGCAGATTATTGTATTGGGTACAAGAAGAATTTTGACCTCAATACAGTTTTTCACTTTAGTTCATGACAGATTTTTACATTATTCCAATGCATTTTTATATTTTGACCCAATGAAGTGTTTTCCTTCATTTTTTTAGATTTACCCAAGTCTGTATTTTGCAATTTTTAACGTTACTCACAATGGTGTATTTTAGGTTGACCCAAGGCAGTATTTTTTTTCTTGCCAATGTAGTATTTTACTTTATCCCATCGCAGGGTTTTACTTCAACCCAATGTTGAATTTTAACTGGACGTAATGTACTATTTAATCTGTATCTTGAGGAACAATAAAACTAGAGTAAAACTATCACCTTCAAAAAAGTCCATAATCAACATGATCAGAACAGGTAAACAATTGTGAACAAAACCGCAATGTACTTCATATAAAAAGTAGAATTTAACTTGCTTAACCCTTTTTATCTCCTGCAAATACATGATCACAAGGTTTATTTTATTCATCAATCTAGTAGCACAAAACACGCACGCGAAACAACACTCTGTGAACTGCATAACGTGGCTTTGATTCCATCCTCTGATTCGTAATTCTGTTTTTCTTGTAAATGGAAACTTGAGCTACATATTGGTATTAATTAATTCTGCCGTTTGAGCCACCATTGACTCAGCTAACCACGCTGACACATTGAGAAGCTGAATGGAGAACTATTCATTGCAAGACGGGGTATTATTCTGCGCAAGTGTACCATAATTAAAGTCGGGTGAAAGCACAGTAATGGCGCAGTGAATTAACAACTTTTAATAACAAAACCCGGACTGATATTCCATTTGCGAATGGCCTTGAATGAGATTTTATCCACAGAATTAAGGTTGGAGAGGGTTTAGAAGGATACAATCAGTGTTTTCAATAGTAGAATGAATGGCTCCACAGAAAGGGCGTGACATGTTGGAATTTGACAGGACATGACATTTGTAAAGTTTGAACAGATGGTTAAACTTTGTACACAATGGAATGTTTTACAACGGCATGGTAGGAGATAAGATAAGAATTAGTCCATTATTAGTACCATCATTTTGATTAAGGAATTATATTTAATGAGCATTTTCACAGTTGTTCTTTTCTGGTCGACGGTACCGCATGTGCATGTTGACCCAAAGACATGTTTTCTCTTGCCTAGAGGTTTGGTAAAACAATTACTGTACATTTCTCCATAGACCGAAGCAAGTGGCACACAACCCATCAGAATGCAATGAATGTTAATGACTGGTAGACAACGGAGCCTACTTGGTGGTCCATAAACACAATTCCCACTTTGACATTAATAATAAAAAAAAAAAATCCCATGTTGAATGGACTCTATGAAGCTCAACAGTGGAAGATCACCCTGCTTCCAAAAGTGAATTTCCCATTGTAAAGTGTCACAGGCTTTTAAAAAACTTAAAAATTAGGAGATTAAAGACATACTGTATCTAGGGCTAGCCAGCTATGTGCCAACTCAAATCAACAGCTAGGTTGTTTTCAATCCAAAAAGCCACTCCATAACCATAACTGTGGAGCTCCATTCATGTGGCACTTCACAGTCACTTAAGGTCAGATCTGATGAGATCAGGCTCTGACAAGTAAGCATGGCCAGTTAAGGCATGCCGGAAGCTAACCAGCTAACGTGGTAGCTTCCGTCCAATAACATGTGAAATGGAGCAAAATGTTTCTGTGGTTTATAAAAAAGAAAAAAAAAAAAAAAAGAAATTTTACAAAATTGTAGGTATCACTCCATAGCTGATTATGCCTGAGGTTTTTAAACATTTATTAATACTATTTATTTATGAATGAAGGTTGTCATTACTGTGACATCCTCAGTTCTGGAAGAACCATCCAAGCAGCAATCAGAGACAGTCTTATATGTAATTCTTTTAAAAACAAACTTCACACTGCCTCAAGATTAACCAGGTCTGTAGACACTGACATGTAAATGTTTTAGTTTTCTAATGTGTTGCAATGTGTTCTCTGTCTTCTTTTCTTTTTTTTTATGATGATCTGCCAGGGACTAGATGGAAAGCAGTCAATTGGCTAAATCTGCCATATTTACATTGTATGTTCATTAATGTGCATTGTCCCTTTAAATAAATCAATACAATAAAATTAAATGGTTACAGGTCACATTTTTGTGCACGTAATGGCTGTTGTGTATGAGATCTATTCATTTAATTAGTTTAATGGTAATGAAGAACCCCAGCGGATATTGCACGTAAAGGAAGCTTCTTATCACTCAACACTCAGATTGTTTACCTCAAACAATGATGTCCCAATAGACTGCAATGTAAAATGAAAAGACACAATTGTCTAACCTTTTCAGTGAACTTATCCAGCTCCCTGCTACACATATAATAACAATAACAATCCTTCTATAAAAGGTGATCTCCAGAGACATCAGAGGAGGATGAATGCAAGCATCTACAGAACTATAGTGTTGGCAGCCATCTTTAATTTGGCATCTTAATCATGCATTAAGCCACAGTAGGGACAATTAGTCATGGCTCATTACACATTTAGCAAGTTTTAATGAAGATGAATATGAGAGACATGTAAGCACAGAGGAACCTGAAAGCACAGGGAGGCTCTCAGTGGAAACATTTCTGACAGTAAACTGTACAGACAGGTGCTGTTGTCGGGTTGCTTTGCAGGAGGAAAAAATATCTCACAGAGTGGAAATAAAAAACAACTAATTTATTTCTTTTTTTCCTCGATATAACTGATTCCTATAAGACAATTTGTTAAAAATGCAATCAATTGATGACTTGACTAAGCAATTAGAGGAGGGGTCTCCAATCTTTTTCACCAGGAGAGCTACTTTTGCAAAAGAAAACTGGCAGTACTTTAAGAAATGACCAAACATTGAAGTTAACTGTGGCATAGTTAAGCATAGTTTAAAATACAATTTGATAAACAACGCATAATTTGACCCAGAAATAGTGAAGTTTTTATATTCATATCAAATGTCAGTGCTAATTTCTAAGTAGCATAGGGTGACTTTTTCAATTTTTGCAACACAATTCACCGATCTGTGACTTATTCAAAAACCTTTTTAATATGTTTTGAATATTCATTGAAAACCACTCATTGATAGGGACTTATCAGTAAATTGGTAACTTTGTGTCTTATTGATACCAATTGTGGAGCCACCTGTTATTCTCTGTAAGATTTATCAGTATTGAGTAAAGAGACAAAGGTTAGGCCCACAAGAACAAAGCTTTTGACAGAATGTATAATAAATTGTGCAATATAAAGTTGCTCTACAATTTGGGCCTTCCAATGTTTTGGTTTTATTTTTTGCTGTCATTGTAGCACTTTTTACTTCACAAGAGGGGTGATTAAAATAGTGTCAGCCAATTTTAGTTCAAGCCAAACATAAATGGGAAAAAAAAAACAAATTCCTCAAATTAACTTAACATCATTTATCAGCCCAGTCTCCAAAGAAAATGTAGATATACAAAAAATGTCAAAAAGCACAATGGGCATGTTTTCTTGTCTTTTTTACATCAAAATGCTACGAAACGCCAAAACGTAAAAAAAATTTTAGTTGCCGCATGGTGACATTTTCTTTGGGTAAATCCCAACGTACCCCAGTCCCAGCCCTAAACTTACCTATTTTAGTAGCTTAAAGCCTAAGCTTTACCCGTTAAACCCACAGAAAATGTCGCCATGACTTCAACCAACATTTTTTATACATTTTGGGTTTTCATAACATATTGATTTAAAAATGTGCTAATTTTGACATTTCGTTTTAAATCTGTTTTTTGTGTTGCGTGTGATGCTAAAGGCCTATTTTTTAATATGTCTAATTCTTTAAATTGTTGAAAATGTATTAAATATATTTAAAAGCCACATTTAATCAAAACAAGATAACTGAGGCACTCTGGATTTTTTTACAAAAACATATAGCAAAAAAAAAAAAATTAAAAATGCTAATGTGTTTCGGCCTACTGGGTCTTCATCAGGGCAAGTTAGAGAAACAAAATGGCTGGAGCTCTTTTATATGAAGCAGTCATGTGATCCAGTCACATGACCAGCTCAAAGAGTCCATATGAGCAAGATGGTTAGTTCTTGGACAGCAAGCACAACTGTAGAAAAACTATTTACAAAATGCAGCTATACAGAAAAGCAATCTACAAAAAAAAAGTAAAATCTCTTTTAAAGTATATATCCAAAAGGATACTCTTTGTAAAAGCAAAGTCTGTCTCCACCTCCTAGCTATAATGTATTTGTTTTGTAACAACAGAATACTCAAGTGTTCAAGGATGAAAGCAAACAGCTATTATAGACAATTTAATAAATTTGTCAAGAAATGCAGACAAATGTTCACCATAATGCCACTTATGAGCATTTGAGTCTTGTGAATTACACCATCTGCATTAACAAGTAGAGTATTTTTACAACTCTAGATTAAAAAAAAAAAAAAAAATCACAATCCCATCAAGAGCCAGTTCTTAAACCTCAGCCAAAACAAATGAACCATATGTATATAACACACTATAAGCCAATTAGCCTGCACCATTGTTGTAGCCTCGTGCATATCATGACAGCTGAGATTATGCGCCCGACGTGGACTAACGATGTAGGTCAAGGGCAATGCAATTAGGAAGCCATCATAACGAGCTTCAATGTTAACTGCGTGCCAACATGCTAATATGCTCATGCACAACATCCCCCCGAGCTAAAACGCTACCCGACACAATTGCCACCATTATTCACACAAGCGCTACCACACAAGATGTTATTCAAAGCTAAGCGCCCATTACCGATGAACTAAATTAGCTCGGGGGCTAATAAAGGCTAGCCATTATGCATTAAATGAAGGGGAGAGGGAGAGAGATAGGAAGTGTTTGGTCACAATTTGGCGCAGGATGAATTTCAGTCTGGTGCAGTCTAGCTAGTGCAGGCTAGAGGTCAAACGTGTGCCGAGATAACAAGCGCTTGTTGATAGTCGAGTGGTAAAAGTGACTGAAATCGAGTGTATAGCAAAAAGGTTTTCTTAACACTTGGAGGATAGATTCAGCTGGCTGTGTTCCATAAGTGTTAAATCTACATTGAGAGAGGACATGGTGTATTTTTAGGAATGAAAACCTTTGTGAAAATGTACTATAGAGCCAGATAAAAATGGAATGTGTAAGGTTTTTGATGTATTTGTTGGACTTCAAGGCTTTGTTTAGTTGTTAGAATTGTACCAATGTATTCTCACTATAGAAAGCTGTTATGTCCTTGAAAGAAATTGTCTTTGTGTGTCTGGAGCAGGGTAGCAAACGAAAATAAATTATAATGTAAGACCAAGACAAACTAGATCACCAACACTCAAAACAGGAGTGAAAAAAAAGGCTACATCTGGTCTAAATTGGGGTATAGGCAAGATGTTATTCTAAAATGGAAACTCAAAGACTACTGATGCCAACTAGTGCCTCTGCTCGATTTCATTTCACTTTAGCTTGTAGGTCAGGTATCACAGAGCTGCAGACTGTTCCCCAAAAGTAGGAAGTTTGGTTGTCCAATCAGAGAACAGAGATGAAGCAATGTGTTGGCCAGAACCAAGTTGAGAAAGCACTAGTGTGTATATTCTCCTCTTTTGACCAAATTTAAAAATATTATTTTAGAAAATGATATTTTTCCTTTTAGTTCTGAGTTTACCTCATAGAAATGACAACACACATGTTTACACTCTACTTCCTGGACTACAAACGACCAAAAAGCAGCAATTAGTTAAAGTAAAAACTTGAGACCTGGAGAAAACATAAACCATTATCCATCCATCAGTACACAGTGAACCTTCCATTCTTATTATTTACAATGGCAACAAGATTTATGATTACTACAACTTGAATTGGAAAAAAGGTGGCAAACTAACAAGCTACAGAAAAGAGATCGTAAATGGACAGATTGAAAGTCCTTAATATATAAACATGGAGAGCAAATTTGCAACCAAGTACACTATTGTAAGAGTGAAAGACTATTTTATTTGGTCTGTAAAATAATTGATGTTTTTACACCAATTAGTCTAAACCTGTAAAATGTTGGCTGAATATGTTTATGACTTTAGACAACTTATTCTCACAGAAATGCATACCCATCAAATTTAAACACCCATTTATAAAGATGTCTTTCCTTTATGGGTAACCCCAAACCTAATATTAATAATATCCTAGTCCTAATCTTAACCAACTCCAAACCCCAGATATAACTTCCATTTTTGAAACTTCAGGCGTAAATTTAGCAGTTAAAAAGATTTCCCCACGTAGCTTCAACTAAAACATCTTTATGAAAAGCTAAGAAAATATCTCTGGCGCTTTTCACAGCATGAAATAGAGACGCTGAAAAGTAGACATGCAAAAAAGGGCTACATCCTGTATATGCTGATGATAAGCTATTAAGACGCAATATCTCCTTGAGACAGTGTTGTCAAAAACAGCTTTTTTCAGACAGCAAGCAAAAATTAGGCTGCTTCTTGGTCGTTAATTGCATATGTTTTATGGAGTAAAAGACAACATGTACTCAGTTACTAAAAAATCAACCCATCTTCGTCAGTTTGGTTAGGATTAGGGTAAGTTTCTACACATGGCAACATATTCAAGTCAAAACATGCTTTTGTAATCAGACCTCGCACTCGTTTTCCAAGTGAAATCTTGCTCGATAATGCCGGAGAGAAATTATGGAGGCAGTTATGAAATGTTATATTGAATTATTACAATTCCAAGCGCCTCAAATAACCCGAGCAATGGAGCAATGGACTTGAATAAGTGCCAGTATTATCATTTAAACTCATAAGAACTGGTGCTTTTATTCTACTTCAAATTTGTGCTAAATGAATTCCACTTTTCCCACAACCTTGGCCTAATTTAAGCTCTTTTCTCTCTTGCTTTTGCTCGCTCCGGCATTTGCAATCAGGTGAGTGAGGTCGCAATGGTTCTCAATTAAAAATATGGAGTCGGGCGCGTTATCTTCACCATCGATCTTTGGACAAAGTCAGGCCAAGGTGAAAGCATACAGCAGCAGCAGCCTGGAGTTGTGGATCATAATAGGCCTTGTCTTCCTCCGCTGACCACAGCTCATTCCAACTCAGTGGTCTGGTCTGATCCCTGACACAGCTGTCGATACTTTAAGGGCTATCCCATTACAGCCGCTGCCTGACAATACAAGATTTTACACTCTATTTAGCGCAAACCAACGGACGGGAACAGGAAAGCTTCTCATCTCGCAACTATGAAGAATGTGAACAAAGTATGCCGGGAGTAATAAGTCATAAATTGGACTGGGCGTTGGAGCTGCTGTGAAAAGTTTGGGCAGGGCATTAGAGGAAGAAATACATCACTGTAACTTTTTAAAAGAAATTTGACATTTGAGAAACTCCTCACTGATTTTCTCTGAGTAAATTAAACACTAAATACTGATGAACACTGTGCATAGTATAATGTATAATGCATGGACAGTGAAAGCATCCTTCTGACTTGCAAAATAGTATCATCCATCTTAAACCCTGTCCACACAAAGCTGAGTTGATGGTGGTAGTGGTGGCTGATCCACATGAAGCATGCGTAAACAACACACTTTGAAATGTTGTATGATAAATGTCATGTTTCCAGGCTGGTGAAACCTAACCAGGATCGCCTTATGGTTAGAGATGAAGCACATTTTTAACCATAGCAAACATGGCAGCGCCGATGGACGTATTTTGGACAATTTAGGGAAAAATAATGGACTGCTTTGTCCTTACAATTGTGCAAACAGAAGAGGTTTGTGCATTTTTGGACGGGAAAGATGATTGTTCTTTTCTCTTTACTGTGTTTTGCAAAACATTTGACTTATTGACTACTTCTGGGTTCAGATGCTTCGCCCATATACTGTACAGATTCAAATATTGCCACGATGTTCTGTTTTTTTTCCCAACTGTTTTCAGCTGCACTTATTCTGCATTATACACATAGCAATCTGGTATCAGTCAGGTTAGGTGAAACCTGGCGCCTCCGCTTAATTTCATTTTACTCCAGCCACTAGTTCAACTATAGCAAAACGGCAGATGGTTCCTCAAAAGCAGAAAGTACCATTAGCCAAAGGTTGGTCAGAAGCAACCAGAGTTGAGTTACCAGACAGTATGTGTTCTCTTCTTTTGATCTTATTTCAAAAATAACTTAGACTATGGTATTGTATCTTTTAATTTGCAAGTTTGTCTCACAAAAACTTCTACGATTGCTGGCATGTGTTTACACTTTACTTCCTGGATAACAAAACGACCAAAAAGCAATGACTGGTTAGATAAATCTCTAGCTCTTTGTATACTTTTTATATTGCTTTGGCTAAATTATCCTTGTGACAAACTTAGCAGATTTGTGAGTTTTTCCCATGGTAACTGTTGTTTTTTTGACATTGCTTCCCAAGCCCTATTGTACTCCATATGTGAGACTGCAATACACTTTATTTTTTTCTATAACACTGCAATTACCAGTTTATAAAAGAAGCTTTTATAAAGTAAGGAAAGGAGTGTTTGTTTGTCTTTCTGTCTGGATAGCTGTGTAGAGAGGACAGTACAGTGGATAAATGAAAGAATATTTAAAAAATTGGGTTCAGACAGACACACTAGAATCTTAAGTATTTTCACCAAATAAGGTTTCACTCTCCACTACTTTAAAGTGACTGTATTATCGAGCTCATACTTAGGCCCTCATCAAGAGTCTGCTGGGACAGTGTTTTGCCTCGCTCCGCATTACCGACTGATTTGAATTGGGTCACATGTCGGCGTGGGCTTTGAAGAGATCAAAGTGAGACGTGTCATCACTATGGGAGATGTGGCTGTTACGGCTGACATCGGGTAAGCCTTGGTTTCTGGATGGATCAGAGGGGCCCAGGTGAGTGTCCCCTCCAGACATGTCCCCGCAGCACTGCCTCTCTGGAGCGCTGTAATTGAATTGGACGGTCCCCGTGTGGCAGAGCTGATACCAGTCATCTGAGCAAGGGAGCAAGAGCCCATTTACATGAAACACTCCGGCAGGACACGACTGTGAGCTGTGCCACACGAGGAAGGGAGGTGAAGGAAGGTGAAGGAGATGGTGCGCAAATTCAAGGTGCATTTTAACAGCTGTGGCAAGAAGGAAACTTTGGACTGTTTACGTATTATAGAAATGTTATTCTGTATCGTAGTTTGTAAAAGGTAAAATCTACTTTTCTATGAGATTTTAAGCATGTCACAACAATGTTCTCTTATCAATAGTTTACAATGGTTGATTGATGCATATTTGATTAATCTTGTATTGTCCTGCAGCTGATTTTAGGAGCTTAGAAAATTGCTGTTTACTTACTTACTTGTTTGTACTTAATTGCAATCACTGAATATTTTTAGATTCTGGGTAAATATGCATAAGATTTAAAAGCATCATGAAGCCACTTTCCAACAACATCAAAAAACAAACAAAAAAACAACAAGGTATTATAGAGCTACAGCTTGTAAACTTCACATCGAGGAGCAGCGTTTGTCAGTTTTGAGGTTTTGAAAAGGAAATGAATGGATCTTTTGTTTTAGGTGTTTTACATTAAACTACATGTACATTGTAAATGTAATAGTTTTATAGTAAATAGTAAAACAAATTTTGGTCTCCCTAAATAAAGCATTGGAAAAGTTTATTCAGGCAACCTTCAATAAGGAATTAGGGAATTAAGTCTAAGTATGTACTTTATTATGTTATCGGTCTTTGAATGTGCTTTTATAAATTGATGATCATTTATAGCCATTAAAAAAGATAGTTACACAGCCACATGCCATAATTCATGTAGATGTATGTATTTATGTTGTATATGTAGTATTTGCGTATCAATTGAAGCTAAAAGGAATGTATACCTCCATCAAGGTTGTTAATCTTTATAGCAGCTATGCATTTGATAAATTATTTTATTTCAAGCAGTTGATGGAGAATCAATTTCATTTACATGCGACATTAATAATCTTCCTAAAATGTTGTATTAAGTGTGGACTTGTAGACTGGAGAAGCGTGTTCAGCTATGAAGCGCCCACAGCTTGGAACAGTTTTAATCAACTTTGTTCTTATTATGCTTTTGTATCACTTGCTTTTGTCTATACTTCCTATAGAAGGACTTTCGCTTAACGTCACTTTCCGCTGTCCATCTGGTTAGCTGGGAAAACTTCTTTGATTAAAACAACAAAACTGGATGAGAGCAGCTGTTTGGATCAGGTATGAACAGGTCTAACAGAGTTTTTCTTGCCGTTTTTTTTACTCACAGTGTCAAATTGTATTCACAAATGATGAATTAGCAGCATAACCTTTGTTTTTGCACAGTGATAAACTCTTGTAGTTAGCAGACAACAGCCCTGGCTCGAGTTGTTGCTACAGCTTGGTCAATGAGTGGCAGCTATTTCTGCTGTCGCCTGTGTTGATAAACAGAGAATCTCTCTATTGCTTATGGCTTTTGTTTTGTGCCTTTTTCTAAATTTTAACCTAGGTAACAACTGTCTTTCTACTTCTAAATTCACTGTGTTATTTAATATGTGTTATTGTCTTGTTGCATACCTAATTTGTTGCACTTTTTCCAGAGAGCCAACGGACAAACACATAGACAACAGTCAAACACTAGCTTCTTGGCTAATTCTGGCATGTTACATGTTGCTCAATCGCACAAATACATGTGTGCTTATAAATGATGTGGTGTGATTTCTTTAATGTCTTTATTGAGAGTAAATTTGTTATATGTTTGCTTTTAATTATGTGTGGTTCAGTTCACTTGGTCCAGTTAGCCCTAAAAAGAAGATTTTAATCTCAATGGCTAATAATAAAGGTTATTTAGTAAATACAACCTGAGGTACTTACCATATTATTCTTCACCTATTTCATTTCAAATAGATTTAATAAACCGCTACATCCCTCATGAGTATCCGACAATAAACAAACTCCTCATTAAACATTACATTAAACAGTTTGCTCATACTTAAAAATGCATAATTTATTTTCACTTTCCCTACACATACTGTAACAATCGTGCATAAAGACACAGGTGACCTTTCTGCAGATGAGAACTTCCTGTACGTCAGAAAGTCGGCGGGTATGTGCGGATGGATCTGTCGACGCAGCCATGCACAGAAGAGTCACCTGCACTAAGTAACAAGTCTCCGAGCTGCAAAGGTCATCGGGACTAAGTGCACCCAGGACGGGCCAGACGGATGAGCTGCTGCGCCTTATTGCCTTATCATTATCGCAGGTGTTGGCCCAGAAAAAATGATGTAGTTTAAAGGGCAGCGGCAACAGGGCTTCATTAAGATCTGATTACCAATTACTGCTCGGAATATTAGCTGCTATTAAATCTCTTGTCTGGATTTATTATTTTAAAAACGCTCGTGCAGGGGAATTAATCATGTGTGGAGTGTGCGAGGGAAATTCACGACTGGGTTGACCTTCACTTGACCAGAGAACGATTCATTATGTTTGTTTGTTTGTTAAGCTATTTCTTTCTTAAATATGTGTTGTATCTTTTCTCAACCTAAAATATAGGTCCAGGACTTTTCTCAGTGTGTTGAGAAAGTTCCACGTCTTTAGGCTACAAGTCTAAATCAAGTTGTAGGGTGCCCGATTTTCAGATCTAAAAATTGTAAGCAAGTATTTACATTTGTTAAACTTGTTCGTATAGCTCTTAGAAAGCCTTCAATGCATGGGTAACAGAACAACAGCCAATCAGAGTGCTGTATTACAGTGCTGAATTACAGTACAGCAATCTGATGTTATTACAAAGTATGAGTTTTGCAGCACACTTTAGATGAGAAAGACAAAAAAAAAAGCTTTAAAGGTTGTATGGAGGATTTTCAAAAATTGTTTGTTGTCAGTTAAAAACAGTTGCATAGATTTGTAACGGCCTTGTACTTATGCTTAACAAAAAAAAAAAAAAAAAAAAAAAAAAAGAATTATAGCAATATATAAACTGTGGACATGATTAGGCCAGTAAAACCTACTAAACTGTCAAGCAAACCCTCAGTGTTCCTGAGTAACTCATTAGCCCAGTTAGCAGTGAGGGGCGTGGCCCTGGGAGGGGAAACACATGTGCATCATTTGAAAAACAGTAAACAGCTGTTGGATTTGAAAAATTCTCCATACAACCTTTAAGTAATTTCAAGCCATTATATAATTCCAATATGTCCAAAGTTGGGTCACAGATGAAAAATGAGCAGAGTGAAAAGTTCAAAAGTCAAAGCTCTCAATTTACCAGTCAATCTACATTCCAATCAACAGGACAATACTGTAGATGCAAGCACATTTTCTGAGCAAGGTGGCTGGGTGCTTCTATTAAGTGTGGAGCTCAGTCATACAAAAGGACCTCATTCATGTTAAAGAAGTCAGCTGAAATTGATCAGGCATCTGCTTCATTTGCCTCCAGGACGCCTCAGGGTGAGGTGTTCCAGCATGTCCCACTGAGAGGAGTCCTCAGGGAAGATCTAGATGTTAAGGGACTGTGTCTTTTGAGTGGCCTGAGAAAACCTTAGCGTTCCCCTGAAAGAGTTAAAAAAAAAAAAAAAAAAAAGAAAGAAAGAAAATCCTAATGCTCATGGAAATCTCACATTTAGTGAAGTCTGAAGGTGCTTCTTGGTGATTGGGAACGCAAAGTTACAGAAAGGGGGGCAAACCCAAGGCACACTTCATACAATTCAAGTTTAATATGTCTTTATTATTCTGGGCTACTTTATTTTCTCAGGGAAGATCTAGTTGTTGAGGGACTATTATTTTGAGTAGCCTGAGAAAACCTCAGGATCCTCTTGGAAGTGTTGGACTAAGTGGAGGTGGAAGGTTTGGGCCTCCCAGTTCAAACTACTGCAGCCTTAGGAGTTAGGGAGCTGGTTGGTTGCTTGGTTGGTTGGTGAGTTAGTGGATTGGCAAGGTAGTTAGTTATTTGGTTGGTTTTTCAGGAGGAATTTTCTCTATACCAATAATTCTGAGTCAGGTTATAAACTAGCCTTGTTACAAATAAGTTTTCTTTTATTCAGCGCCTAATACAAATATTGATTAAAGAGCAGCAGAGTGCGCCATAGGCTCTTTACAATGCCCCATTTCACTTTTGGCTTCAGAGTCAACACGAATCCTCCCCCTGGCTTCACCCACTGTAGATTAACATATTAATACTTCATGGCATTTGCTCTTTGCCTGCTTTTGCCAATAGCAGATCATTTTGTTCCAGCACTTTTCAGTAATTGGTTTCAAAACATTGTGCTACATGAAAGAGAAAGCCCCGAGGCACGACTCTTTTGTTCAACATTTACATGACGACAACTCATTACAATCGCCAATGCTAAATCTGGTTTATTTGTTGTATTTTTGCTCATTTTACAAAGAGCCGCCGCAGTGTAGTCCATCAATAACACGTTGTTTTATGACACTTCAAACACACATTCAATTATGAAGCTCGGCGTAGCATATGGCACAGCGGGTGGCGGACTGTGGCCCTACCGCTGGTGGCTATGATCACCAAACACGCCATCTTTAATTCATGAGTCTCCGAGGTGCACTGGCTCTCCACGGGTCGCTGGCTTTGAGCTGATGGAAGCACATTTTGAACGGCTCTCTCCATGAAGAAATCAACTGTGGAACAATCAGGAGATGTTGCAGGAGAGATGACATGAGAGTGAATGCGATATTACTCAGCCGCTGCGTGGAAGGAATGAAATAACTGATAAATTGTGAATTACAGTATATAGCTCTGTTAGACATTCAAAAATGCATTACAGGTCAGTACATGTGCCACAGCGCCCTCTATTGCTTCATTACAATATATTTCATGAAATAGATGGCTTCGGCAGCATGCATGTAAGTGCTATAAGAGAGAAATTTCCACCATGCAGGCAAAGAGGCAAAAAAAAAAAAAAAAAAGGTAAAGGAACTTAAAAAAAAAAAAAGAAGAGATCCAACTAACGATTAAAGAAAATTTGAAAACGTGCATTCCTAGTTCTTAACCATAGGTCAGAACCCAAAGTTGGCCCACGAGCATTTCCATAAGGGAAGTGAATATTGGAAGTGATTGGATATTACTACACAATCAGTAATGTCTAGTGCATTTAATACAAGATTGGGCCCCAGCTTACTTTGCACATGAATATTTACACCTCAAGGTCAAAAGGTTAAGAACCCCTGATTTGACAGCAAATAATTCATTCATCAAACATCATCTTATTTAAGCATGAAAAGGGTAAGGAGTTTAACAGTGTGATTCCAAAGTCTTACAGTGAGCAATTTTTGTGAGTTAACCAGAAATGTTGTAATTTGACAGTGTTTATTTGATTTTCTGTTTTTACATGTGACATACAAACTCAATACTCAGCAGTAGTTTATGTTGTGTATTGTTTTAGTAATTGTTTTGCATTTACACTAGAAACTGTATTTTGTCATTTTCGCCACTCACCGTAAAATTTTATGATAAAATTTTATTGCAAATACATTTTTTTGCCCTATTTACCAGAAGTGTCTTGTCTTAAAATACAGTGTTCTTTCAGTATTTATTATTTTGTTCAGATTTATTTATGAGATTTTCATATCATGTTGGTCATTAAAACAACACAGTCCCAAAAAACGTAGATGCAATGTATGATGAACATGTTTTTAGGCCTTTTTTACGTAACTAAAATGATGTATTATTCATTTCAGTGCGGTCTTTTTTTAAGTGCACTATATACTTTTTAGTAGAAAGCAAAGAAGTTACTAATTTACAGCTAAAAAATGTAGTTACCCCAACTTTAAAAACAAAGAAAAATACACCTAAAGCATGGTCTATATTCCAATTATGTGAATAACTGGATGGGTACGCTGCACAACAAGATTTATGCAAATGTGGAATATCTGCACAGAAGAATGGGAAACGTCTAGTGAGAGTCGGGAAAGCGATGGATTCCACTGGCTGAAATGACTTGCTCCTGGAATAACTGCTTTTTATTGAACTTCCACTGAAGTTTGCTTTCCAGAACAAGGAAAGGTGAGTGGAATTAAAGTCAAACAGAGCCCATCATTGGCTTTTCTTCGCCTCACAAATCAATCTTTAATTTGAATTCAGAATTCAGTGTGGCTAAGACCTTAATAAAACTATAGTCAGTAGTTATCCTGAGGGGATGATCAAAGATTTAACTGGACAGCAGAGAGCATTTAGTCACCGGTCATCAACAGAAAAACAGCCTATTAGACCCATTAAAATGTCTTTTGACAGTAGAAGGAGAAACACAACTGGAGTTTTGTCTAAGATGCTTCTCCTCTGAGCTGATGTCAAAGGTAGATCCCTGAGATCTTCTGCATTTTTTTTTAATCTATAAATCATCCAGATTTAGCATCAAGTTTGATTATTCAACATGATGTGACCGAAAAGTGTATCTATACTACGGCATGTTTTGGTTTAAGTCATTTTTTTACGTTGGTTTAACAGCAACATTTAGATCTGAAGTTACAAAAATGGGTAAGTTTAAGGCTGGGGCTCTTTACAATCACCATAGAAATGAACTGGGACAAAAACGCCTAAAATACAAATGCAAGAAATATAAACTGGGTTCATATGACACGCATATCTGTGAGAACATCAAGCCACAGCGTCCTCTGAAACAGATTTAAAAAGTATTGTCTATAAATGCATTCATAAGAAGAAAAGACTCTTCTTCAGTGAAAGTACACAGTGAACCCTAGGATACTTGTTCTAATGTCAGATGCATATGTAACATAATGTTTGTACTTGAAATGCAAGCTGAAGTACTTGTATTTCTTTGTACATTTCACCACTTAGAGAGTGCATGAACAGGGCATGTACTTTTCTATTTAACTTGTTAAATGGAAAAGTGGGTAAATAATAGAGGTAAAATTTATGACCTTTACACAAGACAGAATACAGTGTGTGTGTCATTTTTTATGCAGTCTGCAACCTTGATCATTTTCACAATACTTGACCAAAAGCGCAGTTCTGCTAAAGCCTTCACATCTCCAGACAAAATGACAGAGACAGTTCATTGATTTATCTGATTGCGTCTGGCGCTAAAGCCTCTGGTTGTAGACATTTCCCCCGTAAACGTACCCTCCATAACTTTACACAAAGACAATTCCTCTCTGAAATCTTGAGCCATATTTGATTCTTCACTTTGAGTAGATCCAAAATTGAGTAAAACTACTTTGTTCTTCTTTGAGAGAAGTCAACTCTAGGAACAAGTTGAGAGTAGCAGTGGGGAACCTTCAAAGCAAGAGCAGCAACAACTCAACACCAAGAACATGGATTAGACACCTTGTTCTCTGAGCAAATGTTAATGAATAACATATTCATCTTCATTACTGCTGCTGTTGAATAAAGAGTGATGCTAAATCTGCAAAGGGAAAGCTTTGAAATATATAAAAATGAACCATATCCAACAAGACACAGTGTAAACTCAGTGCACAGAGCAGACATAACATATCCTGTGACAGCACCGTATGTGGCACAGAAAGAGAAATGTCCCAATAAATCATTTATATATTAATGTAAATAAATATTTGCAAAGTTACATGAAACCATTCCCAACCTGAGAGTCTGGACCTCAAGTTTTGGGAAAAGAAATCCAAAGAAATCAATACATTTTAATGAAGCCACTGTTTGGAAATGGCATCTTTAAAATCAATGAAAAATAAAAAAAAAATCTGATCAGACAGTAACTTCACAGGAAGTTGTCCTTACTGCTACTATGGAAGCTGCAGTAGAAGCTGTGAAAAAAAAAAAAAAAGCATCATTGCTATTTTCTTGATTCCTTCTTAGAAAGAAAGACAGGTGCCTCATAGCAGCAATGATCAAATTCCAGTGCATAAGTCATGGAAAATGCAAATATTACATATAAGAATATATAAATCCTGATCTTAAAGGGTACATTTTATGCAAAATCAGTATCTTTACTGAAATTGCTTCCTCAACAAAACACTGCTGAAGTTTTGTCCACGAGATATCTTTCATTCTCCTCAAAGCACCACTCTGAATGGCCCTAATCTATGATATAATACATAGATCTCAATATCTTTACATGTTTTTTAATCCATGAATCATCCAGACTTGTTTTGAGCATTTCTGCAGCACTAGCACATCACGCAAGATCAATTTGATTATTTTCCCTGTGAAATGTCCTTTTCAGTCAGTAGATGGAGCTCTGACTCAATTCCTGTGTCATGTGTGCTTTGCTATACTCTTATAATTGTTTCTGGTGCATTAGATTACAAAGTGAGGAGAATGTTTGAAGGAAGAAAAAAAAATCAATAATGCATCATATTTGTCCTTTAAGTATCTGTAACTTCATCAAAACCGGTGTGTTTCAGCTCCCTAACACTGGTTAGAAAGCCTTTGAGGTTCTTATAAGGAGTAGTGAAAGAAAATATAAATGCTGCTTTTTCTCCTAATGTTACTGATTAGTTTGGACGCTCCATAACATGGCTGACAGTAATACGAAGCCAAGTCACAAAGAGCTTCCTAAGCGAACTTAATGGATTCGGATAGCTTAATTTGCAGGTGTAAGCTCCTAGCACCTAGCATGAAGCTCCACGTAAAGCCACAACACACATTTCTGCGCTCTACTCTTTGCTAGGCGCTGGACATCCGACTTCCATATAGTGTTTGTGACAGTGACATGACAGCGTTCTTTTATGAGTGCCTTATATTGCCCCACAGTGACAGCGCGGGGAATGGGAAGAGCTGCCAGAAATCATGGAGAGGAATTCCTGTCAAGCCTTTTACCCGCAGGCTTCCCCTCCCCGGTGTCAAGACAGATAACCGGCCCGAGCCTCGTGGGACGTTCAGAGTCAGGGAAAAAAAAAAACACAAGCAGAATAAGAAAGAAAAACTGAATTTCTAAGAAACTAGATTATGTCATTTCTTTGAGATAAGATGAACCAAAAATGTCAGGTTTTCAATATGGAAGTTCAAAGAAAAATGCAATGATGGAGGGTTGGATGTAGAGATATCAGAAAACAGAAAAGGCTGTGATAGTTTGGTTTGAAGGAGCTTTGTTGATCGAGAAACTTTTTGACATATGGGTAAGGGGAAACACAATCTTTAAAACTAAAATTCAACCTTTATTATATAACTTTACAAGTGCATTTTTACTAGATAGAAGCCTGACAAATGCATACAAAGCCAAGATGTGTCTTTTTGATATTGACAAAACGTAGCTAGCACAATATCTAGCTAAATGTGCTCTCACTTTAGGTCAAGGGTTCCCATAAACGTATACTGTAGCTAGTAGATGTTATTCAATGGCAATGATACAGTATCTACTAGCAGCAAGGCTAATCCAGGAAGATTTGACAAGTCTAAAGCCAGCCCCTTTTCTTTCTTCTTTAGCCGTTGCCCTTAACTGTACAAAATAGCTTGTAATGAATAATCAAGAAGAGCTGGTTTGGTTCCAGTCTATCAAGCAAACAATAAGGAGGTTGATGTCGCTTTCTGCTCTTCTGTGCATGTCATCTGATTTATTGGGGAAACTTCTTTGACAAAACAAGAACACAGGACAAGAGCTAGCTGTTTCGATCAGGTATGAACCGGTATGACAAAGGTCTAGATAAAATAGCGAATTTTAGAGATTAGCATGAATGTTGTTTTGAAGATATGCAAAAATTGAAATTGATTGAAATAAATTAGGGGTCTCAGAGGCCAAATGTGGCCCCCCAGATGATTTCATGTGACCGCCAGGATGATTTCTGATTATTACTACTGGCCAACCAATCAAATATATCGTTGAGATGTGACTATAAAACCTCTAAATACATACAACAGATTACTTACAGTTTGTCAAAAATGTTTCTGGGTAGAACAGTTGGACCCTGGTCACTCACTTTTATTTACTTTATCACGTGTGTGTGAAAACAATGGATTTGATCATATTAGAATGTATGTAACTGTAGGCTTTGCTAAGCCTTATATGCCTAGTTCTTTAGAAATATAACACAGTGAGTCCTGTATTTTAAATGTGGCCCTCGACCAACTTGACTTAATATTTCGGTCGCAGCTCCATTTGAGTTTGAGACCCCTGGCGTAAATGTTGTAAGGATGAGAAGATATTGTAAAATCATATGGAATTGGTATGGTATTTCAATATAAATCCGATGTTGGGTTCGGATCTTCAGTGTCTTTCTTTAGCTCTGTTTGTCATTTTTGCATGGTTAGAAAAGAGTAGATTCTGCTGTAATTTCACTGTCAGAGGAAGCAAACAGCAGCTTATTGTTGTTTTACTCTTAGTTAGGCAAGTTTTGCCATTCTGTCCCAATTTGTTTCACTGAACACAATCTATAACATACCGGAATCATGACACGTGTATCAAAACTTGAAGAAAGAATCGTCCCATCCGTAGTTTTTTATTGCGGTCTATGGACCAACTTCTTAAACTTTACAAGTATAATACTGACTAATTGCCTTGTTTTTCATCCTAAATGTACAACAAAACAACACATAACACTTTTGGCACTGTGAAATCTTGTATAACATCTACACAGGCTTACTTTTGCATAATAATCTGACCAGGCTGCGCGCCGTTTGCTGGCTGCTCTCCAAGCGTCTTTTTCATCCTCTTCCGACAACGTGATTACCGCATGAACTCCAACACGCAGCCATTGCAAATTGCTGTTTTCCTATTCTGTGTGGGTTTAACTGGTGGGCAAAGTGTGCTGGGAGCTACTCTACAGGCACCGATTCCGAGGAAGAAGGTGAGTAATGCATAATTCTTCCAAATCCGCAATAACAAAATGACCTCAGCTGCTCAACAACCCAAATTTTACAAAGATAAATGGTTTTGCTTGCAATTCATTAGGCATTACCGCAACGGATTGTGTGTGGCTATTATCCGACCGCCAAAACCGTTCATTTGAGTTACATTATCCGTGCACTGGGGGAAGCGATCTGAATATGGCGTAGGAAAAAAACAAAAAAAACAGGAACTATCGCTGGTGTTTGCCTCCTGTCCTCGATGCCAAACAGCAAACGGGTCAATAAGCCATCATTATAGAACTTCACACTTGGCTGGCTGCAATTGACTGCCTGAAGGATTAAGGAGAAAAGGTAATGATGCCAGTGCAGGAGATGAGACAAACATTGCTCATCCTCCAGCTCCTATAAAGAAAAACAGGTGAGAATACCAGCAGCGGCAGAAAAAGAGGCAGTAATCCTGTCACTCGGGGTAGTGTCGGGGAAAATGGGAGGGCACGCCGCCATCTTGGATCAGTGTGAGCAGAGAAGCCCAATGGACGGAGACAGACAAGTGGGTCGCAGAGCAAAATACGTGCTTTGTAACATGTTTTGTTGGCTGTCACATTAGGCGTTTTACACATAACAGCGACAACAACTAGGTCCCCATAATCCCCCGGTCCCTGTTTAGTCACTGAACAGCTCGGTCCCTCTGCCAATGTGAGTATAATCACAGCGGCTGAATGTGGGTCTAACTGGCATTCTTTTTGTGTTAGTGCTATTAACAATGTTAGCCACTACTTGTGTTTGCTATGAATTGTATTTTAGAACTACAGAGTCAACGTTATATGTTTTACTGATGAGTCTACAATGTCCTGATTACGTCCAATAATTCCTGTTTGTTCTTCCATCTCCACTAAGTTTGTCTATTGTTGTTGTTAGCATATCAGCACATCTCGCTCCTAACAGCTGTGACAAAAAGCTTAAAATACATCATGGTTTGAAGTTTGAAGGCTCAGAATGCATTAAGCAACTACGTGAAACATGTGGACTGATGTAGAAAAAAATATATTTCTGTTTGTTTACATTTCTAAACAAAAAGCCACTACTTCAATCAATAACATGCATGTTAGGGTAATATCCTCCAGCTACGGTAGTCCTGACCAAGCCTAGCAAGAACATCTGGAGATGGGTCCCCGAGCGCTGCACTGCAGCGATCACTGCTCCTGAGGAGATGCCCCAGAGGCATTGAAGGATGGGTCAAATGCAGAGGACAAATTTCCCTACGGGGACAATAAAGTGTACCTTAACCTTAACCCTTAACCTTAAGACGGTGTAATCCCTCATTCATCCAGGAGTGATCTATAGTAGAAGTCTTCAAGTAGTCATCTGGACAGTGTTTCCGAAGAGCAAGACGTTTCGACTGTCATTCGAAAGTCATTTTCAATCTGATTTAAGTGGACTGAGACTGGCAGTATTCTCCAGCAAGGAAGCAGAGAACAATGAAAAGAAAGCTAGGACCCACCAAACCAGTTTCAGGAACAGGTTTTAGGAACAGGTTTAGAAAAAGTTTGTTTGGGTTTAGCCCTCCTCAGTCAGAGGGCTTAACTCACAGCCATTGTCAGTACACTTCCATCAGATGGAAAATGACTTTCGGATTACAGTCGAAACATCTTGATCTTCAGAAACACTCTCAGATGACAACTTTGAAGACTTCTACTATTTCTAATGAAGCAAAGGCCTATATTTTCTTGTAAAAAATAAGTAGCCTATCAGTCCCTTTAATTGGAGGTAGTTCCTAAGTGTGGAAATTGAAAAACATTTCTACGGTGTTCCAACTCTTAATATCACTAAGGATCAGAATAAATAATTAAAACAAAAAATGCCCTGAGCTATTCCTGTCCAATAAGAGAAGAGTTCTAACTTGAATCGACAACGCCCTTTGTTTTCCAATTATGGTTTGTTCTATTGACCTATTCTGATCTCGTATTGGCAGTTCCAACCTAACAGCTCTGTTTTTTCTCACCAGCTTTCTATATTGGTCTGATTGCTGTTGTTGTTTTTTTCATTATGGCCTCCCCAGAAGTTTAAAAAGCCAAATATAAACTTCAGACACTATGGAGGAAATGTGTTGTCATGTGTTGCCATCACATCTGCAGCTAAAAAAAAACATTTTTGTGTCATGAAAGCTACTCATTTATACATTTTATCTGCTTGTTTTTGTTAGGAGTTACGGGTGACTGGAGCCTATTCTACTGACTTTGGGTCTTAGGAGGGGGAACACGCTGGACAGTGGCCAACTTTCGCAGACTTAACACAAAGAGACCATGTAAATATATTAGAGCTGAAGTAGACACAGGTTTAGTTGCATTAGTGGATGCTCCAGAACAGCAACGATTACGCCCCCCAGAAAATTAAACTGCACAAACTTGGTTTTAGTAGTCAATAAATGAAGATTATACAAAACCAAATGCTGCAGTGTAATCTGGTGCATTTTGGCCAAACAGGTGTGCTATTGCTCTATATTAGCTT
Organism: Mugilogobius chulae; assembly: GCA_038363315.1. Lineage (NCBI taxonomy): Eukaryota > Metazoa > Chordata > Actinopteri > Gobiiformes > Gobiidae > Mugilogobius > Mugilogobius chulae. The sequence continues at coordinate 12,703,718 of CM076406.1, read as the reverse complement.
CCTTCTCACAGCTCTTAACCTGCTAGCATTGGGACTAACCTATTGTTCCATGTGAGTCTCTTAGCACAACACTTTTACGACCCTACATTATGGCGTATGCACAGTTCTTACCATCTCATTTCCACCACCACGACCTCATCCATTTTCACTTCTTTTGGACTGATGAGCTGCTGGAAACCCAGGCAGACGCACGTGGCAAAGCGATGATGAATGTCTTTGGCCTCGAGCATTCCCCACACCCTTTTTATACATGGTATGGTGATCACAGCATGATTTCACCTTTACACCATGCAAACCAACACGCCTCCATCCCATCATGCACCGTAATTGACCTGTCGCCACGGAGCGGAGTCGAATCCCCCGCTCTCCCCTTGTGTTCGTTCGTTCTTTTATATTCATAAAACTTTCATCAGACCACGCCGGAGTTATTTCCTGTCTGCATTTACCCTGCTAACTCGCTGAAGACCGTACTGACAGGGAACAAGATCGGCAGCCATGTTTTATCAGATGAAAAGGCCGACTTGATGAAAGAACAGTTCTGCTGAGATCAAAGCGCGCAACCTTTTTAAACGCGGCCAAATGACAACCCGGATTTTTTTCTTTTTCTACTTCTTCTTTCCCCAGCCACTTTCTGACACTTTAACTCAACCGTCGATGGCTCACACAGATCATAGCACCTTTCGGAGTACGCCTGACACCTCAAGGTAACTAGCTCACCAGCTGCGCCAGGGCTGCTTGATCCGTTTTGGGGGGTAACATGAAGAAGCAAAGGGAAAAATTCAAAGGGTTTGGCTTAGGAAGATAAAATAAACGTTTCAAGATGCTCGTGTTTGATTTTGTTTAATGTCTCGTCCTCTTTTATGGATATGTTTGGGCTTAAAGAGACACAAAACTCCCTAAACTTTACCCACAAATAAGTTTCAAACGGAGAAAGTTGTTGGAAAAGCATTAGAAGAAGATTGGGGAGAGGTTGATGTACACATATCGTCTAGAAATGACACTGACCTTTGCAGTGAGAGACATGTTGCTTTTTTGTTGTTGTTTTTTTTTTTGGACTATTTTGACCCAAGACTTGCAAATTTGTGCACTAAGACTGTCTACCATGACACAGAAGAGTTAATAATGCTTTTGAAATGCCAGATAAACAGTCTAACAGCCAAAAGAAGTAGTTTCAGTGTCAAGATTTAAGATGGGAATGGGTTGCAACATTCAAAACGTTTGCTTTTTTTTTTCCATTTGAATCAAGCGTAAAATATTTTTTGGGATGCCAAAATAAGATACATACATTATTCTATACCATTTTTGCTGTGTTGGTGTTTTTTTTTTTTTTTTTTTATAATCTAAAGTGCAGTTAGAAAGTTTAGTAACTGGGTTAAACCATTGGCAAACATGTATTTGGAAGTAGAGAAAACAAACTATTTACAGGACTATTTTAAGTCGAACTGTAAATTGTTGCTGTAACCAAGGAGCTCCAAAATGGCTGCTGTTTCATCTATCCTAATACTGTTCTTATGTAAACCAATATCCAACAGAGGATTACAGATTTGTCCACGAATAAAATGTGATTAAAGATGTGAGTAATGCATTCCTCTAAAGTCACACAGGCCTTTCACTCTGACATACAGTAAACTTGTCAATGCATGGTAAAACTCTTCTGTAAGTTTCTGAGCTGAAAATTCGACACAGGCACTGTTCAAAACCTTTCCAGAGTCAGAGATTAAATATTCTCAGTTCCCGAGATCACATGAATGCAACGACATCTGTAGTTAACCCTTTGACTGAGCATGGACTTTTTACAATTAAAAATGAATAATCAAACTATGATTACAAAATCTGTGACCTGGTGGCACAACAACCTTGTTGATGTAGCAACGGTAGGTCGAGAAGATGTATGTTTGGGGAAAAGCTTTTACAGAGCCCTGCAAAGTTTGGAAGGAGGAACTTTATCACCATAAATTGATTAAAAGAGAGAGACTATGACTGTTTCAGAAGAAATATGATGATGTGGATGTGATTCTGAACGACAAACCACAGCTCAGCCAATTCACATTAAAACAAATAATAAACAATACTCATTTCAAGTCTGAAGTAAAAGGTTGTTGCTATAAATCATCTGTCGCCATGTCTGGAAAGTTTGTAAAAAAAAAAAAAAATCACAAATATTGAATATCACCCCGCAAATGCCTGTAAAAAAACAAAACAAACAAACAAAAAAACTCAGACATTGTGAGGTAATTTAAAGTTTACAGACATCCCAAAGTTAATATTACTGTGTGATTAGGACAGAATGTTATGTCAATGTTATGTCTCTATGAAATATAAAACACAACATAGTCCTATGACTATCTAATGTGTGACTATATGTGTGACCATGGAGACACAAGAACCTAAAAAAAAACTTAACATAAAAGGGCATGGTTATCTTATGCTTATTCTTATTATCTTAATAAACTTGGATGGGGACTTTCAACATTACCTTATGAAAACGCCATGTACACAGACACAAAATCCAATCTACAGTCTATAATTCTTTGAACTGCTCTCCTGATAACAGCGTAAGTCTAGAACAGCGGCAGCAATCCACTCCCGGTGCTACACACTGTATCCCTGAATAAACACTTTTGTAATGGGGCTGTTGCAGGACTCTATATCGCCGTGCACCTGTGAGGTCATCAGTCTTGGAAAGTAGAACGCCCTCGGTGGGTGGAATGATGATCACGTATACTCCATTCCTACGTTCGGCTGCACCGTTTTGTCATCTCCTTTTTCTCCGACCAAACAGGGAGGCAATTCTTTTTTACCAGCTTGTGTCGGAGGATAGCATAAGGTCAGGTGTCAGAACGCTCGGAAATATGAAAGCTACAATATAAGAGCGTTTATAAAAGTCGTTTTTCACTCAGCGTGGTGGTTGGGGCTAAAAAGGCCAAAAGCTTTGTTGTGAGAGAAAGTTGACGTGTTTTTTCTTCACCACAGAATGCACTCTGAGAAAAGAATTCTGGTAAAAAATAATGATTCTCGTGTCATGTATTTGCTATGCTGGTTCAAAAGTCCCGACTGCTGAAGAATATGAAGAGTAATTACATGCAAACTAATGAAAAGTATAGGCCTTTGATGCAACCTTTGCTTTTTTCTAAGGTTCAAAAATACATCACAGTGTCAGAGGAAATGAATATGCACCGGTACAATCAGGTGCCAAAAATGAAGAATCTTTATTTAGGCCACTAGGGAAGGTGAAAAAAGCTTCCATTAGCACATTGGACTTTCACATCTATGTTCAGCAGCGTAATGAAACAGAAATTAGCACGAGATTCGAAGAAAAGAGCCTTGAACTTAAAAGGACTTTTCTTTCCAACAAAGTTACTTGTATTTCTAATAATTACTTAAGTAGTATAATATGTTGTGTGTCTGTATATCTGTTTACTATATTTCCCTAAATACCAGACAAAAATTAGTCCCCATAATGTTTCTCTTGAAGTATTAAAAGGGCTTGACTGTACAACTGAAGTGCTGTCGAACTATTTCAGCACAAAAGACTATCATAAATTAAATTATGCTTAGATTTTCTTTGGTAAAAATAAGGAGCAGTACAGCTACTGTCTCAATCCTACAACTGACACTAAATTGGGCAGTTATTTGGTTTTGATTTTTCCTAATTATAGTAACTATAATAATTAAATATTTAATTTTAGACGGGGGGACACCCCTGGACAGCAGCAAATTGTCGAGATTGACAACCATTAATTTTCTCTTTCTTTCACCTAATTTATTTATGCATGGATGTCTTCAGAAGCGGGAGGAAGTACCTGAGAGGACCATGGTGACACAAGGAGAACATAAAAAGTCCACTAAGAGAGATTTAAAGATGTTGATTTTGTCTTGACCCGAAAGTTAAACTTACAATATCCTTATTGGGAAGTCAGAGCTTTAATCACTCTTTTACAATGCACATCTCTATTATCTATCTATATTGTCGTAATAATCTAAATAAATATATACATTAAAAAATCTCAAACATGACCTCGATGATTTATCAGATAAAAAGGAAGTTTTTACAGAACAGTCAGAGGACTCACCCACGGGCTCACCACCTCTCAAAGGATATTGCCTGAGTGTTTCCATTACTGACTGGATTAGTGGGGCCCAGAGGGTCTAATTAGGCTCGCAAAGGGGTGTTCAGGTTTGTGAGGACTATCATTTTAATTACATGTTGTGTTGAGAACACCATCAAATCACATCAAATCACATGTAATCTACTCAAATATTGTTAATAAAAGACAATCTAATCACAACTTCTTGTCAAACACATTCAGGTTTGGCCCTCAATTCACTTTGGCAGAATACATTTTGGCCTGTCGAGGAAAAGTCAGCTCTTTTTAGCCAACTGAGGAAAAAAAAATAATTGAGCATCCCTAGCAAGACCTGAGTGTACCAACGTACAGTTGAATTTAAAGTGAAGCTAAACAACTTTTTTTGATTGAGCAAATGAGCAACTTTCAATTCAAAACCCTTACAACTCCCTTGTGTCTCACTGCAAAGACCAGAGTCACTTTATGTGACATCAGTATTGATTTGTTCACACAAAGCTGTGAGCTGATCACAAACACCTGCTGTCAAACCAATCAGACTGCTGCTCTCCAACCTAAACCCCTTGTTTCCATTAGTCTGCTGTGTTTGAAATGTGTATGTGGGCAAAGTTTAGTGAGCTTCACTTTAACACTATAAACTACAGCTGACCCGATCTGTTTTAAATTTAATCAGACTGTAAAATGTTGTCAATTCATCTGTTACCAGCAAACCTTTATTATTCTAAGAAAAAGAATATTCATAGAATCCATCCATGCTTCTCGGGGCGTCAGAAGAATTTCGACCACATCTATTGAAAAGTCATTTTGGTTCATTTGTGTTTTTAAGTTCTCTGCACTTTCTAATCAGAATCAGTGAAATTATGCCAGTGTGATTATTACTTAAATTGCAAATAATGAGCTAATCACTTGCTCTTTGGAGTGTTATGAAGTCTGAGTCTACTGAGCAACAAACTATACACATTATGTATTCTTTGCTTTTCTTTGCCAAGCACATTCATTCATACGCTCTTGCCAAAAACAGAAGTACACTCAAAGAAAATGTATAGAAAGCATACATTACTTTGTATCAGTCAGTCATTTCTTCCTCAGGATTGGCCGAATTCCAGTGGAGAAGCCACAGCGGCGAGAAAAACAAAACCTTGCCAACGTTAGAATATAGGCGCGCAGTTGTTTTACTGTCTGGTGATAGTTTTAAACGGCACAAAAGACCTTCATGCAGTATTTTCTTGGTAATCTTACAAAACAAAAGTGTGAATGAAGCTAGATACAACTACAGGTATGATTTTGTTGTGGAAGTAACATTACAACCTGGCTAAAACATCAGGTAGTTGCAATTATTAGTCTGCTTCTTTAAAGAAAATGTGCTAAGTCTGAGTGTAAGACTAGATGCATGTAACCTAAACTCTGGAAAGTGAGCCTACAGTTTTTTGACAAAGCACTAGCTTTAGTCAGCATACAACCAGTGTTGGGAGAAGTAATTAGTTACATCACCTATTCATTTTTAAAAATCTAATTACAATATTTTGCCTTAGTGTGTGCAATATTGCATCAATCAAAAATAGGATTTTATGTTTTATTAGCATTTAAACAGACGTAAACAGCAGATGATTTGCTTAAGAAGACCTTAATTACCCAAAACTGTCATGTCCAAAGACAACTTGCTTTTTAAGCAAATTTGTTCAAATTTGAACAATTCTGCTAAACTTTTTGAAAGTAACAAACATTATAATGTTATATAAACCAGAAATGAATTCTTATTGCTGAGATAAAGGTGTGGTGGTTCAGAAAAACAACAATAACACCTGCTGTTAACACCTGCTGTCAAACCCACCTTCTTTCACCTTTTTTTTCACACCAGTTTGCTGTCTTTGAAACATGTTTGTGATTAGAGGTTAGCTTCTCTTTAAGTACATGCATGTGTTTATTAACCTGGCCAGCCAGATGGTTTATCTCGTGGTATTTGTGAATTCACAAACACAGATAAACCATCTGACCTTCCAGCAGCCCAATTGGTTTGAGAGTCCGAAACGGCGGTGGTTCGACTCACTCACATCACGGCAGCGTGGTTTTGAGGCCCAATCACATTGTAGCAGGGCGGGCTAACACGGGCCGTTAACGCTCCGCCACCGCCGCCAAGGACGGCTCTCGTGGATGTACGGGTTTCTGCTGCTTTTGATGCGGTTTTAGCAGAAGTACATAGTAAGAGCACTGTGTGTGACACATACTTGTTTTATCCCACGCGGACATTGGTTACACCACTACAAGTTGTTGCTGTGATTGGCTAAGCTCAAATTAGGTAGGCCACTCACCCAATCAGCTCGAAGTATTTCACTAAACGCCTCGCCTTTTCTCGAACGCCTTCAGTGAGTCAAGTCCCATGGATATAGTGAGAACTCAGATAGGAGTTCAACACTTATTCATTTGACGTGAGGCAGGTCATGTGTTTATGTTTTCAAGAAGAAAAAGCATGTACAGCAGGGCTATTCAGTTGTATTTACCAAATGGCCAGATTTTTCAAAAGATGAGGGTTTGAATTTTAGTTGAAGCCATGTGATGACATTTTCTTTGGGTTTAGTTTAGGCTTCAAGTTTTACCTAAAATAGGTAGGTTTAAGGCTGGGGTTTAGGGTAGGTTATGATTTGCCCTTTAAACCCAAAGAAATGGTCGCAATTGTGTGAAAATACATTATCGTAATTATTTTACATTTTTGGCTTTTTGTAGCCTATTGACGTGAAAAAAGGCATAAATACGTGGTTTTCATGTGTTTTCAATATTTCGCTGTGCATCTACGTTTTCTTCAGACACTGGGCTGACAATATAAGGGCTTTACTTGCTGTTAAAGGTTGTTTTCAAGTGCAAACAAAATAAAACAATAGCAATAATATCCCACAAGTGCATAATAAAATACTCCATACTCTTCGCATTCAAAGTTCACCAGCCTTTGTCTGTATTTCCAATGCATTTAACCACAATTACAGGTGTGCTGATGGTCTGTAGGCGGTAATGAGTCAGAAAAGTGCGGAGGTATCTACATGTAATATGTCTTTACAATGGGCTTCGGGCAGACATTTTCTTTCTGCTTACTCGAATCAATCCTTCGCCCTGGATCTGGAAAAACATACTGAACCGCGGCCATCTGCTCGGACTGGCCAATAAAAACCACACCATCAAAGTGTTAAATGACGGCTTTTTATGATTATGATGGGAGCATGTGAAATTACAGCCAGTCCTATTTGAAGGATTCTCCATTGCATTGCTTAACTTTGCTTTATGAGACCAGAGGCATATTTTAGCCCCCAAAAGCCCACGGGAATCTTTTGACCGTCCAACTGTAATTACTGAGCCCTCCAGTCGCTTTTACACCATTAATGGCGTTCCAAAATATAGCTCCTGTCTGTGGTTGGAAATCATCTCGAGCGGTAGAGTAGGTTTTTATTAGGTTATGTTATGCTTTTATTCTTATGAGGGCATGACCTTTGGAGAATGTATGCTAGATATAGGCAGTCTTGTGTATATCTTCGTATTTAAGATTTGAAATGACACAAATATTACAAAATGGTTGATATTACAACTGGAGTGCAATGTATTTCAGTGTTTAGTAAAGATTAACAGCAGGTGCAGTAATATAATACAGTGGCAAAACTCGGTAAATGCTGTAGTGACAGATGAGTATAGCAACTGAAATCACAGCCTTATTTGTTTTTGTTCTATTTACATCAATGTATTAGTGTAACCGGTTCATTATATATGGTATTGTAATTACACAACATTGTCTTTCTGTTTGTTCTACATGCCTGGCATCCGGTTGCTGTGTTGTCGTGGTTCACCCACGTTTCTTCTTTGTGTGTCCCTGCAGTGCACTAGTATAAATTGGGGGGTCACAACTTCCTCTTCTTCCTCACCTTTATTTTGGTCACTGAACAAGCTATACTTGTATTTAAGTCAATATTAAGCCTCCAAGGTGTTCCTATGTTTTTATTTATTGACGTGAAGACGTCTGGAAAAATACTGACAATGTTGTCTTTTCTTTGTAGTTTGGGCCAACTGTTACCAGCACATGTTGACTCTGTTCATTTTTATTGTTATCCAGATTAAATGGAGGCCGCCTCCAGGCATTCGGCTGTACCTTGCAGTTCATTCCTGCATCAACAATCATAAAGCAGCACACACAACGCAGAAAAACACGCCGGTCACATTAGCATAACATTGAGTTGACGTAAGCATATCATCAAGCATGCACAAAGTTGAAAGTAAGACAAATGACAGATTTGCACATTCATGGTATCGACCGAGACTAAAGCAAAAACTGGAAGAACAAGAACATGCTCAAGTGCAAAATAGGATAAGGGGAGCAAAAACCTGACACCACAAGGATTTGTGTCTCAAACAGTAGATATACATGCAACATTTGAGTTGGTCCATATCGGTTTTGTGGAAGATTTTTTAAGTGCAGCTTTCAAAATGCTCAGAAAAAGCATTTTAGAGTTTCACCATACAATGCTCAATAACTACAAGAGGAAAGGCAGATGAATGCAATTTTTTGTTGTTCAAAATACTGGCAAGAAAATAGGACAAAAATAGAGGTCCTATATTACATAAAACCCATAATGGTAAGTGTGGGCTAAATGCTAGCACAATGCTAACATGTAACAATTAAAACTACATTAACAATATTCATGCCTAAAATACCCTTAAAAGAGAAAACATGTTTCCCATGAACAGACAGAGACATTTGCCCCATGGTCTATGTCCCCAATTATCACTTTTGTCTCCTTGTTTCCATAGAAATAACATTGCTTTTCCTGGAATGTCCCACAATCCCCTTTACTTTACAGTATATCAAAAGATTTAAGATTTAGGTTTTAGCTAAATATGTGTATTTATTTATTTATTTTCCATAGTGAAACATAAAGGTTGATATTCTTCTTTCTTTGTTTGTTTTTTATGTTCTGCTAAGAAATTATACACATTTACATGTCACAAGCAGTCATTTTGGTTTTAGTTCTAACGCAAACAAATTCAAACTCCAAAGACAACATCTCAATAGTTCAACTAATCACTGCAGTACAGCTGCATGTAAAAAGGCAAATTTGAGGCTGTTGCAGTGAGTTATGCAAAAGATGCTAATCGTTAATTTACATAACTGATTAGCATACACATCCAACAAAATGGCCTCTTAAGAAAGTGTCTATTTTCTGAAACTTGACTTGTAAGTGTTAGCCATTTATAAACATTTGTTGTAAAAGGCAATGTGGATTTAAAGGAACCACCTCACCGTACAAAACATTCACCTTCTCGCACTTGGCTATGCGAGCAAATGTTGATCGTTTTTAGCTTTTATTCCCCAAACATGGGCAAGGTTAGGGTTAGCATCAGTTGCAGTCCAAACTTTGAGCAAACTTTGAGAAAACACAAGTTCTAAAAACTCAGAAAAATTCACTGGACATAATAATGCACTGGACGAGGTCTGCTTTAAAAAAAAGAAAACAATGACTTGCTTCCACTGCTCTGTAAGACCATAATTAGCAAAACCGACAACATTTGTAAACACTTTTGGCATTTATCAAAAAGGCAAAAAAAACTTTTAAATTGCAAAGTGAGAAAATGCCGGGTCAGTCAAATTGAAGCCCAAAGTCAACCAAAGGCTCTTTTAATGGCTCCATGTCAAACTTCCTCCGCAGTTCCTTGGATATACGACGAAGCTTGATCTCCTCCAACTCTTATTATTAACTGCACAGGCTGGAAAGAGTTCACCTCATCTTTTACAACAGCTGCCGCGATTTGAGGCGTTTTGGCAGCGGCCCGATGTAGATGCTGCTGTGAGAGAGATAATAGACTCCTGTCAAAAGTAATAGAGTAGGAAAGCGCCATCCAGGAGAAATGTCAGTCTGATATATGCCCCAAATCTGTCATTAAAAAAGCCCTGAACTTGGCTTGGGCCCAGGGCTTGGATCACAGCAGCCATCCGCACTGTGCAGCAACAAGTCTGAAAGATGGATGTGGGACTGCAGAGGTCGGACAGACAAGGATTTGGATGAAGAGGTCTGGGACTTAAAACAAATAGATATTTTATCTAAAAACGTTATGATATGGATGTCAAAGTTATTCGATTAATCAATTAGTGTGATTGACCATGGCAGAATACAATCACCCAAACTAATAAATAATTATTTGATCAATTTAAAAGTAAAATATACTAAATAGAAAACCTGAATATAAATAGACTTTCGGAAAGTGCCAGACACCGTGTGCGTGACTTCGGTGTCACACTGCATCTACCCCTTATGATCCTTGGTGTGGATGGTGGTTCTGCTGGAAAGTGGTCCTACAATGATTTTTCAGGCTGGGACGCCTCCCTGGACAGGTGTTCTGGGTATGTCCAACTGGGAGGAGTCCCCGGGAAGACCCAGGACACGATAAAGAAACTATGTCTCTAGAGTTGCCTGGGAATGCCACGACATCCTCCTGGGAGAAGGTGGAGGAGGTGTGTGGGTACAAGTCTGGGCTTTGTTGTCCTGACTGCTCCCTCTGCAATGTGAACCCAAAGAAAGCAGAAGAAAATGGAATGGAACTTTCAGAAAGCTTTCATTAAGTTGGCCACATGCTAGGAATTGTTATCTATTGGTCCAGTGGTTCCCAAAGTGGGTCCTGGGCTCTCTTGGAGGCTTCAAAGGCTCTGCAGGGAGGCCTCCAAAGGTTTGGCCACACAACAAACATGAAAGTCTTTTCTTTAATGAGGAATGCCCCGCTGAGATTCAGAATCTCTTTTGCAGGGGAGTCCTGAAGGAGGGGAGAGGGGAGCACTACTGGACATGTTTTTAGTAGTAGGGGAAACCAGAGCACCTGAAGGAAACCAAGGCAGACGAGAAGAGAACATATAAACTCAACATAGAAACTCTAACACCATGTTGTGCACTTTAACACCATGTTGTATGGATGCTCCAAAATGAATTTTGTTGTTCGTTTTGTGACAATGACAATAAATATTCTGAGTGTGAATCTGAATAGAAAGGCCCCAGATCACCTGGGATTTGAACCCAGGGACATTCATGCTATGAGGCCGGAGAGTTATCGCAATGCCAAAGTTTGAAATCAATGCTACATTTATTTGATTCAGTCCACAGACATTACTGTTATGTTCTTTTTACATTTTAATCAAAAGAGAAAAACATTGTATATTGCTTATTATTGGAAGGTCATAGGCAGTCTTCGAGCCAGTAAGGCTTGGTTGTTTGTTGTTGGTGTCAAAAATTGTGAACAATCATAAAGGGTTGATGTTTCTTCTATTATTAATTCTAACACTAAAACATGATTCAGTGACTTTTCACAGGATATAGCATAGCATAGGTTTCAGTATGTACAGAAGGCGCAACTGATAAACAAACCCAAATAATCAGATTGGTCTGGTTGTTTTGGCAGGACTTTAGTATTGATGTTATTTAGTTTAACACCAAGTCATAGTTTTAGGTAATCAAAACCCAATGCTTTGATAGCTTGACTTTTCTTTTACGTCAAAACGTGTAAGGTTTTTGTAGTGTTCACAAGTTTCATATTATTACATCTGTACCAATAACCAAATTTCTCTTCACCTACCAATCCCATTTTCTTACCGTCTACATTTCACTGAACACACCAAGCGAACAACCTTATTTAACCAAGCCGCTTCGCGCCGCCCCAGTCCGCCCAGCGCCTACCGCTTCGAACCTCTTGAAGTCTGCACATGAGGAGCAGGAGCGCGAGGTGTGAGGCCCTCTCTACCCGCAGCTTTTGTACGTCTGTCTCATTTCACCATTCACCGGCCGTGCGTGACTGCGAGGCCGGCCTTCAGACCCTCAGATCCATCAGAGCCTGTCAGCGGGCCATCACACGGACAGATGAAGCCCTGCCACTAGAATTCCATTAGCCCCGCAGCCCGCCCAGCCCGGTCCGTGCACCAGTCATCCACCCTCCGCCTTGTTCTGCCGGCAAACAGATCATCAAACTCTATCAGCCAATCACAAACGCCTCCATTCTCCGCTGACAGTGCTGCGACTTTGGACTTTGGGGGAGAGAAAGCAAGCTGGAGTCGGTGACATTGCTGTTGTTATGCTGTCAGACATTTCTGCATTGTGTGATTCTATTTTAACTTCACAATAGCGGCAGCAGTTTTTTGTGCAGTTGGTGGATCTGCATCGAGAAGAGAAGTCTGTATTCTATGGAATTTATCAACATTTATCAAGGAATCTAAATGTATGTACTGATCTTATCTGAAAAGAAACAGCCTCTTTAAATAACATATAAATCCAAGCAGAAAATAAAAGTCTTACAAAATGTTAGTGTCACAGAAATGTATGTATGTATGTAGAATTTAAATGTACGTACATGATAAATCCACTGATTGTTCATTTATGTCACAACACCAATTTTGCTATTTTTGCTTTAAGTAGGCCTATTTGCCAATACCAGATATTGCCTGGTATTAGTGTAGACTTAAAATAGTGTTTTATTCCCAAAAGGCAGTTAGAAAATGGGTACGAGTGTCATGTACAGTAACTGCTATTTAGTGTGCAAGCCACAATTTAACAACAGTATAACAACATTTTCAAAGACTGTGAGATATTTGGTCAATATCAGAGTAGTTCCTATTTGGTCAAAAAAAATGACACAACCAGGATATTGACTAAACCAATATCATGGGACCGATACTTGGTCCTAGAATAGGATCGGTGCATCTTGAATTATTTTTATGTTTTTATGAGCCTCATTCATGAAAGTGTTCTTTAAAAAATGTGCGTAACTTCCACTTATGCACAGGAAATTCTGAGAAAACACTACGTCAGACGTGTTCCTACATACTTTCTGACACTACGTTAGAAGTGTTCCTACATGCTTCAACAGCCTTTACGTCAATTTCACCAAACTCCGACACGGTGGCCTCATAGCAAGGAGGTCCTGGGTTCCACTCCTGGGCCGCCCGGGGCCTTTCTATGTGGAGTTTGCATGTTCTCCCCTTGTCTGCATAGGTTTTCTCCTGGTGCTCCGGTTTCCTCCTACAACTAAAAACATGTCCAATGTGTCTCCCCTCTTCCCTCCCCAGGACTACAGATGGAAATTAGCTGTAAGCTAGAATCTGGTACAAGCATCTCTGCCTTTGTGCTCAATGTAATTGTGCACTGTCCTTAATAAACATTACCTTACCTTATCCAACTACAAGTGGTTATTTACATAAAACTGTGTTATGCATTAAGGAAGCTTTTTCCTTATATCACAAATACGGGCCGGCTGTAAGATTTTTCCTGGAGCAAAGTGAGACAGACAAACGAGGAAATGCAACCTATCCCAAATATCACTGAGTAAAAATGTCACTGTCTTTTAAAAATGTCCATAAACACATGAACACACTCAGAGGAAACATATTCATGTCACAGATGTTCTCTTATGAGTGCTCCTGAGTGTTCATGAATTAAGAAACTGTAGCGGAGCTATTCAACATAAGGCAGGTGCCACTAGATCAGACCCACCAATCAATCTTCCAAATCGAAGAAATAAATGAATTATTATCAGTTAGTTTGATTCTTGATTATCAATTCTTGTTCCAGTACTAGTATTCAATTGTGTTTTGTATTTTATTCGTACACAAAAATGTAGTACATTACCAGATATTTTACAATGTTAAACACATCTAATGTTAGAAATATTTTGTGCCATCCCAAATAAAAATGGCGTGTGCAAGCATTTGGTTAATTAATTTGAATCATTAGACTGCACAGCAGGGTCTAAATACTATTGTAACTAAATGTTCAATCATCATAATGACATATTGATTGCTCCTCGATGCATGACATGTCTGTTATTCTACTTCATTTGATTGTAATGTGGTTGATTCTCGTCCAAACCCAGAATATTTCTAGAAACATCATTTATATAGTGTTGCTAATAATATTAACATTGGTATTTGCAGTAGATATTGCTGTCATTTATTTATTTTGTATTCTTCCGTTTCATGAGATTAAATAATCAAGCACATAAAGAACCCATTAGAATCTGAATGATAAGTCAGATCATGGTAGCATTACTTTTATTGTTGAAATAGATTTCCATCAGGCTGAACAACTGCATTAAGCTAACATAAAGCATCAACTAAGCACTAACAGCTTTTCCCATGGGCGGCTAATAGTATGGATGTAAAAAGCACCATATGGCTTAGCTTTTATAAACACGTGCATATACAGAACAAGCTAAACCTTTTTGTGGAGGGCATGAAAAACACAGATGTTCCAATGTAGTTAGTCTTACAGCATCAGGGATTTGTAGGTTCACTTAAGAATATTTTTTACATTAAAGGTTATGTAATTACATTGTAGGTTGTTTAGTTGTTGCTAGTGTTTTAGTCGCAATAAAACTTCTGCAAACAAGAATGACTTCAATGAAACTCTAAATGTAAGTCTTTAGCAGTATCAGGATGTCTGCAGTATACTAAAAGACTTGTAGTCAAATTGAAGCAATATTTCAAACATTTATGATACAGATGAGAAAGTATTATATGCATGCAGAGTGATGTTACATAACTTTAAGTTAAATATGACAAATACAAAATAAACTTTCACAAGCTAGTGTTCCCTGATAGTTTACTCAGTTGTTATTAATTTGAATTAGGTGTGTGTTATCTTGTACTGTCAAGAAACTGAGGTTCAAGTGCTCAAAAATATCTAATCACCTACCTATCTAAGATCTGACCATTAAAAAAAATCATTCTCATAGTGACACATGTAGGTTTGTTAACCCCTGGTCTGATTGCCTGGAAAATCTTGACGATATTAAATATATAGGGATTTGGTCGACGTCACTCTCCGCCCTCCGCTTGCGTCCTGCAGAACGCGCCTCTCCATTTGTTTACATGGGAAACTTGTCCAATTAAACACCGAACGGGACGACAGCTACTGCTCTCAGGTATAACGTAACAACGTCTGTCTGAACTTGATCAGCGTTTTTCTCCGTTTTCTCACTTACTGAAATACTTAAGGGTCGTAGATCGAATTTCATCATAAATTTGTTAGCGCATACTTTTGTTTTCGCAGTGTAATCTTGAGTTGCTGACACGGGTTTTTTGCTTTTTCATGTTTGTGTCTATGTGAGGCTGTTTCACGGCGGGTGGCGCCATCGCCTGTTGATAAAAAAATCCTCTATTGTCTGTCCATCGTGTCCCTCATTTGAATTTTAGTGGGTGTGATTGACAGATTAATTAGCCAGTCAGGGAAACATATTGTCTTGTAATGAAAAAAAAAAAAAAAATCTGTATGGAAAAAATATTAGGTGGAACTGAAAAACACGGATTTCAGCAGAATCAATGAGAAAAGCAAAAATGTGAGGTGAGTGAAGTTAGTTTTTTCTCTTCGCAATTTGCTGTGGCGTTGCTCTGGATCCCCAAAACAGGAAAAAGAACATAAACGTCAGCAATCAATGCAATTTGTGTGTGGAAAAAGTACAAAATAAAGGCACAAAGTCAAATATTAAAATCAAAGAGCGGGAACAGTGTAGAGTTGGTTCTGGCCAACACAATGCTTCATTACGTTTGCTGATTGGCCATTGTACTTCCTGGTTTTTGCAGTTCTACGAGACCTGCCCTATGCTGAGTGGAATGAAATTGAGTAGTGAACAAGTAAATTACATTCTGCTGCCTGTTTCAGTGAAATGTCAATATGATAACCTCAGGGCTTTCAGTTCTACAGTTTTAGGAAGGCTTTATTATGAGACTAATAAATACACAAATACTGTAATCTATAACAAAATAGAAAATACTAATTTACATTTGTAAAATCACAAAAGATGTTATATTAGTAAGTTTAGGTAAATGTACTGACTGCAGTTTGAGAATGTTATTGTTCATTGTGCAATATCTTAATAAGCAAAACAATTCCTTGCAACACAGGATTTGCAAAAGGAAAGACAGAGAAAGTTGCAATCCTCTGATGTTTACAAGTACACAAAGACAAAAGACAAAGAGGCAATACAGTGTGGTGTAATCAGACAATAAAGTTGCCAAATGGCTGCAAAAAGACTGTTAATAACTGTCAGAAATAGAATACAAGACTGTTCAATTAGATATCTTGCTTCAATCCTCCAATTGTCTTTATCTATTTCTCCACTTACATTCTATCTCCAAATACTTCCATCCATGCAACCTCATTTGCAGACACTCAAAAACTCTAATGACAACACAGTAGAGGCCGAGAAATGGAAGGACATTTTTAGGCGAGGATTTGTGCGATTATATTTTGGACTGTCAGAATTGGCGAGGGGGGCTGTGGACGTGCCTCTACATGGACCTCTTTAATGAGGATCATCTGTGCTCCAAAAGGCCTGTACAAGGATAAGGACATTTAAAACCCCTGGGACTCGAGGCAGTGAAGGATCTGCTGCCATGACTCACGCCGAAGCGAAAGGCCAGGCGCAGTCGGCCCTCAGCGCGACTCACCGAGAAAGCGGCGCGGAAACAGACGGGACAGAAATAACACAGGTTTATGATTGTGACTCAGATGAACCAAAGGATGAAGTGTATTGTTAACATGATGTGTGTTGGTAAAAGGATCTACTAAGGTAATGGAATTAGAATGTATGCAGTATTGAGTTAAAGTCAGATTATAGCATTTTGTATCTTATTGGTTAAAGTTTATAGTTTTAATTGCAAATATGAAAAAAAAAAATTGAAAAGACATGAAGTAATTGACTCTATCTTTCACACAACACAATCCCCTAGAAGCGACCAGCGCCTGTTCAAGTCTCTTGCAGCGCATCGTTGAAAACTGGATGATTCAACTTTTACAGCCCAAACTAAGGTAAGGTAAGCAGCTAGCGTTAGCATCTTTATGGCTAACTGCTTCAGTTCAGAGTGTTTTATTTATTTTTCTTGGCTCAACAGTGCACTTCAATGACTTTTATCATCTTTCATTCAGTCGTGTGTTTCCTATAGACCATCGGGGCTCACTACTTTTTCAGATGCATGTGGGAAATTTTGTGTGCAGTACTTTTGACCTGCTGGACAATCGGAGACTACTACTAAATGCCTGACCACTATACAGTGCACAACTAGTAGGTATGGCTCACATTCGTTTTTCCGCATCCATGGTTTTCGGCTTGCCAGTGCACTGATTTGCTGGTTCGCCAGTAGCCAAGGGCCAATCAAACAGCTAATATGCAGCAACTGGCGATGCAGATTCTGCAAACAACTCTTCAAATACCTGCCTCCATGACCCCCTCATTCACACGAAACACACTAAGCCGCTTGTCAGCAAAGTTGCCAACCGTGTAAAAGTCTCTTTAAACAGGATGCCATGCCATCAAAAAGCATCAAAATGCAAAGACAATTTACACTAAACTGTAAAGGTGCTAACAATGTCTGTTAAGATGCTTTTATGTCCGATCAACATTTAACTATGCTTCACAGAAAAAAAGTTGTGTAACTTGTCATACAGACTTTTATAACTGTAATGATTGAATGTGCCCTTGACAGTGCAGCTTTTCATTTATTTATCACTTCTTCTAAGTGATGGTTAAGAGATGTTGTTTTGCACAAGTGGAAACTCTGATCAAAAGCAATCGTTATAATGTAATCACACAGAAAAGTGGGAGCTTTTGTAGCTGATGCTCTCGTGTAACATGGGCTTGTTGTTGTTATAATAATAGAGAACTGCTATTAGTTCAACAATAGGCATTTTCCAGTATTGCAGCTACAGAACAGAAGAAAAAAACCTTCAAAAACACTTTCCGATGTAGTAGGTGTTGTTTAAGCACATACAGTATGTTTAAGGTTGTATGGGAGACTTTTAAAAGCAAGATTATGTGTTCTCTCCCAGTGCAGCTTCTTCCCCAGTTTTGCTGGGACAGTGGGTTATATTTAGAGCATGTGAGTATGATTGACAGGACAGGTAACAGGTAGCCTTGTTTTCTATTGACCAAAGTTTTACTGACCTATCATGTTCACAGTTTTTGTTTGTTTAAGCCAAAGGTTGTTACAAATGTATGCGACTATAAAACAGCAACAACAAAATCATCTATATTAACCCTTGTGTGGTGTTCATATTTTTGTTACTTAGCCAGTGTTCATGGGTCTGGTGGACCCGCTAGAGTTTTGGCTTGTCAAAACAACACAATCAAGCAATTTTATATGAAATACTCAACGATGTTTACTTTGACACAATTACAAGCCAAATGAACAGTAATCATCGTTAATATTTGCCCTTTACCTTTTTTAGAACACATTTATGAAATAATGTGCAACTCGTTTTTTAAGTAAAATGTAATATAAATATGAAAATCAGTTAAAATCAAGTGAAGTGAGTGAAAAATAACCCATTTACAAATGAAGCAAGATGTTTCACAACTACTGATTTTATTCATCTGAACTTCATTAGACATATAACTCATTTAGGTTAGTTTACATAACACAAGTTGAATAAATACAGAACAATATCAGTCCATCACATCAGCCTCACTGAGCTTTCCTGTCGAACTTGGATCCACAGACTTCACAGGGCTTATTTTTTTTCTGCTGGTCACAACCTAGAATAATGAAAACATCAGAACTGTTACTAACATACATACATGACATACTGCTACATAAGCATACATGACACACTGCTACAGCTTCACACACTTACTTCAGGTTCATCAGATGGTGGTTTTGTAGGTCGAGTGGATGGGGCAGAAGCATTCTCCTCTTGAATTCTCCCCACAATGGCTGCAGAAGCTGTTGCTCGTGGAACATGTTTGTCTTTTGAAGTCGACCTGAGGAACTCGAGGAAGCTTCTCTTTAGGGCTGGGCAATTATCCAACAATCGAGAGATCGAGATTGAAATCGAATCGAATCATCAATTATACTCAAAAGATCGAAAACAATCCATTGGAAGTAAAAATGTGTAGTTGGGGCAAAAGTCAAAATTTGAAGCAGATTATTGATATATATACTATATTCCCAAAAGTATTGGCTCACCTGCCTTACTCATACTATGAACTGAAGTATATCCCATTCCTAACTTCGTGGCTGAGTTGCTGTTGTTCCCAAACACTTCCATTTTGTTCTATTAGAGCTGACAGTTGACTGTGGAATATTTAGGAGTGAGGAAATGTCACGACTGGATTTGTTGCACAGGTGGCACCCTATGACAGTTCCACGCTGGAATTCACTGAGCTCCTGAGAGCGGCCCATTCTTTCACAAATGTCTTGTTTCACAGTCTGCATGTGCTTGACTTTATAAACCTGTGGCCAGGCCAAGTGATTGGGACACCTGATTCTGATCATTTGAATAGGTGAGCCAATACTTTTGGTATATTGTGTAGTTTTTAAAAAAAAAAAAATCTAATAAATAGGACACACACTCACAGATGGTTCTTGTTGGTTTTTGCAAGACAGAGGGTAAAATGTGCGGGAAAGTTGGTTGGTTAAAGCTTTGTGTAGGAACAGGAGGGACAGAAAACACTCTCAGTAGCCCCAGAGAGGAGAAAAATAGAGTGAAAGTACGCAGGACTATACTTTCCACACTTTATTCTCCCTGGGTCCAGTGGACCCGAACACCCTGTATGTAATATAAATGCGTAGGGGGGGTGTACAGTATGCGGTCATTGAAAATTTGTTTTGATTTATGTTCTTCACAGAAAATGAGCCAAAGCCAATGAATTTCAGGTTGAAAAATTTATTTATTGTTTCATTTTTCTATTGATATAAACCGAAAACGGGTCCCACAGACCCGAACACCATACAAGGGTTAACTTTAATAGTTTGTTAAATTATATTGTCATTTCTGAATTCAATGCATTTTTAACAATGTAGTTATAAAACAAAGATGTAGTGCAAAACAACACAGAAAAGAGAAGAACTGATTTATCTTAACTTAACCCGGGCTATTTCCATGTGCAGTCCTTGGACTGGCTACAAACAACATGGTTTCTGTGAAACACTATTAAAGTGCAATGGCCTCGAATCTTTTCGGTGAACCAATGGCTCGAGGTGAAAACACTTTATTTGAATGTATTAAGCACACGCTACATTGCTAAACTTAGAAAAGCAGGACTGGAAGTTCTATATCTAATTATTTGAGTTACAATCAAATGGAATGAAAATATGCAATAAACATTCATTTGCTCTTGAACTCAACAAAATGCATTATTCATTTTACTGCCTCATTAAAATGAATAGATGGAAGTGTGAGAGCTATTCTTAAAAAAATAATAATGTACTCACCTACACCGAAAATAAATCTTTCTAGCCACTTAGCTTAGCATCACAGCCAGGCAAATTCATTAAAATACAAATTGAATTCCAAACTTAAATCACAAGCCATCATGTGCATAACCAACTAAATTTGTTTGGTAATTTGTGTTCTAAAGCATGTACATCTCTTTCCAATTTGACAATCTAGAGATACCGGAGATATTCAATTGTGTTCTCCTAAGGGCCATGAAATCACATGCACTACCACATTTATATAATTTAGGGTCACACAAAAATATCCACAAAACTAAAGCAGGACCAAAAAATAATCCAGGAAGTAAGAAGAAATGTTTGGAACCTCTGTCACCAACATACTGTAGTTCACAAGCCAATGAAATGCTTCAACAACACTTCATAGCTTTCATAAACCTGGACAATCTCAGTTACACTTACTTCTATCTGACATAAAAGCCATACATGCAAATGACAAATCCAACATTTCTTTCCAACAAAAATATCTTCTTGTAGATGTTGCAGACGCTTGTATTTGCTTTGAAATCCCAGGATCAAGGTTCGCAGCATTGTGTACCCAAGTATCCCTTCGCTGTGAGATGCCCAGCCCCAAAGGGATCAATTAAAAATAGTGATGTTTAATCTGTGTAAGCAGCAGAAGAAGCTTACGATACTGGATATTCATGAGAGGTAATCAAGTGGGTGGCAGATGACAGCTAGTGTGCACGCTAGCAAGGAAGTTTTTTCTTCTATAGCTTGTTGTTCTCGAAGACAGCCCATCTACTTTCTTTGCTACGCTGGAAGAAACAACCTCTTTAAAGTACTTAAAACAAGTCAAAATTACTTGAAATGAGTGAATAAATCTGCCAATGAACAAGAACATTTTGTCTCACTTAAGATTCTTAAAATAAGGCTTTTTGACTAGTTTTTAGAACTGATAAGCAGGGTTAGGGTTACGAGTGTACTATTTGTGTAATCTCAAAGTATGTTTGCCTTAAACCAGTAATTAGTCTTAGTCCTGATAGTCCTGGTTTGGTCTGATTATTTAGTCCAGTTTTAATCCTGGTCTACTCCTGGTTTAGTTCTGTTTTAGTCCTGGTTTTGACCAGTTTTAGGGGGTTTAGTACAACTTCAGCCCTGGTCTAAAGTCCTTGTCTAGTCTGGTTTAGTTCAGTTTTAGTCCTGGTCTAGTCCAGGTACAGTCCAGTTTTATTCCTGGTCTAGTCTAGTTGGATACCTGGCCTCGTCTTGATTTAGTCTAGTTTTAGTCGTGGTATAGCATAGTTTTGGTTTAGAACAATTTTAGCCGTAGTTTAGTGTAGTTTTTCCTGGTTAGTCGGTTTAGTCCAGTTTAGTCCAGGTCCAATCCCGGTTTAGTTCTCATTTACTGCATTATAGTAGAGCTTATATTGGTCAAAGTAAATATTTTAGTGCTCATTATATACAAAAAAAAAAGTATATAATATAACAAATATAATTGTACAAGATTTTTAAAATGTTTATTACTTTTTTTTTTGAAAATGCAGGAGATAAACTGGTCTTGAATAAGTCTAACTAAACTTACTGAGCTGGAAAAAGACAATGAACAAGAATAATGTGTATTTACAGTGTACAAGTTGCTAGTTAACAAGCTGATTTGTATTTGCTCCATTTCTGCCCCTTTGACCTCGAAGTTGGAACTTAGATAGATTCCAACACGCTTTGAAGACATAGTTTCCTGACAGTTGTAAGCTCCACCTTGACCCTGACCTTACATGGCGTATATCTGCTTTATTAGCTGAGGGATTTCAACAAATTTATTCATAGCTAAGTTTCATTCCTGGCATTTTCAGTAAAGCCGGTGTCAAAGATAAGTCTGAGAAGTTCATTTTGTTCAGCAGTACTTGCATTATAAGTTCAACTACTGCAGTGTGCATAGTGTGTGCTTTACTATGTTAAAAGAAAAGTTTAATCAAGTATTAAACTTTGGGTTTTGTTTGCAAATGCATGTTTGAAATAAACGATGTTAATAAGAAATATGCATCGTCTTGCATTTAGACCAGTGGTTCCCAACCTTTTTCATTTTGAGTACCCCCTAATCATGACCTCATAAGTACCCCCTGGCCTATGTCATGTATTTTTTTAATGGTTTCATATGAAAATTCATTTATGTGCAGCAAATAACATTTTTCACACTACAATACTTGCAAATGTAACTTTCTTTTAAATCTGCAATCATCCCAAGTACCCCTTGGCAAATGAATGAATGAATGAATTTATTTGAATGGTCACGTACCCCCTGGGGTTCATGTACCCCTGGTTGGAAAACACTCATTTAGAGCATCAAATCCCCTGCCAGTAATGTATTAAATGTATAATGTTATATTTTTCCATCACATTTAACAACGTTCTCTCTAGGATTGCGTACGACGTTATGTAAAATTGGGTGACATGATGATTCTTCTGCCCATTCTTGCACGTCTATTACACGCCCATTTTTTTGGAATTGTATAGACACACGTTTAGGTCTGAAGTTACACTAATTATTAAGTTTAGGTCTGAGGCTTGGAGTTGGTTATGTTAGGATTAGGATTTTGTTAATTTTCATTTGTTACGACCAAGGGGTAGGGAAGTAACAAAAAGACCAGATGGAAAATGGTACTAAAATTGAGAAATTATTTAATGACAAAATGAGATAAAGTGTTAACAAAAGGTGTCCAAAATTGGGTTTTAAATTTACAGAAAATAAAGGTAATAATATGAGAACAAAACTTGAGTAATAAAAAAAAAACAGACAATTAAATAATAAAGTCAAGTGCTCCAACGAATTACAAACATAAATTTAACCTAGCAAGTTTGTAATAAATAACATAACGAATCCTCAACGAAAATTCACAAACTAGTGTTAGCGCTAATTTAACACAGAAGAAAATTTGAGACAATGGTGATTGGCAAGGCAGACTGGACATGGAGCGGGTCCAGCTGCCACGAGCGGCGAACGTCGAGGCCTTTTATGGGACACGCCCTGCAGGTGAGCCGTCCCATTGGATGCACGGTGGAGAGGAGACCAATCCTGGAGCGCAGGGGAGTGGGCATCCTCCATCAATTGATCAGCGGCAGACATGCACACACAGAAAAAAGGCGGAGAGAACACGGGAGGAGCAACTAATAAACGAGGGCCAAACCCAAGGCCCGTAACACTCCCCTCTTAGAGTGAACTACCTTTTTTTTTTTTCAAAATTTCCAAGATCATCTAAAAAAAGTGAGGGAAAAATCTCAAAATTATACTTACATTCTGGACAGGGCATCAGCTATAATGTTGTCAGACCCTTTTTGTGACAAATCTGGAGATTAAAGTCTTGCACCATCAGGGCCCAACGCATTAATCTCTGGTTGTGATTGTACATGCGTGAGAGAAAAACAAGTATGGTCTGTAAAAACTGTGACAGGCAGAGAACTGGAACCAAGGTAAACTTCAAAGTGTTGTAAGCGAGCAACAGAGACAGGGTTTCCTTTTCAATAGTCGAGTAAGCTAATTGATGTTTGTTGAACTTCCTAGAGAAATAACAAACCGGATGGTCAACTCCAGTTTCATCTTCCTGCAGTAAGACCGCACCAGCACCATCGCCACTAGCATCCACCTCCAGCTTGAATGCGCGGCTGCAGTCTGGGGCAACAAGCACAGGAGCATTACATAATAAAGATTTTACAGAATCAAAAGCGTGTTGAACAGTCAGAAGACCATGTGAAGTCAACTTTTGGACTGAGAAGATTGGTCAGAGGCAGCGCAACAGTGGAAAAGTTACGACAGAAGTTACGATAATAACCTGCCATGCCCAGGAAGCGACGGAGCGCACGTCGGGTGGACGGAGGAGGGCAGGCAACTATAGCTGAGATTTTTGCCTCGAGTGGTTTTACTTGGCCCTGGCCTACTTCTCGACCGAGGTAAACAACTGTGGCTTTTCCGAATTCACATTTAGCTAAGTTTAACGTAAGAGAAGCTTGAGCGAGACGAGCGAAAACTTTGGTTAGAGTGCTAATGTGCTCTTCCCAAGTAGAGGAATGCACAATTAAATCATCGAGATAGGCGTTGCAGTGAGGCAAACCCTGCAAAACTGTATTTACAAGCCTCTGAAACGTCGCGGGGGCATTACACATACCGAAGGCCATTACTGTGTATTGGAGAAATAATCAGGAGTTACAAAAGCAGATATGTCAGAAGCGTGCTCTGTAAGCGGCACTTGCCAGTAGCCTTTTAATAAATCTAATTTAGTTACATATTTTGCATTGCCGAGATTATCTACGCAGTCTTCCATGCGGGGCATAGGATAGGCGTCAGGGACAGTAACCGCGTTTACTTTTCTATAGTCTGTAATAAAGCGCGGGGTGCCATCGGGTTTACCCTCAACAAGGCACGGAGAACTCCACGCGCTAGAGCTGTGCTTGGCTAGGCCATTTTCAAGCAGATATTCAGCTTCTTGTTTCATTAAAGCACGTTTAGCAGGATTGACACGATAAGGATGTTGTCGGATAGGCTTGGCATCTTTCACATCAATGTCGTGAGCTAAAACAGAAGTTTGAGAGGGGACATCGTTAAATAGACATGGAAAGTCATTTACAAGTTTTATAACATCATCTCGCTGCTTGTCAGTTAAATGAGCAAGATGCGTGGGCAGTTCTCGTAACATTTCAGAGTTTGGTAAACGCGCACACTTTGGCTGTGGGACACGACGTCATCCTCACCAGAACTGATTGGATTAGCCACTATTAGAGCTGACGCGCACGGAGGCGGGGCGCTTGGAGACTGCTGCTCAGTTTTACGCGCATGATACAGCTTCAACATGTTAATATGACAAACTCGAGTTTTACGCTTTCGATCTGGAGTACAGATTTCATAATTCGTTTCGTTTAATTTTTGTTTAACGACGTACGGACCGGTGAATTTGGCGGACAACGCATTACCTGGGATTGGAAGTAAAACTAAGACTTTGTCACCTTCAGAAAATTCACGTTTTACTGTCTTTTTGTCAAAACGACGCTTCATATTTTTTTGTGTGTCTGCAAGAGCAGTTTTGGCGATTTTATTCGCATTTAGAAGTCGTTCACGGAAGTTTGAAACGTATTCTAAGACATTTGTGTTTGAAGAAGAGGACGGAGCAAGAAATTTCTCCTTCAGTGCCTTTAACGGTCCACGAGGAGAGTGTGCAAAGACTAAATCTGCAGGACTAAAACCGAGTGATTCTTGGACAGCGTCTCTGGCAGCAAATAAGACAAAAGGAATGCCTTCATCCCAACTTTTTTCCGTTTCGAAACAATATTTTCGCAGCATAGATTTTAATGTTTGGTGCCAACGCTCAAGTGCGCCTTGGGATTCTGGATGATACGCAGTGGATGTTATATGTTGAACGCCGAGGGTTTGG
This sequence comes from Mugilogobius chulae, assembly GCA_038363315.1. Classification (NCBI taxonomy): domain Eukaryota; kingdom Metazoa; phylum Chordata; class Actinopteri; order Gobiiformes; family Gobiidae; genus Mugilogobius; species Mugilogobius chulae. The sequence continues at coordinate 12,678,036 of CM076406.1, read as the reverse complement.
ACTACTTGTTCGAACATTTGGATTGAAAATTTGCACCTTGATCCGTTTGGATTATATGCGGAGGCCAAAGAGTGAAAAGAAGTTAGTCAAAGCTTTTATGACTGAACGGGAATTAATTTTACGCAGCGGAATGGCTTCTGGAAACCTTGTTGCAGCGCACATAATTGTAAGTAAATATTCATTTCCATTTTGAGTTCTGGGAAGAGGTCCAACGCAGTCTATTATGACGCGGTCAAAGGGTTGGTCTATTGCAGGAATAGGATGAAGTGGAGCTTGAGGGATTGTTTGGTTTGGTTTTCCTGTAATTTGACAAGTGTACAGGTGCGACAAAATTCAGCTACGTCTTTTTTCATTGCTGGCCAAAAGAATTGTTTTAAAATGTGATTGTACGTTTTAGTGATCCCCAAATGTCCTGACCATTTACTTTCGTGTGCCACCGCTAATATTGCATTAGGTAACAGGTGGGCACAACAATTTGATAAACAGCATTTAAATCACTAGAAGCAAAAGGAGACCATTTACGCATGAGTAAATCATTGTCAAGGAAATAGCAAACATGTGCTCTGTCACGTTGCTCGTCACTTACCACACTGTGAAACAGTTTGCGCAGCGTTGGGTCAGTCCTCTGCTCTGAGCTCAGCCGTGCACGCGTGCACGGTAGAGACAGACCTTCGAATTTAGGAGATGCGACCAGTTTTTCATTAGATTTTGTCTCAGCCTGGGTCTCAGGGGTAGGCACAGGTGCATCTGAAAAAGTTGACAAAAAAGTATCAGACAAATTTAAATCAGCGTTCTTGGCCTGGGTGCGCGTAATGGCACAGACTGGGTAAAGCTCAGTAGAGTCTTCACCTGGATCAGTGGGTTGCGGGGAATCAACTACTTCCAGGGTAGGAGTAACCTTTCCCCCAGCTATATCATTACCCATTAACATTTCGACGCCGGAGATGGGCAAAGCAGGGCATACAGCAATGGGAAAAATGCCACTAACGAGTTTAGATTTAATGTGTACATAATGAACAGGTTGTAGGCTGTATCCCATTTCTATTCCCCGTAATACAGATCCATAACCGCAAGAAGATTCGTTTGAGAATGGGAGAGCACTGGCTAAAATTACTGATTGAGACCCGCCAGTGTCTCTCAAAATGCGAATTGGACGCTGAGGTGCTTCTCCAGATAAAGACACAAATCCGTCAAATATAAAGGGCTTAAAACAAGCGTCTGCATTTTGTTTGGTGTCAGGGGCTAAAATATCAGTTTTAATTAACCCGACGCCTTTTGGTTGGGGTGCGGATTGATCCGCTTTTCTTTTTAGAGTCAAACAATTAGCGATAACATGTCCAGGTTTGTGACAATAAAAACACTCCCGTTGTTCTCTGCTACTTTTAATATTGCTCTGAGAACTAGGACTTGGTTCTGGAGCAGAAGAACGTGTTTTTTCAACTGGATTTGTAACAAAAGTAGTGCGGTGTGTCAGTACAAACTCATCGGCCAAAACAGCGGCCTCAGCTAAGTTTTAACTTTTTGTTCGTTCAGATAAACAACAACTCGCTCAGGAAGATTTTTCTTAAAGTCTTCCAACAAAATTAGTTCTCTTAATTTTGGAAATTTTCTGATTTAGCTGACACACACCATTTATCAAAAAGTGTTCCCTTCTCCCTGGCAAATTCAACATAAGTCCTACCGGGGGCCTTTTTATGATTTCTGAATTTTTGGCGGTAGGCTTCGGGACTAATTCGTAAGAACGCAGAATGGCAGATTTAACAGAATCATAATTCATACTTTCTTCAAGAGATAGAGCGGCAGCGACTTCTTGGGCCTTGCCGTGAACCTTGCATTGGAGCAGAGTTGCCCATACCTCGCGCGGGCACTTTAAGGCCAAAGCAATGCGCTCAAAGGCAGGGAAATAAGAATCTACTTCAGATTCTCTAAAATGGAAAAAGTGAAACATATTTACTCACGTCCAACGCGCAGACCTGGGCAGTGGAAGACAAGGCGTCAGCAGCAGGAGCAGGGCAGACGGGAAGGGGCTTGGCCTCAAGCTCAAGACGTTTTAGGCCTAGTTTTACTTTTGTCTCGGCCTCAATTTCCAGCTGTTTTATTCTTAATTGTAACTCCATATGGGCATTGCGCTCTTTCTCCGCAGCTTCCATTTTTAAGCGCTCTATGCGTAATCTGTGCCGCGCTGCTGCTTTTCTGGATTCAGGTGTGCTCGTGGGTGACAGAGGTTCAAACCGAGGGAGCGTAAACGGTTGATCACGCCGATCAGCAGCCTCAGCCGGCTCTCCTACCACACGAGTTGGACTTGTTTGTCCCTCCAGTTTTGGAGTGTGGGCAACCCCGGAGGTAGTTACTGGCACAGCCGGTTCGTGCTCCGCCTGTTCCACATGAACATCCGCCGAGGCCTCTGGTTGCTGCAGACTCCCATGTTCCACTAACCAGTTTACAATCGTTGACTTTAGCTCTGCTTTTTTCATGGATTTGTCAAAAAGAATTTGGAGGTTCTCTGCAATTTGGACCAAATCAGCTTTCTTAAATTTGTCTAGTTCTTCCAGCGTTGGCTGTTTTAAGAACTGTTCCAAAGTGGAGGCCATTGTCCAGTGCGCTCACTTACCTGTACAAAAAATTGAAAACACTTACCTACACTGTCAAAAATAATTTGGTGGTACAATTTTAGCCTCGGGAAATGAGTTACATTGATCCCGGACGAGCCCCCATTTGTTACGACCAAGGGGTAGGGAAGTAACAAAAGACCAGATGGAAAATGGTACTAAAATTGAGAAATTATTTAATGACAAAATGAGATAAAAGTGTTAACAAAAGGTGTCCAAAATTGGGTTTTAAATTTACAGAAAATAAAAGGTAATAATATGAGAACAAAACTTGAGTAATAAAAAAAAAACAGACAATTAAATAATAAAGTCAAGTGCTCCAACGAATTACAAACATAAATTTAACCTAGCAAGTTTGTAATAAATAACATAACGAATACCTCAACGAAAATTCACAAACTAGTGTTAGCGCTAATTTAACACAGAAGAAAATTTGAGACAATGGTGATTGGCAAGGCAGACTGGACATGGAGCGGGTCCAGCTGCCACGAGCGGCGAACGTCGAGGCCTTTTATGGGACACGCCCCTGCAGGTGAGCCGTCCCATTGGATGCACGGTGGAGAGGAGACCAATCCTGGAGCGCAGGGGAGTGGGCATCCTCCATCCAATTGATCAGCGCAGACATGCACACAACAGAAAAAGGCGGAGAGAACACGGGAGGAGCAACTAATAAACGAGGGCCAAACCCAAGGCCCGTAACATCATGAATAATGACAAGTCTTTAATTCCACCATAGAAATGAACTGAGGTAGCAAACTCTTGTGATGTCGACATGCCAATAATAGAAGTTACGTTCTCATTTCTCATTTGAAATTGTGTGGGACAAACATATCTGTGAGAACAGACTGTGCTCAAAGACTGACAAAAGATCCCTCTGACCACCAACAGCCATCCACACACCTTTACGTGTCTTACCCAATAAAGAATGACATCTGAAATGTAGTATTTCCACAATTTATGAGTTGGTCATCAATTTTGGGAAAAGATTATTTTCGGCCAATCTGTATTATTGAGTCTGACGTGCAAATTGTGGAAAAATGTACTCTTTTGGGTGTAACTCTTTCCAGTGATCTGGCATTAACACACAAGAACAGTTAAAAAACACGTCAGCAACTTTTCTTTTTACGCAAACTTCTCTTTGTGGGATTGAAAGCGTCCTCACATTCGGTAATTCCACGGCTAAGGAAAAGAGAGCTCTACACAGAGTGGTCTGCTCGACCAACAGGACAATACCTTTGGAGCTGATGGTCTTGGAGGACATTTATAAACAGAGACTTCTTTCATAGACATATCAATTATTAATGACCCATCAAATCATCCAGCCAGGGACATACTGTATTTGAACGCCTTCCATCTGGTAGGCGCAACCGTACCATCAAATGTACAACATCACTCAACAGTAGAAGTTTTTTTCCCAACAGGGATTGACTTTAAATAATGCCTTTTAAACCTGGTTATAAAACGGATCATTTGTACTTTTGTAGCATTGATTTTGCTGTAATTTTATGTGGATTATCTTTCTCAAACTGCTTTTTATGTGGCCTTGATGTATATATGAATGTTGTGCACTTTTTTTTCTAATGTGGTTTTAATACTGGAAATGTCAAATCAACTTGAAGTTCCAGCGGTCTTCCATCCAAGAACTGCCCAGGCCCAACTTGTCTAGCTTCTGAGATCTGATAGGATTAGGCACTGATAAGCTAGCACGACCAAATAGATCTTTTGACTTTTGCTCAAAAATCATTTTCAATCTAATGGAAATGGTTTCAACAATTGCAAACTTCTAACCAAACCGTATAGTTTCAAATATCTTATCTCAAACCAAGCAGCTCAAACAATTAACACAAAATAAGGAGGGGTTTAGTTGTAAAGCAGAAAGGCTAAAATGTTACCACCAAATATATTTGCACAGTTGATAAGGTAGAGTGTTTCAATATTTATTGTTACAGGTAAGTGAGCAGCACTGGAACAATGGCTCCAACTTTGGACAAGACTTCTAAAACACCAACGCTAAACAATTGGGAAGACTAGACAAATTTGATAAGAAAGTATTTGGTCCAATTGCCAGAAGAACCTCCAAATTCTTACAAATCCATGAAAAAGCAGAGGCTAAGTCAACGATTTTGGTAAACTGAGTAGTATCCTTAAGTTTAAACTATTTCAAATGTCAAACTTACACTCTACACTACTTGCAGAAACACATAAAGAGATCACATACCTGAGGAGCAGTATTTGCGACAAAACACTCCAACCGTCATCTCTGGTCCTAACCACTTAGTTCTACATTGTGTGAGTGAAACAAGTCAGGAACTTGCTTCCAACATCTCGATTTCACAGATTGTTCCAACAGAAGAGACCAGGGGATGTGCAAGAGCATTGCAACCTTTTACAGCCGAAAGGAGGATGTCATGCAAATCACCACCCGCACAGCCCCCGGAGGAGAGAAGGACAGGATTACGACCCTTCTCACAAATAACACATCGTAAGGTGGACCTAATTTCAGAAATCACAACCTCCCCACGCAGTCGCCTCAAAATTGCGACAGAAGAACAAGATACGTGAGCCAGACCGACAAACTGGAGAAACAAGTCTCCGGAGGTCCATTTGAGAGCAACGGAGGCATTTGACCATTGCATTACTGAGCAGTCCAAGAAAGAGTGTGGAGCGAGTTAAGAGAGAATGGATAAACTAAGGCAAGAAGAGGCATAGAATTTCATCATGCTATATTATGGTTTCAAGTTCAACCAGTGTTTCACCTCAAAGAAAAAATACATCTGGAGGGTCGATGCTATACGAGTATGATACTACTGTTACTTACACTTTGATGTGCCTGCCATGTAACACTCCATACGAAAGACTAAAAACAACGACAATATTGCTTCTTTTTTTTTTTTTTTAAAAAAAGTAGTGGGAGTGCAGGGTAACTGCCCGAAAAATGCCTAAGAACCGGGAGTTTGGAGATTTTGCCCATCACTTCTCTCACAACCTTCTGGGACCTGAGTGTTCACAGGACAAAACATATTCAATTTAGTCATGCCATAGTCCCTGGAAACTTCTTCTACATGTGTGGTTTAGGACAAATTATGTTCTGAAGGCTTGAGTTTGGTTTCATTGGACAAAGGCATAAATCTTAGATTTTTTATTTTTTTTTTTTCAATTCCATTGTTTAACATATAACTAAGACAAAAATACCGAACATTTATGTTTCATTTCATGTTAAATGAAAAAATCAATCGGCCAAGATCAAGTCGTTTTTATAATTACTTTGAAAACAGATTATGGGAGAGTCTAATGTTGATGAAGTCATCTGGAAAAATGCGCTTACTCTTTGTCAGCAGGCTGTTTTCAAAAAGAGCCAGAATGTGTAATTAGTTGATTCCAGAACCCTCAAAAATACAAGAGATCAAAGGCACATTCAACATTACTGTGACAGTTCAGCGTTATCGGTTGAAGATGTATAGTAAGCTGATAACAGCAAAAAACTGTCTGCCCATAACTTTCAATTTTTGTTTTTGCAGCTGAACTATTAATTTTTTAAAACATTACATGTAAACCTACCTGTGGCTAGTGGTGACCAGACGTCCCGAAAAATCGGGACAGTCCCGAAATTCACGCATGTGTCCCGAATCCCGGAATCCATGTCCCAGTGTCCGAGTATTTCATCTGAACACCTCGCAGAGAGTCTGACTGCATGATCATTACGTCAGGCCTGCACGTCCACATTACGCCCCAACACTTATATTAGGGCTGTGTGCTCCGGAGTCTCTTAATATAGCTCAATCTGACAAGACTTAGTTTTCTGCGTGCAATTTGATTGAAAACCCGCTTCTCCTGGGGTGCTGCCGCCGCGTCGGTACCTCCGAAGTTGCCTGCCCGGAAAGTGTAGTGAGAAAGTTACACCCACCCAAAATGCAAGACGGGAGCTTACGCGCGTCGCCTCTGAGAGAGCGGCCTGCAGCTGAGCTGCTGCCTTCTGTGTCTCCTTATTTGAGAAGGCCAGGATCAGTGTCATCCCAACCAGCACAGACACAGCCGAAAGCTAGAACACACATGTCCCTAGAACTCTCGGCAGGCGAAAAAAGATTGGTCATATATGGTATGTGCCCGTCCCGCCCCCAAACCTCGTGCGGTGCCGAGCAGCGCGGCAAGATTAACGCATGTGTTTGGCCCTGGAGCCTAGCTCCTGCCCTGCGCTGAAGGAGTCGCGCATTTCTTCCATCCTGCCCTCGTGCTCTGTAAAAAATGTCTTGGCCCGTACGCCTGCGTCGCATTAGCCTGCGGCGCACGAGTTGACTCTCGCCTGGACTCTCTCAACAGAAACTAAAGTCATACACTCGTTTTGCGGTCGAGGTTTCTACAAAAAGTAGAGAAGCCTGCCTAACAGAAATGAGCGCGCTGGTTTCGCCCGCGTTAAATTTTACTGTGAATTGATCCCCTTGTGTATGTGTGTGATATATCTTGATGAGTGGACAAAGTTCATGTGTGTGTGTGAGCTAATTTAGAAACAGACGTGTTTCTTTTTGGGAAATTTTATTCAGCAATATGGACGGATTGACACGAAATAAAGATGAGGGTTGTTGTGTGTGTTGTCCAATGCTCCTGGGGTGACGGGACCAAAGACAAAAATAAGAGAAAAGGCAACATTTTATATTGTGGTGGTGCCTTCTCCCATAGTGTGTATTAAACTGTTGTGTAAAAAAGTTACTTATGGTGTGTGTGTGAGCGTTTTGATGTGGGGTGTTGCGTGTGTATACCTTCCTCCTCCGGACTTACTGTGTGCTAGCGGCCAAAGTGTGTGTGGTCTGATTGCTCTGCTGGCATCTGAACCATAAGATTGTCACTCTGAGCGCGCTCGTGTGCGTGGTCTGTGCCTCGGCCTTCTTGTGGTTCCGTGGCCACGTTTCGCGCGTAGGCTTTGTGTGAGTGGGCAGGTCAACACCCCCCCCCCCCCCCCCCCCCCCCCTCCCCGCCCGCCGCTTGCCGCCCATGTGCCCACGTCCACCCCATATCCGCCTTTTTCACTCATATTCCAACTATTTAAAATAAAAAAAAAGAGAAATCAGCGTACATCTGACGCGAAAGTTTATTGAACAATTCTTTCATTCTGGTCATCTATTCCTACTCTGTGGCCTATCGGTCGCTCGTGTTCTCACGTTTACAGCCTCTTAATACAAATGGCAATACAATGTAGGTAGAGCAAAGCGACTTTATGGTCTGTTCCTCCTTACTTTTCGTGCCTCTCTCTCTCTACCACTCTATGCTTGCGTCTATCTCTTTGTTCTCTTTTATCTCTTTTTCCTCTCTCTCTCTCCTCTCTCTCTCTCTCTCTCTCTCTCCTCTCCTCTCCTCTCTCCTCTCTAAAATAAAAGTCTGAGTTGAAAATCTTTGGACTCACATTGTCAAGTTATGGCAACACAAAGATTTAAGTTAATTTAACACATTGGTCTTATGAATGTTTACAGTTTAGACTATTATGTTTACATAGGGAACATAGGCAATGTACTGACATTACTATTGAACTCTATCCGAGAAGTTACATGTTCCACCTCAAATGAAACTTCTATGATCAAAGTTGACAATCATTAAATATTAACTAGCAGGCAGTTCTCCGTTGACGATGGAATAGGATCAATACTGCTGAATAATAGAACTGAATTAAAGGTTTTCATGGGCAGAATGTCAAGCAGGGCCTTCAGTCTCTTGACCCAGTTCAAATGCTTTCATGTTACTACGCTCAATACAGTGACTTAATGGTGAACTTGTACATAACATGCTTGAAATGGATTAATAAAAAAAAAAAAAAAAACACCACTGTTCTGAGCTTCATCTCACAGTATCAACCAAAGCAGGACATGTCATAAAGAATGGACTGGGCAGGTCAAAGAGGGAAAATGGAAGTCATAATACTCCATCAAATAGAACGCCAACGTATACATGTGAAGTTTGTGATCAGCTAAAGACAGGGCATGGCAAAACTCCCAAAGTCAATGGGCATCTGTATGTATTTGACGCAAAATACACTGAATAAAAAAAATTTAAACTTGTGCATAAGGGTCAGCAAAAACAGACAGAGAAAAGTTATAAACCTATTAGGAAATGTGGACTTGCAGTCATGACTTGAGTTATAATTTTTGCTGACTTGAGACTTGACTTGAACCTGAATGGTATTGACTTAAAGCTTCTTCTCAAAAAATAAACTGTTTATTTTTACTTTACAAACTGAAATATGTCCTTCCTCATTTCTTTTTTGAACAGAAATTAGTTTTAAATTGGACAATGTATTAAATATGATTTTGACTTGGACCTGACTTGGACTCATCTCTCTTTGAATTTGGACTTGGCTTGGACTTGAGGCCAAAGACTTGAGACTTACTTAAGAAAACAATGACTTATAAAATGTGTTTAGTATTTTAGCTCTGGGGGATTTGCCCAAACCTAACTAATTAGATAGGACAGGCTTAAGTCAAGGAATTCTTTATCAACCACAGCCCAACAAAGGAAGTCCTACTGTATACAATTGTACATAGCAAACATACTTCTCTATATGTGTACAGCAAACAACAAAAGCAACACATTCTACATAAGCGAGCTTTGCCTAACACCCACTTTTGTCGACTGAAAGTATATTGTTAAATGCAAGTATTGTGTTTGAAAATCACCATCACTGCAGCGCGAACAATGCAATGTCTTATTTCCAAGGTTACAGCACACCAAACTCTCTGTAACATACTGTTTTTCCCCGAACAAAGGGACACTACATATTTGTCCAAACTGTGCACATTCAGCAGGACTTCTCTAAACAGCCATATGCTCCAGATCTGAGAAACGTGTAGGTGGAACACAACAATGGTCCACAGTGTACCACCCACTTCCACACTACCTCCCAACGTGAGGAAGATTATATTAACATGCACAATTGAGTTAAAAATCACTGCTATTTTTATATATTATATACAGTACTGTCTTCTGTCTTTATTTGTTGCTGAGTTTGGCGTTGTGAATCTCTTGCCTTTTAGTCTACAGTGAATAAAGCTTTTGCAGAGCATCAGCAACCTCTCCTACTTATGAAGAGAAACTTTAAAGTACAGTATTAAGTAGATTGGCAATGTGCTGCAAAAATAGATTTCTAGCTTTGTTTAAAATGACTTGAATTTTAAATCCAGATTTGAGTGGATTTACCTGGATAAGATTTATTGGCTTACAGAATGTAAAATATTTCACTGGTTTCAAGGCATTTCCTCCAAGAATTTGGCTTAAAAGAGGAAAATACATTTGCCAATGGATGAGAACTATTCAGTTCTTAGGCCAGTGATAAACATATTGGCTCAAAGTAAGAAGCAATGTCTTCAAATAAGTCTAAAACAGTTAAAAAAACAGGAAAATAAACAGGACCTACAAATAAGCAATTAAGGTAAAAATCCTAGAATCAAACAATTTTAACTAGTTTTGAAAATCATTTGATGCAGTGTGCATTAGCTCTCTAGATGATGCTTAAGAATGCTCGTCTATGCCTTTGCAATCACCAGTTACTCACGTCACACGTTCTTAGGTCTACTTTGTACTTAGAGATCATTTAGCTTTCATCAAATAACATTTGAAAGTACAACTCATCAGTGTTGTTAGTCTGCTTCTTTATAATGAAGTTGGGCTTCTTATTTTGAAAAGTCACTTCTGCATTTTGATGGTCACAGGTTGCAATTTTTTTTTTACTTTTATGAGACTAATGTAAGACATACGTTATTTTTTCCATTTTTTTCAGTTTTGTTCCACAAAAAATACCCACCAATGATAGACATATATATTTTAAGCATATTTTCATATTTTGAAATGGTTTCTTAATATTACAAACAATATGTTTTACAAAAACATAGTTGTTTTTTTTATTATAGTTTTTGTTTTTATGAGCACTAATGTGGTGTGTTTGTGTTTATTTTTTCTGTGCAGCACTTTGGAACGTTTTAGTTTGTGCTATATAATAAAGTGATTGGATTGGATTGGATTGATATTAAAAACATTAAAACATACCCAGATCATTAACACCATTCAGTGATGGGACACAATGTTTAAAGAAATTGCTGATTTAAAAAAAATATATATATATTATTTTCGAAGAGCAGAGGTCGCTTGTTTTGGACATTTTTTCAAAGGCTTGGTCGCTTGCTGCTCTGGCAACACTGACAGTCATCAACTTGTTAAACCCTGTTTCATCATGCACAAATAGGTCATTTCTTCCTAGAATCCTTAGCTTTTTTTTTATTATATCAGACAATATAGGTAAGAGCTGATTTATAACAAGGGCACATAAGGGCAGACTTATCAAGCACTTGCTCATGTGCATGTAAGTTAGGTTGGAGCAAAATTAATTTTCTCATACACAAACAATAAATATGCAAAATTTGAGGTGCAGATCTGTTTTGTGTATTATGTTATATGTGCGTGTTCCAATAATAAATATTAAGTGCTACATGCTCACACCCCCCCCCCAATTTGCACCCACCTTTTAGCACATGGCTTGATAAATCAGGCCCCAGTCTGTAAACATGCTTTTTGGACCTATTGACCATGTTTATAACATTGTGTCATCACCAAAATCATACCAGATGTTTTGTGTAGCATTGTTCAAATCCTTTTTGTAAAGTCTTGTGAAAGCCTTGTGAAAACAAGCAAACAACTGTAAAGAGATCAATTTGATGTAAGAAATTGTCATAGTATGTCTGGATGTGCTGTGAAATTATACTTTTCTTATAGGAAACCCACTCAATGATGAAAAGTAAGGCACGCTTTTTAAGTTCTAAAACCTGAGATGCCAAGCAAATACACTAAGTGAATTACAATGCAATCAAATTACATTATACACAAAACTACTACATACATTTTTCTATAGTCGTTTTGTCATTCCCGCTGTGTTAGATTCTCGTGAAAGCCGAGGCGATAAAATGTGCTTTGTTACTGGTGCGTGGACAGAGCTATAGAAACACAATGCAGGTAATGTAGCAGCAAAGTGCGTAATCAAGCATATGTCGGCTATTCCCAGCAGATCGCATGTGGCACCCCGAGCGCTGGCAGTTTGATCCTCTGAGGCAGAGTTATCCAGCTGAGGCCCAGCCATATGGGCTCAAGTCGTTAAAGAGAGAGGCCTCCTTATACCTGTTCAACACGTGGAACAAGAACAGGGCGAGTGACTCATGTTTGCAGTGGTAAAGCATAAATGGTATGATTGTACAGAAAAAAAAGTGTCTGTAGTGTATTTTCAATGAGGGTTCAGATTTAAGATGGTTTGGGCTATTAAATATAACACAACAGGAACATTTAGCTATATTTTTTACAAGTTTGAATATACTGTACAGTATATCCAAGTTCACACATTGATTACACAATTGTATTACGATTAGTCAAAGCAAAAAAAAGGAACATGAAAGTTATTTTGACCTTGTGTTGTCATTGAGCCTCTGTTCTATGTGACTTGTGTAAATGTCATTATTGTGCCTTTAATTTTTCCAAAGCTTATTTTCTTGAAGAGAAGCAGATGATGCCTCCATTTTTTTCACATACAAAATTTCAATTTAAAAATTACATTAAAAATCATTACATTTGAAATAATTTGTGTTTCATTTGAGATCCATATTAGTCACTCACTGTTTTAAAGTTTCAAAAAAAGTCATTGGCCTCAATCCAAGTCATGTCCAACGTAATTGAGAAGAAGAGTCCAAGTTAAGCTCAAAGTCAAAGAGAGACAAATCCAAGTCAAGTCAACAAGTGAAAACAGAAGGCAAGTCAAGTCAGTCCAAAGTAAAAAAAAGAAGCAAGTCAAAGAAAAAAACAAGTCCAAAGTAACAAAAAAAAGTCTAGTGAAGAGAACACAACAAGTCCAAGTAAAATCCATCAATCAAGTAACAGAACAGTCCAAGTAGTCCAATCAAAAGATAGCAAGTTCAAGTTGAAAGGCACTCAAAGTCACTCAAAGAGGAACCTAGTCAAGTCTAAGTCAAGTCCAGAGTCAAATACATAGAAGCAAGGCCAGGTTCAGTTGCAAGTCAAATAGAAACATGTCCAAGTCAAAACCCAATTCAAATAGAGTCTAATCAAAGAGAGACAAATCCAAGTAGTACTCTGATGAGTGCACACAAGTCCAACTTAAATCCTCTGATTCAAGTCTTATCAAGTCTATATTATATATATTAATAAATATATATATAATATATAAATATTATATATATATAATATATATAATATATTTTTTTTTTTTTTTATTTACCCATTCACAAGTTTCTGATTCCACATTTTTTGAGAAGCACTGAATCATCTCAAGAAGGTTCAAAGTCAAGTCCCAAATCAATGATCTTCAAACCCAAGTCAAGTCCTAAGCCTTAATCCAATGTATCAAGTCAAGCTTTAAATAATCAAACAAGTAACTCAAGGCGTACTTTTGCTTGCTGACTTTTAACTACCAAACCTTGCCAACACGCCTCAATCAGTTTGCATAAGCAGACTAAAACTGAACTCAAATGACACTGCAAAGTACACAAAGTATCTCAGAGGGCACGTACCATCACAAAGCCCTGCTGTTTCTGCTGCTGTATGAATATTCTCCTTTCAGCTCCGGGAGTGCTGACTTGAGCTCTGCCTCACGCACAATCCTTTTCAGAACACTTCATTTGTGGTCAGCATCACGCCCATCACTCGCACTCCATAATTTATATATTTACCCACTTCTATACAACAACGCCAAGGTCCAGCGGTGCATTTGTGCTTTCTCAGACACAAAATTGGCCAGCTCTTTTTGGTCCCGCTCGGCTGCTCTGTATGCACGGTTTGAGACGCCGGTTCCCTCCCATCTGCTTCTGCCTATTGGAGCTAATTGACTGTAATGAAATTGCCGAAGACAATCTCGAGAGCAGACTAAATTGATAAAGAGAATTGTGGAAATGAGAACGGCAGGGAAGGCGGTAGGATGTGATTGTGTAAGGTAGTCGGTAGAAAAAGAAGTAATCACGTTCGGTACTTAAGTAAAAGCATAGATGAAGAAGCAAAAATGTACTAAAGTAAAAGTCACATGTACAAAGATCTACCTGAAGTGAAAGTATTTTGCGGGAATTTGATGGTTTTGATAAATAATTCTGTTGTTTTCATATGTCAGTATAAGAAGGTCGAGATGGATGGATTTTTGAGAAAGTTTGGGCAGAGAGCTGTAAAGTTTGGATGGAGGGATTTTATCACCGTAAATGGATTCAAATAAAGAGACAACGGCTGTTTCAGGAACTCTAATTTTTTTTGGATGTGAACGACGGATGCAATGTGACAAGGAACCACATTTTTGCTGCTGCAACGGCTCAGGTCATTTGAGATAAAATAAACCCAAAGCACAAGAAATGCACAAGTCATGATGGGGGCAAAAGGTTGTTGTCATAAATCAAAGCATGTCTGTTGTTATTTCTTGAATAAAGCAAGGCCTCGATTATCCAAATGTGAATGTGAAAAACTCAGATGTTGTGAGGAAGTTTAGATTTTAACAGATGTCCTGAGTTATCCCTGTTGAATAGAGCCACAAGCCATGTTTCCATAGGCTCAGATTGGGGAGGTACTGTCCTATGCTGTTTCCACTGCGCAAAACGAGCTGTTCCTTCCCTTTAGGCTCGATGATTGGACAAGAGAAAACACAGACTCCGGCGAAAACCAGACAGAAAAGAGCAGATAGAAAGGTGAAATCATGTTCCTCACCAAACGCCGACTTGATCCTGTGACAAACCGCCTTATTTCAAGTGATGAAAACTGTTTTTGTTGCTTTGATTGACTTAACAAAGCAAAGCTAGCACATTAGCATCAGCTGTTTCCTGTTTGTCAAGGCAGAACACTGTACAAAATTTAAATCCTGCGCGCAGTGTGTTCAACACTATCCAATCTCAATGCATTTAATAGAGTGCAGAGGCTTGGCTAAAAAGTAAAATAAATGCATAAAAAGGTGTTTGATAAATAGGAAGTAGTTTCTTGTTTACACCAGTCTGACTGAGTCACTGCGCCACAGACTTCAAATTTTACACGTCTTTTTGAGAATGCTCAGATTGACGTCAGGAAGAAAAATATAATTCAAAAGTAAAATGTTCTTATTTGTTTATTTAAAGGTTGTATGGAGGATTTTGAAAAAAATGTTTGTTGTCAGTCTCAGTCAAAACAGCTGCATAGATTTGTAACAGCCTTGAACTTATGCTAAACAAAAAAATAAGTATACAAATATATAAACTGATGAGATGAGGCCAGTAAAAGGTTGACCAATAGTTAACAAGGTATCTCGTTATCTATTGGCTTGTTAACCTGTCAAGCAAACCCTCAGTGTTCGTAGTAACTCATTGGCCCAGTTAGCAGTGAAGGGCATGGCCCTGGGAGGGAAAACACGTGCATCGTTTGAAAAACAGCAGCAGTTATTTGAAAAATCCTATACAACCTTTAAGAAAGCTCGTGTTATGTGTGAGTGACATCAGCTGCTCCCATAACAGACCTCAGGAGCCTAGACCTGCAGTGGAAACGGTCACCATCATTAACATAAGCGGCCCAAACCGCTCCAAAGTGAACCTGTCTTGGGGACCCAGGCTAAGAAACGTGGCTATAGTCACTTCATATGAATTTGTCTATTAACCTTCATATGAAAAAATAATGAAAACTGGTGCCTATTGTATTGTTTTTAGTGGTAGAGGGTAAACCAGAGCACCCAAAGGAAACCTACACAGACACAGGAAAAACATGCAAACCCCAAATACATTGTACTGTGCTCCACCAGTGGTCCTGATGACGTTATTGTGTGTCGCCGTGAACCTAATTGTGTGATGGGGGGATATACTGTTGCTATGTGCCCAGTAGTGATTTTCCCAGCATCCCCGGCGAGAAAAAAAAAAAAAAAAAACAGTGTGGAGCTGTGGTAAACAAGTGTCACAGCAGAAGACGGTGGCATCTGGCTTGTTATGACTAAGTAACCCAACATCATACGAGAGGATTTGGTCATTAATCTTCACTTATTGTCAGTGTTATAATTGTGGACGTCATGCTGGGGCTAACATATGGAGCGGGTATGTGCCAGCCATTACTGTTACAATATGTTCAGCATAAATATCACATGTTATTTCTTCTCAAATAACAACTGGGCAGTCATCTGATATGTGACTTATACATGCTCAGTTAAGGTTATCAAGTAGATTTTAGGGGCGATTGTAATTTTTCGTTTTCTTTTTGTCGATTTTTTGGTAAGTGATACTTGAAATTTTGAAATCATTACATTTGAAATCATATGAGTTACTGAGAACAGCACAAGTCCCAGCAGCCCTCACAGCTGTCTCTGCTTCTTTCTAAGCCCACAAACACACACAACAGCACTGCACTGCCAGTTCTGATTGGCCCCACTTCAAAAAACAAAAGATTTATTTCAACAGTCAACAGTTAAAATGTTTAAATTAGATAAACAAGGTTGGTATATGCTGTAATAAATGCAATTGTGCATTTATAATTTTGGCAAAACTTGCAATTGAGAACTTTAGTATACTTTTTAAGCTAAGGTTTTTTTGTATTACTCCTTACATAATTAATGCACATATTTGCCTCTCTACAATGTATGCTAAAAAAACCCATAAACACAGTAAAGTAGCTAATTTGGTTGATTGATTGAAAGTAGCTTGTAATGACATGAAAGACAGACCACCAAAGTTTTTGATAATGTGTCACTCTTTTTTCACGACATGTAACCAAATGCAATAGTGTTTTAATGCGTAATAACAATGTACAAGTTGTAATAAGCATTTATCTCTAATGAAGCACATTGCATAAAATTCTGTATTGATACTCATCCAAATGCAGCACTGTGACAAAGGAGTTTGTTCCTTAATTTCACATTTCAGTTTAAATCTATTCCGTATTTTCATATTCTATCTTCAAACAATACAGCTGTACATGACTATCCCAGGTTTGTTTTGTTTAGTTCGAATAGTTTTCCTCAGTTAAATGATCATATTACAGATTAATTGGTTGTCAAAATGTTTATTTTTCGAAAGTTCAGTTATCTCATGCACACACTTACCTGTTTTTCACCCACATGGTCAAAGAGCAGTCGGGCCTCAGTTTGGCCATCTTTAAAGCTTTGGGGCTAGGCCATGAAGAGGGGAGACTATTGTTTGGAGTTTGTGTTTTTTTTTTTTAATGGATGGAATTTTGTTAGTTTTTTGTGTTTAGATTGCTGTTAATTTAGACATTTTGAAGACATATGTAAAACACACTATGGGGCCTTACCTGTTGTGGTGGCTCTTTCAAAGGCTATAAAAGGGACTGAAATCAGTCATTTGGAGCACCATGTACTGATACACCTGGCTTTTTTGTTTATTTTGTTTTTTTTTTTTTTTTTTTTTTTTTTTTTTTTTTTTTTTTTTTTACTTTTTTTTAAACTTGTTTAAATATGCCTTCTACTTCAACACATTGGCCAGCTTCTCATAACAGCCTCTTATAAGATGTAAACCAAACCTGTAAAAACATGTAACCCCACTATAATAGTGGTTCAAAAAAATTTGTAAAAAACATGCAAGCAAAATGTAGCGTTCTATATATGTAACATTAAATAACAAACCTGTAATTTTGTTTAATCCAAACGTAACACAATGTATTAAAACCTGTAAAATATAAGCAAACATAAGATTGTGTAACTATCTGTAATAACATGTGACCTATTATATAACAGCTAATAATAAGTAGCCAAAAGCAAACTCAACAACCGGTAATAATTTACCATAATCCCAGTGTGCTACATTAAAAATAATAAGCCCGATAGAAGGTCTACAGCATAAAATTAAACTGAACAAAATGCGCATCCAACATTTGATAGAGGATCATTATTGCTGAGTCTCTAAATTCAGGGGGAGAGGAACTTAAGTACCATTTTGTCTACGCTCAGTCCAAACTCTTTCCCAAATTGACAGATTGCCAAGTGCTAGCATTTTTGATGTCAAGCACGTACGCTGATTACCTCATTGACCCGCGCTCCACTGTTGTAGCTAAATAGCACTTGCCTCGGGTCATCTCAAATATTCGGTAGCCACTTAAACTCCAGTTCCCATTGGCCGTCAGAAAAAAGCCGAAAAATCAATGAAAGGAATACATTTGTGTAACCTGAATTCTGATGAGTAATGTTGAGCCCATTGTGCCAGGCCTGGGAGCTATCAGACGTGTAACCACTGCAGTCTGTAGAGTGTGTGCGCTATTTCAAACGAATCGATACGAGCTGACATGTGTCTCACCTGACCAGCTGGTTCCTGCAGAGTCAACACAGAATCAGCCTCGTGTTTCAGAGGGGCAGAGTTACACAGATGTTTTCAGGCTGTAGAGCAAAGTCAATCGATGGATTTACTCCAATGCAAGATTTTAAGTAATTGAATACAGTCTTTGGGAGAAAATAGTGAAATATTAAAGATTCACGATGTAAATTTTACTTTTTGTTGAACCAAAAACATTTCTTTTATAAGACTAGGTCCCTAAATTTGACTTTTTGCATACTGTTTTATGTGCCTTGGTGGTTAAGTGGATAATGCTCTTTCCTCACATCAAGAAGGTTACGAGTTCGACTCCCGCTTGGCCCTGGCCTTTCTGTGTGGAGTTTGTATGTTTCTCCCCTCTGAGTGGTTTCCTCTGGGCACTCTGTTTCCCTACCAACCAATAAATTCAAGCGCTATACAAATAAAGCTTAGTAGTAGTGGTAATATTTATCGTCCTCATAGATAAATCGTTTTGCAGTGAGTAAAAAAGACATTCAAAAAAACACAAGACTTCTGCGTCAAGCAGACGACAGCAGCATAAAAACACATAAGCATGAAAAAAAAAACTGGGTTGACCAGAAACCTTGAATAAAACCATTTCATCTTCAAAGTACACATTAAAAAGAGATTAATTCATTGTCATCAGTCATGTGCTTACTTACTAAAGAAAGGCACCATCTTTCTTGTTCAAATCTTGTTTCTGTAGCATGTAATGGATGTATTTTGAAGAAGAAGACGCTTTAAATTTCTATTTCAATCTGATTTACAGTTTATGTTCAAAACCCAAGCCCGCTTGGTTGCCTGGCCTGGTTTGGGTCAGACACGCTCCACGGATGATTGACATTGCAAAACCACTGCGGTTTTCTCTTCAGTCCTCAAGACAAAACTCATGAGTCACTGAAGTGGCCAAATTTACAGAGTGACAAGGAATAGCGTGTTTGATACACAAGTGAAGAGAGGAGGAGAAAGACATGCACAAAGAGAGGAATAAAGAAGGAAGAGAGAGAGAAGGAGAATGATCAGCGCAACGAGAAAAATAAGAAAAAGACGAGATGGAGAAAGCACTTCTGGTTCAGTAGACAGTTTATACATCTAAACACATGAAGATCTATCAATAAAACACTGCCATGCCTTCTCACAGTATTGTACCTGGGTTCCAGTCGAGTTTGATATAACATATGCAGGCTTAGGCCGGGTCGGGCTGGATTTTTTGGGCCTGATATAATAAAATTATACATTTGAAGTTTCACCCCTACAAAATGTCTCGGTGTCACTTTAACACATAGTATGTAGTAATACATAACATACAACTCCTCATGTTATGCAAAATCGAAATAACTAAAACGTCTACATCCCTTATATTTGTTAGCTTTGTAACATAGAAGTAAAATACTTGCTCAAAATACAATTGCAAAGTTTTTTTAAATACCACTTACACTTCAAAGTACATTATTGCTTTAAATGTGCAAATAATGCAATACTATGAATAACTGAATACTAAACCAATGACATTTATTTGGATATATTGGAAAGGCAGACCTCATCAGAAAAGTTTATAATTATTTTCTTCCTGTTCCTTTAGTCACTTTTTCAAGACATAATTATTCAATTTGCCATTCTTTCCAATTCCACATTTTAGAGAAAGCACAGAGTGATTTTTGCAATCGTCTCCTGTCCGCTGGCACTTTCTTCGAATATCGGGTAATCACGTGTATTTACATATGCTATTCATGTCTCCATCAGGATGACTTTCAATAACTTTGATTTCTTAAATTCTCCCCAAGAGCTGTTATTAAGGCTCTCTGGTGGCTCTCATTTTACCACCAAAATATGCCTGCTTGCCAAAGCGCTGTAATCAAACAGTCTAATTAGCATTTCACTGGTGATTGGACGAGATGATTGCCGGGGGCTGCTTGATGTAACTATGTCATCATCGTGAATCTGTGAAAAGGTGAAATCTTATCATATCAGTAATGCCAACAAGCAAAAGACAGTATTGTGGCCATCTAGATATAATGTCTTTAAATAGTTTTGTTTTACATTTAGGGGAGTTACAGGCCAGGAGGGCAAGAGTCACTTTACTTTATACTTTGCTATGGAATATCACAAATTTAAAAAGTGGAGATTTCTAGGGTGATTAGACCTATTAATCAGTTGCATTACAAAAATAAACTGCTTTTAAACCATATTTGTTTAGCTCCAGTCCACCTAAAATAACATGGATCGTAGAATGTTGTGATGACACGGGGAAGTAACCTACATTATCAATTCCCAATTTACCTATTCAAAGTGAATGATTATTTACACAACTTTGAAATGGGCTGCATTCTGGAAAAGAATATTGGCATGTAATATTAGAATCACAGCAGCTCAACATAATTGGATAAACAAGAAAACTGTCCAACATAGTCGTAACAAAATACTGCAAGATGTAATAGCATGTTAAGATAATGATTTTTATATCAGTACACTTATTGCTTAATTCACTAATGCAATGGTTCTCAAAGTGGGGTTTGGGGACTCTTGGTGTCCTTGGGCCATGTGAGGTAATTTCTTCAATATTACAATTTCTTACGATATACCATCAATGTTTTGGATAGAAACAACCAGTTCAGTATAAATGACAATAAGAAATTTACATTGTATTTGAAATTCAAGCTTGGCTTAATGTGATGCCAATGCAAAAATGACAAGGGATCCTTGGAATATTTCTAAATGTTAAGGAGTTCTTGGCCTGATAAACTTCAATTACCCCTAAATGAATTCATTCTGACCTTCATATATTTAAAGTCTCAGCAATAAAGAAATAATAATTAGATACTGTATGTTGACTATGGAAAAATGTATTGCTGTGTCAAAGTTTGTTAGTTGCAACCCAAATTCTAAATGCAGTACTGATGAAAACAGCTGTTTGGAGGAACAAAACGAGCAGTCATGGTGAATATTATGTGAACAGGTATTTATTTTTTATTTTTTTCAAATGTATTGAATCACATAAGCATAGCACATTAGGTCCATTAATGAACAGTTTTTTGAATGACCCTGAGCTTCATCAGGACTACAACAACAGAGGGTTTGATAAATAAAGAACAAGTCATTTGTATTCAAATGCCTATTGTCTAAACTAAAGACTTGACTCAAATAATAGCTTTTTGCAATTACTGCAGCATTGACATCAATGTTAATTGAGTTAATTTGCAAAAACAGATAAGTGCCATTTTAAAAACTCATCAATGGCATGGAGTTTTCAAATGCCAAGTATAGATTACCTCAAGTAAAACATTATTTCAACCCTCCTTGATAAAATCTATTCTACATTATTGTCACTGATAATACTGATTCAAGATAGTCACATAAAGAAATATTATATTTGTGCAAAATAACTTATTTATTTAAGTATTTTTTTTTTTTTACTGAAATTCTATTCAGTATTTCAAGCCTGCATGACAGTGTCCACATTACAACACTGTTAGCAACTGTCAAAACAACAGAACCAAACTGACTTGTCCAACAGTCATTTTTTAATACCTATGAATGGTTTACAGTTAATGCAGTTTGAGTAACTAGTTCTTGAGAATACCCTGCCTACCGACTCACTAAAAGTCAAAGACATTTGCTCTGACATTTACCCTCAGCGTGCTACAATACTTGACCTAGACTAATGGGATGCGGTATAGAGCCGTGCAGAGGACAAACTGATTAATTGCAGCCTTTTTGTCTCCATTTTCGATGCTTAACGCCTGACAGGCTAACGACGCAGCGAGCCCTGTGTACTCTGGAACAGGTTTTCTGCAGCTCGCGCCGTTCCATTTTTAATTCACAGCTAGCTGCGCAGGCTGTGAATAAGGTCAGCACAAAGGACTCGGCGTTGCCAACGGGTGGCTGCACGAACATCTGTGCCTGGGAGCTGCAGCACTTGGCAGGATGTGAAGCCAGCTGTGTGGACCCAAGGATCTGTGCGTCCCACCGGAGCCCGCGCCCACACAATACAGCTCCAGCGCCGCAGCACAAGTGCAAAGCGAGCTGTCACCTCATCAAAATATCACTTTGGTGCCACGCAAGCTGCCGGCTGCCAACACCTGGTCTCCTCGGTGTTCAGGGAATAAAGGCAGGGCAGCAGCCAATGGGAGATCCACGCTCTGCCAAGTGGACAAAAGTTTGAAGCGACTAAGAGTTTAATGTTTGGTGGCACCGGCCTGCTTCAGCTGTGATACAGAGGGAGAGAGAGCTGGATGCAAAACAAAGGCTTTCGGACCATTGGATACTATAAAGGACTGCTGCAGTGCTCCAGAGAGAGCTAACTTGCTAACTGGCTAATAGACAGAAAATAACTTGACAGCTAATAAGGGTCAGTCGAAGAAAGTTTTTAGAAAAGAAAGTTGGCGTGCGTGCTGAAGCTGGCAGACCAGAAATATTCAGCCGAATGAGAAGTGCTGAAACTATTATGACAACTTCTGCTGCTGTAAGCTGGAAATTAGGACAACTCAAATCTCAGCGTCTTCTCAAACGTTACTGTAGAATTAATCAAGTATCATAGAGGAATAATGTACTGTTCTTGTACAGCAATGTCATGATGTAGTGATGCTAACCCACTGAACAGAGCTTGAAGTGCTGGAACAGTAACCAGGTGAGTGAAAGGAGGGGGTGAGAGAGGAAGAAAGCAGTTTGACTGGCTAGCATTTGTGATCAAAAACACACAAATCATGCGAATGACATAACTGCACCAGACATGACACTGACCACTGTACATGGTGAGCACACAATTAGTTTTGGACTATTTTGACCACTAGCTAATTTCAGAACAATAGGCAATTTTCTTTAAACACTAAAGGTTTAGTGGCAAAAAAGTTGGTTTAGGCTTCATTCGCAATACAAAGTGAACCAAACTTGGCTCGATTGAGAACCAAAGGTTAACATTGTATCTTTGTCTAAGCTGGCTGCATTTCTCTTTCCAGTCGCACCAGCAAAGTACAAATACACATGCCCTTCACCTGTAAAAGAGTTTTAGGACAGAACCAGACAGAAAAACATCAAGGATGCTGCTACATGCACTGTTGGACTGAATTATTGTATTTATGGGGTGTCTTTTTCAACTTCACATAAAACTATGATCTACAAAACCTATTTACAAACAAAATAACTATATTTTGGGAGTTATTTTAAATATTTTTCTTAGAAAAGTTTATCTATACTCAACAAAAATATAAACGAAACACTTTTGTTTTTGCTCCCATTCTTCATGAGATGGACTTGAAGATCTAAAATTCATTCCAGATACACAATGTTACCATTTCTCTCAACACTGTTCACAAATCTGTCTAAATGTGTGATAGTGAGCACTTCTGCTTTGCTGAGATAATCCATCCCACCTCACAGGTGTGCCACATCAAGATGCTGATCTGACATCATGATTAGTGCACAGGTGTACCTTATACTGCCCACAATAAAAGGCCACCCTGAAATGTGCAGTTTTTTCTCACAGCAAAATGCCACAGATGCCACAAGCATTGAGGGAGCGTGCAATTGGCATGCTGACAGCAGGAATGCACCGGACATGTCACCCATTGAACATGTTTGGGATGTGCTTGACCGGCGTATACGACAGCGTGCACCAGTTCCCACTAATATCCACACAGACAATCTGATAAACTCTATGCGAAGAAGATGTGTTGCACTGCATGAGGCAAATGGTGGTCACACCAGATACTGACTGGTTCTGAGTCCCCAGACCGCCAATAAAGCAAAAACAAAATGCACATTTCAGGGTGGCCTTTTATTGTGGGCAGTATAAGGTACACCTGTGCACTAATCATGATGTCAGATCAGCATCTTGATGTGGCACACCGGTGAGGTGGGATGGATTATCTCAGCAAAGCAGAAGTGCTCACTATCACACATTTAGACAGATTTGTGAACAGTGTTTGAGAGAAATGGTAATATTGTGTATCTGGAATGAATTTTAGATCTTTAAGTCCATCTCATAAAAAATGGGAGCAAAACAAAAGTGTTGCGTTTATATTTTTGTTGAGTATAAATGTGAGAATGTATAAAACATGTTTCCAACAAAGTTAACATTTAAAATGGGCATGTGTGTTCCAGTCTGACTGCTCCAGAACAGGAGCTAAAAAAGTCAATAGCCCCTGCTTTGATTGAATGTACCTAAAATGGAGACTGGAAATAATAAAAGTACTATGAACTGAAAAAAGTTCCAGGGTTCAAAAAGGCCTTATCTACACCTTGTCTCACATTAACAGCCTCAGTGTGAGTGAAAAACAGATGACATTTAGCTGAGATGAGAGATGAGGGCTGAACGCCTTGTATTCCTAGAACAAAAAACAGACTATACAAGATGGAAACGTATCTAAAAGATAGTCTATTTGAGTAAACTGGCTCTGAAAGATATGACATCTGCTCATAGCTGTTTAACTAAATATTGGATAAAGATAGTCTACTTATTCCATAATGGGTGTTCCAGCCCACATTTGCTTCATTATGAATCACGTCACTACTCACTTCTTTGTTTTATGTGTTGTTCTCAGTTCTTTTGCATTTACAAAACAACCAAGCCAAGATCGACAGATTTTTATTTATTTTATTGTAAGGTATGTTTGCATTCCCTATAATGGCTTTATGTCGGTATAATAATATTGCTTAAAAAATCTACAAAAATGAATCAAATAATTATAACCAAACGTCATAATCCCACGTCAAATACAGAACACATTATAAAACACGAAGAGGACTGCTGCAAACCCACGTCAGACTTTGACCTTGGTGACTGTCCTCACTAATGTCAAATCAAACCATCTCAGCTGGTGTTCCCATTAGTGCTTTCCTAAATAGAACAATGCTCTATTTTAAATTCATCTTTTTCTTCAGCAAACACAACATCTCTAATCACATTGTTGATTACCCCGGCAACCAAAAGCTATTTTATTCACAGCAAAGCATTCTGTACCTTAAGGGCTGTTATATGGAATAGGTGATTGTGTGAAGCCATTCATTTCTAACAAGAGCTCGGCAGGTAGGGGGTCTTCTATACTCAGAATATATTGTGTCGGTTTTCTTTAAATGTGCACAATGTAGCTGTCGGAGGGACTACCGCCTGCCTGTAGCTGTAGAAATTGTATTGCTACGACTATAAACTGTATTTTTATAACGGAGAAAAGCTACATGTTGCAATTGAATAAAAAAGCACATTACATTTGTTTCATTGACACTGTGGCAATAAATAATGACACATAGTAGATGATGATAAAGTTGTAATGCTAACACAAGTAACAGAAAACTGCTACTATGTTAAAACACTATCTTGCTTTTTGCATAACTTGTACCTTGTACTGTGAAATCTAAATGAATTAGGGACTTTCTTTCACCTGTTCTGGAATTGCCCAGAGGAAAACCTTTGTGGGAAAATGTTTCAAAATCTCTCTTTGATTTGCTCTCCAAGTCAATTCCATGTAGTTCACAAATCTTGCCTCTTAACAATAGCTCCAATCTAGATCTAAGTGTTTTGGAAAAACTTGTTTGGTTAGCTGATCTTTCAGCAGACAAACGATGACTTGCTTGTAGATGGATAGAACCACGCTGTCATGTCAACATGGATTTCCTGGATATATGTAAGCTTGGGCAGTGGCACTCTCAATGCATACAAAAAATAAATACAATTGTGACAATGTTACTACAAATTGATGTGAATTTCTCCATAAAACTCTTAACTAATAAAACTAAATAAGCAACAATTTATTGATTTATTAGCGATACTTTACATTCATGTACTCCATGATTTGCCCTGTACTGTTGTTGTTGGCGGTGAGAGCAGCTAGCCAGTGACCCATTTATCACATATACTGCAAATGAAGCTTGGTAAAGTATAATAATTGCAAGATGGAGATAAATTAGCCCAACCAACATTTTTATTAGGATCACAAAATAAATAGTCTAAGAACAATTGACAATCGTTCGAATCGAAAAAAAACAAGATCAATTTTGAATTGAATCATGACCCCAAGAATCAGAAAAATACAAAAATATGGTAAAATGTCCATAACCTTGCTAATACTAATAATAACTTTTTTTTTTCTTTACAGTTTTTCTGTTACTGTTTGGTATTGACGATGAATGTTCATTCAACCAATAACATGCATGTTAGGGTAATATCCTCCAGCTACGTAGTCCTGACCAAGCCTAGCAAGAACATCTGGAGATGTGTCCCCGAGCGCTGCACTGCGGCATCACTGCTCCTGAGGAGATGCCCCAGAGGCATTGAAGGATGGGTCAAATGCAGAGACACATTTCCCTACGGGGACAATAAAGTGTACCTTAACCTTAACCTTGTTTTATTTTTACTTTATTATTTTTGGTAAACTGGGGAAGTTCTCAGAGACTACTGAATTAATTAAATTTAAACATTCATTCATTTATTTATTCACATCTCCAGAATTCTGACTAGAAACCGCCCTACAACTCACATTCCCTTCTCAGAAACTCTGGGAAGACTTCAGAGCCCGAGGTAGAAAATCAAACATGGCAGCGCACTGTGCTTGGTGAAAGATAAACAGCTTGATACTGTATGAAAGACATGACATTGTACTTGTGTTGTTTCTCTTTTTGTCTCCGCAGTCCACATGCTTCTGTAAACCTGTTCCTGTGCAGCTTTGGGCTTCTACCATCAGAAATGTACCTGTTATGTGCCACAAATTAAAGCACACACTTCATCTCTAGCAATATACAAGCTGTATCAGCCTGTATCCCAGTTGATAATGATGCAATTCGGCCCTTTTAATCTATTTCCAAGTTTTTGAATACTTGATTTACTTGATTGGCGAATTGCATTATTGCATTGCACCCAAGAACTCAGTAAAAAATCATTTCGAGGTCCAACTTTTTTATGACAAACGATTCATGACAGCATCCACTCATCAAGCAAATTCAACCAATGAATTATAATACTGACTAGACAAAGCATAGAGTAACAAATGCACAAAGATGTCCTGTTCCAGCAGAAATGTTACACAAACTTGATTGGGACATTACACATCAGTAAAAAAAAAAAAGAAAAAAAAGAAAAAAACATTTCACTGCTTGACCACCTCAAAACAGCTTTGAAAGAAAAAAGAAAGGAAAGGTGAACTGCAGACTGTGGTAGAAGTGAGTTATAGCAGTGTCAAGCTGGAAGTGTGATTTTGGAAGACAATTGGTGAGGTAAGTAGGTCAGCCTCCTCAGCAATATAACGTCTGTCATAGTCTACTGGAAGAGAAATCGAAAAGAATCTTTGAACAATTTTTGCTGTGCTTTTAATCACACGCTGGAGAAAAAGTTGGAGGAAGAATAAAGAAGTGGAATGTGAATGAAGGTCAAGAGATAATAGTTATGTTTTTAGAAAAGCCAGGTGTTGCATAATTGGTTCTGAACTAAATAACTGCATTTTTGAACGTCGTGAAATGCCTGGCCCTTTGGCTCGTGTATTTGTATAAGTGTACAATGAGCAGAACTGAACATATTTCTTATTAACCTTTCTTTTGATTTGGAGTCACAGCGGAAGGCTTCAATTTCAGGCATGTGCGTTTCAAAAAGAGAAGCTCATTTGAACTTTTTTCAGGTCTCAGTAAAGGCTGAAGAAGTCCTGGAGGTGTATATTAACAGGCAGAGTAGTGCTTCCATCAAAACTACAAAATTTGCACATGGAACTGCTGGTCGATCGAATAAAAATAATTTTCTCAGCTTGTGTCTTGCTGTGGAGCCTAAAGAACAGCAATAAAAAAATATTAGTTGACGATTATGCGTTAGTATTTAGTTATGATTAACTTGTTGCAGACGTAAACGAATATCAAGACAGGTTAAGTTGCTTGAAGATTTGACCCTTGATTTCAAGCATTTAGACCAGTGTTTCCCACTAGGGGGTACGTGAACCCCAGGCAGTACGCGACCATTTGCCAGGGGGTCCGTGGGATGATAGCAGATTTAAAAGAAAGGTAGAAATGCAAGGATTGTAATGTGAAAAGTGTTATTTGCAACACATATTAATGTTAAGAGGCAACTGTTTGACTTGAAACACATTAAACAATAGAGTGCAAGGTTATACATGAAAATATCTGAGTAATGATAAAATACCCCCTAAAAATACATGACATAAGGCAGTGTTTTCAAACAATGTGCCAGGGAACACGAGTGTGCCTTGAGTTGCTGCCAGGTGCGCCTTGAAAAATATATCTATAAAATAAGGTTAATCAGATTTAATGTTTTGATTTACAATTTGGAAGTTATTTACATCAAGAAAAAAAGCAAAATGAATCACCATTTCTGCATTTAGAATAATAAGAATAATTTAAAGATGTTCTATGTAAAATGTAATAGTTTTGTGTTAAGCTTAATTTGGCCATATTTCATAATTGGTGTGCAGCAGAAAAGAAATCAAGCAAAAAAGTGTGCCGTGACTTAAAAAAAGTTGGGAAAGACTGACATAGGGGGTACTCCTTGTGTGAGATTATGATTAGGGGGTACTCAAGACGAAAAGGTTGGGAACCACTGATTTAGACTAATTTAGCTCTGTTTATTGTAGAGACAGATTGTTGTCCTGTTTCAGACTCAAATAACAGCTCAAATCTGGATTAAAATTTGGATTCCAAGTAATTTTAAGCAAGTCAAGATAATGCCGTTTTTGCAGTGTAATAGTGATGATTATAAATGAATCAACAAAAACAAAGTTATCCATTTGCCATCTTTTTATTTTCTACATCTCATTCCTTAGTGTAAATGCAAGGACAGTGTGCATTCCAAATCAATTACTCTTCTTTCAAAACACAACATTCAGTAACTTTCAATATACATATATAATAAACAGTTTGATTTATCAAGTACTGTTCACTACCATAACTTGACATTGTTGATCAGGTGCAATTAGCCACAACTGCCCTTATTTTAATTTATTTTAAATCTTTTCTTCATTAATGGTTAATGCTAGGGCAGCCAGATGGATTCTCTTGTGATATTTGTGAATTCATCAATTTAACTAGCCTGTTTGCAGTCCAAATCCAGAGGTTCAACAGCTCAATCGCATAGTAGCAGGGAGGCTGTTGGTAGAGACAACAGCAAGTAGTGCCTGATCAAGCTAAGCAAAAATGAAGAGAAACACAGAGTATTTTATTTTTGAAAAAAAAAAAAAAAAAACACCATTACAATTTGTGGTAACACTTTACAATAACTACACCTTATTTCGCATTAATAAGCATTGATAAAGGATTAGTTAACCATTTACAAATAATTTGTTAATCATTTATAAAGGTTAACTAATCATTTATAAAGGGTTAATATCATATATCTATTAAGCATTGACAAAGCATTTAACCTAAATAAAAATACTAAATATTAATAAAACATTAATAGCAATACCTTACTAAACATATCTAAATGTTTATTGAATTTATCAATTTGGCCTTTACCAAGTATCAAATACTTTCTTTTAACCAAATACGACTATTTTATTATTTATAATAGACCATTAATTGATACTTTACAAATCCTTTATAGAGTCAAATTATCCCTTATAAAGCAGCTATTAAGTGCTAATAATGGATTTGGTGTGAGCTCATCTAAAGTGTGAACTTCTTATGCTTTATAACTTACTTATCAATGTAAATGATAAACATATCCCATGTTTGCCAATTCATTTTAAAATAACAGTCAGTTGACGCTTTATAAAATCTTTGTAAAACACAATTGTCAGTTATAAAGCATCTACTAACTGTTAATAAGGTGATTGGAGTGAGCTCTTCTAAAGTGTGGACACATAATGCCTTATACATGTTTTCGTAAAGTATTTATGGAATGACAATGAATATGGCAAACTAAACCAACAAAAATCAGGTAAAATGCACATAGAAGTTTTAAACAATATAATAATCATGTACAAATACACAGATACATCTTATATTTTATTTAAAGTTAACATTCAAATAAAACATGCATGAAAAGTATCAAAAATCACATGCAAAGAAGATTTATTTGTTTTTTTCTATGAGGTTTTCACTACATCAGTTTAAATATTCTTTAGATCAGACATTTGTGGTGAATGTTACAGAAAACATGTTAAAGACTTTACATATCAGAGGAATGTTTCATCAGAGGACACTTGTGTGTTTAAAAAGAGACATAATTGTGTCTAAATGCTAACGCTAACAGGAAGAGGTCGTACATACAGAAGTTAGCTATTTTGAACGTACACAGCCAACTGAAATTCCGTGCACAGAGCCTATTAGGTACCAAAATAGATAACACAAAAGATCCCCCAAAAATATGTAGCACAGTCCCCTTTAAATTGGCAAAACCTTTACACTTTTAAAATTAGGACCACAGCTTTAATCTGGATTAATCACACATTTCCCAAATACTGCCTTTCCCCTTAGCTTTTCTCCCCAAAACAACCAAGAAGATACAGCACAGTAGAACAATGGAACTCAAAGCGCGCGTAATGGTTTTCGAATGTTTTTTAGAAGATGCTGGAATTTCTCAGACTTTAAGTCAAGTTACTCACGGTAACTGAACCTCAATTCAAAAAATAAAAACGTTGCAGGCCTGGAAAGTTTCTTGCTAAACATTGAGAGCGGTGAAATCTCACTTGCAAAACATTGAGTGCGTTGAAATTCAACGGATCCGGAGTCATGAGCGCGGCGCGATGTACCGGGCGGCTCCGTCTGTGGGTTACACCCGGCGTGGTGCACGCAGACGCCGCCTCTTTCCCTCGCAGCTCCCGCTCCGTCTCCCCGCTCCGACTCCGGCCTCCGGACTCCGGCCTCCGGACTCCGGCCTCCGGACTCCGATCTCACTTGCAACTTCTCTGCTCACAAAGTAAACGAGTCCGCGGTCCTCAACTGAGCTTCCTCGCTCAGAATTATCCAGTCCTCAGCTTTTAAAGAGTCTTTTATTTTCTGTGTGAGCCTCCCGCGCTCCAAGCAGGTGCAGCAGAAAGAGAAGGAAATGTAGAAAGTTCCAGCGCGTAAACACACGCAAGGTTACGTGTACTCACGCAATGCGTAACAACAGCCAATCACAATCGACTATACAGAGTGAACACAAAAATGACCAATGAAACGTAGTAATATAAGAACAGTTAAAAGTAAACAGAGGCGAGGCAAAAACAAAAACCTCTAAAGATATTATTTAAACTAGATAATATAATTCGAGCTTTTACATCTACATCCAAAAATACATATCATGGATAAATAGTGCAAAATAATGTGTCACTGTTGCTAAAGTAAATAAACGTTTACTTACAGTATATTATCTTTTGTGTGACCTACTTGTGTGTAGTGAAAAGTTAAACAAACCTATCATCACTTGTTACCTGGTATTAATACCCAAATTTACCACTGGGCTACATATGGAAGATGTTTTTTCCCCACTCTTAACAAAAACAACTCATTAGAAATGTTTAAATGAATTGGCAAACATGGAATGTCAATTAATGGTCTATTATAAATAATAAAAATAGTCGTGTTTGGTTAAAAAGAAAGTATTTGATACTTGGTAAAGGCCAAATTGATAAATTCAATAAACATTTATATATGTTTAGTAAGGTATTGCTATTAATGTTTTATTAATATTTAGTATTTTTATTTAGGTTAAATGCTTTGTCAATGCTTAATAGATATATGATATTAAGCCTTTATAAATGATTAGTTAACCTTTATAAATGATTAACAAAATATTTGTAAATGGTTAACTAATCCTTTATTAATGCTTTATTAATGCGAAATAAGGTGTAGTTATTGTAAAGTGTTACCCAATTTGTTTATGTGATTAGTTAAGCACTATAATTGGAAATCATACCAGCTGAAGTATTTTATCAACACATAGTAGGTTGATACTTAATTTACAACATGGCTGTAATATTTCAGACTTTACTGACTTCAGGTCATGTGTGCATAGCAGGGGTGTCCAAACCTTCTCCCTCAGCGAGCAAAATAATATTTTTCCTATGAATGATTTTGTAGCATGTCGAGGGCCAATGTTAGTTTTATGTTGCTATTAAAAATCTTAATTGCAGTAAGAGAGTGACTGAATTATTTTTCATGAACTTGTTTAAAAAGAGAAACTGATTTGGTGCAATTGTTTCAACTTAAATTATAATTAGCAGATATTCTTAAAAATCCCAAACAAATGAAATCTCTTGAAGGGCTGAGTTTTACCTTACTTTGGGCTCTAGTGGTTAGCTGCTGGTTCAACAGTTTTGTTGGAGCCTAACAGTTACATTTACTGGGAAATGATGTCGAGTTTCAGACCACTGTTCAAGGTTGTAAAGAATGACACTGGGGATGTCCTAGAAGAAGCGACTATGTTGAACTTTTATAACCATCACTGTTATTGCTGTCATACATCCATTAATCAAGCAAAATCTACCTTAAATTTTATTTTGTGAATCCTATGTTATTATTATTGAAGCTGCCACAACATTAGCAAGGCACTTCCACCATCAGATCTTTGACCACCACCAATCACATATCATCGTCATACTGGTAAGTGTAACAACGAACTATGAGTCTCTTTGGTGGAAAAGAAGCATACAACAGTTCATTATTATCAACATGCACAGTGACTTTTTTTTTCTTCACCAACTTGTAACATAAGCAGGGTTTCAATTCCTTTTCCTCTGACAAAAATGTTAGCAAGCTACTTCTTGTAGCAATCCCAGAAAAAAAATGGGAATTTTTATAGGGCAGGGGTTACCAAACTTCGTAGACCGGGACCCCAAAATAACCATGTAACAAACTTGCAACCCCACGGTAAACTAAAATTGTTTTCTGTAATAATGTTATATTAGAAAACAATAAAACTGGGTTGAAATTTGTTTATTTTTTAGTAGTTTGTTGCTTTACATGACCAAAATTCAGTCAAACATGATGCTTCAAGTTAAAAACAAACAAAAAATATTAAGAGCCAAGGAAAATATAATAAAATCATCTCGCGACCAGCAGAATTTGCTTCCCCCACTTTTAGAACCAATGTTAAAGGATACAATGATGTGTTTATAACATATTAACTACTATCTACTTATTAGTGCACAAACGTATCCCTATACAGCAACAATTATAATGGACATCAAAGACAAAACACCACTCAATAGACCTTTTCCCACTGTTTTTAGTTCCTGTCCCCATTTTGGGAGCGTTCACACAGAGCAGGAACTATGGACTGGGGCCACACTTTATGGACTTTTTAGCTCCTGCTCTGGGGCAGGTACTTTCCAATCAGACCAGGAACCTTTTGGTGACACAAGAACATTTACATTGCTAAAATGATTTTTTTTTTTTTTTTTTTTTTTTTGAAACATGCTATATTTTCACATTTAGATAAACTTTCCTTATCCTTAAGAAAATTATTATCTATTTAATTTGTAAATAGTAGTCTATTATTAGGAATTGTGTTTGTTAATTTCAGTGATGTTTTTAGGTTTGGTAGATCATAGTTTATGTGGCATTGAAAAGAGACAACTTTTGTTTTCCTAACACCACTTAATGAATTATTTAAATGTTCCAGACTTTGCAGATGCTAATGCAAATACCAGTTAAACCGACTTTCAGAAACTGCTGCTGTGCGAACACAAACATGGGACAGGGTAGTTCCTCTGACTAAACAGGGACTGGAGGAATGTGTGGACTAGTTCTTGGTACTTTCATATGGGAAAACGCCAAATGTCATCCAAGTACTGACCAGGCTTGCTTGTGAGATCAGATGAGCTCAAGAATGGACTAACAGGTCTGGCCATGTGATCAAAGTTATAATTTTTTGGAGTTATAGCATAGTCAGACATAGTAAACTGTACCTTAGACTTGCTTTGCTGCCCACAGGTAAACAGTGAACAGCTGAACTGGACTTAACAGCGACAGCAGACTTTGGCTCGAGGCGGTGTGAGCGACCCCCACACAACCTGAGGTCTTGTGCTTGGGCTCTCCTGGCTCTTCTCTAAGCACACTCCCTGGACCAGTGTGACCCGGCCTGAGCTGAGAGGGACCCTGGGCTTTTAAACCATCTGCCTCTGCTAACCCTACAGCAGCAGCACCGGCCATTAGAAAACTCCTGTGGGTTGGTGCACTATTGTCCGAATTTCAATCGCGTTGCTTTGTACTGGAGTGGAGCCAGACAGTAGAACATTCATAGAACCTTGAGGATTTTATTTATAAAGTCATGTATAACTAATAAGGTAGAATGTTTATAATTTGTGTGTACTACATTGCATATATTGCAATATATAAAAAAAGTAAGAGACAAATTTAAATAATATAAATCAAGAATTTAGCATCATGTCCAAAACTGATTAAATTGTACACAACCGTGAGCTGTGCCAGTTCATGTTTAAGGGAACCAAACACATCTTATACATAGACAAATATACAACGTATTCGAACACAAAACTAGAAAAAATATACAAAAGAAAGACTTGAAACGTTCAAGTTGAATTGCCATATGTTTGTGGTGTAAATATGTGACAAAAGATTGACAAGTAAACCGGAATGTTGATAGATTTCTGTTGCTGGTCATGTTTCTTCATTTTGTCCACTCATAACATTCAGAGAATTTTAACTTAAAAGTTGCATCAAAGGATTTTCTAAGGAAAGACACAGCAACTGTTTTCAAATGACACGTGTTGCCTCTCCAATGCACTTGGCCTCTGAGTTACTTTTAGTGGGTTTGATTGATAGGTTACGAGGGCAATAGAGAATGAGGTACCTTGTTTTCTATTAGCCAACGTTTTTCCACGTTTCTATGATTATTTTTATGATTGCCATAAGTAGAAGGCTGTCACAAATGTTTTTGAGTAAAATTGACAACAAACAATTGCTGAAAATCCTCCAGGCAACATAAATCACATGGTGGATTAACGCTCGTGAAAGACTATATGCATAATGTACCTTCCTTCATTTATTTCCTTGTTGTCCAATGTTCGCTTCATGCTTTCACGTGTGATTTGTAACCAAACCAAGTGACCTGGCATGCATATTATTAATTACGATCATTTTGGTAATCGTTTATTTTGGTGATTATTCTTTTGTTTAATCGATTATTTGCTTAGAACTGAAAACTCACATGATTAGGGTTAGGGTTAGAGTTAGAAATTTCAATCCAGACCAAACTTAAAATTAACTTAGACCAAGAGTTTGTCATTGAATGAATAAGAATTTTTATTGGCTTAAAAAAAAAAAAATGCTAAGAATAAAGAAGAACAAGAATTCTCTCATATAAAAATAGCCAAAAAGCAGCAAATTAATACAACTGGCCCAACTGGAGTCATAAAACCTTTTTCTTTCTTTTTTTTTCTTTTTTTTTTTTTATTAGTTCATGCAAGTTTGGGAATCTATGAGGACCAGCTAACTATTATTTGATAACAAAATTAGTTGATTTTTGACATAAAAAAAAAGTCTCTGTAGGATCATCTCAAAAAAGCAACACAAACAGCTAAATACTCCAAATTGTAACTTATTCTGTTGTCTGAACGTCAACTATTGATAGATCCTGTTTGTGCCATCGAAAATTACAGGTTTAGTAGAACATGTTTCTGCATCAACAGCGCATTGTTGTGGCCATTTCATTCTTTCCATTCTTGTTTCGGATGATTGTCTTTTTTCTGAATATGCATCAGTCTAAATGATTTAAAAATAGAACTGGTGAAATCTGGGACAAGTGCGCGAGGGAAGAAAGCCCAGCAGAATGACACCAGTGATAAGAAGTGAATCTGTTCTCAGCTCATAAACAATAAGCTACTGGAAGAGTCCTTGGTTTGATGGGATGAGAGATGATTACAGATATAAACAAGAGCTGGCTTTGAAAGTAGCAGCTGGAAGCTAAGTGAGGAAGACTTGATTGGTTTGTGCTAATGCGGCAGATTAAAGACACTAAGATGAAGTCGTGTGAGGGTAAACAGTCAATTTTAAGTTGGATTTTAACATTATGTACATATTTTTTTGTTTTATGTGCATAATTTGAATGGGGTAAAATACGAAGCTTGAACATGACTATTATTGCATTCTTGTGTGTTTTTTTTTTCTTGCCAAGAAGTAAGGTCTAAGGACAAGGGAGGCTTTGGGACAATTGTCTGCTTCTGTATTATTGACTCTTGACTTCTTGATTTTCACGTTTTCTGTTTGTTAGATTATTTTTGTAGTGCATAATATGTTTCTAAGCACTTAAAAAATGTGGATATATTGACATGATTAGCTTGTCATCCTCATAACAAGGTGCATAACTGTAAATGTTGTGCTACAAAGTATACCTAAAGCAATAAAGTAAAACTCTGTGATATCAGCATCATCCTATCATCTTTAATTTGATGATTTGATATTGGTCAACATTACTGATTGTAAAAACTGGAATGCACCATCGATTGAGGGGGTCCACAGTCTAATCCAATCTGTCAGCAATAGAAAAAGTATGATTTATTAATGTCACACATATGTGAGGAAGTGTAAATCTTTGAGAAGTGCTGCCATGTATCGTCCAATCACTATGATTGGTTTGGTGTGATAAGTCATCGTAGTTTTGCCTGTTAGCTGAAACTAGTGCAACATGCTAACGGTATTTTTGCGTTTGTAAAAGTTTCTTATGAAAGATAAATCAAGAGATGATGTTTATGTTTGCAAACATGCAGATGGGTTGACTTTGCAACCAATATCTAAATATCTAAAATATCACCACAAGCTCAAACTGCCTCCAGTAAGGATCCAGTTCTGATCCGGATCCATCTGGGCGCAGTGGTTGCTGTACATTTATGTGTATATAGATGTGGATTTGTCTATAATTTTGAGGTATAGTAGTAGAGCAAAATCATTTTATCTGAAAACCACCAGATGCATTTCACCATCAATTGCTTGGCCAATAGAGCTACGAAGTGTTCCGGCTTTCCAGAAAGAGTTCCTTCCAACAAAGAGGATCCGGATGACACACCGTGCAGCTCGCAGACCGGATGAATTGCCCTATGAGAGCCTCTCGTTACTTTTCATAAACGGAAATCCTCCAGTGGCCAGACCAGAGCCTGGACTGGATGCATTATGAGCTCAGGGTTAGACAAGCTTGATATAATTTACAGTCTATCTTTGTTTGTACAATTCTCCTAAGTCTAAAGTAAAAGAAACTCCTCCCACAAGCAAAAATGTGCTAGTGAATGCTAAAAACGCATTAAGGGAAGGTGAAAGGAGTGGCTGAGAGAAAGAACAGAAAAGTGAGTGATTATTTTAACCTGAAACTTTCTTTATTTGCCCAGTTCGTCTAGTTTTTGTGATACGCCTCACTTTAATCTTTGTTTCACTGTGAGAGCTTCTAGCCAAGATTTTGACCCATAACTCTAAATGTTCCCCACAATCAGAAATCTTCGATCGCAGACCTCTAAAACCAGTGTCCATGTGGCCTAACACCATTCTATTTGTCTAATGAAGCCATTTAAAGTGACTTTTTCCGAGAGGTCAGACAGTGTGCCACTTCCTCTGCTGCTAGAGTCCAGACGGGCCATTCCACTTAAACAAGGAAAGCAGCGCTGTTCAAGGATGCTAGTTAGAGTGATGGAAACGCCTCTGTGATCCGCCATTATCTGTCTTCCTCTCCTCATAATGTACCTTCCCCTCTGCCCCATCGATTGCGGCCACTGCGTGTTGTCATTAAATCAATGTTTCCCAGAAGAGAAATGGTTTGTGTATGAACAGTCCTTGCCCTTACTATCAATGACCGGCCCGGCAGCGTCACTGAGATGGGGCAGGGTGAAATTGGAGACGGGGCCAAATCAGGGGAGGAAATGAAGTCTTGTGCTTGATCACAGTCTTCTATTAGTTATGTATGTTTGTCTGTAAATAGGGAAACGTGAGTAGGACAAGTCAATACAGTGTCACAATTAGCATCTTTTCTTGGTACTTCTATTATGTTTTGATACTTTGAAAATCAAACATCTGCAAATGCTGGTAATTTGCTAAACAAGTCTGATTTGATTGGTTCGCATACTACTAATTTTAAATACATATCAGAACAAATGTTCAGTATTTCTGGTAAATTGATTCAAAAAGGACAACCTTTATGGAATATAGACTTATGTTAAGCACAATTATCTATTCCAAGCATTTATATCTTGATTCTGTATTAATTATAGCTTGAAATAGTGCTCTCCAGCCAGAGATACGTGGACTCTTTGGAATGATTTAGGATTTTTTTATGTAAGATTTTAACTTCAGATTTCAGATGTGATGTTATTGTCAATGAAAGTCATTGCAAATCTGACTTATTCTTAATTTAAAAAGTAGTATACATGATGTTGATGTTTTCCTTGGTGTTTTAGTCCTTGTCCCACGAAGACAAAACGAGGATAGTTTTAAAAACGATCTGCGTGAAGTTGGAGCTGGCTTAGGATTTATTATCGTAAAAATGAATCTGTAAATCCAGCCTGAAGCCGGTGTAATGCCTATATTGACCAGAGTGTGGCGCTGTGACACTGACACAAACAGGAAGTAGAAGTGACGCAATAAGGTAAAAAAAAAAAAAAAAGGTTTAACGTAAACAAAAACTTAGCGGAGAACTTTTCACAAACTTCACAAACATTCTAAATGAACAACATGGATCTGAAACTTACAGAAGAGACACAGAAAGTGGATTTATGCTTCAGAATCTTTGGAATATTTTGACAACGTTTCAATACGGATTTAATGGAGATTGTAAGGGATTTAGCTTTGTTTTTCTTTATGTTTTCTGTGGTTTATGGTGCAATGAGACGCAGATTTTCACAATGAACATCATCTAAAGGTCAGTACATTCTGCAGATGAGACGTAACTCTGGGGCAGTGATGTCACCGTGGAAAAAAAAAAATCCGGATACAGCGTAACTGCGGAGACGCTAAAGCGGAGTTTTGAAATCTTTTCACCCTAAGAGGTGGTTTCAGAATCTTCGTTTTCAGTGTCCTAAAACTCCGGCTTCGTGGGACGATGTGTGGTTCAGGACAAATATTTGTGCTGAAACGCCTGAGCTTGGCTTTGTGGGGACAGGCCCTTAGTTTTCAAGAGGATTATCCAGTCAGAAAGCAGAATGAGCCTTGCGTGACTCTCTCATTAGAGTTGCCATTTTGGTTTTAGAGCCTGAAGCTGATTCCATACAGTTCTCAGTAGGCTAAACCTGCATTTGGTAAAAATATTATTATTGGGATGAACCATGACAAAGAGGCAGATGTCTGAGAAAGTGACTATCATCTTATTACTCATGATTTAAAGCAAACCTTACTCTTGTTTGTTCAGTAGTTTCTAATCTTTAATGTATCTGCCTTTTCCACGGATCTATTAAAAGAAAATCTGGATAGGACATAGCAAACTTCGAGCTATAGTAGTGGCCGCTCAATTGGTACTGCAGCGGGAAAATCCTGTCAGTCCAGAAAGCATTTTTTCTGTAGAGCCCAGTGTAATCACAAACTGCTCATGCTCGCAGATAACTTTTCACATTTCAAAAAGGTTGAAATTTGTGACATATCTTGCCTAGTTTCACATCAACTTTTTCACGCTTCAAAAGTCTCAAAATAGCTTTTTAATCTTTAGCTTTGGATCCAGCTCTGCTTGCTCTAGCAAACTCCCGCTCCGATTGGTCAGTGTGGGTCACGTTTAAGCAAGCCGAGGCAACTGTCGCACATCCGCGCGAGAGAAAGAACAACGTGCATGTTTGGTGGATGGAAGTAAGCTAAATCAAGCTAGCTAACTCGCGATAAGCCATTGACACAAAGCAGCGGCCATCTTTCATCACCAGGGCTTGGCCTTTTCACATTCTGGCAACCCAAGTTCATCTGTGATTGTACTACTTTTTTTAAATAACTAGTTGTGCATCTTTTGTACGTTTCCGTTAAAAAGGGGTGGTATTTAATCTGAAATTTAAACTGTTTATAGTGGTCAGTTTTGATTCAATTGGAATATTGTGCCATATTTTTATGAAACTACAACAAAAATAAAATGACAACTGACAATATTCACAGAAACCTATTTATTTAGAGTACCTCTAGAGCTTAGTCATTAACCAGATGCAGTTCGTCAACAATGTCCATCTGAAACCTCCTCCGCTGACAGCATTTAGGAAAAGGAAAGACATTTATTGGCTGATTGGATGTGCCAATACCTTAGTTTGTGCTTAACCCATCACAGCAACACAAAGTAATGCAAACCAATAGGCTGGTGGGACCCCATATGATTTCTTTGTGAATTTACAAATATTGCGGAAATCTATCTTGCTGGGCAGGTAGGCACTCAGAGTATGAGACAAAATTTCGGTTGTCAGGACAAAAACGGTTGGAAACTGGTTTGAATACGAAAAATCCAAACTTCAGTCCTCTTAAAATTAGATTCTTCCTTCCTCCCTGCAGATTTTAAAGTCATTTCAAAACTGTATCCTAAAACTTAAAGCCCTTGAGGTAAAGCTCTGATGATGTTTGAATAATATTTCCTTTTAACCGCAGCTTACAAATAAATTGCATTTGCTTGCTTTTTTTATGTCAAATATCAAATAAATAAGCACAGAAATATATAGCATGTTTTGATAATCTTCAGGATAAATATAAAACCTGGTCTATAGAAATGTCAGACTTGAAAGGTTTTCTATGCTGAAGAAAAAACTAAAGCAATTTCTCTTTTGTATTATTTCAAAGGCATTATACATGTACTTGACATTTCTTCCAAAAGGTAAAAGATTAAGAGCCTAAGTGCTTGATGTCATTCTCAGACAGAAATGAAAGTCACTCAAGGTTTGCTGGTAAAAGTAAACACACAAACAAACATCAATACAGGTACTTTCTACCTAATTATTTGATATTTAAATTGGATTATGTGAAGGCTACATAGATCATGCAACATCTTTGAAGTTCAGATGCATAAAGATTGTGCACTATATTGTATTGTATTGTTAGTCCTTATTGTAATTGGCTCTGTGCACAAGACTATGTATTTTCAAAAATGCTAACATCTTCCCGGCAGGTTCATTTCCTGTTTAGGTCATTCCTATTTTTTTCTGAGAACATGTTAAATACTTTACAAAATAAGAGAATATTTCACTAAAGGACCAAAGTGGGGTTTAAAAGACGACCACATTTAGCAAAAGGTCAGAGCCTTGTTTACAACATTATTGTTGAGTTTACAAACCTTTTAGTATTTTATTTTATTGTCGATAAAAATTGTGTATAAAACTGCTAACGGCTAGCGAACTTATGCATCTTTTAAGCTCTGACCACCAAACGTCCGCTTTTACATGTTACAGTGAAAAAGCAGGCAAATTAATAAATAAAAACGTTAAGCTTCACATCGTGGAGTGATGGGCATTTCCAGTCTAGAATATAGTAGTTTGAGAAATATAATTTCCTATCGCCAAAGTTGTTTAAAAAAGCTTCAAGACACAAATCAGTCCGTTTTGCTCATGGTTTTGCTGAAATCGCTTGTTTAAGCTGTTTTATCTATAAAAGGTAACTTCTACCATTGTGTTCAATTGATTTGCGTCATCATCTTACCGGAGGAATATGGCGTCGCGCTGTTCGAGTTGTAGCAACAGAGCAGAGAGCTGGCGCGTCTACTAATTAATGTTTTGGTCAATTATATAATTAATGTAGAAACCTAAGAGACACTGTTAATGATGAATGCTCATATTGATAATCAGATATAAATCATATATATCCAGTACAAGGGAGGATCCCCAATCTAGTTTTATGCAATTTTGTGATCATCTTCATTATTTTTTTTTTTCATTGCCTCCAAGAACATGTTTAGGGGGTGCTCATAAAAAAATAAAACACAATTTTAAAACAGTCTGCAGTCTGATAACAGTGAAGTGGACAGGCTAAGTGTGAGGCCTGACGTTGCCATGACAATATTTGATTAGCGGGTGACTGCTTTGCTCTTCCTGTAAGTGCATGCTTGCTCTCACTGACACGTCTTTTTGGGAAAATAACCTTGAAAAAATTGACTCATGTTGAAGCTCACATGACAGATGATCACTTTTTTGTTTGGTGAGATAGTAGGTTACTTGTGGTAAATATTTATCATAGTTTTACAGCAGCTAGTTAAAAAAAAAAAAAAAAAAAAAAAAATATTTTAAAAAAAGCATCAGTTGACAGAATCTGAAGACAAACACAGCCCTCCAACTTGGAGTTCCTATTCTGATACTCAGAGAGAATTTCAGCATTCGATGTAGAAAATCGAATATGGCAGCGCCCTGTATTTTGGACAGCTTCACTGCTGATCGTATGTGTGATATTTTCTCTTTAGTGTGACCAGCATCGCTTCTGTCGCTATAAACTTGCTTCTATGTCTGCAATGCTAACGTTGCTAACGGCTACACAGAACTATTGTAAACAAAAACCCAAATTCACTCTCTTGCTATGTTTTACAAACTGTAAATGTTACAGCAATGTCTGTGTTGCTAAACTGACATAAAAATATCTGTATTTTGGCTGTTTCGGGCAATTTCCAAGCTACTTGATTGATTTATTACATAAAGTAATCCGATGACCACTGGAACACACAACACTCGGAGAAAACGTCACTCCGAGTTCCGACCTTCGAGGACGACTGCAACGCACTATAATCTCTTCATATATGTCTTCAAAAAGTTCCATAATTCAAAGAAATTTACACACAGCTGACAGTTTCTGTAGATTAAACAATTACTTGACAAAATGAAAGTGTTATTATCATTTGTCAAATTGTAACAGTAGTGTCATTTATCTGAATTGTGGTTGCTAGATAACATTACCTCTACTTGCTGTATGTCAGATTTACTGAACAAACTGGATGAAAACAACTGAAATCCTAAATATAATCATGTTAACTATGTCTTAGTAAAAATGTAGTCTAACCTGTTATACGCACTTTAAGTTTAGCTTTAGTTCAACAGATGACAAAGGTATATCAAATTCTCAATGTGTAGTATGCTGCAAATTACTGGCACAAGAAAGTATGAAGCCGTGTAAACGAAACAGTCTATGTTTTCAATAAATTCAATAAATAAAATAAATATATTTTCTTAAAAAGTAGTGGGTTGAAACTTCATTAGTAAATTGGTCGGTCCCAGAGTGGCACAAGTTGGGAAACACTGGACATCTACGGTAGGTGTTCGGAGACCTAAGTACAAGCCAAGAGGAATACTAACACTAAAAACAGTCTGCAGCAAACATGTTATATATTTTTCATTCCCGTACAGTCGTGTACAGCTTGAGCCCAAGTGTATGTTCCTCCGCTCATTGACTGCAGGCAGATAGAAGCACACGACTTGTCTTATCCGTCCTGCTGGTCGGTTGTTGTCCTGCAGGCACACAGCAGGTTGGACGCACACCTTTGTTTTGCAGTACACACAGCACCACCTGTCTCAATATTGGAGATACCGGCC
The DNA here is from genome assembly GCA_038363315.1 of Mugilogobius chulae. Classification (NCBI taxonomy): domain Eukaryota; kingdom Metazoa; phylum Chordata; class Actinopteri; order Gobiiformes; family Gobiidae; genus Mugilogobius; species Mugilogobius chulae. Next base: position 12,634,773 of record CM076406.1, on the reverse strand, counting down.
CGGGCTTTGATTTATGATTTATGATGTTTCTCCAAAGGCTGCAGGCGATTCTGTGTCAAGGATGGTACATTAAACAAGCCAGGGTGTCGCCAGTGGAGTTACACACAAATGCTGGGCTACAGGTAGAGCTTTGTGATACTATTCTCAAGAGTATTTTATTATTGCAAAATCTTTCGTGAGTGATAGGCATGGGACAAACTGGAAAAGTGCATAACGATAGCCATATTTTCATTGGTTTGCTGATCCAAAAGTGTCTCTGCTGTTTTAATTGAACAGTTTAATCTGTGTAAGCGATCCAAACAGAGCCGGAGAGGTTGTAGTCTCCGAAGTGCTGTCTTTTTGTGAGGAACTAAGCGCACCACAGTGAGATGACTGGACAAAAATACAGACGGAGGCCAAAACAAGATGGCAAAAGCAGATTGAAAAGCTAGACCACAGTGTTTCCAGTAAAAAAAAAAACATGTGCTTTAAATAAAATAAACAAGCTGCAATTTTCTTATGTGTGTGAATGTTGTATGTTTGCGATGGTGGTAATGTTGTTGCCAATAAATAAGCCCAGTAGTCCCTTTATACTTTTAATGTTAAGAGATATGCATGAGTTTAACCAGGCACTACTCTATCAGGTTTTAGAATAAAAACAGTGAAAGCAACAAAAGACGACGAGGGACACAACTTTCTTTTGTGGTTGAGGACAAGGTTTTTTGGGGGGTTGACGACTAAGTTTAGGTCTGAAGTTGCAAAATTAGTACGTTTAGGTCTGAGGCTTGGAGTTGGTTAAGGTTAGGATTAGGATTGTGTTAGTATTCATGAATAATAACAGGTCTTTACATTCACCATAGAAATGAACTGGGACAGAAAGGCATGAAATAGACATTGCGTTCATATGACAAGCTGTTTCAAATTGCATGGTACTGACACGCTTGTCTGTGAGAACAGGCTGGCACGAGTCCTGACCCGCACCGAACTCGCAGGGGGCAACTGTGCCATGCTCTGGCCCACCTCCTTCAAATGTGCCTGAGAAGGTTTGTCAGTACTCACAGTCCACAACATGCTTTAGGTGAGCAATCTAACTCATGAGCGTCATTGATGAATAGCCCCAAAAAGAAAAGACGATAGGAGTGGTACTTCAGCAGTCCCAGAAGCAAACTTAGATAAACAACAAGACGTCAAAATGTATGATGAGCACGTTTTTATATTATGTCACAAAAAGCCAAATGTAAAACAACCACAAATTTTGGTTGGTTATATATGTTTTTTTGTTTTGTTTTTGTTTTTTAAGGTATGAAAACGTGCCTATTGTACGTTTTTTGTTGTTGTAAATCTACATTTTCTGACTGTTGATGCTTTATACAGGTATTTTCCTTCACCAGATATGTAGTGGTTTGTTTTAAATATAATATGCTAAAAATCGGCTAATTGTGGCATGGCGCACTAATTGCTGATTATTAGTTATTATATTGTGTAGGCGATTAATAAAGTTAATCAATTTGGGGCACCAGAGTTAACATTTAAAGTCTAACTCAAATTTTTTAATAGAACCTACACTCTCCTCGTTGTCTGTCTGAAGGCGCGCTCTCTCATTACAGTGACAAAATCCTAATTATAAAACCATAACCAGTAACATTTTGTGTGGTTTAATAAACAAAAACAAACATAAACATTCATCACTCATTTCCAAACAGTTACAGTAAACACTAGTTTCAATGGTAAGATCTGATTTGGTTTAAATTAGGAGTAACAAGACTTTCCTAACTACCCTTGAGCCACTCTGTTCAGCCACCATTTTTGGTCTTACGCGTCCCATTTGAGGCCGGAGATGTGTTGCTCCTTGGTGTTCCTCGAAGTTGGAGCCTTTCTCTCGTTTGGGCCATGATCCAAGGTGCAGCTACTGTTGTTCGGTGGTTTTAGCAGTAGTTGGAGAGTTCTCTTTGTAGCATGTTGGTGCTGGTTGGAGAGCAGTCTGCATAGGCCTGATCTCAGCTCTTGCAGCAGGGCGGCTGACCCCGCAGGGGGCCACCAAGGGCCAGAGGCCCTCACGGCTTTTCCAACCCCCGTTCAGCACGTGAAGGAGGTAGATGTCAAGAAGCCAGGAAGTTCCAAGTAGAAGTGTCCCACCGTGTGTGTCAGAAGACTCAAGTTGGGGGGTTTTGTGGAGTCGAAGAGGCGGACTCTTATGACCTGGGAGTGGCTTATGGCTTGCTATGTCCTTAATTTAATTTAAATCAGTAAATAGTTAGCTATTATTCACTTATTCAATTAACAAGAACATACATGCAATTGGAATCATTTTGACATCTCAAACTGTTACATTTTCAATTGTGAAATTCAATTGGGATATTGAGCATAACTGCCGCAATCACAAATATATGAAGCAATGACAAAGAACAGAAAATTTCCAAATGCATATCTCAACAAGGATACAGACATGAGAACACATGAAAACACACATGAAAGTAGATGTCCTTGTAAGAGTTTTTGTCCTGCCAGTGTCTGTAAAGTCACAGCAGGGGCTTTGAGGTAGAATCAACAGGCCGTTGATAAGACACAGAGGGTCGTAAAACTTGATCAGTTTTGGGGGGAAAGGACTGCATTCCTTTTGTCCCTCTAAGATGATGGAAAAATACAGTTCAAAATGTGTCTTTGGTGGTGCATAAGGCTACATATCCCTCTCTCTTTGGAGACTGTTATTCCAAAAGAAAAAATAGTTTTCAAAGTCCAGAAGTCCTCAGGTTTGAAACCAAAGACAAGGCGGCACAGAGTTTAACATCTGGAGATCTGTTTAGCCTATCTAGCACTTTTGGTAATAGGTAAACCACACAAGATATTCCAGTTGTCTTAAAAGAAGAATAAAAACATAAACGTTTCTAACAACAAAACGACAAAACAGACGAGACAAAAAGCAGTCATTTAACAAACTACTCTAATAACACAAAACGAGGAAGTGACAACAATGTTCTTATTTGTTGTCTGGTCATGTCACAATAATCTGGGCACAGATTGTTGTACATGAGTACGAGATGTTAGTTTGGAGATAGCGTTAATGACTTCTAACGCAACTACGCAGCAACTAGTTTTAAAAGCATTAGACACTGGTAAAACAGAAGCATTTTAAACTAGTTCGTTTGTAGTAAGACGAGGCAATGTTTAACCTCAGCATCTAAAAGTAATGAAAACAGATATGAATCCGAACTCACAACCTTCAGATTAAGTCTAAGAGTTTTGTTGTTTTAATCTTAGTGGCATAAGGCTTTGATTAATGTGGACATTAATCGATAGCCAAAGTTTAAACATTATGTTGTTGCTAAAATTGAAGTTCTTATTTCAAATTTAACAAAACATTATCAATCACTGATTCATTGGTACTTGAGGTCCAAATCAGCCTATGATAAAGAAAACTTTGAGAGGTTTGATGGTTTGCTCTCAAAACATCTGCATTTCTCTCATGGAGCAGCAGGGGGAGGGCTTTGAGCATGTCACCTTTGAAGTGGGGACCCTCTCTCTTGGGGTCCACTCTCTGCTTCCAGTGGTGAAAATGTCAAATAAGGCTATTTTAACCTAAATCTCAATTTATGCCTTGGCAAAAATAAGATGAGAAGGGAAAAATTGAAGTAAAAGAATGCAACTTTGCAGTAGCAAAATGATTTGATTGCTCAAATCTTTACCTATAAAAGGCTTTAAAAAAAAATGTCACCGTCACCAACAGTGATAATTTACATTACATAATCAACAGCTCAGGGCTATTCATCGTGCGCTGATGTAAACTATTTTGTTGATTCTTGCCTGAAGGGATTAGAAAATACTTGTGCTGGGCACTCAGTTTCCTAAATTTTAAATTCAGTTTGGTGCAAGGTCAACTGGCTAAAGATTAGCTTGCAATGTGGAACAATAAACAAGCTGTAAAGTCAACTTTATCCAATCCGAAGAGGTGAGCAGATTGACAAGTTAGAGAAAATTTAGTTGGTGAGAAGGCACTGAGAAAACAAAGTTTATTTTGTTTTCAAGGAAGCAAAAGTCAGCTCGGAGCTGACTGATCTCTCTTCTCCTGCTCCTGCTGTGAGCGGGGGAGAAGCAGCAGCGCCAGAGCTGCAGCTCAGCGTAATTTGACTCTGTGAGGAGATGTTACTCTGAGAACAAAAGAGTCATAAAGTCAGCAGGTGGGCTGTGGTTTTGCAAGTCACAGGCTGACTGAGAGGAGAAGCATTTTTAACCAAAACCCAAAGTTTTGAATTTGGTCAATTTGAGTATGTTGCAACAATTCTGTTGAGCTGGACTAAACGCAGTAAAACAGTTTAAATATGTTGCAACTATCCTGTCTAAGCTGGACTCAAACGCAGCAAAGCAGTTTAAATATGATAATATGTTAAGACTGGACTCTACGCAGTTTAACTATTTACCATAAACACAGTGTATGAACAGGCATATACTGACTACACAATGTGACTCACCTGAGCGGTAGGTACACATGTGATGAGATGTGGCTGTCACCTGAAAGCGGTAATCAACACACGAACGACCTTTACTTAACCGGTTAAAGTGAATAAGGTCTAAAACTCAGGAAAGACTCAGTCGAATCCTTAGTTTACATGCTCTTCTGGTAAAAGAACATTAGTTGGACAGGGTTAGTCCTTTTAAAACGGCCTGTACTGGAGCGGTTTAAGGGTCACGTTTAAAGAAGTGATTTGGTTCACTTCAGTTCAAGCATTTGCATGTAGCATTAACGTACAGTGCAGCTCAAACAATAGACACGACGACGCCTGGGCGGCCTCGGTGCCCGGCCTGTGTTTCAGTTAGCTAGGCTGAAACAACAGACTTCAACAGACTAAACATTCTGGAATAACGCAGCAATGTTTTTACTGTTAATAATTATTTTGTACATATTTGCAATTTAAGAAAAGCGCAAATATTGTAGATAAAGTATTTACTCTGGAGTACCGCAGGCAGTAATCCGTTTTATCTACTAAGGCCTTATTGAAAATAAGGTCAAAAGCACATGGATACAAAGAGGAAAGAGGGCAACACAAATTAGCACGAACCACTAGAGCGAGTGTTACTGGCTAATTTTGGAGGGAATGACTAAATGCAGATTTTGCTTTAGTTTAGAGATTTTAGTAATTAAGAAATTGTTTGAATTGAGGCTCACACGGAGCGTCAGATATGTAACAGATTTATTTATTACTACATTAGTGTGATACCAGCCTCACGCGGCACCAGATATGTAGTGGTTTGTTTTAATATAATATGCTAAAATCGGCTAATTGTGGCATGGCGCACTAATTGCTGATTATTAGTTATTATATTGTGTAGGCGATTAATAAAGTTAATCAATTTGGGGCACCAGAGTTAACATTTAAAGTCTAACTCAATTTTTTTAATAGAACCTACACTCTCCTCGTTGTCTGTCTGAAGGCGCGCTCTCTCATTACAGTGACAAAATCCTAATTATAAAACCATAACCAGTAACATTTTGTGTGGTTTAATAAACAAAAACAAACATAAACATTCATCACTCATTTCCAAACAGTTACAGTAAACACTAGTTTCAATGGTAAGATCTGATTTGGTTTAAATTAGGAGTAACAAGACTTTCCTAACTACCCTTGAGCCACTCTGTTCAGCCACCATTTTTGGTCTTACGCGTCCCATTTGAGGCCGGAGATGTGTTGCTCCTTGGTGTTCCTCGAAGTTGGAGCCTTTCTCTCGTTTGGGCCATGATCCAAGGTGCAGCTACTGTTGTTCGGTGGTTTTAGCAGTAGTTGGAGAGTTCTCTTTGTAGCATGTTGGTGCTGGTTGGAGAGCAGTCTGCATAGGCCTGATCTCAGCTCTTGCAGCAGGGCGGCTGACCCCCGCAGGGGGCCACCAAGGGCCAGAGGCCCTCACGGCTTTTCCAACCCCCGTTCAGCACGTGAAGGAGGTAGATGTCAAGAAGCCAGGAAGTTCCAAGTAGAAGTGTCCCACCGTGTGTGTCAGAAGACTCAAGTTGGGGGGTTTTGTGGAGTCGAAGAGGCGGACTCTTATGACCTGGGAGTGGCTTATGGCTTGCTATGTCCTTAATTTAATTTAAATCAGTAAATAGTTAGCTATTATTCACTTATTCAATTAACAAGAACATACATGCAATTGGAATCATTTTGACATCTCAAACTGTTACATTTTCAATTGTGAAATTCAATTGGGATATTGAGCATAACTGCCGCAATCACAAATATATGAAGCAATGACAAAGAACAGAACATTTCCAAATGCATATCTCAACAAGGATACAGACATGAGAACACATGAAAACACACATGAAAGTAGATGTCCTTGTAAGAGTTTTTGTCCTGCCAGTGTCTGTAAAGTCACAGCAGGGGCTTTGAGGTAGAATCAACAGGCCGTTGACACAGAGGGTCGTAAAACTTGATCAGTTTTGGGGGGAAAGGACTGCATTCCTTTTGTCCCTCTAAGATGATGGAAAAATACAGTTCAAAATGTGTCTTTGGTGGTGCATAAGGCTACACATGTATATTAATCTTTAATGATCCTGCACTTAATCATGTAGTTCCTAGGCTTTTTGTTTACTTTATTACATTGCTGCAAACATGGCTGATCTTTATGACAACAGTTGTTTTTGCTGTTCCATCTCCACACTTTATTTATGCTTTTCAACAGCATAAACCCTGATCGTCAAGCTCAAGTAGTAATGTTTGTACTGCCTTCTGTATTTTAATATCTATATTCTCTTCTCTTTCATTGCTTGCGATAGAAACTACCTCAGAACAAAGAAACACTGCAAACTTCTTCCACATACTCTACCCTAAAACATACATGTAGGTCAAAAGCTTTCCGCTCACACAAAGAAAGATATCACTCAACTTCTAACCATTCCCCTCGGCACATTCTCATAGCGTGTCTCCCACTCTCTGATGCAGCCTTTCATTGTCTTCCAAAGCAATCCATTACCATCGGCTCTGACACCTTGATAGCGGCAGAGTGGGCATGTCAGCGCGCACAGATCCGACGCGAACTTCCTGACAGGTACTACTGATTTTCTCCATCTCTCTACTTCATCAACTCTCCTCCTCCCCGGCTCTGCATTTTGATACGGCGACCCAGCGCTGCAGAATCAAACAGTGGAGTTCTTCTGCCATCAAGTGGGCAACAATGAGTATTTCTGCTACATTTGCTGTCCTTGTGCACTTAGAATACAGGCATCTTAAGAAGGTAGTGTTTGTATTTTCTTCTGCATGTTTTGGTGTTAAAAGACAAATACAATGTATCATTTGCTTTGCTCCTCTATTACAAACATGGTGTTGAGATTATTTGAATTATTAGAATGAAAGAAGTGTCATATAGCACATATGTGTGTTTTTCATGTCTTCTGTTAGATCTGTGCTACATCTTCTGGTTGCTATTATAAATAGATACATAATAAATATAATCGATTTTTAATAGATTTTTTTTTCCTTTAACGTTATATGAAGTACATTTTCAATACAACAATATTAACAACAAAAACTATTATTATTATTATAATTATTTATCTAGATTATTTATTTATTTATTTTTATTTATTTATTTTTACATATGTATGTCTTGTTTGCCATGTTTTGTCCTTTTTTGTTTGTTTTTTGGTGCCTTTGTTTTATTGACTCTCATTTATTTATCTATTTTTGACAGTGGTGTACTGTTAATCATCTCACTAGCTCAGAATCCACTATACACTACAAGTGAGCAAAACTATATTTTTCTGTTTGTTTCCTTATTCGAGAAAGCAGAAAATGGGTAGTACTTTATACATTCATAAGTTTTGTCTTTTTTTGGATATATTCTGACTGTTGAAGTCAGATTTGACAAAAGAACAAGCACACAATATCTATGTTAATTAAAATAAGATAAGGACAGGCATTGACTCACTTGAAGCCACATAACTGGAAATATGATCAAAACATGAATGTGTTGAAATGTTGAAATCTTAATTTTGGTCATTTTCATTGGTTAAGATGTGTTTAGTTTTACTTTTCTCCAATTATTTTAACATTTTTGTTTTAACTCTTTCCCTGCCAGCTCTATTCTCACTTGTCAGGCCTTTTGCTATCTTTAAGCAATATTCACAGCTCCTCAAAAGACTTTGTGCAACTGGAATCATGACATGTTATACATCAAATGAGAACTACAAGTGTCTACTTTTAAATAAATAAAAATTGTTACTCTGCATTAATCTGTTCTTTTATTAGGTATTGTAATCCTTGTTTACATTAGATTTTGAGATGTCGTCTTTTTTTTGTAAATCAAACCTGATGTTGGTGTCATTTTCGTCTGTTTAACTTTTTGGTGAAAGAATATGAGCCACTACAATAAAATAATGTCTTTAGGATAAAAATACAAGGTTCACATGACTAAAACAATGAGGACAAGTGTCTTTTCATCTTTAAAAACAAAAGCTGTGTTACAGACGAGAAAGCAGCCAGTATTTTTTTTTTTCTGATACCAATTACACAGATTCTTTCACAGGGCATACATATTTAACCCTCCACACATGAAGAAATCATAGTTTACTTAACTCTGACCACTTTTGGATCACTCACGGTAGAGGAAGTTTAATATTAGATGTTTTGCCTGTAATCTGTTTGAAAAGAAAGCTGACCCTTTAGAATCAGCTGATCACGTAAACACAGCCGACAGCGCTCTGTGGGGTCAACAAAGAGCATGTGTATTTCCCAGTCTTGAGACTTCCCCTGGATATTTGTACTCAAACTACACCTCCCTCTGCTGGTGAATCTATGAAACAGCATCATGTTTTTGACTGCAGGTGAAGTCAGAGAGCCCGACATCGCTGCCTAGAATGACGGAAGTAGTCGTCATTGGCAGGCTACGGTTGGCCGTAGGGAGGGAAAGAGTTAATTTCAAGCCAAAACATTTGCAAATGAAGACTAAACTTTTTACTTTGAGTGGGCTTGCATAGACACAAATTGGGTAAATTAAAATGCCCACTTTCTGTTTGTGTCCATAGAAAAAGATGTTCCTGTATTACATTTTTTTTTTTCACGTCAAAATTAAGTTGAATATTCAAAATTCTAGAACATTTCCCAAGACTCGGTATAAGTTTTTGCAATGTTTATTCTATTGGGAAATATTAGGAAAGTCATAACAAGGTCAAACATAGATATAGGCTATCTGACTTAATTAAAGCACTTCTGAACCTATTATATGATTTACCTTTTTTACTTTTCCCATTGTAAGAAACAGAAGGAATACAAAATAGCTAATTTGGCTTTGTGTTTTCTCCTTTTCAAGTCTTAATTCTCCAGACGGTAACAAGCACCTCACGCACATGGGTAAAAGTTCAGCAGGCCAGACACAAAGCAGCAGTCAGATTAGCCCAGTCTTTTGTTTCGCCGTGAAAAAGCACAAAATTCACCGACTGTGTCCAATCTGCCAGCAACCCCTTTGCGTTTAATTAGTGTATCCCAAGGGTGCCTTATCGGTAATGGACTCTGCTCTTAATGAGGGTGTTATTAAGTCGTTTCTACCCGCGGAGGGGCTGAGAGACGGGACGACACCTATGGCATGTAGGCAGATAATACCGGGTCTTAGTTAAATCCATTTTGCAGAGCGCTGTGAGGGCGGTGTTAGATCTGAGAGCACAAGCAGAGGCTGATGCGAGAGTCGGAGAGACAGACAGGGAGAATGGAGATTAGCAGAGGTATATAGATTCTTAATGAGAAAGATGGTGTTGGCTATAGATTCTGGTTATGCAGGTCTGTAAATGTGGACAGGTTTTCAGAAATCTAAACTGGAATGTTTTGAAAGGTAATCAACAAGTTAAAAAACTTAATTTATAAAGCGCTTTTCCAACAAACTGTATGAAGTGCAAAAAAAATCCAAATGCCTACAATGCTCCAACCCATACACAGCCAACATACACTACTATACTGTACACATGCATGCTTATACACACGAACCTAAACACCCCCCACACATGAAAATACAATGGTTGAGCTATAATAATACAACTGTCATAGGTGTGTAAAACATAATATGTATTTAGGATAAGACATACAAGCAATACTTTTTTTTCTTTATGTTTTGATGAGTTCTCTTTCAGATTTCATGTGCAAACAAAATGCAAGATCAGCCTCGAAAGTAGCTCCTACTGTAACTCAGACACAAGCCAACCTTTGCAGTCTTATATACAGATTGTAGCTGGTTTATTAATGTTTTCAGTCTGAAGCTGTGAAGTTTTTTTAAAGAAGCAATGCTCTAAAAAAATAACAACGAAAAGCTCCAACAAAAAAAAAAAAAAGCTCCATGTCAGCTAACTACACTATCACTGTGCAAAAACAAGTTATGCTGCAAATCAACTTTAGTGAATAAAATTCGACCCTAGACCCTTAAAAGTTACTTTCAGGTGAGTGAAAAAACATTGTTTCAAGCTTCAGGAGACAGACATCTGTCAGACCGGTTCAGACCTGATCAAAACAGCTGCTCTCGTCCTGTTTCGATGTTTAATTCAAAGAAGTTTCCCTATGTAAACAGACGAAGAACGGGTCTTTCTGCATAATGTATGTGCAGTAGAGCGGAAAGTGACGTCAACTGAAAATCCCTCTATTGGTTTAACAGTGATTCCCAAATTAAGGTCTTAAGATGTTACCGGGGGGCCTCAGAGGTATGCGCAACTTAATAAAATAAAAAAGATGAAGTCCACATACATTATCATTGGTTCAATATGCATAAATAAGTTGAATTAAATTGAGTGTGTAATATTTTTGAGGCACTTTGTGTAGCATTTGTGCTAAAGTTGCAGCCGAGGAAGTGACTAGTTTGGGAATGGTTGCAATTGCATTAAGCTAAGTGAAAACTCACACACACAATGATGAGCTCTATTCAATCCTAATAATGCCCTACACGGCTTACTGTCAACTAAGGTATGTTATTGTACAAGTCCCAGACACAAACTGTTTGAGATGCTCCTCTGTCAGAGGTCTTAATCTCCCCGGCCCGGCCCGCTGAGGTGAGTCTGTCTCATGGGGTTATGATCTGCTCTAATGAACGGGCCTGAGGAGAGCACAGCTGTCAGAGCTCAGGAAGACACTGTTTAAGGGCTACAGGTGGGATGTGCTAAGAAACTGATATATAGAAACAGTTTTAACCCTTATGAGTTGGAGGCCGCCACGGCCGTCATTTTCTTATTAATCATTTTGCCGCCATGTTATAAAAACAACTCTCAAGTCCTGGCATGTTAAGTTAAAATCAAATTGAAACCCTGTATTAACAGTCAAATCAACATTCTGGAGGATCAGAATCAGTTTTTACTCTAAACAAATAAAAAAATCAAAATTCCAAATTAATAGAATAATGAGCTCCGCTAACTTTATAATACAGTCCCTAAACTATTTTAGTGAAAATAGCTTCACTTTTGAAAGGAATGTCCAAACCAAAATATGCCAAATCTAGTGTCATTCTGTCCATGGCTAATGACACCAGCTATTCTTACATTTACTCAAAAAAATTTAGGCAGACTTAAAACTGATGTTCTTTGTCCAGAGCTGCTTCTCACTTAAAACTAGAGTCAGTCAGACATCAGAAGCTAAAACTACAGAACCTCAGCTTCACAAAGAGTCAGCAATTGTTTGTGCTCCAAAGGTTAGAAGCACTTTACATTGAATTTAGACGATTATTCAGGCGTTTAACAAAATGGCCCCCCTTAAGGGTTCACAATTTGACAGTATCACAAATCAACAGGGTTTTGATCCAGTCTAAGTTTAATTTTGCACAGCCTAAGCATTTATTTGTATTTATTTTATTTGAATTTGGTCTGATTTTGCCAAGACAAATCTTGTTTTTACTTTGATAAAAACAGATATGTAATGTTTGAGATAAAACACAAATGTACTTGTCACTACATTTGAATAGATACACCTCTTTATAGCATTAAGTGGTTCATTTATTATAATTCTTCGAAAAAATATCCAAGGCTCCTTGGTAAGATAAACAAGAAACTAAATGAGTTTAGAGAGTTTTCTGCAGCTATATCTTATGTCAGAAAAGATATAAGACTGTTTGTAAAAGGTTTAACTCAAGGTTTCTTTCATCAGTTTAGAAAAAAACTACTCCAAAGTCTAAGCTAAGAGTCTTCTATGTGAAGCTTGACCAATACTTCAGGTGCAGTAAACTATACCGTCATGTGAGAAAAATAAAACACTTAGTCATAGTGATATAGCTAAACAACACAATAAGAATAATACGACTGAGGCAAGGCTAGATTAGTAGATGGTTACTTAACATTTTGAATGGAATTTGTCCTGTTTTAACCTAAAACAATTTCATTTTGGGTGCTCCTTGTTTATGGTGGGAGCAAATGAACCCTCAAAAAATACAAAAGGATTTAAAATTGACTTTAAAATCAGCCACCCCACCGTCTGGAAAAAGTGGAGGGCTTTGAAAAACACTGCCACATGTCCAGGTCTGGTCGTTCCTCAAGAAAACTCTATTTTGATAAGTTGACCAGGTCCTGCTTTTTTCCCCCTTTTGCTTTTGTAGGCCACTCTAACTCTACTGTTTGTGTCTCACTGCCCCTCCCATCCTCCTTCTTTTAAATTAATCTTCTTACTCTCTTCTTATCTCCTGAGGGGGAGCCTGCAGCCTGCCCTTGAGGGAAGCGTCAAACTGGCAACAACATCTCTATGTTTCATGCTTACGTTGATTCAATACAGTTCTTGCTTACAAGTTTGAAGAGTGTGGTTCTTGCTAGTGAAGTCAAAGGATTACATTCAAGAAGTCCTGTTATTGTCAACATTTTGAATTGGATAGATGAATAGATGGATGGATACCAATGAATGATTGGTCAAACATGTAAAAAACATATTGTAAAACACTAAATTGTTCTCAGGTTTGCAGAACTGATTACCTCTTTAGTGTAAATTTACGTTTAACACGCAGCAAATTTTAAATTACTTATATCTTTCTGGAAAGAGGCAAAAACATTTGAACCCAATAATTTAGTCCAAATTTTAACCCCTTAGGCGCCAAATTAGCAACTCTGCGCCAAGTCACTCAAGGCTCTTTTTCTCCAGTCTCCAGATTTTTAGTTTCGGGAGCTTGGAAAATTTGCAATTCAACTCTGTGCCAACGGCGTGCTGGGATAATTTCTCAGTCCTGGAAATTTAGGTCTTAGAGTGGCCCATTTCTGTATTATCTCACATGCCTTAACAAAGTGGGGGGAAGGGAAGATGATTTCTAGATTAAATTTTACCATTATGACTTGGTTTTTAATCTTTTTTGTTTGTTTGTTTGTTTGTTTGTTTTTTTCCTAACTTTAGCATAAGGTTTGACTGGATTTTAAACTACAAAAATAAATGCATTTTAGCCCCATTTCAATTATTTTCCAACTCAATTTTATTTTGCTCTGGGGGTCCTGCATTGGTTACATCATCATTTTGTGGGTCCTGGTCCAACGTGTTCTCATGGATTTCGTAAAATAGCACGCCATGACAAATTGAGTGTCACGACAACGCCCTCTGCCTGTTTTGGCGTGCAATTACACGCTCGTTTTTCCCAGCGTAGTCTGGACACGAGGTTTTCAAGGGATTAACAGCAAAATTTAAGTCTGAAGTTACAAAAATGGGTACGTTTAGCTCTTAGGTTTGGAGTTGGTTAAGGTTAGGATTAGGATTGTGATAGTCTTCGTGAATAACAACACGTGTTAACATTCACCATTGAAATGAACGGGGACAGAAACGCGTCAAATACACACGCATATTCTTCTCTTCTCATTGTACATGCTTCCACTTAGTCGTATTTTTCAAAATTCAATGTACACTATCACCTATATGCGGACGACACCCAGCTTTATATCCCAGTTTCCCCACAAGACAGTCGATCGTTAGCTTGTCTTCATAAGTGTTTGGATGAAGTGAAATGTTGGATGTCCAATAACTTCTTACAATTAAATGAGAATAAGACAGAAGTTATTGTATTTGGCTCACAGTCTGACTCCATCAAACCGTCCCTGGGTCAACTATCAGCCAACACACATGATATAGTCAGAAATCTTGGTGTTTTTATTGACTCTAAACTAAATTTTGAAAAACAGATCAGTAATGTCGTCAAATCTAGCTTTTTCAGCTAAGATCCATTGCCAAATTAAAGCCAATTCTGTCATACCAACATCTTGAAATTGTCATCCACTCACTCATAACAAGCAGACTAGACTACTGCAACTCCCTGTATGTAGGACTCCCACAATCAGCCATCTCAAGATTACAGTTAGTTCAAAATGCAGCAGCCAGGTTTTAACAGGAACAAAAAGAATGAACACATCACCCCGATTTTAGCTGAACTCCACTGGCTCCCAGTCAAATTTAGAATACATTTTAATATTTTACTATTTGTTTTTAAAGCCCTTAATGGCTCTGCTCCTTCATACATTACCGATCTCTTGACACCACACTCCACTTCTCGTCCACTCAGGTCCTCCTCTCAACAGTTATTATCAGTGCCCCCCTTCAATCTCAAAACCAAAGGCGGTCGCGCTTTCTCTGTCACAGCACCTAAACTATGGAATAATCTCCCACTACACATCAAGACCTCCACATCTACTGAACAGTTTCAAATCCCTGTTAAAAACACATCTTTTCGATCAAGCTTTTAACTGAATTTTGTAAATTGATTGTGTATCTATTGTTTGCATTTTACTTTAACATTTGTTTACTTATCTTTTTTTTTTTATCTATCTTTTACTTCTTATATTACTGCTATTTTTATCACTATTTTTATTGCAAGTGTATTTGTGTATGTAACTTTGTGTGAAGCACTTTGGTACAACTCTGTTGATTTTAAATGTGCTATACAAATAAATTGGCTTGGCTTGGCATAAAATAGAAGTTACGTTCATAGGACAAGCTGTTTGCAATAGCGTGGTATTCACACGCTTATCCATGAGAACAGGCTGCCTGGTCTGAAAAGTTTGGGAATTACTGTCTTAACAGATAGTTGAGTGTTTAAGAACTGTGCGCTGAAAATATTGCATTTTCTTCACCTTTGTTTGAGTCCCACTCATTATCTCTATCTTGATAAACCCTGGCGTCTAAAGGGTTAATAGGCGGCGAAGATAGGTGGCAGCTACAGGACAATACAAGATTACTCAAACATGCATGAATCAATCTCAGTGCAACTTTGTGAAAGCTTAGTTTGAAAGAACACTGTTACTTCATAGTAAAGTGTATTTTACAGTAGGTCCCCTTTAACATATCATATTTGAATAGATATATGTGATCAATTTCAAACTTAGCCCAACGTGACTGTAAATAGTAAACACACCCGAACAAAGTTTGGATCATAATAGCAGACAACGGCTTGACAAAAACCCCTATGAATAATGAGAATAATTTCTTTGTCTGCATATGAAGCAGGCAAGACAAAAAGCCCTATTATTTTGCAAACACATTTAGCGTCTGACAAAGTGCCGCTCTCACTCTGGGCTCAGGTGCAGTCTGTCAAATCAATGAGGCGGTGATTTACCATATAAAACAGGCGTGATTAAGAGGGGTTAGTCAGGGGCTGAATCAGCTCATGAATCATTGTTTACCCTGTCAGCTGCATTCTCCTGCATGGAATCTGAGACGCGAGGTGTGTACGAGACCTGCGTGATGGTCAATAATCCTTTAATGTAGCCCAGCTTTTGTGCTCTGTCTCTAAATACATGCTTCAGTGGCCCGCTCTCTCCGCACAAGAGTCTGAAATGGGTTCCTCTTTGTCTGAAAAGTTGCAATTTGAAAGTGCAGCCAGGCCAAGAACGGCTGTATTGATGTTGGGGGGAAAGCTAAAGTAGAGACACAGTGGTTATTCGGCTTTATGGATTGAAGACAAATGTCGGTGTAGTGCCTCGGTAGACTGTGTAGAAAGCTGATTTATGTCAACTGGACAAGTGCTTTTTGGAGTGAGTAAAATCGACACTCAGACAAGTAGCTAACACTACACCGAAACCGTATTCAGGGTTGGTATTAGTATAGTTAAACATTCCTGTATTTTGCTCAAATGACCACATTGCTTTGCCAATAAAAAACACAATTGTCTCAGAAGAAAACGTAGACATACAACGAAATGTCCAAAAACGTACACTAATCACGTTTTCATGTCTTTTTACGTCATTATGTTACAGAGTGTAAAAGCGTAAAATAACAGTCAATTTCGGTTGAAGCCATGTGTCAACATTTTCTTTGGGTTTAATGGGTAAGTTTAGGCTTCAAGTTACTAAAATGGGTAAGTAAGGTAATGGGTATTGGTTAAGATTTACCTCTTAAACCTAAAAAGATGTTGCCATATGGCTTCAACCAAATGTTATGGTTATTTTACGCTTTGGTTTTTCAAAACATATTGTATGTTTTTGACATTTCGTTGTAGATCTACGTTTTCTACCATAGACTGATTTTTTTTTGCGCTAGGATTAGAAACACATTGCTGCCCCAGTTCCTTTTTTTTTTTTTTTTTTTTTTTAACAAATTTCTAATCTTAACCAACTCTACTTAGCCATTCAGTAGAAGGAAAATGTCCCCACATGGTTTCAACTAAAACACCTGTTCACGTGATGCAAAAAACCTAGCATCTCTAATTGGCATTTTTAGGGTTAAAACATCCAATGATACGTCATTAACATGTTGCAGTACAGTTACACATTTCTGTGAGAACTTTCTCCCCCATGTACAAAATATGAATGAATGATTTTTATTTATAAAGCACATTTACAGACAGATGTCTTCCAAAGTGCTTGAAAAACAGGAATTGTTTTAGCAGTTTAGCATCAACAACACAAGCCTATCCATTGATTAATCAATAAAATACAAATAATGAAGAGAGATCCTATGATTCTGAAGTCATATATGTGGATTTTACATAATATGTCACCTTTAAAAAAGTTAAAATTGTCTTCTGAGCATATTTGTTGCATGTTGTTTCCTACTGAAATTACTTATGTATATTCTGCACCAAAAGGAAAATGCTCATATCCTTTAGGGCTTTGATATTAAATTGAAACAACCATCCACTTCCCCATACCTTACATTGCTCCAGTTTACCATAGCAATGCAGAGAACATTCAATTTTGCATTACGTGATGGACCAGAGACTGAGTGAGTCTGCCGTGTGACTGCCAGCAGAAACGACCAATACAGGACAGCAAATTAAACCATTACATATGGGAAATACATACAGGGCCATTTTAGCGAGCCACTGCATCAGCAATTGCATCCAAATGACCCAAGTGAACACACCATTTTGCACATCCGCAGATAGCCTGGAGGTGTATTTGATCAGAGCTAATGCACAGCCCTGGATTCTGCATACAGCTTGGGTGTATTTACATTAGCAGATAAGAAAAAACAGTGGGTGTTTAATGCTGGAAAAGCAGCTCTGACCACGACAGGAGACAGCTTTGTAAAGGGGATGCATACAAAAGCAACCAAAGTGTGTTCCTTACCATAAACTAGATACAGAGTTGTTTAACGAGTGAATCAAAAGGGTGGTAAAAATGGTAAATGGTCTGTTTACATAGCACTTTTCTACTTCTAACTTGCGTAGTTTCTGAGATCTGACAGGAGTAGGTTTGGACAAGCAGGTATGACATACAATTACCTCAAGATGAGATAAGATACAAGATTGGGTTTATGAGAACAAGATAAGATGCTATTTTGACAGAGATGACCGATATACAACATGTCAAAAACATTTGCTGAGCCTTTTATGTAAATATGCAACGAAAAGCCAAAATGTAATATAGCCCACACATTTTGGTTAAAGCCACACAGCTACATTTTCTTTGGATTTTACTTGTAAATGTTAACCTACCCAAAGCCCCAGTCCTAAACGTACTCCTTTTAGTAACTTGAAGCTTAAACTTACCCGTTAAACCCAAAGAAAATGTCGCCACATGGCTTCAACAAAATTCCGTGGTTATTTTAAGTTTTTGATGTAAAAAGGCATGAAAACGGGCTTATTGACTGGAAAAAGATGTCTTGCCCTTGTGGGTGGAGATTCCTTGCCCCAAGTGGAGGAGTTCAGGTATCTCGGGACTTGTTCATAAGTAGGAAAGATGGAGCGTGAGTTTGACAGGTGGATTGATCAAAAGACCCAGGACACGCTGGACGGACTAGATCTCTTACTGGCCTGGGAGTTCCCTCGGAAGAGCAAGAAGTTTTTGTGGATAGGGAAATCTGGGTCTCCCTGCTCAGATTGCTGCCTCCATGACCCAACTACAGATGAAGATGAAGGAAATGGAATGGTGCTTGTTGTACATTTTTGATATTTCCTTGTATACATTACCTTCAGAGATTGTGTTGTCTTCTGTTAAATGAGTGATTCAAAAGATTGGGACGAGATACAATTCAACAAGATGAGACACTAGACTGGGTCAAGGAGAACAAGACAAGATGAGATTTTGACCGGATGTATAATAAATTGTGCGTTCCAAATTTGCCCTACGCTCTTTCATTTTCATTTGTTGTGGTAATTGTAGCACTGCTTTTGGAAATACAACTTTACAAGAAGGGTACTTCAAAAGCCTCGGCCCATTTTTAGTTAGAACTAAATGTAATAAGAGAGAAAAATAATAAAAATAAAATAGGAGCTCAATTTCAACATGTGAACAATTTTGTCACAAAAGATCTTGTGGGAATAGAGCTTGTCCCATTCCTAATGATTCATCCATATTTGTTCTGCAATTTTCTATATTTAATGCTCTGAAAAGTTTCTTTTTCACATACACCTGATATATCTCTGCTCACAGACTGGATGGATGGATTCTTAAGCCTCGCCTCTATATTGTAAAATGTATCTGTCATAAGCAGCAGATTTTATTATATATACTGTCTTTTTTATGTTGAAAAGTGGCTACAGCATGTTTTACAAGGTGGTAGGTGAAAACAGGATTACTCAAGTATCAGCTGCTGGACAATACAAGATTACTCAAACATGCATGAATCAATCCAAATACAACTCTGAGTAAACAATGATGAGAGAACACTGTTATGGTTACAGGCTCAGATAAATGTTTTTTTCTGACCTGTAACATTTTAGTTATTTTGGATTCACATATGAAGTCTGAGTTACTGGTCAATCCAAATAAGTTCTCATGTTACTGATAAGATAATTTCTTTCTTCTTTGCAGTTTGACATAAACAGCAAGTCTCCAGTCCAGCTATTAGTTTATTCTAAATGATTCAAAAGCATCTTACTTACTTACATTTTTCCTATATTTTTTAAGGGAAACTTTGGATCAGTTTCTCAATGAACAAAATCTAATATAAAAGGCAAAATAAATGAAAAAGCATATAATGTCTTCTCTAAATAGATTAACTCCTGATGTTTGTTTATCAAATGCCATCTCCAGAGGTTTCTTTCCAATTGTGGAGCTTCTGATGTACTTAGCAGACGTCCCAGAGTCTGAGGCAATACATTTTAACGTTGGCTGTCCTGGTGTAATCCTTTCAACATAAGTGCACTTTCAAATGTGTTTATTTACTGCAAACCTAAAAGAAATGTATTAGCTAAAGGGTCATTAAACTTTACAACGTAAGTGCAATATGTCACATGAGATGTCAGGCCAAAACGTGCACATTCTCAGTGTCTGGAGGTCCAGTTTGATGACGCATTCACTGACCACGCAAAAATCTAAAGAGTACAAAGATACACTTTTTACCGTTTTACCGATGGGGAAATCCATCAGTGCAATAAGGGAAGCTTAACATTTTTAAGTTAGAAAATGCATTTAGGTCTTGATAAATCTTGATAAAATGCAAAATAACTCTTGCAGATAGCCGTCAAAAACATCATGACGATAATTTCAAGCTAACTAGCAAAACCATCACAAAAGTGGAAAAAACCAAGTCCAATTGAGAGAGATCGTAAGAGCTCAAAGCCACTCTATGTGAATGTTTTAAAAAGAATTTTCTGGTGTGTTGTAACATGGCATTTAATTTACATGTTATAAATGGCAATGAAAACAGAGAATTTTCTTGGCATTTCATTTGGTGTTAACAGCTAAGTTCAAATCTAAAGTTACAACAATTGGTGCGTTTAGGTCTAGGACTTGGCGTTAATGCATTAGTAGCAAGGACCGAAACGTTGCGCTAATAAATTGTGGAAGAGTGAGATCAGTGTGCGGGAGTTTTTTTCTTCTCTATGATTCTGGCCTTGAGCCTTTACTCCTACGCACCTGTCATTTTCAGGTGTGCAGAGTTTACCTCAAAGCAAGTTCATTTACAACTAAAAAAGCTACCCCAACTTTAGGATGGCACTTATGTTCAAATCCATTCAGCGACCATTGCAACTGCCATGTTTGCTTTAGTTTGTTTGGGTGTTGTGCTATTTTCAAAACCTTTGAGTAATCTTAGTAATACCAAAATAATCCATTTTGCAGATTATATGCATCTTAAAACAAGATAAAGCAGACGGAACAGCCTGAAATTAGGCTTGTTTTTAATCAAGTTGTTTCAAGGGCAGACATTATGCAAAGAGTTTTTAATCCTATTCTAAAACTTCTTGTTGAAGTTTTGTCTGTAAGATATATTTTATTCCCATCAAAACGGCATTCTGAAGTTTCTGGTCATCTCTAAAATCTTCTGCACAATTTATAATTTCATCATCCACACTTGACTTGAGCAATTATGATTATATTGAAAAGCATATCAGGCCACAGTGGTTTGATTATTTCCACCGTGTCATTTTCTTTGCAGTCAGTAGACAGAGCTGTAACTCTGCTATTGACATGGGAAACACGGCTGTCCAGCCCGATATCACAAAAAAACGCATCTATACTACGACATTGGAGTTTGCATGTTCTTCCCGTGTCTGCGTAGGTTTCCTTCGGGTACTCCGGTTCCTTCGGGTACTCCGTTTCCTCACACAACTAAAAACATGTCCAATGTGCCTCCCCTCCCCAGGACAACAGATGTAAATGAGCTGTAAGCTACAATCTGGTACAAGCATCTCTGCCATTGGGCTTAATGCAAAAATTGTCCTTAATAATAAACATAACAATACATGCCAACAGAGTATGATTAGTACAATCTCACATCTTTTTTGCGTATGTATACCATCTGTTGCAGCAGTTCATTTCTATGGTGGTTTCAAAGATGTATTATTATATATGAACATTAACAAAATCCTTATCCCAATCATAACCTACTCTAAGCAGCATAGTCTCCGAAGAAAATGTAAATTACAACTAAATGTCAAAAACGTACGATAACCATGCATTTGATTGAAGCCGTGTTTTTTTTTTGTTTTTTTTTTTTTTGTTAGTATGTTAAAAAAAAGCCAAAGCATAAAATAACCACAAATTTTAGTTGAAGCCACTTGGCGACATTTTCTTTGGGTTTATGAGTCAATCTAAACCTATCCTAAGCCCCAAAAACGTACCCGTTCAACCTAAAGATATGTCCCCACAAAGCTTAAACTAAAACTGGATGTTATCTTTGAAATATCATGTTTATTTTACACTTTTCAAATAGTGCAATATATACGATCTAACATCTACATAACATACACAAAAAGGCGTGAAGTCTTGCTCATCATGCCCTTTCTTTTTTATTGGTTCTGGTGCATTGAATTTCAAAGTAGAAAAGCATGTTTGAAGGAGGAGAGAAGCACAAATAATTTATCATACTTGTCCTTCAAGCATAAGTAATGCACCACAACAAAATAAAGTATTAACAATTATCAGAGAAAGATTTCTGGTGTACATTTAGGAAAATAAAATCTCAGTTAGATTTACAAACGTTGCCATGTATTATCTCTAGTCTCCATTACGAGTCTTAGTCTGGCCGACCGAAAGCATCTCAACTCACTCCGGCACGATGATGACTTTTTAAAAACGTTCCAAACTTCCAAACGCATCTCGGGAAATCACAACACCGCCATACGTCTTCATAACCGTTAGCTCGTCTCCGCGGCGACGAAGGCTCTCCACATGAACAGGCAGTTAATTTAGCGAACTGGGCGCGATGTATGTGAGTATATCTGGTATTCAGCTGTCACACTCTACCGCCGCGAAAGATCCATCAGGACGAGGAGGAGTTCTCTGTTTCGCACAAAAATGGTTTCAATTATTTCCGGGCCATTTGTGTTATAAATGGTTTAGGTTGGATTTAATGGATGGGTGGACTGATAGCACAAGTTACAGCGGAACACCTGTCTTTGGAAACTTCGGGAGAAGAGAGAGATTGTGCTTTGGAAGGGTTTGGAGATAAATAATTTTGATTTAATAGCTTTGTTTTTGAGGCAGCATATGGTTGGAGTTTTAAATGATCCACCAGAAGAACAGTATTCATCTATACAGCAGAGGATATACATTGTGCTATGCTTTTGTTGTTGAGATGATTTAAAGATTTAAAACATATACGCTCAAAAGACCAGTTTGTCTATAAAGTCATGAGCTACAGGTGAAAAGCATTCTCTTGGTTTTACCTGGTGCTTCCTGGTAAGTTTTGATTGACGTTGTCTGAGTACAAACAAAATGCTATATGCCATTGCAAAATGTGAGAGCATGTTTATGCCTCTCCTCCACCATAAAATTCCAAAGGCATTTCAGAGAACTTGCCAATGCTGCATTTTTTTTTCCCAGTATGAATGATAATAAGCTGAAGTTTCTGTGTATATAGAACTAAACAGTGACTGCCCACTTCCCAAATCTCCATAGAGGTTATGAAAAAAAATATATTGAAAGTTTGAAAACGTCCTCGGCGCTAAGCAGTTCTCTGGTGAGTCACAAGCACAAGACTTACTTTTTTTAAAATCCATTTCTGCAGACATTTAGTCATATCTTAAGTTATAGATGTGCTTTTTAGACTGAAAACAACCACATTATGAATCTGAGTTAGCACATAGCTAGCTAGCCTGCAATATGTCTTAAATGGCACTTTACAATGGGCCAATTTACTTCTGGGCGACCTTCCACTGTTGATCTCCATGGATGTACCTTTATAAAAAGTACAAACTTTTGAGAGTTCAAATATATTAAGTAATTGTATACAATATTTACATATTTATGACAAAAAGCACACTTTCTTTGTTTCATGTTAAGCATTTAGTTATTTCTGAACTTTAAATGTGGGGTAGCTGATTTTCACACTGCAAACACGATTTATGTTTTAAATCTCACAACTTCCTCTCATAAATCCTTCAACACATGGTTAATATTGTCATGTATTCATTTTGGTTGCGTTTATGGCTTATAAACGTCTTTTTACAAACAACAAAGTGAAACTGGAGTGACCGCTCCAAGTTCAGCCAATCAGAGAGCTCCATTCGACTCCTGATTAGAATTAAAAAATTCTTTATTATTCAATTCAGACAGTACTCAGAGGTCTCATTTTTTCACAAAGTGCTGTATTTACTACATAATTTTTTAGGGAAAGCACACAGTTTACTAATTTACAGCTAAAAAAGTTACTGTAGCTACCCACCTTTAAGCTATGTATAACTTGAAATAATTCTTTAATTGAAGCATTAATAAATCGTATTACCCAAGGATCACACTGCATATTACAACTCCAGTGCAGCCACTGGAGTCTGAAAGTCAGGAACACCAAGTACAGTCCAGTGTCTATGGCCACACCAATCCGGCACTCCAAATCCGTTTCTTTGTCTTCAAAATTTGGCAGATGCCAGAACTCACCACAGCCTTTTTCCTTCACAAATATTCAAGTCCTGGGCAGAACATGGTCTCGAAGTCCAGAGATCAAAAGGATGACAGCCGTGGCACTACAGAAGCAGCGGGTTGAATGTGAGCTGTCCTCTGCGTGAGGACAGGATTTAGACAGGACCAGAGCTGGGCCGGGTGCAGTGTGAGCCCAGGGTTAGACTTCATACATGATTAAGCTTGTTTAGTGAGTCCTCTCCCCTTTGGGTCTCAAAAACAAAAAAGAGTTGTTAAAGTCATTGGCAGACTGAGATTTCTGCGTTCAAATGGTGTTCATTACAACAATCGAAAAATGCTGAACATTTTTATTAGAAAGTCATAATGACTTGAATCTTTGTTTCATATAACTTGACAGTATGAGTTAAAGATTCTCAAAAGAACATTTCCAGTTAAATGCATACACCAAACATGTATGAGTGATAACTGGCAGCATTTAGTTACACATGACCGACAGCTCACATGTACTGTATATACAGCTTAATAACAAAAATGTATTGATGTTTCAATGTTTAGATAAAGTAGAGGCTTATCTGTAATTTATTTATTTATTTATTTATTTATTCTTTTTTGAGTAAATCATTCATCGCATGATGCTTTGGTTGGCAAAATAATAAGAATTTAACTGACACACTCAGCCAATAATTATGTCTTGCTGTGCGACTGGGTTTGCTTACAGGTTGGATTCCAGCAACCCAAAGAGTTTCTACTGCAAGCTACACCAAGAAGAAAGCTTTGGATTTTGACTTTTAGGCCCGGATGGAAAAAAAAAAAAATAATAATAATAATGGGGGTAAGATTTGGTTCTGCCAGCCTGTGAGTGGTCTCGCCCTCATTTTTTGACATCACACATGTGAACATCCCTATGTAGACCTATATATTTTGCAGACGTAAACAATTCAGTCTAAGTGGTAATCAGCTCTTGATGTGAAAATGAGACAACCAAGTTTTAATTTTTCTCAAATTTGACTTAAACACGGCAAAAAATGGATTTCGGACAAGTTAAAGTTTTTTTTTTTATTCTAAGAATTGAACCTAGCATTTTGACTAATTTAACTTTGATTTAATTTAGAGAAACAAATATTATTTTCTTTGTTTTTGAACTGATTTCAAGACATTGCTTCTTATTTTGAGCCAATTTATTGCCAATGATAGAACATTTTGTTCCTGTTTTAATGCAAATCTTTTATAACCAGTTAAAAAGATTTTAAATCAGTGAAAAATTCTACATTACACAAGCAATAAATTTTGTCCAGTTAAAACAGCTCATATCTGGATTAAAATCCTCATTCCAAATCATTTTAAGCAAGTCTAGATATAGTTTTTGCAGTGAAAAGATTCTGATTAAACTTGCCCCTCCATAGAACTGACCAGTGACTTCACCTTGGAGAAGAATCAAGACAAAGAATCTTCGTGTGAACAATCAGAAGTCAGAAAGTCCAACCGAAAAGTGACAAAAATACCTTGCAGATGAACTATTTTCCAAAACCCATACAACCCACTTCTATCAAACCCACAGACTATTTTTCCACCTGTTTGACTGCCACAGGTTTGAGACAGAAGCTTCTATCCACACCATCTTTTATCTGCCACGCTCTTTAGGTAATAACAACACATCCATTCTTGTGCTGACACCATCTCGCTATCAGCTAACATGATCCACAACAGTGTCAGCATCCCGGGATCAAATGATACACTATTGATCCGCTCGGGATGAATGGGACATGCAAAGCCAAGTGACAGCCAAATAACAGCCATTTTTCCTCAGGCTGCTGCAGACGGAGGTGTGATGAAGACAGATTTGTTGCTCGGATCAGACAGAAGATGGGGCTGCTGCTCTACGCTGAAGATGTCTGCGCTGTCAGACATGGTTTCTCTCTCAAACGTGCGCTTTGTAGATGGAAAGTGATGAGCTGTTTTTGAGTACAGAGAGATGCTAAGCTGTATTTAAGGCTGTAACGATGTCAGATGATTGTTAGCTAAAAACAGGGCGGTATGATTGGTGGAAAAGAACTGGTTGAGGTTTTTATGACGACTAACAAAGAATAGGTTTAATCATGGGATTCAGTTGAAAGTTTTCGCGAAAAAAATTTTGAATGGAGTTTTTAAGGAACAATTTTTGCTTTTCATTCCAAACCAATTAAAGCTTAAACATACTAAACAAATGAATTCATACGAAAATACTGAACTCCTACTTTTGTGTTGGTGTACTTCAAAATGTGTTTGACTCTTCACTAATTATAGCCAAGGAAGCATATGTTGTTATTGACATTTTTTCCACGTATTTAGCAATAAAGCATGTGTGGATTTATGAAAAATGATCTAAAATGGTGGAATTATAAGCAGGTCCATTGACTTCTTGTTCAAAGCAGAACTGATTTGTCACTAAGCCTTTACTGCAACAAGCAACATATCTTTAATAAAAAAATAATAAATGTTGCAAAGTTGATATATGATCAATTGAACCCTACAAGTTTTACACAGAATTGCTGAGTAATCACGGGCAAATGCAGACAAGGAAGCAGGGATAGGTGGTAGGTGAAAACAAGAATTTTCTGGGCACTCGAGCATCTTCTGCAGCACAATACATAATTAAACATGCATTAACAATATGTATGAATTTTGCATAAACTCTCATGTTTAAATGACAAATATAATATAATTACTAGAACAAAAAAAAAGCATAAGCACACTTGCCATGTGTTTCTGACATATTTGAAAGTTATAGCTCCAGGGACTATATGCAATGAAATGACTAATCTTGCAGAATGGAAGTGAGGCAATTTATATGTGCTTCTCCTCCTTACAAGGCACTCAAAGCGCTTTACAATCAAGGATCCACTCACCCACTGTACACAGACACTGAGACAATATGGGTGTCTTGCCCAAGGGCACAACGACACAAGTCCACTCATGTTGTCCCACAGTGGCACCTGTTGTTCCAGCGGTCTCCCATCTAAGTTCTAACCAGGCCCTAACTTGCTTAGCTTTTGAAATGTGACGTGATGAGGCTTTGACAAACACGTATGGTCAGAAATACTCAAAAACAAGTCTGGATGAACTATGGCTTAATGATTTAAAAACAACGCTGAAGATATCAGAGGTCTACCTATGACATCACAAATGAGAAACAGTCAGTCAGTTATTTCCTAAGCTTAAAGGGAAACAAAAACTACCTTACTGACAAAATGTCAAGTGTGTTTTTGATGAAGAAACAATGTTAGAAAATATTAAAAACTGGAATCTTTCAGCTTTAATCATAAAATATGAAAACATTTTCTGACAAATATAAAATAAGTACATTACAAGATGTCAGAACATTTATAATCTTTAAAATGTGATACATAGTAGAATCAAATGCTGTTAAGAATTAAAATTGTGCACACATTCTATCTTTGTAATGCTTTTAAAAGCCTAAGGTTACCCTGTATATGTTGGTGTGAAACCTTTGAGATTTGCTAATTGTGTTTATTATAAAGAATATTTTGATTGCAGCTCTATAGCCTATATAAGATGTTTAAAGCTACAGAAATGTTTTAAACTCAGTGCTCTTTCATTGACTTACAAAATTATGCCGTGATGTTTACACATATACCAAACAAATCATTAGTAATTCTTTAGGTTTATTGCACCTTGTCCTTGGATATATTCTAAATTCTGTGGTGCAAAAGTTAAAGTACTATATTCAGTGGGTAAGTTTTCTCTTAGTCTGAGAGCTTTTAAAACTTTAAAGAGGATCAATTTGAATATGTTTAGGCAGATATTCTGCCTGAAGGTATTAAGTTAAACTCTGATGACAGTGATAAGTGGATTTCTTTATGTGCCACTTATGTGAACTTGAGTAAAAGGTTTCAAAGGTTGTCATTTGGACAAAGAACAAAAGTGACTTTTTGATGAAAGTCCAATAATCTCAATCTTCTACATGAGTGGTTGTCAACATTAGAGTCGGGATTTCCATGATGGTCTGACAACCCTACAATTTGTGTTGAGAGTCATGACAGTTTACTTTTTTTTATTTTTTATGAGGTTGTGACTGTCAAAGGTTGAGAACCAGGCTTCCAAAATGTCAGCAATGGCAATCTATGAAGCCTTCACTATATTTTCATTTCAACTAAAATGAGAGCATTTTGAAAATCAGTATAATAAATGCATAAAATCATTCATGATAAAGTTGTACCTCCTCTGAGAATGTTTGTTGTTTTCATTTGGATGAAGTCGCCGGCCAGAAGAGAAAGCAGTGTTCTTGAAGCAAAGACTTATTTGGTCAGTCATAAGCCTTTGGATAAATCTAACACAAGAAATAATCTCATGTACAAATCAAACGCCTCACCAAACAATAGATTTGAGCCTAACAAACATGTACACTGTGGACTGCTTCGTTTAATGCTGCAACATGAACTGCACATGTAAATAGTGGATTTGTGTGACCAACACTATTTTGGAATTTTTACGAAATAGTTTGACAAGAACTTATGTACAGAGGTTGGAACTGCACATAGAACACAGTGCAGTAAGACATGCTGAGTGTCCATGGAGATGTAAAACACAGAAAGGGGCGTGGAACTGCTGGGTCACTACTAAAAAATACATCCATCACACTACAGTATCAAAATATGTTATATGAACTCTAATCACTGCGACGAGTTGGCCACTCTCCAGGGTGTTACCCCACCTAAGGTCCAAAGTCACTGGAATAGGCTCCACTAGTGACCTAACGGGAACAAGCTGTAGAAAATGAATGATTATGCTAATCAGATGGAACAGCAGAATTAGATTGCATCATTTATTGTGATCAAAACTCTTAAAAGGAACCCCGAGAATTTTTAATGTTTGTTTTCGAGTTTTCCTTATATCATCAAGATATAAATACACACAAAACTAATCTGAAAAAATCTACCGTTTTATTAAACTTTTAAGAAATATATTTCACGGAAGACGCCATCATTGTTTACAACGCAGTGCATTATGGGTAGTATGACGTCGAATCGTGTAACTACGAGGAAAGTTATGAAAGCTTACCGCATTCTCCTTGTTTCTCCCGAGACGAAATCACAACCAAAAGCCACTCAATGTACCATTTTACAATGTGTGTCGACGAAAAACTACTGACGCTCCTGTTAACCAGATCAACGGCAACTGTTGCAGCTGTTGTGTGCATCTCACGACTGACGCTCACTGCGCCAGTGCGCCAGACGATTCTACGTCATCACCTCAAGATGGCGGCGCCCGTAAAATCAGGAACAATTTTACGTCAAACGGCGAATATTTGTTACTTTAAGTTCTACTTTTTAGTAAGTATACCTACGCGAAGTATTTTCGATCTATTTATGTAAATATTCGGGTTCCTTTTAAAAAGTAATTCAAAATGTTCAGTTGGTCTTCCAAGTTATTCATTAGATTGTTATTTTGTATTTTAAACAGACCAATTAGGTGTTTTTTTCATACTTGTTTGAGATGTTTCCTGCATCCTTTCTCAGAAGGTTACATGAGATACACGGTGAAACGTGGCATGTCAGCTGCTTTAAACAGACTTTGGAGCCATTTTCTTACCAGGTTCATCAGGTCAACAGTGCCATCTGCAGTCTAAAAAATTGGATGGAAAGTACCAAATACAAATGTTGGATTAAGAAGGAAGACAATCAAGATGGTTTATTTGTCAAATACATTTGCGACATGAAATAATATTCATATGTACCTTCCAGTAACATACACAAGCAACAATACCAACGCATACAGTACACTAGACCTGGGCAAACTGAGCGACACAATAAACAAAGACAAGGGGGCATATCAGCTTTCAAATACCTAGGATGCTGTCTTGAAGAAGTCCGACTGCAGATGGCAATGTTCTTCTACTAATCCAGGTAGGAGAATGATGCCAAAATATGAGTAAAACAATTAGCAAGAGACCTCAAAAATACATCAAGGTATGAAAGAACACATTACTGGCACACTTGGGACACAAAATATTGCAAATGTTTGATGTTTATTTATCGACAAATGGCTGTTTGTTCACTTTAGTCCTGACATCTGACATACTTGAATTTTAGATCATGAAGACAACCTATTTACTACCATTTTTGACATCCAACTTGTTTAGAGACTAACTTGGCTAATTATAAAGGTCTGAAAGATGACCAAATGAAACAGAAAAAGTTACATCATGCTTCTTTAGTTTCTATCGCAAGTAGAATTAGTTAAAGTCAGAATTGTACATTTTGTAGCCGCACCGAGATCCGCATTTTTCACACAAACCATTCATTTTGCAAATAAAAGTGCTAGGCAGGTCGAGATGCCTTGAGAAAAGTGCTATTTATTGGTGCTGTTGGATAGCTGCAGGGGAGCAGAGAGGGCTGTCTAATCCCGCTGCAAAAAGCATTATTCTATGAGCAAGAAGCTTCACCCTGTGCTATGAATAAAAGAAAAGCTCTCTAAAGTATAGCTATTTTCTGGGTTCAAGATTTCAGGGCTGCTTCCAAACAGAGGGATTAAGTAAATACCCCAATACAGCATCGCTTTGAAGAAGGAAAGGTTGCACGAAGAGATGGAAGTGGGACAAAAGGTGAGAAGGTGGGAATGTTATTGCAAAAGGTGTTTGTGGAGCTTTATGTGGAACGCTTTGGATGGTACTTAAAGATAGCCGTGGTAATTTCAAACGCTGCGCTAGCTTGTTTACGCCTGAAAGCATGTTTACTTGTGAACTCATATATAAAGCTATGTATGCTTGTGGTGGTAGGGCTAAGCAAGAAAAGGAAAAAATACATTTATTACAGTTCTCTATTACATATTTTTCTGATTAGGATTTTGTTTTCTTAATTTTTTCGCTGAATGTTGTCAGAAAAAGCGGAGAGTTATTTTGCTGTCTCTGTACTCCAGTGTCACAATGGTACAGCAGTGGTTTAAACACCAAAACAAGCATTTTTGATAGATCCATGTGAGTTCTACCTCCGTCCAGATCATGTCCAATAATGGTACTTTTGCCATGTTGCCAGTTTTTAGAGCAACAATTGACCAAGCCATTAAAAAAAGCCCCAAAAACAAGTGACCTTTACTGTAAATAAAAAAAAGTTATTAAAAGACGTCAGTAACCAGTCCTTCTTTCTTCTTGATCTGAGAGTAGAACACCATGCCACTACGTAACAGGAGAGCAGTGATCTGATTGGTGGATGGAAGCTTTCAGACGCAGGAAGTTCAGCAGTGCCCAACTCAGGCAGCCAAAGCATCCATTGCAAGTTGGAGCATCTACTTCAGAAGACCCACCATCAGCAGAGGGGCGAACAAGCAAATTTCAACGTACGATTCAAATTCACTCCACAGATTCACTGGACGCCTCAAGACGTGGGTTTACATTGACTTAACATGTAAATTGGACCCTGTTGGAACTTCAATGCTGTCTGGTCTGAACACAGCATCAGCTAGAATATATTAACCACAAGTGGCTGCCTTTGACTGTTACGAGAGGAGTCTCTCCAGATGGATTTTCAAGATTCCCCGTTGAAAATTGTTTGCCACCAAAGTAAATATTATACAGTATATGCCTCCTTTCATGCAAAACTTCATTGTGGTCAAGCAGTTTCAGAGAGGCTGAAACATTAGCTTCAAAACTAGATAAATACAGAGATGAAAACATTCAAATAATTCAAGACTGTGGAGTTCAAAAAAATAGCCGAGCACTTTCTAAATTACAACTTCATGACATTACAGCACAAGAAGAACACAACAATCTTTAAACAAATACCAGGTTTACAGGCCAAATGTAGTTAATCACACCATTATTAATGACAGCTATATAAACCGTGATTGAACTTGTATTGTGCTTCATTGACGCGTCATTAATCTTGTTTACGAGTT
The DNA here is from genome assembly GCA_038363315.1 of Mugilogobius chulae. Lineage (NCBI taxonomy): Eukaryota > Metazoa > Chordata > Actinopteri > Gobiiformes > Gobiidae > Mugilogobius > Mugilogobius chulae. The sequence goes on along the minus strand of CM076406.1, from coordinate 12,603,254 downwards.
GTTTTCCTTGAGTGCTATTAATAATACATTTACCCCAGGTTGTTGTGTCGAAGGTAAAAATTATTCTGCCATTTTTAAGTCCATAAACCACCATTAGTGGTTAAATTGTGATCATAAATAACACATAACTCTCTCAGCATAACATTTACATCGCCTAAAGGCCTAATTTATGCATATTTTTTCTTCATACTCACTTCTTACACCAGAGTGCGCTCCAATACTTGACACAGTACAAACCGCACTGAAAGCAAATGCCTAATTTCAAGTATTAAGTATTTAAAGTCAATTAAAATCACAAGAATGCATGTTTATGTTACGCTCATTATTCACCTTTTACAGTGTTGTGTCAAAAAAAGCAAACCTGAAGTTATGTTTTGTTTCATCCATGCATAAATCCAGCATGCTCTTCCTTCCTCAGACTGAAAACACGCAGTTCCTCGTTGAGTGAAAATGCAGAAAAATATCTCGACTGTGTTTTAAACTCTTCACACATTCACTACGCTAGTGCGTTAGCCTTAGTTACATCTACAGCCTGTCCGTCCATGGAGTGGATCCCTTCTTCACTGTGGTTCTCCTTCAGGTTTATCTTTTTCCCTTAGGGTTTTTTGAGTTTTTCCTTGCCGAGAAGGAGGGTCTAAGGACAGGGGAAGCTCTGGACAATCATTAATTTGCTCTACTAATAATCTGCTTTGACATGCTTGATCAATTACTGCTTCTGAATGTTTATTCTTTCGTTGAATGTGTATTGTTTTATTTTTATTTCCTACTATTCATGTTTGCTAAATTAATAACCTTGGGAAGTCCTCAGAGATGACCGTTGTTGTGAATTTGGGCTATACAACTTAAAGTTCTTCTGATATATAAAAAAATAGTTCAATTGAGGCTAAAATAGCAGCTAGCAAGAAGATAGGATAACATCGCATTTTTCAGCATTGAAAAACTAGGCCCTACACAACAACTGTTGTTAGGAAAATGCATAATTTTCACCCACATCAACCTGCACATTACCAGATGTGGAAAACATTATTTTAGCTGCAGTATTTGTCCAGAATGTACCGCTATGCTCACAAGTGACACACGGCTCTGCACAACAGAAGTAGTTTCACTTTCTCTTCTTCACTTTCACTCTGGTTTCATACCATGTGCGTTTCTGGGACAAAAAGTGCACCAACAATGAAGCTTACAGTAAAAGTAAGCAATAATACTTTTAATAAATTTTCTGACTATTTCTTGTTGAAATGTAAATGCATGAGGCTTGAATCTGTCGTATTCTTGTTTGTGGCGAGTGCAAATCCCAGCACAGATTGAGGTTACACACAGTAAAAACTTGTTTATCCAGTATTAATGACCACAAAATGGCCACCTGTGTCCAATGAACTCACTCTCTGCTGTAATCATGCTTGTTGTTGTGTAAAAAAATAATCCAATCTTCACGGATCATCAAAACTTACGGCGTCATGCAAACTCTTAAAAATGTTCATATAAATTCCCCTAAAATGGCTACATGTTGCATAGTATGAAACTTTTAAAGTGAAAGTGTATATAAGTACTCTAGATTTAGTTTATTGTAAAACCAGCTTAGACATAGAAAGAGGTCCATTTACTTCCTGTGCAAAGCTGCAGAACTGATAAACCCCTCTTCATTGTAAGATTTATAAATGTATATTGTTATTGTTGTAATTTATCAGCTGCAGGACAACAAGCATGAATCATTCTTAACACAACTTTGAGTAAACTTAGGACGAGATAAGGCAATTACAACGAGGTTAAAACAAGTTTAAAATTACTTCTCTGGAATGCAGGTTTAAGCCAACTGTCAGCAAAGTGCATGAGTCAGAGCGAAGCAAAAGATGTCACAGTGCTTTATATTTTTCCGTGTGGGCACATAGTGATTTGAAGTGGACAAAACATTACATTACGTCTCTAGCTGTGTGTTTGTACAGTGGAGCCGAAGCAAGGTCAGTCTGACATTTGCAGCGTTGGAGTTTGAGAAAAAAGTAATTCTCTTGATATACTGTGAATTTCCTTTTCCTTTCACCTAGATACGGGCCGCGTCCAAAACTTCCATTTCTTTAAATAGACAAAATATTGGCACGGGCGTGTGTTTTTGCCGCACCACTGAGCTGAGTGAAAAGCACTGATGGAAAGAGACGGAGAGAGAAAAAGTGATGGGGGAAAGGGAGAGAGACATAGAGCTAAAGAGAAAGTGGGAGAGGGGGAGTGGGGGAGATAGAAGCAGTGATGGAAAGAGAAAGAATTGGGAAAAAAGGAGAGAAAGAGAAAAAGAGAGGGACAGCGAGAAGCAGTGATGGAAAAAGATGGAAGGAGAGAGGGGGAGAGAGAGAGAGAGGGGAGAGAGAGAGAGAGAGGGAGAGAGAGAAAGAGCTCAGTGAAAAGCAGTGATGGAAAAAGATGGAAGGAGAGAGGGGGAGGGGGAGAGAGAGAGGGAGAGAGAGAAAGAGCTCAGTGAAAAGCAGTGATGGAAAAAGATGGAAGGAGAGAGGGGGAGGGGGAGAGAGAAAAGAGAGAGAAAGAGCTCAGTGAAAAGCAGTGATAGAAAAAAGATGGAATGAGTGACAGAGGAGGAGGGAGAGAGGGGGAGATGGAAGCAGTGAAAAGATGAAAGGAGAGAGAGGGGGGGAGAGAGAAAGAGCTCAGTGAAAAGCAGTGATGAAAAAAAGACATAGGAAGAGAAAGAAGAAAGAGAGGGTGAGGAAGACACAGAGGGAGAGAGAGAAGCAGTGATGGAAAAAACAGAGAGACAAAAAGTGAAGAGGAGAGGGAGAGAGAGACACAGAGAGAAAAAGAGAAAGAAAGAGCTCGGTGAAAAGAAATGATGGAAAAAGACAGAGGGAGAGAAAGAAGAGAGAGGGAGAGAAAGACACAGAGAGGGAAAGACAGATAGAGAGAGAAGCTGTGATGGAAAAGATGGAGGGAGAGAAAGACAGGAGAGAGAAAGAGAAGTAGTGATGGAAAAAGATGGAGAAAGAGATGGACGGAGAGAGAGAAGCAGTGATGGAAAAAGATGAAGAAAGAGATGGACAGACAGAGAGAGAGAAACAGTGATGGAAAAAGACAGAAGAAGAGAAAGAAGGGAGAGATGGAGAGAGAGACAAAGAGAGAGAGATGCAGTGATGGAAAAAGATGGAGAAAGAAAAAGAGAAGCACAGATGAAAAAACAGAGAGAGAGGAGAGAGAGAGAGAAATTGAGGGAGGTGGAGATTCGAAAGAAGGAGAGATGGAGAGAGCGCTGAGGGGAAAGCAGAGGTGGAAAAAGACAACAGAAGAGTGAGTGAAAGAGTTAGAGACACAATGGGAAAGAGAGAAAGAGAGAGAGGACAGACAGAGAGAATAGACAGAATAGGCTGTGTTCTTCGTGCTGTCAGGTCAGAAGAGTGAGCAGGACAGACGGCCACACATGAAGGTGAAAGAGAAACAGAGAGAGAGCACATGGGACGGTTCTACTCTAAACTCACAACACAGAGCTCACTGCTGGCCCTTTTGTGTCTCTGTCACCAAACAACCACACAGGAGACTGGAGAATGCAGCCACTGTGGGAGGACAAAAGCAAGAGCAACAAAAAGACAAACTTACTGTAAACAGAAAGTGCAATGTTTTGGCTGTTTTAAGCTGGTTACACTGACTTATTGTGGACTAATGCGATGAAAAGTTTGCAAAAGTGAGTTGGCTGTTTTGTCCATTTTAAGAGTTGCTGCCAAAGTGAAGAAAGTCTGGCTGTTGTGAAGGTTTGTGCGCGTTATTTGGAATTTATGATGATATGTCACAAAAAAAAAAACCACCAACATACGAGTGAGATGACAAATAATCTCTCAAGAGAATCATTATTCGGGATACACATATTTAAACTTAGAGGTACATTGGGCTTAATATCAAATCTTTTTCAGAAGCCTTTAATTAATACAAATCAAGAGGTAAAGGATATTTAAGGTGTCAAGGTGAAAGGTAGGTGATAGACAAAAAGTGACACGTATTAACATTTTATAAAACATGCTTTGATTGTATTCCTCTTAATTTAAGCAGGTTTCTGAACTTGATTAATAAATTCTTTCTCCTTCAATTTTCAAAAACACATTTCCAATCACACCATAAATCTCCTGAAAATCTGCATAGGCACATAAAAAGCTTGCAGTGGCCTGGCTTACTGTTATGTGGTGGTGCCCCCTTCAGCCTATTTTCCATATAGGTATTTTTGGGGGGGCTAATTTAGTGGCGTTGCAAAGTCGCCATGAAGAGCGTGCCTTTTGTGGGACTGTAGCTCTAGTTCCTGCTTGCTGCCCTGCCCTCCACATGTGGCCTGCCCGTCACAGTATGTTTGGTCCTGTTTTCATCTTTTCTTTAACAGGTAAGTTTGGGAGGGTTTTTGAACTTTTAGTTATGATGTTAACACTTTTAGTTATGATGCTGTACTGCAAAAAGAAATACCAAGATGAATTAAAGTTGCTTGTTTCTAGAATTTGAATCCTAATTTCACGCATTTTTGAATAATTTAACCTTTATTCATGGTATAGACCTAGATTTGTTTCAAAGTGTTTTGAACCGATTTCAAGACATTGTTTCTTTATTTGAGTCAAAATATTTGCCAATGGTTTAAGACAACTGTTCTTCCCCATTGGCAACTGTTTGGTCATATTTTAGGCAAATTCTCCTATAATCAGCTAAAAATGACGAGAAACTAGTGCAACATTCTACATTACACGAGCAGTTAAATCTTAACCAGTTAAAACAGCTCAAATTCGGATTCCAAGTCATTTTAAGCAAGTCTGGATAAATAGTTTTCGCAGTGTGTATTGACTTGGCCCAGTGCCACATCTTTTTGTTCTGTTTTGCCGGATCACAAGTCCACTTTTAATTTGCTACTTTGGGCACTGGAAGGATTTTGGACGTTCAAAAAAAAAAAAAAAAAAAAAAAAAAAATTGGGAAAAACTATTTATATTTTTAAACCATTTGTTTCTTATGCCCTCCTTATGTCTGAACTGTCAGGGAACATAACACTCAACACCATTGCAAAGCCAATCAGCTCTCATCCCTAAATCGATGTTTAGTTGCCAAATCCTATCACTGACTTTTGTGTTTTTCCTCTTTTTAGTAACTATGGCATCAGTTACTTACATTTAATTAATTGTAATTTGTGGCTAATTTGAACCTTCCATTATTAATAAGAATTATTTTGAGTAATCACAACTAAATATAGACAAGTGGGCGGATATAGGGGGTAAGTAAAAACAGAAATTTTTTGAGGGCTCAAGCGTTAGCTGCAGAATAGTACAAGATCATTAGAACATGCAAGAATCAATCCAAATACAACTTTGAGTAAATTAAAAATGAATGCTCCCTAAGAGAAGTGCAGACATCCAGTCAGTTGAAGCAATGGCGTCTTCTCCACAGTAAAATAAATATTACCCAAGCATGCATGAATCACTTTAAACACAAACCCGAGTGATTAAATTAGCCACTGAAAGTCAATTTGCCGTAATAACTCTCCTTTTAAACGTGAACCTTTTTGATACCGAGCCCTTTAAAATGCTGTATACGGACAGGCTGAGTATTGCTATGAATCTTCAGTGCAACAATAAAACCCGCGCTTCTCTATAACTCTCCCGGTGTTAAATCTCTTCACCTCAGATGGGCTGCAGAGGCATTTTCACTGCAGAGCTTTGTGTATATACTCAGCTCCAGAGTGCCGTCTCCTTTGATTAATCCCCCGCCGGTCTCACAGCTTATCAATACTAGATTTAGTGATACATTTCCAGGATGCCCCGAGCCGACCAGTGAATGGGAACTGAAGGCTGTGCGCTCTGGCTCGCTGACTGCAAATGTGCTGTGTCTGGAGAATGAACCTTGCCAAGGAGTGGACGAAAGAAGAAAATGATGGGTAATGTAATTTATGTTGCGTTATCTTTTGAACATAATAGCAGATTAAAGTGCGTATATGACGTTTTGATTTTAATTTTGACATTATTTGGTGGGTTAATACATGTTGGTAATGTAAATGATAGTTTAGCATGAATCAAGAACTAGTTTATGACGGCAAGTTTGAAAATAGATACAGTGCATTCAGAACAACGACTCACTGCTTAGCAACCATAACAGCAAATATGGACTTATGGAAATATGTTGTGTCAAATATAGACATGGGGATGAAAAAAGTGATTCAACAAACCAAATATATCCATTCTTTCCTTTAATAGTTTTAGTTTTCAGAAAAAATTCAAGACTAGCTAGTTTGATCAATTCCAGGATTTCAACTCTTCTTTTTAACATTTTGACAAATTGAAGATCTATTTATTGTAAGACCTGGATTATTTCTAATGTTTCTTAGTGGTTACACTGGACTTAATTCCAATCTGTCACCATGACGACAGGTCAAAAAAATCCATCATGAGGGATTTTTATCCGTCATAATTTTGTTCAGTAGGTTTATTGCTGCCTATGTTTTTGTTGCTGATTTCTGTCACAGAGACTGCAGGGAAGCGCACAGGTCATGAGACATAAGATGAATTACAAAAAATGACTGAACTCTGCATAAATAGTTTCTTAAGATATCATGAAAACATCTGGAAAAATCATTGTGTCCGTTTGACATTCAACAATCTCAATGTGAAAGGCTCTGCATTTTACCTGAAGCACAAAGTTCCACTTCTCTCCACTTTCTGCAAATCCACACTTTGATCAAAATCTATGTGTTATTTCCATTTCTATGTGTAAAAGTCAAACCGGGAAAGTTTCGCTGATGCGAGCGCGTCACCAAACCAAGGAACTGCAGGTGCAACTTTCCGCAAAGTTTATGAATCTGAATAAACATCAGTGTTTGTTTGTCGAGCGATCCTGGTCATAGACACAATCCTCTTGAAATCAGACCAACAAAACTCTGTCCATCTACCTGTTTTTGTTGAATGAAGCTTCATCTGCGCTCCGTAGTGAACGTGTGGTCCGTGAAACTGCAGCCTCCTGTTTACAGATTCATATGTTACGTATTTACGCAGGCAACAGACCCATGCGCTCTGCAGCGTCAGTCTAGCGGCCTCCTTCACAGAATTGCAGCGCAGATGAATGATTGAAAGCATGATTGTCCTCGCTGCTTCCTCAGTTTGAGCGAGCGTGAGTCCGGTAGGGATGCAGGTCACTAAATTAGTAGACTTTATATAAAAGAGCAGCTCAATTTTCAATCGTCAAAATTATGGAGGGCCTTGAACCTTTTCCGTCAAGGTAAATGTTGGGAAATTGTCGTATGTACTTGGTTTTCTTTTGTAATGTATGTTCTTATTTAAGCCAGTTCTCTTAGAACCAGGTAGAAATGCCTTGAAACCAGTAAAATATCTATCTTACATTAGCAATTAATTCTTAACCAGTCAAAATAACTCAAATCCAGATTGAGGTCCTATTCCTAAGTAATTTTAAGCAAGTCTAGTTTTTTTAGTGTCATGGCTAAACTGGGATTATTATGTAAAATTGTAAATATATTGATCATATCGTTGTCTTAGTTCAATGAAAATTTGAAAGAGTTATCATGGAACTCTACATCGATATCAATACATGTTACACAGCACTTGAGTAAAGTGACACAGAGAGACGATGATTATCTCATGAAGCTCTCACTGAAGTCTGCTAATTGTGCGTAATGCAGAGTAATTTGTTTGCAGTAAATAAGACGGCGCCATATTTCATCGCAGCCGTACACAGGAGACGCACAGCGGTGGATCTAATCAGATATGTTGGAAATAGTGTGAGATGTAACTGGAGTCTTTGAAATGAGAAAATCATCTTGCAGTGTAGGTAGTGTTTAGAGGGGCCAGTAGGAGTTATGTAATTTCAGCAGTGAGAGACGAAATGAATGAGAGACAAATGCCTCAAAACACAAGTAAAATAGGAAAAATCAGCTGTTAAGTGATAAGAAATAAAAACAACCATAACTACTGCTAAATATTGAGTTGAGAAAATCATGTTAATAGTGGTAGAAACTTTAGGATCACACACAGTTCTAGTTACTTTTTCATGGTTAAGTAGTTGGTTTAATGAGTGAAAATGTTTAATGAAGTGTTGTTTTGCTCATTTATAGAATGTTTTTGGATCATACAGCTCATTTTCTATATTAAACTCTCTGGAACTTTTCAATCTACTGAAACTTATCAAGAACAGAGACTCTGGTAACATCAATGCAGAAGAGAAATTACATTCTGACCTGAAAGTCCCAACATTTATCCAATCACTGTTTTATTTACTTACCCTTTTTAGTAACTTGAAGCCTACGTACTCCTAAACCAAAGAAATTGTCGCCACCTAGCTTTTTTTTTTTTTTTTTTTTTACGTTTTTTTTTATGCATGAAAACATGTTTATATTATGTTTTTGTTGTATATCTACGTTTTCTCCGGACTTGTTAGTCCTAAACCAAAGAGAAGCAAATCTAAGTTAAATCCCAGGTTGGTTTCCGCAGCCTAACTTAAGTGCACTGGTAATTGACAAAGTTTTGAACAGGCGCATCTTTGCTTTTGTGGCATGCACCTCCTCCCCTTCAGATAAGATTTTTTACGCTTAAATAACTTTTGACATGTTTTTTTTGCTATTTTTCAGAGTTAAGAGACAAGTTTTTTTATAAAGTAGATGCTGATAATTTTTTGTTATTTTTGACTAATCAGTTTTCAAACTCAAAAGTTAACAAGAAAGATTATTGAGAGTTGAGGAAAAGCTTTGTTTAGCGTGAGAGAAAACTGTAAACAAGCTCTTTACAGGACTCATTCTCATAAACTAAATGCTCAATAGCAATTTATTACTAAAACATAAACTTTACAAGACAAACAGCTAAGGCTATGCTACTAAAGCTATGTCTAAATGTGGATGTACTTGACAGGCTGAGAGTTACTTCTAATGAAATAACAGATGAACGTCTATTGCTCTCCAGCACAATTCTTCTCAAAACATGTCCGAGTCGAGTGGCGAGTGCTGCTGCTCTATCAGCCTGCTCATGTCGCTAGGATGTTGTGAAATATGCTAGTCGTCATTTTACAAGTCGGATAAAGAGATCATTAGTTGAATCAAAAAGAGATAGGACGAGGTACAAATGGACACCAGGCATTGTCAAGGTTCTTAGGCTTCTGATGCTTGTAAACGATCTATTTAAAGTAAAGATCTGTTGAAAAAAGAGAGGACTGACACGTTGCAGTCTTTTGATGTAAATTTTTGAAGAAAAGCATCAAGTTGTCCAAAATTGCAGAGATCTTCAAGAGTTCAAGTTGAGTCAAGATTTTGTTTTTTTCAGTCAAGTCTCAGGTCATTAAATCAGTGACTTACCTGTAAGTTTGACCCAAGTCCAATTCACAACTTCCAAGTACACATCTCTGTTTCTTACTGTTAAGAGCCCAAATATCTTCTATTGCATACAGCTACTTTTTGGTTGATCCCGAATAAACCTTGACACAAGAAGAGCAAAACAAACTCCAAAAACAAAAGCATTATACAACTGAGATATCTGACCTTTGACCATTACAGCCTTGTTTAATGTTTTTTCCTGACAAAACCTGAATCCCAACCAACATACCTATACAATTACACGTTATTACTTTGCACTCCGACGCTAATAAACCTCAAATCTGTAAATGCAACCCTCATTTCCTCCTCTGTTCCGCTCACTCACACGATCTAAATTGGGCCCCGGGAAATTATAGGTCACACAGATGCTGCCCTCCTCCATAATGAACCACCAGCAGAGCCCAAAGCCGCGCTCGAGCCGGTGCTTCTCGAGACGGAATGATGCGTGTGTCAATGAAACACAACCAACGCAATTAAACTGTGTCAAACTGGAGAAGCCGCATCGGCGAGAGGCCCGTAGGAACCGCAGGGGTCTACATGCCATTAACCCACAATCCGTCACTCCGCCGTTTAACCAGTCTGTTGCCGGGATACGGATGCTGTAAAAGGGTTTATTACAGATCAGTCAGGCAGTTAGCGCGGGGTTGATATAAATACATGATGGATTGAGTTATGTCAGCGACGTGATGGGTCTGTTCATGTGGCATAACATTCTACAGAGCAATGTTATTTCGGTCAGGTAAGGGTTTAATGACTTAATCAACTGATTTTAAATAAGGGAAATATTTGGTATTATGGGTTTATTTTTTCTGTAGTCATTCTGTCCAAGCTCAAACATGTTTTAGAACAAAAAAAAAAAAAAAACTCATTTCAAATTTCACAAAGATTACGATTTTGATTCCATCACAATTCTTATTGCTAAAGGCAGTGTTTCCCAACTCTTTTTTAGTCATGGCACATTTTTTCAACAGAATATTTTCCATGGCCAAAGTATGACCAAATAGCCAATTTTTAGGAGGCAAAATATATATACTGTAAGTGGCTTTGTAATCTTGACGTCTTATATCCATTTTTTTATGTCAAAAATACAGTACTATTAAAATATGCCTCAAAATATTTCATTACAATACATAATAAGTAGGGATGGGACGAGATCTCTTGCCGTGAGATCAAACTGTCACGATACTGTGCGCACACGTACTGAACTGTCTTGTGAGACTTTTCCATGGTCATGAAATTAAGTTTTGTATCTTTGAGCAGCTGTTGTAAATATTCTCCTCCACACACAGACTTGTAGCAGACTTATTCTGATGGAAAAAAACTCTGTCTCATTCATTTTTATTTCGTAAAGATAGGACCAATATTGACAGAGATAATTAGTCCTAAACATTGTAAAAGTTAGCGCGAAAAATATATAATCATCAAATATACGCGCGGACATCGCGGAACAGCGCGGTGTTTTTTCACACTTAAACATAGTTTAAAATAGATCCACAAAGAGATATTTTGGCCTCTATCATCAATAACTGTAAAACAGTAGGAAAGTCTCCTCATCTGTGTGTCTGGTCCCTGTCAGCAGCGGCAGTGCTGTGAAGCAGGAGAAAGGGGGCGGAGTCTGAGCGGATCAATTTCAGTCAAAACTCATATCGTTGAAATAATAAAATCCAAGGTGATACACATAATGAAAGGTAAAGCTAAACTAAAAGAATATAAACTAACAATAATAAATAATACAAATCAAATGTGTAATTTGCCTTGTTTAAATTTTAAATTGAAACAATTATTGCAAATTATTTAAAAATCTTGTCTCGTCTCGATCTCGTGGACCCAATCTCGTGGCTTGTCTCGTCTCGTGAAAATTCTGTCTCGTCCCATCCCTATGAGTGATTACTTTATTCACTGTTTAAGACTTTTATTTTATTTTATTTTTTATTTTTTCATTGGCTTGGTCACTTGTTGCGTTCTGAATATCTGGCAACACTGATTTAATGTTGTAAATATTGACAATTAGATTATGATAAACCAGTAAATGGTGGTTGGTTTGCCTGTGTAATTTGAAAAGTTGTTCCTGACACTTAATTTGTTAATTATTTCAAAGTCTGAAAATGGATTTTTGTCAAACCACACCTGGCAACATCTCAGGCACACAGGGGTTTCCCGGTGAAACTCACTGCTATAGGTAAATACAATCAGTTTATTTTTTAATGTTGATGGCTAAATCCAGGTTCACCAGGTTGCCACAACAGCTTTGTGAAAAAAAAAAAAAAAGACAAGTAAGCTCTGCCTTCAGTAAAAAGTTACTAAAATATTAATTTGTGTGTCATGCAAAAAAGTTAGTGTTTTCACACAAACAAATGTTTCTAGATTTAGATATATTACTCCAAATGAAAAGGCTAATATAATTCTTTTTGACATGAAAGTGCAGCCCAAGAGTAAGCCGAACAAGACACAAAAAGCTTAAATGCTAAAGAAGTGACTTGTTAACTCTAAGACAAATTTAAAAGATGTATTTGAGCAGAGATGCATCAAATAGAGAAATACCAACTCACAATTGTCACAGGAATGAGCTCATGATCCATTTCATTCTGATATAGAAGGATGCAAACATAGCAATGTATCTTTCAACAAAACAAAAAATAAAAAGAAAAATAAACATTTTGATTGAAATTAGAGCAATTCTAATCTAACACTGCAGGATTTTTGTTCTAACGAGTTCTTCTGACTGTTCTTAGAATTGTTTTTCATTAAGATTCCAAACAACTTTGATTGCAAAACCTCGTCATGAATGTGGAGCAATGTTCTGTTGCTGACCTTATAACATTATTGAACATTGTGAACGAAACTTGTTTAGTCCAGAATCATATCTATTTATTTTTTACTTCCAAAAATAGAAATAAATAAATAAAAGGTATATATTAAAGGGATCTCTATAGTTTTTATGCTTGAAAGAGAAAGTTAGTTTGCCTGCTTTGCTGATGTGATGACTGCCTGACTCTGGTTGACTAAACTTTGTGATCAAGCTAAATTTTCTGTGAAATCTGCGGGAAATGCAGCAACTTCTCCAATATTGGCGTCAAGTCATTCCTCTTATCTGTTGTTGACTCTCTGTCAAATCTTTCCACATTAAAGCTCATTCGGCAGACAGTTAAAGCTGGATCTTTTAAAGCACCATGAGAACTGTTTGAATGTTTATCTAGGAAACCTGACTTTTTTTTCACCACAAGACAAGACTTTATAGCTCTACATGTCTCCTGATAAAACAGAGCAGAGAGATCAGTACAGTTCCCCGTGCGTGTAGTGTGTCCTATCGATCCCATGTCACTCGGACACCTGCCCACAGCACTGGCTCACTGGTCCTGTCTGTCCTGATGGTTTCTCCACACTACACACAGAACACTGCTGAGAGATTATGAGAGCCACAAAAATAATTGCATATTTAATGAAAAACTTGACGTCGTTGAGTGTTGTGCAAGCTCGAGCACAGCCGAACAGCATGAATGAGCAGTCCACTGGGTTGCTATAGCGACAGCAGTCTGTAGTCAAAGCAAACCTTTAAAACATGTTATGAAAAGGCCCATTCATTAGTTGGCAGAGTTGTTGAGCAGAATTTTACAGTCCCAGCATGGCAAGAATGGTTGTTATTAGGTCAACAAGGCAAGGTTTTATAACTTATGACATATAATACCATGACACGATCGGCCTCATTTACCAAGTATAAACAGGTGATCTTCAGACCAGGTATGTATTTAGAAAGTCATCTTTAATCTGGAACCAGAACGGCTTCACCAGGACAAATGCATGCACTATAAGTTTGCAAGGCTCCACCTTAGAGGACAGACAAGAACAATACAAAATATTAGTGGTACAAATGCATTATAGAACAGACCTGGGCCAGCTGCGGCCTGGGGGCCAAATGTGGCCCTGGGACTGTTTCAGCCCCCGGCACATTTTTGAGAATACTCTTTATATGTTTTTATTAGATGACATTACTATAAAGCAGGTTTAATTTTTTGGTGTTCTAATATTGTCACAATAAATGGTCAAAATAGTAAGTTAAAAAAATATGTTTTACAAAATGTTTTTGCATTTGTCCGACGTGGTCCGGCCCTCCAACACTTGTCCAGGTTTGAATATGGCCCTCAAGAAAAATAAATACAATTGCACACCTCTGTTATAGAAGGAGGACCAGATCTGTATTATGTCCTTAAAAGGAGGCTTCCCACAAAAAAATTTAAAACAGAGGACCATAGGCAAAGTCTCAAACTGTGCAAAAACAAGGAAATAAACTAAAAATTACTTACATCAAGCATTAGCTCACGCGCAAAATAAGTTAAAACGAACATACACTGAAGAAAATTCATGCATGACTTTCAAAAGTCTTGATGAATGACTATTTTTGGACCAAAGATCTTTAGAACATGTGAATCCATATATTCATTGTAGGTTTAAAAGTCTAACTAACATGATTTCATGTTAGTTCATTAGATGAACTAATGGTGTAATTCATTAATGAATTCATTCATGAAATCACTTAAATTCATGACAATTCAAGGTGAATTCACAATACAGTAGTTCTTGATGACTCACCTTGAACTAATCCATGAATACATCATGAATTCAACATTAATTGTCATAAATTCAGTTGGTTTCATGAATGAATTCCATCATTAATTCATCCAATGAACTAACATGAAAAGGAGAGAAGCAAGAAGCTACATCTCTTATAAGAAAATACTGAAACAATACAGTTTGCTGTTAAACTGACACATGCACCAGTGAACTGGAATTAGGTCAGCCAAAAAAGACATCTCTTTAGTCTATGTTCTTGTCAGTTTTTGGTGCTGCTAAATCACCATTATGAATTCTTATCAGTCTCATATCATACTCATATCAAACCCTAACTACTGCTGCTACTCCTCTCCCAATAAAGCATCCATCCATCCATCCAAGCTCCTAAGCCTCTGGGCTGATCTGCAGTCGAGAGCCGTAAGTGCGCGATCACAAGTGGATTATACGGCATAAATACACTTGATGCCTCTTGATCCTCCATCACAAGACTCTCAGATTGCACACAACACCGCGACGCTAGGGGCCAGAGCATGAAAACACTACGGGGCAAACCTCAGAGGCTGTCCGCATTAGCCCTTCTAATTCAGGCCAGCATTCAGACCAGCTGGGTTAACATCTGAGGAGGAGAAACACAGCCAAGATCTGGATGCTAAAATGTTCCGTCTGCGTGGAGAATTGCAAATCTTGTCTGGGTTTTGAAGCCTACAGCAGCACATTATCTGGGCGGTTGTTGCAATAGTGGGTTGGATTGAACAAAGAATGGAAATGCCAAGACATTTTCAGTAAAGAATGTGTTGTGAAATGACAAAAAGCTTCTTACGACCGCAGATGTTGGATAAAAGATTTTTCTTTTTTGCAGTAGTAAATGTCAAATTTGTAGAACAAGTGTTATATTCACTACATTTCAAAAGTGTTTTAGGTAATTATACTTTTTTTTTTTACATTTTATGTGCCAACTTGCCATTTGTTCTATGGTAACTAAGAAGTCTACTCTAAGGCCTGATTTATCAAGCTAAATTGCGGGTGCAAACTGAAAACAAAAAATCTGTTTTTTCAAGCAATTTATGCAAACTTTAATATTGGAAGATGTACATAGAGATATGCAAAAGAGATATGCCACCCAAAATATCAGCTATGCCAAGATTTTGCTCCCCCTAATCGTTTGCACATGAGCAAATGCTTGATAAATCTGGCCCGAAGACTTCACGTAATCACTGAGCACATGTACTGTATACGTAAACACTTGTGCCGAGTTTTTTGAACAAAAACATAAATCTGAATAACTCCATCCAAAATGAATCCATAAAATGGCCAATTGTAACACGTTACATTTGCCCCATAAGTGCAACTATATTTTTCTATGTTAGATTGGTATTATATACAGGCCACAGAAGTATTTTCAAACACATAAAAATGTCCATCCACATCTTTGTTCAGAAAAAAACATTAAGTCATGTGATGTAGAACTTTACTGCTTAAAAAAAAACATTATTTTGTGCTGTAAAAAGGTTCCTGAAATATCAAATGCCTTTCCACTCAAACAGCAGGTGGAGAGATGAAATGGAGCAGGTTCTGTGCAGTGCTTAAGCTTCTACTTGCTTCTGCTACAAATGTGAGCTTCTGTTACATTTCATTTAATTTAATTGACCTTTATTTTGCCACCGTGTTGCCCATTTGTCCTCGGTCTAACCTTCTGCTCGTCCTTTAGTCTATTTGTAATTCATGTGTTCACGTTTGGGAAACGTCACAATGGACCAACAAAACTGCTCATAGTTCACTGGTCTAGTGTAGTAGTCAAGACCGCATTAATCTTGAGACCGAGACAAGACCAAGACCACAGCGTGTCGAGACCGAGACAAGACCAAGACCAATTAAAAAATTATGACTGTGCCCAGAGATAAACATTGTTCAAGAATTAGCCATGGACAGAGTTTAACAGTATAAAAAATTAAATAACAAACTGGAAAGTCGGGCTCCAACTAACTTTTTATCACAAGGAGCAATGTAGCTGCTAACTGGTTCAGTTTGTGGGGGCACAGCGGGGAAAGTTTAGGGCCACTTGGTTGTGAATTGATAATTGACATTTTTTATAGCTTGATAAATATAATTGACTATGTGGTGTTATTTTAATTTATAGTCAGTTAATTCATTTTACTACAAAATTGTGTATGTTGGCAAAAAAAAAAACAAAGCACAAAAACTTAAAAATACAACTTTTAAAATAACTATACAGTACATAGGCTACTTTTGTGAAGGAAAAGCAGCAGTAAAATGCTGCCACAACTGATCCATTATCACATTAGAAATGTTCAGTTTAGTTATTAATCCAAATCTTTGCACTAATATTAACTCTTTCCCTGCCAATGACGGAAATTTTCGTCATAAGCTTTTTTTTTACGTGCGGCGATAGAGCGCTCTCTGGTGCACGTGTTCAATTAATCAGCATTAAAATAGCATGATGCAGTTTCATATATTCACCACCAGAAGGCAGTATCGCATTAGCACAAGAGCGCAGCGGAAGTCAGACTCACGTGTTGTTCTGTTTACCATTACGGAGCGCTGTTGGCTGTGTTTACGTGACATCCGCCTCTAAAGGATCGGTTTTCATTATCTAACAGATTACAGGCAACACATCTTGGAGTAAAAACATTGTTGAGTGAGTTTAGAGCAGATATTTGATCTTTAAAATGAAGAAAAGACGATTCTACAGGACTAGAACTCTGAGGAGAACGAGTCATGCAGCGAGTCTCAAGAGAAAACAAACTTCTTTCCTCCGTGAGCGAGTTTAAGTGTCAGAGTAAGTCAAACTACTGTAATTCTTCATGTTTGAAAGGGTTAAATATAATCTATGCCCCATGAAAGAGGCTGAATCTATAGAATCTGCATCAGAAAGAAGAAAACTGCTGTTCTGCCTCCTCGTCTGTAACACAGCTTTTGTTGGTTTAAAGATGAAAAAGACACAAAGTCCTCATTGTTTTAATCACGTGAAGCTTGTATTTTTATCCTAAAAATGTTATTTAATTGTGGTAGTTCATTTTTCTTTCACCAAAAAGTAGTACAAACAAAAATAACACTGACATGAAGTTTGATTTAGAAAAAGGACGTTATCTCAGAAGTTTCTCATCAAACGCTGAAATCTAATGAAAACAACAAATTTCAAATGTCTATAAAAAGAGAACGGATGAATTCTTTTTTTAAATGAAAGTAGACACTTGTAGGTCTCATTTGGTGTATAACATGTCATGATTCTAGTTGCACAAGGTTTTTGGTGGAGCTGTGAATATTGCTTAAAATGAGCAAAAAGGCCTGGCAGGGAAGGGGGGTCAAAGTCAGGATAGGGCTGGCAGTGAAAGAGTTAAAAGTAGCCTAAATTGATCATCACAGGTTGTGGGGGTTCTACTCATTTAGACACAGTGTACATTTAGAGAATGAATGTATTGAGTGGCCACAGCCAGAAATAAAAAGCTTACACAACTGCAATGAGATGCTTTCATTATTTGTATTGTTTGTAATAAGCCTACAGACATTATGATGGGAAATAGAAAGATAGGTCTATGTTATAAAGCACAAACATTGTAAAATCTGATGTTTTTGGCATGAGTGCAGAGTTATCTGTTTAAAAATATAGTTTGGCACAAGGTGGTCCACTGTGAGCATAACCCAACTGTGGCCATAAGCCTAAACTCTTTTAAGGTGGTCCAGCCAGTCTGATGGATTCTCTTGCCATATTTGTGAATTATTTATCTTAATGATCAGCTCGTGACACAATATATGTGACGTTATCAAAGTTTCTAAGTTTGGACTATGCCTTAAGAAATATGCAAATGGGATCTGTCTTTGTCATAATGCTTTTTTAATGCCACTAGCATAGATTTCCAAGCAGTTATTTAAAGCCGGTGCTGACACACATATCCCACCATATCAGTGCTTTGTTCATTTACAATATGTCTCATTGTGTTAACATCTCTGCAGCAGAACAGTATAACAGCATTCCAGTCGCTTCAAAGACACTAGACATGACAGCAGCGTTAAAGTGTTTCTGAAAGATGACATTAATAATTTACATTTTGATTCTGTCGGCTGTCAAGTTCCACATTTTCTGCATGGTACACGTCATTAAATGTGTCACATTTTGTTACAGATGCACTGATGTGAATGTGCTTTTCTAATGTCAGTGAAAACCTAGTCAACATAATTATGTTTATGGTTTTAGACATGCAGAAAAGAAAGAAAAAGAAGGATAGCCATATTTTTGGTCAAAATAATAGTATAAGATGCTTAAAATCTGCTCACATTCACATTTCAAACAGAGCTGGCAAACTGAGCAAAGTTAAAGAGCTAAGAGTAAGAGAAAGATAGTCTGGAAGTATAAGGAGCAAACAGATAAGAATAGAACTATGCACAGTTGAGAAGCAAAAATTAAAAGTAATTTTCTTCTTCTTACACAAGGAAGTCCAGTATATTCTGAGCTATAACAACTGTAATGTAAACAAGATTCAAAGCATGCCTTATGCCGCATTATGCATGTGGTCCACGAGAACTATGGAAACTTTTTTTTTTTTTTCCCAGCTGAAAAATACACCATGAACGCTCAAACTCGGCAGAACACTGCTACTCGAGCTAAATGCCTGACATCAGCTGATGTGCGAAGACAGACAAAAATCAGCTGCTTTTATCAGCTCAATGGTTTGTTTGTTTTGTGAACGCAAACAGACAGAGAGCGAAACAAAAACCAGGAAGTGAAGACTGACGTGATCCACGCTGAGACGCACGTGAGGCTCAGAATCACAACAAACAGCATGTGTGAGATCGATAATGAGACAAATAATACACAAAAACACATGAAAGTAACAGGAGAAGGACGGGGGATGATTCAGGTTGAATCATTATGGTCTATATTCATCTAATATTTGGTTACACAGCTCAGAGCCAGATTTACTCGATGAACTTTTTGTTACGTTTTACTCTCAGGAGCAGATGTGTCTCTACAGCGCTGGTCGATTGGCAAAAAGTGTATTGTGAACGTGAACCGAGCCAGTTTACAGAAAGATACAATGTTGCAATTTTGGATCCCAATCGAGCCGAGCCCGGTTCAGTTTGTATTGTGAATGCAGCCTAAGACTTCCTCTAACTAAGATCGGTTCTCTCGGTGGAGGTGTGTTCTGATGGAGGTCTGCAACTATAAACACTTGTGAAAAAAATTATTAAGTGGATAAAAAGTGTAACTTGATCAATAAAAAGTAGTAGTAGTAAAGCCATAAATACAAGTCACATGACGAGGGGACTCCTGGTAGAGGTCTGCAGCCAGACTCTTGTCTCTTTCTGCAGAGGCCATGCGCAGTAAAGCAGAATGTGACGCCGACCGCTAATCCTTCATACCTTCTTTGCCTTCCTTTTTTCAATGCTTGTATCTCTATCATGCATTGCTGTGGAGCTGCTTCTGCTGACCCACACAGCTCCCTCAGATGACAGACATTTGTGCTGTATTTGCACGAGCACACTTAGCTCTCTTAAGTGCTGTGTCGGGGAGGTGTTGTGTAAACGCCAGGTGACTTTTACCACCGCTTTGATGCATAAACGCACACATTTGAATAAATCTAATTCGAATACAGTATTTTGACCTTGATATAACTGCATCAGCGGCAGGGACGCCACTAAACAGCCATTTAAATGCAGGAGGGAAAAGAGCTGACAGCAATAGTCTTGTACATTAGCATTCTTTACATTGACAAAAGCATGACCCCGAAGACTCTAAATACATAGTTTGCGTAATTATCAAACTTCCCGAGCACTTTAGTGGTTTATTCCATTGAGCGTGCGACTTCGAGAGCAAGGGCAAGCAGAAGGACAGATGTGTCGGCTTCAAAAAAGGGTCTCCTGGCATCTAATCATAAGATGAGCTTTCATGTATCAATTGTCAGGTGGGATGTCCTTTGCGAAGCGTAATGAAATTGCCTTAGTATTGCCATTGTAAATATTCAAGGTTAAACATATTAAAGGGAACGTCGCAGCAGTGTCTGGAATTCTAATTGAATGTATTATAGCTTAGAGAAGCACATGTTAGATTCAGAAGTAGATATAGAAAAAAAAAAAATCTGAGCTTGACAATAAACAGGAGAAATATGAAGAATGAGGACATGTTGTACCATTGTTAGTACATCTGTTCATGACTTTCAGTGATAAGTTGTAGATGCTTGCACATATAAAGTATCAATAACAATGGTGTGAGAACAAGTAAAATGGTACACT
This sequence comes from Mugilogobius chulae, assembly GCA_038363315.1. NCBI lineage: Eukaryota > Metazoa > Chordata > Actinopteri > Gobiiformes > Gobiidae > Mugilogobius > Mugilogobius chulae. Next base: position 12,583,110 of record CM076406.1, on the reverse strand, counting down.
ATTGTTATTATTAGGTTTGAATCACCACACATGCATGGACATTATGATAACATATAGAAAAAGCTATCAAAGTACAAAGTTTCTTCATCCAGCTCCAGAAGTAGAAGTTAACACTTTAGGCGGCAGAGTTTTTATTAAAAATAAAATTCATTGAATTTAGACTTGAGGTAGAATCCAATGGATATCTCTCTGTATTCATTAATAGAACAGCTGGTAAAAAGTTTAGTGTGGAATTTCCAAGATACTGAAATGTATCAGTAACCGAAAACTTGGAGTCTAGAATGAGCGTGAAATGACTTGGTGCATTGGTTCTTTAAGGGTTAAATGTTTAAAGTATTCATTTAGATAAGCAATGCGTAACTTTCTGAAGGTGAACTCACTAGAAAAAGAAAGTTAAAACCATACTTAGGAGCATTTTGAATGACTCTATATACATTCATGTCATAATGTGAAAAAACACAACAACACAAACCATTTTCTACAGAAACTAACATGAGAGTGTCCTTCTCTAGGACAAATAATAGTCCATATTATGGCCAAAATTACAAATATCGCAACAATCCATCTGGTAAAGTCAATTTAGCACTGATTTGCATTTTATGTAAAATTGATTACGAAGTTCAAGGCAGATGTACTTTTCTGTCGTGAAGAATTATCTCAGATTTTATGTGGTCCAGTTCCGTGCAGTTACCATAGGTTTTCTGTATCATTAAAAGTGTGAAGGACCTCAAAGGAATGAACTTTTAACAGCCTGATGCAGTTTGTCGCAAACCTTTTCTTTCACAAATAAACAATCCGAGAGCAAGAGAGCCTCAAGAGCACAGTTCTTCACATGAGCTATTCTCTGTGACACGAGCGATCCAACACAGAAGCTGGAGCTGGACTGAGTTCAGTTCTGAATCCACGGTTAGACAGAACAAGCTGTTGAATAAAATAGGGCAAATGCAAGGATGGACATTTAACAAATGGATAAAAGCTCAAAGCAGAACCCACAGTGCAGCAGTGACAGCAACCGCACATGTGCAAGGCGATTAACGACTGCACATATTGCTTTTGTATGAAATCATTTCTTGTTACACAACTGACAGTAAAGTTTAGGACTGTTCTGATTAGGCCCAGTCTCGGAAGAAAACATACATTTCCAACAAAATGTCAAAAACGTATGATAAGCAAGTTTTTACGTCAATATGATATGAAAAGTCAAAACGTAAAATAACCTTTTCTTTGGATTTACTGGGTAGGATAGGCTTCAAGTTACTAAATTTACCTTTCGTTGTATATCTGCATTTTCTTCTGTGACTGTTGGTTCTGATATTTACCAACTAAGCCTCGAGACTAATGAAGACCAAGATTTTTCCAATTAGACCAAGATGAAAACCCAGATCAAGACCATCTTTGTAATTTTCTACATAATTTATTAGTGTCAGACCTCAAGTCTAAGACAAGACCAAGTCCAAGCACCTTCGCGACCAAGAAAAAAAACAAGTCCAAATGTACTCGACATGAGACCAAGACCTTCAAAAGACGGTTTTGAGACCAAGGATGTGTCCGAAGTCTGGTTTAACATGGACAGTACATTAAGCAGCAAATAGACTGGATAATTCTTTTACAGTCCAAACTAAGGCAAGCAGCTAAAGGTAGCATCTTCCTGGCTAATGGCTTTTAGTTATGAGTGTTTTGTTTATTCCTGGAGCCTGGAGGAGAGCGGAACACGTCTGTTTCCGCTAAAAAGCTGTTCCTTTAGCTATTTTTTTATTTTATTTTTTTTCATATTATGGCAAAAAATGTATTTATCTCCATTCAGAATTTCCCCAAGTATAGTTTTAACTTTCTATTTCTACTGAAGTTTCTCCTCCAGGTTACACTATGCACCTTTAAAGACCTAAAGCTGTCCGCGTTGTTTTTCCGATTCTCACAATGAATGAGAATCCCACTACTTTTCCACATGCATTGTGGGAAATTTTGAGTGCACTACTTTTTGACCTGCTGGACATTCGGACACCACCACAAAATGGCGTGACCCCTGAACAGTGCACTGCATAGTGAACAGTGGACGTTCGAACAGTTTCAACTACTTTCGAGTTTGTATGTGTCTATATTTGGACTGAAGCTCCTCACGTTTCTCGCATAAACTAGTGATCTATGAAAGCAACAGGAATTGGAAAAATAAGTTTCTGTATTGAGTAAAAAGTCCAAAAGAAATCTCAAACTTCCACAAATAACAACAGAAATGACAGCTGATTTCAACATCCACTGTCACATCCACTTCTCCGTTGATTCCCGCCACTGTTTTTGGACTGTTCTCTTTCCAAGCTTCAGGGCACAGAGCCAGCCTCGACTTCCATTATTTTCCTCTAGGGGACAGCAGAGCCACAAACAATCTCAGCCACACAAACAGCCGACCAGAGGGGCTGAAATCCAGTGACTCCTCGCAGATGGCACATTTACCAACATTAGCTTTGTCCAAGAGCGAGCCCGTGGCATTCCCCCATATTTATTTATAACGATCCCCGTCTCTCTCGCCGCTGCTGCAGAGACCATAGAGCCACTAGCGCACATGGGCTAATGCTACCGACGAGCAGTGTAAGCCCATCAAAAGCAGCCAGGGGACAGCAACAAGACGCCACAGTGAGTCATATTTACAACAGCCGTGTCAATGGCTTCCCCACAGCGGTCTCCTCCACAGGCTGGATGTAAGAGTCTGCGAGACAGGAGGAGGGAGAGGGCGCAACTGCAGGAGTGTTTACAAGCAGAGGACAAATGTTACTGGTGTTCTGGTTGGGTTTGGCAAAAGTTAAAGAGAGAAAGAATATTTGAAGGTTGAAAATCTTAATGCGAGAAAGAGTTATATCCAATTAGTTAGGACATCTACTAAACATGAGACATTCTTGATTTATATGAGGTGAATTGCTAAAAGACAGAGGCAGTAATGGGTTTCAAATGTTCTTTACAGTATATGAGAATGCTACTTGTTGGGTATTTGATAAAAAGATAAAATAATGGAAAAAAGAAGAGAAACTAGGGAGAAAATTGAAATAAAGAAAGAACTCAGACATTAGACAATCTGTTCAGCCGATACATGCTTTGTTTTTTTTTTTGGACATATGAAACTAATGTACTGGTTGGTGTTGATCCAGAGTTACTCATAATGTTTGGCATCTAGTTATTAAGTTGTGAATTGCACTATAAATAAACTATATAGTATTACTATTATTACACTATATGACCAAAAGGTATTTCAGTCTTTACACTGGTATCGGTTGATATCGGGTTTTAGCAGATAGTTAAAGCCAAAGTATCGGAATTGGTATCGGACAGAAAAGGCTGGATCGGTGCATCAATAATTGTGATGTCCAATAATTCTAGCTTAGTATCTAATATGTGTGCAAGCCATTTTTTTTTACGTCCCATCTGCACACAAGTATAAGGCGTGTGTTGTGGTGCATATAGATTTGCATAGATTGCATTTTAAACATTCGAAATAATGAATGTTTCTTTTGGTAAAGTACATTTGAAGGTACACTGTGTAACATTTTGACCACAAAATGAACCTACATAAAAGCATGTTTTAAAAGCTTAGATTTTTCTGTCAGTAAATAAATATTTATTAAAGATGGGTGACTTTACTTTGAACTCGCTTGTATGGCCACGAAATGAACATTTGAACAGAACATTTAGCCAAGAAGAATGCCTTCTCTTGTTTGTTTCCATGGAAAAGTTTCTGCTCCTTTAGCTGTATTTTTGACTCTAAAACATATATTTTGTGAAAAAGAATGTTCTAAAGAATGAGTTTATATTACTGTTTCTGTTGAATTGTTGTCATAGTTGACTTTTCATCTTAAGAAAGTTACACAGTGCCATATTAAAACATGCATTGAGCTGTATTTACTGTATATGGCAATTTCCAACCTTTAAGGTATTCAAAGAGCTTTAACATGAATGATCCAGTCACCAAGTGTTCACATTTAAGTGTTTTGCCCAGAGAGATAATGACAACTGTACTACTTGCAGTCTCTCATCTAAGTAAGTTACTTTGCTTCTATACGACAAGATCAGGGTCGGCCATTATATGGACTATTCCTGGTGAATCAGTAACAGAAGAAGAGAAACACTCCAGGTGAGCAATTACAGTCAGACATATCATTCATGGTACATCAAAGTGTGCTTTGCTAAAATCTATAATCCACAGTGCACCGTGTAATGAGCACTTACAGTATATGCAGCAGCTTTGATCAAACTCACATCCTGGACCACTTCCACTCTCCAGGTTTGTACTTTTTCTTCATTGAGAAGCTTTTGAAAGATACAGACTGCTGACCAGGAGAACTTACAAAAGCCATACATCTAAAGGACAACTCGTGCTCTGCAGGAGGCAATAACTGTTTTTTCCTCGCCCAGGGCTCAGAGAAATAAATGATGTCATTTTCTTCCTGGCAGCTCAAATCTGGTAGTTCAGATCTGGCAGTTCTTGTGGCTTGTTCTCGGGCAGAACTTACAATAGGGCTGTCACAGAACTGTATTGTTGTTGGTAGAAGGATTTTGTATTATCTGTTGTACATTTTGTAGAGCAGTAGATCAAGCATACAGCACTCAACTTTTTTGCAAATAGATTCCAACCACTTGATTCTTGCTATAGAGATCCTGCTATGTGAATGTTCCACTTTAAACATTTAAACCAGGGATTTTATTTCAGATTACCAGTAATGTCTTCCAAATGTGTGCCATTTCACATAAACAAGCAATCTATAAACCGACAGACCTGTTTCGCCTTATTCCTTTTATAAGCATCATTGTTTGATCTGACTTCACATTCAATTCACACCCCAAAGATTTGTTCTGTTTGAGTAGCTCTTGCTACCATTCCTCTGCACCAGGTGGAGCGCCACAAGGACATACAAATCCCTACATCTGTCATGCTGATTCCCTCCAAAGATGGGAAAATGGAAAAGCTAAGAGGACAGATCTGATCCGAGGCTGGTGCCAGGAGGAGAAGGGATCACTTTAGCTCCCTGGAGGCTCTGTGGGGGAAACTGAGCTAAAGATAAAGATTGTACAGGTGTGAGAGCAGTGTTTTACTTTCTGAGAGAGGGCTACAAAGAGATCCACTGAGTTATCACATACTGCAGATGAATGGGAAAGATATTTATATGAGTAGTTCGCTCATGCAGGTTCTAAATACTTATTTTCTTCCCCTTAAAGGTCTTGCTGTGTGTCTGCAAGTAAATTAGGTCAGAGATGTATAAAAGTTGTAAAACTATGTAATATGTAATAAGAAGTTTATTGAGTTGTTTGATTTGAGTATTCGTTGTTGATGAATGTGCAGTGTCCCTTTCCAAAGAAAGAAGTAAAAGAAAAAGTAAAAAATATATACAGTATATATTTCAATGGTATAATCCAAAGGGTGTCATGTGGTGTGACACTAAACTTTGTATATCTAAAAAGACACAAACACAAAACGTAATTAATATTTTAAAGCAAGCTCTCTTGCGCTGATTGCACACTGACAGTAACTGCGTTTCCACCCTTATACAATGGCATATTGTCGAAATTTGCATAAGTTAAGTGAATAAAAAAGGCAAATTAATATCCGTTTCCATCAAAGCACATATCTGTGTCATAACACCGGTGATCCTGCAGAGGGCGCTACTAAACAATCTGTTTGGTTTCACTTTTTTTCACAGTCGCAGATTCTTAACATTAAGTTGTTAGTGGTTAGCGGCAGACTGCTCCGTCTTTGGCAAAAGGTTATCACTTTCTTAATGCGATGGACTGTTTAACAGCAAAATAAAAGGCTGCTGTCTTTTTTTAACACAAATCCTCCGCCGTGGAAAGGACGAGCTCTGAATCACTGCAGTGTTGGACAACATAAAGTTTCACAGAGTTTTTTATCAAACAGCGCTGTGTTTCTCCGGGTTAGTTCTGATCAGCCAACCTCAGCAAACATGTTTTGTTTTTGCTTGGTGCACGATGGTGCAGTTTGCGTGTCTGGAGCATTTTGGCCAAAACAACTCAGTCTGTATGGATTATTTTGCTTTGTTTATCACCTATGTCACTCCTCCAGAGCCGCTTCAGCAGGTCTGTAACCCGAGGGTCCCGTGGGTTTTAATTCGCTTCATGAGTTAATGCGAATAACTGCTATTCTGGCTATCAAAATTTGCTTCCGCCGTTATGCGCATAAAACAAAATCCACCTCTAGAGAGCGTACAAACTTGTATGCGCATTAGGGATTCTAAATGCGATATTTGCCGTTTCCACCTCCCAGGACTTATTCGATACTTCTTAATGCGCATTAAAATCAAGGAAACGCAATTAGTAAGGAAGGTTCAGGTCTGTTACCAGATTTTAAAATACTCAATTAAATTAAAATAACCAAAAGACAAATAAACACAAGCTTATGTATAGCACTTGAGTAAAAATACTTACTACTTGACACCTCTGAGCATTTCTCTACAGGTATACCACCTGTACTGTGGCTCTGAGCAGAGTGAATTGGATTTCTATATTTTTTTAAATTATGAGATTAGGGTTTTACATTGTAAGTTTTGTATGTTATTACAGTAAAAAACAACAACAAAAAAAAAAACAAAAACATTTTACTCTTGTCCAAAAGGACGGCATCACAAATGGGACTCTTAAAAACTAAAAAAAAATTTTTGCTCAAGTGTATTTGGTGCCATTCTTAGCCAATCAGAAAACAATAATCTCGCCCACTCCACTTTGCCTCTTTCTACTACTCAGCACTGCCCTTGTGATGGCATTTATGTTTGAGCAGAATTCAGTTTGTCTAAGTGGTAAACAACAGACGGAGCTCTGAGAAAGTCTCTCTCAAAATATTGCATAAAGTAGGTTGATTTGTAGAAAATATTCCCTCTTCAGGTGAATCAACATTTTAAGTACTGATGTTCTGAATGGCCTGAAAACAACCTTGAGAACAGCGCATAGCTAAATCTATTATTGAGACTGTCAGCCTATTTCATATAAATGGAAGATATGTCTGTTGGTATACAGTTGAATACAGAACTTACCTAAAGTCAACTTAATATATTTGAAATACATTTGTCTGAAAAACTCATCTACGAGTAATCAATATTTGATACACTTGTGAATAAAGATTGTTGTAAATATTTGCTTTGTAAAAATTGTAATTGTTGTAAATATCATACTTTGAAACATTTTAATAGTGATAATATTGTGTTATGCCATAATGGGAATAGTATGATAACCTCATAAGGCACTAACCCTTTTCACTAAAACACCTGAGTAAAATTATCTCAATCAATGGTGTTTCAGAAGCTTTAACAAGGGCTGGGGCTTTGTAAAGCTGAATCTCTGTACTTTGAGTCTCTGATGTTGAATTGACGTTAATTTTAAAGGAGAACTATACCTATACAAAAGGAAATCAGAAAATGATTTTCACCTACATTTTCTTTGGTATACCAGTTGTGCCTTTTTGCCTTTTATCTGACTCTTTTTCTCTCCTGCTGCCGGACCTGTTGCCACGCAACTCTGCCGTCTTTTTGATTATTATTGTTTATTTTAAATAATCCCCTTTATTTGTTATGTCCTTGAGCCATTTATAAACAACAGAAAAGCTAGGGGCACTAATTGCGGCAATACCACATATTTAGGTTTTGAGAAGTTCTTTTCAAAAGAAGTAATTATTCAAAACCTAAAAATAAAAAAAAAAAACAACAAAACAATAAAATAAAAAGTCCTAATAAAATGTGCATTAAGGAGCTAAATGAACGTCTTTTCCATTCCCTTCTCCCGGCAAAGCAACAGTCCATTTGTGCCAGTTCAAGCCAAAGTCAAAATGCACAGTTATTATTCATTTTGTACATTTTAATACATCATCATCAAGACAAGTAGATTACATAAAATATAAGCATAAAACTTAAAGATTGACAATGCTGTTTTATAAAACCAAACCTGTAGTCTCTCAGCCTAAGTAAAGACATATGAGAGCAGAGGAGTGTCGTCATGACTATTGGAGATTCATTAATGTGCAAGCAACGACATTCAGGTCCCTCAATTCTAATCTTTACAAAAATAATTGCTTTAGAGCAGCCTTCTCTGCTCACAGCGAGGACCTGTAATTCCCTTCTGCATATTGACATCTTGCTCTTATAAGCTGTAGCATTCGATCCTATCTCCCTATTTGTCACAAACGGCTGGTTTCGCAGCACTCTGGGAAAAAGTAGATTCACTATCATCGATTTAATTATTTCAACACCAGTGAAATTGAATGCCCTACAGCTCGGATACACACGGTAGGCACAGAGTTTTTATAGGAGCTCTGCTACTCTTATTTTCTGCTAATGTCAATATGTTTAAGACTTGATAAGAAATGGTAATTTTATACATCTCAGACTGAAAAGCCGATGCATATTAAGCACAAAATTCAAATACATCATTTAGTAAATCATATGGATAGTAGGGCTGCAACTAACATTACTTTGGTTTAATTTCATTTTATCATTTTTTACACCATTTTGTAGGGGTCTTATCACAATTATCAGACAAACATAAAGTGTCCTCTCATGGCGATTCCAGGCTTTCAACACAATATTTGCCAGCTTAAATATACAACATTTAAGCAAACACTTCTGGTACAAGCATTTCTTTCATTGTTGATACATACCTATCATTTCTCTTCATGGGACAGATTGAAAACCTCTCATCTCCAGAGCCAGAGGAAAATACCACACCTGACCTCTGACCTCTGCTCAAGTTAAGTCACATATGGCTCTGTACCAAAAATGTCAATTTATTGTATACACAACTAAAAAGATCAAATTAGATCGGCTGACTGTATTTCAGCCGACATTTGGTTCTAACCAAGAACTTCCTCAAGACTGAGTTGCAGATTGTGACTCCCATCAAGTGTGATTGTTTGTAAAATGTTTAAATCCTGGATGTTTTATGAACTTCCTCATGTATTTGAATCAGAGTTTGGCAATGGATGGCCTGGTGACTGTGAGAGCTCTTCGCCCCAATCACACCTGACGGGAGTCACAGTCTACAACTTAGCCCTGAGGAAGTTGCTTGGTGTTCAACAAAACGTCGGCTGACAATACTGACTGAATCCAGCAGATCTAGTTTGATCTTGTTGGTAAAAATGTATTTTATAGAAATCTGACGTGAAAAGAGCATTTTAATTATCATTGTAGCAAGATAATTAGTAGCTTAAGTCCTTCATTTTAAAATGATGGTGTAGCCAAACAAGTTCTTACATCAAGAGCACTTACCTCTGCTAACCTGAGGCTTTTGGGATGTTTGGAACAAGACAAGTTGGCAATAAATTCAATTATCGATTAGTTGCGATTACTCGATTAACTTGTTGCAGCCCTACTGGATGGATGGATGGATGTATAGATAGATTAAAATCATCAGCAGCAAACATCATAGGACTAAAATGACACACAGCTACTGTATGTATATACAATAAAACCATCAAAACTTTTAAAGTTCAGCAGATTTAAAAGGAAATTACACCAATGCTAGCTTCAAACAAAGACTAACTCAAAGAGGGCAAAATGTGAACTCTACAGCTCAGAAATACAAACTGTGACTTCACATGTGAGCAAGTATATGTTTAAGAAAAACATCAGTGGAATGACAGTATTCTTTCTTGTGAAACAACAATTATGGGGGAAAAGCAGGATAGTTTTAAAATCCCAAAGATATACCAAGGTCAAATTGTGTATGCAGAAACACGATGTTGGGTTTCCATCCTTTTGAGGAACATTACATTGCCAAAAATCATTTTTCCAAAGACTGATCCAACCGTCATTACTTGCACAAACGGTGATTGTTCTAATGTTCACATAAACGACCAACAAGAGTCACCCAATATAACATGCTAAATATCCCAAGTACAACAGCAAATCCAGCAACAGATCAAAGAATAAAACACAGCAGCTGCTCATACACAATGCATGTGTGTGCGACAGTACAACAGCAGATCATGCACCAGCACAAAGTAAAGAAAAGTCATGTTACTCACCTGATCACAGAACAGCAACAGCAGGAACAAGAGGAACAGGAGCAGCAGCAGGAACAGGAAAAGAAAAGACACAGAAGAAGCACAGTTAGAATCAATTACAATGTGTTTTTTATTCAATAGAAGTTAATATTGTTGAAGAAATTCCAACTTGTGCATGGACTTAAAAAGGCCACCTGATGTTTCTTCATTGTTGACCTTACAATGTGGCTAGCTGCATCTATAATAGGCACCATCCAACTACTAGAGAATTTGTCCTTCTCTGTCAGATTCCTCGTTCCACTCGTCTCATAGAAGTGGTATGCTATGTATTTCAGGGTCTCTTTAGCTCCTATTTAAACCTCTTGTGTGGAAGCATAGTCAGCCAAAACTAGTGCAATGTATTGAGTATTTAAGTCACCAGGTCCCAGACTGATGGTAAATAAACTTCTCCTGCCTTTCTTTACAACTCAGGACCTGTTAGGACAATACTTTGGTTTTCTCAACAAAGATCAGGCGGACCTTGATAGAAATGGCCTAATAATATTAAACACTGAACCTTCAATCAATTTCCACTGAGCCAAGAAGGCAAGTTGGAGGTCAAATCTCAACAAATTTGTATTACTCAAGACACTATTTATGTATTTTACATGGCTTGTTGAGTACTTTGAAAAATGTTGTGGATACTATTTGCTCAACATGTAAACGTGCCTTGAATTTACCAAGTAAAACAATGAAGTCTCTATGAAGGTGGACCTAAGATGGAAAGTTCACGTGTCCATTAAAAAGATGTGTTGTACTTGTGTTGTTGTTTTTGACCAGTTTTGGACCGTTCAAGTTAGATGATTACTGTAAATGCTGGAATACAGCTTTTAGTAGTTTTTAAATATGATTTAGTATACTAAACATGTAGCACCAATATCTTTTGGTCAGTGATGCCTAAGAGCTATGAACTAACCCAAAACAACTGCTGTTGACCTCAATCAACACTGTTTTATGAGCTACTTTGTGAACTAGTTCTGAAAGACTACTGATAGATTTGAATTCATGCAATAAAAGCAAAAACAAATTTAATTCAGACACGTAATGAATAAATTAGCAAATAACTGACTCTCATCAAACCCAATTCCTTCTTCTTCCAATTTGAACATATGATTCTGACAAAAACCAGTGCGCTCAATCTGTGCACAGCAGCCGAGCATCTGGTATCTGTAATACCTTTTCCACCGCCATCTACATTTAGAAGGCAGCACGGATCAATATGTGTTCGCCAGGCAGATGAAAGTGGAACATGAGCACAGAGATGCTATTTGCTCTGCCACAGGTATAAGAGCTGTCACCAAGGCATGGATAATCACACATATACGCTTCACGTTTTCCACTTTCTGCCTGATTCCTATCACAGAAAAAAAATGGATTCGTGCAAAGGTTTGGCTGTAATATTCTGCAGTGCTAAAGTTCAAAAGATGCAGGTTATTTTCTCACTAAAAGAGTCCTATTTGTACAAATTAGCTTTACCTTGGAACTAACTCTAATTATGATGAACTTTGTTTGTGTTCTAGTCATGTGTGAATTGCCCATGTTGTAAAAATGGCTGTAAAATTCCTTAGAATCAACTCTGGTAATTCTTGCTCCAGGTGAATGTTCATAATGTTTTTAGTCTGCAAAAAGTAAACTGATTTAAAATGACTATATGCTCTGCTAGGTGATATGGCAAAAAATTAAGATCAGATTTTCTTGGATCACAAATCATAGATTCTTGTAGGCTGTTTATTTCCTATTGTTTTTTAGGTAAACACAATTCACTATCATGCTAAATCTAGCTGTCAAAAGCTGACCAGTGTTGCCAGATTTTCAAAAGAAACAAGCAACCTAAATATCGAAAAAAAAATCATGTATTGACATCATTTTTTTTTTTTTTTACATTATTGATTTTTAGACATGAAAACGCGCTAAAAATCCATGTTTCAGTTCAATAAATGTATTTATTTTAATAATTCAAACCAGAAGAAAATGCTAAGGTTCATATTTTTATGACTTAAACGTGCCTTCCAAAAAAAAAAATAAGCCCAAAGTTGAGTTAAGTTTGGATTTGGCAACTCTGAGACTAAAAGTAATAGGTTGGAAAAAAATTGTCTTTATTTGAACAGATAATGTATCAAATAGAGAAAAAGGAAATCACATTAAGACAATTTCATCAAAAAAGCAGATTGTCACAGAGATGGGGTCACGTTTTCATTTTTGTTATAATATTGCCCAGTCTGAGTAAAAATGATGGCACAGTCAGAAAACTTCACATTTAGGTGTTTTTATTGTACACCACCACAAAATCACAGTATCAAAAGAAATTCCAGCAGTTCAAACAGAACTTAGACAATAACCCACAGCGTGATTATCTTTTCCAAATGGCTCAACTAAGTGAGCAAAGCACCCCATAATTAGTCCTCCCATGGGAAATTTAATTAACCAAACATAGAAGTTTAACGTCTAACTCAACAATAACAAAACTATCACAAACTCATATACATTTTAACATGAAAATATGGTTAAAAAATAACTCCATGATTAGCTTTTATTACAAAGAATTTCAGAAATCAAGGAAGAAAGTGGAAATTAGCAAGAATGCGCGCGGTTGGGACGTCACATCTGTTTTAATTATGACAATTTGCCACCGATCATTCTCCAATTAGATAGTTACCTTTTCTACAACTAAAAAGTGTAACTTTAAACAAACAGCGATAACAAAAATTAACAAGTACAACCAACCCTATTGTCATGGAAACAGAGGGGGAGTGGCTGAAGACTAATTTGGAAAAGTATGGGCAAAAGTATGACTGTTTCATTTATGTGTGGATTACCTTTTGATTAGAACAACATGCAAACTGCAACGTTTGGCTATACCAGAATGAAAAGTTTAATGTGTATAGTCTGCAAATTCAGGAAAAAAAGGCTGTAAAAAATGTTAATTACTACATTATTGTGTACACAGATAACCCCAGACTCATGGGGTGATTTTCTATTTAGCTGAAGTCCCAGGATGAGACTCATTTCAAGAAAAAAAGGACTACAGTATCTGAGAAATAGAGCACTTTAAGGCCTTTATAAAAACTTTGAAAACAAGAAACCTTTACATTATCCCTAATGCAACATTTAACCCAAGTACAACATATTGGATTTTGGAAGTTATCAGATGTTGCTGGATGCTTGTCTAATTTTGAAAGTTCTAAATGGGTTGCCCTCCACCCATAATGGATTTTGGATCATTGGAATAAGCGCCATAGCATGACTAAAGAAGACTCCTTTGTACAAAGCACAAAACTCAAATTAGCCATGTGCTCTATCAGAGGCACAATGTAGCAACCTTCAAACAAAGTATTAAACAATGGTTAAAAAAAACATTTAGTTATATAAAACACAAAACAGCATTCTAAATTTTAGCAATGAGTGGCAAAATGCATTAGAGAGGAATTTTTTGTGTGTGGTAGTTCAAATGACTCAAATCCAATTTTTAAATACAAAATACAACAAGCTGTCTGCTCTGCACATGACATCTGAAAAGCTATGTTCAGTCTCTTTTGCCACATAAGGAAACTCATTTTATTTTTATTGTTTTGCTGCTCAAATCCGAATGTTGAAGAGCAATGCATAACCTCTATGATTAGTAGTGTGAAGTTATGAGTCAGGTATTGTCGAACTGAATGTTATTAGTCCTGTGCTGATTCTGGCATATTACTATTGAAGCTGCCGCTGAAACATTGATTAAAGCTGGGGTATCTGAAACTTTAATTTGTAAATTACACATTTTTTCCCCACCAAAATGCGTATTGTAAATGCCACAATTTGTGACAAATTCAGGTTGTTTTTGTACTGCCTGATCAAATAATAATTTGCAATAGTTCTCATTAATAAGAACAACAAAAGGCTCTTTGATTACATAGGCTTGCTTGGTCGACTTCAGTGTCATGTTGCAGTCTGTAAAAACAATATCCTTAAGTATTTGATGCCAAAAAGTAACCATGAGCTGAAGGATTTGTGAGCGATTGAACGATTAAATTCCTGTTTTGCAGTGTGAAAGCAGGTACTGCAGCTTTAATAAGCACTATCCTAACTCAAGTAAATACATCAACACAAAAATCAAATCATGGTAAACATTTTAATAATAAACACTTTTCATACATTTTTGAAGACTTTCCTTGGCCCTTGATCTAAAATAAATTACAGTTTAAACTAAATAAAGAAACACTTTTTCAAGTGTTAGACGACGAGCTTGCTGCAAATTAGATTCTCGCAGGGCAAGGACAAAATCCAAAGAACTCGTATAGAACATGTTTTCTCTCAAATGAAAAAAAAATAATTGAATTCAGCCACTAAAGAAAGTATCAACATCTGTGCAAAGTTAAGCTTTGTAATAAACTACTTCATAAACAGATCAGTAATGTATATAAACTTAGGAATCTTCATTATAAAATGTAAATTTGGCAGGCAACATATGCCTTGTCCACATGAAGCCAAGCTCAGGCATTTCAGCACAAATATTTGACCTAAACCACACATTGTTCACACAAAGCTGAGTTTCAGGTAACTGAAAACGAATCTTTCTGAAACCAGGTCTCAGGGTGAAAAGATTTCAAAACTCCAGTTTAGCGCTGCATAGTTACGCTGCATCTGCCACTTTTTTTTTTTTTTTCGTAATTACATTACTGCCCCCCCTCACGTCTCATCTGAAACATAAAGAAAAAAAATAATAATATAAATCCACTACAATTTCCATTAATTTTTTTCATCATCATAAATCCACTTTCTGATCTCTTCTGTTGTTTTAGATCTACATTGTTCATTCAGAATGTTTGATAAGTTTAAAAGAGTTTGTGTTTACGTTAAACAACTTGACTGCGCATGCGCAGTTCTACTTCCTTTCTGTGTCAGTGTCACAGCGCCACACTCTGGTCAGATACAGGCATTACACCGGCTTCAGGCTGGTTTACTGATTCGTGTGGACGCTCACAAATACCAAGACAGCTTCATGTTTATGCAGATTCTATTTTAAACTATCCTCGTTTTGTCTTTGTGTGGACAAGGCAATAATTTAATTTTTTTTTTTTTTTAAATCGGCTCCATGATAAGTTTAAACTCTAGTGAAAGAGAGAACACAACAGAGATCATAATGGTATAATATTAGAATAATAAAGGAGTCAGCTTAACCTTTCCTCAAAGTAAAATGTTATGGAGCGAGCTCTTTGGACTTTGGCCTTCATAATTAATACTTAAATGACCTTCTCACTGAATGAGGCTCTGAGGTAATGTATTGTTTGTACTAAACTCACAGCACAGATAGGAACAAGACCTTTATGCTAAGAGGACATGATTAAAGACAAAATGATCTTTTACAACGGTCTTGTCTATTATGAATATATTTAATGCTAAAGTCTAAAGTTTAGATTCTCTCGACAAAGTAACTAGAGTTCAAGACACTAAAGTTGTGAGTACTAAGGAAGAAGACAAATAAACTTTGTTGAGTTGCCAAAGTTTAAGCATTTTTAGTACATATAATTGATAGTGTATCTGACCCATCTGCGCTCTTGAGATCACGGCTGCACAGAAGTTATTGTAAGAATAACAATGTTCTACTAACAATGGAAGTCATGATTGTCTCACAAATTGTCATTCTCTGCCTGCCTTATCCTTTTTGACATTTCATCATATTTTTCAATTAAAACTCTTTGCCAACTAATAAAGCTCTTGATTGACTAAAAGTGCTCAGATAAATTGTGAGAATTATAGACATTAAGTTTCTAGTCTTTTGCAAACGAAATTGTTTTGGTTACACTAAACTTCTCCTAGTATAATTCTCCAAACTGTCTATGTTTTAAATTGAATTGAGTGAATAATAACTCCAATCAATTTGCAGCTTTTGCCCTCAACAATTAAAGCTAAACACAAAAGGTGAAGCAGTTGTAAGGCGTTTGGAGAAAGTTTGGACAAACTCTGCAAAGTTTGAATGAATGGGTTTTATCACCATGAAAGAATTAAAGGAGAAATATGATGCATTTTTTGTGATGTTTTTATCCTTCAATCATGCTTCTGAGCAACTCCACAATGGTAAAAGTGTAGTAGAGCACACATGATAGTCATATGTTTTCTACATCAAGAACTGAATAAGGGAAATTACGCAGGGTAAACTATCAAACCAATCTTACCTGATACTGTATGTTGGATGATTCATAGACTTAAAAGCAGTGCAGAAGATCCTAGAGATCCACCTATGACATCACAGATGAGGGACTTTTAGAACAGTGTTTTTGGGTGAATAAAAAATACCTCACACACGAAATTTCAGCTGTGTGTTTGATGGGAAAGCAATTATTAGAAAAGTCAATTTTGCATCCTCTGTCCCCTTTAAAAGAGAGAAACTAATAATGTGGATGTGATTCTGCTTGGTGATCACAACAGCGTGACAAAGAGCCACATAAAATGATAAGTTGTAAATCGAGATATTTTGGTCAAAACATATTTTAATTACAGATTCATAAAAGAGCTTATAAACTTGATTAGAACATTAGAAAAATCATTTAATCTGTTGTACTAAAAATATTGAACTGTAGTGGAATAATAAACTTGTGATATGTCTAGATTTTAAGATTGTATGCTTTATTACTTAAGCCCACAAAAGTCATTGTCGAAATTCTCATCTTCACTGTAGATTCAGGTTTCTACTTTCTGATCAGCTGGCTATAGGTTTAGAAAAAAAAAAAAAAAAAGATTTAACTTCAAATATGTAATTTCAAAGATAACAAGATATATTCCATATACGTATCAAGATATACATTTCTGTCCACATTGCCCTGCCCAGTAGTCACATTTAAACTCCCACAGTTCAGGGGTCTTGTTTGTAAAGCTCGCTTACATACAAAAATATAACGCACATCACATTCCACGTTCAGTTTGTTATTTATAAAAGGACAACTTTACATAGAAATGAGCAATCCAATCTGAAAATGTTCTACTTTGTGCCCTTGAGGTTGCAGAGTTGAGACAAACAGAAATCTGTGCTGAGAAAAAAAAAGTTTGTAGAAGTTTGTGTTGTGTTTGTAGGTACACTTTCAGTAAGAATTGTTTTGCAAATGAAACCCTATGTAATTCACAATAAAACAAACCTAAAACATATATCCTCATGAATGAATTAACCAGCTATTGTCATGAATCAACATGTATTGTCACTATTTCTAGAATAAAGTCTGTGAAAAGAAGTGAATTCCAAAGATTGCGTATACAGTGCGAACGCCTGCAAAAAACATCATAAGGTTACTCAAGATAAACATCATCCTATGTGAATTGGATGTACGACCCCATAGGCCGAAAAATAGACTACACAACCTGAAATGTTTTAATCATGCTACAAGTTTGCTGAAAAGACAAATGTTTTACAGTATATCAGTCCAATCTATGCAGCTCACCAAGAGTGCAAACCTAGATGACAAACCGCGATGGCATTTGAAGACAAGATGTTTTGTCATTCCGCTCTTGACGCGTTGCCATGTTCCTGCGGGATTGCTATCTGTTTGATTTGCCAAAAAAGCCTAGCCACTTTCCCTTTGAGTCGCTCCTCACTTTGGTTTCTGTGGCAGCCGAGCCAAGAGAGCTGTTAGCAAGACATTGTCATGGAAAAGCTCTCCAAAAAACATTTCTAGCAAAACACAAAACGGGTTCAATAGTTTCTACTTTCCCTTTTTGCAATCGTCTGAAGCTCGGTGACAAAACATGCACGCCGCCTTTGGATTTTACCACGCGTTTTGCTTCAATTAGTCTTGGCGCTGTGTCTCTCGGGGGAAAACTGCTGCCTGCTTGCAGTTTACCTCTTTTTAACAGTTTTACATTCCATCCAATTGGGCATTTTCAGTTTTCAATTAGCTCCAGTTCGAGATATTCACGAACAGAGCGTTTTGTTGTGCAGTCAGCAGTCACAGGGTTTAGAATGCCTAATGAAATGATACTGTTTTTAAAGGTAAGGCATAAAAGTTCTTGCTGCCGACAGAACTTTTTTGCAGAAGACACACGTGGAGCGAAAATGAGGACACGATGAGTAACATAATTTGACGGAGTCGTGCTTGAGTGCAGCTTCTTACGCCTACTCGCTTTTCTTCTGAGCGTTCACCTTGACAAAATGTCCACTTGAGGAAAAGACAAGTAAAGGAGTGGGCGGGAATACGTGTGGCAATTAAATTAGCTGCGTGAGAACAGCCACGTGTAATCTGCGGGAAAAGATGGCTTTGAGGGAATGGAAGAATTCTTGTCTTGTTTTAGGCTGCACACTACATTTAAAAAAGATTGTGTTGGACATTTTGTAACGGTTTTTCGACCTCTATTTGCAAAAAGGACAGTGAGATTTCACAACACCACCAACAGTCTTTGAAGAAAATGCAGATATACAACAAAAGGTAAAAAAATTTACAATAAGCAAGTTTTTACACCTTTTTTAATACTTCAGTGTTACGAAAAGCCAAAGGGTAAAATAACCACGGATTTTGTTGACATTTTCTTTGGGTTTAGCAGGCAAGCTTAGGTTTCAAGTTACTAAAAAGTTTAGGACTGGGGCTTTGGGTAGGTTAAGATTTTCTTGTTAAGCCCAAAGAAAATGTCGCCATGAGCTTTAAACCAAAATTTGTGGTTAGTTTTTGGATTTTCGTAGCATATTGATGTAAAAAAGGCATAAAAATTAGTTTATTGTATGTTTTTGACAAGACTGGGCTGACACCACAAACTTGCTGATTTCAGACATTAAAATTCACACGACGTGAGGCCATGAAATGCCACTACCTGTGAAAAAATGAAATCATACATTTCACAATCAATAAGTGAATTAAATCTGCTTGTAAAGGTCACAGTCAGTGTACTGGTGACTATAACCTAAAGAGAGAGAGAAAAAAAGCCCAAATAAATAAAAAGTCTCTTTTACCACGTTTCTAGGCACTCAAAGCACTTTACAGTCAAAGATCCACTCATGTTTGCAGACACTGAAGCAAGATAGGTTAAATGTCTCACCCAAGGACACTACAACAATTCGCTCTTGTTGTTCCACTGTCAAAACCTCCAGCGGTTCTCCAACCAAGCCCTGACTTGCTTAGCTTCTGAGATCTGACGAGATCAGGCTTTGACAAGCAGGTATGACCAAAGTCAGTGTCCATTTTGTCTGCTCTTACACACAAAACTGTCACAAGGAAGTGGAGCCTGATGCTGTTCAGTTGTTCTGATTTAATTTGCAGTTCAACAGTTTCTCTCAAAATGTTGGAAACTTGCAGTCTGACAAATAGTGATAACTAAGTTACAATGACTCACAGACATGATGACGCAAACAAGCCTTGAAATCAAGCCAGAAGTCCTTGATTGTGCAGAATGGTTTATTGTTGATCGATTTGATCAAGTGACCATGGCAGCCTTGCTTGGGTCATAACATCACACTGAGAATTCAGCCTGCTTTTATGCTTTCACATGACTTGTTGTTCATGTATGACAATTAATTACAGCTCTATTTTATGGTTGTAACTTGGGAGAGCCCCGTATCATGTTCAAGGAGAGCGATTGCTTGAAACCTCAGGCAATAAATGGCCTCGATAAAGTCACGCTGGCAGCCCTCCTGGTTGTTTAAAGGTTCATGCAGATACAATCTGAGAGGATTTATTTTGCCCCTGTTGCTGTGTCTCTGCACAGCTCTGGTAAACACAGATGAATTATGTGTCAGGAGCAGCCAGCAGACCCAGTCTGGCTTCTGCTGTGCATCTCATTAGCACTGGACAGAGCCTCACCTGAGAGTGTGAGGAGCATTAACGTGTCGTTTACTCCACATTACAAGAAGCATTATACACACCACTTAGCATTGATCTACATCACACGCCATTGATATGATTACTAGCAAGAAGAAATAGAAACAATATCATGGATGGAATTGTTTGAAAAGGATCTCTATCCATGTAAAACTTATGATTGGCATATGCAGTGTGGTTCACAGATATGTATGTGTCTATACCACGCATGTTAAAAACTGTGTCATATGAACACATTTTCTGTTATTTACATGCCTAGTTCATGCATTTGTTACCTCAGTTAATCTTTATGGAAATATAAAGAGTTAATATTCATGAATATTAACAAAATCCTAATCTTAACCAACGCCAAGCCTAAACTTAGTCGTTGGTTAAGTCAAATAGAACCTCTGTGTGTCAAAAAAAACCCAAAAAAACTAAGTGCGATACAACACAGTACATCACTAAGCGTACATTTACCACGACACAGCATATTTTGAGCATGATTTCAGGGTTTTTTTTTGCGTACTTATGTTACGTCGTACGTTTGGCACGATATGAATAATTGTAAAAATGACACAGATTTCACAGAGTAAAAATGACACAAATTTTGGTTGAAGCCAATGGGACGTTTTCTTTAGGTGAAACGGGTAAGTTTAGGCTTCAAGTTACTAAAATAGGTAAGATTAGGTCTGGAGCTTGGGGCAGGTTGGAGTAGAATAAGGATTTCGTTAATATTCATAAATAAGAACACGTCTTAACAACCACCATACACATGCGTATCATATTACGCAAAACAGACGTGAACTTGTGCTAATCATATGTAATTTACATGTTGCATAATGTCGTGGTAAATGTACGCTTTCTTGTGAGATCGGGCTTGTCTATACGACTGCAAGAAAATGGGCATGTACTTGACATGCAAGAGGAAGAAGCGTCATCATGACACTACCTTTTACATAGCGTGGTATAGACAAGCACAGAGTGCTTGTCTGTATGTATGCTTGAATAGAACACCTTGTTTGATACACATTTAAATTACAAAATGCACCTGGAATGCATGGTAGCAGAGTGGTTAAAGCTCTGGTTTCCCAATAAGGAGATTGTGCATTCAACTTGTAAGTGGGACCTATCAACATCTAGAGTTTGCACGCTCTCCCTGTGTCACCGTGGGTTTTCTCTGGGTACTCCAGTTTCCTCTCACCTACAAAACAATCTATGTTTAGGTTATTTGGGCATCACTGTACATTATACATTTCCCCTAGTGAAGGAATGTGAGAGTGAAAAGTTGACTGTCTAACTCTGCAACGAGTTGGCCACTGTCCAGACTGTTCTTCATCTAAGCCCAAAGTCATCTGTGACTCCTAATGGGAACAAGTGGTAGAAAATGAAAAAATAAATAAAAAAATAAAAACATATGGAGAATTTTCTACGAAAGGCATTCAGTTGCATGTTTCCACTCACCTATTTTAGATCAGCAATGACATATTTGGATACCTTTGCCATGAACAAACTCTTCATTGCCTTTTCATTGTTTAAAATGCGTAAGAAGTAAAAATTTCCAAAAAATGCTATGTAATAATTGGTACCATGATGAGCTATATTAAGCAGACATGAGGATTCTACATACTTCCACCAAGCATGGACAGCATTAGATCATCAGATGGCAACAGGTCAAGTCCAACATTGTGAAACAAGTTTAAAAGTTTGTCAGAAATGGGCATTTTTACTCAATGCCACGAAACTTTGATAGATGTTACCTAATACTTTGTGATCTTAGACTTTTTGTTGGAGAAATGTAGCCAACAAACTTGAGCCGCAGTCATAAACGTAGGATTTCATTGTGGGCAATTCAATCACACTTGGGATTTTATTTATAAGAACCAGCTTTTCTGAGAATTTTTATTCAAGTCGTGGACAGCTTAAAGGCTTGTCAGATTGCCAACTGAAGGGTCAGAGATTTGTGTTTGCCAAAATGATTCACGGTCTGCTGGACGGAATCAGAGTAGCATCTTACTTATTATGGATGAACTAAGATGTATTCTTCACACATCAGTAGAATCTGCAGTTGGTCTAATGTTAAAGCAATGTTAATTTTAATATGAAAAGTATTGACATAAGCATTCATTTTCTAACACTTTGAAATATACTGATAATAGGATTAGTTCATGTGACATCACAGCAATCTATAGGCCGATGTTATTAAATCCAGATGGAGGGCAGCTAAAATGAGTATTGCTATTCAGAAGAATAACGCAACCTATTATCAGTTGTTACCTAATGTTACCTAGAGCATCCCTACAAAAGATTAGCATACTTGCAGCAAAATTGGCAGATTTCCTTGGTAACATTTTTTTTTTTTTTTTAAGTTTCATCCAGACTTTTAAGTTCCCAAAAGCATCTGTCTACACACACATACCGCTAACGTCCTTCCAAAGGGCAGGAGGTTGCTACAGACCGGAAGCACCTCTCCATACAGACTGAGTGCCATATAGGCACCTCTTGCATGTAGCTATGCAAGCAAATGTTGCTGTTTTAACATATATTCCCCTAATATGGGTGAGGTTAAGATTAGAATTAAGACTGAAGTTAGAATATGTAAATTGGCTTAAGTTTACGACTTTGTGAAAAGTAGAAAGGTAACAAGTCTGGCTGTCTGGTTTGTATGGAGAGCTGCTTCCGGCCTTTATAAAACCTCTAATCCAGGGATATTCTTTTTGTAATAGTGAGAAAATGGGTTGAGGGCCAGATCAAATCTCTGAAGAGCCGATTTGGCCCCAGGGCCTTAAGTTGAATAGGCCTGCCCTATTAAAGTTCCAACTATTAGAGAGGTTAACACCACATATGTCAAACTCAAGGCCCGGGGTCAGATGTGACCCTCCACCTCATTTCATGCGGCTCATATAAGGTTTACTTTAATTTTATGTCAGTGCCAGGAGTAATTTAGGTGTCTTGACCCAATGAAATGATCTGTCTGAAATAATATAAATATGCAATAATCAAATACAACTATTAGTTGGAGTATGTCAGAGATTAGCAAGGTTAATTTTAGTTACAGTTGGTCCTTCGAGAACAATACTGATGCCAATGTGGCCCTTTGTCAAAATGAGTTCGACACCTCTGCTCTACACGCTTTGACAGACAACTTTACAAAGACGTGAAGATCTGATAGACCGCCGGGTTTTAATGTTGAGGGTGAGCTTTATGAACACTGAGTCTACCAGTGTTATGACCCATGACAAGTCAAACATATAAAAGGAGGACACAGGAGACAAGGTTACAAATATATAAATGTCTTTTTATTTTAAGTTAATTTAAGTTAATTTTTAAGTTAGTTTCTAAAAAGACACAAAAAAAACCTCCCGTGCCCAAAGTAACAAAAGAAAGGTGGACCTGGTGAGCCGGCCAAACAGAACAAAAGGACGTGGTACCGGGCCAACCCTATACAGGACCGTAGAAGCCGGTACCAACTCATAACTAAAAAGTCAAAAAACCCTCCCAAACTAACCTTTTAAACAAAAGGCGAAAATGGGCCCACCGGGCCCACCAGGTCAAACAAAAAGCTAATAGCAGCTAGCAGGCATGGTGCGGCCTGCAGGCTGCAGCCATCAGCAGCCACGAACCAGAGCCGGGAGCGCGCACGGTGACGGGCGCGCCTCAGGTGCAGAGGGCGGTGCAGCGAGGTGGAGCAAGAGCGAGAGAGAGACAGCGCCACGAAAGGTGCGCTATTTATAACACCACCGCCACGCCACTAATTAGCCCCAAAACAATACGCGGAGAATAGGCAGAAGGGGGCGCCAGCACATAACAACCAGTAACAACAATAACAGAGATCAAATGATGCTGAAACGGCAACACACTAACATCCAGTTTATGAAAAGTTTTACAATCCCCTCCAAAAAAAAGCATAAAGGAAAAATAAAAAAAAATTAGCTGTCAGTCGTTAGTAAAAAATATGTTTTTTTTGTTGTTGTTTTTTCCAACTGTTGTTTGAAATTGGATCATCCTAATTTTGGTTGACCAAGTGATGCTCTGTCTTTGGTTCCAGACCCGTCTGCATTTGAACAGAGGGGGCTGGTGGGTTTAGTACATTTGTGGTTGTTTTGAAGGTTTTTATGATATTGCAGTTGTGTTTTGCGCTCTTGCAATAGAAAGTATGCTTTCTCATTATTGACTCTTATGTGGTTGTACCACTTGCTGCTCACAATTAGAGTGCTGTGATATCATCTGCATATAATAACCTCAATAGAATATTTAAACTTTTTTGTGGAACCTGTCATGTGGTTTCTGATTGATGAAGTGCGCAGTCAAAAGAAGTAACTAAATATACAAAAATACCAATGCTGTCTTCAAGGAGAGAGAACAAGGAAGCTTCAAACACAGAGCTTTGTCTAATATAAATACGTCTTCTGCACAATAAATATCTCAGCAGTGTCTGGTATGTCATCACAACAATGAAGACTCATTAATGCGCTCGTCTCCGTGGCAACTGATGCTCTCATTACACAGAGATCACGGAGAAAAGCTCAAATACCTCCGCCAGCCTCTTCACTTTCGAAAAAATAACAACGCATCGCAACAACAGTCAACACCTTTAATTAACAACACACAGAACTGACACTGTTGAAGGGATTTGTACTAAAGTCAATAAGCTGAGAGTGAGGATTTCACTTAGTGCTCCGTTGGGAAAGTGACCATCGTTTCTCATTACGTGGGCGCATCCTATCAAGATTTCTGCAGATCTGAGTGAAATGAGAAAATTTGGCATCTCTGTCTGGCTGAGTATCTTTGTTCTGCTTCCTTTTCCTCTCGCACTGATGATGCAGCTGCCCTGTGAATGTAAAGTGGCTGTGTCTGTTAGCGACGCACAGCAGCCCACCTGTACCTCTGATCTCATTATGGGGCACAAATGGGATATAAAACGCATTACGGAGCTAGACTCGGATAAACAGCCAAATATGCATTGCCAATGACATCAGAGAGAACCAAGGTTAGCGCACGAGCAAAATCTCACTGGAGGATGTGATGTCGTTCGATAGGCGCAGCGGGCTATTAGAATACATTACGGAATGACACATCTTTCAACAGAACAAAGTTATCGAGGTGCGTTTGTGGTATGCATGATCTTTTTGAGTTTCACTATTTTAATGCAGTGCACAATATTTCTTTCTGTCATTTTTTCCTGGTTTCACATTAAGGAGACTGTTTGATTTCAGAGTTCAAATCAACTTCTCTCTGAGTGGAGATTGAAAGTTCTTCCAATGTGTTCTTTCCAGGTACTTCTGCTTCCTCCCACCTCCAAAAACATCCATGAGTAGGTCATTTTGCAACTATGTAAAATTGTGAGTGAGATTGTGAAGGATTGTCTTGTCTGTCTCTATGTGTTTGCTTAAGTGTTTTACGAAAAAGCCAAAAATGTAAAACAAGCATAGATTTTGGTTGAAGCCATATGGCGACATTTTCTTGGGTTTAACGGGTAAGTTTAGCCTTCAAGTAGCTTCAAGTCTCTACATTTACTACAGAAAAATAAAATAAGAAAATTAAAATTAGAAATTGTGTTCTGACACGTTTTTTGCGTGGTATTGACATGCTTATCTGGGTGAACAGACTGGTTTAGGGCTGGAACTTGGGGTAGGTTAAGATTGACCCATTAAACTCAAACAGAAATATCATATAATAAACATGCAAAAAAAAAAAAGTGTAGAATCGTGCTCATGATACATTATTAGTATGTCATTGTGTAGATACACATTTCAGAAAGACTCCAGTCTCCAGTCACCACCAACTTGCAATCCCAAAACAAAACCTATTTGCAACATTAGCAGTGGGTAAAGTGCCAGCCTGTTCTCACAGATAAAGCACACAATTTGATTCTGTCATATGAATGTGATTTTTATTTTTTGCATGTGTATTTCGAGTCCGATCTCACAAGAAAGCGTACATTTACCACGACATTACGCAATGTAAATTACGTATGATTAGCACGAGTCCACAGCTGTTTTGCGTAATTATAGTACAGTCCCCATTAATTTCAATGGTGGTTGTTAAGACGTGTTCTTATTTATGAATATTAATGAAATCCTGATTCTAATCTTAACCTGCCCCAAGCCCCAGACCTAATCTTACCACTTTTACTGACTTTATGCCTAAACTTACCAGTTTCACCTGAAGAAAACATCCCCACGTGGCTGCAACCAAAACTCGTCCTATTTTGACGCCGCAGATCTTGTGTCATTTTTACGCTTTTTCATATCGTGCTAAATGCACGGCGTAACATAAGTACTAAAGATAGCTGTGAACTCATGCTCATAATAATGACACAATTCTGTGTCATGGTAAAAGTACGCCATCTAGTGAGACTGTGTTGGTATTTTACGTGCAAAAAATAGGGACAGCAATGTTTTACCAGCCTTGCTATCCCATTTCTATAGTGGAGGTAAAAACATGTTTTTATTCTTGAACATGCAACATGCAATTCTAATCCAACCCCGAGACGCAAACCTAAACTTTGCCATTTTTGTGACTTCAGACCTAAACTTAGCCGTTAACATCAAATAAAAGCACCTGTTTGTCCGCAACCTAAAAAATAGGCATGTAATTAACATGTAATTTCTCATGACATGATACTGTATATACATGCAAGCCATGAAAACACGCTGAAAGAGCAGCTGCTGTGTTGTTCATCTGAGCAACTGTGTTTCATCACAGTTGTATGTACCTGCACATGTAAAGGCACTCCACACCGCTCCAGGTATGAACATGTTTTCCATCACTGCTCTCAATCAGGTGATACTTGAGTTCTGTTTATGGAAGATAAGATTTTAAACTGCTTGTGCATGGTTGGTTTAACATGTTACTCCAAATAGTACTAACAAATAAGATAAAGCTACAATTTACAAAATAAAATAGCATCATCACAACAAACAATGTTATGTTAATGAAACCCATGGAATGAAACACAAATGTTCACTCATTTAGTCACTGTGTTTTTTTTTGTTTTACCACTTCTAACAAAATCCACATTCAAACAACACACAAGTATTATTTTCTGGTTTGTAAAGATAAAACACAATTTCCCATTAGATCAGGACTGTACACACTGATCTTGTTTTCTCCCAGGAGCTAGTTTTTACAACATTTGGGTACAACTCTTTTATTTTAATGGTGTTAAAGCAATGTTGTTCACACTGTCACAAAAAAAAACAATCATACAAAAAAGACAATCAACCAGGTAAAAGTGTTATTTTTGAAGCTTTCTGTATTTTAGTATTAATTTTCAAGCCGCACTTGTGCCGCAGAGAATATTGGATTGTAAAAGCTGTCACACAGAGCGGTACGCAGTGACAGCCTCTAACTAACAAGCCCATTCATCTGCAAAATGCTAAGAGGATGTTGACAGTAAGTGGGAGAGTACACTTTAATTATTGCAGGGTAATTTCTCTCACCCTCCTCGTTTATGTATTCACTCAAGCATTGGCACACATCAGCTGCATTTTCAGAATGACATTATACTGGGACCCAGACACTCTCAGACAAAACTAGAACAGAGTATATAGCGCTGCATAAAGCTGGGCGCGATTCCAGTAGATCTCATAGATGTATTAACAGTTCAAGGACTTTGAGTGCTTTGAAAGGTTTCCCCTATATTTAAATGGAGACTCTTAACTACTACAGTGCCCTGCTGAGCAAAACATGCGTCAAAATTTCAAAAAACTTGCTGCTATATGCAGCTCAGTCTTGATATACAACGAAATGTCAATAACGTATGATAACAGCGCTTTTACGCCTTTTTTTATGTCAATATGCTACAAAAAGCCAAAAGGTAAAATAACCACAAATTTTGGTTGAAGCTACGTGGCGACATTTTCTTTGGGTTTAATGGATAAATCTTAACCTAGCCTAAGTCCCGACCTAAACTTACCCATTTTAGTAAGTTGAAGCCTAAGAAAATGTCGCCACATGACCTCAACCAAAATTAGGGGTTATTTTACGTTTCAGTTTTATTTACCAATTAACCGGTTACCCGCGACTAAGTGCTTAACTGAGTGTAATTTTTTTTGCCCGGTGATAACTGTCCCTGAGCAGCTTTAGAGGATGTCAGAATGAAAAAAAAAAAATGCTAAAAATCTCAAAACTCAGTGGTCCTCAACCTATTTTCTTATACGGACTGGTACAATCACAAATTTCTTTTGCAGGGACTGATCGATGTTAGGTAGCGCCAATAACAACAATGCACGCAACTGATTAATGTGCGTATATTTAGCTCTTACTGCCTGAAATTGTTGTTTTTTTGGTTGAGTGGCACATTATTTTCATGGTAAAGTACAAAGGACTAGTGATAATATTTAAAACAAAATACATTTTAAAAAATCTTCTGGGACATGGTAGCAGATGGCCACTGCAGTGTTCATGGACAAACATCACTCATATATGGTTTTATTCACTTGGCTTTTATGTTGGAGAAGAAAACAGAGTGGATTGATCAGCTTTTTACTTGGAAAACTATCAATGTTTACCTGTTCAAGCTAAGGTAAGCGACTAATGTTAGCAGCAACTTTAAAACATGGCTATTTATTTATGTGTGATTTTACTTATGATAAGCAGTGCATCAAAACAGTATAAGACTTTTATTCAGTGGTGTTGTGCACAGTTTAAAGGCCTGTGGATGTTGCTGCTCCGTGTTCATTCTCGTGCCACACTGCGTCTAATTAAAAAAAGTCCAGCCAAAAAAACAACAACTATAAAATGTACTACGTTAACACAATCAGTTGATCGATTATTGACATGAAAGGCTCCAAAACGTGCAGCCCAAGTAAAAACCTTGACTTTTGGTCCAGGTAAGGCTTGCAGTGAAACGGTTAACTTTCTTGTCTTGTACCACAATGTCTGGACTCAGTGTGCAAGACAAGAATTTCAAAAATCACTGCAGACAATAAAAGCCTGGCCTTCACATTGCTTGAGTCTTTACTAGCTTGTAAAACTTGTATTTATCAAGGTGACAAAGTGAATGAGGACCCATTAAAAGTGTCTCCGTACACTGTTTACTCATGTCTACGTCTAATCAAGTGCGTTTGGCTGGTGCGGACTGGCAATAGTTTTACGCTCCTCCTTTTGTCATTTCCTGTTGGAGTGATTGGTGCCGCTAAGATGCACTCCTAATGAATATTCCACTCAAGGGCCATCCTCTCCTGCAGCAAACGCAAAGATTTATTCTGTGCACCATCGGGGCTTCGAGTAGCCTAATTCAAACTAACAATCATTTTCACAGTGGATATCCCAGAGGTAATTTAACTGGGTTTATTATTTATTTCTCAGGAGCCAAGTACAGACACATCATTCTTACATAAAGAAACAATACCTTGCACCTGATTTAGCTAAAGGCTACACACATCTGCCCAAAGCATTCTGATAGGTTCTGTTATTAATATTAACTAGACAAACGGGCTGCCATTTATCAATGCTGTCCACAGTGTGGGCTTGAGGATGTGATAAGAATGTTTTATGTAGTCTTAGCTACTGAACTTGGCAGTTTTTGGCATAATTAATGTAATTTGACAATATGCAAAGGTTTTTAAAAGGCAGTGCACAGAAGTTTGACAGACAACTCTCCTTGCTGTATTGTTGTCCTTGTTGATTGTCATGTTAATGTGCAAGAAATGTGTCATTTTCAAATGTATTTAACTTGTTGTGTAGCTTGATTCAGCCAATTTTTCCTCTAGTAATTTCACTGCCAACATGACGTCAATTAATCTAAAGCCCTTTTCACACATTGGACCCGTTACAGTACCGTGTCTTGTTTGCCGGTATGCTTCACTATTTGTCCCATTCACATATGCAAATCATCCCACAACAATACCATGCAGTCACCATTTGGGCACAAACTTTTCACTTTTAAACTTGTTTGAAAGGCTTTTTTAACATTTAATATTATTATTATCATTTTGTTTAGGTTATCTTGCAAGATGCTTGGCTAAATAATGGCTTATTATTTGCGGGGAGAAATGCAGGGATAGTATTGATGTGCGAATGCAGCGTACAGAGGTCTGTAGGAGGGCACCGCATAATGTTGCTGGATGGGCAGTCCTCAGACAGTGGAGGAGCCGACTGCTCTCACTTTACCTGCCGGGGAGTGCGAGTGACCGTTGGAGTTCGTCCACACAGTTGGGCACAGTGAGGATGGACTGTGGACACTGTCCAAGAGTGCGGACATCGTGCAGAACCCATTGGACCTGGATAAACAACGCGCTCTGTATTGTCTGCACCGGGACTCGTGCGCTCGCGGGGAGGATACGGTTCCGTGCTGTCTGCACTGATTGTACTGGCAGTCACATTCTGCATTCACACATGTCAACACGGGACTAGTCCCGCAACTTTTCCCGGTAATAATTAGGTATCGACACAGATCAAATGCCAGAACAAAATATTCTGTGTTTCCGCACTGGAGCTATTCATACTTGACCAGATACTTGGAACTTTTCCATGTAAGGGTGTATGTGTGAATGGGGCTTAAATGGTCTACATTCACTATTTTAACCAGGAGGACAGCTGACTAATACGGAACGGAATGAGTGAGAGTTGAAATGATTATTGAACCGATGAAGTGGTACAGTGGAAGTAGAGAGAGTAACAACATTCAAATTCCTCGATTCACATCAGTTAAGATCTTACCTGAACACAACACGAAAGTTCATGATAAGGCTGCTTTCTCCTTCTTCTAACTAAAGGACATAAACATACATTATCTCACACTGCAACCAGATTATGCAAGCGTATGTTTAGACTTTGCCGGCATCGCAAGACCACGAGTTCACAGGGTTCACGCTCAATTTGGGACTTTACGCGATCACAGAGTACATGTAAACAAAGAACACTTGTTCCAAGTTTTAGGCTTATTTCGCATTAGTTCATTTTCTGTTTGATTTTTGTCGTACAATGGATAAGCACGGGATGTTTATTTAAGTGTTAACTAGTCGTGTATATGTTGAAAATTTTTAATTATTTGTTTTAGTAGTAGTTTCGTAAATGAGGTTTCCCTTTCTAGAAAAAATACGGATGACTGGACGCGGTCTGCCGGACTGGATGGATCGCTGTATGAGACCTCTTTTACTTTTCGAGAAACAGAATGCCTCTGAACGCCAGACCGAAGTATGACTGGATGCAGTGTGAGCCTGGTGTTCTGAAGTTTAACAGCCCTAAAAAGACTGATTTAATATTTGCTTTACTTCAATGTAAAATAGTCGCAAAGAGGCTTACATATTAGGCGTCCTACACCTGATTTTTGCTTTTTAAAAATGCAAACAAACCAAAATGATATTTTAAACTTCCTACATCAGTTTGCTAGTTTTTTTTTTTCTACATGTTAGTCCTGAGCAAGATGTTGAATGCTAAGCAGTTAGCCACAATGCAACAACAACAACAGACAAACTTAGCAGCGATGGGCATTATTAGACGAAGACAGGACATTGCGGACTCCCAAGATAACTGTTAACTGAAACAATATTTGATTTTAAGTTATTTTATTGAAAAGAAATCGAGCACAGTCCTTTTAAGATCCACAGATAGTTTTGTTATCTTTGTATAATCAGGCAGTTGATATATTTTTACCCTTCAAGCGAGAAAAACACAGTCTGTGCTTGGAAGTGGCTTACACACAACAGAGAGAAAGATACAATGTCACATCAATGACTCCCAATCAAACTGAATCCACTAAAATGTGAATTGTGAGCTGAAAAAAAAAGAGAGGACAAATTATGACTATGACCAAAAACATAATAGAAGACAATTTGCAAAAATATTGTCGTGTTTGCCTGTGTTTCTTTTCCGAGCTAAAGGCCATGTCTGTCATGATGGCACCAGTGTCCAGCCAAGATCAGCGTGAACACAGCTCCACGGTCTCCCTAATGTCAAGCCTGTTCTGTCTCTGCCGCTAATGACTACACCAATTACCATGTGTTCTGCCAAGGAAACCATTGTTGTGGAAGAGTCAGGAATGAGTCTATGAAAACAGAAATAATGAAAGAACTTGCACTAAAGAACTTGCCAAACATGCACAGCCATTTATGCAACTGTTGTGAGTTTGAAGTTTAGAATAATTTTGTAAAGGGAATTAGGAGTTAATGGCAGGGAGTTTACTTTTGCAAAGCCAGTTTCTTGCTATAATGTTGCTATTTTCTACTTTATAAGTCAGACAATAGATCCTTCTTAAAATGATTTATGTTGATGCGTATAAGTTACGACCTTTAGAAAAAGTTACTGTTTGCAATGCAATCTTGTGGACCTTTTCCATCAAGCTTTTTCGGGTTAATGATAAGTGACACCATATTTTTCAGTATTAAAAAGTACTTTTAGAACTTTTTAGATGATACATAATCCATAGAGATAAATAGCACTGAGACAGATTGTCAATGAGTTCATTTCATTTATATTTAAAAAAATCTGATGGCATTATATCACAACTTGCTGTTTTTAGACCTTTAAAACTTTGGCAGACAAATAGTTCACTGATATAACAATTAGGGTATAACACCACATTTTTAAATTTAATTTTAGATAAGTAGTGATGCATCAATCTGATATCCTTTTTGTATCTTTAATTGGAGATAAGATCACTACACATGACAATTTTCATAAGAAAAGAAAAAACTTTTCAGTGCCTACTCTCGTACCGATCAATATCGAGTATTAGCAGATACTGCAATTGAAAAAGCCCATAAGGTAGCATTACAACAACTCTACCGTATATTTTTCAATGACGAAACTTAACTGTCATTACATGCTAACCCGATCTCACAAGAAAGCGTATCAATACCTCGACATAACAGGACATAAAAAAACTTAATATTAGTATATCGTTCAATATATACAGTGTAGCTTTCTTGTTATACTGTGTTGCACAGGCGTTGGTATATACAGTAAGTTGCTTCCAAACTTTACATAATATATAATCTTGTTGTAGCTTAGTTATATTGGAAAGGAGTAAAAAACATTTTTGTTTGTTTGTTTCAAAAGCATGCTCTGTGCGTCGCTGACTTTACTCTAAAGCCACTTGTTTAAAAGTGAAACTTTTCAAGCGGACTGACAATTAGCTGTGCTCCTCACCCTAATTTGGTTGATTTGTTTGCACAATATACATTTTTATAAACCATTTAATTTTCCAGGAACATTTTTTTGCCCACACTATTTGGCTGTTTTTCTCATTTGTTAGGTTTCCAGGACATGAGGGAATATTAGACTTTTTTAACAGTCCTAAATAGAGTTGACGAAAATTGGTTTTGAATCATCACCAGTTTACTGAGAGGAAAGAAATGACAACCAGTTCCAGTGAGGGGGCTTTCAACCAAGAACAAAAAAGAAAATACCATTGTCAGTTAAAATACAGGAGAAAAAAAAGGACTGGATAAAAACAACTAAATGCTTCTGGCAAGTAACAACAAAATGTAGGCGTATGCTAGTTCTTACTTGGTGTTAATCGAGCTGAACTGGCTTTGAACCTGTCCAGAACCTTCAGAATCTTGTATTCTCGCCATAAAAGCTTAATGTAGCTCTTTATACTACAATGACCTCGAAAATGTTCAGCACTTTTGCAGTAAAACTTGCATCAGCTGCGGCTCGCCTTTTCCATTCTCCTCCAACTTAATGGACCCATTAGTGCAACCGATTGTTCAGCGGCTGGACTCATTCATTTCCCCGGTTTGTAGCTGTTACTTTCTGAAACAATGGAAGACAAAGTGGAATAAACATCAGCCGGTACTAGCAGAGTATGCTAACTGTTTGTGGCATCATACGTTTTTGCATATAGCCGTTAGAGCCGTTTCGAGCTGGATTCTGTCAAGTGTGTCTGGGCAGAAATTGGAGGCACATTACCTTGAATTGGCTCCCTCAGGCTAAAAACACTTCTTTCCTCTGGTGCATGACATTAGCTTAATACGTGTCAAGGAAATCGAGTGGAAGAGATAAAAAAAAAAAAAGGTGGATTGTGACAGGATGACATGACCAAAGAACAAAGACCAACTTTTCGCAGCTTTTCATATGACAGAACTAGTTTTGAAGACTTCGCAAAAGGCTACAATGCATCTCATTAAGGCAGCAACGGAGATGGTTATAAATAGCTTAGCAACATTTTGCATTCTTTTGGTGTAGTTCTGGGGAAAACTGGATGATGCAAGTGAAGGATGATTGATTTGCGATCAAAACTCATATGTTCAAAAGGTGCTGTTGTGTTTCAACTCTTTCCAGTAATTAACGTCCACGAACATAATCTTTCTCCAGCTACTTTAACTGCTGTGATGGCTTAGATGACTAGTGAAGTAAATATATGTTGGAAGATGAAGGAAAAAAAAAGTTAAAACAGAATCTCCTGCCTAAAGATTGCAAACAGTTTTTGTTGATATTGTTCGATATCTGAGCTGTACAGCTTTGTGCTTTTTGTGTGCAATTATAACATAGATTCTCAACTGTAATGAATGGATTTGCATAGACTTACCAGAAAGTTTAGCTTCTACTTTCCAAAGAAATGTGTTAGTAGAGCTAAAGATTTTTGCTAGAAGCTGTAATGATCTGGCATAATTTCTATTTAACACAAGCTTAGACATGCCTGTTTTTTGGATTTTGGTAAGGAGGTCATAAAGTAGAGATGCACAGTTTAGCGAGGTCAGGGGTGATCTTTAGCTTTGGGTTATGACAGGTGCCTTAAATCAGCAGTCTCAATGTTGTGGATTCAGTGTTAAAAGTGCTACATATACATTTTTATTATGAAAACGGCATAAAATCAGTTTTAATATATTGTCACAGTATATTTTCAGGGGAATACTCGTTTGCAATTTTGTTTAATAATAATTTATCCCTGGGTGCACGGTAGTACAGTGGTTAGCGCTCTGGCTTCACAACAATGAGATTGCGCGTTCGACTCCCGGGTTGAGCTAAGATCTCACAGTCTCTCTGGGTGGAGTTTGCATGTTCTCCCGGTGTCACAGTGGGTTTTCTCTGGGTACTTTTGGATCGCTCCCACCTCCAACCCAGAACCAAAAGCTTACCACAAATGTATTTATTACATAACAACCATGTGGTATGGTTTTAACTTTCTATTTCTACTGAATTGAGTAAATTGTGTAATCAGTTCACCTCCAACTCATTAGAAATTATTGAAACCTTAGAGTTGTATCTACCCATTTACTCTGTAAGAAATAACCCAGTGTCTCCATAAGCCACCAAGAAAATACTGTGTCTATTACACGCATTTCATAGAATGTTGTATCATAGACACATCAGAAAATGCATTGTGAAGACACACTGCATGATGTCGAATGTATTCTATGGTAGTATGGTGTTATGATTTGAGAAGTTCAAGAAAATAGTAAAAAGTGTCATGGATGAGAATTGTGTATGTTTTTCTTATTGTCTGAATAGGTTAGGGATGTTCATCATGTCTTCTTAAAGTATTTAAATGAAAGCGTTTTCTTCTATATCACCCCGGTCTCACACTGGATCCAGTCTGTACTCCGGTCCGGCGTACGGAGGCTTTCCGTTTCTTGAAAAGTAATGAGAGGCTCTCACACCGCGATCCGTCCGGTCTGGCGAGCCGCACGGCTCTGCTCCGTTCGTCCGTACGTTACAATAAAAAAAAAAAAAAAAAAAAAAAAAAAAAAAAAAAAAAAAAAAAAAAAAAAAAAAAAAAAAAAAAAAAAAAAAAAAAAAAAACAATCCATGTGCCAGAGATCGCGTAAACTCCCTGAAACTCCCAAATTGAGCGTGAATCCCCGTGAACTCGTGGTCTCGAGAGGCCAGCAGAGTCCGTGCATACGCATGCATATTCTGGTTGCAGTGTGAGTGACAACCGGACCCAGACGGATCCGGATCTGCATCTGGAGGCAGTGTGAGCCCGGTGTTACCTGATAGTTTCGACGGTTCTAGGAAATGAATGTAAGTAATTTAATGTCCCCATGAAATATGAAAACATGTGTATGTGTGTTGGAAAAAATCACTTCACAAGCCATTAGGCTCGGGAAGCATCTGTGGTTACCATGGAAATAATGGCAAATCCGCCATGTTTGTTGACAGTTTAGCAGAACTTCCATAGGAATACATTAAACAAAACGATTAAAAAAACCCAATAAACTGCTGGGTCAGTACTGGTAAATTTATCTATCACTATATAGTGTCAAAATGTGATTTAATAAACGCTATTTTCGGTATTTAGCTATTTAAAATCTCCATTGGTTTAACATTAGACCAACTGAACATTCTACAGCTGTATACAATCCTGAGCCTAATAGAAATATCTTTTTATTCTAATTTATCCATTTATTTAAATTCAGAAACATATTAACAAGTATTTTGTAATGTCAGCCAGTTGAGTGATTCCATTATCACTTAGCAACCCCATCGGAATCTTGTTCCAAGCTGTTACTATGGCAACAGTCATGGTTGGTCAGACAGACTGTGATGTCACAAAGCTCACATGAACATTCTTCTGTCAACAGATTCCACTTCTCACATCTCACTTGGCATCTGACACACACATGGCAGACACAGCACTTGTATAAGCATTAGGTTACTAGAAGATAACCTCAAATCTATAGCAAAATGACGTCAAATATGGTTAAAGAAATAACTATTAACATAGATGACATTATTTCTGGTGATTTTGGAGCGTACCAGATAAAAGAGCTGAAAGGAGAAGGGTCATTTGGGAAAGTAGCCCGTTGCGTAGACATCTCAACAAACCAAAACGTGGCGGTGAAAATAGCTCGAGCTCATTTGACCCAAGCAACAAAACACGAGGCACATGTTCTTCGGATGCTGAGCCAACTGAGCGATGACAAAAACATAGTTAAGTTCATCAGTTCTTTCGAGTACAAGGGCCATTATTGTTTGGTCATGGAGAACTTGGATCAAAGCCTGTACAATTTCATGGAGAAGAGGAGCTTCCAACCCCTTAACCTTCCAGAAATTCGCTACATTACTGGCCAGTTGCTTGTGGCATTCAAAGAACTGTCCAAACTACAACTGGTCCACGTAGATCTCAAACCGGACAATGTCATGCTGGTTAACCACAAACTTTACCCATTCAAAGTTAAGTTGATTGATTTTGGCATTTCGACATGTGTGGCAGCCATGGCTCCCGGTTCGGTTTTGCAGGCAGTTGGATACCGGGCCCCAGAAATAAGTCTATTTGCAAATAGTAACGGGGCAGTTGATATGTGGGCTCTAGGTTGTGTGATGGCATTTTTATATCTTGGCCAGAATCTCTTTCCGTGCAATTGCGAATATCAAATGATGACAGTTATAACACGGATGCTAGGCATGCCTGAAGTTCATCAACTCCGACAAGGTTTAAGAACGCGCTGCTTCTTTAAGAATGTAAATGGCCATTATCAGCTAAACTTGCCAAAAGAATACACTATGTTAACAGGAAAAATCGTCCAACCCTGCAGAAACTGGTCCACAGCCTTCACCAGTTTGGAGAATATGGCTATTTATCATCGACAACCAGTTACTGAAGCTGAAAAAGAGGAGTCTAGGCAGTTTATAAATTTTATGAAAGAAATGTTGCAGGTAAATCCAGCAAAAAGGATAACCCCAGAGAAGGCGCTGCAACATCCTTTCATCACGCAAAAGAAAGTTCCAAAACGTCAATCATAAGGTACATCAATAGCATCAACTGGTCTAGCGAAGAGTCATCTGATTTGTCAGGCTCTGAAAATGAAGTTAAAAAAATTAGCAAGAAAATTAGCATAAGAAGAAACACCAGAAAGATAGCACCCATTGTAAGTCCTAAGTTTATAACAAAAGCGGAACACTTTGACTCAGACTCTGAAGATAAGAGAACACTAGTTCAAGTTCACCTGCCAGTTGGCCGGGTTGAAAGACATGTCAGCAAAGAGAGGAAAATGAAACGGACGTTTGTTAAAAAAAATAGGAAAAAAACAGGCAAAAAGGTACAGCCATCTGTCGTTGGCCCCTAGTTTTAAGTAGCCTCTCTTCATGGAGTTCTGACTCTGAAGATGAGGGAATGTCGGTTCAAGTTCGCCCGCAAGTGCCAGTTGACTGGGTTGAAAGAAGTGTCAGCAAAGAGAGGAAAACTAAACAGACCATTGTTACAAAAAAACAGGCAAAAAGCTACGGCCTTCTGTTGTTGGTCGCATGGTTTTAAGTAGTGTCTCTTCATGGAGCTCTGAAGATGAATGGGAGGAATTCGAAAAAAACCTTCAACATAATGGTCCAGGCAGAAAAACGACAGATGCACAGGTAAGTTCAGGCTGGTTTTGGAATAACCTCTGTCCAAGAAGGAAAAAACTGTCCATGAAAGCACCAAAACACCATGTGGCCAAACAACAGAAAAGCCAAAGAAAAAGTCTCTACTTGGAAGGATTGGCCAATTCTTTCGAAATTTATTAAAAAAATAAATTTCGAAAGAATAGATAAAATAGAAAAAACAACAAAATAATATCATTAATTGACATGCAACTTTTACAGACCTGGCAAAAATAGAGAGAAGTAGTTGTGTTATGGAATTACTTCATTTTTAGCATTAGCATTGAGATACAGTGTTTTCCTAGTTTGTAAAGTTTCTACATCTCACCATTCACTCTCTAATCTTAAAGTTATTTATTTTATTCTGAGATAGTGAATGGAACTGAACATGAACTGACCATGTTTAAATTATGTTAGCTTTTAAAGAATATAAACAAGCCAACTAACGTTCCATGCACAGATCAAATTGAGCAGTCAAGTTAATTCAAGACAACCAGAGTTAGAGCCTATGGGATGTAAATGTAGATAGAGAACTATTTGCATGTATATCCCTGCAATAGGTTTTATGCACTAACGTCTTCCGGTCTCAGACTGACATAGGTCGCAACCTCCGGTGACGTAGTTGCCATAGTGACACAGTTGTTTACTCCAAATGCAATAGACATCAGACAAGGGATTTTTGAGTCCTCCTGTGATGCGTTGTAGTAGCAGCGACAGTTAAACAGGAGGAAAAGTGCTGCTTCTGAGGCAGGTATTAACAAGGAAAAGTTGTGAAGGTGAGCAAACAACGTTTGCGTAGCTAGCAACTTTTCCTTATGAAAACCTGGTTCAGAAACTGCACTTTTCCAATCAATTGTGTCATTATTGCAACTACGCCACCAGATGTAGCGACCTATGTCTATCTGAGACTGGAAGACGTTAACACATAACCCTATTGTGATGGTTGAAATTATTTTTTAATCTAACATGAGATCAATTACATTCAACTTTTGTTTTTGTTTTTTTTTCTAAATTTGCCTTGAAAATAGTCTTGACAACTTTACTATTAGTTGGGTTTTTCCACGGAATATATTACATCTAGAATGATGAGCTTGGGCGAAAATTCACGTCTTGCCACTATGTCCCTATCTCCTTCAGCTTCTTCTCATAGCTAATCAGGATCAAAAGTTTTCATTTAAAGTCCTCACAGTTGCAATCTTGCTCCATCTCCTGCCCATCACCATCTCCTTAAGGCTAGCAGACACTGTGCGATGTGTTCAATCGTGGATAAGCAACACTTACTCAGACTGTACGAGTGAATCGGATGGGTCAAAAGTTAGCAGCTCATGATTCATGTCCTCACACTACACGGCTGGATGGTCTTTGGCGATCTGAGTGCTCACACTGTACGTCGACCATAGAAGTATCATTAGAACTGAAGAGGAGTCCAAGATGGCGGCCCATTGTTTTCAATGGCTTCTGCTCGGTGGCGCACTGATGCAGAAAAAGAGAGAGGAGGTGGAGTCCAATCCAGCTCTAATAATACATCCATGTCGGCGACCCATGGCGCATCAGGCTCTTGTATTCTGAAGCACAACATAAAAGGTGGAGAAGAATCCAGAAGTGAACACTGTTTGCACATGGGCAGTGTGAGAGATGGCGCCAAATCGGCTCATGGCACTGGTTCTACAGTGCGATGTACCCACGAGGAGTGACCAGGATTTTAAACATGACACATGACTGAGCTGAAACCTCGGGCCGATCTCCACAATTGTCGCACGGGTGAAAAATCATCGCAAAATGGGTCAAAAATCACACGGTGTCTACCTGCTTTTAGACCTGCTTAGACCAACACCAACATCACAAAGTTCCAGGCCTCTTTCAGGAAAAGACCTCTTCCACATTTTGATTCTTCCCAGCTCACTCATCACTGCCACGTCTTCTGTTGAGGTCTGATCCCCAAAAATTATTATTGCAATAAAGTTTCTCTAATTGGCAATAGTTGTGAAATGTATGTTGATCAGCACTAACACTTGACATGAAAACATCTGTATGTTTAAACATCTTAGTCCATATATTTTGTTATTATTTTTATATACTTTTTTTTTTCAAGGCCACCTGGAATACACACTCCATTAATACTTCTACGTCAGCTGGTGGTCTCTCGTTTTGATATTGATAGGTATGTATTAAACAAAAGACATTTGTTAGTGAATTTAAGACATGCACTGTGCTATAGAGGGATTATTTGTTTATCCAATTTGACCACACAAGCCGTGGCAACAAGTAGAGTCAGGGCCGTTGTCAGCTAACTACAATGAAAACAAAAGTTTTGCCTTATTCTACATTTGTAAATGAAATTCGACCCTACAAGCCATAATCATTATATTCACCTCCTTACATACAAGAGAAACCATTCAGCACAGTATGCTCTCATGGCACAAGGCACTGCTGAACTGTCAAGCATCAAACGCTTGTGTCCCCAATCAGACACTGCTCTCCTGTGATGTAGTGACATACTGTTCTGCTCTCACATCAAAAGTAAGGAAGAACTTTTAACTGAAGTCTTTCAATAACTTTTTTTTAACTAAAGGTCGCTTGTTTTTCAGTTTTTTTCAAAGGCTTGGTCGTTTGTTGCTCTGAAAATCTGTCGACACGGCAAAACAAACAATATGGGAGATGATCTGGACTGACAACGTGCTGTGTTTAAACCATTGCGGTACTCCGTAGTAATGCAGTAAGCCTCTAACTCTCTCCCTCCACCTTCTCTTTCTCAACGTGACCTGCCTACGTGCAAAACAAAGCCTTTTGCAAAAAAAAAAAAAAAAAAAGCGGGAACACAAAGAAGAGCATTCTGGCGTTAAAATGTCTGTCCACGACGCAGTTGCGTTTAGGTCTTGATCTGGTCAAAATTTGCTTCACTGAGCAAAATTGGACACTTAAATATTGTCCGGTCTGAACGCAGCATTAGTTTGGGTGAATTCTGTGCAAGCTGAAACACAATTTGAACTGAGGAGTGGAAGTGAGCGAAGTGGAAAAAACCTGTGCCACTGATACAAGCCACAGACATTAGGATGAAAAAAAAAAAATCATTTAACAACAACAATGTGTACTTTTCAGTTCATATACAGATGCTACATTAGAGTTTGAACAAAATAAATTGTGATGTATCCCTTGGTGGAGTTAGCTAAGACAACACTTTCCTCTGTGGTGACATAGGCATGTGTTTACTGGGTGTAAGACGCTGATTAAAACGCCTTATGAAAATGTCACTGAATGAAATATCACTCCTAGGTTTAATTATAAGTTTGTTTTGGGGCAGCATCAAATTGAGGAGTGTTTACTTTAAAAGGTCACTGAGGA
The DNA here is from genome assembly GCA_038363315.1 of Mugilogobius chulae. Lineage (NCBI taxonomy): Eukaryota > Metazoa > Chordata > Actinopteri > Gobiiformes > Gobiidae > Mugilogobius > Mugilogobius chulae. The sequence continues at coordinate 12,541,737 of CM076406.1, read as the reverse complement.
GACTTGCAATTTGGAGACTGCATATACTGTACAGCGAGGTGACATGGCTTCATTATACTCGTAGAACTTATGATGTTCTTAAATTATCTTTGCTGGCAAACCATCTGGAATTTGTACATTATTTTTAACAAACTCTATTGAATCATTCCTCACTGTTATATTAACTTAACTAATAGGTAGCCAAGTTAAGGTTAAAGAGAAATATAACATCTGAATTTGACCCATACTTTAGAGTTACAATAGACCTGTCAGGATGAATGCAAATGGAATCTAACTCCTTGGATATGCAAATTATACTCATTATTCACATTTTTGAGCATTATAGTCAGCCACTGCCATCTCTAACAATGAGGATACTTTTTTTTTCACAATTGGGAAATTTTAGTGTTTCAACGAACAGTTTAAGAACAATAGGAAAACAATAAATATAAACAAAATAGCTTTGAAATAGATTTAAATCTACTATAAAAAACAAAATAACTAAACAATTACTAAACAAAAGCTCTTGTGTCTAGCTGAGGACAGGGCAGTACATCCTGGGGCTCAGATTACATTCAGTTGAGCTCTGGTGCAGTCTTTCCGTTTCGTACTAGAGGCTTTCATACAGCACACTGTGGAGTTTAGTGTGTCAGGCAAAGCAATCGGGACAGCAGAGTAATTAAACAAATTAAATAAAGTGCTATGGCCATGGATGTAGTTTCACCATCTCTAAAATCAGAGATTGTAATATTTGTGAAACTCTACCTCTTGTCACTTGGTTGAACTGATTGATCCTGTTTTTTTCAATGACAACAGCTGATTAGTCAGCGACTAATGATTATGACGATCAGGCAGTTTCACATTTAAATGATGTGTTTACTTGCACTTCTTTATGCAAATGCATATACAGTATGTTTATGTTCTTTTGAGTGCACTTTAGGTCAAGTATTTAGTTTGATGATAGATACAGTTTTGAATGTTCAGCACCACACTTGCCCCTTTAAATGGATAAACTGATGCACCGCTGGCCAGGAATTTTCTTTGTTAAAGACACTAAAGATAGTTCAAATCAATTTACCCCAGCACAGATATAGTCTGTTGTGTCCTTGTTCTTGAAAAAAAAAAATTGCCTGTTATTTTTGTTAACATTGTGGCCAAGCAAAAATTGGGTATAGCACATTTAACTAGAGCCCTAAATGTTTGTGTCCTGTAGCCTCAATAATATAACAGGTCCACCTGACAGGTGACCAATGCATGATTGTGTTTTGGAGGAAAGAGAACTGTAAATGTAGCATTGAGGTGCAGGGAATGACTAGTTATCGAATCTCAACAACAACAAAGTTCTTTTCACAGTTGGCATAACAGCCGTGCTATATAATAATAATAATAATAATAATAACTTTATTTGTATAGCACTTTTCAAAAACAAGTTACAAAGCGCTTCACAACATCAATAAAACATTGCACATAAAACAATTAAAACAAACAATAATAGAATACATTAAAATAATTAAGAAAATGCCATTTTATAAAAGTGAGTTTTCAAATTAGATTTAAAAGCAGCCACAGTGTTGGCTGATTTGACCACGTCTGGTAGAGCAGTTCGCAGAGTCTTTGCCAGTGGGGTGCCCGAACAGGAAAAAGCCCTGTTCTCCGTTTGAATACCAAAGAAGAGCGGACAACATATCAAAATAAAGTAGGAGCAAGAGCAGAGCAATCATCATGAGCTTGAGCCCCATGCTCTGAGCTGGACTGTAATGAATACAAACATCTGATGCCTTTTGTGAGTGGACATGTCCATACTCTCGGGCTCCTCAGTGGAACACAGCTCTGAATACAAGTCCTGTGAAAAGCAGATGGAAAACAGCCTCTTTAACTTAGGAGTCGTATAAATGAAAGCCTTGGATGTGACTGTATAAACCAGCTCTGCTTCAGGTCTGTCAGTCAATAGCGCATTTCACGGAAGCAATTCAACACATTGTACAGGTTTAGTTGTTCTTGAAAAGAGAGTTAGCTCGCTGTCCTTGGTATTAAATGCACTGGAGCATTTTCTTCATGAATGGCAAAGCAACAGCTCATAATGGGTAAAAGTTTCAAGGCTCATCACATTATACAAGACACAACATGGTTTTGTTCAATCATAGCATCACCTGTGGATAGTATTTACTGTAATTTAGACTTTGAAACCTAATGTAAAAAAAATGCTTCAATATGAAAAAAGTTCCAATTATTTTAGCTCTATAACAATCACAACATTGATTACAGTGCAAGTCTTAAATCTGAACTATGATGTCTTGACTGCAGAACAGAGCTAAGCTAAGCTAAGCTAAGCGCATTCACTCTAAAAAGGGCCTTGTTGACTTTTAAAAATATGAAAGTCATGGTAGCCAGGATCGTTTCATCAGCAGATCTATATTGAACAACAGGACAGGCAGGACACATCACCACACTGCCCTCGCAGCCAACATCTCGGACACTTGACTTGTGTGTCTCCTTGTATAATGTACTTTTACACTCGTCCCGTTGGTCTAAGCCAGGGGTGTCCAACCTTTTTCAGCTTGCGAGCTAATTTTAGACAAAGCACAACTCTAAGATCTACCTATGGATTTACATTATTTTTTTCAAATAGCTATGTGTAAAAATGTGTTTTTTAAGTCTAGTCTATATTTTTTAATTTTAATTGACTTTATTTAACCAGGGAAATCCCACTGAGATTCAGAATCTCTTTTGCAGGGGAGCCCTGGGGGAAGGGTCAGGGGAGGCATTAATGGACATGTTTTAGTTGTAGTACCCGGAGGAAACCTACGCAGACATGGGGAGAACATGCAAACTCCACATAGAAAGCCCCGGGCGGCCCGGGAGTCGAACCCAGGACCTTCTTGCTATGAGGCCAGAGCGCTAACCGCTTCGCCACCGTGTCGCCCACATATATAAACACACTTAGCATTTAGACTTTCTTTAATAGCCCAATACTATTTTATTAAAATGTAAGTTTACCTGCTATGTAACAGTATTTTGAAAACAAATTATTGTAGCTAAAGAAAAAAGCCATTAAAAGTTCACGCTATCATCACCTCACTTGCGCTTCAAACTGCTGTTTGAGTGAATAGTGATTACCATGGTAACACTGAGGGGTGGGGCTTAAGAAAGTCATCTTTCCTTCGACTTACATTAACAACAAACAAACTGCTGTAGGTTGGACAACACAGAGTGACAAGGTAGGATTCTGTGGCACTACCTATCATCTCTTGTTCCTGTCTTTTTCTCGTGCTCTTCTCCCCTCTGCTTTATCTTATCCCTCTTTTGAGCATGTGTGTTGAGCCACGTTGTGTTGTGAGGCCACTATGCACTCCAGTTCATAAAGAGGAGAATTCTTGCTGTTGCATATAAAACTAGCGCTTGTAGATTGTACTTGTAATCTGCACTTTTGTAGTTCGCACATACTGTGCTTGTAGACTGAGTATTTAGTTTGCACTAGTAGCTCGCGATTAAAGTTCGTTGGATTAAGGCTGTTTAGCATTGTTTTGTTGTCTAATCTACTGACTGGTTGTTCAGCCCGATTTAACTAGAAAGCATATACCACGACATAACAGGACAGGTCAATAGCATATATGATTAGCACAATTTCATGCCTTTTTTGCGTAAATATGCCACATGTTGCAGCTCCAGTTCATTTCTATGGTAAAGATGTGTTATTATTCATGTATATTTTACAAAATCCTTATCTTATTCTTGACCTCCCCCAAGTCCCAGCCCTAAACTTACCCATTTTAGTAACTTGAAGTATAAACTTGCCTGTTAAACCTAATATACAGAATCGAACGCTATTTATGTGTCTTGGTATGTATACACTTTACTGTGAGACTGTTGGTTAGTCAGCTACTATATATCTTGTAATTAAACACGATGCACAGAACATATGATTATCAGCATTGATTATACATAATCTTACATTCAGAATTACAACAAAATTTTAACTTTAATTGCATATGATTTCAGTTTTGTCACATAATGCTATGTCAAAGATAACAGTAAACAAATGATATGTTCTGATATAAACGAAGTGTGTCAGAGGAAGAGCAGCTGATGTTTGAAAAACCATTTTACAGAACAAAATATAATACTTTCAGGATACAATGTATTGAATATTAGCTGAATAAAAAAACAGAAGTCTGCAGTCTCATTTAGAGTTTGTGTAGAGTGTCCTCAGATGCAAAATCACTAAATAGACACAACAAAAGAAAAAAAAAAAACTGACACGATTAGCATTGCATCTCACATGGGCAATATGATAAATGCAACACTGTTTATTTTGGCAATAAAAGTTAAAGTCCAGGAACAAGAAATGCTAATGAAGGAGTGCCTGATTTATCACAACTACATAAGCAACAAATTATATAATAGTGCACAGAAGAAAACAGTTTGTGCAGAAATAGGACATTTATTTGTATTAATCAATGCTATGTCATTAAAAACTGTAATAAATATACTGTACATTCATCTTTTTTCCACACTTTTCTTTTTCACTGACCCACGTTAAGTCTGCTTCACACATCTGTCCCACATCCTTTGAAGTACTAAAAACCAGACACTAAGGATGTATGGGCATAAGGATCCATGTATTCCCTTTACCTGTCTCCCAATCTCAATCACAGTAAAACCCAAAGTAAAAATAGCATCTATCTATTTGCTATGTGTAATTGTAAAACGTTAACAAGAGTCAATTTGAGCTGGCTGAACTCTCATTTCTTAAATAGTACGCACAGTTTTTTTTTTTTTTTTTTTTTTTTGTATACTCACAAATTAGCACCTGGATTTGTAAATGAGACCCTTAGAGTCAGTAAGTAAGAAAAATTACTAAAATGAGACAAAAATCTCTTCAAAATTGATGCAGAATAAGCCTTCAGTTGTTACTACTGGTGATAGATTAACAGATAAACATCATTGTTCAAGTCACAATATAAGTACATGAATAAAATAATTAGAATTGTGCCCATTTTTGAAGCAAAAATAAATGTTTATGTGAATGTTAGGGTACAGGCAATATATTATTTCCAGTACTTGTATTGGTTTACATGTACTAAGTTCCATTCTTTCAGTAATACTGACTACCATAAAATGTAGCAGGAAACTGAAAAAATGTGATAAAAAAGGTTGTGGGATTAAATAACTACTGTAATTTCTGCCCTATTGAGCACATCTGAATATAAGCCGCACCCACTAGATTTAAGTAGGAATGCTCAATATCAGCCTCTGTAGAAAAGTGGTTATTGTTGCTGTACCTTTTCCACATTATGGCATAAAATGTATTTAGACCCATTCTGAATATCTTAAAGAATGGTTTCAACGCTCTAATTCTAGTGAATTGTGAAGTTTATTTTTTGCACCTCCAGAAAGTTACACAGTGCATCTTTAACCAAAAGAACAATAAATGTGTGAAAATGTTTTGCCACAATAAAAGGTAACTTCCTTAAAAACTTAAGCAAACAGGAATAATTCATTTTAAACTTCCTACATCACTTCACATGTTTTGTTCACTTACTTAATGCATTCTGAGACTCTGAATTGTTTATCATGATGTGTTTGAAGCTTTTTTCACAGCTGTTGAATAGGATGTGCCGGCATGCTAACAACAGTTAGTCACAATGCAATATCAACAACAGACTAGTTGAGTTATTTATAGTAAAGAAACAAGTATTGGTCACTTTAAGCTTAAGGAATTGTAAGGTGTTGAACAAGGAAAAGAACAACATAAAATATTTCATTAAAGATAGTCATTAAAAGCAGGTCTGGGGCACCAACACCTTCGATTCCGATGCAACACATACTCCCAACGGTCTTGATGTTTGATACTGTAGCATCAGATATTTTGCTCTTATCACCTGCAGTGTTGCCACGTTTGATGCAAAACTTCAACATATTGCTCACAACTTGTCACACAGACTGATGGATGCCGGGAAGGCAGAATATTCCCAAGCTAGAGCCTTTGCAGCACAAGAAAGAATCAAAATCATACAGTAAATACTCAGATAACTCAACAGTTTGAAAGGTCAGCCTGTCTGGGTTGTCTTTTGTCATTGCAGAGGGAATTGGGACAAGAAAACGCAAGAATTCTCAGCAAAGAAAGAGCAGTTCCTTTGAGAACAGTGCAGCAGTATTGAATCTTCCAAGATGGGGTTATTTTTATTTTTTTTTTTAAGTTTATATAAGTGTTGTTTTGATACCTTTTTTTTTGGTTTGTTTTACCAATATATACCAGTCTGATACCAAAAATATAATATAGTATAATGTACAGTTTCTTCTTAATAAAGATGTTTGTTACTTTTAGACTATGTATTTGGGTTTTGAAAACTATTTTATGTTGGACTGGAAAGCGTTTGAGCGTTCATTTACATTTTAGGTCAATGTAAATGTGCGTTATGAAGCATTCAATGAGTTTGTTGTCTTATAGACTCTCCAACCTGCATAGGACGCTTTGGTCGCACCATCGACGCCGGTTTATAAGAGATTTTGACCCAGATTTGCCAATGAGGTGATTAAAACTTCATTAGCAAATGATTTGGCTTGAAATAAGAACACATTTATTGAAACAAGCAAGAAAACACATTGAAACATGTCATATAGGTACATCTGGTAAAACCACTAATCAAACAAAATACCAAAAAAAAAGATTAAACTTCAAGTTTCAAGACATTTTAACAAATATCAAAATACATTTTTGCAAAGCACACAGTGGGTTTGTAATGTTGTTTAGTGTGAGATCGGTTTTACAGTAAATTCATTATAAATCACCTGACTTTTATCATTTATCATAAGCCTTTTAGTTTGAATGTTTTTGGCAATTTTCACTTGAAATTTTGTTTTTAAAACACTGACACACAGCAACACTGCAAGTTTGACCTCGTTTTAAAAGAAATAACATATGTCTCATAAAGTAACTAACCTGTTATTCAAATGCAGGGAATAGAAAAGATTTTTCAAAAAGTATCTGTACTAAGAAGTAAAAGCAAAAAGTCGCCAGTTTTTGTAATACTCAAGTGAAGTACAGATACCCAAGGAAACTATTTAAGTATCGCCATCTCTGCATTCTTGTCACAACAACGCGCTAGTATAGGGAGTTAAACATTTTGGCTAATCTGACCGCTCTTACGCTATCTGGTCTGAAACCATGTCAAATGTAAATCTCATTATAAATAACTGTGTTGAGTTTGTTTGTTTTAAATATTTCATTTCCACCTCAGTGTGTCATAAAAAAAAAAAAAATCTACAGCGATAGTAATAATAAAGATGCTCATCCTAATTAAATGCAAAATGAACAAAAAGTCAGAGTTAGCATGTTAACGCCACGAGCTAGCGCTGCAGTTTGATCATTTTTACAGTTAGTTTAACCACAGTTCTTCTGCTCTAATGCTAAATGAAACATCCCAAAGGAAACACTTAAGTTTTTTTCTGTCTGTAAGAGTATTTTTATAGTTTGACGAGCCTCCACAGAACCCTTTCTAACTGCTCTGCGCGTTAGCCGTAGCGTAGCAAAGAGCTGCATCTACAGCTTCTCAATCAAGATAATACAGGGTTGTATCAGAATGGTGATTTGGGATACCTGAAAATTTTATTGTATTGACCTTTCGCCGAGCCCCGCCCCCCTTAGTTACTGTTGCTACATCCGTCAAATATGACAGCGTGCCATAGACTTCAATGACAAAAAAAGAACTCCTGTTCACGTTAGTGACTTTTTTAAAGCAATTTTTCCGCGATATCCTCTAGATCGAGGCAAAAGGGGTTCACTGTGCAGCGGAGGGATTTATTCAAAACATTAAAATACACAACGGAGGGACATAACTACTATGGAGGCTAATGCTACTGGTCTCAAGCTAAATCAGAGAAACCCATGATTTTTAACGTTGCCTCAAACGCAACAAGCACAGCCTTGTCCTGCTCTTGCACTGCCGGGTAAGTTCGCTTTCTTATGTAAAGGTCTATTTTTCCCTATTGCAAGAATATTGTTTATTTACGAGGCTATGTTAGCGAGCTAAACCTAGTGTTGGCTAAAGCTAAGAGGCTAGCTAAACGTAGCAGCATAGAGTGTAACTTCTGCAGTCATGGTAGAACTTGGGCCTAGTTTGTGTTTTTGCCTCTAGATCTAACAACACAGTCAGTCCATAGCTATAGTTAAACATTAGTTTAGCAACTCCTCCGGTCAATATTTCAGGGTATCTGCGGTCCGGTTTACAAAACCCATAGGCACATCGCTTCACCATCCTGCTTGGAGCTCAAGATCTGACGGACCTTATTTACATAGCAACGGTTGCTACGATGTTTGATTGGACAAGAGCCGTTTTGGGGCGGGGCTCGGCGAAAGGTCAATTGGAACAACTCTAGTTAATGTGGAAAAATATTGGACAAATAACAAGATTTCAGTTTCATCTCTCTCTAAACCCTAGCCTCTCAACTCACACATTTTCTATTTCTATATCTTCTCTCCAGCCATCTTTGAGTCATAGCATACTTTCAACTTTTTAACACTTTTCGAAGTTAAAATTCATTGCCTGACTGAAGATGACAGCTCCACCGACACATAATCACACACATTAGTCAGACCGTTCGGGGGCAGAATGTTCGTCTTGCAAATGGAAAATTTGTAATACTCCAACTAGCGCATACTGACAATGTTACTTTGAGCAAGACACTGTACTTGTCTTGTCTAATAGTGCAGTAACAGTTTGTCTTGTCAATTTGCAATGCTATGTCAAACTATCTAATCCACAGATTTACAGTATACGGGTTGAAACTGCTTTTTTTTTTTCTTTGTTTTTTACACAAGGACTTACATACACAGGAAACAAAAGGAACCATCTTGTATTTGATAAGATTTTAACGACATGCACTGAACGCTTTGTTGTTATCTGCTTCCAAGGCTGAAATTCTTCAGTCAGAAGAGGACAGAATGATTCAAAAATAGATATCAATGAAGCATTTTTAAAAATAATTTCCAATTTACTCTTTTTTTAAACAGCACAAAACAATTTCAAAGTGCCGCGCAGAAAATCACTTAAAACAAACAATCACATGCTCTACTAGTGCATATTAACCCTTGTGTGGTGTTCGTATTTTTGTTACTTAGCCAGTGTTCATGGGTCTGGTGGACCCGCCAGTGTTTTGGGTTTTTAAAACAACACAATCAAACAATTTTATGTGAAAATACTCAACAGATGTTTAGTTAATCACAGTTACAAGCCAAATGAACAACAATCATGGTTAATATTTGCCCTTTACCTTTTATAGAAAACATTTATGGATTAATGTGCAACTCGTTTTTTATAAAATGTAATATAAATATGAAAATCAGTTATAATCAAGTGAAGTGAGTAGAAAAAAATACATTTACAGATGAAGCAAGATGTTTCACAACTACTGATTTTAGCCCTGACCAGAGCCTTTCTCATTTCCCCATGAAAGAGGCGTCTTGAGCTTCAGAATCTTTCAGAAATATGATCTTCAAATTCTGAAACCTCCTCCTTCTCTTCCCAAGGCCCTCTCAGCAGATAATCTTTTGACCATCTTGATCACTTGTGATAAGCTACCACACCAGGAAAGTCTCTTTTTTTTTTTTATAGAATGAATATTTGTTTATCAACACAGGTGATGCGCTCACACCAAACCTGCCAGCCTATTCTCACAGATAAGCGTGTCAATACCACACAATTGTAAACAATGTGTCATATGAACACAACTTCTATTTTCTTTAGCCTATTGTTTCTGTCCTACTTCATTTCTATGGTGAATGTAAAGACATGTTATTATTCATGAATACTAACACAATCCTAATCCTAAACTTGACCAACTCCAAGTCTCAGACCTCAGCTTGCACATTGTTGTAACTTTAGACCTAAACTTAGCCGTTAACCCCCAAAAAACCTCCTGTTTGTCTTCAACCACATCGCGTGTTCATACCGGAAAAAAACATGCGTGTAATTGGACGCCAAAAAAGGCAAGTGTCACACAATGTTATGACACGCAATTTGTCATGATATTTACACACAAGCCATGAGAATCCATTGGACCTGCACGGCTTGTGTCATTGACACAACTTTTGTTGTGAACAAAAGTTATGCTGCTAAATCAACGATTGTGAATGAAATTTGACCCTATGACCTTTACACGTTACATTCAGGAGAAAAAATGGCAAGAAAAACACTCTCAAGCTTCAAGTGTCAGACGTCTGTCAGACCAGTTCAGACCTGATCCAAACAGCTGCTCTCGTCCTGTTTAGTTGTTTTTATCAAAGAAGTTTCCCAGCCAACCTGATGGACAGCGTCTCTTTCTGCATGGAGCATGCACAGTAGAGCAGAAAGTGACGTCGTATAGAAGTGACTTCTATAGTGTCACGCTCCTAATTTGCAGGTGGAATAGAGTATGAGGAAAAAAAAAATGTTAGGTTCCCAAAAGACAGAGGGTAAAATGCACGGGAAAGTAAGAGCAGATGTGTTGGTTGCAACAATGTTGCAGCTCTGTGTGGGAACAGGAGAGGCAGAAAACACTCTCAGTAGCCCCAGAAAAGAAGGACAACAGAGTTAAGGTACGCACGACCTATACCTTCCACACTTTATTATACCTGGGTCCAGTGGACCCGAACACCCTGTATGTAATATAAATGCGTAGGGGGGGTGTACAGGATGCGGTCATTGAAAATGAGTTTTGATTTATGTTCTTCACAGAAAATAAGCCAAAGCCAATGAATTTCAGGTTGAAAAAATATTTAATTGTTTGATTTTTTTATTGCTAAAAACTGAAAACGGGTCCCACAGACCCGAACACCATACAAGGGTTAAAAAAATAAAATAAGCACCATGAAATAATAAAACTCTCAAAGAGTAAATAATAAGCAAAATAAATAAAGCAGTGATTCCCAAAGCCATTTGGTAGGCTTCAAAGACTCTGCAGGGAGCCCTCCAAAGGTAGTCCATATAATCATTCATTCATTTTCTATGTTCAACATACGCTTGTTCTTCTCCAAAAAGGTTCATTTGGTCTTCTTTTCTAGACTACGTCTTAAATTCCTATGTCGGACCAGTGGTTGTTTATTTGTGATAATCTTACATGTTTCGACTGCTTGTCTGCAGTCATCTTTAGAAGCGTCACTTGATGTGACAAATAAACAACCACTGGTCTGACATAGGAATTTGAAACGTATACGCTTGTTCCTGCTATGGGTCACTGTTAGGGGTCATGAGAGACCGGAATCTGTCCCAGTGATTTTCTGGTGAGGCCAGTTGATAATAACTGGCCTGTGTGGTTTTGAGGTAGGAGTAAGCCTGTACCCGAAGAGAAACCATAGTATCACAGGCAGAACATGCAAACCCCAGAGAGATAGTGAGATGTTAAATTGGCTTGATCCGAGAGTCACTTCCTTATTGAGAGGCCAGAGCTCTGGCCACTCCACCGTGCACTCGTCGTCCATACAGCGAGCATGAGAAAAAATTGCATTTGAAATATACTACATCATACCTGTATATGAGATTACAATACTACTTTAAATGTATGTTTTGGACATTATCATTTTGTAGATTTTACATCATAAGCTGAGACTAAAAACATTCTACTACTTGCTCAAGGCCATAGTTTTTAGGAACATTCTAAAAACTTTAGATTATGAAAAAAAGAACAAAATCTAAAGATACTGTATAATGATAGCATATGCATAAGACACAGAGAACCACACAATCCGCACAGCAAAATGAGGTGTTGAGACAGGATTTAAACACTCGAGTATAGGATCTGTTTTTCTCAAAATTGTAGGACCAAAACATTGGTTGTTTGTACATTTAAAATAGTTTATTACACGATGAAAAACATGTAATGCAGTTTTGCTTACATATGACAAGAAAAACAAAAGACATACCAAAGACATGCTTGACACTCAGGAACTCTGAATGACTCATGACAGACTAATTTAAACATATTTTTTACAAGAATCTCAACAAAAGACCAGACAACAGCAGAACTTTTGCTAATTAATAGAAGCTTGCTATCACTGCAATGCAAAATATGGTCCTTGTTGTCTACTTTTGTTCCCTTAAAACCAGACAGCTTAAATGTTCCAAAATAAACCAGGGGAGGTTGGCTTGCTCACTGCCACATGCTTCTCATTGACAATCACGTCAGCTTTGATTTGAGCAGCACTGATGCATACATCAAAGCATTTACCGCTACAGTCAAAAGACACTTCAAATGTCTGTGCTGGAATAAATACTCTTGAATTCTGTGTGGCTATTTTTAGTCAAACGGATGAGCTCCCTCAGGGTAAATCCTGCTCGCCAAATCGCTCTGCTTTATTCACTTGCAAAACAGATAACTCCATTTGCGTTTTAAAAATATACACTTTTTTTAACAGTAGTTGAAGGAATTTTCTCAATAATGTAATCATATATGAATAGCAAAGAAATAAAGCAATACAAAATGTTAGAAAAATAAAAAGTTGTAGGCCTTAAACCATTTTCCTGGCAGTTGATTTATCAATTGTCTCCCATGTACCTAGTTTTAAAGACAAGGGATAGGATGGCTTTATTTACCTCCCTCTCACTCTGACTTTGTTTGGAAGTCTGACTGTAAAGGACAAGAACAGACTGAGTCAGATTAAGTGGCTGAGCAGGCTAATTGAACATCCACAGAACTTGGAGTATGTGTACATCAGACAGATCCTGCCAATAGCTCAGAGCAATGGCAGCTCCCTGTGTAAGAGCAGTTCCATCTTTCCTCTTCAGGCTGAAGGCTCCAGGTTCTAACTCAGTTTTATTCCCTTCTTGATTGCAACTTGCATTTAAAATGAAATAATGATAATTTGCACATGCTATTACTGAAAATGAGTATTGCATTTTAAAAAAAGGCCGACATATTTGGACATTATTTGATGTGTATTATGCATATAGTGCATTAGTGTGACTGTATTTGTTATTATGTTTTTGGCAGTATAGTCGGAGAGTGACTAAGATTTAAAGTTGAAGGAGCTGGTCTCCTTAAATTCATCTAAGCACATGCTGAACAACAGGGATTCAGAGTCAACTGTGTGTCATTGTTTTACTTCAATCTTTTGAAGCAAACTGGTTGATCTATGTTTTAAATTTTATGTGTGATTTCATGCAATGACTGATAAACTGTAACTTGTCTTGAAACATAGATTTTTAATCTCAATTATACTTTTCCTGGTTAAATAAAGGTTAAATAAAAATTAATAAACTAACATTTTCTCCTCCCCCTCCCAGAGCAAGAAGGTTGCAGGCTTGATTCTTGTCAGTTTGCATCTGATGTCCTCAGGTGACCACTTGTTTATGCTATTGATCATTTTTAGACTTATCCAAACGTGTTCACATTTAGAGATCAGCTTTAAATGTACTGAACTATGCAGAAAGTTTAAGTTACATCCTTGAATGTGAGAGCTGAGAGAAGACAACAATTCAAAATCTATTCTGAGTTGAACTCAGATGTCACAGAGAAGATGCTTCAAGATTTGGGAGACACATCACCACTAGAGTCCTTAGTCTTTGTCCATCTGATGGTCATGTGCTCCTCTAGTTCTCTGTTCGCCAATCCAAGCAGCCTATTCCCTAGTGGATAGGCTAGCCTCCTTTTAACACTTATACAACACACATGATGGTAAATGATAGATGCATTTAGAATTCGTACGTTCTGTGCAAGAAAAACCCTCATGGCGCATTTCCTGTCTTGGCAAATGCTATCTGAAGTGTCAGAAGAAAACAAAGATATACAACAAAATGTTAAAAATGTTCAATAATCTCGTTTTTCTGTCAATTTGTTACAAAAAGCCAAAACATAAAATAACATGGCAACATTTGTAACGGGTAAGTTTAGGGTTCAAGTAAAATGGATAAGTTTAAGGCTGGGGCTAAGGGGTAGGTTCTGATTTACCTGTGAAAAGGTTTTGACATTTTGTTGTATATCTACGTTTTCTCGAGAGACTGGGATGACAACGGCTAACTTCACATCTTACAGTGTGTAGCAGAGGTCTGACAAACAGAAACAAGTGTAAACTTTTCCATGACAGGTTTTTTCAGTTGTTCCATAGCCTAAAAGTCTACAGACGCAGACGAACAGTCATCTGAACTCTTTTGGTGGTGATGGGTCTTTGACTTATTTGTCTTTATGTACATGTCATTGCTTACCCTTTAGCATTCATGTTAATCTATTCCCACTGAGACAAACACTCTCCAATTCAGTAATATCGCAAACCCAAAAGATATTACGAACCAGATTCATTACAAAATGTAGTTGAATAAGTTGACAATTCTGATTTTACAATTGCATCTTAATGAACTTAATAAAACAATGGCTACATTAACTGCTGCTTTGTTTTCTACAATTACATCCTGATTAAAAGGGTTGAAATTGTCCATGGGTTATATCTATTGTTACTCACTGGCCTCATGTGAATACTCCGCTGTGACTCTCGAGGTCGTCTATTAATTATAGCATAAAGCAGTGTTTAGTCTAAATGTCTGAGCGCTGCAATTACAGAGGTGAGGGTCAGATCGAAACTGCTGGGATAATTATGGGACGCTGTGGCCTGGAACTGTGCACAGTAGACAATGAAAACAACAGACGTGCAATGAGCAGGAAGTAGTGCAACCATTGTTAAAAATATTGTTTACGCTGTTTATATTGTGAGCATATGGTTCTATTAAAGCTGGGAGTGACTGTGGCGATCGTCTCCAGGCAGGGCAAAATGTCAAATAGTGTAAAGGTATTAACACTAGAACCGCCGATAACGGTCAAAATGACCGTGTCCTATTTACATGATTGATTACTATTAATTAAACACAACGAATTCCCCTAAAACTTCGTGACTTTTAAATATAAAGTGTTTTTTATATTTTACATTGATTGTTTAGTTAAATAAAGTCATACACACTGCTTTATGACATTGTTTTACACCTCTGCCCTCTGCCTGCGCTGCCTCCGCCATAAGGTTACAGTGTTTCTTTGGCGCGAATGCGGTCTTCTCGCTTACGTCATTTCGCGGGATTCCCTCCCGCCACTAAATGTATCTTTTTGGTTGCTATTGGAAACATAAAACTATATAAGTAAGTGTGTGTTTATTTGTCAGTGTGAGGAGACAAAGGAGAGAGAGAATCGCCATTATTAGCCATTCCAATAGTGACGTGATTTACTGTACAATGAAACGGACCAGGGAAACGCTTTCCGTAGCGCAGGCATTGGCCTTATTTCATGAATTGAATGAGGGAGAGTCAGATGGGGGTGAGTTGTCGGATTTTAATCTGGACTCAAGTGATGAAGATGACTATTTAGATAAAGACTGGGAGCCGGCAGCGCGGAGGTCTGAAACTACGGCCGGGACTGCCGTTTTTCCTTCTGGTAAGTTACGTTTTTATGAAATATTAGGCCTAGTTTATCTATTCACTAATTATTTGCTCGGATTAGCCTACTTTATTTCATATTTAAATATGCTCAATAATATCTAGAAAAGAAAACAAACGCTGTTGAGTTTGTGTATGCGTGTGTGTGTGTGTGTTTATATTGACGTGAAACCTAAACGTATTCTTTTTACAGTCCAAGACCTCGGTTGTGGGGAGCCAAGTAACGGGAAAGACGTGACCACACGTGCCTCTACCCAGTCTGCAACTCAGCTAGGCCTACTGGTAGGCAGATCTCTTTTAAAAATAAAATAAATAATAATAATCACAATAATAATAATAAATTATATTGTTATTATTATTATTATTATTATTATTATTATTATTATTATTATTATTATTATTATTATTATTATTATTATTATTATTATTATTATAGCATAAATGGCCAAACTAAAATATATGTTTTTCACAGTGCGCGCTGAAGAACTGGAGAGTGTGGAAGTCGAGGATGCACCTGCTCCTGGTATGAAACATCAGGCATAATAACACAGAAGAACAGTGCCTAAAAGCAGTATGTTTTGTTTTTTTTAGTGACCCTGCAGGGAAAGGATGGGACCGTGTGGACAACTTTGCATCCTGGAGGCAGACAGACTGGGAGGCAGCAGTCCCAAAACGTTCTAAAGGAAGCTGCTGGCCCGGTAGCCGAAGTCAGACACAGCATAAAGGACGCGGAGAGCGCGTTCTTGGCCCTTTTGGACCTGAACTTGCTTTGCAGAATCCGGGACTGCTCTGTCGCTGAGGCTCATCGCGTCGATCCAGACGCTGCGTGGGAGCTCTCGCTCGCAGAGCTCAAGGCATTCATCGCTCTTCTGTATGTTAGAGGAGCATACAACAAAAGCCTGGAGATGGAGAGCCTGTGGTCGGAGGAATGGGGCTTGCCTTTCTTCAGATCTACTATGGCCCGCAACAAATACAGAGAGATCATGCGTTATCTCCGTTTTGACCTGAAGGAGGATAGGCAGGCTCGGCTTTCTCTGGATCGATTCGCCCTAGTCTCTGACGTGTGGAAAGGCTTTGTGGCCAACTGTGTTCATTGTTATAAGCCAGGTCCCAACATCACCGTGGACGAACAGCTTTTCCCCTCCAAGACGCGCTGTCCATTTACCCAATACATGGCCAACAAGCCTGATAAATTTGGTATCAAATTCTGGATTGCAGCTGATGTGGACACAAAATACTTTCTCCACGGGAGTCCCTATCTGGGAAAAGATCCGTCACGTCCTGTGGGCCAGCGTCTCGGTGAAAGTGTGGTGATGTCCCTGATGGAGCCATACTTGGATAAAGGGCGTAATGTGACCGTGGATAATTTTTTCACCTCACTGTCCCTCGCCAAGCGTCTCCTGGGTAGAAACACGAGTCTGGTGGGCACCATGAATGCTTCCCGGAGGGAACTCCCTCCGTCTGTGCAGAACAACGAGGAGTTGTATAGCACAAGGGTGTTTGCGCACGACCGCGCCACTCTCACCGTGTACCAGGCCAAGCGCAAGAAAACTGTCAGTGTCCTCAGCACCATGCACCAGGCAGTCTCAACCAGAAGCGACCTAAAGAAGAAACCGGAGACTACAACGTCTCCAAGGTAATTTATAGCTTTATTGCGGTCTGTTCTATGTAGAATTTTGTGTGCGTAACGCCATCACATCTTTCTGTGCAGGTTGGGGTGGACTGTCTGGATCAGATGACGAGAAAGTACACGGTGAAAGGCGCTACTCGAAGATGGCCAGTCGCCGTGTTTTTATAACATATTAGACCTGGCAGCGATAAACGCCTGGATCCTGTTCAGACAGTGCACTGGGTCAAGCATTTCGCGCCGGGATTTCATCCTGGAGCTTGCGAAGCAACTAAGGGAAGATTATTTGAGCTCCAAGTCAAAGCCCGCGCAGCTGCCACCACTGTCTCCACCGCACCCGGAGGTACAAGCCAAGCGAAGGCAGTGCCAGGTAAACAGGAGCTGCAAACAAAATAAAACCGCTGTGACGTGCAGCAGTTGTCACCGGCCTGTTTGCGGGAAGTGTGTTGAGAGGGTGAAAACCCTGTGCCCGAGATGCGTGGAACTGTAAAGCCAAATGTGTGTGTTCCTTTGTGTTGATGTATGCCCTCAAAATACATAGCCTACGTTTTCTAATAGGCTTAAATGTGTTCCAGCCTGATTTGTAAATAGTTTGTATAGATTTTTAAATTATTAACCTATTTTTGTCATTGTTGTGATTGCTTTTTTCTCTCGTGTTTCTGTGTAAATAAAAGTCTTTTATGTCAGCATGCTACGTTTGTTATTGCCCCTAGAAATATAAAAGCCTTATAAATTAATAATAATAATAATAATAATAATAATAATAATAATAATAACAATAATAATAATAATAATATAATAGCTATTATTAATAATAAAATACCAGACAAAACCAGACAACAAATGGTCTTGAGTGCCAGTGCGCACTCTTTTGCTCGAATATTTCTCAATGATTGAACTCAGATTGCCTACCTATACAGACATACTCACTACCCTGAATAAAATAAAGTGTAATAATTTAAACCTATAGCTTAAATATGAGCTCTAGATTCCTAAGAAGCCCGACGAGCGTGTGGTAAAAGTGGCGTCTCAAGAAGAAGCGCTTTAACCGCACCTGCTCTATGGAAAATGCCTCTCCCAGTGTCAGAGCATGACGATAGTGACATGTGCAAACAACAGAGCTGTGCAAAGCGAGAAAACAGTGATCTGGAGCACACAGCGTAAACAGCGCGTGTGTCTTATAAATGTCTGGGCTATGCGTAAATTTAGTCCCAGGCCTCACATGTAGCGAATTCTTAGGCCTCAGTTAAGATTGGAAATTAAAAATTTTTGTAGGCTTTCTAAGGTTTATGAAACATGAATTACAAAATCTGCCAATAGCCTAATCAAGACGAAAAGGCCTATATTTTCAGGATCTAATAAACTGACCAGTCCAAATGTTGACGCGCGTCATTCGTGTAAAATGACTCATAGCCTCTCGTTTGCATCACTAGATATTTTATAGCTTTAAATTATGCAGTCTAATTAATTAACTAATTACTAATAGATTTAAATAAATTTTGAGGTTTCAAAAAGGTTCATTTCTTTCTTTTGAAGTTGAACAAGAGTTTGGAGCGCTCCGCCTCTTCAGCCATCAACGCCCGTGCTGTATGTTATGGTCTAATATAATCTAAATTAATAAATAGGCCAGCTAATTTACAAAAATACAAATAAAATTGTAAATATGTTGTTTATCACAAAATACAGAATAGCAATTGAAGGATTTAATTTGTCAGTCAGCGGCAATACAAAAATGCGACGTGACAACATTATTGAAACTGCGCGTTTGAGTTTATGAATGATGTGTGGACAATAACTGCATTTGTTAGCATTTAGAATGAGTAATAACGTTAATTAAAGGATATTTGTTGATTTCAGAACAGTTAATGAATAATTATATATACATTTATTCCTAAATGTGCGCAATATTGAAATTAGCATATGACGGTCATTATGACCGTTGCCTGGCGGTAGCAGGGAAGTTTAGAATGCGGCGGTCCTAGTGTTAAATAAAACTCGATCTTCTTGACTGTTGACAGTCAGTCCCACTCATCCTTAGAAATGTGCGGCAGTTTTTTCTGTGGCTCCAGCGTCTAGTTTTCAATTTTATTTGGCCAAAAAGAAGAGAAATGCTGCACATTTGCTACACTTCCGGTTTGATGGCGGCCCGTCAAGCTCGTTCTTCTAAGCCCGCGCTCTTCCGCCCCGAATTTACACATTAAATCATCGTGAACTGACAAAAAAACTGAGAACTGTAAGTCTGAAAAAGTCTTCTTTTAACTGCAGTAACAAAAAACAAGAAACTTCTGCAAAAAATTACATAAAGACGACAAACATGGCGAGCGGGAAATCTGCAGCTAAGCTAGCCGCAAGTGACCACGACTACGCGCCGATGGAGACCTCCGGAGTGGGTAAGAGGAAAAGTCCTGCTTCACCAGCCAAGTCATCCACTCCGCCTACTAAGGTGAAAACTGTCCAGGACCAGTCACTGGACAAACTTACTGAAGCAATAACCAAACTGACCACTAAAGTTGATGATTTTGGAGAGCAGCTGACAAAAACCGCCGTTATGGTAGCCAACGTCACCAAGCTTGCTGAAATAAACTGCGCTGACATAAAGGAATGCAAGACCAAGATAAAAGTCATTGAAAATGAAATCCCCCAGCTGGTAAAAGAAAATACTCATCTAAAAGAACGAGTCACAGAGCTGGAGAGATACAAAAGGCGCTGGAACCTCAAAATCCAAGGCATGAAGGAAAAAGATAATGAAAAAACTCGTGAAGACGTCCTCGACATTCTGTCCCACATCGCACCACAATGGGCTTCTTCCATGGGGTCCATTGTTGACAGTGCGCACCGACTTGGGAAACGAGAAGATGGGAGAAGCAGACAAGTGATCATACAGTTTGTTATGAGGTACCACCGAGATGAAATTTGGAGGATGACCAAAAACTCTAAATTCTGCAAAGAAGCTGGCATCCGTTTCAAGCAAGACTTTTGCAAAGAGGACAGAGAAGCCCGCGCAGCAGCATGGCCAAAGATGGAGCAAGCACGAGCGGCCGGGAAGAGCATCTACTACAGAGGTGCCGTGGGATACATCGATGGCAAAAGGGTCCACACCATAGACGCCTAATGGACTTATTTAGGATGCCGGTAATGAAAATCTTTTTGATAAGTTTTAGATTTCTAAAATTTTATAGAAGATATTATTGAAAAAATCTGTTTACATCAATGTTCAAGGATAAACTTGTTAGAGTATTCAGTTCTCAGGCAGCTAAACTTGTTAGAGTTATTTGCACTAATGTTCCTGCCTAAAGATTTGTCTTTCTGTTAATAATACGTGCACTACCGATCTTTTAGAAAGGAGAATTTTCTTTAATGTATGTACGATGATCTAGAATTATTGTTCTGAAAATTAACCAGGGGCTTTATATCTGTATACTACCTAGTTTACAACAATCACCTCTTTGTTCATTTCTGTTATTTTGTTCTATTATTTATGTCCTTTTTTAATTCAACTTTTACTTCTATATCTCTAAATGCTAGGGGTCTGAGAGATTCAGTTAAAAGGAAAGCTACTTTTTTATTCTTAAAAACGAAAGAGCACAATGCTATCTTATTCAAGAAACACACAGCAATAATAGTGACGAAAATTCTGGTCAAACCAATGGGGAGACAAAATATACTATAGTCATGGTACAAATAGATCAGCTGGAGTTGCCACACTCTTACATAATTTCCCAGGAAAAGTAATTGCTACTAAAAATGATACGTTAGGCCATTGGTTATTATGCATTATTGAAATAAATGAACGATTTTGATTTTAGGAAACATTTATGGCTACAACAATCTTAACCAAAACAAAAATCTTATTACAGAACTGACCACAACACTTGAAGAATTATCTACTAGATATGTTAACTGTGAAATTATTCTTGGCGGAGATTACAATATGGTAATGGATGAATGGCTTGACCGATGCCCTTCTAGATTTCAAAATTACCATTTCAACCCTATTATGACGGAATTTTGCAATGCGCTCCAACTGAGTGATGTGTACCGCACCTTAAATCCAGATGCCCAAATTTTTACCTGGTTTAAACCAGATGGTACAATTAAATCTAGATTAGACCTTTGGCTAATTTCTGAATTTACATCGGACTTAGATGTTAAATGTACAATCTCTGCAGCACCACTTACAGATCATTGTCTAATCAGACTTGATCTTTCTCCGAGTGGACCATATCAAAGAAATAAAGGATACTGGAAATTTAATTCAAATCTTCTAAACAATAAAACATTTTGTCGGGACATAAAAAAATAATTGAGGAGATAAGTAAAGATCCATCATTATCAAATTACATAAATAAATGGGAATATCTTAAATACAAAATACGTCAAATTTCTATTTCGCATAGTAAAGCTATGAACCAAGCCAATAAACAAAAAGAAATTGAAATTGTAAAAGAAATTCATGATATTTGTAATAAAACTATAATGAGTGATGATGATAAACAAAAACTTATCCTATTGCACTCATCTTTAGATAAAATTTATATTTCAAAAGCCAAAGGAGCATATATCAGGTCAAGAGCAAAGTGGATAGAGGAAGGGGAAAGAAGCTCAGCATATTTCTGTAGGTTAGAAAAAAGGAGACAGGAACGAAACACAATTAAAACACTATTAATTAATAACCAAGAATGTACTGATCCTGTAAAAATTCAAAAGAAATTTTTGAGTTTTATAGTGGACTATATTCTTCCTCCTATTACATGTTGATGCAGAAGCGCTCTTTGATTCCATTAAAGACCAAATTCCCAAAGTTGATGAAAGTTTTAAAGATTTATGCGATGCAGAATTAAAATTGAGGAAGTAGAAAAAGCTTTGAAATGTTTAGCATTAGATAAATCTCCAGGATCAGACGGTATAACAAGTAACTTCTACAAGCACTTCTGGCCTGATCTAAAAGACTTAATATTCAATATGTTAAAAGAAATTTCTACAACACTAACTCTACCAAATACTATGAAGCAAGGGGTCATTACCCTAATCCCCAAACCGGGTAAGGACCCAAAAGTAATTGATAATCGCAGACCGATTACTTTACTCAACAATGACTATAAATTCTAACTCATATATATGCAAATAGACTAAAAACTGTCATTGCTGACATAATCTCAGACACACAGTCAGGATTCATTAAAGGACGTTCAATACACAATAACATAGACTAATTTTTGACCTAATTGACTACAATTACTTAATAGAAGATGATGGTTTCATATTATTTCTAGATTTTTTTAAAGCATTCGATATGATTGAGCACAAATTTATGTTTCGGACGTTAGAATTTTTGGTTTTGGTGAGCATTTTTTGAATATTGTTAAATTAATTTACAAAGATACTAATAGTACTGTAATTCTACCAAGGTAACTCTCCCAGGTTTACAATTCATAAGGGAATTAAACAAGGCTGCCCTTTGTCGCCGCTTTGCTTCATTGCTGCAGCAGAAATGTTATCCATTCTTATTAAAAAAATCTGAATTTGAAAAACTTACAGTAATAGGAAAACAACTCACTATCAGCCAACTGGCTGATGATACAGCAATATTTATGAAAAATATTGAACAACTTCCTGAAGTTCTCAAGTAATTGAATTCTTTTCAAAAGCATCTGGTTTAAAATTAAATCTTAGCAAGTGTGAATTACTTCCCTATCCATGACTCTAACCTATCATCTTTTCACAACATCCGATTAAAACAACAGTTAAGTATCTGGGTATGCATATAACCAGGATAAAGACCAACTAATTAAACTTAATATTGAGAATAATCTAGTGAAATCTAAAACACATCTCAATTCCTGGTCTCAGAGAGATATTTCTATCATTGGTCGCACATTTCTCACAAAAATGGAGTGCATTTCACGATTTATTTACCCAGCGTATTCATTGTCAATACCAAATGATAATGTTAAAGCAATTAATCAAACCAACTTTAACTACATCTGGAAAGGAAAGACACATTACATCAAGAAGAGCACTATGATACAAGAATATGAAGAAGGTGGCATCAAAGCAATTAATTTTGATCAATTGATGGTACAATAAAAATAAATTGGTTAAGGCAATTTTTAAACATCAAAATCACTTTTGGTTTCATATACCCAATGAAATTTTTACAAATTTGGTGGCATTGAATTTTTTCTTAGATGTGACTATGACTCAAAAAAGCTCCCCCTAAAACTGTCTTCGTTCCATCAACAAGTTTTACTATATTGGAAAATGATCTACAAACACAATTTTAGCCCCACAATACTCCAATTTGGAACTGTCGATACATTCAATATAAACGAAAATCTCTATTTTTGCAAAACTGGCAGGAAAAAGGAATTTGGTCAGTTATACATTTATTAGACAATACAGGAAATATTATACCATTTCAAAACTTAGATCTAAATTTAATATAACGGATGAAATCCAATACAAAACTGTAATCAAGCAATACCTGAAGCTGTGATCTTATTAGTAAAGAATATTTGCCAAAACAGAGTCTACCCAAACTTCCTTCGCTTATGTTGAATGGCCAAAATATACTCAACTCTAAGTTAACCAATTATGATCTTCGCTGCATTTTCAACAAGAACTTTACCCGTTTGTAACTTCTAGAATTCGAATTTTACAATTTTTCCCTAAGAAAGATGCTCACAAATTAAGATCCAAATTTTTTAAATTCCCAATCCCACCAAGGGAAAGAAATCCATTTTAAGATTGTTAATGGCATTTACCCCTCTGCTGACTTTCTATGCAAACGATTTGGATTTGAGAATAACACTTGTTCCTTTTGTAAAGAAAACACTGAAACTACTGACCATATATTTTATGAATGTATGTATACGAGTGCCTTTTGGGAGGACTTACATCATTGGTTATCAAAATGTCTGCCTGTACCAGATTTCAATTTAGAAAATGTTTTATTTGGATTTATTATTAGAAACACTCAGCATGATATAATTATTAATTCAATTGTGATTCTAGGACAATTTTTTATACACAAAGCTAGATTCTTGAAGTGTAAACCCCTCTTTATTGTTTTCCATAAAGAACTATGTACATTTTTTCCTCTTTGAAGTACATGAAAAAAAGAACTGCTGTGTCTTTTTGTGAAATGGTTGAGGAACTGAACCTAGTGGAACTGAACCCTAGTGACATTTACATTAGAAAGACTGCCACAACTCTCTCTCTCTCTCTCTCTTCTCTATTTTAATTTGTATTTACTATATTTATTTTTGTTATGTAATTTATTTTTTGTTTTCTTGTATCCGTACCCCTTGTGCGATTATTGTCTTTATTTTGTCATACCCTGAAGCAAATGTGCTATTTGAAAACTTTCAATAAAAAAAAAAAAAAAAAAAAAAAAAAAAAAAAAATTTGCTACACTTCCGCATGGATCACCCAGAGTGGGTGGGTACTGCAAAAATGCCGTATGTTGCAAGTCTGTTGCAGCACTTCTCTCCTTTATGGCCAAATAAATTGAAAACCAGACGCTGGAGCCACAGAAAAACTGCCGCACATTTTAAGGATGAGTGAGACTGACTGTCAACAGTCAAGAAGATCGAGTTTTATTTAAAAACCTGCCGATTACCACTAGCTTCTTTCTGGTGGGTGAACAGCTCCACACACTGGCCGTCTTTATAATAGCATGCTAACTGTAGCGTGAATTGACAGTCACGTTATTAGCTATTTCATACTTTTTGTCGACCGTAAACATTGCAGTGAGACCACAGGCACTTAATTTAACATAACGAAATCCACAAGTACATCTTAGCTATTTAGAAACATCAAGCTAGCACAGAAAAGACTACTAGTTGTGGATAAAGTCACTAGCTTAGCCTATACGAAGCGTGTGGGTATACAGAATGTGGGAAAAGCCATTTAAATTATCTCGTAATTACGAGAAAATTATCTCGTAATTACGAGAAAACTATCTCATAATTACGAGAAAGTTATCTCGTAATTACGAGATCTTATCTCGTAATTACGAGATAAATATTTTTTTTTTCGTGAGTACTATGGAGCGCCGTACTCTCAATCAAATAATAAATAATTTTAGTTCTGATCAGGAGCAGAATGCAGTGCTCTGATTGGTTGAACTTGGGTAGCCTCTCCAGTTTCACTTAAAAGATAAAAAATAGTTTTTTTGTCAAAATTGGAACCAAAACTTAATACATATTGATATTAAGAATGTGTTGAAGGATTTAGAAAGTTGTCAGATTTAAAACCTAAATTGTGTTTGCAGTGAGAAAATCACCTACCCCACCTTTAAAGTTGCTTGAGTCTAGGATTTAAGCCCAATTCAAGCATTTTGACAAATTTATTGTTATAGACCTAGAATATTTTTCTTGTTTCAAAGTGTTTTGAACTGATTTCAAGACATTGTTTCTTATTTCCAGCCAAATTATTTGCCAATGGGTAAGAAAACTGTTTTTATCTCGTTGGCAAATTTTTGTTCTTATTTTAAGCCAAATTCTCTTATAACCAGATAAAAATGCCTTGAAACCAGTGAATTATTCTACATTACATAAGCAATCTTATCCAGTTTAAACAGCTCAATGTGGATTAAAATTCTGATTTTAAGTCATTTTCAGGCAAGTCTAGNCAGTGTAAATACCACAGTAAGTACCAGTGGTATGTACCAGTAACTGCTGGTACAAGTACCACTCAAAGTACACTCTAGTACCAGTGTAAGTACCACAGTAAGTACCAGAGTAAGTACTAGTAAGTGTCACTGTTAGTTACTAGTAACTGACATGGTACTTAACTAGTAGGTACCGTGGAGGTCTTTTAAAGTGCTACCTAAGTGGGTTTTGGGGCAGCATCAATTGAGGAGTGTTTACTTTAAAAGGTCACTGAGGAGACGACTGCATATACTGTACAGCGAGGTGACATGGCTTCATTATACTCGTAGAACTTATGATGTTCTTAAATTATCTTTGCTGGCAAACCATCTGGAATTTGTACATTATTTTTAACAAACTCTATTGAATCATTCCTCACTAGGGCTTGCACCGACTAGTCGACTAGTCGACTATAAAGGTCCCCCGCGACTACTTTGAGAGGTAGTCGACTAGTCGAAGAATAATTAAATCAGGGGTTGGCTTAAGAAAAAGCTCTTTTAAACTTGCACTTCTAACACATAAATGTCAGCAACTCGTCCGTCTTTTTCCCCGGCCCGTTCTACGTCTCTCCCCGCGCTGTTCTTCCGCCCCGGGATGCTTTGTCCCTTCGCTTTGGCACACTGGAGCGCGCTGTAGACTACCCCTGCCTTGCATAGCGCACGGACACTCTGTGGCTCCACTCCAATAACGCACGAACTGTCCGTCCCAAAACGCTTTGTCTAGCCGAGCGCGTTTTATAGCCGCGCGGCTCAAAGCTCTCCTGTTCGCTCCGTCTAGCCAAACGCACAGGCGCCTAGAGCCCGCTGCACCCCGGCTCAAAGCTTTCGGACTGTTCACTCCGTTCAGCCAAACGCACAGGCGCCTGGAGCCTGCTGCACCCCGGCTCAAAGCGCTCAGACCGTTCGCTCCCTCCACGTCAGCCAAAACACAGGCACCTGATGCACGCTGCACCCCGGCTCAAAGCGCTCGGACCGTTCGCTCCAACGCGCCCTGACCAGCCGTCTCCAAGCGCACATCGTCCCCCTGGATCCGAGTCTGTGGATCTACACTGGTCTTACGTTTTACAGCGCGGTTTGTGGGAGAAGGAGACGAGAGGTAAAGAGTGATGAGTGATGTGTGTGAACCAGCAGGCTTCAGGTGGATTTGTGTTTCCTTCACTGTTCAAAACGCACTGACCAAACGTCCCACAGCTCAGAGTGTGTGTACAGACTGAATCCAAGCCGCTGTCAGAGCGAGAGCCTCCGCCCCGCGCGCACGCACAAATAGGCTTATTTAGCTTTTATTTTCTTCTTGTATGTAAAATCAAAGAGCCTACGTTCAGCTTTATTATAGGGCATTAGGTATGTCCAATGTTTTCTGATAATATGGTCAGTATAAATAAGCCGTTTCTAACAATTACCCAGGCAAAATCATCGTGCCTTTGGATCTTTGTTTTTGTTAATGACGTCATCGACTAGTCGAAGTCGACGCGACTAACGCTCTCGACTAGTCGACTACTAAAATTCACTAGTCGTGCAACCCCTATTCCTCACTGTTATATTAACTTAACTAATAGGTAGCCAAGTTAAGGTTAAAGAAAATATAACATCTGAATTTGACCCATACTTTAGAGTTACAATAGACCTGTCAGGATGAATGCAAATGGAATCTAGAAACTCCTTGGACATGCAAATTATACTCTGAAGAGTAAAAGTTTTTTATTTGTTCACACACACTTTCATATAAACAATGATGTCATATATTTGCGTTAATAAATATTGAAGTCATGCATTTGTTATAATAAATACTTACATAGACACTGAACTCATTTGTTAGTGTCAGTACTGAATGCACATCTTTATAATGCTTGTCTACTATTGCTTTAAAGGTTTACATGTTGTTGTTGTTGTTGTTGTAACCTATTTACTTAGCCTTGTGATTTTACTTAGCCTTAATATTTTCTTGCTGTATTGTCTAAGTCTAGAAGCTACAAAACCAGTGCATAATGGGCCTGTACTAAAAGCAAGAAGCAGAGACAGTAGGAGTACAGATAGTGGCCTTGAGAGGCCCAGTTGGGAAAGTCCAAGTGGGAAAGTCCCAAAAATGCAGGTGCAGAGGAAGACGGAAGAACCAAGATCTTCATCGTCATCTTTTGCATATTCATATTGTTCATCGTCATCCTTTGCATATTCATTTTGTATGTTATATCTGGGTCCGAGGGAAAGGCAAGCGGTCAGATTGTACCTTCGCCTGACGTGAGTCTTGCATAGTCTGTGAGCTACCAGGGAAAGATTGACCCAGACCTGTATTAGATTTTTGTTAGGGAATCATTTTTGGGATGAATAAACTTATTTAATTTAACTTTTTGAATCTTAGTCATCTTTAGAATAAGAACATGCACTCATATTCAACAACTCATTATTCACATTTTTGAGCATTATAGTCAGCCACTGCCATCTCTAACAATGAGGATACTTTTTTTTTTTCACAATTGGGAAATGTTTGTGTTTCAACGAACAGTTTAAGAACAATAGGAAAACAATAAATATACACAAAATAGCTTTGAAATAGACTTAAATGTACTATAAATAAACAAAATAACTAAACAATTACTAAACAAAAGCTCTTGTGTCTAGCTGAGGACAGGGCAGTACATCCTGGGGCTCAGATTACATTCAGTTGAGTTCTGGTGCAGTCTTTCCGTTTCGTACTAGAGGCTTTCATACGGCACACTGTCGAGTTTAGTGTGTCAGGCAAAGCAATCGGGACAGCAGAGTATGACAAATTAAATAAAGTGCTATGGCCATGGATGTAGTTTCACCATCTCTAAAATCAGAGATTGTAATATTTGTGAAACTACCTCTTGTCACTTGGTTGAACTGATTGATCCTGTTTTTTTCAATGACAACAGCTGATTAGTCAGCGACTAATGATTATGACGATCAGGCAGTTTCACATTTGAATGATGTGTTTACTTGCACTTCTTTATGCAAATGCATATACAGTATGTTTATGTTCTTTTGAGTGCACTTTAGGTCAAGTATTTAGTTTGATGATAGATACAGTTTTGAATGTTCAGCACCACACTTGCCCCTTTAAATGGATAAACTGATGCACCGCTGGCCAGGAATTTTCTTTGTTAAAGACACTAAAGATAGTTCCCCCAGCACAGATATCTTGTTAAAGTAAATTTTCAAGTGAAAACTAGTCTGTTGTGTCCTTGTTCTTGAAAATAAAGTTTGCCTGTTATTTTTGTAACATTGTGGCCAAGCAAAAATTGGGTATAGCACATTTAACTAGAGCCCTAAATGTTTGTGTCCTGTAGCCTCTATAATATAACAGGTCCACCTGACAGGTGACCAAATGCATGATTGTGTTTTGGAGGAAAGAGAACTGTAAATGTAGCATTGAGGTGCATACAGTGAAGACAGGCAGGGAATGACTAGTTATCGAATCTCAACAACAACAAAGTTCCTTTTCAGAGACTTTTCACAGTTGCATAACAGCCGTGCTATATCTATTCATGAGCTTGAGCCCCATGCTCTGAGCTGGACTGTAATGAATACAAACATCTGATGCCTTTTGTGAGTGGACATGTCCATACTCTCGGGTTCCTCAGTGGAACACAGCTCTGAATACAAGTCCTGTGAAAAGCAGATGGAAAACAGCTTCTTTAACTCAGGAGTCGTATAAATGAAAGCCTTGGATGTGACTGTATAAACCAGCTCTGCTTCAGGTCTGTCAGTCAATAGTGCATTTCACGGAAGCAATTCAGCACATTGTACAGGTTTAGTTTGTTCTTGAAAAGAGAGTTAGCTCGCTGTCCTTGGTATTTAAATGCACTGGAGCATTTTCTTCATGAATGGCAAAGCAACAGCTCATAATGGGTAAAAGTTTCAAGGCTGATCACATTATACAAGACACGATATGGTTTTGTTCAATCATAGCATCACCTGTGGATAATATTTACTGTAATTTAGACTTTGAAATCTAATGTAAAAAAAAAAAAGCTTCAATTTGAAAAAAAGTTCCAATTATTTTAGCTCTATAACGATCACAACATTGATTACAGTGCAAGTCTTAAATCTGAACTATGATGTCTTGACTGCAGAACAGAGCTAAGCTAAGCTAAGCTAAGCTAAGCGCATTCACTCTAAAAAGGGCCTTGTTGACTTTTAAAAATATGAAAGTCATGGTAGCCAGGATCGTTTCATCAGCAGATCTATATTGAACAACAGGACAGGCAGGACACATCACCACACTGCCCTCGCAGCCAACATCTCGGACACTTGACTTGTGTGTCTCCTTGTATAATGTACTTTTACACTCATCCCGTTGGTCTAAGCCAGGGGTGTCCAACCTTTTCAGCTCGCGAGCTAATTTTAGACAAAGCACAACTCTAAGATCTACCTATGGATTTACATTATTTTATTGAAATAGCTATGTGTAAAAATGTGTTTTTTAAGTCTAGTCTATATTTAAACACACTTAGCATTTAGACTTTCTTTAACAACAGTATTTTGAAAACAAATTATTGTAGCTAAAAAAAAAAGCCATTAAAAAGTTCAAGCTATCATAACCTCACTTCCGCTGTTTGAGTGAATAGTGATTACCATGGTAACACTGAGGGGTGGGGCTTAAGAAAGTCATCTTTCCTTCGACTTACATTAACAACAAACAAACTGCTGTAGGTTGGACAACACAGAGTGACAAGGTAGGATTCTGTGGCACTACCTATCATCTCCTGTTCCTTTCTTTTTCCCATGCTCTTCTCACCTCTGCTTTATCTTATCCCTCTTTGAGCATGTGTGTTCAGGAGCCATGTTGTCGGCTAGTGTTGTGAGGCCACTATGCGCTCCAGTTCATAAAGAGGAGAATTCTTGCTGTTGCATATAAAACTAGCGCTTCTGGATTGTACTTGTAATCTGCACTTTTGTAGTTCGCACATACTGTGCTTGTAGACTGAGTATTTAGTTTGCACTTGTAGCTCGCGATTAAAGTTCGTATGAGCAGGTTTGGCACCATTGGATTAAGCTGTTTAGCATTGTTTTGTTGTCTAATCTACTGACTGGTTGTTCAGCCCGATTTAACTAGAAAGCATATACCACGACATAACAGGACAGGTCAATAGCATATATGATTAGCACAATTTCATGCCTCTTTTGCGTAAATATGCCACACGTTGCAGCTCCAGTTCATTTCTATGGTAAAGATGTGTTATTATTCATGTATATTTTACAAAATCCTTATCTTATTCTTGACCTCCCCCAAGCTCCAGCCCTAAACTTACCCATTTTAGTAACTTGAAGTATAAACTTGCCTGTTAAACCTAGAATCGAACGCTATTTATTTATTGTCTTGGTATGTAAACACTTACTGTGAGACTGTTGGTTAGTCAGCTACTATGTATATATCTTGTAATTAAACACGATGCACAGAACATATGATTATCAGCATTGATTATACATAATCTTACATTCAGAATTACACAAATTTTTTTTACTTTAATTGCATATGATTTCAGTTTTGTCACATAATGCTATGTCAAAGATAACAGTAAACAAATGATATGTTCTGATATAAATGAAGTGTGTCAGAGGAAGAGCAGCTGATGTTTGAAAAACCATTTTACAGAACAAAATATAATACTTTCAGGATACAACATATTGATTATTAACTGAATTAAAAAAACAGAAGTCTGCAGTCTCATTTAGAGTTTGCGTAGAGTGTCCTCACATGCAAAATCACTAAATAGACACAAAAGAAAAAAAAAAAAAAACGGACACGATTAGCATTGCATCTCACATGGGCAATATAATAAATGCAACACTTTCTTTTGGAAGTAAAAGTTAAAGTGAGGCTAAATACGTGTTCAGAGACAAACTCCGCCCACAACTGAACCTCAAACAGGCTTGCAAAAGTGGAGATGCCTGGAGGCCTTTTAAGAGACGCCCAGTGGGTGTGAACAGACATGATTGACAGCACCAAATATGAACAGTGAGCTTGGTAAATGTGAGTTTTGTGTCGGAGCGGTCCAGGTCCTGACGTGAGATTTGCAGCAGAGGGAGCTGTACAGCTGTCATTTAAAAAAACAAAAAAACAAGCTGTAATAAATATACTGTACATTCATCTTTTTCCAAACTTTTCCTTTTCACTGACCAGTCGGCTTTCACGCATCTGTCCCACATCCTTTGAAATCTAATAAACCGGACACTAAGGATGTATGGGCATAAGAATCCTGGATAAGACATGGTATCTGCACTACAGTCTCCATCCATGTATCCCCTTTACCTGTCTCCCAATCTCAATCACAATAAAACCTAAAGTAAAAATAGCACTGGTTAACCTAGAGTCCAAAGATTTTCAAAAAAATCTCCATCAAATGTTCTTTGATCTATTTGCTATGCGTAATTGTAAAACGTTAACAAGAGTCAATTTGAGCTGGCTGAACTCTCATTTCTTAAATAGTACACACAAATTATTATTATTTTTTTGTATACTCACAAATTAGCACCTGTATTTGTAAATGAGACTTGAGTCAGCTGATGCAGAATAAGCCTTCAGTTGTTACTAGTGTTAGATTAACAGATAAACATCATTGTTCAAGTCACAATATAAGTATATGAATAAAATAATTATAATTGTGCCCATTTCTGAAGCAAAATGAAATGTTTATGTGAATGTTAGGGTATGGGTGATATAGTTTCCAGTATTTGTATTGGTTTACATGTAAGAAGATCTTTGGAGCAGATATTTTATATCAATGAAATATGTTGAAGAGTTCTTTTTCTTTCGGTAATACTGACCACCATAATATGTAGCGGGAAACTGAAAAATGTGATAAAAAAAGGTTGTGGGATTAAATAAGTATACTTTTTCTCATTCCATTTTGAACATTTGAACTGATCGCTCTGGAACTTATTTTCATCTTTCACGCTGTTTCCTAAATTACCTATGTTTACATGTTTGTTTATTATTTCAGTATAGGTAAATTTGTGATTTTTGTGACACAAAAAAGCCAATTCTATTCTTTTAAAGGTGCACTGTGATTTGAATAAAAGCATGTTTTGCCATTTTAGATTTATTTATTGCACTAAATACATAGTAAAAATATGTGTCTTTACTTTGAGTAAACTTGCATGGTCACAATATGGACAGTTGTTTGGCCTTGAGGAGGAATGCTCAATGTCAGCCTCTGTAGAAAAGTGGTTATTGTTGCTGTACGTTTTCCACATTATGGCATAAAATGTATTTAGACCCATTCTGAATATCTTACAGAATGGCTTCAACGCTCTAATTCTAGTGAATTGTGAAGTTTATTTTTCACCTCCAGAAAGTTACACAGTGCATCTTTAACCAAAAGAACAATAAATGTGTCAAAATGTTTTGCTACAATAAAAGGTAACTTCCTTAAAAAATTAAACACAAAAAGGAATAATTCATTTTAAGCTTCCTACATCACTTCACATGTTTTCTTCACTTACTTAATGCATTCTGAGACTCTGAATTGTTTATCATGATGTGTTTGAAGCTTTTTTCACAGCTGTTGAATAGGATGTGCCGGCATGCTAACAACAGTTAGTCACAATGCTAATATCAACAACAGACTAGTTGAGTTATTTATAGTAAAAGAAACAAGTATTGGTCACTTTAAGCTTAAGGAATTGTAAGGTGTTGAACAAGGAAAAGAACAACATAAAATATTTCATTAAAGATAGTCATTAAAAGCAGGTCTGGGGCACCAACACCTTCGATTCCAATGCAAACACATACTCCCAACGGTCTTGATGTTTGATACCTGTAGCTTCAGATATTTTGCTCTTATCACCTGCAGTGTTGCCACGTTTGATGCAAAACTTCAACATATTGCTCACAACTTGTCACACAGACTGATAGATGCCGGGAAGGCAGAATATTCCCCAAGCAAGAGCCTTTGCAGCACAAGAAAGAATCAAAATCATACAGTAAATACTCAGATAACTCAACAGTTTGAAAGGTCAGCCTGTCTGGGTTGTCTTTTGTCATTGCAGAGGGAATTGGACAAGAAAACGCAAAAATTCTCAGCAAAGAAAGAGCAGTTCCTTTGAGAACAGTGCAGCAGTATTGAATCTTCCAAGATGGGGTTATTATTTTTTTTTTTTAAGTGTTGTTTTGATACCTTTTTGATACCTGTTTGTTTTACCAATATATACCAGTCTGATACCAAAAATATAATGTACAGTTTCTTCTTAATAAAGATGTTTGTTACTTTTAGACTATGTATTTGGGTTTTGAAAACTATTTTATGTTGGACTGGAAAGCGTTTGAGCGTTCATTTACATTTTAGGTCAATGTAAATGTGCGTTATGAAGCATTCAATGAGTTTGTTGTCTTATAGACTCTCCAACCTGCATAGGACGCTTTGGTCGCACCATTTATAGGAGATTTTGACCCAGATTTGCCAATGAGGTGATTAAAACTTCATTAGCAAATGATTTGGCTTGAAATAAGAACACATTTATTGAAACAAGTAAGAAGACACATTGAAACATGTCATATAGGTACATCTGGTAAAACCACTTTAATCAAACAAAATACAAAAAAAAGATTAAAATTCATGTTTCAAGACATTTTAACCAATATCAAAATACACCTTTGCAAAGCACACAGTGGGTTTGTAATGTTGTTTAGTGTGAGATGGGTTTTACAGTAAATTCATTATAAATCATCTGACTTTTATCATGCGATAAGCCTTTTAGTTTGAATGTTTTTGGCTATTTTCACTTGCTAATTTGTTTATAAAACACTGACACACAGCAACACTGCAAGTTTAACCTCGTTTTAAAAGAAATAACATATGTCTTATAAAGTAACTAACCTGTTATTAAAATGCAGGGAATAGAAAGATTTTTCAAAAAGTATCTGTACTAAGAAGTAAAAGTAAACAGTCGCCAAATTTTGTAATACTCAAGTGAAGTACAGATACTCAAGGAAACTATTTAAGTATCGCCATCTCTGCATTCTTGTCACAACAACGCGCTAGTATAGGGAGTTAAACATTTTGGCTAATCTTACGCTGTCTGGTCTGAACCATGTCAAATGTAAATCTCATTATAAATAACTGTGTTGAGTTTGTTTGTTTTAAATATTTCATTTCCACCTCAGTGTGTCATAAAAAAAAAAAAAAATCAACAGCGATAGTAATAATAAAGATGCTCATCCTAATTAAATGCAAAATGAACAAAAAGTCAGAGTTAGCATGTTAACGCCACGAGCTAGCACTGCAGTCTGATCATTTTTACAGTTAGTTTAACCACAGTTCTTCTGCTCTAAATGCTAAATGAAACATCCCAAAGGAAACACTTAAGTTTTTTTTCTGTCTGTAAGAGTATTTTCATAGTTTGACGAGCCTCCACAGAACCCTTTCTAACTGCTCTGAGCGTTAGCCGTAGCGTAGCAAAGAGCTGCATCTACAGCTTCTCAATCAAGATAATACAGGGTTGTATCAGAATGGTGATTTTGCGATACCTGAAATTGTATTGTATTGGAACAACTCTAGTTAATGTGGAAAAATATTGGACAAATAACAAGATTTCAGTTTCATCTCTCTCTAAACCCTACCCTCTCAACTCACACATTTTCTATTTTCTACATCTTCTCTCCAGCCATCTTTGAGTCATAGCATACTTTCAACTTTTTTAACACTTTTCGAAGTTAAAATTCATTACCTGACTGAAGATGACAGCTCCACCGACACATAATCACACACATTAGTCAGACCGTTTGGGGGCAGAATGTTCGTCTGGCAAATGGAAAATTTGTAATATTCCAACTAGCGCATACTGACGATGTTACTTTGAGCAAGACACCGTACTTGTCTTGTCTAATAGTGCAGTAACAGTTTGTCTTGTCAATTTGCAATGCTATGTCAAACTATCTAATCCACAGATTTACAGTATACGGGTTGAAAACCGCTTTTTTTTTCTTTGTTTTTTACACAAGGACTTACATACACAGACAACAAAAGGAACCATCTTGTATTTGATAAGATTTTGACGACATGTACTGAACGCGTTGTTGTTATCTGCTTACTAGGCTGAAATTCTTCAGTCAGAAGAGGACAGAATGATTCAAAAATAGATATCAATGAAGCATTTTTAAAAATAATTTCCAATTTACTCTTTTTTTTAAACAGCACAAAACAATTTCAAAGTGCTGCGCAGAAAATCACTTAAACACAAACAATCACATGCTCTACTAGTGCATATTAAAAAAATAAAATAAGCACCATGAAATAATAAAACTCTCAAAGAGTAAATAATAAGCAAAATAAATAAAGCAGTGATTCCCAAAGCCACTTGGTAGGCTTCAAAGACTCTGCAGGGAGCCCTCCAAAGGTAGTCCATATAATCATTCATTCATTTTCTATGTTCAACATACGCTTGTTCTTCTCCAAAAAGGTTCATTTGGTCTTCTTTTCTAGATTATGTTTCAAATTCCTATGTCGAACCAGTGGTTATTTGTCATAATCTTACATGTTTCGACTGCTTGTCTGCAGTCATCTTTAGAAGCGTCACTTGATGTGACAAATAAACCACCACTGGTCTGACATAGGAATTTGAAACGTATACGCTTGTTCCTGCTATGGGTCACTGTTAGGGGTCATGAGAGACCGGAATCTGTCCCAGTGATTTTCTGGTGAGGCCAGTTGATAATAACTGGCCTGTGTGGTTTTGAGGTAGGAGTAAGCCTGTACCCGAAGAGAAACCATAGTATCACAGGCAGAACATGCAAACCCCCAGAGAGATAGTGAGATGTTAAATTGGCTTGATCCGAGAGTCATTTCCTTATTGAGAGGCGAGAGCTCTACCCACTCTACCATGCACTCGTCGTCCATACAGCGAGCATGAGAAAAAACTGCATTTGAAATATACTACATCATACCTGTATATGAGATTACAATACTACTTTAAATGTATGTTTTGGACATTATCATTTTGTAGATTTTACATCATAAGCTGAGACTAAAAACATTCTACTACTTGCTCAAGGCCATAGTTTTTAGGAACATTCTAAAAACTTTAGATTATGAAAAAAAAGAACAAAATCTAAAGATACTGTATAATGATAGCATATGCATAAGACACAGAGAACCACACAATCCGCACAGCAAAATGGGGTGTTGAGACAGGATTTAAACACTCGAGTATAGGATCTGTTTTTCTCAAAATTGTAGGACCAAAACATTGGTTGTTTGTACATTTAAAATAGTTTATTACACGATGAAAAACATGTAATGCAGTTTTGCTTACATATGACAAGAAAAACAAAAGAAAGAACCGATATGTAACAGATTTATTTATTACTACATTAGTGTGATACCAGCCTCATGCGGCACCAGATATGTAGTGGTTTGTTTTAATATAATAAGCTAAAAATCGGCTAATTGTGGCATGGCGCACTAATTGCTGATTATTAATTATTATATTGTGTAGGCGATTAATAAAATTAATCAAATTTGGGGCAC
The DNA here is from genome assembly GCA_038363315.1 of Mugilogobius chulae. NCBI lineage: Eukaryota > Metazoa > Chordata > Actinopteri > Gobiiformes > Gobiidae > Mugilogobius > Mugilogobius chulae. The sequence continues at coordinate 12,504,603 of CM076406.1, read as the reverse complement.
CAGAGTTAACATTTAAAGTCTAACTCAATTTTTTTTTTTAAAGAAACCTACTCCTCGTTGTCTGTCTGAAGGCGCGCTCTCTCATTACAGTGACAAAATCCTAATTATAAAACCAGAACCAGTAACATTTTGTGTGGTTTAATAAACAAAAACAAACATAAACATTCATCACTCATTTCCAAACAGTTACAGTAAACACTAGTTTCAATGGTAAGATCTGATTTGGTTTAAATTAGGAGTAACAAGACTTTCCTAACTACCACTCTGTTCAGCCACCATTTTAGTCTTACGTCCCATGAGGTTGAAGATGGGGTGCTCCTTGGTGTCCACCGAGTTTGAGGCCTTTCCTTGTTTGGGCCATGATCGAAGGGGTGCAGTTGCTGCTGTTCGATGGGTTTAGCAGCAGTTGAGTCCCATTCTGTAGCATGTTGATGCTGGTTGGAGAATTGTCCAAAGGCCTGATCAGCTCCTGCAGCAGGGTGGCTGACCCCCGCAGGGGGCCACCAAGGGCCAGAGGCCCTCACGGCTTTTCCAACCCCCGTTCAGCACGTGAAGGAGGTAGATGTCAAGAAGCCAGGAAGTTCCAAGTAGAAGTGTGACCCACTGTGTGTGTCAGAAGACTCAAGTTGGGGGGTTTTGTGGAGTCGAAGAGGCGGACTCTTATGACCTGGGAGTGGCTTACTTTGAGGGCAACATGTATGTCCTTACTTAAAAATAAATTGGTAAACAGTTAGCTATTATTAACTTATTCCATTAACAAGAACATACATACTGTAACATAACACAACTGAAAACATATTGACATCTCAATTGCTAGATCTTCAATTGTGTTGGCAGATTAGATATGAAGCATGACTTTCACAATCAAAAATGTATGAAGAAATGACAAAGGACGGAACATTTCCAAATGCATATCTCAACAAGGATACAGACATGAGAACACATGAAAACACACATGAAAGTAGATGTCCTTGTAAGAGTTTTTGTCCTGCCAGTGTCTGTAAAGTCACAGCAGGGGGCTTTGAGGTAGAATCAACAGCCATTTGTTGATAAGACACAGAGGGTCGTAAAACTTGATCAGTTTTGGGGGGGGAGGACTGCATTCCTTTTGTCCCTCTAAGATGATGGAAAAATACAGTTCAAAATGTCTCTTTGGTGGTTCATAAGGCTACATTTACCAAAGACATGCTTGACACTCAGGAACTCTGAAGGACTCATGACAGACTAACTTAAACATATTTTTTACAAGAATCTCAACAAAAGACCAGACAACAGCAGAACTTTTGCTAATTAATAGAAGCTCGCTATCACTGCAATGCAAAATATGGTCCTTGTTGTCTACTTTTGTTCCCTTAAAACCAGACAGCTTAAATGTTCCAAAATAAACCAGGGGAGGTTGGCTTGCTCACTGCCACATGCTTCTCATTGACAATCACGTCAGCTTTGATTTGAGCAGCACTGATGCATACATCAAAGCATTTACCGCTACAGTCAAAAGACACTTCAAATGTCTGTGCTGGAATAAATACTCTTGAATTCTGTGTGGCTATTTTTAGTCAAACGGATGAGCTCCCTCAGGGTAAATCCTGCTCGCCAAATCGCTCTGCTTTATTCACTTGCAAAACAGATAACTCCATTTGCGTTTTAAAAATATACACTTTTTTTAACAGTAGTTGAAGGAATTTACTCAATAATGTAATCATATATGAATAGCAAAGAAATAAAGCAATACAAAATGTTAGAAAAATAAAAAGTTGTAGGCCTTAAACCATTTTCCTGGCAGTTGATTTATCAATTGTCTCCCATGTACCTAGTTTTAAAGACAAGGGATAGGATGGCTTTATTTACCTCCCTCTCACTCTGACTTTGTTTGGAAGTCTGACTGTAAAGGACAAGAACAGACTGAGTCAGATTAAGTGGCTGAGCAGGCTAATTGAACATCCACAGAACTTGGAGTGTGTGTACATCAGACAGATCCTGCCAATAGCTCAGAGCAGCGGCAGCTCCCTGTGTAAGAGCAGTTCCATCTTTCCTCTTCAGGCTGAAGGCTCCAGGTTCTAACTCTATAGTTTTATTCCCTCCTTGATTGCAACTTGCATTTAAATGAAATAATGATAATTTGCACATGCTATTACTGAAAATGAGTATTGCATTTAAAAAAGGCTGACATATTTGGACATTATTTGATGTGTATTATGCATATAGTGCATTAGTGTGACTGTATTTGTTATTATGTTTTTGGCAGTACAGTCGGAGAGTGACTAAGATTTAAAGTTGAAGGAGCTGGTCTCCTTAAATTCATCTAAGCACATGCTGAACAACAGGGATTCAGAGTCAACTGTGTGTCATTGTTTTACTTCAATCTTTTGAAGCAAACTGGTTGATCTATGTTTTACATTTTATGTGTGATTTTATGCAATGACTGATAAACTGTAACTTGAAAAAATAGATTTTTAATCTCAATTATACTTTTCCTGGTTAAATAAAGGTTAAATAAAAATTAGTAAACTAACATTTTCTCCTCCCACTCCCAGAGCAAGAAGGTTGCAGGCTTGATTCTTGTCAGTTTGCATCTGATGTCCTCAGGTGACCACTTGTATATGCTATTGATCATTTTTAGACTTATCTAAATGTGTTCACATTTAGAGATCAGCTTTAAATGTACTGAACTATGCAGAAAGTTTAAGCTACATCCTTTAATGTGAGAGCTGAGAGAAACAACAATTCAAAATCTATTCTGAGTTGAACTCAGATGTCACAGAGAAGATGCTTCAAGATTTGGGAGACACATCACCACTAGAGTCCTCAGTCTTTGTCCATCTGATGGTCATGTGCTCCTCTGGTTCTCTGTTCGCCAATCCAAGCAGCCTATTCCCTAGTGGATAGGCTAGCCTCCTTTTAACACTTATACAACAGACATGATGGTAAATGATAGCTGCATTTAGAATTCGTACGTTCTGTGCAAGAAAAACCCTCATGGCGCATTTCCTGTCTTGGCAAATGCTATCTGAAGTGTCAGAAGAAAACAAAGATATACAACAAAATGTTAAAAATGTTCAATAATCTCGTTTTTTCTGTCAATTTGTTACAAAAAGCCAAAACATAAAATAACATGGCAACATTTTTTATGGGTTTAACGGGTAAGTTTAGGGTTCAAGTAAAATGGATAAGTTTAAGGCTGGGGCTAAGGGGTAGGTTCTCATTTACCTGTGAAAAGGTTTTGACATTTTGTTGTATATCTATGTTTTCTCGGAAGACTGGGATGACAACTAACTTCACATCTTACAGTGTGTAGCAGAGCAAACAGAAACAAGTGTAAACTTTTCCATGACAGGTTTTTTCAGTTGTTCCATAGCCTAAAAGTCTACAGACGCAGACGAACAGTCATCTGAACTCTTTTGGTGGTGATAGGTCTTTGACTTATTTGTCTTTATGTAGATGTCATTGCTTACCCTTTAGCATTCATGTTAATCTATTCCCACTGAGACAAACACTCTCCAATTCAGTAATATCGCAAAAACAAAAGATATTACGAACCAGATTCATTACAAAATGTAGTTGAATAAGTTGACAATTCTGATTTTACAATTGCATCTTAATGAACTTAATAAAACAATGGCTATATTAACTGCTGCTTTGTTTTCTATCATTACATCCTGATTAAAAAGGGTTGAAATTGTCCATGGGTTATATCTATTGTTACTCACTGGCCTCATGTGAATACTCTGCTGTGACTCTCGAGGTCGTCTATTAATTATAGCATAAAGCAGTGTTTAGTCTAAATGTCTGAGCGCTGCAATTACAGAGGTGAGGGTCAGATCGAAACTGCTGGGATAATTATGGGACGCTGTGGCCTGGAACTGTGCACAGTAGACAATGAAAACAACAGACGTGCAATGAGCGGGAAGTAGTGCAACCATTGTTAAAAATATTGTTTACGCTGTTTATATTGTGAGCATATGGTTCTATTAAAGTTGGGAGTAACTGTGGCGATCGTCTCCAGGCAGGGCAAAATGTCAAATAGTGTAAAGGTATTAAAAGCATTATGAGGACAACAAAAGGGAGAAGTCAACATAAGCACATATAGAAAAGGAGGTAAACAGAGACGTCTTTCTTTTTTGCTTCGCCAACAAACTTGAAATGTTTCTCAAAGCAGATGATCTTCCTTGAACTGTTTTACAAGTATTGTGTACTGAAGTACCATTATCAGTATTGGGCATAAGATCATGAAGTGTATAAACATACATAAGTCTAGTGTTGGGAGGAATAACTAAGATATTTAGTTACAGACGACAGAATACCTTCACTAACATGTATTTTGGTTTGTATTTGATTCTTGTCCCATCAGAGCATTGTATTTTAGTTCCAATGCTTGCTGAATTACATTATAGAGGGATTATTTGTTTATCTATATAAGAGATGAGTGCGCACCCAAAATACAGAAAGAGCTGCTGCTGATTGACCAAGCTATATCAACACGGCGAGTCAGAGCTGTTGAGACTTTATCACTGTGCAAAAACAAAAGTATTCAACATTTGTGAATGAAATTCTACCCTACGACTCATACGTTACAATCAGGTGAGTGAAAAAAACATTAAAAAACACTGTCTCGAGCTTCAGGAGACTGGCTTCTGTCATACCGGTTCACACAGGATCCAAATTAGCTAGCTTTCATCCTGCTTTGTTGTTTGAATCAAATAAGTTTCCCCAGCCAACCAGTTGTAGTGCGTCTTTCTGCATAGAGCATGTGCAGTAGAGCAAAAAGTGAAGTGGACCAAGTCTCCTTCTATCGTCAGATGAAGAACATTACCTAAGATTTTTTCAAAAGAACCTACATTAGAAATCAGATGACGTAACATTGGAAGCTGAAGTTGTGTTTTCATATATCAAAATGTATTACTCTATTTGTACAAAAACTGTATTTCAAAAACTGTTAAATTAAAACGTAACTGTATTTATTTTATTTATGGATTGTTGTGCACTGTTTTTAACTGGTGAGAAACAGCATTTCGTTGATAAGTGATTGAAAACTCACTTTGAAATAACAATTAAGTTCGTTCATATATATATATATATATATATATATATAATATATATATATATATATATATATATATATATATATATATATATATATATATATATATATATATATATATAACACAGGTACTCAAAAAAGTATTCTGAAAATGTATTTTCTGAGTTTCTTCCCAACATTGTAAAACAATATTCACATTAATAAAGGACCTAATACAGACCCCTGTCAGCCTTGTCATTTATTAAAAAAATAAATAAAGCAGAACTGATTATACAGGAAACATTTTTAATTAATTATTAGCATGGTGACAGAGTGGATAGAACTCCTGCAAGAAGGTTGCAGGTTCAACTCGACTTGGTCTGGACCTTTCTGTGTGGATTTGCATGTTTCTCCAGTGTCTGGGTGGTTTCCTCCTCTGGTGCCCACACAAATCACTAACATGCATGTTAGGAAGCACTTGGTGATGGTCAGAGGTTGAGACGCTGGGTGTTTAGGCGGCTCACTTCTGCTGAGCTCCCTCAGGGCTGCTGTGTGAAGCATTTTGGAAAATGTAATGACAAATAAAAAACATCAAATCCTTAAATCATGACTTGAAATACAAATTGTATTTGTATTTAAAAAAGGTAAATTTTTGAATACAACGTTGACATTTTTTGGTAGAAATTAATAAACTAAAAAGCATTTTTTCCCATCCAACACAGAAATGGGTAAAATTGATTCAATCCAGGAAGTGTGCTTGTTTATGTTGATGGCTAACTTTTCTTAGCCTATGGCCACAGTTTGAGTTAGCCTCTAAAAGTTGTGAAAAGAGCTTATAAAAGCATTGGACGATTATTAGTTAGTTTAAAATAAATAGTTCAGTTTATTTACGTCTTAAGACAGCAAACATCAGGTGTAGCCTCTTTAACGATGTGTTGTATTTTTATGTACATCTATTAATATCTGCTTAAAAAAACACAACATTCACAAAGAGCTGTCTCAGTCTCATTTGAGAGAATGTTCAGCTGATACACAATATACACAAGGCACTCCCAAAACCAAATATAGGTTCCAATAAGGCACATATGGCCTTCTTTATACCATTCTTTTTATATCTGTCTGTATATCCGAGCAGTCCTTACCGTGAGAACTCGACAAGTTTACTGCTTGTCTCCATCAAAAACTCAAGTCAAACTTTTCAGCCGTGTTCGAGGCTTAGCAGTGTGGAAAGCAGATGTTTCTGTTTTTTCTAAGCCACTCTTGACTGCAGGTACAATTCTTCACTTTTGTTGTTGACCTTTAGTTGATTTTATAGTCTCGCGCTAAGCTTCTTTTTTTGGTCTTCAAAGTGACATTTTAGCCAAAGTGAGACAAAACACTACCGCCGTTGAAATGAGGCGTGACAAATCAGAGATATTTCAGGGACAAGCTTCTGCACACAAGACGTAGAGAAGGAGGAAGAAATATGACACAAGTCTCTGCCAAATGCTTTATGATGCCTGGGGAACTAATCTCAATCATGTCGTAACATTTGCCACGTCTTTTACATAATCTGACAATGAGAATGACTTCTACAAAGCACTGGGAAGTTTATTTGCAGTTATTATAATTCTGTGGGAGTGTGTAATCTGCCCGAGGAAAGAGTTTGATTCATAAATACCCGAGTGTACAATTTGAATGTAAGATTGAGGACACTGACCTCTCACTAAATATTCATCCATCTTTTTTAACACATCAAATACCATCTGACAAAGAATATTTTAAAGGTTAAGCTATGACATTTTCCTGGTGCGGTGTTTTTATTGCCAATATTATATACTTGGAATTGAACACTTCTTTACATATCTGACCTATGACCTCTCCACACAGATAGATTTGAAGTGTACCCAATATTCTTTATCATGGCTTTCTAAAGATGTTTTGAATGAACTTGGGATCAGCATTTCAGACTGTCTAGCTTACAATATCTGTAAATACTAAAATATAGGAGGTTAAAGGTTATAATCCGCACCGTGCACTTGTATTTCTGTCATGGTTCTTTTATTATATGTGGCAATAGAAGGATTTTTTTTGTTTATCAATGCGGGAGATGCGCACGCACCCCATCTGTAGAAAGAGCCTCAGCTCATAGACACAAACTGTGGAAACAAGTCGAAAAAGCACCGTTGTCAGCTAACTACAAGAGTTTATCACTGTGTGAAAACAAAAGTTATGCTGCTAAATCCACATTTGTGAATAAATTTCAAACCTACGACTCTTAAAGTTACATTCAGGAGAGTGAAAAAACGGTGAGTGTTACTCCCCGGACATACGCCTCCTCCCCTTTACAATCACTAACACCTGTGTTCTTTTGCCCAGTGCTCCACGTTGGCCAAGCTCCTGCTCCACCCAGGATAAAAGGAGGCGGAAGTGGCCTCGCTCTTTCTCTCTCTCTCATCCAGCCACGCCGCGCCACGCTCTCCCTTTTTCTTTCTTTTCTTTTTCGCACCACACTCCTCCTGTCAACACGCACATTACACACACCAACATTATCATATACTATGACGTTCATTCGCACCACACACACCACAGCACATTTCTCAATTATATCGACAGTACACCGCCCAACACCAACATACATAAAGGTTATCTAACTGATCGTACTCTCACACTGACAACATACAGACATTGATTATTGTTTATTTAAAATATTATTTAACAAAAGTCCTTTAAAACGCCCTCTGCGTTGACCTCCATTTCCTTTTGTTGTGGCTTTAGAGCCGGGTCGCAACAGTGAGGAAAAACACTGTTTCAAGCTTCAGGAGACAGACAGACGTCAGACCAGTTCATACCTGATTAAAACAGCTAGCTGTCATCCTGTTTTGTTGTTTAATTCAAAGAGGTTTCCCCATGCAAGCAGATGGTCTTTCTGCATAATGCATGCAGAGTAGGGCGGAAAGTGACATCGACCGAAAATCCCTCTATAGAGGGCTCTACATGACATGATGCAGTTTTACAAATTCACCAGCAGAGGGGGTAATAGTGTGAGCACAAGGATGCAGAGAAAATCAAATGACTATGAAATACATGTGCTCTATGTTTACTCTTAGGCAGCGCCGTCGGCTGTGTTTATGTGATCGGCTGCTGCTTCTGGAGGCCGGCTTTCTTTTTGAACAGATTACAGCAAAATAACTTGTTTAACCAACATTGTTGAGTAAGTTTAGAGCAGATTGTATCTTTAAAACTTAGAAAAGCACAATCCTACTTGACTAGGACTCTGAGGAGAATGGCACATGCAGCTAGTCTTGATGGGGAGAAACTAAACTTTTTATTCTGTGAGTGATCCAAAAGGGGTCGAATAAGTAAAACTACTGTATTTCTTCATGTTTGATGGGTTTAATAGAATCTATGCTCCATGGAAGAGGCTGAATCTATGTAATTGACATTGGAAAGTAGAAAATCTCAAACAAGGAATTAAAAAAAAAAAAGTAGACTCTTGTAGGTCTCAATTGATGTTGATAAAAATTAGCAAAAAGGCCTGGCAGGGAAGGAGGGTCAAAGCCAGAATAGGGCTTTGAAGGTTTGCATGCAGCTCTGATTGCCCTGTTGCTATTGGCAAACCAGGGAACTGGAAAACTGTACTGAAAACCAAATGTGACGCATACGGAAAAACAGTATTTAGGATGAACTTTTTACTTTTTGCATGGGTTCAAACTGTACGTAACTGCGAAATAGAATAGCCACTATTCAGACCGAGAAAAATTAAGACTGAGAAGAGTTAAAGTAATGGTAGTGCAAAAGTTGGACTGTGGAGGGAAATAGAAGTTGAGCTCAATCTGTCTGTGGTAACTCAATTTATTTGTCATTAACACAGCCTTTCTTGACCCAGGGCATGACTAGCAAATTCTGTTCTCTGTCAGTATTTGACAACGACTCACACGCAACTTATGTCATTTTTGTCAAGCATTTCATTTCATGCATGCCCACTCTGCATTAGTCGATTGTTGGCCCTTTGGATTGTGTTTGTGTGATGTTCGGTGTATCTTTAAGATACATGTTTTGTCCCTCACTGTCAACACAATGTTTTTTTTTTCCCTGACCAAAATAGTGCAGTGGACATTCAGCTTTTTTCAAACACACCTATCATCTGGACTTTGAACACAATGCATCACCTGAGAACTATGGAAGAAACGTAAATAAGAAAGACATAATTTACATCAGCCATAACACTCTCTGGATTCATTCCACTGAAGCTGTGTGCAGATCCGTTATACAGATATTTAGTGTGTGCCGGGGCTTAAGTCTGAGGTCAGAGGAAATGTGACAAGCTGTCTGAGGAGGAGCTGATGCACTCGTTTGTCATTTATCCAGATGGAGGCCTTCTGCTCCTGTCACACATGGGCTGAAGGATGGAGAATGGCCCAGTGTGCTGCTGATGGATGTCGCACATATGCCACACAGTTTTAGATTTGTAATTACGCGAGACACTTTTGCACTTGTCAAAGGTTAATAAGAATATTCTGCAGATATGTAAATTTACTGGTGGCTGAGAAAATGTGCGAAAAAGTACAATTATAGACTACATGCACATGACATGTTATGGATGTCTTCTGCATAGTGCTTTCTTATGCTAAAAGGTCTACCATTTATACAGCACTTTTCAAACTTTTCTTCCTTTTGTAGCAGAACTAGGTAACAATTTACATTGTTAAATGTTATTGTCAGAGAACTTTTCTTAGAAAACCCAACTGCCATTTGGCCATGTGAATATGTTTGAATGTATTTCTGAATACATTCAAACTCATCCATTAAATGTTATGGTGTTAGACTAATGCTTTGTTAAGGTTGATAGCCTTGGGTCTAATCTGTTTATGACTAGGTCTGATGTGCGTATGGCTGGTGACCTCAAGTTTGAACTGTTGAGTGCCCCACTGTATGGAGATTACGAGCTAAAGGTTATACATTGTCGTTCACTGATTGTTAGTCTTTATGTTTTTATGGTTTTATTGGCCCCCAGCCTGCCCACTTGTCCTTAAATATTCTTCAGCTGATGGGTATAGAGACAGAAGGACTCTGAGGGGAGCTCAGGTTTGATTCTTGTGCACATGTGCAATAAATTTTACTTATTATAATCAGACAAGTGTTTTACTTATTTATTAAGTGTATTATAGAAAATCTACAACACTTGCCAAAGAAACAACACACATTTGCTCAAGCTATCCAACTGTGGCACCTGCTGTGTGGTCTCACAATCGACTACTAACAGGTGGAATCAGGCTTTGACAAGCAATGTAATAGCAGCATCTATTACAAGACTGTTCTTGGTGGAGTTCTGATCTCTGCCAAGGTTGAGCTGATTAGAACTTTCAGTGCAGGGGATGGATGGATGTAACGGGTGCATGTCAAGTTAAAAGAAACCCATTGTGATTTTTATATATTTAAGAAGAAATTATGGCATCTGTGGATCAATGATTCACATTTTCTTTATTCTAAAACACGAAAAGTATCAAAAACAACAGAGAAAAAACAAAAATGGCCTCGTCTCTTTATCTAATTTAATTTTAATAAGTCACAGATATTTGTTATTTCCTATTTTTTGTTGTTGTTGTAAAGTACTTGATCAGTTTGAATCCTAAATGTTTTGTAAGTGGAACGTAAAGATTATCTGAGCACTGGAACATGCATGAATCAATCCAAATACAACTTGGATGAGAGAACACTGCTGTAAAATAGTTAAAAATGCAGAAAAGAAGATTTTACAAAATAGGTCCCTCTTAACTTCTCTGTCTCTGGAACCTTTAGAATAATGGAAGAGGTTATTCTGGCACATCTCAATGGGCCAGAAAAATAAAAATAAATAAAATAAATAAATAACGATATATCAAAACTGGTGTATCTTCCTTTTTTTTTCTTAATGTAGATTGCACAAGCTGCAAAAAGTTGTTGCACAGTTTGCACATATCACATTAAGGGATGTTTTCACTGGTTTTATTGGACATATAAATTATGGCACATCCTGCAAATCCACTATTGCTTCACGATTACAGTGAATGAGGACAGTTTCACATCCCACATGTGAACTCTGCAGAGTTGGGCCTCAGCTGCACTCACCCTGTGTCGAAATTGCAAGTTAAGTTTATACTTCTTTTAGCCCAGGTCAAGCTGAATAAAGTTCAATAGTTCAGAATGCAGACTATCACATTTCACTAACAGGAGAAATAAAAACTGTATTTGACTTGTTCACTTACAGTTTACTCTTGTGGGAAGAGTTGTCTGCTTTAAATTAAATAATAACTTCAATAATTGTTTCGTCAACTGATTTTCTGTTGGATGAAAACTAAAGTAATGTTTTTAATATAGAATGTGTTTGTGATTTCCTATTATTTTTGATGAGTTTTGTGTCCCAGAACTTGAGCAGCTGCATCACCATCATCAGACTGTTACATGCGTGTTCATTCACTGTTTCTCCACAAAAAGTGATGTCTGCAAATGTACGTTTTTCGATTAGCCTGATGTCAAGATAAAAGTGAGTTCTTTTAGTGAGTTATTTGACAGTAAATGGCATTTGTACAAAGCCGATTTGAAGCTTCACAGCTCTGCCTCTTTTTCGTTAGAAGTTTGTGTGTCTGCTAAGCTTCACTGAGGACAGAACATTAAACAATTATATAAATCATCACAAGCTAATATTTAACAACAAGTCGTAGGAATTTGTTCATAAATACAGTAGTTAGTGCATTAGATCTCCCACACGGCTTTGCAATCTGGCTTAAATGGATAAGCAATAAAACTGTAACTGTATAACTGTATGTGTGCTGTTGTCACATAATCTCTTTAGTGCTGGGTAAGCTGCTCTATATCTCACTCCTCTCTCTCTCTCTCTGTTATTTTATTCATGCTCATTCTACAGGTCTTTGATCCTTCAATTACACTGTCAGTGTAACATGACTGTGTTCTATTAGCCTGTAGCCTCACACACACTGGCTTTGACCTCAGAGCCTGAAGTCTGTGTCTGTTCTCAGCAGGAGGTCAGAGTAAGCCTTCAGACAAAGCCATCTTTAACCACTGTGGCAGATATCAAAGTAATACAGACTTTGATTATGTCTCCTTTGAATCTAATATAATTTACTGCTTCAATTAGTCAAGTGAACAAAACAGCCTTGCGTAGACCATTTGTTTCTTGATTGAGACTATTTAAAGAAGGATTATGGCCATAAACAGGGCCTTGAAGGACTTTAGCAAACTGAAGGTGGGCATTTGGGTGTGGGTTTGAATCTGATCTCTCCAGGTAGAGTTTGGATGTACAGTTTTGTTTTGTTTTTTCCCCTATTCTCACTAAAACATTTGACTAACTGTTTCTGAACTCTTTGAAGCACAAGCAATTCTCCAGACTCGTTTGTGGTGTTAGCTTTTGATGCATGACTCTACTTATTAGACCCAAAATGTAGTAAATAGGTTTGAAGGTGGGCTTTGGGTACATGCATGTACAGTATAGGGGTGTCAAACTCAAATGGTATTTTAAGATTATTTTAGATTATTTTAAAATGTAGGTCCTAAGCATGCTTTTTAAAGCTAAGACACTTACTTACTGTTTTTCCAGATGTATTGCGTAAAACATTACACTACGGTGCATTATAATATAATGTATACATACCATCATTTGACTGAATTAATGAATGAACAATTTATTTATAGAGCACATTTACACAGACAGATGTCCTCCAAAGTGCTTCACAGCAACCCTTCTTCCTACACAGCGATGACAAGCTGCCCTGGGGCAATTCAGCAGAGGTGATTCGCCTAAACACCTGGCACCTCAACCTCCGGCCAACACCAAGCGTTCCCTAAGCTGCATGTTATTGGGGAAACCGGAGTGTTTGGAGGAAACCACCCAGACAAAAGGAGGACCATGCAAACTCCACACAGAAAGTCCCGGGTCGTGTGGGAATTGAACCTTGATCTTCTTGCGCTATCCGCTCTGCCACCATGACACCAAAATGCACAAATCCTATGCAATTTGCTGCATTCCAGTGCATTTTAGGTTTATAGTCAATAGCAATAGCCTTTAAATTTCCATAAGTTTACTGTGTATTCTGGCCTATCTGGCTCCTCTCACTACAGCTTGCTCTGCGACTTGTACTTCAAATTGTTGTGTACATTTATCAGGGAGTAACTATCAATAATAATTAGAAATTATCCCTGAGAACTGAATGTATGGATCCATTATAGCTGAAGACTCTACTCTTTCCTCTCATACAAGAGAGGAATGGCTAATGGATCCATTATAGCTGAAGACTCCATTCTCCCCTCTTACACAGCTGTAACAACAAGCCTTGTGTATACTTATAGTGTTTGTGACTGACAGTCAGACATTTGGACTAATGAATAAAAGTATGCACGTCCTTTAGCAGAACTCTAAACATTCTGCAAACAGGAAATGGTGACAGCATAAATCATTTAAAGCATTCCTATATAGCAAAAGGCCTCTAATAGTTTTTCAAAACAAAACAAACAAGCACAAACTCCATTAGCCTGCCACAGAAAGGTGCAGAGGTTGCTCCGTTTGTTATTGGGTTAGATAAACAACTTGACATTTACCTCGCCAAATGCATGCGCACGTCGCTCGCATTAAGCTGATTATTATTCAATGTTTGGGAAAGAACTCCATTTACACATAGTTAGCATTTGAGCGAGAAATAACACCTGCATTATGTGCTTCAGTATGTCTCTTTGAGTTTAAAGGTGAAAAAAAGGTTAATTTGATACAACTTGCACTATATAGAAGAACTCCCACACGTATCGGAAAAGCTATTACATATATGTGCTTACATTAGTCTAAAATGACACGCTTTAGCCTAGTCTGACGTTGGTTTCTCACATAAAGGTAAAAAGAAAAAAATATATATATATATATATATATATCTAAAGTTTTTCATGGATACTTTCGACAACATACATATTGTATGTGAACAATGCTTACATTTGATAGAGAACAGCTATATCACTGCTCAGCAACTATAGCAAAAGAGGACTTAAAGTAGTACCATGTTTGCCTTGTTAAATGTCTCTGTAATGATGGTTCCAACTGTATTTTGGCTCTTTTGAAGCATGCTGACTCTCTCCGCTGCCTCAACTCATCTCTGCATAAACATTAAACATTGCTCTTTTAGTGCAATTGTTTTAAGCACAGTGTGATCACATATGTCTAGGTTTCTACAGTATTGTTAAAACGGAAGCAAGTAAGTAAGAATTTCAATGCATAGTAATGTTTTTTTATAAATTTTTAAATCTTGAAACGACAGCGAGTGCAACCTTCCTCCCCGTACCCTTCCAACACATTCCTGACCCGAATTTCTGTTTCTAAAACCCTGTTTTTTTTATTTATTTGTGTGTTTTTGCTGCCTTATTTAAATCTTAAAGTTACATAAAAATGAAAATACAATAAAATAAATAATGCTAGATTTAATTTCAGTTGGCTATAGCTTCAGCACTACCACTGAAGTTCTGCTTTAAAGAAACATATTTTGTCAATATAGACACAACATATGAAAGAAGTGATCTAACAATTCAAATTATGTAAAAATATTCCACAATGCTGCGGGCTAAATGCTACATGATGCCAGCACAGCATGGCGTGTTTTCACACCTACAGAACTTTCTGTTTACTGACATAACACACATCAACAACCTCAGTCTAAACCTGATTGTGACTTCACTTGAAATAGTTGTGGTAAAAATACACATAATTCACCACAAGAGGTTTTGAAAGAGAAAAAAAAAGACTTCTTCCTGGTGGCAGGACACAATCGAGACAGCTAAGTCTGAAAAATGTACAGTCTAAATGTGGGCTAACTTTGTTGACATGTTTGATATAGCTTTACATTTTTGGTTGGCAGAAGTAGGTGAAACGTATTAGTGGCAAGCTGAACAAACACAAAAAAAAACATGTTTGTCTCTTGCTGTGCTAACAGGTTTGATAAGAGCAAAAAGAAACCAATGGGGAAAAAAATGAGAGCAAGCTTTGGTTCTGCGATTCTGCCAACCATTTTGACATCACATGTTGGCTCGGCGAACATTCCAATAGAAGACATTTTGAAAATGCGTTTAGTTATTGAGTAACTATTTTACTGAAAATTAGCACAGAAATTCAAAAAATGACATTGTTATATATTTAAAAAATGAATAAATCAGGCATTAGATACCAACCAATTCTTCTGCTCAGTTCAACATTGTGCAGTTTGGTGTGGGAGATTCTTTAGGGCTGAAAATGTTACCCACACAGAAGGACTTGACATTGAAAATACAGTATTCCACAGAACCATAATGATAAAGTGGATGGAATTAAAAGGTAAGATATCTTTAGAACCAGAATCTTGCCTCAAAATCACAAGCCAACAAAAATATTAACAATTCAAAGCTAAACTTATAAGTTATTGCCCTTTCTCTGAGCTGCAAAAGAATGTGCTCTAGGAATTAGGCTCTGATAGGGTTTCATTTGGAGCAGCATGCAGACACTTGTTTTGGTTGAGTGGCTCTGTGTGGTCAACCTCTGTCTCCACATCATTAAAAGTGATAGTGAGTGGACATAACACACACAAAGAAAGCAATCAGAGTAAGTAGAGCAAGAACAGCACTTAAGAACGCTCACATTCTCTACCGAGATTTAAATAAATGTATTTTTAGTGCTCATGCTAGTTACTTCCTGACTTGGGTTAAAAGAACATAAGAAAGGCAGAGGCAGAACAGAAGGATGAGTTGTGAGTCGTTTGGTTAAAAGTGCTGACTTGACTGACAGTATAATGGTAACCCTGACTTTTTCGTAAATCTTTAAATATGAACTCAAAGCTGAGGTACGGTACCTATTTTCTACACTTGGAAAAAATGGAAGTATGTATGTGTTCAACTATTTTATAGCTCTCGCAATCTTTTCAACACATGGTTAATATCCACATGCATTCAACTTTGACTGCCACTCTGATTTAACTTCATCCTTTTACAGACGGCAAAGTGGTACTGAAGTGGACCACCCAAGCTTGATCAATCAGAGCACTGTTTTTGTATGAGAACATTAGATTCAGTCAGCACACAGCCATCTGTGTTAATATACATCTGCCAAATTTTCATGAATGCTGATTGTCTCCCAGAAGTAAATTTCAGTAACTGAATGTCTGCTCGGAGTATGGGTTCAGTTATGATATATAATGCATTAAAGAATGTTGTGCACATACTGTATGTCAAAATAAAAGGGACAAAAACCAAACCTGTGCTTTGAGTGTCTGGTCAAACATTGAACTATAATCAATGTTTCTGATCGTAAAACTTTTATAGAGGATCTCCACTGTTTACTGGGGCAGTGAAGCTTGGTTTATGGGTTTATGCATCCAGCATGTGAATTCCCAACCTGATCTCACAAGAAAGCTTATATACACCACAACATAAAAGGACATGTCAATAGTGTATGATTAGCATGATGTGGCACCTTTTTTGTGTAAATATGCCACATGTTAGAGCTCCAGTTTATTTCTTTGGTTGTTGTAAAGATTTATAAATCTTCTCCTAATCTTAACCTACCTCAAGCCCCACCAGAAACCTACACATTGTAGTAACTTGAAGCCTAGACGTACCTGCTAAATCTAAAGAAAACGTCCCACATGGCTTCAAAAAACTCATGTTTACTTCACGCCATGGAATTTCATTTTATTTTACGTTTTTTTTTGTCATATTGTGCAATATAAAAAGGCGTGAAGACATGCTCATCCTACGCTCTTTATGTGTTGTTGTGAGACTGCAGCACAGTATCACTACTTACATTTACCACGATACAAAAACAGCGTATATTGAGCACGATTTCAGACCTTGTTTTGCGTACTTATGTTACGCTGTGCATTTAGCAGGATATGAAAAAGTGTAAAAATGACACTAGTTTTGGTTGCAGCCACGTGGGGACGTTTTCTTTAGGTGAAATGGTAAATTACTAAAATTAAGTTTAGGCTTCAAGTTATTACAATGTGTAAGTTTAGTTCTGGAGCTTGGGGCAGGTTAAGATTAGAATCAGGATTTTGTTAATATTCATAAATAAGAACACGTCTTAACAACCACCATTGAAATTAACTGGGACTGTGACGCGTACCGTAATTACACAGGACAGCCCTGAACTCCTGCTAATCATACTTAATGTTCGTGACAATGTTATAGTCTCCAGTTATAGTTTTATTTTTGTTCGTCTCCATAATCAGACCGACAGTCACAAAATGGGTTTTGAAATTTTTTTAAATGACTGATTGTGTTCAAATGTGAATAAAAACTGATAAATTAACATGTCAAAAATTCTTTGTTGTTCAAAATATAATACAAATCATTATCTTTAAGCAAAATAAAAGTGTTATTACAAAAATGTTTTGTTTCTAAGTGGGTCATTTTCGACCCACTCATGGAGTATAGGTACTGGTCGCCATGCATCTAAGGTTAAAGCGGCTACTAGTAGAGGCAGTTGAAATCCCACTGATGTTCAAGTGGACCGGATGTTTTTCCCCCCGACTCAGATGTGGAAAACCAGGATGAATAGGCTATGAACAGGCTAACAGGTCAATAGCTAACGCCTTGTTTTCTATTGGTCAACATTTCACTGGACCACCATTTCCACAGTTTATGTACAGTATGTCATGCATATTTTTTGTTGTTGTTCTTTTTTACAAGGTTGTTTTAAATCTATAGAACTGTTTTTAGCCAAGCCTGACAACAAAATGTGAAAATCCTAGGTCATTAAAACCAACAGAAACAAATAAAGCTATAGAACTTTGCAATAGTTGAACATGATAGATCACTTAGAGGCAATTGTTACAACTTTCAAAGCCAGAGTGAGTCGAGACGTGTTGGTTTGCTAGCTGTATGCTAACAACTTAAAGAAGAGAACTTACTTTTATCAGCAAAACTTTTCTTGATAACCTTATTCATGAACATTTACATTTACAAAAAGGTAACATTCTACAAAATATAAAACCTGTGACACACACTTTCAATACAGCCCTTGAGAAAAGACGGCTTCAGTTGTTTTCTTACCCACGTCCCTTTGCGACACTGCCCTTGGTACAACCAATACAAACAAGCTTTCATCTTCTATGCCTGAATACAACAAATATCCCACCTGAGAAGTAACCTTTAAAGAAAGATGTTTTGGCACTCACGAGTCTCACTGGATCTCTTTCTGTTTGTCTCTGTTGGTGCTTGGGCTCTGTGCAGGGCTTTTTATAAATATTGTATTATTTAAGCGTGAACGTGGCCATCCCGTCTCTACGCTGAGTTTTCTGGACAAACATGACAAATATCCTCATGTGAGCCGAGCAGCAGGTGTACGCTCCCGGTGCTTTTGTTTGTGTGTCTAAATGTTGTGCAGCTACATGCATGTTTAATGTGAGAGCACCGGGAGAATACGGGCAGATTGTTCCTCCAAAAGCAGAGGCAGCATGTGGTTATTCTGACAAGCACAGCCACGCATTCCAGTTGTCCTCGGAGGTCGGATTTTCTGAGTTCCAACTTGTAAAATCACACTGGAATACCTAGACAGCTCGGAATTCCTGCTAGCAATATCGTGTAAAACCTTGAGACTGTCTGAATACAACAAACATGGCTCTTCCCTGCATTTGGTGAAAGTTTAATACCCAACAGCTAAATTATTGATAATATGTGTGTTATTTTCCCTTCATTACTGTCTTCTATGTGAAACTGTAATGCATGCCTTGTAAGTTTGCATTGTTATGCTAATGTTGCTAATACATTTAAATCACTAATGACAAAAATGAAACAAAAAGCCAAATAAAAGATATATATTATCACTAGCAAATGTATACATACTTTTCAATTTAATACATTTAACATTCATGTTCTAAGTAACCTGGTGCCCAATCTCATATTAAATGTGTTGTTTTTTAGAGCCCTCAAGGAGGTGCTCGTGGTCCAAATTCAGATTTCACCCATATGGTTAAAACCCCTTCTAACTTACCTTCCTTCGGTGGTAACTCCCACTTTTTTGTGATAAATTCCTTTTATTCAATATTTGAAACAAACAAACAAACAAACAAAAAAACAACAAACAATGAAGAACCTGAAAAGGATAAAGATACAAATAAAAATTTGAATCAGACTCAGTTTCTACTGTAAACTTACAAATATAAAAAAATCTGAAATTAAAACATTTAGGACATTTGTTTTTGAGTAATTTTTGGTCCCTATCAATTTACCTTTAGCTTTGCAGAGAAATGGTCAAAATCTAAAATATGTCAAATCTTGTGTTATTCACTTCTCAACTGTCAACACCAGCTTTACCAATCCTTATTTCTACCCCAAAAAAAATAGGCGGAAATTTGATTCTGTTTTTCTTTTGCGTGGAGAAAGTTCTCACTTCTGGGTCATCGGAAGCTAAAACTACATGATTGCAGCTTTAAAAAGACTCCAGTCATTTGTTTGTGCTGAAAAGGGTTCAGAAAGAGTTTTTGTTTGAATTTTAGTCAGACATGTGAGGGGAAAAAAGACAGAATTAGAATTAAGAATCACAGGTTTATGGTGCACTGCTTTATATAATTTGACTTTTTTTTGGTTGAATGTATTAAGATTTTGTCAGCTGATGGGAAACATTCATCACCATTTTTAAAGGCCATTTTCTAAGTTTAAAAAAATGTGATTAAATAGTACACTGTAGACCCCAGAACTTCAACTCCGTCAAAACATTTGAGCATTTTTCTATCAGACGTCAAAAAAGTAGACCAAAGCAAACCTTTTGGTACAATTGAACTTTTTGTGTTTAGATGTGACAGTCGCCAATATTTTAGCTTCAACAAGCCTTTATACTCAAAAATGTCTACTAAAGATAATCTGACATTTCAAACGTCGATTACGTGCCCCAGTCTTTTCCATGAGGCTCAAAACGCCATCTTGTCTCTTTCTTGCCTCAAATTAGAATTCTTTAAAAGCTGTGCAGAACTTGACTTTGAGTGTTCGTATTTGGTATAGCATTCAAATTCTTCAAAATAGCTTGTTCCATCCATCTAAACTAAACTCAGCTAGCTCAATCTCTTTTATTTGGTTGTCATATGGTACAATTTTGTTATAATAATCTCAAAATAATTGTATAACAAAACTGAATGGTTTAGAAACAGCAGTTCTTTCATTTGTTTTATCAAGGTCCTGGCAAAACTACTAACACCTTGTCCAAAACAGAATGCTAACAAAATCTGTGTGTCAACATTCAAAGCTTCATATAACTTGGCACCAGGTTATTCAAATTAGCTCCTCAAAACTAATGTCCCAGCTGCCGGTTTGGGGATTTGAGAATAGGTCTGCCAGGTGTGTTGGACTGAAACCTCTTCTGTTCTGAGACCACCTGTCGCACTTTTGGTGAAACTGTGGTAATGTGATGATGCCATAAAGCCACACGGTGAGCGAGGCAGGTTTTCAGACATTAGTGATATTGTAATTGTACGTTACGTAAAAGGCGATTCCACACATTTTCAAACTGGTGATTTCTATTAGATACGTTCACATTTTGTATGATAACAAAAAAAAAAAAAAGCATTTAGTTTCAGAGACGTACTAATATAGTAAATGTGCATTTCAGATCTGATGCTAACAGCATTTGAGCTATTCTAGTATGTTTTGGAGAACTTATTTTTCTATAACCATTAGTATTAGCCTTCAAAAAACTATGAATAATCCAGGTCACTTTACAAGTCATTGCTGAATTTACAAACTTTATAGAAATTTCATGTTGATAAAGAAGAGTGCTCTTAAGCTGACGGAGCAGAGTTACGTTGAGATTTCTTTTCTTGTGAATCTTTTAAGACTAATGACACTAACTATCCTTTTTTACTGGTGAAAACAGCAGACAAATGATATAAATATAGCCAAAATAATTCTACATTTTGCCTCTCTGATAATCTTCCAAGCTCCCTTTTATAACCTCGTGTTTGTACAATCTTGTAGAATTTAAAAAGAACACTAGAATACTTATGCTGGTCTAAAAAGCAGAAATTATAGTATTCATTTTGCCTGCGATCCAGAATCCACGCTTCAGCATACAGACACACAAATGCATATACAAGATACACACACATATATGTATATGTGTATGTACTTACACACATATAACACACATCCACCCGCTAACGGTTAGTGGGTGGGTTGGTGACTAACCCCTCCATCCAAGCACCCATCCATCCATACACATACACATGCATATGCACTCATACATGAACAAACTAAGACCTAGATACATACACATAATAAAATAATACTACAAAAAACAAACAAAAAAAACAAAAAACAGAAAACAAAAATGCGGGTGTTTTTTGAACACATTTGTGTTCACAAACACAAAATTTGTGTTTGTTGAACACGTTTTTCCACTGCAGTTTTAATAAACTATAAAGTTTTACTTCAGAAAGAAGATTATAATTATAATTTTATTTTCTATTTTAGATATATCTATTTTTTTGTTCTTATTATTTTCCATTCGTGTTATTATTATTACAATTTTTTATTAATTTATGTATTTTTTCCTTTTATTTGATTATAGAAAAAAAATAAAATGTCAGGTTACTTTTGTTGTGAGTAGTTTGAGAATCCTGTGTTGAGCAACAGTTTATACTGATTCTAAACACCAGGAAAATCTTACATACCTTACCTGATTGGTAAATTAATCTGTCAATCAAGGCCACTGAAATTCGAGAGAGGGACACAGTGACCAGATGATATATATTGTATATTTTAGCATTAGCATTTAGCAACTTCTTGTTATTGACACTTTGCAACCAATATTTGTAAGTGTGTAGTTGCAATTGCTTATTTGTACTGATATTAGGAAAGTATCTCACAAAGTTTGCTAAAAAAAAACAAAAAACAGAACACTGCACTTATGTAAAGCCATTTTAACAGTTAGCTGCAGCTAGCTAATCAAATATTTATAGCTGTGAAATAGTGATACATTCACTTTTCTTTCATTTGCTTGGTTAAAATCTGGATACTTTTTGTGTTAAAGCTTATTTCTTGAATAAAACACTATAAGTAAGCTAAAGGTACAAAGTCTAAATCCAGCTGTGACACTCACTGGCATCATCACTGACTCATAAAATTACAACTGTCTCCACCATGTTTAAAGGTTAAAATGTGTCGTCATATCCAGTCAACACATGGGGCCGCACTTTAGGCTCACATTCTTCCACCTGGATCCTGTGTGGTTTTGCTAACAGTCAGGTAAACAGACACTAATGAAGACACAAGCTGCTCTGAGAGGTAATGAACTGCTGCTAAAATTATCCACCCCCGACAGCGCTGCGGTTCAGAGACATGGCCTCTACGAGCGTCTGCTGCCTGCCACCGCGGAAGGCTTTCAGTTACAAGCTTGACGACATACAGTACCCTATATTTGTAGCAATTCAAGTCTTGCAAGTCTAATGCTGCGTTCAGACCTGACAGCATTTAAAGTAAAAAAAAAAAACGTATCGATAGAATAGACCTTGCAATATAGAGGGGAAAAAAATTGAATTAGGCACTAAAAAGGAAGCCAGTCCCACTGAGCTTGTAGTGTGCAAAAATAAGGATAAGGGGCTTGAGGAGAACACATTTGTGAAAAGTGCTTGTAAACTCAGATGCGATAAATAATTACACTGTAAAAATTTATAGGGCAGTTTAAAATGCAAGTGCAATTTCTGCCTTTAAGCTGTATGTCAATTAAACTCATGTGTGTCAGTTGTTGGTTTCTCTCTCTCTTCACTCCACCCCCTCAACTTCTTTCTCTTTTTCTCCCCGCATCTCCTCTCTCTCCCTTTATTCTTCTTATACTCTTGCACGCTCTCTCCTCTCTCACTCTGTCTTTCTCTTCCTTCTCTCTATCCAATCCCTCGCTCTCTCTCTGACTCTCTCTCCTCTCTCTTGCTCACATTCTCTCTTACTCTTGCTCTCTCCTCACTCTTTCTTCTCTCTCTGACTCTTTCCCACTCTCTCCACTCATGCTCTCTCTCTGACTCTCCTCTACTCTCTCTGACTTCTCCTCTCCTCTCCTCTTGTCCTCACTCACTCTCTAACTTTCTCTCCACTCTCTCCTCACTTATGCTCACTCGGTCTCTGTCTTTCTCTTCTCTTCCTCATCCCCTCTCATCCTCTCTTCTGACTTTCTCATTCTCCTCTCTATCTGACTTTCTCTTCTCTCATCCCCCTTCATGCTCACTCTCTCTCTCTCTGACTTTCCCTCTCTCTACTTTCTCTCTCATCCCCTCTCATGCTCACTCTCTCTCTCTCTTTCTCACCTCTCATCCCCCTCTCATGCTCACTCTCTCTATCTGACTTTCTCTCTCTCATCCCCTCTCATGCTCACTCCTCTCTGACTTTCTCTCCTCTCTTCCCTCATCCTCTCTACTGACTTTCTCTCTCTCATCCCCCTTCATGCTCACTCTCTCTTCTCTCTCTCTCTGATCTCCTCTCATCTCTCTCATCTCTCTATCTGACTTTCTTCTCTCATTCCCTCTATGTCATTCTCTGACTTTCTCTTCTTACCATTTTCTCATCCTATGATCCTATCTACCATCTATTATAATCTGGATAGGGCGAACGTTGTAATCAGGTAGAGGACAGGCTGAAAGCATTTTTTTTTCCCCTAAGTGCAACGCAAAATAAACTGCTTGTGTTCTGCAGAAACAAACCCTACAGCTAAATATTGTGAAACTCTCACATAGTTCACATTATGAACTTTTTTCCGGTTCAAAAGGTTTTAGTTTTGTATAAATCAGCTTTTAAAGCTGTAACTTCCGCTCTGATTGGTCAGAACGTCACAAGCCAATGATGCTCCAGCGCTCACCATCTTTGATCACCGGAGCTTGCCATCTCCCCACTCGAGCTCTATATCTCTGGCTCGCTCTCTCACTTTCTCTCCTCTCTCTCTATCTTTGACTTGCTCTCCTTTGAAACTTTAAAGTCCAAGTTAAAAACTTTGACTCACAATGTCAAGTTATATCAACACAAATATTTAAATGAGTTTCACTTATTGCCCTTATACCTAGGATGCTGTAAAAGCACGGAGCCGTAACTTGGACCACCGCAAACTTAAGCATAGTTTTGCTTGCTTGTTTTTCTGCTTTTAAAACAATAAAATCAGGCACAGCACTTTAAAGCTAAGATTAGGTAAGCAACCCTGATTTAGTTTAGAACCAGTCTCCCTCAAATGACCGTAAACTACCATAATATCCCCATAAAGCAGAGCAAACTAATGTGTCTGTGTGTGGAGAATAAGGAAAGATCTATCAGGGGCACACGCTGATTTGAAGACTATTTGCTGTGTAAGGGATGGAGTCTGTCTTACACAGCTGTCTGCCTTCCTCCAGAGGCAAAAGTAATTAAGTTATAAATTATACAAACAAGGAGCCACTTCTCCACAGTGTGCCTTTTATTCTAGCCACATGAGCAATAACCCAAGAGCATTAAAGTGACTACGAGAAGAGCCAGGGTTTATTGGAGAAGTCAGCAAAACAGATCTGCTGCGAGGTAAATCATCTCTGATCGGAAACTTGATTGTGCGTTGTAAATATTTTAACTGTGAGCAATGTTTCTCAGTCTTTTTACCACCTAAGAAAACATTGGACATTCAAAGGACCAAGACTGGATCTCAAATGATGATACGTGACTTAAATCTAGGAATTTTTCAATATACAGTATAATAGGGTGTCTGTCTAAAATGGGTCTGAAACTAAACCTGGTGATGAATAGTTTTGAAAAGGACAGAAATATAACTGTACACTGTCACTTTTTCAAAAAAAAAAAAAAAAAATAGACTAGAATAAAAGCAAAGTTTGCATTTATTTATTTTCATTAAGATTTTTTTTGTTGCACTAAATTTATGATTTGTGGACTTGGATGGCCACAAAATTGGCTTTAATTTAGCCCAAATGTTTCTATGGAAACCTGTTTTGTGTAGCTCAGACCTGGGCAAACTGCAGCCCGGGGACCAGGTGCGGCCCAGCATGTTTTTGGGAATAAGCATTACTTTGCAAAGCATTACTATCTAGTCTAGGTTAAAACCACTAGAAATCAGAATATTTATATTGATTAAACTTATTATAGCCAGATTAGAGTAAACTTCCTAATATTTGGCAGCATATTTCACTTGCTTCAAGACATTTCTGACTGTTTAAAAATATATTTTAGCTTGAATCACATTTGCACATTAATATAAGCAAAACAGAAGCATCTCAAAGCAAATGAAATAATCCAGGTTCTTCAACAAATAAATTCAAATCCAGAGTTTAAGACATTTTAGCAAATCTTGAATTACATTTTTTATATTTCTGTTATTTGATTGGCTTAACTCTGGAGGTTAGCTCATGTGTTCTTAATATACACAATGAATGGACACAACTAGTACATAAGTAGCATATCATTTATTTTTATAATAAAAATGTGATTATATTAATAACAAATTCTTATATCGTGTATCGTTCGTCCTGGTTTAGCTGTATTTTTCAAATTATGCCCATACGTATTGCCACTCATTTAGAATATCCCAAAGCAAGTTTTAACTTTGTATTTACACTAAATTGTGTTGCTAAATTTTCACATCCAAAAGTTACACAGTGCACCTTTAAAGCTTTACTTAGATGTTTTTGTCCAAACTCAGTTCTTGGCATCTTCTTGCTTGTTTCCATAGAAAAAAACATGTTTTTTTGCTATAGTCTTTCATACTTTACATAAGACTCATGCATATCAATAAAAATGTCCCAAGTTATATTTTAACTTTGTATTGAATGAGATAATGCATTTGAATTTCATCCCCAAGTGGTGTTACTCTAAATAAAAGTAATATTAAAACGGTAGAGGGCTTGGTACATGTGCACAGTCTGAGAAACACTGGTCTATATACTTACTACATTAGCTCTAACCAAGAGATGAGCCAAAGGAGGGTCTAAAATAGCACTGACTCTAAATTCTAAGCATGAGACGTTTTGATGATCTCATGTTCCACCATAAACTCACAGGTACAGGTCTACAGTTTGAGAAACACTATATTAATCTACAGTTTCAGTGCATCCATTCATTAAACAAACAACATGCAGTAAAGCATCTAAACACAAGAAGGCAAGAATATCAAACCAGTATGATTGAGATACCACAGTATGACAGTTATTTTGATCCAAACCTTGAGCCACTCATAACACTCTCCTTGGGCACAAGGCATTTTGAAGGTAACTCAAATGGAATTTTCACTCAATTTATTTTGACATTCATGTCTTATATGTCTGGCTGTGTGTTTGATAGATACAAGCGTGGATGAATAGAAACGGAATCCAATTCAAACTGTCTCATTCAACAGAATTTGTCAGAACATCTCAATTTCCTTTGCTTTTATTTGACAACACTGTGAAACCATTTTAAAAATCCATTTTTTTTAGCTTTGGATATAAAACGCCGGTCACATTGATTTAACACTCATGCCACAGTTGTTGGATAATGAAACTGTTTTGTTCAACTGGTGTGCATAAATTGTGGACAACTGTACATAAATGGACAGAAAAATATATGTATCCATTTCCATAAGAAACAGAGAGCAGCTGTGCTCCAGCGCCTCCACAAACAGCCCACAGCCGAGTCAATCAGACACACACAAGCTCACAACACACTCTTTGTACCAGTCATCTGAACGTCAACAAAGCAGTGTGGGAGCAGACCCCTGACTGAAATTCTCATTTGCACTTCACTAAGTGTCCACTGACTCCATTTGGAACTGCTACAAAGCAAAACAAGAGGCCAAAAGAGTTTGTTTAGCAGCAGAGTTGAACAGACATTACATAGATTATCTGTTTTGTTGTTTTATTACATACAAATGTTTCCTCTCAACCAGACAAAGAGGCAGCAGACATCTACAGTAGTTACCCAGTTCGTTAGCACAGTCTGTCAGCTCCACGAGAAGAGGAAACAGCAACTTACCTAAAAGAGAGAAAGAAAAACTGATATTAGTCATGTGAAATGTATCTTTGACTGTCAATTTACACTCAACAATTATTCTGCTGTTTAAAGTGAAGCTCACTTCCTAAATTCCACCCACTGCAAACTCTTTGAAAATTATTGGAAAAAGGCAAAAAGGCAGGGCTGAGAGTGGAGAGTAGCAGTGTGATTAGTTTGTCAGGAGGTGTTTGTAGGTAGTGCTCAGTTTTGAGTAGACAACACAAGCTGATCATATAGAGTCTAGAAATGACATTGGTCTTTGCAGTGAGAAAGAGTCATGCTGCATTCATGCACTCTCGAAAACTGGGAAGTTCCGAGCTCAGACAGGGGAAAACGTGTTTCAACTCTGCTCGGCACAGAAGTTTTGCTTGTAAACTCGGGCGGAAGTATTGCAAGCCGATTTCCTGAATTTACGTCAAATGACAAGACCATGGGACAGGACTGTTTGAGACTGCAGCAAAGCACTGACACAAACTAAAAGGGATCACACACTGAGAGTTCTGCTTCAACAGTTAAACCTTAACGCAGACAAAATTAATTTACAACAATACAACTTTACAGGTAATGTCCGAAATTATTTATTTAAAAGCCTTTTTTAAACAAGAAAAGGCACAGTTTCTCAATATGTTCCTGAGTTACAACAATAAGAGTTTCCAGATGTCCATTTTCATTAATCTGCAAAGAAGTAAGTGTCACTGCTGCACTTGTGTTTTACAGACTGTTGTCATGAACGCTCTGATTTTGTAATATATGTAATGCTAAAAACATTATATAAACCGTTCAACAGCTGAAAAAGTTGCTTTTAAGGTTTCACTTCAGATATGAGAACCACTGCTTCACCTGTGCTGCCCAAAATCATGACAACAGTTGTCTCTAAGAACCTGACAAGATTATTGATTTGACAAACATCAAGCAATGAAACAGTCATTGGTCAAAATCAGAAGAATGTGCAGCAGCAAACAGGCAAATGGATAATTGTCCCAAAACATCCGATGTACTTAGACCTTCCTTCTTGTCAAGGAAAAACTCAAAAACTATGTGAGATACTTTTCAGTGACATATTTGCAAACTAATTGGCTTGAGACACTGAAAATTAAAACAAAACTTAAAACGTATGCCTTGGCAAAATCGTCACTAGTCAGACATAAGCTACCGTGCCACTAAAATGATGTGAATGTTAACAGAAAGAGAAAAAAAAAAATGCGTATGAGAGCCAATGTTGACGAGAGAGCTACAAACACAATTTCCATATTTATGTCCACACACTGCAGCAAACACAGACAGAGCCACTGAACAAGCTTGTGAATGAGTGGACCGTTGAGCTGATTATAGTAATTACATGTTCCGTCTGTAATCTTCTGATGTAAGTCCCGGCCTCTCCACTTATGTACGTGAAGTTCCATCTCTCAAACTGAAACGTCCAGCGCGAGTACGTACGACACACCTGTTATTTCTGCGACATCTGGACTCATTTACATATTAATGAAGGATTACGTCCGTTTGACTTTCCTGGCTCCTACATAAGAAAGCATCTGTATTACAAGGTATTTCTGTAACATTATACACTCGGCTCTGACAAAAGCTGCTGCGGGCACTTAGATAACGTACTCAAATCTATCATACCAGTGTGTGAAGGTAGATGGTATCGCTCAAGCTTTTCCTTCTTCATCTGTTGAGCACATGCTGTATTTTTTCTATACTGTTGCATGTTTAAATACAAAGCATGTAGATTGTTCAGTGTCATGCAGCTAAAGTGAATTGATTGTTCCATTTTATCTTTTAAGGAGATATCGAGTCCATGATTCATAGACGAAGTTCAACGACCCAAAACAGCAACAATGGTCCAACAGCGGTTCTTGAATTATGATAATAGTGGCAAAATAGGTATTGAGCAAATGATTTCTGTTCATGTAGCACTTGCCCAAACTTGCAATGTCAATTCATTCTAACTGTCTTGCTGTGGCACATGGTGTTAGAACACTCTCCCATTCAAGTACTGAAAAAGCTCTGTCTGACTTTGTAGAGTGGTGTGGCAGCAGTCTCTTAGATGTCGGCAAAACTAAGGAACTGATAATTGACTTCCGAAGAAACCGCCCAGAACACAGCACCAGCACTATTCATGGCGACAAAGTTGAGATTATCAGCTCGTATAAATATCTTGGCACTGTGTATGAGTTTGATACAAACGCAGATGCTATCACACAAAAATGCCATCAATGAATACATCTTTTAAGGAAGCTTAAGTTGTTTATGGTGTCTAAGCCTATAATTTGTATCATTCCTTTACAGAAAGTTGTTTAACTTTTTTTTTATCTTCTGGTTTTATAATCTGTCAGTTAAGGAGAAGAAAAGCCTGAACGGCAGTGTGAAGATCTGCTCTAAAATTATTGGTGTGAAGATGTCATGTTTAGATGTTTTGTGGAGCAGGCAAGTTGCGCGTAAACCCAAATGCATTTTAGGTCACTGTAACTATGTCTCGAACAAGTCATCCTTGTTGTCCTCTGGGAGGCGCTTTCTTGCCCTAATAGGAAAACAAATGGGTTTTTGTACTCCTTTTCTCCAGGAGCTATTAAACTTCTAAATGCAGAGGACAGTAGCATGGAATGAACCTTTTTTCACAGTTCGTCTTAAATGTGTCTTGGTAGCACTTTAGCTCTTACACCGGGCTCACACTGCCTCCAGATCCAGATCCGGATCCGTCTGGGTCCGGTCGTCACTCACACTGCCTCCAGAATATGCATGCGTATGCACAGACTCTGCTGGCCTCGCGAGACCACGAGTTCACGGGGATTCACGCTCAACTTGGGAGTTTCAGGGAGTTTACGTGATCTCTGGCACATGGATATGTAAACAAGGAACACTTGCGCCGTGTTTTGGGCTTATTTTACGTCACGTCATTTTCTGTTGGATTTTTCGACGCATAATGGGTAAGTACGGGACGTTTATTTGCCTCCTGTGTGTTCAATAGTCGCGTATAAGTCAAGCATTTTGACGTATTTGTTGTAGTAGCAGAAACGTAATGTTTTTACTTTGAAAACCACCGGATTCACTTCACCCGCGAGCGCTTGGTTTCCTGTTTGTCGTGTCTTCTTTTCACAACTTTACCAAAAAGGGCTCCAGAGCGCTCCGGCAGTCCGGAAAAATTTCAATGAAACGGAAACGATCCGGACGTACGGAGAAGAGCCGCGCGGCTCGCCGGACCGGACGGATCGCGGTGTGAGAGCCTCTCATTACTTTTCAAGAAACGGAAAGCCTCCGTACTCCGGTCCGGCGTCCTGGATCCAGTGTGAGACCGGGGTTAAGCTCTGCACTGATTTGACACTGACAGATGTGACACAGTGTCCATGTTTGCTTGCTGTTTGATGAATGTGATTGACTATGTGTTCTTTTTATTTCTCTAAGCGACAGTTACTACAAACTGAATTGCCCTTCTGGGAAGAATAAAGTTTTCTGAATCTGATTAGTCCTTGACTTGCTTAGCCTTTAAGATGTGATGGCATGGTGCAAACAGGTATTGCCACACACCACCAGTTTATTTGTATGTATGCTTGATATAAACAAAAACATATTCATATTTAGTGGTTTTAAAGTAAGACTAAACACGCAATCAGAGACTTATAGAATGTCTGCAAGCTACTGAATCTCATCAGAAACTAAGAATCTAGAGACTAGAGAAATAGAACCTGAAATGACTTGCTGCAGAATTGCTTTATTGGCGTTTAAAGAGTTAACTGGATTATCATGTGAATCACGGAAAGACGAGACAAATGAAACTAATAAAAGCGGTGAATGTAAGTGAAGACACCCCGCTTCAAACACCACATTAGAAATCACCAGCCTTCACCAACGTACTTAGTGTTTCTGCTGCTCTGTCAGACGATATTTAACTCCTCCAGTCAGATTATTGATGCCTTATGCGAGCGAGTGCAGCACCTCCGTCTAATCCTGGCACGAGCGACGCCTTGCCTGATGATATTCTCAGTCATTTATTTTAATCGTGTTGAAAAATTGTCTGTACGTTAGAACTAAAAAGGCAGAAAACACCAATTAATCTTCATCAACTGAATATTACAAAATATGTGCTTTATGAGCAGAAAAAGGCTTGGTCATCCATTAATGTTATAGAAATTTCCATATTATGCATCATTTTAACAAGGTCACATGCACTCCCATAATTATTGACATTACTATGTGGTTAGCTGTAGATTTATGCTTTATTTAACTGTTACAAAATTTGTCCATCTGCATCAAATTCCTCAGACCAGTTTACTTTAGGTATGATTATGTTCTTTTCATTATTTCTCTGCCAAAGTTGGTCCCTCTTAGATGTTATTTAAGGAAGCATATTCAGACTTGGACAGACAAAATCAGTATTCAAGTCGTCAGGTCGCGGACTAAATAAACGTCTAATGAAACTATAGAACTTAATGGGACGTTTTATATTTGCTTAACTCTTTCACTGACAGCCCTATTCTTGCTTTGACCCTCCTTCCTTGCCGAGCCTTTTTTGCTCATTTTAAAACCTTATTCACAGCTCCACAAAAAACTTACAACTGTAATCCGTTAGTTTTCCTCAGTTGGTGAAAGAATATGAAGTGAAATAATTGTCTTTAGAATAAAAAGACAAGCTTTACGTGATTAAAACAATGAGGACGAGTGTCTTTTTCATCTTTAAACCAACAAAAGCTGTTATAGACGAGATAATAGCACAGCCCTTTTCTACTTTCTGGTCCTGATGACAAATCCTCAGCCTCTTTCATGGGGCATAGATTATATTTAACCCTCCAAACATGAAGAAATACAGTAAACAGAAGGATTGTCTTTTCCTCATTTTAAAGATCAAATATGTGCTCTAAACTTACTCAACAATGTTCAATTTGTTTAAAAAGAAAGCAGGCCTCCAGAAGAGCTGATCACATAAACACAACCAACTGCTCTATGTAAATGAAAACAAACAGCACATATGTATTTCCCGGTCATGTGACTTCCTCTGGGTCCTTGAGCTCACACTAGTTCCCCCTCTGCTGATCAATCTGTGAAACTGCATCATGTTTTTGACAGTAGACAAAGTCAGCACATGCATCGGAGAGCCCACTATTGCTGCTATAATAAATAGTCAATGACATAAATTTTCGTCATTGGCAGAGAAAGAGTTAATCTTTATAGAAGATTACAAGACACATACAATATTAAGCATAGTTAGCTTTGTAGTATTGGCATCTCATACTTGTGAACTGAAATACAGTCCAAAAAGTGACACAGAGGTTAGCCATAAGGAATCATTTTTAGTCTCCATTTAGTGGCTGTAAAGAGGATTGTAAAGGCAAGATACACAACGCTAGCTTGCTCAACATGTAAGCAATGTCCTGATCTTGATTTGATGTCAGAAATGCTCAGAACAAGTCTGATGACAATTGATAGGCATAAAAACAAAACAAAAAAGTAAATTGTAGTGTGTTTGATGCTCAGACAAGAGGACATTTACTAAACTAAGCTCGCTGGAATGAGACTAAAACCAAATTCAAGAATAATGTAGCATGAGTAAAACAACAAAGACGTCCATTTTGCCTGATATCTTGTTTCAAAGTTATCGGACTAAGCCTTGCCTGTGGCTGGTGAGAAGTGTCCTGTCTCAGCTCCAGACGATCAGAAGGTTAAATTGCTCAAAGACTCACTCACATCAGAATGTACAGCTTCCATTATTCATGACGTATGAATGTTGGATGATGGTAAAGTGTCTCTGTGGGTCCAGACTTCATGGGCATGAAACTGTGCTTGCATCTTTTGAAATGGAAACTGATCAATCTTTAAAAATATTGGTTGTTGGGTCATAAAGATAAAGAGAGCACTTACAGCACTTTACTTTATCGCAGTCTAACCATTTCTGCCTCTTTTTATTTTGGATTTGCTCTTTGTATTGGCATTTATGGTTGAGCAAGAATACAGCTCACTCAAGTAGAGAGGAAAACTTTGCCGGGATAAAGGCCTAAAGCATAAAGTACTTTTTAGTATTTTTTCAGGCAAACTACACAGGAGATAAAAACGTCGATATTTTCTACCGTATTTACTTTTAGTCGATAACCAGAAGAAATATCTATTCATATATAGAGCATTTACCTAACATTACAATTTACACACATAAGTTAAATACCGGGTCAGTCTTTTCTACTGGGTCTAGTGACAACAGAAGATTTGACCTAAAAGTCATCTTTAAGGTTGTACAAACAAAACCATGATTCACAAAAAGTTCGGCAACCTCCAAGGACATTTGGATTGGCGTATGATGCAAACATTCTAGTTAGTGAAGTCAGCTGCAGCGCTTACACAGGTCTTTGTTGAGATTGAATATGAATATGGCCGGACTAATTTAATCAAGACCTTTCCCTGTGCTGAAAGTGGACAGTGAGTTTAGATACTGTCACATCCAGAGGACAAATTCTCCCTCTGTGTGATGGTGTGGCAATGCAATTTGAACTTTTCCTGGTGGTGTAACGATTGAGAGGACATTTTCTTCTTCCCTCGAGCGCTGCACAGTGAACTAGGCCCCTGACGATGCACAGAGGAAAGCTCAATGTTTTCACTTCATTCAAAGCTGCAAATGTCAGCGTATAAAGAAGAATTCAAGTTTTTTCTCAAAGTAATAGTTGATTTGTTGTGTTTTTCTTGGTCTCATTTGTCTGTGCCGGCCTCTGTGTGTATTTGGTGAGGAGCAGAAATAAACCTGAACAGCTCTGTGAGGAGAAACATCATTCTTCAGTGAGTCTCACTGTCGTCCTGTCAAGTCCTGTTCACTTCCATTTAGACTTGTTCTCTTTTCAATCTCCAGCAGAAAACCCACTGCTGCTCCTCCTGAGGCCTCCTCTGAGCTCTCACTCTCTCATTAAGGATGTGTGTGTTCACATGACATTGGAGCATGTACCTTTACCCTCTCTCAATCTCATTAAGCCTGATGCCCTTCCACCCAATCTGCTGCTTTACACCCTCACAGAGAGATGGCACTCTCCCCTGTCTCCACTTTAAACCTAGATAAGTGTATCAGCACAGCCAGGAGGCTGAATCTCTGCTCTGCCAACAACACAAGCTTGACTTTCTCATCAATCAATTTGACAGGGCCACAGAGCACAGCCCTCCACAACTGCACCACACTCTTTACACTCACAGTGAGCCATTTCAGAGCAGGAGCCCCCTTCCATTTCCCAAAACACTGCACCATCCTGTGGCAGAACAAATGCTCTGATGGAGAAGAAAAAAAAAACAGGTGATATGTGGAGAAATGATACTGGGAGAAGTCCATGAGTGAGAGTGGACAGGGCAGATATAAAGTGTGAGTCAGTGACCTCAGAGGGGAAATAAGGACTTGAGGTCCTGGACCATGTCAGAAGTCTGAGACAAAACGAAGAGGAGAGAATGCTGAGGTGAGAAGACAGAGATCACAGCACACCAGGGAGGGTGAGAGTGTGACATGGCAACTACCATTTCCAACAACCAATGGGTGGTGGACAATCAGCTGATAAGGCATGTCAAAAGTTACGGTAAGGTATTGTGTCTCTGTGGTGTCTGGATTCTCTATGCTGAGTCTTTCCACAGACCTGCAGATATCTTTTATTCACACTGTGATTTGCTGCAAATTTAGTATAAGGCCCACATAACAGTCCACGTGATTATAAACTGATCACATGTACTTGATTCGGTGGCATAGGCAGAATAATGCACGACTGAAGCACAAGCTCACAAGTGTATGCACATGTTCATATCCCACACTGTCTGCTTCACCACAGAGGGATAAAGGTAATAACAGTAAAGTCTCAGGAGGGCTCAGTAAACCAGTCCTCAGAAAGAAGCAGATGATAGGTTGTAACAGGGCAGACCACACCTGAAAGAGTCTCAGCTGGACAAATACCAGAGGACTGTGTTAAACTATTGGAAGAGTCGGTGTTGACTTTGATGCGATGCCTTAGGGACACCTATAGCCGGTGCTGTGCTGGGGGCAGAGGGACAAAGATCTGTACTGCAATCTTCTTTTCTGTTACTGTTGGTTTTTCATATTCATCGAATGACCTCAAGTCACAAAAGACAGTATCTACAGAAGAATGAAAAATGTATATTTATGAGGGACATCTAAAGTGGCCTTGGAGGTAATATCTTTTTTATGTGAGGAGGAGTGGTGTTTCATATAGCTGAGGGTCAGAGTGTCTGCTGAGTGTGACTGAAGTGGCTCGAGTTAGGAAAAAGTCTTCTAAAGAAAGTAAACAAGAGAATAAAAACAATACTGCTCAAAGGCGAGGCAATTGTTCCTCCATATTGTTGATTTTTTGGTCACTTTGCTCTTTCAACATAAAAGTTTTCACGTGGAAAGACCAGAACTGTTTAATCTTAAATTATTCCACTTCATTCAATATTCAACAAACATTTAAGCATTTTGCTTTCACAAGAGCAACAAGATCACCCCCAAGAATCTACACAACTGTAACATCTGCAACTTTACAAGACCTTGACGGTTTTTACATAAAGTAATGACATCATAACGTGGAATGAAGCATTTTGAAATAGCAGAAAAAAAAAACCAACAACACAACTTTGAGTTTGTTTTTGATGAGGTAACAGCATTCTAATGGCCAAAAGCTTACTTGAGTGAAGTTTGTGTAATGTACGACCTTTACACAGTAGTTGATGCAAGAGCTAAATCCTTATTAAAGCGTCATATCTAAAATACACTTGCACTGGGCTCACACTGCCTCCAGACTAGATCCAGATCCTGATCTGTCTGGGTCTTGTGGCCACTCACACTGCTTCCAGAATATGCATGCGATGTTGGACTCTGCCGGCTTCGCAAGACCACATTCAACTTGAGACTTTACTGACACTGATACATGTATATGTTAACAAAGAACACTTGCGCCGAGTTTCGGGCTTATTTTCTGTTTGATTTTTTGTTGCACAATGGGTGAGCACGGGACATTTACTTACATTTAATGTGTTCAGTAGTCGAGTATATGTTGATCATTTTGACGTATAAGTTTAAGTTTCGTAATTATTTACCTGTGCAGGCTTGGTTTCCTGTTTGTCGTGTCTTGTTTTCACAACTTTATCAAAAAGGATTCCGGAGCAATCTGGCAGTCCGGAAAAGTGCTTCAACAACAAAGATTCAGACGACCGGAGCAGAGACGCGCAGCTCACCATACCGGACGGATCGCGTGTGTATTTTTCAGTATTTTTCAGTACGCCGGACTAGAGTACAGACTGGATGCAGTGTGAGTGCTAGATGGTGTTAGATGTTTGCAGGGAGTTTGTATCTCCCCATGGCTGGATGGTTTTAGGAACTGTACGTGGGTCCCCAAGAGTCTTTGATAACTGTTTTACATTAATGTGTGCAAACTGTCACATTGGTTTTAAATTCAACATTTTTTTTCCTCATCACTGGCATTGTCTCATCTTAATCCTGAAGTATCAACCATACAAGACAATGCATGTGATAATGACATCAGATGGATGTTCTTTCTCTACTCCTTCACCAACTCTACAGCTCTTTCACTGCCATTATTAACTCCAGTTTTAACTTCAAAGATGTCTCTATAAATTTACACTCAAAATTACCACGTTTGTTGCTGCATTTGAGTGAAATGATCCAAAGGTAATGCGTGTCTTTTACTCTAATCATTCTTTTGATGGTCGTCGGTGTGATAAAGTGTCTTTCAACACCTTATGCGGGTGAACAGATAAAAGCATCTCTTTAACTCTGGGTCAGGAGACAGATAAAGACGTCTGATTCTATCACAATGGAGGATAAAATCTGATGTGAAGGGTCGCACATAAAGAGACCGCCTCAGAATATAAATGATCACGCTCACACACACAGATCCTCGCTCTATAAAAGTCAGATCACTTCAGGACAGCTTTTGTTCTAGTGCCAGAACAAGTCCATGTTGTGCCAAGATCTGTGTCATTAATGCATCAATAATGAGGTAAAGTAGGATTTAGCAGCTGGACTAGAATCAGTGCCTCTTAAGACTGTCCTCAACATGTATTCCCAAATAACAAACTACAACTCTGTTTCTGCTGCAGATCCACAGAGTCTGTCTGGTTCATTGATTCTTGTTCTGCTCTTTGCTGCTTAATGGGTCAAGACACAGAAAGCCTATCTGTGATTGGGACAAGAGACAGGAAAAGTGTGAAGTGATGCAAGACTGTGAAGCAAACAGATTTTCCCAAGAAAGGACCACAACTTCAAGGTTTGATGCAAACAACTGATGTAATCTGAGCTCAAACAGAACCCAAATGTAGTCATTGAGGGGCTTCTGATGAAAGTGGTAGTGCCTCTATAATTATTTATTTATTTTCTGTGACCCTTATTTAGCCAGGAAGGTCCCATTGAGATACTTCTTCCAGGAACAACATATAAACATGCACAATAAATTATGTCAGAGCATATTTAAAAACATACAAAATTTGTTAAAAAAAAAAAAAAAGATGTTTAAAAGGACTAATAGTGGACAGTGAGGTGAGACCTAGAGTTTCCTGCGGTTCATTCCAAACACTAAAGGCAGTTTTCCCAAGATCAGTCCACCTGGCTCCTTCAAAAGAATTGTGTCTGAATCTTGAGCTGCTTATGAGCATTTAGTGACAAAATACGACAAATGTAGCTTGTCAAAGCTAGAATAAGCACAAACAAATGTAGTAGATTTGCGCGGTACATTTGCCCCATATACCCCATCTGAAAGGTAAAAGAAAGATTGTAAGGGGGCAGGAGAGAGGACACTGAGAAACAGAGGGTAGTGTGTTGGTGGACTAGACGGTTATATGGTGTAGCCATTGGAAGCAGCCCAGTCTCTGGAGAATACTTAGATATACAACGAAATGTCAAAAACGTATGATTAACAGGTTTCTACTCCTTTTTTTTTTTCTTTTTTTACGTCAATATGTAAGAAAAGCCAACTCTATTTTTTCATAGCGTGGTATACACATGCAGTCCATTAGACCATGTTGGCTCTAATTCAACTTCTGATGTGGGAAACACATGACTGCCATAGAGCTTTACTTAAGTTAAATACACAAGATGCCAAAGTAAATGTACTTAGAGCATGTTTAAAAGGAACATATTAACATTACATTATATTTGCCATTTAACAACATAAGGAACAAGCCTTTTTTTTCACTAAAATGCATCGATTTTCTTTGATAAATAGAAACAACAGTAAAGCTGTAGCCAGAAAAAACACTAGATAGAGAAAAAAATTTAGTTTTGACAAATCGTCTTTAAACCTGAAGATAATTTAAGTGAGTTTTAGGGACTTACAATAGGTTCAAAAAGCTTAGACGAAGCACATTAAAAAGTCCTGTTTATTATTATTTTTTCATTCACTAAATTTACAGGTGTTTTGTGTTCGTCAGAAGAGCCTTTAAACAGGCACAGAGTCATCTTAGAATATCTGAAGGTTACATCAACTAACTAACTAACTAACTTACTAACCCGTTCATCTAAATATAAAGAAGTTTAACAAAATAAAAAAAAAAAAAATAGGAAAAAGTCCAAGGTACCGCACAGTCCCCTTGGTGCCTATAGGATAAGATTTATCGCTCTTCCTGTCGTGCGATCTGGACACCAAAAGGGTTATGTGAGTTTTTTAAGTTCATATTTTGAAGCCCGGGCTCTTTTACATGTGAGCTATCTACTCTCCACGAAAAATATAAGTATTTGTTACACTCCCACCACTGCACTCTAAACTGACTCCTGAAACAGCAGCACAATCATTCATCATCAAGACCGCTTTGACTCAACATGTCTGAGCAGCGTCCTTGGCAGGAGCCATGAGTACTTTCACTGCATTTTAAATCAGATAAAATATAACCCTCGTGTGTCTGAAGTGCAGTCCAGACGCTCAGCAGATGTGATGTTTTGACCAAGCAACACAAGGGAAATAAGAGCTATGCACAAGGACAGACAAGTTGTGTGCAGAAATGTCTGGCTTATTTGCCCTATGGAAAAATATATATTGTATGTTTTCTTTTTAAATTTTTCACTTGATTGTCTCTTTGGTCTGCAGAGATTTGAGACCAAGCTTGACTCTCTCATCTGTGGATTCTACAATATCGTGCTGTTAAACAAAGTTGGATGATATTCATAAGAAGAGAAACGGCTTCTCTGGTGGTTTGGCATCGTCATCTTTTATTTAATATTTGTCACCGGCTTCTAAAGATGAGATTTTAGCCATTCTATTAAAGATAAGAATGATGAAATACTTTATACACAAATATAAAGCTGTTGCTCGAAAACAACTTCCACCCCTTAAATTATTAAAAAATAGAGTTGGGCAATAAAGATCATATTTGTGACATACAAACAATAATGTGGAATATGAATGTAGCTGACGTTTCCCAAAGCTCTGACGACACAGATTTCTGTCTAAACACTCTGCATTATGGAATAAACATGCAGCAAGTGTTGTTCCAAAGAGTGTTTATTTACTGTCAGAATTGAACCAGGAGACTTGAAACTCAATACATCACACTAGATTGGCTATCCAAGTCTGACTATGCCTTCACACAAGGAGGTTTCATTAGTAACTAAGGGGAGCCAGCTTAGATGTGATAGCTTGTTGGTACGCAAGGTAATAATGGTACAATAATGATAAAACCGCAGGGACTGAAGACAATGCACAAGATAGAACTTTCTACATCACAACAACTGTTAATAGCAGAAATAACGTGCAACAGAAAGCACAGCTACAACTAAAAAACAAATTAGAATGGGAGTGTATCAGTGGGTCTATACAGTTCAAATCAGGTGCTTCTCAAGGACAGATGGCGCCTAACACTCGCAAGAGTCTTAGAGGCATGGATCTAGTAGACAAATAGTCGGAGGTACACTGATTATCAAAAATAAAAGTCCTTTATTAAAGTGCGGGAACCTACGCGTTTGACCATACAAATCATGCAATCTGACACAGTTTTCTTATAGAGAAACTGAGGCACTTATGACAGTGTAATCCCTCATTCGTCCTGGAGTGATCCACAGTAGAAAGTCTTCAAATTGTCATCTGGACAGTGTTTCAAAGATCAAGGCGTTTGACTAATTCTAAGTAATTTCAATCTGATTGACTTTGGATGAGAGTTGAAATGTCTTGATCTTCAAACCACTGTCCAGAAGACAACTTTGAAGATTTCTACTATCAGGCACTATGATAATCTCATCACATGCCTCGGACTAATTTTCTACAACTTAAATAGTTTGAATTTAGTAAGGACTAATAATAATAAGAATAATAATAACTAATAAGAAATGACAATGGATATATTGTTAAATACTGTATGTTTTTAGTGTGGTATCTGGTATTTATCTCTAGACCTTTTACAGTCATGACATGAAGTTTGCGTTTTGGCCATGTAGCAAGAAGGTTCGTGTTTGGACTCCCAAGTTGCCAAGGTGAAATTAGCATTTTTGCGGTAGTCTCCCCACTAAAAACATGTCCAGTAGTGCCCTCCTCTCCCTTTTCTCGGACCCAAGCCATTGCTCTTGACGATCCACCATCCTTTGCTTTCCAGCATCCATTTAACAGAAGTAGGTGGCCCTGAATTGACTGGGCATATTGTTGAAAAGGAATCCCCAAACTCATTGTTCTGCATTATCCAATTCCATGGAACTTCAGTGTCAGTAGCTCATTTAATGATTATTTGTATATCTGTCTGCCGCAGTCCTTGTAAATCAAATATGGTTACTACAAATGTCTTTTTTATTTTTGATAAAATTGTCAACAAATGCACAGCCCTACTTAAATACAAATGTGTAAAAAATAATATGTCGGATAAGCAAATTTAATCCTCAAACTGCAATGTTCTGTGTTGTACTTTGACTATTTACCAGCAAATTCAAAGATATTCGCAGCTTGAAGCTTGCACAGGAAGCACACAGTCGAATTTTTGAACAACCCGATGCCCTGTTAGCGCAGTGGGCAGAGTCTATAATCATATGCCTGAGTTTGAAAGGTGAAAGAAGAAAAATGCAGTAAGCCCAGGCGGTGTAAAAGTTTTTAAAAGATCTGGGCCTGGCAGGATTTATTCATGCATGCTGTTCCATTCCACCGCAGACGGATTTCTGTTCACATGTAGGAAATGGAAATGTGTTGGAGGAAATATTAAAAAAAATATAAGCGTTTTTACACCAGCAGAGATTATGCTTTGGGTGAAGAGACGGCAGAAGATAGGATGTGGATTTTTGTCGATGGCCAAAGCTGCGACTCGACACGTTCTATCCAAACACAATCATTGCTCAGTGTGATAATGGGAGATATTGCGGCGACATTGATCTGTTGTTCCCTGCCAACTCCATCATATTTAACATCAACTGAAACAACGAGAGCTTTGGAAAATGTGTTCAACAAACATTAACAATCGTACAGCTGTTGCGAGTGGTGAAATAAAGAAGACTGATGACATCGGCTTCCCACTTTGACAATAAAATGAGTAAATGTAGCGAACACCTGCAGAGAAGGAGATGCAGAAATTCGATGTTACCATTTTTAGTTATGTTCACAATAGTTTGACAACTGCTATTTAGTAAGTTGACTTAATCCAATGTTTTATATGTTCCGGTTTGTTGTTTTTGTTGAGCATTGTAAAAGCATAATTGCCAATATTAGCATGTTGGGGGCAAGCTAGGTTTGTTTATTTCATCAGTGCAATTCCTTCATCAACCGGTATATTTGGTTTTTGCACAAATTAGTACGAGGGATTGCAATCTCCACAACAGATCACATCTCATTGTTCGTCTGTTCAAAGAGAAGATCTATGAATTCCGTAAAGACCAACGTCTGTACATCGAGTTCATAGATCTGAAGGCTGCTTCTGTCATGCTTCTCTGTGGCGTATCATACAGGCCCACGAAGCACCACTCGAGATTGTGACCCTATTCAATCTGCTTTATAGCAACCCACAGAGCTGCGTTTGTATTAACGACAGAGATCTGATGCTTGAGGTATGTGGGCAGGTTTTAGGAGTGTCCTTTGGCGACTACTAGCTGACTAACCTGGAATAGGGTGACGCCAACATTCTGCTCAGCGCATCCAACAGCCAAGTAAAAGATGCTCTGGTCATTTACAGTGAAAAACCAAAGAAGCTCAGCCTTCAAGCTCAAGTGGATCAAGACTAAGTTCATGTCTTGATCCACTTGAGCTTGAATTTGGCGGAAAAAAACTATAGAACATGTCAAGAGCTTTACATACCTCGGGTCCATAGTGACCGACAATAAAGACTAAAGCCAGAGATCAATTCATTAATTGTAACAAACTGTAAAATTTGTAGTTTTAAAAATAATAAACACATGCATGATAGGAAAGGTCGTGTTTAAAGGTCTATATAGGTATATTAATGCAGCAAAAAGCCTCCAGAGGAGACAGTAGCTCATCTCCATCACCAAGCAGGACAAAAAAAGCACTGCAAGACCCATCTACACAGAGCTGACCTCAAGGGTACCTGCAAATATATATTTTGTTTAAGCCAAGCATCATCCATTCACAGCATAGTTTTCCTTGGTACACTAGTTCAAGCTCCAAATCTAGGACACCAGAACAGTTCTCAATAGTAATCCAGACTGATATTGATAATCTGCCTCCAAAAGTAAACAGAAAGAAAGATCATTTCCAAAATCTCAACAATAGGACTGAATGTTTGGAGCAGAACAAAGCATTCCCACCTTCACCTTCTTTCTTTCAAAAGTGTGCACTCATAAGAATCTTTAGAAACAATAGCTGCTGACTGAGGAGCAGAGAACACTCGACTTCGCAAAGTCAATAATTTCACACATCACTGAACCTTTTGTGGCTCTTATTTTAGTCAATGTTAAAACTAGATGTGCTTTACAAGTGAGTGTGACTGACGTGAGCTCAGTTCAAACAAACAGCAACAAACCCTGGCCATACAACCTTGTTTACTCTTCTGGTACTTTATGATAGGTGCAGCACAAACACAGCTTATTTACATGGAATGAATCATGAATTCATTAGCAGAATAGCAATAAACCAATTTTGTCATGTAAATTCCAGCAAAAACTTGGATATCTCCTAAAATTCAATCTCAATCCCAATTTAGGTAATTACTTATCCTAATTTCTGCCCTTGTATACACCAATCTTTATATATCCCCTTGAAACCAACATTCATATGTATCCTATGCGTGCTTAAACAACCCGCTCCACCCACATACATACAAGTAAGTAGACAGAGCATTTGATTTTCAAGGAGTACCAATACCGTGTGATCCCCTGTAGCAACACGCCATGAGAAGTTGCGGGTCATGACAATGCCCTATGCCTGTTTTGGCGTGCAATTGACCTTTCGCCGAGCCCCGCCCCCCTAGTTACTGTTCTACGTCCGTCAAATATGATAGACTGCATAGACTTCAATGACAAAAAGAAGTACAGTGTTCGCGTTAGTGACTTTTTTGAAGCAATTTTCCGCGATATCCTCTAGATCGAGGCAAAAGGGGTCACTATGCAGCGGAGGATTTATTCAAAACATTAAAATACGCAACGGAGGAAACATAACTTCTATGGAGGCTAACGTTATGCTACTGGTCTCAAGCTAAATCAGAGAAACCCATGATTTTAAAGTTACACGTTACCTCAAATACAACAAACACAGCCTTGTCCTGCTCTTGCACCGCCGGGTAAGTTCACTTTCATATGTTAAGGTCTATTTTTCAAGAATATTGTTCATATACGAGGTATGTTAGCGAGCTAAAGCTACCAGTGTTGGCTAAAGCTAAGAGGCTCGCTAAACTTAGCAGCTTAGAGCGTAACTTCTGCAGTTATTTCTTGTCGTGGTATAATTGGTCTAGTTTGTGTTTTTGCCTCTAGATCTAACAACACAGTAAGTCCATAGCTATAGTTAAACATGAGTTTTACCTTTGAGCAGACATTTGTTTGATATATTTAGCTGGTAGAGGAGCTGTCCCGAGCCGCCACACTGTTTAATCCATTGTAGGCACTGCTCCAGTTGTTTTCGGCTTTAGAAATGGAAAGAACACAACTCCTCCGGTCAATATTTCGGGGTATCTGCGGTCCTATTTACATAAACTATAGGCGCATCGCTTCATCATCTTGCTTGAGCTCAGATTTGACGGACTCTATTTACATAGCAACGGTTGCTGCGATGTTTGATTGGACAAGAGCCGTTTTGGGGCGGGGCTCGGCGAAAGGGCAATTGACCTTTCGCCGAGCCCGCCCCCTTAGTTACTGTTGCTACGCCCGTCAAATATGACAGCATGTCATAAATTTCAATGACAAAAAGAAGTACTCCTGTTCACGTTAGTGACTTTTTTAAAGCAATTTTTCCGCGATATCTTCTAATCGAGGCAAAAGGGGTTCACTGTGCAGCGGAGGATTTATCAAACCATGAAAATACGCAACGGAGGGGACATAACTCCTATGGAGGCTAGTGCTACTGGTCTCAAGCTAAATCAGAGAAACCCATAATTTTTAACGTTGCCTCAAATGCAGCAAGCACAGCCTTGTCCTGCTCTTGCACTGCCGGGGGAGTTCGCTTTCATATGTTAAGGTCT
Organism: Mugilogobius chulae; assembly: GCA_038363315.1. Lineage (NCBI taxonomy): Eukaryota > Metazoa > Chordata > Actinopteri > Gobiiformes > Gobiidae > Mugilogobius > Mugilogobius chulae. The sequence goes on along the minus strand of CM076406.1, from coordinate 12,460,079 downwards.
ATTTTCTCTATTGCAAGAATATTGTTCATTTACGAGGCTATGTTAGTGAGCTAAACCTACCAGTGTTGGCTAAAGCTAAGAGGCTAGCTAAACTTAGCAGCATAGAGCGTAACTTCTGCAATTATATCCTCGTCGTGGTATAACTTTGGTCTAGTTTGTGTTTTTGCCTCTAGATTAACAACACAGCAAGTCCATGGCTATAGTTAAACATTAGTTTTACCTTTGAGCAGACATTTGTTTGATATATTTAGCTGGAGGAGCTGTACGAGCCGCCCGCACTGTTTAATCCATTGTAGGCACTGCTCCGGTTGTTTTCAGCTTTAGAAAAGGAAAGAACATAACTCCTCCGGTCAATATTTCGGGGTGTCTGCGGTCCGATTTACATAAACCATAGGTGCATCTCTTCACCGTCTTGCTTGGAGTTCAAGATTTGACGGACCATATTTACAAAGCAACGGTTGCTACAATGTTTATGTGGACGACAAACACGAGATTTTTCAAGGTCTGAAGTTGCAAAAATGGGTAAGTTTAGGTCTGGGGCTTGGAGTTGGTTAAGGTTAGGATTAGGACTGTGATAGTCTTCATGAATAATAACACGTCTTAACATTCACCATTGAAATGAACTGGGACAGAAACGTGCCAAATACACACGCACAAAATAGAAGTTGCGTTCATATGACACGCTGTTTACAATAGCGTGGCATTGACACGCTTATCCATGAGAACAGGCTGAGCTATGGGTCTGTTTCACGCTGCGTGCTAGGCTAGTTCCAGTTTGTCGTACTAGTAGAGTTTCTTCTTGTTCCATTCAAAGAGAGTAGATTTGAGCTAAATAATCACTGGCAGTGTGTATACTGTACAAGGTAAACAAAAAACTGTTTATAAAAACGCATATGGCACAATGCTGAATGCTAACATATAAATAGCCGCGTGGTGCAGCTCAACTCCCGCACAGTCCGGGCCTTTCTATGTGGAGTTTGCATGTTTTTCATTGTGTCTGGGTGGGTTTCCTCTAGGCACTCCTATTTGCCCCACCAACCAAATCATGCATGTGTGAACATGTGGAACATGAGTTTCTGATTGTAACTTGTCCGTTTTGTGTCAATTAAAAATGTAATTATTGTAGATTGAATAGTGAGTCGATATAAACTTAGTCACTATATTTCTCACACAACAGCATTCAGTAGTACGACTTTGTATGGAGGCTGCATAAACACGGTATAAAGTTTGTTCCATTGTGGATTAAGAGTATGCAAAAGTGATAAGAATCCACCGTCAGATATAAGTTGAGGTGACCACTGACAGCTCTTTCAAATGTGACAACAAAAGCTTATCACATTTTCAAAGAGCTGACATTTAAATATCAGACAACTTGAGAATCAAAATATCTTTCCATCATTCCTGAACCGGTTTGATCTTTAAAACACGACTGAACCTTACGCATTCTTAAGGCTGGGTATTAAACATATGTTAAGCTATCCTTCACATATCGCTGAGTGTTTTATCAGAACATTCAGAAAGGAGCCGTGGCGGTAATTAAAGGCAGAGAAAGATGCCTACTTGATCTTGAAAATGAACTCGCGCCAACTCTCAGCTCTTTCATCTGTTTTCCTTTTCATCAGTATGTTCAGAAGGACTGTTCCAAGTCTTTGGAACCGTGCATCTCTCTCATAAACCTGTTTCATAAAGTGACACGTTTGCCTCCCCAGAGCTACTCAAAGCATGTTTTTATAATGTCTAGGGAAGGAACGATTCTGTTTTGTCATTTTTTAAGTCTTGTTTCGAAACACGAGTCACAGCTTTGACATCATTTTATTTTTGTTGAAGTAAGTATGACACGTTAGACAACATAGTGAGCAATACAGCGGCATGAAAAAGTATCTGAACTTTTTGAAATTTCTCACATTTGTGCCGAAAATCACCATCAAATGTGATCTGATCTTTGTCAGAATCACATAATGCTGTCAAAGGGGGGGCAACCAGATAGTAAATGTAAGGGTTTAGTTACTTTTTTTTTCTCCTTCTGTCAATGTTATGTAATGTTAACAATGCATGTTATCCTCATTAACAAATGAAAACCTATAGATGTTTGGGTGGTTTTAGTTAAAGCAGACACTGTTTTTCGTTGGTGTGAATTTGACAAAGATCAGATCACATTTGATGGTGATTTTAAGCAGAAATGTGAGAAATTTCAAAAGGTTCAGATACTTTTTCATGCCACTGTATTTATTAGTGTTGCCAGACGTATGATAATTATTGTATTTGTATGATAACTTCACCTCCTGTACGATCGGTAATTCTAAGTCACTGTAAAACTCGATGTAAATAAAAGATAACTTTGATGCGCCAGGTATTTTCTTCGTGTTAACTAACTTGAGCTTGTCTAAATGACCACAAAAGTGATCCAGGATCAGCCAACAGCATAAACTTTAGTGGTGTTCTGTGATATTTTAGTTGACCTTTATTTAACCAGGGAAGTCCCATTGAGATTCAGAATCTCTTTTGCAGAGGAGCCCTGGGGGAAGAGTCAGGGGAGGTATTAATGGACATGTTTTTAGTTGTAGGAGGAACCAGGAATATTTTTGGTCAACAGCACCAATAGTTCCTCATGGCTGCACGTCTGCATTAGCCCCAGAAGTCTGACCAAACGCAAAGACACAACAAAGGCAAGGCAAGGCAAATTTATTTGTATAGCACAATTCATACTCAGAGCAACTCAAAGTGCTTTACAAAACAGGAAAAAATACATCAAGATGACAATACAAAGCAAGCAAAATATTAAGCTAAAACTCATCTTGTTTAAGTAATTTCTTTGTTGTAAACAAAAGTTTATTGGTCTTTGTAAGTAAGTAAGTAACTAAGTAAAAAACTAAGTATTGTAAGTAACTAAGTAAGAAGTAAGTAAATAACTAAGTAAGTAACTTCGTCAGTAACAACATACAATAACAGACATATAACAAGACACAGTACACGTGGTCACGTGGTGGGATTTTTTGTTTGGACTTGGGTTGGGGTCAGAGTTCGCAGACGTAAGTAGGAGAAGGGAGGGGTGGGGGAGGAGTGTACTTGTATGGTGCAAGTTAGCATCTGAATTTATGAATGCAAAGTGTGAGCCACAGGCTAAAGATGTTTAGAGTTAGTCTCTGAGGCTTGTCCTTGGACAGGGAGCTGTGGAATGTGCAGGATAAGATAGACCAGCTAGTGCCAGTTGTCCTCTATGGAGGAGGAGAAGGGGGTTGTGGGTTGCAAATTATTATAATCCATTTTTTTGGCTGATCTTAAGCTAATTTATCTCAGATCACAGTCAATCAATCAGTCCTGGAAACTCAGCGTCAGGTCCACACGTCCGGTTCATGAGTGACATGACAAAACGTCCATCCACATTGTCAGTCCTGTATCAGGACTGAACCAGATGTAAACCAGTCTTATCCGTGCCACTTTCTGATGTAATCCTTCAGTCGGTCATTCACTCACCAGAAGTGCTTTAATTTCCACAGACAGTACCTGGGAGTGATTTGCGATAGCTGTCTTGTAAATTTTTCGATATAGGGCAAGAACAAAACCCAAAAGTCAAATGCAGGTGTTCCCCTATCCAACATCCAAATCGGTGAATCATTTTCCTCCTCGAACTGGGTCATAAAGCAACCATGCCACATGAGCAATAGAACAGAATAGAAAGATTTATTGGCATTGTCACAGAGTACAACAAAATTACGATTGGAGTGGAGCCCCCGGCTGCTGCACCTTTTGCGCACCGCCACTTGCTCTTCCGAACATGAAATGCAAAGTAAGTAAAACACAACAACACATAACAAAACACAGTACACATGGTCATGTGATGTGATTTTTTGTGAGGAGTGGCTCAGGGAAAGGAAAGAGGCGACAAGAGGGAAGATATCAGACGAAAGAAAGAGTGCATGAATCAATGCTTTAGATTACTTATAATAAAGTATTATTGGGTTAAGCCGGCTGCACACTACAGGAGATTTTATGCTCAAGGTGTCCTTCTACGAGTTCGAAGGGGCATAGAGTTTGTTGGAACTTTTTCATTTGAAGTCCACAATGGTTAGTGTAACCATTACCTCTAAAGACCCTCCGCTCTCCTGTGAAGTTTATAAATCTGATTTATCCACTCACTTTTCATTGTTCATCACGCGCTTGAACACGTGACACACACACTGTTGCCTGCTTTCTGCTGCGCTCTACAAGTCTGTGTTCTTCCTATGACATGATGGAAATGTGAGACAAATAATCACTGAAAAATGTCCTTATGTCTGTGGCCTCTTCTTATTTGGCGACTCAAAAAATTGCAAAAGATCCTAAACTCCTCTAGTGTGCAGCCAGATTTCTATTGATATGATTATTTAAATCAAATTGTTTTGGATTGTGAAGAGGAAAAAGCTCGCTGTGAGCACATGGAGGGACACATGAAGATCTGACCCAAGTCAAATCAAATCACCAGCATCCAAGTAATAGTTTACAATAATTTTCTATTTCGAACATCTACTATGTTTGTGCCTGAGAAAATATTGTGTGTTCTGACAAAGCCTTCCCAGTGACAGAACAAGAGCAGGACCTTGATCAGCACAGAACAATAGCATAGTCCCTCAAGGGTTGACCTTCAGAGAAAGCCTCAACTGTCAGGGTTATCTGTGGGAGGTTTGTTTTAGCACTGACACTCAGGGTTATTACAAAGGAAAACTGTCAGAACACTAGCCAGACACACATCAGAGGTGGAGAATGAGGCACAACGCATGTCCCAATGCATCCTGTCTAAAGAAAACATGTACATATAGAGGTTATGCAGAAGACATCACAGCATTCTAAATGTCAGCAGTGAGTGGCAAAGGTGAATGTGAGTCAGTAGAGATGAATTACAATCTCTCCTGTAAAGAAAAAGGAGCTGTAGATTGATGTTACATTTTTATATATTACATGATATTACATGACTTTTCTAAACCCAATACCATGATTTTTAAGAAACATTTTGCCAAGTGTTAAACTTGCTAAAAAAAAAAAATCAATTATAATAAAAATAAATATGTTTTCAAAATCAGACTGGACAGCTTATAAGCGTCCAATTTTGCGCGTTCAAGTGATTTTTGATGCAGAATATTTTTGAAGTTGATTCCCCTTACAGGCGCCATAAACCCGCCTTGGAGCGTTGGGGGACAAAGACACTTTTAAAGTCCAGACGGGCTTTTTTTTGCACGTTTACATTGACTTAACATGTGAACTGGAAGCTTTGGATGTCCAACGCTGTCCGGTTTGAATGCACTATAAATGTTTTCAGTGGGTGTTCAGGTGGTTGATCTGAAGGAAACTTGACACTGTGAGAACATGCAAACTCCACAAAGAAAGACCCTGGGTCGACTGGGAATCGAACCCAGGACCTTCATGCTATGAGGCCAGAGCGCTAACTGCAACTCCAACATGCCAACGCATAGTTGGCATTATTTCCATGGTACCTATTGTATTTTGACATAGCTTCTTAAACCAATAGTAAAAAAAAAACCTAAATCCTCATTAGCCAGAAAGCTTACAAAGTCTGCACTGTTGTCATGAACACAGAAAAGCAAATTTATAAAAAAAAATCTGACACACAATTGCTCACAGGAGAAAAAATTTGCCCAAAAGAATCTGACAAACACATTTTATCAGGTGTTGATACATTAGTAAAGTTTGTGTTTTTAACTAAACAGTATATACTAAATGCAGCTCTTTGTTAAAAAACAATACCACTGTGTACTGTCTGAACCAAATTATAAAGATTTTTTGTTCTAACCAGGAGCAGAATGCAGCGCTCAAATTGGCAGTGCTTGGGTGGTCCTCTCCAGTTTCACTTTTTTGGTAAAAAAAAAAAACAAAACAGTTATTGACCATAATTGCAACCAAAATGTGGATATTTTGAGGATTTTTAGAGGAAGTTGTCAGATTTAAAACCTAAAGTGTGAAAATCAGCTACCCCACCTTTTAAGTACTTTGCAAAAAAAAAAAAAAAAAAAAATGTGAGGACAACTTCCATTGAAACTCTGTCTGCAGTCGTCCTTGTTGTAATGTGTGGTCCGATGCTGTGTCACCTTGCTTTGTGGAGGTATGAGACGTACAGGAGACCTCAGTCAGCATCACTTTATCTGATTACAGCCCTGCACAGTCCACTCTCAATGTGTTTATGCATTCAGTGTCAACAGCCTGTTCAATAAACCATGAGGCTTCTGCTCCAGACCTCCATAATGCCTGCATACGCCTCTTATTATTCATTCTAATGATTTCCTCTGTTACAATGCTGTTATAGTTATGGTCAGTGTAAAAGCGATGGTTATCTTACTGTGACTTGCAGTTGTATCTGAGCATGTTTTTGTCACATAAAAGCTGCTATATACCTTTGCCCAACAAGATCTTACTGAATTGTGTTTGTATACCAAGTATTTTTTCTTTTATGTGTATCATGTGCATCACTGCAATGAAACGCAATAGGAACAAGACATGCTAACTTGTTATTATGTTAAACGGTCTCTATTTATATAGCGCTTTTCCACCTTTCAAGGCAGTTAAAGTGCTTTACAAGCAAGGTTTTTACTTTCCCAGTGTACACAGACACTGAGGCAATGTGAGTTAAGTGTCTTGCCCAAGGATACAGCAACAATCCACCCATCCCACTTTGGCAACGGGTGTTCAGATGGTCTCCCATCAAAGTACTAACCAGGCCCTAACTTGCTTAGCTTCTGAGATCTGACGGAATTAGGCTTTGACATGCAGGTATGGCCACCTAATTACAAACCTTTTAGAAGACATAGGTCAAAATATTGGGGATGTTGAAATGAATGAGTAAAATTTTCCCCATAAATGATGTCCTTGCATGGATATATTGTAAAACTGAAACGTAAAGCATTGAGGTTTGTTTTTCTTTATGGTGGATGGGTGCAGTTCTACTTCCTCCAATCACAGCTTTTTTTGTTGTCCAGGAAGTAAAGTGTAAACACGTTTGTCAGCGATTGTTCCCATTTCTGTGTGGTAAACTTACAAAAAAAAGGGACAATGTCTTATTCTAAGCTAAACTTTGACACAAAGGCAATAAGGAAGAATACATACTGGCTGCTATCTGTATTTAATTCTGGCTAACACACTGTTTCATCTCTGTTCACTGATTGGCTGACTGCACTTCCTGCGTTTGGGGAACCGTCTTATGATACTTCACATACGTAGGCAGCAGTATGGCATAAGCAACATGTAGACCTATAATTATGTTTGAAGAAACTTGGCAGATGCCGGTGTGGTCGCTCTTGATCATTCACTTATGTTGTGATGAGTGCTGACAATGATGGACAGCGTTTATACCTTCAGACATGACAAATGCTATATTCTCCTCAGACATGTACACACATCTGTCAGCTCACATCCATCTGGCATTATCCCGCTCGTGACACACAGTGATTGATAGGTAGCCTCCTGGACCTCGGTTTGTTTGGCCATTGTGTCTGAGATGCTCGATAGAATTTCATTTTTTTCCCCAGCCTGGTCTGTGACAGTCTGTTCCCGCCTTCTCTGCTCTCTCTCTTTATGAGATGTGTCTGACATTGATAGAGCATATCTCGATGTTAAATCCAGTGTAATCTGTGAAAGCTCTGCCAGTCTTCACAGTTTCTCATCTCAGCTCACACACGACTGATGCATGTCCACAGCCAGAATGTGTTTATGAGAATGTGATGCATTCATTTCCAGACACTTGATCAGTGCATTGAGGATGATTCATCATTGTATGGGCTGCTACAGTGTTTGTATGTGCAATCAAATCAAAATAAAAACTAAGCAGTATAGAGTGTATCAGCTATTCACATTTTTAGTTGTTATTGGCCTGATATTGTCATTTCCCATTTTTATTTTTTAGGTTCAAAGTCAATCACAGTCATTAAACATAATAATAATATTTGCAAACAATACTGTCCTCTCCATTACATTACATATTTGCTCAAAATTACTCTTTTAACCCAAACTTTAATCATATTTACATAGTTATTTATCGATTATTATTCCTTTGGGTGCATGCAAAATACTTAAACATTCTGTCCATTACTTGAAGATTGTAAAAAAGAATGTGTCCAAGTAAGCCGGTATTGCAAAGAGTTTAATTCTTTCGTTCCCCATGGAAGTTTATAATGGAAACAGGCTCTTCCTGAACCAAGAAGTGAGTGGCCACTGGTGCTTATTTTAATGCGGTGGTATGATTGTATCTTATATTGTCCCATCCTTAGACTTGGTGACACAACTTTGTCTTTTTGTCATAAACTGGTATTAGGGGAAATTATTACACACAATTATCTACAGTAATAGATATTTTTGAAGAACTTTCATAAACTGTAAATTACTCAAAATAAAGCAAGTGTAAATTTGGAAAGTCTATAGGTTTAATACAACAGCTTGTTTAAAAGTAATTAAAACAATTCAAATAAATGTTGCAGCAGACATGTTGAAGATTTAATGATAATAATAATAATAATAATAATAAAAAATCAAATATCCGGAGCAGAGAAAGACAAACAAATATAAAGTTAAAAATAGAAATCTCAATATGAAAGCAGAAGAGATGATTTTTGCGTTTTGGTTCTGAACCAGTCTCAGAGTGAGCTGAGAGAGCAGCTCCAGCAGGTCGCCATGGTGATAGGACACAGATGAAGGAAAAGAATATGAGCCACAACACAGATGCCTCACACCGATAAGAAAAACAAGAAAAAAGAGCAGATTATTGAGGATAGGCCAACTTTGGGCGAACAACACAGGAGTTTTATCTCAAAGAAACATCTCTAATGCTGGGAAATATTTCAATAAACCAGTAGAAAAATGTGAATTGAAGCAAATTGTTGTTATACAAATAAGAAATGTGATTGTTTTTGTCTGTTCAGTCTGTGTTTATGAAGTCATTCAATCAAAGACTATCAAACTGAATAAAAAAAATATTATTCATTACCCGGATCATCCAGCCCTATTGTGTTCAGCAGTCAAGACCACACTAATGGAGACCAAGACCTTTTTGAGGCCACAGTGTTTCAAGACCAAGAAAAGACCAAGACCACTGAGAGTCAAGATCGACACAAGACCACTGAGGGTCAAGACCAGGGCAATTCAAGTTTATTTTCCCAAGGGTCTCACTTTTCTGCAAGCCTTGGCTTCTGGGCCGGAGGTATCCAAACGGTCATTGCCGGTAACTTTTAGCACAATGGGAAAGCGAAAACAAAAGCGCTGCTGCTTATGAAAATGTCCATTCCTAAATTCAAATGTGCTTTTTTAATGTATTGTGGTGTACACTAGAAACAAAAAGAACAGTCCAAGAAGTTCAGAAAAACTGAAACACCATTTTACATTTACAGTATGCACACATGTAGTAACCTCATCAACTCTCCTCCATTAAGGCATGGCTACATAAGTCACTGTGTTTAATCTGTAACTAAAAAACTAAATAATTAAACTACTTTCAATAACTACATAATGACATTGGATAAGATTAGACTTAGAGGTTGATAACTGGCTAAAAAAAAAACTGTTGCTGTGATTTGGCACTGCTTTAGAAAATGTCCAGTTGAATCATGAGGAAAATTACCATATTTCACTTTGGAGTGTTCAACAGTTTGACAAAAACATATCACAAAATTGGAGTGATTTTCATAGCAACAGGTTGTTGTAATCACTCATTTGTCCAGGAGTAATCCAAAAGTCCTTTTCAATTTAATTCGTTTGAATGGCTTTCGTAAAAACACTTCAATCTTCTAAAAAATTTAGGGCAATTCTGTTTGTCACAATTTTTTTCTTATCTCAATACATTGATCTGACTCCATTATAGATTTTGTTAAATCACACAAGAACAAACTACTTTTTCTGCTAAATAAAACACGACTTTTCAATGTTACTTTTTTAATGCAATTTTTAGAGATACAAGCAGGAGTTCATTGAAAAATGTCTAAAAATGATTATATTTTGGTCATTCCTGGGTCAATTTTTGTGAAGCAAAAAGAGACAGAATGAAACAACTCCCCACAATAAGAATCAGAGAATTTAGAATTGTCTGTTCAAAGTCAACGCAGTGTTTTATTCGTGGGCTGCAAAACATGAAGTGACCTCAGAGGGCCTCATTTCCAATCACAGTGTGGCCACTCTCTGGACTGTGAGAGCACTTGAGCCATCCCTCTGTCTGCCTGTCCCTGTGACAAAGCACCACACACACACATTAGATTACTGAGGCAAAGAAAGGGCACACACAAACTCCAAACATTTAACTTCCCTGGAGTGAGAAGAATGGAGCGGTGCGGACAGCTTTGGATTTCACACTGACACAGACAAATCTTAGTAATATGGTCACAGTACCCACAGGCCTGTCACCAACTAAAGTGGACACGTTCTGTATTATTGTGTCTTTAATTGGCTTTTAAAAATGCTTTGGGTTACGTTGGGGTTTGTAATTTACATTTTCAACTTAGAATAATCTATAACTCTGGAAACCACATTCTTAAAGCTGCGTCAAGGTTTTTAGTGAGGTATGCAAGCAATTAAAAAATACATAGGTAAAGTCTTCAGGCAATGTTAAAGAGAGTTTGTCATAGAGCACAGATTGCTTTGATTAAATCTGGAGCCAAGGACCTTCAAGTTTCATTTTGTGGCATAACTAGTCAAGTAAATTGAAACAATGGCATAGCATTAATGAGATTTCAAGACATCTTTAAGGAGGTAACAAAACACAGTTCCCTGGTTAAAAAGCAGATTAGATCTTAAGCCATAAGACCTTGCAAGATCAAACTGTCACAATACTGAGCACACACACAAAAAGAACAATCTCATGAGAGCTTTCCTTTTTTTTGTGTGAAGCTATATAAATGAAATGGTCATAACAATATGAAGTTGCCTAACTTTGAACAGCTGTAGGAAAACATTCCTTACAGATTTATAGTTAAAGGTGGGGTAGGTGATTTTTACACAGCAAACACAATTTAGGTTTTAAATCTGACAACTTCCTCCCTTAAATCCTTCGACACAAGGTTAATATCGTCATGTATTCATTTTGGTTGCATTTATGGCTTATAAACTTCAACAAAGTGAAACTGGAGTGACCGCCCCAAGTTCAGCCAATCAGAGCGCAGCATTCAGCTCCTGATTAGAACTAAAATTCTTTATTATTCAGTTCAGACAGTACACAGAGGTCTCATTTTTTCCACAAAGTGCTGTATTTACTACTTTTTAGTGGAAAGCACACAGTTTACTAATTTACAACTAAAAAAGTTAGCTACCCACCTTTAACATAGTATCTTCCCTTCCCTCCAAACACTCACCGCCCCTTCTCACGCTGTGTTGTTGCCACGCAAATACTTGCATTTTTGCCTGGCTGTTAATCATCTGTGTGTACAGTTCGGCTCTGTGTCTTAACCCGAACCTGGCCTGGCCTGACAACTGAGCAAGAAATGAGAGCCTGGCGTAAAAGTCGATCAGGCTTGGGCTGGGTTTGGGCTGGGGTTCCGAATCTAAACTCTATGTGAGTGATCAACAAAAGAATTACATCAGAGAATGGCATAGACCGATGAACTGCATCGTGATATTTCACTTTGGTGTGTTCAGGCACAGAATAGACAGGAAATTATCCAGCGTCAAGCTGGTGAACTGTTATTCATAGTTACAGGATTGCCCATAAATCTGCATAGGGTGAAATCACTCTATGAACCAAATGTGTGATACTGATACTGTAGGCCAGAGCTGATCAACTGATACTGATCAAGAATACATGTTAAATACAGATTATCATAAAATGTATTAAATGTTGTTAATGCCTAATTTCCTTGGTTGGTAGACAGCTTTGAAAAGGCTAGATTATCTTTGTAATTCTGGTATAATCTTTTGCAAAGTACTTTAAAAATTATTATTAGACCGGTTAATTATCCAGCACACAGATACATTCAAATGATCAACTAAGCATGCAGCGATGTTGAACCGAATTTGCAATAACAAGCCAGGTCTAATTCAATGATTTCCTCTCTGGGTGTGAATAAACATGACAGCCATTAAATAATACGTGGTAACCAGCTCTGTTTTTGTTTTCCCCTCATTGTAGCTCCTCTAAAAGCTTCATCGTCATGTGTAAATTGGGTGTTTTTGTGCTTTCATTGTCACTAAATTATGACCTAATTTAGCTCCCCCTGTGTGGGCTGACAACACAAAATGAATGTCGCCACTGAAAAGAGGAGTCCACTTTATTATCCCATTATAAAACAGTGTTTTCATTAAGAGACATATTCAAATAAATGCCACTCACGGGTCTGATTATATTCCTTTTTTATGCTTGAGCCATTTCACACATCTTCAGCTATAAAATGGCAAAAAAAGAGAAAGGTCAGACACACTTCAGTCCGCAGTAGCCTCTCGGTTGCAGACGGTCTTTGTCATTGTGTGATCATTCAGCGTCGGTTGGAAATGTTTCTGAAAACCCAGGGTTAAGTTCAGTCCAGTTCATCTAGCAATCGGTTTCAAGACAGTTAAGGTAGAATCTGAAAAGGTTTTTATGCTTTTAAGGATTACGGTGTCATTGGCCTATGGTTCGGCAAAAAGCAATGTAAACGGCTAATCTTGTGGGTTAGCAATTTGGGAATGTCAAGGGAACACAAATGAGCTGCCAGAGCAATAATATCAGCCTTAAGAGGTCTAAATGGAGCTGTAATATTATGCTTATGGGGCAATTGCGACGTGTGGAGATCATGGCGAGTTCAGACACTTATGTTGTATAATCACCTGGAAATGAGAGTGGCTTTTATGGGTTTGCAATTTGTGTTTTAAAAGAAGCAGGCCGCCTCTCTGGAGGTAAACGTCCTGCTTCAATATTTGGGCTTGCATAGTCCAAATGAGTGTTCACGACGAGCAATTAAAGAGTACACGATATTCAGAATATATATTATATTTTAAAAATGTTTTGGACAACGTTTCACTGAGCTGCTTTCTCCAGTATGTCCTTGTGCTGTGATAGAGAATTTAGACAATACCGTACTTTCCGAATCAGTATGCGCACTTGAAAAAGAGCCGCGTTAACTAAATTACAAAAGAAAAACAAAAAAGTACATACATTGGCCGCAACTAATTATAAGCCGCAGTTTCGTGTCCTTCTGGAGCGCTCATGTCCCAACAGACAAAACAACGATCTGACAAGGATCAGGATTGCATGGTATTTACAATATGTTGCCTTATGCTGCAATATCAGATGGTTGAGGTTCTGACTGGACTCAAGATCTCAAGATTTTTAGCTATTCTTTTACAAACTCAGGATAGCTGCTGCATCTGAGACTTAAAATCATCCATCCATCCATTCATTTTGACAAGTTGTGGACTGATTTAGTGATCGCCAAAAAGGCAAACACAGAGGTTTTGCCAGCGTCATACATTTGATAATTGCTGCTAGTGATTACTTGCTACTCCTGATTAATGCATATCTCTGAGCTCTTGCAACAGAAACAGCCCAGAAGAAAACTTTCCCGGGAGGAAAGAATGAAGAACTAGGTATTATGAACAGAGATAGAATAACACGTACAAATAAACTGCAGCTACATGTTCCCATAGATTGCGTAAAATAGCATGCCATGACAAATTGCGTGTCACGAGGACGCCCTCTGCCTGTTTTGGCGTGCAATTACACGCTCATTTTTTTCCGGCGTGGTCTGAACACGTCTAGTTTTTCAAGGGATTAACGGCAAAATTTAAGTCTGAAGTTACACAAATGGGTAAGTTTAGCTCTTTGGCTTGAAGTTTGTTAAGGTTATGATTAGGACTGTGTTAGTCTTCATGAATAATAACACGTCTTAACATTCACCATTGAAATGAACTAGGACAGAAACGCGTGAAATACATACGCAAAAAAATAGAAGTCGCGTTCATATGACACGCTGTTTACAATAGCGTGGTATTGACACGCTTATCCATGAGAACAGGCTGACTGCGGATATAATAATATAAAATCACTGCCTCAGTCAATGAGACCTGGTGGCTAAAAAAGTATATAAATTAGCCGTGCCGCTATATATGCCGCAGTGTCTGAATCTGAGACAAAAGTAGAGTGGTAACAGGTTTCAGAAACTGAACCTCGCCCCAGTGCCTGTGTACTCTATTGTGAACTGTGTTCACATGGGTGAGGGACACTTATGTGATAATCCAACACAGTCTCACTAGATGGCGTACTTTTACCACGACACAAAAAAGTATTTTGACCAAGAGTTCACAGCTATTTTTAGTTCTTATGTTACGCCGTGCATTTAGCACGATATGAAAAAGTGTAAAAATGACACGAGATTTCACAGCGTCAAAATAGGACGAGTTTTGGTTGCAGCCACGTGGGGACGTTTTCTTCAAGTGAAACGGGTAAGTTTAGGCATAAAGTTACTAAAATTGCTACGATTAGGTCTGGGGCTTGGGGCAGGTTAAGATTAGAATCAGGATTTGTGTATCGGGCTAGATAATCCAATTCTTTTGAACAAGCTCTCACTATGAACGATGGTATATAACACCAGTGTTCTCCAGGAGCTGTTAAGCCACAGTTAAACTTTTGTGTGCCATCGTTAGAGTTGTCATTTGACTCATTAAAACATGTTTTCATAGCGGACAGGTTGGGTAAAAACTTCCACATTCATTTAATGTGTTTAGTCATAATTATTTGTAAGTGTGTTTGTCGTCTAGTGTACTGTATTTCAGCTAAAACTAAAATAAACATCGGTGAGTAGTTCTTCAATAAAAAAATATCTTGACTGACTTCATAAATAGAGACAAGATACCAATTAATATTTGTACTCTGAGAAACTCTTAGCTGGAGTGTGAAAAGAAATTATTAAACCACTAGTTAAAATGACGGTATAAATGTATAATAGTCATATAACCTTGCATAACACGTACTGTTTTAGGATTCAGAAAAAAGTATTTTTCCCCAATATGTCTCCAATAAGTGAGAATACAGTTAAATGGGTTCACATGTGGGCTTTTGAACGTCACATCAGCGTGTGCCGCTCAAGGCTCTTAGCTCCACTGATAGATTCATGGCTTTCTGTGGCAGCAGGAAAGGTTTCAGTCAATCTGTTTTACTGCCTTTGACAAGACGTTGTAATGGAGTCCGCTTTGTAGTGGACAGTGAACAGCAGAAGTCAATAAATCTTAAGTGCCTAGAACATCACTTAGTCTCCTGTATACTTTAAACTCAGGCTCTAGAGCTCCGCCCCAGGTTTCAAAGACCTCACATTGTTTGTATTAAAAATCCTGTTGACTCTTTGCCTGCTACAGATGGAAATGTCACTTTTAAGGACTTAAATAATACTTAATAAGTGGCTCTGACTGTTTTCTTACTCAGCTGAAGTCTGATAAATAAAAACAAGGAGATAGATTGACAGGATGTGCGTTACCATTCATACCTGCTTGTCAAAACCTGATCCTGTCAGATCTCAGAAGCTAAGCAAGTTAGGGTCTGGTTAGTACTTGGATGGGAGACTGCTGGAACACTAGGTGCCACAGTGGGACAAGAGTGGATATTCGTTGTGTCCTTGGGAAAGATACTTAAACCACATTGCCTCATTGTCTGTGTACACTTGGTGAGTGGATACTATATCGTAGAGGGACCTGGAATGGTAGAAAAGAACTATATAAATGGACAATTTTACTAAGACCCGAGAATAATCTAACCACGTGGCCATACCAGCTTGTCAAGCATGATCTCGGCATATCTCAGAAGCTAAGAAGGAACCTCAGGTGCCACACTAGACAAGTGTCAAAATCTGATCTGATGCGTACAAGAATAAGTCGAAGGTTTGGAGAGGCCGATGGTGCAAAATGGTAGCCTCACTTCCATTTGTCTAGACCAGGGCAGCTGTGGCTAGTAGCTTTGCACCACCGAGTGTGGAATGAATAATTAGGAGAAAATGTGAAGTTCTTTGGGTGTCATAAAAAGGGCCAGATAAATCCAATGCCTTCTTCTTCACCTTCTCCTCCTTCTTCCCAATGATCAGGTGAAACTTCAGTACAATACCAACTTTCTTTTAAAAAAGATTAATATATACAATAATAAGCTTAGAGACATTTTTAAGTCTTGGACAAGAAGAAAAAAGATAGGGAGCTGGACACTTCTATCACTTATGTTGATAGAAGCTATTGTCACATGACCCAATGTAGTTGTAGTAAATACAATTACTTTACTACTTCTACACTTTTAGAGATTTAAACATAACATGCATGTCAAATGTTGAATATAATTTGTACAGTTTAAAATAGATCTAATGCCTTCTTTTTATTTTGGTTTGACTCAATTAAGGGTGAGAACAGAACTGGCAGAGAAACAACTAAAACAAATTGAAGACCAAGTAAGTGCAGATGCCAGAATCCTGGAGGTTAGCCCGCACAGTGGTAGAGCTGTTTGAAACGACGTTACAGCAGAGAGCACCGAGCAGTTCATAATCTCCTCATTAGTCTGTGTTATTTGACAAGATGATGTTCAAAGTCCATGCACGCTGAAATATTAAACACAAGCACACGTCTGAACAGAGAAGAACTAATAGCACCAAAAGCATTAGGTTAGACTGGAACCGCTGGATTCATTCACATTCCTGAGTGCCAAACAGCCTATTACAAATATTCAAGCATTTCAGGGAAGAATAAAGCGCAAAATAGATCCTATGGTTGTTGTCATGCTTTCCCAACATGCACTGCATAACTCCATTACAGTGAAGCTGGTGGTATTTGTTATTGCAACTAATACTGGTTACAAATGATCAAACTTTATCAAAGGGATAGAGAATGTGGATTATGTTTGCACAATTGGATTTAGGGGTTCTAACAACAAATGAAAGGTGGAACTCTGAAAAGAAGTGGATTTCTGCAGCTAAACAATAAGTCAAGTACTGGTTTGCATTGATTTGTTATTTTATTTTAGGATATAACCATCATATAACCATCAACTCATAAATATTCAAAATCTTTATTCAGATTGAGTGATGGAATTTCCGCGTTTGCTTATTTTGTTAGACCAGAAAGAGTTTGAAGAAAAAACGATTGCTTTCAAAAACTTTGCATGCTTTATGTTGTAATAAAAGCAAAAACTAAAGATAAACCATTGACTTTAGAATGTTTACAATGCCATGTGAGAATAAGCATCTGTCATGCAAAAACTTCAACCTAGTCAGAGCACAAGTTTTCAATACTTTATAATCTGTGAACATTAGAGAAGGCTAAGGTTACACTTTATTGTCCCCATAGGTTAAGTTGTTCTCGGCATTTCATCCATCCTTAAATGCCTCCTCAATATTCCCAGATGTTCTTGATAAGGCTTGGTTAGGACAATCATAGCTAGAGGGTTTTCCCTAAAATGCACGTTGGTGGGTAAAACTGGAATGCCCAGACGAAATGCACCATGACAAGGGTAGAAAATGCAATGCTGCCTTCTCATATGAGGCAATACACTTTGCTGTTAAACCTCTGTACAGTATATTGCACAGACATGACCAGGGACACTATGACGCTTTTGGTATAAGGCAGTGGAAAGTAAATCAGATGTTCAGAAATAGCATATTTAAAGCACAACTTTCTCTCTTTAAAAGCACATTTGGGTCAGAAAAAGACCACTAATAGTCAATTTGGATTTAAGATATAAATAGTCTCTATTTATCAGTGCAGTCTCTGAAGAAAAGGCAAATATACAACAAAATCTCCAAAGGGACAAGCATGTTTTCAGGCCTTTTTTTACATCAATATGTTACGAAAAGCCAAAACGTCAAATAACCATACATTTGGATTGAAACCATGGTGGAGACATTTTAGGTTTAATGGGTAAATAATAACTTATCCCAAGCACCAGCCCTGAACTTACCCATTTTAGTAACTTAAAGCCTAAACTTAGCCGTTAAACCCAAACAAAATATCGGCATGTGGCTTAACATTTTCAAGTTAAAAAAGGTGTGAAGATGTGCTAATTGTTTTTGACATTTCGTTGTATATTTTCTTCGAAGACTGTATTGCTCTTTACATTGCACTTTTCCACCGCCATCCCGCTGTGGCACTTGGTGTTCCAGCGGCCTCCCATGCAAATACTAACCAGACTTCTACTATCCTTTGACAAGCAAGTATGGCCACAAAGATAAACCCCAAAACCAAAATTTAAGCCACGTTACTACTAGTTACCGCTGACAGGCCACAACAAATAAGTGGTATCAAAACTTGTTTGGAGATCGACTCAGCGGGTTACCTTGTATGCCCGCTTCAAAACAACTTTGGGTTCAATTTAAGGACAAAGTGTGGATTTCCTTTGTTGAGTTTGCTCACTCTCTGCACGCTGAGATGGCTTTCCTCCAGGAGCTGCGTTTTCCCACATTAAACAAAAAAAAAAGCACCACAGGTTCATCATATTTCAGCAGAATTGTCCGTTTATTTCCCCAGGCCATGGTAACTGGAGGTGGTAGAACAAGTTATTACTTTGTTTCACATTCTCCTAGTCCACCGCCGCCGCAGCGTGGTCAGGTTTGGGACACGGCTTCAATTTCGAGCAGTTTGAACCAAGTGATGGGTGTAATTTGTTTCTCTCGCTGAGTTGCCATTTGCATTTTAATTCATCATTACCCAGTATGTTTTGCTGAGATTTCCCCAGATTGTAGGTGCCAAGACTCTGGTGACTTCATGCACATGGCCGAGCGAGCAGAGCTATTCCTTCGCCAAATAGGACCGAAGAATGTTGCCATGATGTCCCTCAGGATACGGGACACGACATTAGGAGAAAATGAGAGAAAGAAGAGGCAGTGTGTCTCACCTGCAGAGCTGCACGTGACACTGATACAAACTCTTATTGTGTATGCAGGCAGAAGGAAAGGAGTGATCTCTAAAGATGTATTGTGATGTGTATTTATGCTGTGACATCTGTGGAATTGTTACATAAGAGAAGGAAAGTTAATGCACAGTCAGAGGAGCAGGTGTAAGGGAAGTGGGGCAGTGGAAGCATGCTTTAGAGAAAAATGGATTGTCCCTTAAATGCCTCACATTTGTTTTGCTTTATTAGGTTGGCGTGATTTTTAAATTCAGCTGAACCAAAGAGAAAGTAATTTCTCTTTCTCTATTTGTCTGTATGTCTCTCTCTTTCTGTCTTTTTCTCACTCTCTGCTGTCTCTCCCTGTCTTCTGTCTCCCATTGTCTATCCCTCTCTTTGTCTCTCTCTCTCTGCGTGTCTCACTGTCTTTCACAGTCTTTCTCTGTGTATCGCTTACTGTTTCTCTCCTTGTCTCTCTACGTGTGTCTCACTGTCTCTCACAGTCTTTCTCTGCCTCTTTCTTTCTGTATGTCTCTTTCTCTGTCTGTCTATCTGTCTCTCTTTCTGCATCTTTCACTGTCTTTCTCTGTCTCTTTGTCTATCTGTCTCTCTCTCTCTCTGTCTCACCATCTTTCTCTGTCTCTCTCTTTCTGTATGTCACTCTCTCTCTCTTTGTCTCTCTTTCTGTCTCTCTGTGTCTGTCTCTCTCTGTTTCAATCTGTCTTTTTGTATCTCCCTCTATCTGGATCTTTCTATCTCTCTCTCTCTGCTGTCTCTCTCTCTCTCTCTGCTGTCTCTCTCTCTCTCTCTGTCTGTCTCTCTCTCCCTCTCTTTGTGTTTCTCTCTCTCAGCTGATTCTCTTTCTTTGCTTCAATATCACTCATAGTTTGTCTCTCTCTTTCTGTCTCCTACTGTCTGTCTGTTTCTCTTTTTGTTTTTCTGTCTCTCTCTATTTACTAGAATGAACAACCTTAGGTTAGGAGTAACAGGTTAATATCTTCCTCTCTCTCCAAAACCTGATGTGTGCTAACTTCCTTGCCAAGCCACTTTCCAGTAAGGCTGCTCGATTATGATGAAAACAATGACCATGATTACTTAAATGATACATTAAATTTGCTTAGAGAGAGTGCAGTTCCTGGTACATGCAAAGACTGAAGATATGAAAATGAAATGAAATCGTCACAGATATAGACTATGGTAAAGAAACTGTCTGGGACTTACTTTTCAAACTTAGAAAAACATACATACAGTGTTATAAGTTATACAATAAATACCCATAATTACAACATTCCTGTAACTGATCGCAGCAATAATAGGAATTGAAATGTGATTAATTGTTTAGTTCTACTCTCCAGCACACATCACCTTGTATCTATGATCTTGTTGTTTTAGTGATAATCCAAACTTCATGACCTTACACAAGCATTGGTACATGAAGTAGATTGGCCACTACCAAATACATCAGTCACAAACAGCATTGACAGTCATAGCTACAGTAGCTCTTTCTCACCCTTACCATACTCTGTGCTCTAAGCTTGTCATTAGTTCCTCTTCCATACATCAGCCTCACTTTCATTTACGTGCATGCCTACTACTCTCACGTTGCATAATAAATGACTTTATTTACTTGGGAGTTGGGAGTATTTACTGCAGTGAACCCAGCCGGGATTAGAAATAGAGGACCTAACCTTTAGCTGTTCATCTCTTTAAGACTTCAGTCATACATCACTGTCTTACTCTTTTAAAACTTCTAGTCTTCAGTTTATTTGTGTGACGCAGATGGAACAAAGAAGCTGATTGGTCGTCTGTCATTTAGACCTAAATCTAACTTCACTCATCTCACATTAAAATCGTTTTTTGCTTCGCTCATTGATTCTGCAGAAATCCCCGATGTTTTTCAGTTCCATGTGATATTTTTTTCGTCGGGAGCAGCCATGTTGTTTTTTTTACGGCGGGAGATGCGTGTCTCTGATTGGCTAATTAATCTGTCAATCACGGCTGCAGAAATCCGAAAGAGGAACAAGTTGGCCAGACGATATATTTTGAATATATCGTCTGGATTTTTCAGGCAAAAAAAACACACTCCTTGACTCTTTTCAGGCTTGCGTCACGGTGACATCATAGTTCTAGCATACGGATTAAAAGTTTGAAGATTTATCATGGTTAAAATGCTGTTTTGCTGTGAACTGTAACTAGGACATTGTGTCTGATGTTAGCCTGACCTTACCCAGCTGAGCAAATGCAGTTTGAGGTTAAAATGTTCTGTTTGATGTACAATTCTACCTAAAACCTAATTGTTGTCAATCATTTAATTTTTGTACACAATAACCTTATTTCCTGCTTTCAAAGCCTTTGACCAGAGTTAACGGATTGGCAGCGCAATAAGCAATCAATCTGTTGACAAAAAGTCCAACAAAACACAACCACAGTCCAACAAAACTAAGTTAATAAGAAATCGTGTATCACTTCTGAAGCAATAATGAGATCTCGACTCCACAGAGGCAGACATTTAGAAAGAAAAAAAAGGACCTGAAACAAATGTAAAAATTACCTTTTTCTCTTTTATCCCTCAAGCTAAGACACAATGCTTCCATCCGCCAGAAGTAAACCACCGAAATCGGTCAGGTCCAACAGAATAAAGCACAATACATATTCTAATAGTTCTGAACAGAACCTGATATAAATATATTTTTGTTCATTCACCCAAATTCACCCAAAAACGTGTCAATTTACACCGTTTTAAATGGATGCAACAATGTCTTCTGCCTCCGACTCTTGCCTGGGATCCAGAGCCCACGGTTCAGCAAATTGCGAAGAGCGATTCTGGTCAGCTACCATCCCGCATGTGTTTCAGGACAATTCCACAACGTACTGGGCAATTAAATTCGTTTAGATGAAACAAAGGAGCCGATAGGTCGTCTGTCATTTAAACCAAAATCTAACTTCATTCACTTCACAATAAAATCGTTTTTTGCTTTGTTCATTGATTCTGCTGAAATTTGCAATGTTTTTCAGTTCCATGTGCTATTTTTTTTTCTATATCTCTCCATCTATTTTTTATTTGTTTTTTTTAGATTTGTTTTTTTTTTTCTATGCAGCCACATTGTGTTCCTAATTGCCATTTTTATACAGTATATCATTTGGATCTTTCCAGGTAATTCTACTAAAATCAAAACATGAAAAAGGTCTAAAGGTCTATATCAGGGCTATTCAACTAGATTTTCCAGAGGGCCAGATTTTACCAAGCACCATGGCTTCTGGGCCATAACACAACAAAGGCACAACGTTTGACCGTGATTTAGGTTTAGAATTAGGTTTATTTAGGTGTATTTTGACTGTCTTCAAAAAAGATTTGCCAATACAACAAGAGCAAAGTGGATTGTTTTGTTAAAAATATAAAAAAGATAACAATTTATCACTGGAATTATTTTCAGACAGTAAAATTACAATAAAATCAAGATAACTAGTGCTTTGTAAGATTTGGAAAGTGATTTGAGGGCCAGATCAGATTCTTGGAGGGCCGATTTGGCACCCGGGCCTTAAGTTGAATAGGCCTGGTCTATATTGTATATTTTATGTTGTACAGGAAATTGCCAAAAGGACAAATATAATGTATTATTTGGATTATTAAACATGCTCCTGGGAGCCTGACATTCTATGTAATAGAACTAAAAAACAAACAAACAAACAAAAATATTTACTGGCTGCAAAAGAAATGACATGCAGAAGGTCTGACAGATAGGATCACAGATTGACCTATGACACCACAAAAGTAACATTCAGAGTAGTGTTTTCTGAAGCTCAAAGGGGAAAGAGTAGTACCTCACAGACAGAAGTACAGCTGGTGTCTTGATGAGGAGGCAACAAAATTAAATGCATTCAAATACATGTCTTTAAAAAGTTGCTTTGCCTAGTTATCCAAGTGAATAGAATGCCTTTGTCATGACTGAATTCTCTCTTAAACTCCATGTGGTTTCCAGTCTGTCACTACAATTCATAGAAAACCAACAATCCATCACTTGCACACATGGATTACAATGCAAGGGAAGGAAAAGCGCAGAAGAACCGGTAATATTTCCATGATATATTGGCAATAAAGACAAATTGATGGTGGATGGTCCCATAAAGTGTATGAGAGAGGATCAGTGGAGAGGAGAGAAACACTGACTCTCACGCTCCATTAGAAACAGTGTGATTGATGTCCCTCATGTGCTGTGACATTTAACCATCACCCTGCTCCTGCACTGTCACGCTGGTGCTTAGTCTTTATTTATAGGCCTGTATTAGAAGAGCACAGCCTAAAAATCAAGTGTGGAATTAGCAGTGACCATTTAGGCCTATGTGTTTTTTCACTACAATGCCATTTTTCACTATGGACAGTATGTGTGTGATTTCTGTATGGGTCAGAAACGGTGCCTTTTGTGTCCTTAGACTGAGTTTGACATACACCCTGTCACATTAACTTAGTCTCTCTGTGAACATGTGTTCAATATTGTTATATCATACAGCCCTTCCCCCAGCTGTTTATGTGGTGCAGAGGTGCTGTGTTTGGACTGAGGCCACTGGAACAGGCTCAGTCTCATTAGTCCACACTCAGGTCATAATCAATGCCCTGTGGTGATTGTGTTATTGAAGCTGTTGACTTCATGACTAAGTCTGATGCACTGACCTGTGAAGAGAGAGAGAGAACACAAGAGCTGAGAGCAGCTTTTTACACACTCTCTGCTCTTTGGGAGTCAATAACTGAGGCACATTCAAACTCATGACTTCATATATATATATATATATATATATATATATATATATATATATATATATATATACATACAATATCAAACAGAAAAATTTGATTGTTTTTGTATGCAGCCCTACCTGTGTGCTGTTGTTCCAGGCTGATCTATACTTGTCTCAGACCTCGTGGCTGGGCCACAGGGCTCAATATTACCACCTGAATGTGAGCTCTAATGACTTTGCTTTGTGAGAGGAAATCTGATGTGTCAGTCACTGGGATGAGACCCCCGTCTGTTCAGAGACTCACACATGGGCTTTGGAACTGAAGCCTGCTGTTTCCCCAAATGGAAAAAGCCTGGAGCAAAAGAACGCCAAACACTCTGAATTCATTTGATCTCTTTTCTCATCCGAAGCCTTTTCCTTCTTATTTACGCCATAATGAGACACAAGATGTAGAGGCATCTCCAAGTCATGTTTTTACCCTTTTGTCAACTAAATGTAAAACTCTCAAGGCAAATGCAGAAAGTTTGCTTAACTCAAACAAAAATAGAGTTAAGACCGCATGCAAAATTCCTGAGGCAGCAAGGACATAGTAAAAGAAATACATATAAATATAAATGTGGCATAAATAAATGTATATGTTGTGGTGGCTCAGTGATGAGAGCTGATGCTACTTTTGAAATGACTGTAAATCCTGTTGCCACACTTCAAACCTCCTACATCTGTGTCTCTGTTCACTTTGGGATGTGACAAGCTTTTATCTAATTCACTTTCACACAGCTCATCTGTGCCACTCACACATTCTCTTTGATTGGATTTAAAGACAACATGTTACAGAGACCATCTCATCATGTCAGCACAACACTAGTGGTGAATAAAATGTCCAGCAAAAACAAAATGGGCTCAACATCGACACATTTCAATTCAAACAACCTACGTTGAAAGTGTTAAAAAAGCTATGATTTTAGTCTCACTTTCTCCAGCCACAAGAAACTCATAAAATCCACCAAAATTGACATGTTTTTTCAAAAATCTGAAATGCTAAATGTTCCACATTAAAAATGTGCCTGCCCAGATGGGCGAAGGGCTCACAAATCCTCCCTGTGGTTTGCAGAGCTCCCCTCTGCCCCTGTTTACCAGAGCTTTGTGAAAAGAAAACTTGCAGGTGGGTCCACAAACTCTGGAGCTATGGTACATACTTTTCAGAGACGATGCAGAAGGAGATCTGTGTTTAGAAGAGACATTCTGAGGTGTACTGTACACCAGTTACATGACTTTTGTTCATATTTTCAACAAATATAATCATTTTTATCTAACTCGTGCTTGATTGATTGGTTGATTGTTTTTTCAGGAATAACCTGAAGCTAAGCTCACTGGACATAAAGTTCATAAGTGTGCTTTATGGCACAAACCCATACAAAGGTTCACTGATAAACACACATCACCGCAGCAGTGTGAACATCTGACATATGCACTCAACTTCAAGCCTACAGCTTCACTCGCTGCACCTCTGCTCATCTTCACATGTCACAAACACAGCACATCCTGGTCTCTCGTCATCTCGTGCACATGTGCATGCTTAAACTCCCGCGTGCACATACAACATCACACATGTGAAACAGAGCAAGCAAACCTCAGCTTCAGGGGTCCTCAAATCTTCAAACCTTAATCAGTAAAGTCAAAGCAGCATTTAAGTTGACTTTTTATTTATTTATTTATTTATTTATTTATTTATTTATTTATTATTTATTTATTTATTTATTTATTTATTTATTTATTTATTTATTTATTTATTTATTTAATTCATAAATTCACACAAAATGATGTCATTTTACACAATAAAGAGATAGTGTAAGATCATGCCCCCAAAACTTTAATAAAATAAATGCATTTGTCTAAATCTATTCTAAATTTTAAACCAGCAAATCTTTTACATTAGTGAACTTACATTACAAACCACACCTGGACACACCTTCTCATTTAAAGAGTTGTATTTATTTTCATGACTATGAACATAGTAGATTCACACTGAAGGCATCCAAACTATGAATTATCACATGTGGAAATATGGTAGGCTACATAATCAAAAAGTGTGAAACTACTCAAAATCTGTCATATTCTAGATTCTTCAAAGAAGCAACCTTTTGCTTTGATTACTGTTTTGCACACTCTTGGCATTCTCTTGATGAGCTTCAAGAGGTAGTCACCTGAAATGCTCTTCCAACAGTCTTGAAGGAGTTCCCAGAGATGCTTAGCACTTGGTAGACCCTTTAGCCTTCACACTGTGGTCCAGCTCACCCCAAGCCATCTCAATTAGGTTCAGGTGACTGTGGAGGACAGGTCATCTGGCACAGCACCCATCACTCTCCTTCCTGGTCCTTCATGGTTTGGATGCCTTCAGTGTGAATCTACAATGTTCATAGTCATGAAAATTAAGAAAACTCTTTGAATGAAAAAGTGTGTCCAAACTTTTGGTCTGTAGCCTAGTTTATGTCTAAGTTAATGTGTAACATTAAGATTACTATGTGATAGCGCTTCTCCTCAAGTGTCTTGATGTGAGTGTTTCTCAATGGGGCCTCAGCCCCCTGCTGCTCCTGTGAGCTCCACCTCCTTTTTCACGTGCACTGATGCAGTACACAGCTGATAAACTGCATCATCATGCTGGACTTTTTGGACAAAAATACTATGAAGGTTTTTAAGAACAAATAGCCTCATGTTTTATCAGGCTTCTTAAATAATTCAACAGATATGTGCATATGACATTGATGAAAGCTGCAGACATATTAGTTTATCAGCAATTTGTGTGTGTAGTTCAGCCAATAATTGTCCTAATGACACAAAATAAAGTTTAGCTAACAGCTTATAAAATGTAGAACATGTGTTTGTGTCCAAATTGTTCCCAGAGGCCGATTTTGTTTTGATTCCCTGTGCTGAGAATGATCAGACACATGTTTCTGCTTCTGTCACTGTTGATCACTTTTAAACTTGTAGGATTGTTCAAACAAAGTATATATATATATATACAGCACAAACCAGAGGGTGAAGCCAACAGGCCATGTTGATTGATGGACTGACATAAACTCGAAAAATACTAGGGAGCCTCCACATATGAGGGGCCGTACGCAACTTGAGTAGTCTGGATATAGGAAGGTCCGGCTCTGATGTGAAATATCATATCCCATTGTTTTGCAAGCTTTAACTGTAAAACACAGTTCTAGACTGAAATCACCAATATGTTTATCAGAGAAGAAGAGTTCAGTTCAAAATCCCTCCCCTATCCCCTCCGTGTGTCAGTCAAATAAACTTGCTCATTATTGGTTCATGAATATGTATATGAGATTCACCTTTTATAGAGTGAAGAGGGCGTGACGTAAGGCAGGATCCTGCACACAGATCCTGTTCCAGCTGTGAAAAAAGTAACGAGGAAATGACCTGCAGGAGAACTGAACTTTTTATTACGTACATGAATGTTGGATTTTGTTCCCTAGTACTTTTTTTAATGATTGAAACCCCAAAGGTATTGATTGTGCATCTACTATTTTAATGTCTATGTACATGGCGCAAAGTAATCTGTTTTTATGTAAATCTACTGCTCTATCTCAAGTGTAAAAAGGTTAATGTGGCACACAGACATGTCGTTTACAGCCTCATACAGTTTCCTGTTGGGACTAAAATGAAAACCACTGTGTCACAGCATGAATCAGCTGCTCTGTTTGGACCTGCGCCAGAAAGAAGTTAATGGAAATGTGCAAAATGACAGACTTGTGATAAATAGCTCCATTATTTCCCAGGGTAAGTAACAGCAAATGAACAAGTCTGCTGGATGAACTTAACAGATGACCTTGTAAAAGAAACTCTGTGCTTTGGGAGTTTTGCAGCCTTCTTCGAACTTTATTTTTTTCCCTCTCAAGCCAGGGAGAAAGTAATCGACAAGCGAGCAGAAAGCGACAGCAAGATCAATACAATTAAACAGCTGAGACTGGAAGAGTAACTATTCTGAGGTGAGATGTTGTATGGGTAGTGACCTGACTCTGAGCTGCTGCTGTTGGACACTTAGGCTGGCCAAGCGTTTTGAAGCTAATGATGCTATTTGTCCAACTGTGTCCGGTAGGTTTTATAATCTGCTTGAGTGACCGCTGCGTAAAACTGAGTGGAGAAAAGTGTGGTGTTAATGAAGAGAATGAGAGCTGAAGGCTGTGTCACCTTCACCGGAGTACATGAGTATTAAAGTGGACATGTGAAGAGTCCAGGGAGACTTGAGCTCAGTCCAGATGTGGGTGTGTGGAGGGAAGAAGACTGTAATGACTGTGAGGCCATGAGACCAGTGTGAAACATCTGGAGCAGACACTGTGAGAAGGACACAAGAGACGAGGACAGAGCAGAGATAAAGCAGGATGAAGAACAAAGCAGATGGGGAAGAGTTACTGTGACACAGTTCGGTTTTCAATATGTGGTGAGTGTACACAGAGAAAGGTCTCTGAGGCTTTAGTAAAGCCTATAGATTCAGGCCTGGATACAATGTGATAAAACATGACCATCACAACAGAATACAAAGCAGAGTATCTCCTCATGTGCTGCCATCACCAGAAGAGTCAGCATCAGAAGAGAGAGCTGGATGTGATGTTTCTCCTCACAGTCCATTGTATATCTTTATAAAAGAGCATCTGACAAACAGCACAAAGCTGTGAACTTGTAAAATGTCACTCTACTTAATCCTCCACAAACAAAACAGCTCAAATGATGAGAACAGGACAGTCCACAGTGTGAGCAGACACTTGTACAAATGTGTTTCTCTGACACATTCATGTGGAGGCTCAATCCTTCAACTGTAAGAGTCTTAACATCCACATCCAGAGCTTTAGCTCCTGTCTGAGCTAATGGACTTTTACAGTGAATCACCAGAGTCAGCCAACGTCCAGAGATTAAGGAGAGAGGAAGAGAACTGTGTGACACAGCTGAGTCAAAGTTAACTGATAATGTATGTGCATCACTCTGACTTTTACCCATTGTCTATCTAGAATGAGTGCTGCTGAAAGCCGTGCAGAAAAAAATAGAACAGCATGGCAAAATTTAAATCTGTTTTGTTAAATACAGTGGAGAGAAAAAACATAAACATCTTTCTTTTCCAAAGATACACAAACCTCTATGTGCAGAGGTCCAATATTCTGCTAAAAAAGGCCAAAAATAGGCCATTGTCCATCGCCATTGGCATGTTAGATTTTGCGCTTTCACCCACATCACAATGGTGTGCTGTTATTGGTTTCTCTTCTGCGCTGTGATTGGTCCGACTAACCAAGGCCATCTCTAACCGTACAGCGGGGTCACTCCAAATGAATTCCTACCAATATGACATGAAGTCAAAGATCTACAGAACAGATTCAGAAGCTTGTTACTCAATGTGAATGAACACTTCAAACAACTGACATGACATGACATGTTTCTGTACAGTCAAAGGAGGCTAGCTGAACTTACTACAACACAGTGGAACAATTTATGAACAAATGAGGATCAAATAGAAAAGCTCTGTGAACTCCACTCTATGAGAACTCCATCCTGGCTATTAATGACCACACGGATGTGAGTCAGACAAATACTGTACAGAGAAACAGTGACTTTGAGAATACAGCTCTACACATTTGAACAGACCAAACAGAACACAATAAAACAATAGTTGGAGAACAATGTGATTTCATAATAGACATCACTTTGTTTTAACTTTCTTCATTTACCACAGTTCACTGAGTTCACTTAGTTTTTACTTGTGACAATTGCACATTTCAAAGTTTATGTGAAATTGGTATTTTCAAACCTCCTGCTGAGTGGAATAAGCAGCTTCATAATTTTTGATTGATTGATTGATTGATTTATTCGGTCATATGCAGTTTGACAATTTATACAAAACATAAATTTCACATGTCATTCAAACCGAAAAGGTTTAGGCAGAAGTAAAAGCATACTTATAATGCCCACCTATCTACAACACAGAAGTTTGTCATTTCCAAGACAGCGATATGTCAACAACTTCAACTTGTCAAAATAGAAGTAAACTTTTTACAAAAGAAGAAAAGAAATAAAACAAAAAACAAAAGACAAAACAAAAACAAACAAGAGGGTCACTAAAGGAGCAAATGTTCAGTGCCTCATTCTAAAGCTGCATAATTATCATATATCATAGATTTGTACTTTCTTTTAAAGGATACAATTGTATTTGATTCTTTTATTTCTTCATCCAGAGTGTTCCAGAGAACTACACCGCGAGTACTAATGCAAAAACTTTTTTTATTTGTTCTGGCTTTGATTTTTTTAAATGTTTTTATTCGTCTGAGATTATACTGACTTTCTTTTTCTACAAATAGCTTTTGTGTACAAGAAGGCAGTGTGTGTTTGTAAGCTCTATACATCACTATGGCTGTATTCAAGTCAACAAGATCTGAGATTTTTAACATTTTTAGTTTTAAAAAAATAGGATTTGTTGATGCATAATAATCTGATTTATTGACAATTCTAACAACCTTCTTTTGGAGTAAATATATAGGGTTTATGTTTGTTTTATACGTATTTCCCCATATTTCTGGACAATAGTTTAGATATGGAAGAAACAATGTATTGTACAGGAGATGCAAGGATTTTGTGTTTAATACATGTTTGACTTTATGCATTATTGCAATGATTTTAGCTAATTTTGTTTGAAGTATACTGATGTGTGTTTTCCAGTTAAGCTTCTCATCAATATTAATACCTAAGAATTTATTTGAAAACACACGTTCAATTTCTATGTTATTTATTTGTATGCCTTTTATTGGAATTTTTATCTTCTTTCCCCCAAAGATTATGTATTTAGTTTTAGTCAAATTTATTGATAGTTTGTTAAAATCAAACCATTTCTTTAATTGATTAAGATCTTTTTCCACACTATGCACAAGTTGTTGTAGATTGTCTCCAGAGCAGTAGAGACTGGTATCATCAGCAAATAAAATACAGCTCAGATTTCCCATTGCCTCACAAACATCATTAATATACATAATAAATAATTTAGGCCCCAGGACAGAGCCCTGCGGAACTCCGTGGGTTACTGTTTTGTAATCAGAATCTATATTATTGATTTGTACAAATTGTTGTCTTTCTTCAAGATAACTTTTGAGCCAGGCAAGAGCTGTTCCCCTCACACCATAACGTGCCATTTTCTTTATAAGTAATTCATGATCAATAGTGTCAAAAGCTTTGCTTAGGTCCACAAAGACACTAACTGCATATTGTTTATTGTCGATTGCTGTTGACATCTCCTCTACGAGCTCCATAACAGCCATTGAGGTAGATCGTTTGGACCTGAAGCCATACTGGTGTTCACTGAGTAGGTTATGTTTGTCAATAAAACTGTCCAATCTAATAGCAAATATTTTTCAAGTATTTTTGAGAGTTGTGGTAGAAGAGATATTGGCCTGTAATTAGTGAAAATATGTTTGTCACCGGTTTTGAAGATCGGAACTACTTTGGCAATTTTCATTTTATTTGGAAAAATACCGGTTAGAAAAGACTGGTTGCAGATATATTTAAATGGTGTAGCAATGTAATCAATAATAGTCTTTACAAATTCCATGTCCATATCAAAGCAATCAGTTGACTTCTTACTTTTAAATCCTCTTACTATACTAATAATTTCATTTTCATCAGTAGCTGCCATAAAAAACGAATTTAAATTTGATTGTATATTATTTTCAAAATTTCCACTATTTTCTTTTGTTTCAGCAATTTTATTAGCTAGAGTGGGTCCAACATTGACAAAGAAATCATTGAATTCATTTGCTATTTCACGAGTATCTTCTAAAATTAGATTGTTCTTCACGTAGTAATTTGGGTATTCATGTCTCTTCTTACCTTCACTAATCAAACTGTTCAATATTTTCCAAGTTCCTTGTATATTATTTTGTTGTTTTACTAAAACTGAATGATAGTAATTTTTTTCACAAGATCTCATAATATTTGTCAATTTATTTTTATAAGACTTGTAAACATTTTCCGAATCCTTGGTTCTGTGTTTTACATATAAATTATACAGATGATTTTTCTTTTTACAGGCTTTAACTATACCTTTTGTAATCCACGGTTTGTCTACTATTGTTTTTTGTTTTACATATTGTAATGGACAATGCTTATCATAAAGTGCAGT
Source organism: Mugilogobius chulae (assembly GCA_038363315.1). Lineage (NCBI taxonomy): Eukaryota > Metazoa > Chordata > Actinopteri > Gobiiformes > Gobiidae > Mugilogobius > Mugilogobius chulae. The sequence goes on along the minus strand of CM076406.1, from coordinate 12,428,397 downwards.
TAATATGCACAGAAAAGCCTCATAGGCCTTATTAGGATCAGCAGACATATAGACCTCCTCCCATGACTGGACAATCAAATCTTCCTTTAAAGCAGCAATTGATTCAGGTGTTCTAACCCGGATAATTTTCTGATAAGATGTTTTAGGTCTCGTATTTTTAACATTTTTTAAAAGTTGATGAAAAACACTAAATACAGGGAAATGGTCACTTATATCATTTATAAGTAACCCAGATATGATTTGCCTACCATTTTGATTAGAAAAAATATTATCAATCAGTGTAGCTGTTTCATTTGTGACTCTTGTAGGTTTAGTGATGAGTGGAAATAAATTATTACTTAAAACTGTTGAAATAAAATTGGCTGTTTTAACGTTATTGTGAGGGTTCAAAAGATTTATATTAAAATCACCACACACAATCTGGACTTTGTTTTGTTTAGTAAACAAGGCATCAATCTTTTGGTTAAATATGTCGAGGCAAGACCCAGGAGATCGATACAAACAGGTAACTATAATATTTTTTGTTTTCGCTAAATTTATTTCAACAGTCAAGCACTCCATAACTCCCTCTATAACCATGGTTTTACTTTTTATTACATTGCATCTGAATTCTGCATCCACATACAATGCAACTCCTCCACCTTTTTTGTTAACTCTGTTAAGTGTAAATAACTCATAGCCCTCTATTTCAACATCACAACCCTTGTCAGTATCAAGCCAGGTCTCAGAAACCGCTATCACACTAAACTTTTAAACTGTTTAAGGTATGCGTTAATATAATGAAAGTTTTTATATAGGCTCCTGCTATTAAAGTGTATAACTGAAAACGCACCATCCATGTTAAGACATTTAAACTGCTCATCAGTATAATATCTACAATCATTATTGTTATTCAAGAAATTGTTATCAGGATCTGTATCATATCCAAACTCATTTGTTTTATAGTTCATGGTCTCATGTGTATTTAGGTTCATGTGCTCATACTGTTTAAAAAGTTCACTTACATCAGAATTTACGGATTCATTATTTTCTACTTCTCCAAGAATATCTAAAAAATCATTTTCACTGTAAGCCATTTTTTCTTATTAACTGATAAACTCACACGCACTCATACACACACGCACGCATACACACCCACACACGCACACACACGCACACCAGCACTTGCAAGCACCCACACAAGCATCCAATAGACCAAAGTCCAGTGTCCAAAGTCCAATATCCAGTGTCCAACGTCCTGGGTCCAGTGTCCAATATGCAGGGTCCAGTAATATCCAGGGTCCAGTGTCCAATATCCAGGGTCCAGTGTCCGATATCCAGAGTCCAGTGTCCAATATCCATGGTCGAGTGTCCAGTGTCCAATATCCGGGGTCCAGTGTCCAATATCCAGAGTCCAGTGTCCAATATCCATGGTCGAGTGTCCAGTGTCCAATATCCAGGGTCCAGTGTCCAATATCCAGGGTCCAGTGTCCAATATCCAGAGTCCAGTGTCCAATATCCATGGTCGAGTGTCCAGTGTCCAATATCCAGAGTCCAGGGTCCAAAATGCATAGTCCAACATTCAGAGTTTTGTGCACAATATCTATAGTCCAATGTCCAGAATCCAGTGTCAAAGGTCCAGTGTCCAATATCCAGAGTCCAGTGTCCAGAGAAGCTAAAGAGTCATAGTCTCTGTCTCCAAAATCAAAATACATGTTTTTTCTATCCGACTGAATACGATCCATAATCCATATATTTCTCCATATCCACACAATACATCTAATTTGCATAATTCTCACGGTTGCAGCTAGCTGTATCCTTTGCTCCCCCCTCAACAAAACGTAATTCCATAATGTTTTGTTTATCATGCAAGTTTATTTAAACTGTTGAAGGTCTCGTAGATCTCTTACCAGTAATACTTTAGCTTGTTCTGGAGAGGATCCGTTGAGTTGTATGTACACCTTGCAGTTTCTCGTCCACGTTGCTCTGATTTTGTTGTTTCTCCTCAGTAGACGCGCTTCTCGGGCAATCTCCGCTGTTTTCTTTGTGAGGTGTTCATTCACAAACACCTCGCATCCCTTTAACTTCCTCCCTTGTCGCAAAAGTTCAGTCTTGTATTTGCGATTTGCAAATCGGAGAATAATTGCCGGTTTCGTCTTGTCCCTTCGCGGAAGAGTGTGACACGCCGCAATAGTTTTTTCATCCAAATGTATGTCTTTCCCATGAAAGAACTGTAGTACTTGCTTTTCCAGACTCTGCAGATCTTTAGTCCCTGCATCCTCAGCAACATTTCTGCCATCGATGGTAGCTTTAGCATATGAGCGAGGAGTAATGCAAAGACCAGTAATTATGACATCTTCCATCCTGGTGTATTGCTCCAGGTCGTCGATCCTTTTCTCCAGTTCGTTGATTCTTTTGTCTTTTTCTGAGATCAAGTCTCGTATCTGCTTAACTTCATTGACAAGTTGCGTGAGCTGAGTCAGCTGTTCGGTAACTTTAGTCATCTCCGTTGTCAACATACAGAGCGACTTACGGATTTCTTCCATGTCCTCTTCCATCTGAGCATTGCTCGGCGCTTTCTTCGGAGGCATTTCCAAGTTTACAGTTTAAGTAAAGTTGGAAAACGTTGTCTTTATTCATTGTTTGGAAGAGCAGCAACAGCGACACAGGGCGCCGCCATCTTGTTTTTTTTTTTTTTTTTATAACACACAAAACGTGATAATCTGCATAATCAAAGTAATAATGAGAATGTAATCCCTCTGTGGCAAACACTGATGTATGAACTCAATATGCACAAAGCAGTCCCACAGCGCAGGCTCTGGATAAAGAAGATAAAGTTAGATTTTGTTTGTTAGGTCTGTTCATGTAACCATAGTAACACTCAGTTTGGAAAGAATGGACTGGTTTTGTTCTTACTGTGATCACAAGCAACAGAAAAGGCGACGTTTGACTTGAGGGACCATTTTGATGACTTGATAAAATAAATTAAGATTTGGAATTGACTTGAAGTTCAGTGACTGGAGAATTGACATGAAACAACTTGATATCTCATCTAAGATCATGTAAGATGTCCCTCTTGACTTCTTAATTGTGATCAGAACTTTATTTTTGAACAGGACAGCTTATAAAATAAATGAAATGGCAACAAAAAAGAATACAAGTAAATGCATAAAGAGGAGGACTTTCACTAGAGTGGGGCTTGTGGGAGACTGATTTGGGTCTTGACTTGGACTTGTCTCTTTTTGACTTGGGACTTGATTTATGCTGTATTCAGAACGGACAGCGCGTAAGCATCTAAATTTGCACGTTAAAGCGTATTTTGACGCAGAATATTTCCGAAGTTGACGCCCTAACAAGCGCCCAAAATACCCCATCGAGGCATCAAGAGACAAGGAACTTTTTTACGCCCCGACGCGCTTGGAGTTCCCACTTGTTTGCGAAAGGCCTTGTTCTGCACTTAGACAGATCATGTTGACAGAGAGAAGGAGGAATGGAGAGAGATAGAGGCTCGTTGCTTTTTTAAAACGTAGCTTACCCGATAGCACAACTTGGTTCCTCCAGTATCACGTCGTACAGCAGTGGTTTAAACATGGCAACAAGCATTTTTAATAGGTCCATGCGAGTGCATTCGCAGATCATGTCCCATGTTGTTTGTTTTGCTGTGTCGCCAGATTTTCAAAGTAATGATTGTTAAAAAAGTAAATAAAATACTTCAGTAAACAGTCCTCGGTAGCACTTTAAAAGACCTACACGGTACCTACCAGTTAAGTACCGTGTCAGTTACTAGTAACTAACAGTGACACTTACTAGTACTTACTGTGGTACTTACTGTGGTACTTACACTGGTACCTAGAGTGGTACTTTGAGTGGTACTTGTGCCAGCAGTTACTGGTACATACCACTGGTAGTTACTGTGGTACTTACTGTGGTACTTACACTGGTACCTAGAGTGGTACTTTGAGTGGTACTTGTACCAGCAGTTACTGGTACATACCACTGGTACTTACTGTGGTACTTACACTGGTACCTAGAGTGGTACTTTGAGTGGTACTTGTACCAGCAGTTACTGGTACATACCACTGGTAGTTACTGGTACTTACTGTGGTACTTACACTGGTACTTTGAGTGGTACTTGTACCAGCAGTTACTGGTACATACCACTGGTAGTTACTGGTACTTACTGTGGTACTTACACTGTACTTACACTGGTACCTACAGTGGTACTTGTACCAGCAGTTACTGGTACATAACACTGATAGTTACTGGTACTTACTGTGGTACTTACATTGGTACTTACGCTGGTACTTAAGGTGGTACTTGTGTCAGCAGTGACTGGTACTTACAGTGGTAACTATTAGTACACAGGGTTCCTGCACACCTTCTAGAACAAAACTTAAGACTTTTTAAGACCTTGCATAGCAAAATTTAAGACCACGTGCACGTTTAAAAACATTATTTTTTTGACAAAAAATGAATATCTTGCACACACATATGTTTCAGTGGTGGTATTATTGGTACTAAATAATAAAGTAGAGCTTATAAATTATGAATAACAACAAAATGCAAATGTTAAAAAAACATCAATTTGTTTCAGTAAACAAAACAACAGAAAACAGTTTACAACAATCTTAGCTTAATTCCAACATTTATGGACAAATACCATGATACATAATGGTAAATAGTGGTACTACTATGGTACTTACTAAAGTAAATGACAGTTAACTACTGGTAACAACGGGACCTGTTCTAAAGTGACACATACTGGTATTTGAGTGGTACTTACTACAGTAATTGACAGTCAACTACTAGTAACAACGGGACCTGTTCTAAAGTGACACATACTGGTACTTGAGTGGTACTTACTATAGTAGTTGACCATCAACTACTAGTAACAACGGGACCTGTTCTAAAGTGACACATACTGGTACTTGAGTGGTACTTACTACAGTAGTTGACAGTCAACTACTAGTAACAACGGGACCTGTTCTAAAGTGACACATACTGGTACTTTAGTGGTACTTACTACAGTAGTTGACAGTCAACTACTAGTAACAACGGGACCTGTTCTAAAGTGACACATACTGGTACTTGAGTGGTACTTACTACAGTAGTTGACAGTCAACTACTAGTAACAACGGGACCTGTTCTAAAGTGACACATACTGGTACTTGAGTGGTACTTACTACAGTAGTTGACAGTCAACTACTAGTGTGACCAGTAGGGTCTTGCACATGCCCTGAGTGGGAGTTGAACCCGGGTCTCCTGCGGGGCTGTCGACCGACAAACTCATTGAGCTAAAGGGAACGCTCCCCTCAGCCCAGTTTGCCGGTCACATCTTATACCGGTAGCACCTCCACAGTACCTACCAGTTAAGTACCGTGTCAGTTACTAGTAATTAACAGTGACACTTACTAGTACTTAATCTGGTACTTACTGTGGTACTTACAGTGGTACCTAGAGTGGTACTTGTACCAGCAGTTACTGGTACATACCACTGGTAGTTACTGGTACTTACTGTGGTACTTACACTGGTACCTACGGTGGTACTTTGAGTGGTACTTGTACCAGCAGTTACTGGTACATACCACTGGTAATTACTGGTACTTACTGTGGTACTTACACTTGTACTTACACTGGTACCTACAGTGGTACTTGTACCAGTAGTTACTGGTACATAACACTGATAGTTACTGGTACTTACTGTGGTACTTACTGTAGTACTTACACTGGTACTTAAGGTGGTACTTGTGTCAGCAGTGACTGGTACTTACAGTGGTAACTATTAATACACTTACCACTTTTAATAATTTGTGGCACACACATATGTTTCAGTGGTGGTATTATTGGTACTAAATTAAAAAAGTAGAGCTTATAAATTATGAATAACAACAAAATGCAAATGTTAAAAAAGCACCAAGGTCTTTATTTATGTCACAACAATATTGGGTATTGACAAATACCAAAGTAATTATTTGTTTCAGTAAACAAAACAACAGAAAACAATTTACAACAATCTCAGCTTAATTCCAGCATTTATTGACAAATACCAAAATACATAATGGTAAATAGTGGTACTACAATGGTACTTATTACAGTAGTTGACAGTTAACTACTGGTAACAACGGGACCTGTTCTAAAGTGACACATACTGGTATTTGAGTGGTACTTACTACAGTAGTTGACAGTCAACGACTAGTAACAACGGGACCTGTTTAAAGTGACACATACTGGTACTTTAGTGGTACTTACTACAGTAGTTGACAGTCAACTACTAGTAACAACGGGACCTGTTCTAAAGTGACACATACGGGTACTTCAGTGGTACTTACTACAGTAGTTGACAGTCAACTACTAATAACAACGGGATCTGTTCTAAAGTGACACATACTGGTACTTGGGTGGTACGTACTATAGTAGTTCACCGTCAACTACTAGTAACAACGGGACCTGTTCTAAATGACACATACTGGTACTTGAGTGGTACTTACTACAGTAGTTGACAGTCAACTACTAGTGTGACCGGTAGGGTCTTGCACATGCCCTGAGTGGGAGTTGAACCCGGGTCTCCTGCGGGGCGATCGACCGACAAACTCATTGAGCTAAAGGGAACGCTCCCCTCAGCCCAGTTTGCCAGTCAGACCTTATACCTGAGGGGAGTGAGTTTATCCCCACCACTAACACACACTTCTCCAACTTGGTACCTCGTGTGGGTTAGTAGTTGACTGTCAACTACTACAGTAGTTGACAGTCAACTACTATAGTAAGTACCACTCAAGTACCAGTATGTGTCACTTTAGAACAGGTCCCGTTGTTACTAGTAGTTGACTGTCAACTACTGTAGTAAGTACCACTGAAGTACCAGTATGTGTCACTTTAGAACAGGTGCCGTTGTTACTAGTAGTTGACTGTCAACTACTGTAGTAAGTACAACTCAAGTACCATTATGTGTCACTTTAGAACAGGTCCCGTTGTTACCAGTAGTTAACTGTCAACTACTGTAATAAGTACCATTGTAGTACCACTATTTACCATTATGTATCTTGGTATTTGTCAATAAATGTTGGAATTAAGCTGAGATTGTTGCAAATTGTTTTCTGTTGTTTTGTTTACTGAAACAAATAATTACTTTGGTATTTGTCAATACCCAATATTGTTGTGACATAAATAAAGACCTTGGTGCTTTTTTAACATTTGCATTTGGTTGTTATTCATAATTTATAAGCTCTACTTTTTTAATTTAGTACCAATAATACCACCACTGAAACATATGTGTGTGCCACAAATTATTAAAAGTGGTAAGTGTATTAATAGTTACCACTGTAAGTACCAGTCACTGCTGACACAAGTACCACCTTAAGTACCAGTGTAAGTACTACAGTAAGTACCACAGTAAGTACCAGTAACTATCAGTGTTATGTACCAGTAACTACTGGTACAAGTACCACTGTAGGTACCAGTGTAAGTACAAGTGTAAGTACCACAGTAAGTACCAGTAATTACCAGTGGTATGTACCAGTAACTGCTGGTACAAGTACCACTCAAAGTACCACCATAGGTACCAGTGTAAGTACCACAGTAAGTACCAGTAACTACCAGTGGTATGTACCAGTAACTGCTGGTACAAGTACCACTCTAGGTACCACTGTAAGTACCACAGTAAGTACCAGAGTAAGTACTAGTAAGTGTCACTGTTAATTACTAGTAACTGACACGGTACTTAACTGGTAGGTACTGTGGAGGTGCTACCGGTATAAGATGTGACCGGCAAACTGGGCTGAGGGGAGCGTTCCCTTTAGCTCAATGAGTTTGTCGGTCGACAGCCCCGCAGGAGACCCGGGTTCAACTCCCACTCAGGGCATGTGCAAGACCCTACTGGTCACACTAGTAGTTGACTGTCAACTACTGTAGTAAGTACCACTCAAGTACCAGTATGTGTCACTTTAGAACAGGTCCGTTGTTACTAGTAGTTGACTGTCAACTACTTAAAGTACACTAATACCAGTAGTGTCATTAGAAAGGTCCGTTGTTACTAGTAGTTGACTGTCAACTACTGTAGTAAGTACCACTAAAGTACCAGTATGTGTCACTTTAGAACAGGTCCCGTTGTTACTAGTAGTTGACTGTCAACTACTGTAGTAAGTACACTCAAGTACCAGTATGTGTCACTTTAGAACAGGTCCCGTTTTACTAGTAGTTGATGGTCAACTACTATAGTAAGTACCACTCAAGTACCATATGTGGTCACTTTAGAACAGGTCCCTTGTCTACTGTATTTACTGTCAATACAGTAAGTACCACTCAAAACCATATGTGTGCTTTAGAACAGNCATGGCCGAGCGAGCAGAGCTATTCCTTCGCCAAATAGGACCGAAGAATGTTGCCATGATGTCCCTCAGGATACGGGACACGACATTAGGAGAAAATGAGAGAAAGAAGAGGCAGTGTGTCTCACCTGCAGAGCTGCACGTGACACTGATACAAACTCTTATTGTGTATGCAGGCAGAAGGAAAGGAGTGGTCTCTAAAGATGTATTGTGATGTGTATTTATGCTGTGACATCTGTGGAATTGGTACATAAGAGAAGGACAGTTAATGCACAGTCAGAGAGCAGGTGTAAGGAAGTGGGGCAGTGGAAGCATGCTTTAGAGAAAAATGGATTGTCCCTTAAATGCCCCACATTGTTTTGCTTTATTAGGTTGGCGTATTTAAAATTCAGCTGAACCAAAGAGAAGTCATTTCTCTTTCTCTATTTGTCTGTATGTCTCTCTCTTTCTGTCTTTTTCTCACTCTCTGCTGTCTCTCCCTGTCTCTGTCTCCCATTGTCTATCCCTCTCTTTGTCTCTCTCTCTCTCTGCGTGTCTCACTGTCTTTCACCGTCTTTCTCTGTCCCTTACTTTCTGTATTTCTCATCTCTGTCTGTCTCTGTGTCTCTCTGTGTATTTCTTACTGTTTCTCTCCTTTCTCTCTACGTGTGTCTCACCTTCTCTCACAGTATTTCTCTGCCTCTTCTCTTTCTGTATGTCACTCTCTCTCTCTTTGTCTCTCTTTCCGTCTCTCTGTGACTGTCTCTCTCTGTTTCAATCTGTCTTTTGTATCTCCCTCTATCTGGATCTTTCTATCGCTCTATGCCGTCTCTCTCCCTCTCTTTGTCTCACTATCTCTCACTGTTTCTGTCTATCTCTGTCTCAATCTCTCTCTCTCTCTTTCTGTCTATGACTCTGTTTTTCTCTCTGTTGTCTCTCCCTCTCTTTGTCTCACTATCTCTCACTGTTTCTTTCTCTCAGCTGATTCTCTTTCTTTGTTTCAATATCACTCATAGTTTTTCTCTCTCTTTCTGTCTCCTACTGTCTATCTGTTTCTCTTTTTGTTTTTCTGTCTCTCTCTATTTACTAGAATGAACAACCTTAGGTTAGGAGTAACAGGTTAATATCTTCCTCTCTCTCCAAAACCTGATGTGCGCTAACTTCCTTGCCAAGCCACTTTCCAGTAAGGCTGCTCGATTATGATGAAACAATGACCATGATTACTTAAATGATACATTAAATTTGCTTAGAGAAAGTGCAGTTCCCGGTACATGCAAAGACTGAAGATATGAAAATGAAATGAAATCGTCACAGATATAGACTATGGTAAAGAAACTGTCTGGGACTTACTTTTCAAACTTAGAAAAACATACATATAGAGTTATAAGTTATACAATAAATACCCATAATTACAACATTCCTGTAACTGATCGCAGCAATAATAGGAATTGAAATGTGATTAATTGTTTAGTTCTACTCTCCAGCACACATCACCTTGTATCTATGATCTTGTTGTTTTAGTGATAATCCAAACTTCATGACCTTACACAAGCATTGGTACATGAAGTAGATTGGCCACTACCAAATACATCAGTCACAAACAGCATTGACAGTCATAGCTACAGTAGCTCTTTCTCACCCTTACCATACTCTGTGCTCTAAGCTTGTCATTAGTTCCTCTTCCATACATCAGCCTCACTTTCATTTAGGTGCATGCCTACTACTCTCACGTTGCATAATAAATGACTTTATTTACTTGGGAGTTGGGAGTATTTACTGCAGTGAACCCAGTCGGGATTAGAAATAGAGGACCTAACCTTTAGCTGTTCATCTTTTAAGACTTCAGCCATACATCACTATCTTACTCTTTTAAAACTTCTAGTCTTCAGTTTATTTGTGTGACGCAGATGGAACAAAGGAGCTGATTGGTCGTCTGTCATTTAGACCTAAATCTAACTTCACTCATCTCACATTAAAATCGTTTTTTGCTTCGCTCATTGATTCTGCAGAAATCCCCGATGTTTTTCAGTTCCACGTGATATTTTTTTCGTCGGGAGCAGCCATGTTGTTTTTTTTTACGGCGGGAGATGCGTGTCTCTGATTGGCTAATTAATCTGTCAATCACGGCTGCAGAAATCCGAAAGAGGAACAAGTTGGCCAGACGATATATTTTGAATATATCGTCTGGATTTTTCAGACAAAAAAACACACTCCTTGACTCTTTTCAGGCCTGCGTCACGGTGACATCATAGTTCTAGCATACAGATTAAAAGTTTAAAGATTTATCATGGTTAAAATGCTGTTTTGCTGTGAACTGTAACTAGGACATTGTGTCTGATGTTAGCCTGACCTTACCCAGCTGAGCAAATGCAGTTTGAGGTTAAAATGTTCTGTTTGATGTACAATTCTAGTAAAACCTAATTGTTGTCAATCATTTAATTTTTGTACACAAGAGCCTTATTTCCTGCTTTCAAAGCTTTTGACCAGAGTTAACGGATTGGCAGCGCAATAAGCAATCAATCTGTTGACAAAAAGCCCAACAAAACAACATCCCTCAAGCTCAGAAACAATGCTTCCATCCGCCAGAAGTAAATATATATATATATATATATATATATAATATATATATATATATATATATATATTCAGTAAATTGCGCCTGTGTTTCAGATCAATTCCACAACGTACAGGGCAGTTAGATTTTTTTATTTATGTGACACAGATGAAACAAAGGAGCCGATTGGTCGTCTGCCATTTGGACCTAAATCTAACCTCATGCACTTTTTGCTTTGCTCATTGACAATGCAGAAATTAGCAATGTTTTTCAGTTCCACCTGATAATTTTTTCCCAATATTTTTCCATTTATTTTTTATTTGTTTCTTATAGCAGCCACATTGTGTTCCTGATTGCCTGACAATATATTTTTATATAAAACCTTATTTACTGGCTGCAAAAGAAATGACATGCAGAAAGTCTGTCAGATAGTATCACAGATTGACCTATGACACCACAAAAGTAACATTCAGAGTAGTGTTTTCTGACGCTCAAAGGGGAAAGAGTAGTACCTCACAGACAGAAGAACAGCTGGTGTCTTGATGAGGAGGCAACAAAATTAAATACATTCAAATACATGTCTTTAAAAAGTTGCTTTGCGTAGTTGTCCAAGTGAATATAATGCCTTTGTCAAGTCTGAATTCTCTCTTAAACTCCATGTGGTTTCCAGTCTGTCACTACAATTCATAGAAAACCAACAATCCATCACTTGCACACATGGATTACAATGCAAGGGAAGGAAAAGCGCAGAAGAAACCGTAATATTTCCATGATATATTGGCAATAAAGACAAATTGATGGTGGATGGTCCCATAAAGTGTATGAGAGAGGATCAGTGGAGAGGAGAGAAACACTGACTCTCACGCTCCATTAGAAACAGTGTGATTGATGTCCCTCATGTGCTGTGACATTTAACCATCACCCTGCTCCTGCACTGTCACGCTGGTGCTTAGTCTTTATTTATAGGCCTGTATTAGAAGATCACAGCCTAAAATCAAGTGTGGAATTAGCAGTGACCATTTAGGCCTATGTGTTTTTCAAGCCATTTTTCACTATGGACAGTATGTGTGTGATTTCTGTATGGGTCAGAAACGGTGCCTTTTGTGTTCTTAGACTGAGTTTGATATACCACCCTGTCACGTTAACTTAGTCTCTCTGTGAACGTGTGTTTAACTTTAAATGCACTGAAAATGTAGTTTACAAGTTTGATTTCTACCTCAGCTAGCTAAACCACACAGTGGCCTGCAATAATTTTAGGTCAAACTTTACCACCCTGTCACGTACCACCCTGTCACATACTGTCAGATGTGTATTAGTTATTATAAATGTTTATTGCAACCTTCTGCCTGAACAATATGTACATGTGTATGTCATTGTGAACAGATCTATCTCAGAATAGCAATATCTATCTTTTTCTACATTGCGAAAGTTGTCTGTTTCTTCAGATTCACAATAATTGAGTTGTGCATTTGGTCCCATGATTGTAGAACCAGGTCTAGGAGCCTGAAGTTTCTGCTGAAAACATTAATACATTTTGTTTTGTGATTGAAAATAGCTGTTTTAGGCAGAAGATTGTAATAAAATTCATAAAAACGACTTCACATTTGTTCCATAAATACATATTGATAACCTTAGTCTACACCCTCAGGTATTCGTAACTGCATAGTGGTTACAAAAGTGAACAACTTTTTTCTCCAAATTGTGACATTTTTTTCGAAAACTGATTATGTCATGTTGATTATGTTTCTAATGAGTTTATCTGTCTGCAATTTGACAATCCTGTCATTAGTGAACAGATGTTATGCAATAAAGGGATATTTTTCCTGGCAGTTTAAAGGGTCTTTTTGGTTGTATGTATGTGAAAAATAGGATTACTTGAGATAGATTTTTTTTTTTTTTAAATTTTGAGCCAGACGAACCGTTTCTGTAAAATGACCCTATGATAAAAAGTATTAATAATGCAACAGAATGTAAAAAAAACAACTAAATCGCTAATTCTTTTTGCATATGCTTACCTTTTGATAATGTTTACTGCAAAATCCTCTACGAGATACAAAGGACACAAAGAAATCCACTGCAGGGTTTGTCTCTATTAAATCCATTTGGAAGTTTTATCCAAATATTCCAGTCACATCTAAAGCACAGATCCACTCTGATGTCTTGGTTTTACATACATGTTCATATTTGTTGAAGAAATTGTAAGTAAATGTCTGTTTACATTTAGCAACTTCTCAATGCTGCATGTCATGTCCAGAGTGTGCCACAGTGCCAAACGCTGGCCAGTAGATGGTATTACAGTGGTTTCAGGTATTTTCAGTGCTGATATTCCATGTTTGTGCAATTCATTATGGAAAAGAAATTGCTTAGATTCTGATTGTAAATATGAAGTCATGAGTTTGAATGTGCCTCGGTGGGTTATTGACTCCCAAAGAGCAGAGAAGTGTGTAAAAAGCTGCTCTCAGCTCTTGTGTTCTCTCTCTCTTTCACAGGTCAGTGCATCAGACTTAGTCATGAAGTCAACAGCTTCAATAACACAATCACCACTGGGCATTGATTATGACCTGAGTGTGGACTAATGAGACTGAGCCTGTTCCAGTGGCCTCAGTCCAAACACAACACCTATATAATATATATATATATATTATATATATATATATATATATATATATATATATATATATATATATATATATATATATATATACATATATATACACAATATCAAACAGAAAAATTTGATTGTTTTTGTATGCAGCCCTACCTGTGTGCTGTTGTTCCAGGCTGATCTATACTTGTCTCAGACCTCGTGGCTGGGCCACAGGCTCAATATTAGCACCTGAATGTGAGCTCTAATGACGGCTTTGTGAGAGGAAATCTGATGTGTCAGTCACTGGGATGAGACCCCCGTCTGTTCAGAGACTCACACATGGGCTTTGGAACTGAAGCCTGCTGTTTCCCCAAATGGAAAAAGCCTGGAGCAAAAGAACGCCAAACACTCTGAATTCCTTTTCATCTCTTTTCTCATCCGAAGCCTTTTCCTTCTTATTATGCCATAATGAGACACAAGATGTAGAGGCATCTCCAAGTCATGTTTTTACCCTTTTGTCAAACTTAAATGTAAAACTCTCAAGGCAAATGTAGAAAGTTTGCTTAACTCAAACAAAAATAGAGTTAAGACTGCCTGCAAAATTCCTGAGGCAGCAAGGATATAGTAAAAGAAAATACATATAAATATAAATATAAATGTGGCATAAATAAATGTATATGTTGTGGTGGCTCAGTGATGAGAGCTGATGCTACTTTTGAAATGACTGTAAATCCTGTTGCCACACTTCAAACCTCCAACATCTGTGTCTCTGTTCACTTTGGGATGTGACAAGCTTTTATCTAATTCACTTTCACACAGCTCATCTTGTGCCACTCACACATTCTCTTTGATTGGATTTAAAGACATGTTACAGAGACCATCTCATCATGTCAGCACAACACTAGTGATGAATAAAATGTCCAGGAAAAACAAAATGGGCTCAACGTCGACACATTTCAATTCAAACAACCTACGCTGAAAGTGTTAAAAAAGCTATGATTTTAGTCTCACTTTCTCCAGCCACAAGAAACTCATAAAATCCACCAAAATTTACACTTTTTTTTTTCAAAATCTGAAATGCTAAAATGTTCCACACTAAAAATGTGCCTGCCAGACGGGCGAAGGGCTCACAAATCCTCCCTGTGGTTTGCAGAGCTCCACTCTGCCCCTGTTTACCAGAGCTTTTGTGAAAAGAAAACTTGCAGGTGGGTCCACAAACTCTGGAGCTATGGTACATACTTTTCAGAGACGATGCAGAAGGAGATCTGTGTTTAGAAGAGACATTCTGAGGTGTACTGCACACCAGTCACATGACTTTTGTTCGTATTTATACAAATATAATAATTTTTATCTAACTCGTGCTTGATTGATTGATTGATTGGTTTTTTCAGGAATAACCTGAAGCTAAGCTCACTGGACATAGAGTTCATAAGTGTGCTTTATGACACAAACCCATGCAGAGGCTCACTGATACACACACATCACCGCAGCAGTGTGAACATCTGACTCCATTTATGCACTCAACTTCAAGCCTACAGCTTCACTCGCTGCACCTCTGCTCATCTTCACACGTCACAAAGACAGCACATCCTGGTCTCTCGTCAGCTCGTGCACATGTGCACGCTCAAACTCCCACGTGCACATACAGCATCACACATGTGAAACAGAGCCAGCTCTAACGTTTGGGAGGCCTCAAGCAAAACTCAGCTTCAGGGCCCTCAAATCTTTTCTACAAACCTTAATCAGTAAAGTCAAAGCAGCATTTAAATTGACTTATTTGGTTCTAATTCATAAGTAACAGACAAATAGGCCAAATATTTTTTAATAAGCTGATTATTATTTTTTTACCCAAAACTTTAATAAAAACAGAAGCATTTTTTCTAAACCTAGAGTGGGTTTTAAACTGACAGATCAGTCAGTCATTAGTCAACTTATGTCTAAGTTAATGTGTAATATTATGAATAATATATAATAGCACTTCTTCTCAAGTGTCTTGATGTGAGTGTTTCTCAGTGGGGCCTCAGCCCTCTGCTGCCCCTGTGAGCTCCACCTCTGTTCCCTCTTCATGTGCACTGATGCTGTACACAGCTGATAAACTGCATCATTTTAAGAACAAACAGCCTCATGTTTTATCAGGCTTCTTCAAATATTCAACAGAAATGTGCAGACACCCACCATATTTCATTGAGTCGATTAAAACTGCAGACAGGTAATTCATCAGCTATTTGTGTGTGTAGTTCAGCCAATACTTGTTCTATTGGCAGCTTATGAAATGTGAAACATGTATTGTGTCCAATTTGTTCCCAGTGTTTGACTTTGTTTTGATTCTCTGTGCTGAGAATGATCAGACACAAGTTTCTGCTTCTGCCACTGTTGAACACAGGCCAAGACCAGAAGATGATCACATTTAAGCTTGTAGCATAGGTCAAAGAGGATATATGTTCAGCGCAAACCAGAGGGCATAAAACCAATAGGCATGTTGGTTGATGGACTGACATAAACTCACAAAACTATGACCACTCACATAAGGACGTGATCCTGCAAATTCTGCTGTGAAGAAAGTAACAAGGAAATGACCTGCAGGAGAACTGAACTTTTATTATTTACATGAAAGTGGGATTTCGTCCCCACACACTTTTCACACATTGTTTCATAAATGAGAGCCAAGAGCTACTGTTTGTGCGTCTACTATTTTAATGTCTATATACACGGCGTAAAGAAATATGTTTTATGTAAATCTACTGCTCTATCTCAAGTGTAAAAAGGTTAATGTGGCACACAGACATGTCGTTTACAGCCTCATACAGTTTCCTGTTGGGACTAAAATGAAAACCACTGTGTCACAGCATGAATCAGCTGCTCTGTTTGGACCTGCGCCAGAAAGAAGTTAATGGAAATGTGCAAAATGACAGACTTGTGATAAATAGCTCCATTATTTCCCAGGGTAAGTAACAGCAAATGAACAAGTCTGCTGGATGAACTTAACAGATGACCTTGTAAAAGAAACTCTGTGCTTTGGAGTTTTGCAGCCTTCTTCGAACTTTATTTTTTTCCCTCTCAAGCCAGGGAGAAAGTAATCGACAAGCGAGCAGAAAGCGACAGCAAGATCAATACAATTAAACAGCTGAGACTGGAAGAGTAACTATTCCGAGGTGAGATGTTGTATGGGTAGTGACCTGACTCTGAGCTGCTGCTGTTGGACACTTAGGCTGGCCAAGCGTTTTGAAGCTAATGATGCTATTTGTCCAACTGTGTCCGGTAGGTTTTATAATCTGCTTGAGTGACCGCTGCGTAAAACTGAGTGGAGAAAAGTGTGGTGTTAATGAAGAGAACGAGAGCTGAAGGCTGTGTCACCTTCACCGGAGTACATGAGTATTAAAGTGGACATGTGAAGAGTCCAGGGAGACTTGAGCTCAGTCCAGATGTGAGTGTGTGGACAGAATAAGACTGTAATGACTGTGAGGCCATGAGACCAGTGTGAAACATCTGGAGCAGACACTGAGAAGGACACAAGAGACGAGGACAGAGCAGAGATAAAGCAGGATGAAGAACAAAGCAGATGGGAAGAGTTACTGTGACACAGTTCGGTTTTCAATATGTGGTGAGTGTACACAGAGAAAGGTCTCTGAGGCTTTAGTAAAGCCTATAGATTCAGGCCTGGATACAATGTGATAAAACATGACCGTCACAACAGAATACAAAGCAGAGTATCTCCTCATGTGCTGCCATCACCAGAAGAGTCAGCATCAGAAGAGAGAGCTGGATGTGATGTTTCTCCTCACAGTCCATTGTATATCTTTATAAAAGAGCATCTGACAAACGCACAAAGCTGTGAACTTGTAAAATGTCACTCTACTTAATCCTCCACAAACAAAACAGCTCAAATGATGAGAACAGGACAGTCCTCAGTGTGAGCAGACACTTGTACAAATGTGTTTCTCTGACACATTCATGTGGAGGCTCAATCCTTCAACTGTAAGAGTCTTAACATCCACATCCAGAGCTTTAGCTCCTGTCTGAGCTAATGGACTTTTACAGTGAATCACCAGAGTCAGCCAACGTCCAGAGATTAAGGAGAGAGGAAGAGAACTGTGTGACACAGCTGAGTCAAAGTTAACTGATAATGTATGTGCATCACTCTGACTTTTACCCATTGTCTATCTAGAATGAGTGCTGCTGAAAGCCGTGCAGAAAAAAATAGAACAGCATGGCAAAATTAAAATCTGTTTTGTTAAATACAGTGGAGAGAAAAAACAAAGACATCTTCATTTTCCAAAGATACACAAACCTCTGTGTGCAGAGGTCCAATATTCTGCTAAAAAAGGCCAAAAATAGGCCATTGTCCATCGTCATTGGCATGTTAGATTTTGCGCTTTCACCCACATCACAATGGTGCGCTGTGATTGGTTTCTCTGCTGCGCTGTGATTGGTCCGACTAACCAAGGCCATCTCTAACCGTACAGCAGGGTCACTCCAAATGAATTCCTCCGATATAACATGAAGTCAAAGATCTACAGAACAGGTTCAGAAGCTTGTTACTCAATGTGAACAAACACTTTAAACAACTGACATGACATTACATGTTTCTGTACAGACAAAGGAGGCTCGCTGAACTTACTACAACACAGTGGAACCGTTTATGAACAAATGAGGATCAAATAGAAAAGCTCTGTGAGAACTCCACTCTATGAGAACTCCATCCTGGCTATTAATGACCACAAGGATGTGAGTCAGACAAATACTGTACAGAGAAACAGTGACTTTGAGAATACAGGTCTACACATTTGAACAGACCAAACAGAACACAATAAAACAATAGTTGGAGAGCAATGTGATTTCAAAATGTTTTAACTTTCTTCATTTACCACAGTTCACTGAGTTCACTTAGTTTTTACTTGTGACAATTGCACATTTCAAAGTTTATGTGAAATTAGTATTTTCAAACCTCCTGCTGAGTGGAATAAGCAGCTTCATAATAACACACAAAAACTTGATAATCTGCATAATCAAAGTAATAATGAGAATGTAATCCCTCTGTGGCAAACACTGATGTATGAACTCAATATGCACAAAGCAGTCCCACAGCGCAGGCTCTGGATAAAGAAGATAAAGTTAGATTTTGTTTGTTAGGTCTGTTCATGTAACCATAGTAACACTCAGTTTGGAAAGAATGGACTGGTTTTGTTCTCACTGTGATCACAAGCAACAGAAAAGGCGACGTTTGACTTGAGGGACTATTTTGATGACTTGATAAAATAAATTAAGATTTGGAATTTGAAGTTCTGAAGTTCAGTGACTGGAGACTTGACATGAAACAACTTGATATCTCATCTAACATCATGTAAGATGTCCCTCTTGACTTCTTAATTGTGATCAGAACTTTATTTTGAACAGGACAGCTTATAAAATAAATGAAATGGCAACAAAAAAAAATACAAGTAAATGCATAAAGAGGAGGACTTGGACTAGAGTGGGGCTTGTGGGAGACTGATTTGGGTCTTGACTTGGACTTGTCTCTTTTTGACTTGGGACTTGATTTATGCTGTATTCAGAACGGACAGCGCGTAAGCATCTAAATCTGCGCGTTAAAGGGTATTTTGACGCAGAATATTTTCGAAGTTGACGCCCTAACAAGCGCCCAAAATACCCCAATGGACATCGAGGCATCAAGGGACAAGGAACTTTTTACGCCCCGATGCCTTGGAGTTCCTACTTGTTTGCAAAAGGCCTTGTTCTGCACTTAGACAGATCATGTTGACAGAGAGAAGGAGGAATGGAGAGAGATAGAGGCTCGTTGCTTTTTTAAAACGTAGCTTACCCGATAGCACAACTTGGTTCCTCCAGTATCACGTCGTGGTTTAAACATGGCAACAAGCATTTTTGATAGGTCCATGCGAGTGCATTCTCAGTCCAGATCATGTCCCATGTTGTTTGTTTTGCTGTGTCGCCAGATTTTCAAAGTAATGATTGTTAAAAAAGTAAATAAAATACTTCAGTTTGAGCTTCTACGTCGCAAGCCGCCGCGTCTTCAGAAGCATGAAGGTGCGTCAATAGACACCCCAGACACCAATTCGCTTGAACGCTCAAGACATGGGTTTACATTGACTTCACATTGAAAATGGACAAAAAAAACACAAAAACGGTGTCTGGTCTGAACGCACCATTGACTTAGATTTGTCTATCTTCGATTTGGGATTTGTCTCTCTTTGTCGTGAGACTTGACTGAGATTTGTCTTACTTTGACTTGGTACTTGACTTAGACTTGTCTCTCTTTGAGTTGGGACTTGACTTAGACTTGTCTCACTTTGACTTGACGACAATTTGTCTCAATTTGACTTGGGATTGACGTAAATTTGAAATACAATGATTTGGTCCCACCTCTGCCAAAAAAAGGTGCACAATGTGGACAACATAAGCCACATTAATCCCACCCCAATCACCTCTAAATGTGTTAAAGTCCAGTGTCCCTGATGCAGTGCTTCACAGAGAAGGCCTTTATCTGATCTGGGTTGTCTAAGGCTCTGCTCTAAACCAGAGGCACTGGTTTAAAAAAAGGGTTTGTAAAACTGTAAGTCTCATGTCTGATTGGCCGGAGGAGATGAAAGAGATGTGATTCTTGTTGAATCTGAGAGTAAACACTAGTGGTGCTC
The DNA here is from genome assembly GCA_038363315.1 of Mugilogobius chulae. Taxonomy (NCBI): domain Eukaryota; kingdom Metazoa; phylum Chordata; class Actinopteri; order Gobiiformes; family Gobiidae; genus Mugilogobius; species Mugilogobius chulae. Next base: position 12,408,324 of record CM076406.1, on the reverse strand, counting down.
AGCTTTTCAAAGAAATGTGCCCACCAAATAATAATGGTTTCAGTGAAGGCAGAAAGATAAAATGACGGATACTTGTGAACCATTCAGGAAGCGGCACTTCTGTTTTGTATGAATGTGATTGCTGTGTTTCCTCTGTGTTTTGTCTGCCTTTTCTGACGGCAATGTTTCTGCTTGTGAAGAAGCTTGATTTCTATGTAAAAGCAGACACTTTTTAAATAAGAAAATCATAAAGATGTCTTACTCCTGTTGGTCTTTCCTTTTGGATGTTTCTAACTTTATAGTGGATATGTGATCAATAAATAAAGTACAGGTAACTGCAGAGGACAGCGCAGAATGTCTGAACAACCCTACATTTAATTATCATTTGATTGCTGGACCTTTAGAACAGGCCGCACAAAATGATGGGAGCAAATCTGGGTGTACACTGTAGCTGCTGACAAGGACGCTGCTAGCCCTGCTTAGCCTAACCCCGGGCTCACACTGCCTCCAGTACAACTCTGCATTCAGTCTCGGACACGACGTACAGTCCAGTTCGGTGTCTCTGGTACGGCCAATCCGGCGCTCCAGAAACATTTTGTGTGTTTAAAACTTTTGGCCGGACGCTGGAGTGAAGTTGTGAAAACAACACATGATATACAGTGGTCCCTCATTTATCGCGGAGGTTAGGTTCCAAAAATAACCCGTGAAAGGCGAAAGACACAAAGTAGTGATCTTCATTTTTTGGGAAGAATAACAGCTTGGTGCGTAGGATGAGAACTTACCCAGTAAACCCAAAAGAAAATTATGCCAAGTGTCTTTAACCAAAATTTGTAGTTATTTTACACTTTGGCTTTTCGTAATATATTGAAGTAAAAAGCGTGTGAAAACAAGCTTATCATAAGTACTTGACATTTCGTTGTATATCTACATTTTCTCTGGAGACTGTGGTGGTTACGTTTTGTCATGACTTGAGAGCTCATAGCAGCCAACAGAGAAATCAACTCTTTATAACCTTGTTGCGCTTACATTGAGAGAAAGATATATTTTGTTTAAGGTTTCTACAGTCGTTCTGCTTGGTTAAAACAAGCTGTGGAGTGAGAGTAGCGAGTACCAGTTCGTTTTAAAATCAAATATAAAGACAAGGTAAGCCGGAGTGCATGCTCCCTGTTTGAATGGAGCATTATGCATAAGGTCATTCTATTGAAACTGCAATGTCAGGCAGGTGCCCCTCAGAGAAGCTGATGCGCTGTAGTGATGTGAGTAAAGAGAGTTGTACCGAACAGAATTTGCTCTGTCTTCTTCGTGTTGCAAATATCTGCATAACGCTTAAACAGAAGCCAGTGTTTCTCATGTGCCAGTGATTACATTTGCTTTGCTAATAGACTGGCTGGGTGGAATCTCTCTGAGGAGCACAACAAAGCATTTCAGTGAGGAGAAAAACTATAAATCAACAAACAATTGCAAAAACTGTGGACTACGACAAATAATATCACGAAGAACCCATTCAGTTAATTGTAAATTGTTTAATTAGCCTATAATGACAAGTCTAAATGGCAGCGACTTAGCATTAGCCACATCAGTGATTACAAAGATGATGACAATTAATTTGAAAGAACAAGAAGAAGGGTGCATCTTATCTTTGGCTTAAAAAAATCTTCTCACAGATGCCTGGCTTTCCCTGTTCCTCCCCTGCTCTGTGTGCTAATGGAGGGAGCCTGCTGATTTAGCAATTATCTTCCAAAGATAAACGGGCAGCAAGAAATGCAGTTTATCAAATTTGTGGAACGCTGCTTTCGTCTGTTCAAAACAAGCGTAGCATTAGATTAGATAACTGGCTGCTGCTGGAACATAAGATATGGCTGTTAGCGTCAAAAGTTGTTATAGTCGGTTAAGTATGATTATACAACTACAAGATGTCTGCCGTTGGATGGTTGTGGATAATGTTGGGAAGAATGATTCAAAAATGTATTTACCATATGAAGTACTAAGCATGATTTGGTTACAAAAACAACAGTAGTCTGAAACTCACAGACCTCAGTGCTGCATTTATTGTAAATGTTTATACTATATGTAACATTGTGTAAAAATTCCCCATGTTGATGAACAAATAATCCCTCTATAGATCAATTATAACACTGTAAAATTCCCTTAGTAGATCACAGAGTCCATAATTGTGTTTGTCTCTGTGTGTTAACCCTGCGATGAGTTGGCCACTGTCCAGAATGTTCCCCAGCCTAAGGCCCAAAGTCACTGCGAAAGGCTTCAGTCACTAAAAACCCCAAACAGAAAGAAGTGGTAGAAAATAAATGAATGCTATTGTTTCTATGGCATCTAAAAGTTGTACCTCTTAATAATATTGATCAAATTTCAAACAAATCTAAATTACTTTTCTGTAACTGTATTCTACACCACAAAATTATAAAGTAACTAAATACTGTTACTCAAAACAATGGTTCAGAATCTGTCATTTTGTTAAATCTATTCAGTTCCAGCACTGGATGTGGAGCCCAAGGCCACTTCTCTGACTCCTCATCACCTTGTGCAGTCCCTATAGACCTGTGGGTGCTTCGGGTGCTGAATGTGACTCCAGATTTGGCTCTCTATACATCAGCTGTATATTCAGGGCACGGCTGTCAGGAGCTGAGATGGCGGATGCAACTTTCACGGATGAATCCTGAAATGGTGTGGAACTTTAGCCTGTCACCCACCTCCGGGTCTTCGTTCTGTGAGGTAACATCCACGCAGCTATTTAAAAACATCACTGTCTCTATTTTCAGGGTAAAGATAGTTTCCAGAGAAAGGCTGCTAAGTGTGCACTGTTAAACTGTGGCAAAGTTGCAAAAGGTCCAGTCTGCAGAGACCAGTTGCCTATACTGTATAAGGCCGCTGCTGAAAGAGCCAAAACTTAGTAGAGCAATGAGTGAATGTGGGGCACACTTATGTCCTGCTAACTTACATTGTCACAATTTTTTTTTTATTTAAGACGCTGCATGCTAAAGACCAAAGTATTTGCTCATGTGCAAAATAGTTAGGGTAGAAAAAAACATAATATAGCTGACATTTTCTCTCACACAGACAGTAAAGATGCAAAATTTGAGGTAATACTGTATGTTTATGGACATGTTCCAAATGCTGCAAAATAACACACACTTACTTGTTTTTCCCCCTTCAGTTTGACTTGATAAATAAGCTTCCAGTAGATTAAAATTGTTTGGAATTATTAGATGTGTCAAAAATGCCCAGGTCACAGACATGAAAACATTTTGCAACAATTCTTTGTCTCACAGTCGCATCATGTTGCAGGAAGAACAGAGATATCAACATGAGATGACTAGTTCAGGGCAAACTTTGTGTCACATGATCGAGGCTGGTGGAATAGATCTCAAGGCCAGTTTTGTAAAAAAAAACATATACATGAGACTAGTGGTGTGAGTTGAGTTGTTACTTATAAAAATGAAATGCCACAATGAAATGCAAGTGGATTAAACCAGTTTTGTAAAAGGAGAGCTGATAGGTACCTAAGTTACACTGACTAATTGTAGGTGTGATGAAATGAAAAGTTTGCAGAAAATGGGATTTTCTAATTTGTACATTTTAAGAGTTGGCATCACATGCAGCAGAGCCAGAAGCTGGTTAGTCCTTATGCTTGGGAAATATGCTTACGCTGGCATGACCTGACAAAAAGTCATAACAGAGTCACACTGACCGTACAAATCTGACGAGTGACGTGACAAATAATCTCCTACAAGGATCATTACTCAGCCCCAAACTAGTGGTACATCGAGCTTAAGTTTGGCCAAAACCTTCTCTAATGTGAGAAGGCTTTAATAAATACTGTCCCAACACAGTCTCTATAAATATACAACAAAGTGTCAAAAACGTACAATTAGCACATTTTTATGCCTTGGCAACATTTTGATTGGCTTTAACTGGTAAGTTTAGGCTTCAAGTTACAAAAATGTACATATGTTTAGAACTGGAGTGTGGGGTAGGTTAAAATGTACCGTTTTTGGCCTAATTTTGGCCCAAAACTTCTTTAATGTAAAGAACGCTTTAGTGACACTAAACACTGCCCACAATCAGATTTGTAATAGACTTAGCATAGTGTCAAAAAGATTGAAGGGACAGAGTCTAAAGAGCAGTGAGACTGGTCACACATCAGGGCCATGTAAAGTGATTAGAGAATTTTATTTTATTTTTGTATTGTTAGAAGAAATAACAGGAGCTCTCAGTCTCAGTTTTTAACGGTTTTACCAAAACGCCTTCAAACTGAAGTAAGCAATTTTGTTGCTGCAAAACAGGAAATAAATATTTAATTTTGCCCACTAGTACCTTATGCTCACAAATCTTAGTTTTTGGCAGCTTAAAACACATTTTTACAGACAGCAAACTGGAGTGAACCACCCCAGCCAATCAGATTGATCCTTTTGGCTAGCTATAATACAATTAAAATTATATCAGACCACACAGCAGCTTGATTTTGTGACAAAGTGCTGATTTGCAGTATATTTTTGATGAAAGAAACAGTGAACTAGTTTACAAAAAAGAAGAAGAAAAATGAATCAACAACAAGAGTTAGACAATGCTGTTTAAACACGATACTAACATTTAGAAGCAGCTCATTGTACAGTATATGATGAACATAACTGAAGACTTGTACTATTATAGAAACTATATACAACTACCAATATCCGCTACGGAGCATGTGTTCACCTTAAGCTAAAGGAAATCAAAATGATTACTTCAGCAGCTTGCTATATATTACCTTCCAAGCTTCAGTTTTTCCTTCAACAAAGAAATAATAAATATGATATCCAGTTACCCAGTCAGCAGCTGCAGATCAACCATGCGAGCACATTCACAGTTTGAAGTAGAAACAGCAACTTACCTAAAAAACACACAGAAAAAACAGACATTAGGACATGATCTTTATGAAAATACCACAGCACTTTAAATAGCAGAGGATAATAAAGTAATCTGACATGTGAACTTTAGGCGACATAAACACGTATTAAGTTCGTGAATTAGGGATGCAAATTCAAGATGTGAGCGCTCTATTGCTGTATGGATCAGAGGCAGCCATTAATCATGAGACTGAAGATAAACTTGTGCCGACCTCCCTGCGGTGCTCTCTCCTCGCATCTAATTATGGACGAACAATAACAAGCCGGCGATATGAATCTACAGACACGTTTAGAGGGTTTTGGACTGAGTCAGTGCAGCTCAGTCAGTCTCAGTGAAGGAGAATGTTGGCAGACCTTTGAGTCATTAGAATTAGACCTGCCAGAGCATAGAGTTTAGAGCAGAGCAGGGGTTGGCAAAGTTTTCAGACTGTGACTTACATTAGTTTTAAGCCACATCTCCACACTAGACTACAATATCATGTGAAAGTATTTATAATAACTTTGTAAAACCACACAATAAACAGGTTAATGCAGTGTTTCCCAAATTAGTTTTGAGTCGTGGGACTTTTGTGCTTAAAGTGTATCCGTGGCACACCACCTGTTAACTTACTGTTTGTCTAAACAAGCTATTTTGGAACAATGTAACTAACAAAGTCACTTTTCTGGTGGACATGTTGCTTGCTTTTCGCATTGCTGTGCTTGAAATGTTCTATTAAACATATAATCTATTTGAATAGAGAAAAGCATGTGACACAACAAAGACAAGTGGTACATGGTGGCATTTTTATGCATGCAAGTAAAATAACCTATTAACAAATACTTGTTAAATGAGCTTGGGACATTCAAGTCAATGCAATTCGATCTTCATAATGACAGTACCTTTTATTGGAAAAGTTACACAGAACACCTTTAAATTATTTTATACATTTGTAAATGGTAATTGGTCTTGATTTCATTCTTACTGTAAAAACTCCCAAAGGCTCCCAATGTATTTAATTAAATCAAGGAAACATTATTTTCTAGATGAAATATTACATTTGATCATATCCAAGTCAAAACAAACAAAGCAAAGCTTTTGTTCATTTTTTTTTTATTTTAATTCTGAGAATTTCCTCTCATAAATCCTTCAACAAAGGGTTAATATGAACATGTACTCATTTTGGTTGCAATCATATCTTATAAACGTCTTTTTAAAACCATAAAGTGAAACTGGAGAGGACCACCCAAGCACAGACAATCAGCTCCTGATTAGAACTAACATTCATTATCATTCAGTTCAGACACTACTCAGAGTTTTCATTTTTTTCCCACAAAGTTCTGCATGTATCAAATAACAGAAAACACAACATGTACTAAATTATAACAAAAAAATGGTTACCCCAAATTTAAACAAATAAATAGATAGTCACAATGTACCAACTCAGGTGGCACAACTCATGCACATCCTTTCCAAGTCCATAATGGTCACTCTACATATGGCTAATGAATCCTACATCTGTATTTGAGGCTGAATGTAGAAGTCTAAAGGTCTTTACTTACTACGTGACTTCCTCTTTAGATGCATAACAACATTATATTCCAGGTTCACTGGTGTGTATCAGAGCTGGAGCTAATGCAGCGTCCTCTGAGAGGCAGCTTTCAGTGGATCAGATGTAGTCTGCTGTGACCTGAACCAGCCAAGCCCCAGGAGGACCAGTCATTTCCACAAGGTCAACACTTATACAAAGAACTGTGGCGACACACAGAGTGTAGTCAAACTGCTGTCTTACACCGGCTTTTCCCACCGACTTGTCATTCAGCTCTGCGGCTCTCGGGGAGTTGTCCGATATAAAAAGCTATAGGCGGCGAGTAAAAGGAGGAGACACTCTGGAGGGAACAGTTGATTTACACTTTCAGATGGAAAAACTGAAAAACTGCACAGTCGAAGCTTTGCACTGTCAATGTTGCTATAGGTCTACGCTCAGCCAAAAGACATTCTCACCTTAAAAAGACAAAATATAATGTAAGTCATCCAAAAAACAGCTAATCTATCTGATCACACAACTTCTGAGTATCTTCTAGCTCACACTTTATGTTGATGACAAAATCAAACTGTTACAAACATCTGTACAGACCTTTCCATCATCTACTGTCTGCTCATCCGGTCGTTCATCAATGTTCTGGAGCCAGGCTGACTTTACAAGGCATTTCATTATCACTGCAGACTGCTTACTGGCGGTTACCACTGCACAAACTATAGGTCCAACATTAAATACAGAAAGAACTAAAGGAATACATCACAATAATCCTGGCTCTGGTCTCTGACTGTGAAATGTGTTTGTTGTGTCTGTGGTTGTTTGCACTTGTTGCGAAGGTTTTTGCTTTTCTTTTCTTTATAACTGAACATGAACCTGCTGCAAACAAGAAACTGATTATTTTATGGTAATATTATTCTTACTGTAAATAAAGAAAATAAAGAAAATAATCAGTTGTGACTTTTCTCTGCCTTCTGAACAATGTTTCCTCAGACAGCTTCTATTTATTCATATTTATTCCTGTCTATTTCTCATTTTGCTGTTTTTTCTTGTCTCATCTGACTTTTTTCCGTATTTGCCTGAACAACTGAACAATGGTATTGATTATTAAGTTTTTCAAATGTGCGATTGGCAGTTTTTTTCTGCGAATAAAAAAGGCAAGAGGAAGCCTGTCTTTCTCCGTTCTCTTTCATACTCGGCCCAGCATGTGTGCTTTTGTACACGCTTTTTGCAATAACTGTATATGTGGCCGAGCACAAGATGCAGTGCCTGGGTTCACTCCAAATGTCATTTCGTTGTACTCTGTCAATGATAATCTGATTCTCAAGTTAAACATTGGAATTGTTTAAAAAAATAAAGTTTCACTCTTCATGCTACAAAAACTTAAAAAGCCTTTATTATTCTGGGCTATATCATTGTTAAAGTGCTGATCAGTTTCCCACGCATAGTGGCTCACAACAGCTTTCTTCAGGGTGCGTAGATTAATAAAGACTTTTTAATGTTTATTGTATGAGGAGTGTCTTGGGTTTTCCCCCCATTTGAACATTGGAATTGGTCACCCAAGGGTTTAGTTTGAAGTCTGTCACCATGTCGTTTAACAATTTGAGATATTTGTAGCAAGGACAAAATATTCTTCAGGATTTAATGTGCTCCTGCTTCTGAGAGAAAGCATACATTTCTCCAGCTCTCTGAAGCCTCTTTAAGGCCTTGTGTTTGTGCTGAGTGTGCAGCAGATATTAGAGAAAGGTCACAGTGACTCTGTCTCTGACGCCCCTCAACAACTATTGTATCTCCATCTAATGTAATCAGTCATCAAGTGTTTGTGTGCTTCTGATGCAGATGTCCTTCTGATCTCACCTGCTACAGGATCTGCCCAAAGTGACTTATTCTATTACCATACTGAGGTAACAACCATGTCTGCAGAAGCAATGAACGAAGCAAAAACTATTTTAATGTGAGGTGAGTGAAGTTAGATTTTGGCCTGAATGACAAAGTAAGTAATTTAGGAAGTTAGTAAATGTAAACTCTGGATCCCCGGCAACAAAACTTTGGATTTCTAGACCTGCAATAATCACAATAACAAATTTGACAAAAGACAAAAAGTTTTCTTCAAGGAACACTTGCACAGTCGTAGTATTTTACAAAGTTTACATTTCAAATTCAAATATGCAAATAAAACCATTTGTGCAGTTTGTGCGCAGTGAGGAGGCGAACACAGTCCACAGATGAATGAATGTGATTTCCAGCAGACAAAATCTACAATGAGAAACTCTCTCTGCATGTGCTTATTCTGATCCTGCTCTGACAGTTCTCTGCCTCGTTCTACAGCTGGGCCCAGTCTCATAGCTCTGGATAGACTTTGTTAACATGTTTATTTTGGCACTTTGAAAACAGAGAGATGCTCCAGTGTGGCCAGTCAAATCCTCTGACATTACAACTGCAAACATGAGCTGCTGCCAAGCCACAATAAATGTCCCACTGCTAATGGTCTCACACTGCCAGTGTTTCTGCTGCACGTTATAGATTAATGAGCAGTGCTCGTTTGTGGAAGTTCATAATTGATGCAAATTTAGATAACAGCTCAATTAGTGTCTCTCTCAGCAGCTATGTGTTCACAGAGACTCTGGTGGGTTCGGCCCGAGGCGGGGTGCAGAGTGGTGTCCATAATAACTGTAATATCATTCCAGCAGATATAAAACATTAGATCAGGAGCTGTGAGGGAGCAGGCCACAGAGCTTATTAAGAGTCTGAGAAGCTTATTAAGAGTGTGTTTTTAGTAGCACTGCTGAATTACAATTGACAGGAAGATTGTTTTCCAGTATTGATAGTGCAATTTTGATAAAACTTGTAAATAATGATAATAAAAAAGGAACTTGCATGGACATAATTTTAATTTCACAATTGCTTACCATCAAGATAGGATTTGTATCAAAGCTTTGGGTTGCAAGTACAAGCAGCTGCCTCCAACACTAATCGCTAAACCAGGGATCAGCAACTTTTAACGACAAAAGAACCACATTTGCCCTACTCAAACCAAATCAAAGTCAGAAAGAGCTGCAACGGCATTTAGTCCAAAACAAAAATGTTTAGACAGTTAGCACACAATGCTCTGTGCACAGAAGTCAGTTGGCTTGTTTATTTTTAAAAATGTTAACTTCCTGCTGGCATGTTCATTTCCTGTTTGGTTCAATTCTATGGAGTTTTCACTACCTAAACGAGGAGAATATTTCACCAAAAGATTTATAAAAAGATGTGTCTGTCTGTAAATGCTAAGTCTAAAGTGTAACCATTTGAAAATAAACAACTTCCGTGCACAAAAACAAATCAAACAGAAAATGAACTGTGAAGTGAAATAACCCCAAGGCTCAGCACAAGTGTTTGTTTGTTTACATAAACATGTGCTCAGTGATCGCGTGAAGTCCCAGAATCATGGTCTCGTGATGCCGACAGTGTCCGAACATACTCATGCACAATCCGGTCTCATGTGAGTGGCCTAATACTCGTTCAAATATGACATAAAGAAGAATTCCGCCCTTCGATTTGACTACGTGCACAAAACAAAAAGTCAAAACCGAATCGCAGTGACGCAAAGACATAAGGAGAGAAACGTCAAAAAATCTCTTAAGAAAATTCTTACTCTGGCCACTCCTCCCCGAAGTGCTTAAAACCAATGTGCCCTTGTATAGAGACCTCTGAGAGTCATGCGATTGGGCATAAAGTATCCGTAGAGAGTCTATTTTTGTCGGAGGTCACGACTTTCAAGTCATAATACAAGCATTCTCAAAGAAATCCATGTGAATCCATGCAACTTTGGGCAAACACAGACCGCAGTGGACTGCAGCTGGTGTACAAGGCACTTCTCAATAAACTCACATACGTCTCGCACCAAACTTGCCTCACAGTCAGTGTACAGGGGGTGCAAATTAGTCCAAAACTCCTGTAGTGTGCAGAAGCTTTACCAGAAGAACAGACAAGCTAAAAAGCAAGGTACATTGTACTTTATTTGTGTACTTTTTCAGAAAGCTCATACTGGCTTAGTAAAAAAAAGAAAGGAAAAGAAAATCCCATTGGATTAGAAGCTACTGCTCAGCATCTCTAATATTTGAAAACAGGCAAGAAGTCTCCTTTCACACTCCCACACCTTGACACAAACCATTCCAATTTAGTCTGAATGCCTTCATCCCAGTGAGCGCGCAACATCCACTTAACTGAACCACGCTGAGATCAAAGCGGGAATCTCCTTTTCCCAGCTGTCAATGCCAAACAAAGTGAAAACTCGGGCTAGAGGAATTCTTCCCCCTGAGATTCTACACACAGAGACATTTATGACGCCATTAACCTTGTCCCGACAGTTCAAATAAATGGTGGGACAAACAGCGAGGCGGAGACAGCCGACAGGAGGAGATTGTGGACCAACACAGATAAATGTGTGCAGCAGGTGGAGCTTTACAAAGAGATGGCATTTCAGGAAGCGAAGAAGACACTTCTAACTGATCACATGATGTAAACTGGTTCGAAAGAGCTGGAGCAGTCAAAATACTGTCAGTGTTTGACAAGAGGAATTGAAATGTATGAGTTGAGTGGCAGGCCTAGAGTCCCCAGTCTTCATCTAAGCAGACATGGTCACATTTTGTGTGGACAAGAAGGCTAGTTATAAAGAAAAGGTTTAGGGCAAGACAATACTGGCAAAACTTTTTGAGGGGTTAGTTTACATTCATTTGGAAGAAAAACAAAGTCCAATCTGCTCCTAAATTTTTTATTTTTATTTTTTTAGTTTTTCTATTCTCTCTTTTCTCTTCAACTTTCAGGTCCAGGGGTTAAAGTGGCCCTGTAAAGATCTGCTCTGGCCTTCAACCATTTCTCAAACAACATTCTACAAAAATAAGACTCATTTTGGGCACTTCATTGGACCCGATTTGAGCCTTTTGCTTTAGACTTGCTTAGAATATGAGTTGTTCCTGCTTAGACCTTGTTAGCAAAATCTAGTCCCAGCACACGCCGTTTTCTTTACTGTGTCAAGTGCTACTGTGATGTCAGGTCGTGATAAGGACCTGGGAGATGGACTGGCCCACACGAGTCTGGGAGAGCAGAGCAGACAGAATGAAGGAAAGGCTGCAGACTGCATGATGGGACTGTTGGAGCAACAGCTGAGGATGCTTATGTTGTGCAGTTCATCTCTCATGCGCCCCCTATGGCAGTGCCACCCTGGGCAGCAGGGCTGGAGTGGGATTAAAATTCGGCCCTGGAATTTTTGCCTCAGACCGGCCCACGCATATACTATATATTTACTGTATGTATATATATGTATACAGTATTATATATATATATATATATATATATATATATATATATATATATATATATATATATATATATATATACATGCATATAATGTCAATAACAAAATTGAGATTTGTGAACACTAAAAATCAGACTATTATCTAAAAGAAACTTTAAAAACTGCATTAAATTATACCTAAAATAGTATTCCTTTTAACATTAACAAAAGAAAAAGGTAATAAAATCAACCTTCAACAAATATTAACTTTATTTTGTGCAATTACACAAAGCAAATAACTACTAGCCAACTAAGTTAATATTATTTATGAATTCATATTTTTGCAGTGTTAGTTTTACAGTGTAGTCAGCTCCACAGGCTGAATTGAAAAGGCTGCACTCGTTCCAAAGCTGAGCTGTGCTTATTTCACAAGTGATCAGAGCCACCGTTTGTTAAACTTTGCGAGAGATTAGACGTTCTACCGCGGACACGCGACCTGTTTCATCCTCCTCGCTGAGGGCTGTGTGTCCCCTACACGCGGCCTGTTGGTCCTGCTCTGTCCCAGTTGAGCGAGCGCGCGGTGTCGGGCCGTTCTCTGTGTGTGTCTGGTGCGGTCTTGCGCTCAAAGCCCGGAGCGCTGCACACAAACACAACAGAGAGACGCAAAAGCGAAAATGTACCGACACCGGCACCACAACACATCACTCTCTGCCGTGAATGAGCGGGGACCGCGGGCGGGGCCGGTGCGCTCCCTGCGCTGGGCTGCTGGGCAGCTGTTTGCTTGTAACATATGATGTGTAGCCTATTACGTTATTCAGATCGGACCGGCCCAAAACTGCATCGGCCCACCGGGAAAACTCCCGGTGCTCCCGATGGCCAGTCCAGCCCTGCTGGGCAGTAGAGAGAAAGCAATGCTGGAGAGTGGTACGTTTGAAATCTACTTGCGACAAATGAATTTGAGAAAGCCAGGGGGCTATTTCATCATCTTGTGGGCCATTTACACTATGATAATACAGGGTAACATGTATTTACCCAACTCAACTTTTGACGTACTTGTGAGAAGCTTGCTCTGGAGTTGGCAATTTCCCCGCGGCGCACATGCTTCAGGGTTGCCAGATTCAAAGACGTAGCTCACTACTCTTAGAGGTCCAAGATGGGAGCTCACAGATGTTAAAAAGAAGAATAGTTATCCACTTTCATAGAGAGTAAGCAACCTAGAGAGAAACATTCAAGAGCGCTCAGAGATTACACTTTCAACGTAAATGCATGAGTGATGTTTCTAAAAAAACAAAACAAAATATGAGCTAGGAGTCGGCCGGGCAACTAGGGTGGCAAGTAGGCTACTTTATTTAGTGTGGCAGCTGCTACCTTATGCCACTTCACTGGATCCGCTACCTGCAAACAGCTGAAACTATTCCTTGTCCCGCAGTCGCATCATGTCACAAAAGGGACCGTGACACCATAGACACACATGATTGTGCACAGTTTCACAATTAATATACATATGAGTTAGCTGCATATGCACTAAATTAAACAAAATGATTGAGGTGTAAGTGATGCAGAGTAAAATCACCTATAAAGACCACATGAGAGCGGATATTCATTTAAGGTAAGGTGCATGTGGTGAAATGAAGTATACTTCATACGTTGTAAGCAATGTCAGGGGTAAAGCTTGGCACTGTCTGGGCGCTCTGATTGGCTATTGTTTCTTGTAAAATATATTGGAAGTTTCCTGTACAATATATTGGAAGATCTGAGAAAAAAATCCAAGTCACCCTCACCACACGGGCATAACAAGAAAAAGTGAAAAAAAACTAAAACCCTATATACTAAAAATCATGTTAACATTACCTATTAATGAGCGCAATTAGTTGATTTAAAAACTTTATTACGTAGCAGATGCATCCCTGACTCATATACACAATTGGAAAGTGTTAAATCTGACAAATGACAGAGCCTGAAGTGTGTTGGTGCAAATGAGGCATAACTCCTTTAACACTATTCATCTGCTATAGAAACCAGCTTATTAAATGTGTTACTTTGCTGCAGTTACAGTCATAAGCTTCTGTGCAGTTTCCCCTTTTTCTTTATGTTTCACAAGTCAAAGCGTACCATCCTGACAGTATCTGCCCGCTACAATCTAACCACCCACAAGCTTTGACCTTTCCATTAACAATAGGCTTTCAGTGAGGACTTGCACCACACTTTCTAGAATAGTCTTCCAAAAGGCTGTGCAGCAAAAGGCCCTGAACCAATGCTTCAGATAAATTGGCCAGACTGGGGAAATTAGCTACAGATCCTTTTACCAGCCCAACGTTTTAGCAAACTGCCAGCTACAGCATGAAAAGAGAGCAGTGGAACAGAGGGCATAGCACCTCTTAACTTTCACTTTCTCTCACTTGTACTTCGAATTGAAATGCCATTATTAGAATAAGTAATGCTATAATCACAGGTGTGTTCATGTTTCTTGTATTTCAAACCTGATAATGCATGAAATAGCAACTTGCCAGAGTGAAGGAGAGTGGAAGACTTCGAACTTTAGTTGAAAGGCGTAAAAGGACACCCTGAAAAGTGCAATTTTTGTTAATGATACCAGTCAGCATTTGATGTGAGCACCACATCTCCTTCACACAGAGTGGATCAGGTTGTGGCCTGTGGGATGTTGGTCCACTTCTCTTCAGTGGCTGTTTGATACTGGCCAGAACTGGAACACACTGTCGAACAAGTCGATCCATAGTACCCAAACATGTTGAGGGACTATGCTGGCCAGGCAAAAACTGTGATGTTTTCAGCTTACAAGAATTGTGGACAGATACTTGCAGCGTGGGGCCGTGCATTATCATGTCTGCAAAAGAAGAAGTGTTCACTATCACAGATTTAGACAGATTTGTGAACAACATTTGAGAGAAATTTATTTTTGTGTATGTAGAAACAGTTTCAGATCTTTGAGTTTATTTCATAGAAAATAGGAGCAAAAACAAAAAGGTTGCGTTTGTATTTTTGTTTGGTGTAACTCAATACATGCTAGAGTTATTACAGCTCTCTCTCAAGAGTAAGCCTAACACTGTAGAGAACAGGACCAAATGTTCACTGTGAGTGTTAATTCAGCACTTGCATTTTTACTGTGCTAACAAAGTTCAAATCACAAATCCACCTCAATTAAAAAGAGTTTACTCGTTTGACCTTCCAGTAAGTCAGCTTCATACGAATAATGCTTAGGACAATACTCAAATTTAAGCACTGCATGCCCTGAGGTATACTGTATTTCTGTGTCTGTTGGAGATCTTTAGATCATTTCGCATCATTCACTTTTCCTTTGGTGTGGATGAAACGACGTGGACTATAAATCCACTTTAAATAGCACCAAATGAATGATTATTCATAGAGAAGTAGTCACTCAAAGTAGATTTTAAAAGAAGAAATCAGTGAGCTGACACTGCTTGGACAGAGAACTGTAAAACCTGATTCACCAAGCAACTGTAATCCAGTTTTATGCTTTATATGCCATTCTCATAGGCTGCATCTCCAAACATTAGATGTCAAAAACTGCCACAAATGAAAAAAAAAAAAAAAAAAAATTGTGGAAGTATAAATGTCACAGCATGTAGCAGGTTCTATGACTTTCACAGAAAAGAAATACAAAATCATGCATGTGATTAACATTTCAATATTGTGAGACACCAGCAGTCAGTGTTCCATACATATGTAATAAAACAATATTGGTTCAACATATAAATACATGTTACATACAAAAAGGAGAACTGCACTATTATTTAAATTCACGTCTTTTTTGACCAACTTGTGAGTCAGTGAGAAATCTGAGAGAATTCCACTGTTTTTTGTTTTTGTTTTTTTGCTTCGTTTAGACTAAAGAAACAGTCTATTTCTATATATACTAAAACTTGGACAACTGGGACATGTGGGACAAATCAGTGGTTTGGGATAGATTTTCTAGAACAAACTTGGGACTTTTCCAGGTAAATAGGGACATTTGGTCACCTTAACTAAGATACATTTATTAAAACAATCACATACAATGAGAAAGACGTAGATGTAGCTTCGGCGTTCTGTATGACTAAACCATAAGTCTCCACGTGTGAGCGATTCATCACCTGGAGCAGACCGTGGTTAATTCATGTTCATTATCAAAAGGCTAAATGTTGAGAAGGAGCAGACATTATTCACAGGAGCGTCTGGCAGAGCGGGTCTATGACAGCAGAAGCACATTGTCAGATCTCTGCAGCATTTATCAGAGCAGCAGGCTGAGAGGCTGATGACTGGGACAAGCATCTGATGTTCATTAGGCAGAGGATGACATTACGGCACTGATAATATGAGTCTGCAGACCCGGAGACGAGACTGCAGTGGAATTATCAAACGCACTCAGATGAATCACAGAAGAAGAACTTTTGTACTTTTCCTTACCAGATTAGAGTTAGGGTTATCTGCTAGTAGGGCTAAACAACAGATATACTTTTTATATATATATTTTTTTATTGGCAATCAGTTGATTATAGAGTTCTCATTGATTCCCAAATTAATAGGAAAAAATTAAGAGACTCCCTGATTTGTCTCTTTTTTATTAAATGCTTATTAAATGCTTTTGCTAAATTTTCATTTTCATAGAATTATCTAAAACAAGGATCCCCAACCACCGGTCCGGGACCCAAAACTGAGCCATGGACCAGCTGCTACCCAGACCCAGAAGATCTTATAAAATGCATTTTATTTTTAGCTTGCAATCTTTCACTACTTCATGGTGCTGTACTATGAAAGAAACACTTAACCCAATAAACAGCTAACTTAATTTTATTTTTTTCAGTTTTAGTTATTAGCACTACCGAACCTCGACCAGTCCCTGGAAAAAAAAGATTGTGACTGTACTGGTCCCTGCATAAAAAAAAAAAAAAAATGGGGACCTTTGATCTAAAACTATAAAGACATGGTCTACAACAGGGGTGTGAGAGAGTTGGTTATAGACTGCATTTTAAATACTAGGCCTACATGATATATTCAGATATAACAATTAGGTTAAATAAAGCTTAACAAAACCCACAATTATATATATATATATATATATATAATATATATATATATATATATATATATATATATATATATATATATATATATATATTATATATATATATATATATATAAATATATATATAAAAACATCACATTATTTTGAAATGTCTTGTAATGTGCAGAATGTCTTTCCAAGAAAATACTTGGACAATTATGCAATTACTGAATTCCAGAATATTCACCTTATTCTGCCTGCCCCCTTTTCCTGGCAGCACACTTCCAGTTGCTTGCGATCTATTTTGATTCTTGACACAGACCAAGCATTAGGTTTAGGAAACAAACAAGGTTAAGGAACCAATGCTTAAGTTAAGGAAAAGCAACAAAAACAAAGCAGCAAAATTCCAAGGTATTCTCATGGCTTGTGTAAAAACCACGCCATGACAAATTGCGTGTCATGACAACGCCCTGTGCCTGTTTTGGCGTGCAATTAAACGCCTGTTTTTTCTGGCATTGTATAAACACGCAATGTGGTTGAGGACAAACAGGAGTTTTTTGTTGGTTAACTGTTAAGTTTAGGTCTGAAGTTGCAAAAATGGGTAAGTTTAGGTCTGAGGCTTGGAGTTGGTTAAGGTTAGGATTAGGGTTGTGTTAGTCTTCATGAATAATAACACGTCTTTACATCCAAAGTACAAATGAACTGGGATAGAAATGCATGAAATACACACGCAAAATGCATGAATGAATGAATGAATTTCATGCATTCCCATGAATAGCAAATAACAACAAAGATGTAAAGACAATAGTAGGGAGACTTTTTTTAGTTCAATTCAATTTACTTTTGTAGGGCTCAATATCAAAATAGTCTCAGAGGACTTGACAAGATTGCTGGTTTGGCAAACAGAAATGTTAGACAATCAAACAAAACATTAGAAAATCAAAAACAGTCTTTGGTCAAGAATACCAAATCAGATTGTTCAACAGCAAATAGGCAGACAGAAAATTGTTAAACAGAATCCTCTGCAAGCATAATACTTTTTTTTTTTCTGATAAGACGGCTGTAATAAACTATAAGCTCATACCTGAAAGCATCCTTAGACACTCCTCAGCAAGAACAAACTCCAAAAACTTTAACTTAGACACTGCTCAGCATTCTCATTTTAACTACAACTTTCCTTATCCAACACTGTGTGAAGTAAATCTTTTACCAAACAAATAACATATGTTTTAATTTGAATAAATAAACTTGCACCCAGAAAAATAGAGAAGATATCTCTATGTGCAGCTCATAAGCAGAGTCATACTTCTCTATGGCACAAGGGACGACAGTGACATGAGCCTCAATGATGGGGAAGAGTTTTATGAAGAGTCATTATGAAGTGAGGGAAAACAATTACCGTCATAAAAGCAAGAGCCAAGTTTCTGATTGGATAATTGTAATTGTTAGCAGAAGTTAGATGCTAATAACAGTGGTTATCTAGTGCTCACTGATAGCTGGGATTCATTTTGAGAACTAATTCATAAAATTATAGGCAGAGATTCTAGACGTGGCATTCGGTGCTCATTACATGTGTTGGTCTGGGAAGATTTCAGAGAGTTCGGAGTCAGTCTTTTGTATTGTTTCATAAAAGTTAGCATTACTCTCAATAAATGCACGTTATGAATAACCATGAGCTGGGACAAAACATTCAAAAGTGTAGCAACCATTTAACATTCTCTTGTACGTGTTATTGGTGAGATAAACTGCATATACATCATGAAATAAACATATTCCATGATTTGTGAGACTGTTCATGTGTATGTGAAGGAATGTTCAAATCAAGGTAAATCTGGTTGAGTTTCAGCAACAAGCGAAATAAAGAAAGTGTCTTTGAAAAGATTTGCAACAGAAAATTGACACTATTAAGTTCTTAAAATCTGGATAATCATTACTATAGCCACAAAAGAGCAGCAGCTGTTTGAATTCATAATTGAGGTGGCAAAGAGTGGGTCAGCAGCAGAACCATAACATCCAACATGAATTGGTTTGGAGACTGGAAAGTGGATTTTTGAAAATGTCCTTCTCTGTGAGAGGCGCCGGTCTATGAACTCTGCTCACTTACTATTTTACTTTTTTTGACAAAACTTGTCACTTTTGAAGATTCAATACTAGGGATGTGCCGATCCATGATATCGGTTCAGTCAGTATCCTGGATTTGCCGTTGATTGGACATAATGGGACAAATTTACAGACTTTTATTGATCCAGAATATTTCAGGATATTGGGCATTTTATGTAGATCAAGTTGTGACTTGTACTTAATAACAATAACACAATATGATTAAATTGATTAAGTTTTTATAAGAAAAAAAAAAGCTATTTCATTCCTTACACTAGCATTGGTTGATCTAGAGCCCAGGTCACCGAAAGGCGGACTCCGGTCCGGATCCGGACCCAAGCGCCGCCCCATCCGGACCGGACCGCGTAGCCCTCCTGCCCAACACTCGCAGAAAGGCTGGAGAAGGAAGACGTGATTCTTTAAAGAAGAGCTGTGCAGTGAGCGCATCAACAGACGCGCGCGCACGTCTTTCTCACTTTTGGCACAGCGCCAGAGACAGAAAAACGCGCTTCACGCCGGTGCGGCGCGGTCTTTGGGTCTGCAGAGTGTATTCAAGTACGCGGTTGAGTGTCCGCGTAATGCACGCGGTGCAAAACTGCCGCTTTGACTCGTCCTTCTCCCATTTGGCACCGCGCCAGAAACAGAAAGACGCGGTTTATGACGGTCCAGTCAGATTCATACTTGTATTTAGAGCGCGCGTTTGTAGGCTATGTGCGCGTGGGTGTGCGTGTAATGAACACGATTCAGAGCGCTGTTTGTATGATTCTTCTCCTGCGTAAAGTTGGAGGGCTATCGCGTGTGTCCTATCGCCAATCACATGGCTTCATTCAGTAGCCTAACTGCTTTGGCCAGTGAGACACAGAGAGAGACAGACGTGGTACAGAACAGGCTCGAGTCAGAACAGACTTAGAATAACTCCATCACAGACTCAGTGATCATTTCTGATCAGTGTAAAAACACTGTCTCCTCCACAGCACAGGTCTGATTCAATTTTGATGGAATTTATTCATCCATCAAATCCATTTTTAAAAGTGCAGTAGATTAATACATTGAAAACAAGCTTTTATAACATAGAATTATGTGGGATATTGTGAAAAATGAATATTGTGTAGTTATTTTAATTATAATGTCAAATTTAAAAATTACTTAAAAGAAACTTTGCCGTGAAGTTCCGGACCTTGGCTTGAAAAAATCTCTTCCAACTGGACCTCGATGAAATCTTATTGGTGACCCCTGATCTAGAGTATCGGCAGATAGTCAAAGTATTGATTGGTATTGGAACTGAAAAAACTGGTTCGGCGCATCCTTATTCAATTCCATGGATGGATGCCAGCATCAATGCTGCACTTATCTTTGACTTGTGTTCTTTATCATTGTATCTAATGTTGTATGCAGGCAAGTAAAGGTCTGAAATCTCAAAACACCACAAGGAGCAAGACACCTCTGAAAGAAATGTAGATATAGGAGATGTCAAAAATGAACAATAAGTACATTTTCACACCTTTTCTTTGTGTAGATATCCTATAAGCCAAAACATAAAAACAACACAAATTTTCGTTGACGCCACATGTGATCATTTTCTTTGGGTTTAAGAAATAAATCTTAGCTTACCCCAAGCCCTGGCCCTAAACTTACCCATTTTAGTAACTTGAAGCCTAAACTTACTTGCTAATGCAGAACTAAGTAACATTTCACCTTGTTAAATGTCTTTGTAAGTCTCCGTGATGATGGTATGTGTTTTGGGCCATTCCTGCCCTCTTCGAAACTCATTCCCAACCCACATTTCTGTCTTTGTGAAACAAGACAGAATGTATTTATTTATTTATTTATTGCAGTGTAAAATGTGCTTTGATGTGTTTCCACTGCTTATTTCAATCAAATGACGCAATATGTTCAGTTATGATTCTGCCGGCTAGTTTAATTACACAAGCGAAGCTGTATGGGGAGCACTACTGCTAAAGTTGCTTAGTTCTGCTTTAAGCCCAAAGAAAATATCGCCAAGTGGCTTTAACCAAAATGTATGGTTATTTGACACTTTGGCGCGAAAACGTCAGAGATGGCAAGCAGCTAAGTATTTTTATAGAGTATTTGTACTTCACTTGAATATTACAAAATCTGTTGACTTTTAACTTTCACTTCTTTCTTTTTTAAACAGGTGACCAGTGCAGATCTGCTGCAGCTCTGTAACAAAGCTTTGTAAACAAATTAACAACGGAAAATTACCAAGAACATTTTAACATTTTTAGCAAATACATAATTATTCCATGATTCATGATTTATCCACTGATTTTATGTATTTTATTATATTTTAATGGGAAGCGCTTTGGTCACTTTTTGTGTTGTAAAGGGCTATATAAAAAAGGTTGATTGATTGATCCCATTTTTTTTTTTTTTTCTAGTTAAGTTGGTATTACTTGATGTACCTATGATTATAGGACTTGTTTGTGTGTATACATTTGTTCTTATTTCAAGCCAAATTATTTGCCAATGAAAAAAAAAAAAAAATTCTCACCTCACTGGCAAATTTGACTCAAGCTCAAATCTAAAAAAAAGAGTCAAAAATGTCTCAAAACAAGTCAAATAAGCTGTAAAATTTCCATTTTTATTTATTTTTTTGTTACTTTTATCTTTTGGCAGTGAACTTTTGCCGTCTTTGGAAAACGTGCTTATTGTACGTTTTTGACATTTAGTTTTCTTCGGAAACTGTGTTGAACAAGACATCGAGAAATAAAAAAATAAAAAAAAGGACCTTTGAAATAAATCTATCAAAAACTGCACAAACCCAAAAGTCCCTGCCCCTGTCGTCTCCTGTGACAGTGCAGAACGAAACACCACAGCCACTTCAAAGTCAGACACATGTGGACTAGCAGCGTGAGCGATGTCTGTTAAAGTCACGTCTGCTCACGGAGGAGGCTCAAAGGAATCCTCATCTCCACCTTTTGCTCGACTGCTCCAAACCTGCACCCAGCGGCCTCTTTGCACCGCTGTGAAGAGAAGCCATGTAAAACCAGCCCCTTTTTACTCTCACTCTCAGCCTCCGTCTCACCTTTCACCCGCATCTCGCCGTTCTTATCAGCACAATCTCAGCTCTGCCCTTTTATTTTACTGCACCAGCTCTATTTCAGTCCCTCTGCCTCCTCTGCAGCTGTCCTCAAAGATAGCTCCGTTCTGTGAATTTGTTATATAGTAGTAATAAAGTTAGCTGTAGGGAAGGAGGTTTCATTATATCCAATAGTAATTACTTTTCAAAGTCGTGAGGTGCGGGAGATCAATAACGCCGGAGTTGCAATGAGCATTAATAAGAAACAAATGTCACCTGAGTCATTACTGTGCCTTATTTTACGGCCGCTGAGTTATGACACGGGGTAAATAAATGACCGTAGGCTACAAGGGCAGAAGAGAACAAAGCATCCCAATATCATTATGCGTTTCATCTGCAGGTAATGTTATTCACGAGGTACACCATGTAACTTTTAAGCTTTGAATACATTTTGTTGTAATTTTTGGTACTATCACGTTTTTACTAGGGCTGTCAAGCGATTAAAAATTTTAATCGCGATTAATCGCATGATTGTCTTGAGTTAACTCGCGATTAATCGTATATAATTAAATGTTTTTCTTTTATATATTTTTAATGTATTTTACATTCTAATAATATATTTAGCTTTAATTCCTGTTTATTATGTCTTTATTTGTAGAATCTGTTACATTCTTGAAGTGTAAAATAATGGTTTGTAAGCTTTCCCATAACATTAGGCCAAATCGTGGGAGTGAGATGTCTCACTCATTATAAGCATTTATTGCACTGCTCTTTCACAATAAAGCGGTTTCTGCAGCTGGAGATTATGAGGCTTTTATTGTGAAGGATTCAAAGGAAGTGTTAGTGAGAGCGGAGCTTTATCGCTAGTTAGCAGAGCCAAAAGTAGAACTAAGAATGTTTTTACCGGAGTTTTGAAAGCCTATTCTGGATATTGGATATTTTCAACAACCTGAGTGGACAAACATCGCATTTAGTGATCACGGACCACGACTTTATCGACACACTGGAAAGTGGAAACACATACGGAGCCTCGAGGAACTCATCAGCTCGCAGCTCTCAGATCGCACTGCACATGGACCAAGCCGAGGTAAACAAACACACATCAACGCTCAGACAGTCGTGCGATTCAGTAAACGTTACCAAAGTCTACAAAAGTGAGCCAGCAGAGCCTTGGTTAGAACTCTTTCTGCTTGTGCTCTGTGTTTTTCAATGAACCTCGCGTCATTGGAGTGTTTCAATGGTGAAAAATAAACATGCGATTAATTTGCGTCAAAAAAATTATCGCGATAAAATTGACAGCCCTAGTTTTTACCAAATTTTTTTTTTTTTTACCTGATAGTAGCATGTTATTAAATGATAGTTATCATGAAATTTCGTGATACATCTAAAAAAAATTAATAAAGTAGAGATTGGCATTACTGAGCTTCCGTAGAATATAGCACCTTTAAACTGAAATAAATATTTAACAATCTATACCCAATTATTTGCTTCCTTAAAAACATAACACAGCTATACATTCTAAACTTTTGTTCACTTACCTAATGTATTCTGAGCTTCTGAATTGTTCATCACAATGTGTTTTAATCTTTATTTGCAGCTGTTAGGAGCGAGACGTGCCAGTATACTAACAACAGTTTTAGTGACAATGCTAACAACAATTACAGTTGAATGTTGTGGATTTTTAGACATAGGTATGTGCAAAAATTGATTGTTGATTGATTGTACAAAATTGGCACCTTTATTTTTTAGAAATACAGCAATACCAATACTGAAAACAGATAATCAAGTCTATATAATCCCACGTTTTAGGTTATAATATAATGCTATCTATTTGATGGTGCACATACTTTTCTTTGGCCGATGCTGATATCAATGGTCAAATTTCAAGGCCAATTTCTGAGGCTGATTTTCTTCTTAGTTTTAATGGCATAGCTGGAGGGAGAACCAAAAACAACATTCAATCTAAACTATTATTTACTATGGTATATGTGCGTCTCTTTCACACAATGTAATGTTGCTCTATTGTATTTTGGAACCAAGAAACAATCATTTGATTGCATCATGAAAGACAAACAAAATAACACTAATTAAAGTTCGACCAAAGTCATAGAACAAGAATAAAACTTTAAGACATGTTAAAGATAAAACTAAAACTGCAGAAATGAAGAGAGATTAAATAAGTCTTATCATTTCTCTTCAAATCAAACAACTGCCTGATTAGATATCGAACAAAAATGAGGCTGATAGCCAATATGGCTGATGTACAAAAAAATTCAAATATCCAAAAATACCCAAAATATCGGCCAGCTGATATATCGGTCTCTCTCGAATTACTTACAAGGTGGTGGAGAACTGCTCGTAGCTCCTATACAGCTACAGTTTGGCAGATAGATATTTTCAGATAATCTGTTTTTGCAAAGCAGACATGGAGTGTTTGTTTAACTTTTCATGAACAACATCACATATAATTTAAGACAACCTTGTCAGGAAGAAGACTGAGATAAACCCAGCTGACCATGAGACTAACAACAGCCAGCAGACACTTCACTCTCCTGATCCACTCGGTCCCATTACAGACACGTACTGTAGGAGCCAGTTCACATGCAGCACACGCCTGGACTCCACTCATTTCTCTTGGAGACAAAGGCTAACTCAGGTCTAGAGACACACAGGGGGTTACAATGTGCACCATTAAAGGCCTGACTTTAGTGTAGCACCGGGGCAATGGGCCAGGGGATGTTCTCAGTGCACACACTTTTAATTGTGCTGAGTCTGACAGGCACCGGGAGAGCACACACACTTCTCTGACCTTAAGTTTTAAGTTTACACTGTGTGGATGTGTGCTGTTGGTGGCTCTGGGAGACTTAAGGACACACTGGGGGCTGTGTGGAGGCTGCTCATTGCATACAAATGCCAGTTTTAGTCTTGGAAGAATGCAGAACAACAACGCGTGCAGAAGCATCGGACTGAGAGTAAAGGGTACTTCTTTACCCAGTGAAGGAGGAAGTCCTCACAAGGTTTTTAACAAGCATTAAAGAACATGTTTTGTGAGCCGTCTAAACTGTTTGAAAGATAGTTACAAACTCCATTGATTGTTGAATGTTTCTGTTTGCTATGGTTGTTGTTTGGGTTCTATAAAAGTAAGTTGCACAAGAGCAACACATATAGTTGGTAAAAGCATCATTGTGGGGATAAGAACAAACACTTGAAAAATATTGTTTGGTAAATGCATTTTCCAAAGCTACTGCAGTAATTCCATCGGGCAGATATGATTTGGTGGACAGAATGATTGTCATCAGTTAGTTGGTTGATGCTGGTTAGTTGTTTCTGGTTGGTTGGTTGGTTGGTTGGTTGATTAGTTGTTGGTTGGTGTTGATTGGTTGGTTGTTGGTTGGTTAATGTTGATTGGTTGATTGGTGTTGATTGGTTGTTGTGTTTGTTGGTGTCGGTTGTTGGCGTTGGTTGATGTTGGTTGTTGTTGGTTGTTGTGATTTTGTGTTCTACAAAATATAACACACACACGTAGATGTGTGTTTTTTTTCTTTACACGATCAACACAAATAGCCAGTATAAAGCTATTCAATCAATCAATCAATCAAACTTTATTTATATAGCACTTTAAAAACAACATAGTCGACCAAAGTGCTTCACACACAGATGATCACTAGTAGAACAATCAAATAAATAAACAAACAATTAAACATAAAAAGAACAAAGATAAAAAAAAAAAAAAAAACAATTATTATAAGAATATATTTAATATATTCTTTAATCATTGTGGATATGAGGAGAAACTCTACTCTGAACAAGGTCATTCGGTAAATGCACTTTCTAATGCTACTGCAGCAGTTTTATCTGACAGACACAAATTTGAAAACAGAATGGTTGTTGTTGTTGAGAAGTGGGTTGGTGGGTTGTGATATAAATATTTAGGTTATGTTAAAATATTTTTGAAAAGTCAGTTTCCTCCATTGGTCGGGCGCACATCTGCAATGAAAGTAATTTTGCCTTAAGACCAGCGCACACCGGGACGCTCTGCCGCGCGGCAAATTGGGCGCCTCCATTAATTTCTATGAATGTCCACACACCGGGCTTGCGGTGGCGCACGGTGGCGCTTTACAACGCGCCGTGATTCGGTTTTGTTTGTTTCCGTCGCGGCGCCGCCCCAGGAAATGACCCTGCCGACACCCGTAGTTTCTTCTTCTACGATTTAAATCATATACAAGTATAGCAGTTAACTTGTCGGTGCTATTTCGTTTACAATGATGAACGCGGAATGCCTTTCATTATTTAGGACATATTATCATATTACTCACCCACTACGACCGCGGATCGTTGAAAAATAACGCCGAGCGTCGCGGCATTTGGTGAGTGTTGACGCTTGGGTATGGCGCGCGGCAAGTGACGTGCCGTGGCGCGCCGCGCTTTGGTGTGGGCTGGCCTTTAGAGATGCCCAATTTTGATTTTGATTCTGTGTTTATTTCTGATAACAAGGGACAACAAGGCTAATGCATGTGTCTTATTATATAGTAAACTGCATTAAATGTTGAATGTCAGTATTATATTGTGTTTGTGGGACTAATCTGAAAATGTAACCCTGTAACATTTTAGGGCTACAAGAACATAACGAAACATAGTTTCTTTCTGCACATGGCAGTGTTAGTGGTATGTAAGCGTTTTTGAGGTCACAATTCCAACTTTCTCAGTAACCATTTCATAAAATATTCATTCTGTGTCTGTGCCTATGAGTGGGCTGATTTATGTTTGTCTGTTTTAAGAGAGCAAGGAAGGGAAAGAAAGAAGAGATGTGAAGGAAAAAACATACTCTCCACTCTTTAAAGTTGGGAAAACTAACTTTTTTAGTTGTATATTAGTAAACTAAATTTGTGTTTTCCATGAAATAGTATAATGCAGCACATATTAAAAAAATGAGACTACACTGAGCACTGTTTTGATTTAATTGAATAAATAAGAATTTTAGTTCAGGAGCAGAAAGCAACGCTCTGATTGGCTGCGCTTGGTTGGTTATCTCCAGTTTCACTTTGCTGTTTGTAAAATGAGGTGTTTATGATATAATTGCAACCAAAAAAATTATACATTTTGATATTAACCATTTGCGAGAATAAGACATCTGATTTAAAACTTTAACTGTGTTTGCAGTGTGATAGTAAGTGTTCAGATGTGAGTGTGGCTTTCAATGTCATTATGTGAAATCAAGTGCATGTAGTAGCAATACAAGTGTTTATATGTCTATGTTTTTGCTTTAGCTAGAGCCACAGCAAAGGACTTAAACCATAGTGAACAATGTCAGCTCAGAGCCAGAGCAGAGCATGCTATCTCTTCTTTCCAAATTTAAAACGCATTCGGCTAAGCTAAACCCCATTTCAACAGCCTTTTTAATAGCAGGGAGGGATGCAAAAACAGATGCCATGATGCAGGGGACAGATGGAAAGGAAAAAAAGAGCGAGAGTCTGCATAGAACTGTGGTTAGCCTCGTTACATGAAAAATAAGCTTGTATTTACTTTTGTCAATAAGTAAGCATAGTTTCATGTTGAGAGCCAGCCTGCTTTGGCAATTTTATGGAAAGTAGAGTACAGAAGTGTTTCTTTTCAGACTCACCTCCTTCATTCTCACACTTTTGTACCATGAGATTACTTAATTTGTAATGTTCTGCAGCAGCTACACTAAGCAGCATTCAGAGGCACTCTCTTTCAGCCCTGAGATTTCTGATACAAGCACACTGTGAGCTGGCAGCAACATTGATTTGAAGCTGGGATTGTAATTGCCAACAGAAAAACTTTTATTCAGCTTGACTTTGGGCGCCGGTCGCTTGCCTGAATCTTAAAGGAATATTAGACGATTTCGACATGAATTCAAAAACATCTTCTTGTCACTCTTGCTTCACTTCGTATTGCTGTGACTCTTTCTTTTTTGCTTCTTCATAGTAAACGTTTAAAGTCCATCTGAAGTTTAAACTGAGTAAAATCATGTCAGACCACCACCACTAAGCAACTATAAAGACATCAATATGAAATCCAATTGAAGGTTTCAAGGTCGCAAACGAATCCCAAAGGAAACACTTGTCCTATTCATCTGTTCTGAAGGGGGTTATCATCGCTTCTTGACATCCTTGAACATCTTTGAACAGTGTTCAAAGATGTCAAGAAGTGATGAGCCTGGAAAGCCAGAAGAATGATACAATATTTGCCATACTATACACTTCGCAAAACATACTTATCAAACCAATGTTTTTAGATGTTAGCATCAGTTGTTTCATGTTTATTGATTCATGGAAAATCTAGTTTCATTGCATAATGCATGCAACAGAAGGCAAACAAGTCAAAAAGTAGAGCACAGATATAGATAGAAGGTAAAAGAAAATGCAGAAACAAAATTAAAAAAAAAAAAGATTTGTCTTTTTCTGCATAGGTTTTTGTGCACTTGAACTATAAATACAGTTTCTCACTAACCTGGCTCATGCAAAATGAAAATGTGTTGAACTCTGATTCAACTGATTTGAGTTCTTCCACATATAGTCATATTATCATATCAGGGGTCACCAATAAGATTTCATCGATGTCCAGTTGGGGGAAAAATTTCCAAGCCAAGGTCTGGAACTTCACTGCGAAGTTTCTTTTAAGTTTGACTTTATAATTAAAAACAATTACAGACATATTTATATTTCCACAATATCCCACATAATTCTATTTTACAATAACAGCTTTATTTTTAATAAATTATTCTAGGCTACTTCCCTTTTAAAAATGTATTTGATGGATAAATCTTGATGGAGAACAGTGTTTTTACATTGATCAGAGCTGATCACTGAGTATGTGATGGAGTTATTCTAAGTCTGTTCTGACTCGACCCTGTTCTGTCCCACGTCTGTCTCTCTCTGTGTCTCACTGGTCAAAGTAGTCACTGAATGAAGCCATGTGATTGGCTGATTGGTGATAGGGCACACGTGATAACCCTCTCCAACTTTACGAATGAAGAATCACACAAACAGCGCTCTGAGTCGTGTCCATTACACGCGCACACAAACGTGTTCTCTAAATACAATGAACCTGCAGAGCCAGAGTCGGCACTGCATTGTCACGAACCGCGTTTCTGTCTTTGGCGCTGTGCCAAATGTGAGAAGAACGAGCCACAGCGGCGATGTTGTACTGCGTACATTACGCGGACACACAACTGCGTTCTTTAAATACACTCTACAGACCCAGACTGTACCGCACCGATGTGAACCACGTATTTCTGGCTCCGGCGTTGTGCCAAAAGTGAGTAAGACGAGACACAGCGGCGATGTGTGCACGCTTCCATTGATGAGCTCAGTCTGCACAGCGCTTCTTTACAGAATCTCGTCAACATTCTCCAGCCTTTCTGCGAGTGCTTGGCAGGAGGGCTACGTGGCCCTGTCCGGACGGGGCGGCGCTTGGGTCCGGATCCGGACTGGAGTCCGCCTTTCGGTGACCTGGGATATAGAACCTCTTTGGGTGTGGAGTGCTGCCCTACCTTTGTTATTGCATAGCTAATCACAGAAACAAATCATAATGACCATCATGGGAAAGAAGAAACGTCAAGTCAAGTATTGCTGCTAAAGCAGAATCAATACAGTATTTTCAGAAGCACAAGAGCTGCCATCTTTGTTTGCTTGATTCAGTCGCAACTTGCTGCCATCTTTGCTAACAACCCCCTCCCCCTACATCCCTGCTGCAATGTGATTGGGCTGTTAAGCTACTGGTTCATACTCCAAACCAATTAGGGTGGTGGAAGGCCAGATGGATTTCTCACAAGTTTGTGAATTCACAAATATCACAAGAAATCCCATATGACTGGTCAGGTTAGCCTCTCATGTCCTGTCTTTGGACCCAAAGGATGGAAATGCATAAAATGAACTATTCTAATGCACTCACACCAAAGAGGTTTCCCTTGTCTAAACTAGTCAAGGTTAGTTTCGGCGACTGAAAACCTGTGTGTGATTAGTATGAACGCTGCCGTCAGCTTGAGTCTTCAGTCAACTCTTGAATCGCTCCATTCAAGGCTTGTCTTTTTACTTGCACTTTGCTCGTCTTTGATATCAAACAACTCCCAATACTATTGATGCTTTATCTGTGGAAATATTGCACTGCAGTTAGCTTAGCCTTAGCTTTAAACCAAGTCCTGTTCATCAAAAGGTGGAACAATCAACAGTCAATTCTGTTCATTTATGTGACACAGGCAAAGTGTGAGGACACGTGAGGACACTTGGCTCTGCTCTGTGACTGGCTGTGTACACTTTGAGGTAAAAGTCAAAATGATGCAGTGATTCATATGAACTCGTGGGTGACAGAGAAAATTAGAAGTCTTAATCACAAGCCTGCCCTCCGGCTGCCACAGGGGGTTGTGGGAGTTTCAAATCTTACCTAGCTTAGAGCGACGGTTAATTCATTTAAAACTCAATCACTGTTCCCACAAATAAACCAAAAACAGGCCAAACGGAGTCACACTGTGCAACAAAGAATGTTTATGCAACTGGTTGTGCTACTTTTTAAGACGTTATGCCAACTTTATTAGAAAATAGATCAAACGGTGGCAATACAAACTTCTCAATGCTTGTTTGATCACAGACGAAAACAAGGGCAGCCTGGTTCGTGCTTGCATGGTAGACTAGAGAGAATACCAGGAGAGACAAAGGGCAGCAGTGATTGTCTGTTGAATAGCTGTATCACTATAGTTTGCTTGCCCTAATGCAGAGGTTCTCAAACTTTTTAGCACTGGGGCACCCCTAA
The DNA here is from genome assembly GCA_038363315.1 of Mugilogobius chulae. NCBI lineage: Eukaryota > Metazoa > Chordata > Actinopteri > Gobiiformes > Gobiidae > Mugilogobius > Mugilogobius chulae. The sequence continues at coordinate 12,377,717 of CM076406.1, read as the reverse complement.
GAGTTCTTGCCCTAAGCCGAGGCACCCCTTACAATTTCGCGTAGTATTTTACTTTAAATAGGGTGTTTTTAAAATTTTTTAAAACGTGCATAACTTATTTAGATTTCATTGAAATTTACAATAAAACCTCCACCAAACACCACAGGAAAACTTTATTACATTCAATGTGATATTCTGTATTTTGAAATATAAAAAAAAAAAAAAAAAAAACCCTAATGCATGATGTATTTTTATTATTATTAAAAGGCATAAAGCTTGTTTTAAAATCATTTTAAATCTGAAGCTCTCCTGGGACCCCAATCTAGGTCCGCCCCTGTAAAGCAGCGTTCAGAAGCTTCAGTGTGACGAGACTGTCCTGTGTTATCAGAGCAGAGAAAAAGCTGCTGTTCTACACACTTTTGTCAGGACAGGACCTCTGTTTTATGAAACACTGTTGCAAATGCAAAAGCTCCAAAGATCACTTTGACGATTTACGTGCCGCATCGAGTTTCTATTCTTGTATGTTTTATTTCACTGTTTGTTTCAGATCTTTTCTCCACAGGCAGATTTGCACAAATAAAGCACCAATACGAAGCTCCAGTTTCGTAGAATATCGCTAGGTGTGGCTTCTTTACACAATCTGCTGCTATAAGCTCTGATATAACACAGACACACGCTGCCTCTCTGAAGTGAGGATGGGAGAGAGGAAAAAAGAAACGCTTTCAGAACGTAAATGTTGCTGAATTAGACAATGAGCGCGATTTTAAAAAATTCTATCAGACTCAACAATTTCAGGCGGCACCCCTGGACTCACGTCACGGCACCCAGGGGGGGCGCGACACCCCATTTGAGAACCTCTGCCCTAGGGTATCTTGAAATGTTACATGTTAAAATGTTAAATTACATAAATTTGATGTAATATAAGCAATCATATTAACTCACAGGCAGAAATTGAGAGGTAAGACATTGCAAGTCTATATATCCGTATATCTATAGCCCTTTTTCTATAGGCTCAGTTCAGGATGATGCGGTACGGTTGTAGGCAGCCAATACCTTTCCGCTCGATGAGTCCGAAGCGAGCCGTGGAAGGCCCTGCTTTCACAGCAAATCCTGAAGCAGGCTCTCCCACGGCTCACTTCGTACCCCCTTTTAAGCCTGATGAATGGACAGAAAAAAATAGACAGAAACTTCAAATAATGTTTCTCACCAAATGTTGACTCAATCCTGTTTCCAGTGATTAAAACTTTATTTGTTAATCCAAAAGACTTAGCAAAGCAAAGAAAGCAAAGAAAAGCTAGCTTGTTACCATCATGGTTAGCATCAACACTAAAAAAAAAAAAAAAAGGGACTCCTCTGCATAATGTGTCCAACATAATCCAACCTCCATGCGTTAAATAAAACAAGCTGAAAATGCAGCACACCGTTGCAGAAGCGTTGCAAGAGAGTTAATTTTTTTTTAAAAAGGTGATGATAAATTGGAAGTAACTTCTTGTTTTCACTCTAGACAGACCCTCATGTCACAGCACCACAAACAAGGAATTTTTTAGTGAGATTGATGACAGGAAGAAAACATAATTAGGTACAGGTTAATTTTATTCATTTAGGAAAGCTCACGTAAGAACGCTCGTCATCATTAACATAAGCAGATTCAAGCTAATAGAAACACAACACAGCTTATGGTTTTAGCCGTGTTGCAAAGGCTCTTTGGTAAATACTTTAGATTTTATGTGCTATATTTTCTCTTTAATGTGCTAGCAGTTATAGTTACCACATGCAGAACATTTAAATTAGATTTCATTTAAATTTTAGATCCAATAATGTAACTAGGACTGTGTGGGCAGTGAAAAGTCAGACCGTCTATGACTCAGCTCTAATGAGAAGTAAAGTGAGCAGACTCCCTGTCATTACCTGATTGTGCTCTACTGCTCTGACCTTGAGTTCTTAATGATGTTCTGTCTTTAACTGAGGGAAAGGTCAAACATGTGGAGACTAGGCCTAATAATAAACCTGTCTGAGAGCTCTTCAAGCACTCAGGCCAAGCCCACTGTTCATAGTGAATTTTCCACTCCAATAATATTCAACTTTATTATACAGAGGTTATGGGGTGAAGAGTGTGGACGGTACAGAGGGACAGTCACCTGGCAGCACAAGATCAATCCTGATGCTGCTCCATCAAGGAAACTCTCAGGAGATCAAGAGAATCTCATGAGTCTTAACATACTGATATCATGAGCTTGTAGCTGGATGTTAAGCGATAAGAATTGCTTCCAAAATAGTCACCATCTGGTGACCAAGATACAGTATGTCAGCCTTTTCAGAGAGGCAAGAGCAAAAACATGTTCATTCAGTTCAATTTCCATATTTAAAATTATTTGCAGCTTCCCACTGTGGAGCTAAAACAACACGTCAGGTCTTGTCTGATCAGAGTGAGACGTATAAACATGTGTGAAGCTCCTGCAGGTGAGATAAAGAACATGTACGACAGAAGAAGCATATTCTCTGTGAAAGGACTTCATCTGACAGACGCTGATAGGGACACACAGAGAGAGCATGTTTTTACTAACCAGCCTCAACAAGCATCAGGAGCAAATAGTCCTGTGTGAGTGGGACCAAATGAAGCCACAGAGGAGAGAGCTGATGTGTGCTGATGTCTCTCAGGGCGGAGTCAGCTGTGTCCTGCTTCCCTCAGGGCTGGAGTCATCGCCCCCGGCAACACTCCAGGCTATGACTGTACCAATCTTACAAACTTTACCTCATGGAAAGATTGAGCTTATCCTTCAAAGGCACAGAACATGCAAAATACTGTGGCTTAATAACATGCATTCTGAGCTGTAGGTTACTTTTTGGCCCAAGTATCTTTGAGTCGGACATAATGCGGAACATATAGGAAACTGATTCACCACTTTGATCTGACCAATTAAACTGTGGAGTGAGAGAAAAGGAAGATAAAGCATCCAGCAACTATTTGTCGAGCTGTAAATATTTTCTGAAGCTTAAGACAGTGTTTTTCTCACAGTAAAGACAAATTTTATTCACAAATGTTAATTTAGCATCTTAACTTTTGTTTTGGCACAATGATAACCTCCAGTTAGCTGATAGATGCTGGCTAGTGTTGCTGCTACAGGAGTCAATCAGCTTAAACTACTTTGATATCTAGCAATAGTATATATAGAAATGTGTATTGTCATTTGGTTTGTCAAAATTGAGGATTTTTTCAGATTTTTGACCCACAAGTTACTTTTAATAAACAGCCTTATCCCCATTTAATCTTATATCCAACCTCCTGTTTTATAGTATGCAATGTTGCAGGCCTAATCAACAGCTCAGAAATTGCAACTGACAGAATAAAAGTGAGAAACAAATCACAATACATACATTCGAAGAAATCACAACTACAACAACCGTTTGGAACCAATACATTATCAGAAAAAAAATGCATAAGTGGATAGTATTCTAGGCTTTTAGGGCTTTTGTTGTTACTCACAAACAAACAAACATTGCGTGTGGTGATGGAAACATAATGGGAATGCACAAACAGAAGCTGAAAGCCACATCATATTGTTTCTACGTAATTTGTCCTGCTTCTCTTTTTGAGCCGAAAGTAATGGAGGATTTCAGTTTGGATCATTTTCTGTTCTCTGCAAGTAATTTAGATGTTATTTTGTTCCACTGAAATGAAAAAAAAAAAAAAAAAAAGAATTCTGAAACGTCACTCATATTCAAGTTATTCAATGTGTTTTTGAGAAATAGACTTTCTGGAATAATGACAGTGGATTATGAGCATTTCTTTAAACATAGCATTGCCTATTAATGAGTATAAAAGTAAATGTTTAGTGCAATGTTCAGGCTTAAACATTTCTCTGTATGTAGAGATAGTTTTGGTTAAGAGCAGCTACAGTTCTTTTAAGTACTTCCCTGTTTGAGAGCGTTGGGTTCCTGCTGACTTATAACAGAACAAAGTCCATTCACGCACAATATGAGCTGCTTTCCATTTTAGAAAACAAAACATGATGTCCTTTTAATCAGCCACAGTGGGAGACGGTGGAGGAGCCACGCAGTGAATTTCAATTTGTAAGTAGTGTAAATATGTGTAGTGTGGTTAGGGAGAGTGGCCTAGTGTAAAATAATCTCTCCAACACAACGGTAATAGCATTTTTCTATTAACCATTTAAAAGTCAATTAGGATTGTCAATCAAGCGTTGAGTGTAAAATATGCATCCATTAAATTTAATGAATATTGTAATAGACAATGGGCCGCACTCAGGACACGTTCCAGCAAACAAATGTGTACTTCAAACCTGTGTGTGAACACTTTTGACATTCACAAAATGTACTCTCCACTGAGAAAGTTACTTTGGAAGACTGCATCATGAGCACTACACATGGGTGAGAATTAAACTCGCCTCACACTGGAAGATTTCAAAATCTGTAACAAGTTTAAAAGTTTTCAAAAAGGTTACAGTCAGAAGGACTTTAGATTATTGAAGCCAGAACAGTCCCTGGAGACATACGTAGATATACAACAAAATGTGAAAAACATACAATAAGCACATTTCACAACTTTTTTTTTTTTACGTCAATGTGTTGTATGTTACAAAAAGCCAAAAAGTAAAATAACCATGAATTTTTGTTGGAACATGGCAACATTTTCTTTGAGTTTATAGAGTAAATCTTAACCTACCCCAAGTCCCAGTCCTAAACTTACCCATTTTAGTAACTTGAAGCCTAAACTTACCCGTTAAACGTATAGTTGTAGTTTCAGATTAAGATTAACACATTCACATTTCAATACAAAGGATTCCAAGTATTCAGAATATGTACCTACATTTAGCCAAGTAACATAATATGTGACAAAATACTTTTCAGTCCATGTATTCAGTATTCTGTAACATAATATATTTTCAAAGTATTATACTCAACACTGCCAGTGTGTTTCCCCGCCTAAGGCCCAAAGTCACATGGCAAGGCTCCACTCACTTGTGACCCCAAACAGAAATAAGTGGTAGAACATCAATGAAAGAGCCACAGCAGAGCCTGTCTGACTTCTCTGGTTAGTTGTGTTAATTTAACATGCTGGGACCGATAAAAAAAAGAAAAACAACAACAAAAAAACAACCGAGCTGCTGTACAAACAGGCTCCTACTGACCGTGATGTGAGTTGTCCATCACACATAACTTACAACAAGAAGTTTTTGACATCCAAGTAAAACGTCTTATAACTCGAACATTTATTTTGAAGTTAAATGTTATTATGAAGAAACAGATTTAGTTTATCAACGACGCCATTTTCCATTACTTTGCTGTTAAAGAATAATATTGCACAAGCGGTAGAAAAGGAAACATTTCTAATTAGGAGCTGAATGTTGTGCTCTGATTGGCTGTGCTTGGGTGGTCCACTCCAGTTTGACTTTGCTGTTTGCAAAAATAAGTTCATTAATTCTTTGTCAAATTATATCAAAGCAAAGACAATTAACTTACCAGCCTGTTCACACTATTGAATAAACAAAAATCAACACAATGCAACATCTGTCCTAAACCTGGAGAGTGTCTGTGAACAACATTTAAAAATACAGAGCTCATAAGGAAGCTGTCTCTAGTTTATTTTGCCATTTTGGCCAGAGAAACTTTTCTGTCAGTAATATTGATCTGCTATCTACATCTATCACAACTTCAGAGGCAGTTATTTAAGCCATACACATCTAAAAAGAATAACTTTAGGGTTTGTGAGAAATCCAAGAGAGATAAAAATGGTTTCTACACTTCTGCTTTGTCACGTCTGTATTGACTCACTCTTAAAGGTGAACAGCTTTATAGTTAAAGAGCCACTAAACGGCCAGAAAAAAGTTTTCTCCGCCCAGGAGCTACATTCAAAAATGCAGCTTTAGGGGCGGTGCCTGGAGGACTAGAGAGAGATGCGGGGGAGCGCGGGGGTGTGTCCGCGGAGGAGTGTTCCTGTACCGGTGTAAACAACACATTACAACATGGCGCCGCGCGCGGATCACGGCCAGGTCCAGCTTCTTAGTGGAACGGACTTTTGCGGTTGGAATATCATCTTTTTCGGACCCGACGGGACATCGCGGAACCCGACGGGCCTGAGAGAAGCCTGGACAGGCCGCTGGATGAAAGCCAAGTGTCCAAATGAACTGAAGCGGCCGCTAAAAGCTAACGCGCTAACACCGAGCTAATGCTAAATACCAATGCTCTATATACTGTATTTTGATAGATAGGTTTGGCTACTTTCAGATGTTTATAGTGTAAAGTTACTAAGCAGAGCACTGAAGGTTCGTTCAAAGGAAAACAAATGTAGTCAGTAATGTTAATGCTATTATCAATCATTATTGTTACAGGTAAAAATATGCTACAAACAAAAGCAGCTACAACATTGTTTTAATATGCACATTTGCACCTCTGTCGCTCTGCAATCTCCAAACATTAGAGCATTGTTTTGCAATATGATAGAGACACAAAGTAATAGTCTAAATATATTTTATTCATTCATATTCATTACTGAGCAATGATTTCTGAAGCAGTTTATCACTTCATGCAAAAAAGTCTAAATAAATGTTTCATTATAACACAATTTATTTTTAGATTGTGAGTACAAAGACAAATAACAATACTTGTGATGAAGAGTTTATTCTACAGACTCCAGACCCTACTGTAAACTAAACTAATACTGTACATTCAAGAGTTTATTCTACAGACTCCAGACTTACTGTGAACTAAACTAATACTGTACATTCAAGAGTTTCTTCTACAGACTCCAGACTTACTGTGAACTAAACTAATACTGTACATTCAAGAGTTTATTCACAGACTCCAGACTTACTGTGAACTAAACTAATACTGTACATTCAAGAGTTTATTCCACAGACTCCAGACTTACTGTGAACTAAACTAATACTGTACATTCAAGAGTTTATTCCACAGACTCCAGACCCTTATTGTGAACTAAACTAATACTGTACATTCAAGAGTTTATTCTACAGACTCCAGACCCTTATTGTGAACTAAACTAATACTGTACATTCAAGAGTTTATTCTACAGACTCCAGACCCTTATTGTGAACTAAACTAATACTGTACATTCAAGAGTTTATTCTACAGACTCCAGACCCTTACTGTGAACTAAACTGATACTGTACATTCAAGAGTTTATTCTACAGACTCCAGACCCTTATTGTGAACTAAACTGATACTGTACATTCAAGAGTTTATTCTACAGACTCCAGACCCTTACTGTGAACTAAACTGATACTGTACATTCAAGAGTTTATTCTACAGACTCCAGACCCTTATTGTGAACTAAACTAATACTGTACATTCAAGAGTTTATTCTACAGACTCCAGACCCTTATTGTGAACTAAACTAACACTGTACATTCATGTCAACATGATTGTGCCAACTTTACAAATGTAATAAATGTATTACTTAAACTGTGCAGTATGATTTAATTTTATTGAGCTTGATATTTGTGATGAAATGTTTGAGTGCACAGTCTGTACACTGAAAAAAGTCTTACTTTGGATCAACCTAAAAAAATTTCTTCAATTATTCACAGCTAAAATAATTAGTTTTACTCAAACCGTTTTTAAAATTTGGTTCAAAGCAAAAATGCAACTTTTTAAAATCAAAATTTTAATTTGTCTCAATGCATAATTTTAAATTAGTGGAATGAATATTTTTCATTTGGCTCAATGAATTATTACACTATATTCTGCTTCATTCAAATGTAAAAATGTCACTCACTTAAATGTACTGTTTTCATTTGGCTGAATGTGCTATACCACCTTAGCTAAATGAATTATTTGAATTACTGCAACATACAATTATGCTTTGGCTGAATGTATGTGACCTTGAAATAAAATTAGATCAAACTTATATGCATCAAGTGTCTTTATTAAGAACAGACATTCAATTGTAGAAAATCACAATCTTAGACTGAAAAGTCAGACCTGTGTGCAATATTTAAGTCTTTTGTATTATTATTATTTTTTTACTTTGATCGTTTAACATTGTGGCAGTTATTATTTATAATTGCATAAAGATTTTAACTAATATTGCTCCAAATTTCTATTATCAACCTAATTTTAGTTCTCTAAATATCAGCTAATAAATGCTTTTCCTTCTAACACCAGTGAATATGGAAAAGCAAAGACTGGTGGTACTTTTGCACGAAGATCTGGCCTTCAAAAACATGAACTTGATTACAACGGTCACACTCTTACACCATTCTGATCATTCAATTTTAAGCACGAGATTAAGAGTGGGCAATATGACAGAGAATATTGCAATCTCTGAGGCTGTTGATATGTAATGTTTTAGAGTTTAATCTAAATCTAAAATTCATTTGTAATTACAAAATATGATCTGCTCGATTCAGTGTTTTCGTCGACAGCCTTAAATTATATCTTTCTTGGACAAGATAAGATTGTTTATTTTAGTAATTTCACCGTGTACATTTCTTATCAATTTATGATTGTAATTCAATACTTTAATACTTTTACTACTTTTATTTTAGTGTGCGGGTTTGCAAAAAACATTGATCATTAGTTTGTCATATTACACACTCTTATGACAGATAATTTCCAATAAACACTGCTACACAGTAGCATAACATGTCTTGCACTACAGATGAAAACAGCCATGGACCTAAGCCAAGACTTATAAAAAAAAAAAAACCCTGAGTCTGAGCCATAGGATGAATGAAGATCTGAGCTAGGACTAAAACTAAACCAGGACTAAACTAACACCAGTTTGGAACAGAGGCTACCAACGCGCCGAGACATTTTCTTTGGCTCAATTTCCATCACTATTTTTTGCAGTGCTTCAAAGGTGTATTTCAACTGTTCTGGATATTTCAAGTTGAGGGCATAAATTAGTCCAAACAATGTTGCAAATGCATGAGCCACAGACTGTAAATGAGTCAAGATTTGAACACCTTCTATGATGACTCCAATGTCATGAGGAGGCTCCAGGAGGTCCTCTGTTGATCTGGTGGTGTAGATGGCGATGGTGCATAGCTCCAGTTCCCGTTCAGCTTCTTCATGTTGACTGATCTGTTTGTGTAAATCAAAAAAAAAAAAAAATACATTGAGGAATACTTTGGTATAAAATGAACAAAGAAATTGAAAGAAGAAATTAGGGGGATCAGAATACAATAAGAAGAAAAATTCAACAAAGAAGAAATTAATAATATTAAAAAAGCACGAATAATAATACATGGCAAGTGCAATTATTTTTCCGTTTTACTGTTAATGTGTGGACCACAAGCAGAACTTGACAAGGATATGAGCCAAGACTAAACCAGGACCTGAGAGGACTACATAAGAACCAAACCAGTACTGAACTAAGACCTGAGGTCAGAAGAGAGGTTAAACACAAGGAAGGAAAACACGCATTTACCAAATAATCCTTGATGCGTGTAGGTTCATCTTCTCCAAGATACCAGATGAGAGCCCTCAGTACACATTCACGTTTCATGTCCACATCCTGGGTGTAAAAACATAAAGTGTGCTCAATGATCAAACAAAAACAGTCCTTAAGATCAGTTTATTCAACTAAAAAGGAGAAACTTACCGAATGAAATGCTGCCATTATGTTCCTAGTCTTCTCCCTCACTACTCCTCCTCTGTTCTCAATGGCAGCAACAACTTTGGGGGAAATGTTGTCTAAAGCAGTCAGAAATCTTGATTGCAGAGGCACAGTTGTAACTCTCTGAAACTCCAGATTGATCTAAAAACAAAACAAAAAAATGTCATTTATTTGTATACAGAAGCATCTTGACAAGAAGCATAAGGAGGGAGGAGTGAAAAAAGTTAAATTCAAGAAAAGGAGCAGGAAAGAGTGAAGTAAAAAATAGAAACAAAGGGTATTTAGTGAGTACGCAGGAAAATAAGTTTCACTTACTTCCTCGCTCGTAAACAATGCTGGTCATCTTCAGATTTGGTTTATTTTATCAATATTACGTAACGAAATAAAGTATGTTCAGTTCTACTAGTCTCATACTACTTATTGACAAAGTATTTATTTACATGGTTACCTCTAAATTTCTTAAAGGCAGTGAAGCTTGTACTTTCTGTGAGGAAAGTACAAGCCTCACTGCCTTTAAGAAGCATCTCAAATTATGGCTGAGAAACACACAAGCATGTGATCATTAAGTGTTTTATTTCTCCCTAAAACCTATATTGAAAAGATCAGTGTTATATGGTTGTGTAATATGAGTTTGTGCAATGGGAATTTGTACAATATGACATAGTGCAACAGGGTTTTATGCAATGTTGGTAGTGCAATGAAATGTGTGCAAAATGGTGTGTAGTGCAATAGAAACTGGTGCAATGAGTAATGGGAATTAGTGCAATTGGAGCTTGTGCAATGAGCGTTTGTGCAATGTAACTTAGTGCAATGGGGATCTGCTCAAAATGGATTGTTCTGTGTGACTTGGAGGTATGAGCAGGAGGAGCATGTGCAATACAGATGAACGGTCTTTCTTATCTCTGTAAGTTAACTTTTTGTTCAATGTTTCATTGACACTGTCTTGCTTGTTTGTGTTTGTCCAGCTGTAAATAGTCTGTTTTATTCTTTTAACATCAACCTGCAGATGGAAAATAGCCCTAGGCTATAATCTGGCATATTTACATTCGTTTGAATGTTCATTAATATGCATTGTTCCCCCTTTTTCCTAAATAAACAAATTACTTTCAGTGTTGGGAGTAACTCATTACAAAAGTAACTAGTTACTGTAATATATTCCGCTTTTCAGTAACTAAGTAGTGTAACTCATTACTTATAAAAATGTCGATAATATATTACTAGTTACAATCTGAGTAACTCAAATTAATCGCATATAAATGAACTGCTTTCATATTCTATTGAAAGCGACACTTCAGAACCAAAACATCACTAAAACACTGTCTGTGGCTTAAAGTTGAATCAAATATTCTGAGGAAAATGTGTTGACGTCACTTTTCCATCAATTAACCAGTAATCAAGTGTAAATATAACAGGATTAGTGTTGCACAATGTTTTAACAAATGTGTGATGAGCTCAAAGTAACTCAGAGTAAATTAGTGACATTTTGAGACATTGTATTACATTTTTCTCCCTGTAACTAGCAATGTATATTGTATTACAATTTAAGAGTTAACTGACCCAACACTGATTACTATTGAACACATCTAACAAATTATAAATCAATAACTACTACTGCAACCACCACAACTCAAGGTAACACAACCAAACCTTGATATAAAAAAAAAATTAAAGTAAGAATAAAAACTTACCACAAACGAGTCATGTTGCTGCAGTCCACTAACAGCAGGTCAACTGCCAACAAACACACAAAAAGATTAGAATTGATAATCTATGCTAATCTGTACAGAATGAAGTCTGCATTTCTTGCCATTCCCAACACCCCAGAAGCCAGGTTGAGAAATTTGGCGCTAACCTTTCAGCTAATGACGACTACATATGAACAGAGCCTTATTTATTACCTCGTTTTTTCACTGGCCCGCTAACACGGACCTAGTGATACGAGCCCACTAACACAAGAGCTAGTGGTAACTAGTGCACCTACGGAAGCGAGCAAACCACGCAAGCCCGGGGGCGGACCGAGACCAGCCGCCTGCGGGTCCGGACGGAGACGCCGCGGGCCGGCGGGGGCTATCATTTTAAAGTCTGGGCAACATCGAGCGGAGCGTGTACTCACTTCTTCCCCGCCGCGATGGCTCAACCCGGGCCCGCGAGCGGCAAATTCCGGCCCGTGCGCCCAGCCCGCCCACCACTATAACCTTCTCCCATGAAAAAAAAAGTCATTCTGAAAGTGTGGCGGCTTTAATTTAGCCGTGGCGGTGCGCCACGATCAATTACATGTAGCGGAAACCCAAGAGCTAATGCTACCTCCAACCTTGTGAACTGGGGCCGAATACAGCGGCCCCACCTCGGCCCTCGCGGCCCGGCGGCTCACGGTAAGCCTCCGGGCCACAACACTATAACTACGCGACTCAAAGCAAATTTTCGTAACCCTACCTAAACCATCATAGTTACAAGTTATAGCAATCACTATACATGTCAAATCCTTACCGTTTAAGAGTGTTAATGGCCGTGAAAGTCTTCGATCACATGAGGAGAACATGGCGATCGGTTCAGGAGAGGCAGAGAAGGCAGAGGAGGAGAACGTCAACGGTCGTAGTGCGTCTGACGTAACTGACGTTGCGTCCTGACGTAAAGCAATCGTGACAGTCGAATAACTGCCTTAAAGCAGAAATGTCTCTCAGTAAAACGTATTATTCTGCTTTGATTCATGAGCACTGAATTGTAATTTCAACCAAAGTACGCCGGGCGATTTCAAAACATAAACGATACATCTACATCAAAGCAAAGTATAAAAATACTTCAGACAAATTGCACAGAAGTATGACTTTTTTCAGTGTATTTGAGATGATCTGAAGATATCTGGTCACAAAAGATGAAGCCACAGAAAGGAGCTGAAGCCAGATGTACAGCAGGGCAACAAAGACCAGCTTCTTCAGTTTGAAATCTGGAAAACAATTTGGAGTTTTGTTAAAAAAAAAATGACATTAGCAAATCTGACTTTTGAGGCTTTCACTACTGTGTCAACAACCCTGGTCAATGTATAACCCACCAAGAATGGATTCATTTTCATTGGTGTTTGAAAAGATTTCATCAAATGTTAGTACAAGTACATTTTTACTTACATTTTTGTTAAGCCTTATAAGATATGAGTGTGCAGCTCTAATACACTTCTGATACTGCTATACTAATCATGTAGGCCTACTTATTATACCTGGTGTTGTATGTAGCTCTAATACACTTCTGATACCACTATAATAATCATGTAGGCCTACTATATTATACCTGGTGTTGTATGTAGCTCTAATACACTTCTGATACCACTATAATAATCATGTAGGCTACTATATTATACCTGGTGTTGTATGTAGCTCTAATACACTACTGATAACACTATACTAATCATGTAGGCCTACTATATTATACCTGGTGTTGTGTGCAGCTCTAATACACTACTGATACCACTATACTAATCATGTAGGCCTACTATATTATACCTGGTGTTGTGTGCAGCTCTAATACACTACTGATACCACTATACTAATCATGTAGGCCTACTATATTATACCTGGTGTTGCTGCTCCTCAGTCACAAGGTCAGAGAAGTCTTCCTCCTGCAGCTGTCTTCAAAGAACTGACACAACTGTTGTATGAACGGAGACAATATTCAATTAAAACTACCTTATTCTATCATTTGCACATTTATAATTAGAAATGTTACCTGATTGGATTCTGGTGGGATCATCAGCTTTTGGCTTTTGTGACTCTGCCATCGCCTTCATCTTCTGTCAGGTATTAGAATGTAACCTGAAAATGTAAAAAGCAAAGTCAGTTATGTTGGATCTATTATGTACTGCCTCAGTCAGACATACATGCTGTTTAGCTTTCCTAACATGTAACTTATATTGAAATGCACAGTCCATCTAGTTCACAGGAACAAAGTTTATCTTCTATTTATTACATTCCCATTTCTCATGCACAAAGCACTGACTCACTTGGACAACTACCTATTTAATCAGAGCCACAGCTGAGGTTTATACTGTTACAATCTTTTTTAATAAAAACAACATATTGTGTGAGTGAAATGGTGCAAACTTACCTTCAAAAATAACTCGTCAGAGCAGCAGAATCCGTGTTTGTAGAAGCAGATGGCTAACATGAACAGTCATAGGCCAACTTCTGCAGAAAAGTTCGTTACAAACTCCGCTCAGCTGACGAGCAAATGTAAAAGCGTTTGTTTCAGAGCCTAAACAGAAGCTATAGCTCCTACAGAAAAAATAATCTGCTACAATAGAGGAGTGAGCTGATGCTACGATGCTAACAACATAGCTTCCCCCGTGCTCCGCTCTCCTCTCTCTCCTCTCCCCTCTCACACTGCTGCTGCACATGGCAGCCCCGCCCTCAGGGGGAGAAGGAGCACCCCTCCCCCTCGCAAAGACCCGTGACGTAGTTTGCTGATTTTGCGTAGTTTGAATGAGCTGCTCCAACCGCGAAATTCAATGTAGTGGCCATATTTAAGCCCAAAGAGGACAATACAGACACAGTTTTAGACCCAAAAGTCAGATTTTTAACAAATATGCATCAAATTACCAAAATAAGACCAGGGATGTGTAGATTCATCTATTTAACACCCATTTACACAGTGTATCGATCTTCTCTGATCAAAACAGTAAAAATATAGATGTGTTATAGTGCTCAAATCAAAGAAAACTGTGGATTATTTTTGTACCCTAGGATTTACAGATTATTAAAGTCACTACAGCTAAACAGAGAAGTGAAACTAAATTTTTATTAATGAAGCTAGGCCACTCTAAATGTACCTTGGTATTAAAGTGGCTTTTTATTTTGGGAAAATCTAAGTATAATAAATCATGACATGAGCAATGAGAAAAGCTGTTACATTATTATTATATTACAGGTAATAACTGTAACTGTAACTATAATGACAAGTAATAATAGGTAATAACTGTAACTATGGGTCTTACTGCAAATAAACATAATAAATGTCTCATTATGCTGATAACTGTAATTACAGATAAATGCAATTATGCATGATAATTAGAAGTAAGAATTACATGCATAAACTGTTGATACGAATAATAACTGTAATCACACAGAATAACTGTAATTATGTGTAATAAATATAATGATGTACAATACATAGTTACAGGTAAAAACTACAAGTATGTATCTTAACTAATTACAGATACAGTTGATTCGGATAACTGTAAGCACTCAGAATAACTGTAATTCTGCGTAAAAACTACAATAAAGGGTCAAAACTAATTAAACGCAATAACTAACTATGGGGAATAACTAATCACATGTAATACGTGCAATAACTGTAATTGCGCGTAGTAACTGTAATTATGAGTGTCTGCATTTTTTTTTTTTTTTTTTACAATTAAACGTTTTAGGTGCCGGAGTTTTTTCAGTTGAAATACAATTCTGTAAAAATAAAGTCTTAACATTTTCACCTGGACAATCAAAGCTAATTTTCGTATTTTTTAATGTATCTATTAAGTTTTAATTTTAATCAGTCTGTGCAGACTGATTAAAATCAGTCTGCACAGCCTGTTCTCATGGATAAGCGTGTCAATACCACGCTATTATAAACAGCGTGTCCTATGAACGCAACTTCTATTTTATGCGTGTGTATTTAACGCGTTTCTGTCCTAGTTCATTTCCATGGTGAATGTTAAGAGGTGTTATTATTCATGAATACTAACACAATCCTAATCCTAACCTTAACCAACTCCAAGCCAAAGACCTAAACGTACCCATTTTTGCAACTTCAGATCTAAAGTTAGTCGTTAATCCCTTGAAAAACCTTTTGCTTGTCGTCAACCACTAGGCTTGTCCAGATCACGCCAGAAAAAACGAGCGTGTAATTGCACGCCAAAACAGGCAGAGGGCGTCGTCGTGACACGCAATTTGTTCTGGCGTGCTATTTTACGAAATCCATGAGAACACATTGGTCTGCAATGTCCTGTGTCCATCTAATTATGTCCGTTTGTTCACCAAAATTCTTGAAGTTCATCCGTTGTTGTTAACTGTTAGCATACTGACATGCCTCGCTCCTAACAGCCGTGAAAAGAGCATAAAACACGTTTCGAAGGCTCAGAATAGACTAGGTAAGTGAGCAGTACATGTAGACCGGTGTATAGTTTAAAATTCTTTATTTCTGTTCGCTTACAATTTTAAGGAAGCAGAAATTGGGGATAACACCTTTAATAAAAAGGAGACAAGCAGGTGGTATGGAAGAGATTGTCTGTTATTAACAATTTAACATAATTGTCTCGGGTTAAAATATACTGTATATTTTTGTATGCTGTGTAATTTTGACTTGAAACATTACAAACTGTGAAATCCTATGGACACATTCTGTTTGGCTACAAAACAATAAACCACTTTCATTTCTGGCTGAAAGTTGCTCATCATTGCTTGGTCTGATTGACTTCTTCCATCAATAGTCATTAGGACAGCATCCACTTTACTGTTCAGCAGCTCTCTGTCATTCTACCTCACAGGAGCAGTCTTGACCCAAAAGTAGCTCTGACAGAACAAACTCTACAGTACTTATTCCAGCCCAAAGTCAATGACTGAAGGAGCCAGTGTGAGCAGAGTGCAGCTGAGAGCAGACAGACGGCCTGTGGTGAACACAAGATTGTTTTGCTCCACTGAGAACAGAACCTGAAGTGCTCCACTGCAGCTCTAAACGATTTCAACGCTGTCAGGGCAGGCGACATGCAAACAGGGAAAAGGTATATTATAGCATTCTTATTGTTCTCTCAGAAGAATATCACCTGGTATATCTAAAGGTGTTGTGGAGGGGAATTCACAACACAAGGGAACTGAAGCAGCAGAATTTAAATAGCCTTTCAACAGTGTCCCTGTGTCCCAAGGCATTGTGCATAAACGCTTTAGACCAAGGCTGTCCAAACTTTTCCATACGCGTGGTGAACCAGAGATTAGACAAAGGGCTGATCTAGGCCTATAGGCTCGCAATTAAAACATACAAAGAATCATCAAAGGGTTACAGCTAACAATATGTTTACTAAATGATCAGTAATACACCAAATATACTTTTCAATATTCAATTAGATTAGTACATAAGCTCCAGCCCTATCGCTCCATCCTATCTGTCTAGACTCTTTGTGAAGCTGCGTTCTGTAGTTTCAGCCTCTGATTCTGACTGATTCTAGTTTTAAGTGAGAACAAGTTCTTGACACAAAAGAATGTCAGGTGTTAATGTTTGCCTAAGATGTCAGTAACTATAAGAAGCAGTACAGCTGGAGTTACAGCCTGGGCCAGAACGACTCTACGTTTGGTATATTTTGGGTTTGGACAATTCTTCCTCAAAAGCTGAAGCTATTTTCATTAAAAAAAAAAAAAGGTTTAGGACTTGTAAGTTTAGGCAAAGCCCATTAAAAAAAGTCCTCTTACATATTAGAGAATTTTTGGGGTAGTTTTATATTTGTAAGTTTAAAGTAAAAACTGACTGTACATTTGACTGTAAATATGAGGGTTCACGTATTGTTTTATTTTTAACATGTCAGAGAGCTTGATAGCTGATTGTTGACAAAAATTAGGTTCGAGGGGAGCAATACCATTTTTATTTTTGACAAAAGTACCAAGGATGAAGCACATAGAAATTGATGAACTAAAGCAACAATTGAGGACTGGACTGAAGAGAAATATGTCGGGCAAACCTTGGAATAACAGACAAATAAGCTAGGCCTGTGCCATAAAATAGAAAAGAATAAAACGACAAAGAAACCGACATTTGAAATAAAAAGTACTGCTCAGACTGCTGTGAGGCTCAGCACAACTCTTCAAAACCAAGTGTCTAGAAACAAACAGCGCACAAATCCCCACATCTGTCATTTTTTACTCTCAAGACGAGAAAATTGAAAAGCTCACAGGACACATTTGGGAAAAAGAGCAAAGCCGCTGGTGCCAGGAGAAGGATCACTTTAGCTCCCTGGAGACTCTGTGGAAGCCGGAGCTAAACACACAGATTGGAGAGGCGTGAGAGCTGTGTTTTACTGTCTGAGAGAAGGAACCGAAAAGTCCACTGAGGTTTGATGGGTAAAAAGTAAAGGAATTCCAGTGCAATCCCTAACAGCCTTGTGAATGCTCCCGTCAGAATAGAGCACGGAAATAAATGTAATAAAGGCTACAGTATAGAAAAGTTGATATTACACTTTTAAAGCTGTTGTGTTGCTCGTCTCCATGGAGATGTTATTGCTTTACCTTTATTAATGAAAATTCTGTATATTTATTTTGATAAGACTGCTGATCTACGCATTTTAAAGGATATATATTGCACAAAAATGAGTGTGGTTTTTGTTTGTTATTAACCCTTTAGGTGCAAAGTTTTTCTAGTGGAAATACATTTCTGGAAATATAATGTCTGTTTCTCTGGAGGATCAAAACCAATATTTTCTGTATTAGTTTATAAAAAAAGCTGGTACAGATATACTTTTTTTTTGTTCTTCTGAAACACAAGAGAGAGAGAGAGTCTAAAGTCTAACTTCAGTGGCTGAAATGGCTTGGTGCAGAATTGCTACTTTGGTGCTTAAAAGCTTAATTCTGTTCTAACATTGCTTCTTCCTCAAAAACAGCTGATGTTCTGTCTGTATTCCCCTCTGAGCCTCAGGAAACACTGATCCAATTCCCCAGATTCATTCTGAGCATTTCTGCAGGCTGCAGCACTACAAATCAGGCAAGGTCGATGTGATTTTTAGACTTAGAATTAGGTCTGGTTTGTGGAAAAGTGAAAATGAAGCAGGACGAGACACCGGTCCAAACCCTGACTCTAGTCCAGCGGTAGAGGTGATTTCAACACCGTGAGGAGCCCAAGGTGAGGCGGCAGGAGCCTGGGTTTGTGAGCGGCAAAACACAGACCTGACGCTCGCGTAGAGAATGGAATTCTGCAGGATCGGGCATTGCAAGAAAGAAAGTGCTTTATTTGATAGAACAAGTGCAAGAAAATATCTTTACGTTTTCAGGCAAATGCAGGCAACAGAATAAATAGCGTAGGTGGGAAATTATGCTTAGAAAACTCATCTTCAAAGTGTGATATTCTGGCAGATGTGCGCAACATTCAATAAGACAAAACCAGATTATGAGCGGTTCTGTCACTGTAGCTATAGGACAGCCCTTCTCCTGTCTCCGTCTCCCTTTGGAGCACGAACAATTGGATTGTATTTAATTGCCTTCATTTACCAGGAAAGACGTCACTACTATACATGTTTTTACTGGTAGGAGAAACCGGAGCATCCAGAGGAAAGCTACACAGACACAGAGAGAACATGCAACAGGCCCCGGGAAGTCTGGGGGTCATTACTATGAGGTCATAGCAGTAATCACCTAGCCACTGCTGCGCATGGTTTTGTGGTTTTGTGAAGTTGAAGGTCTTCTGAGTTGGCCTCTGGGGTCTAACTGACTTTAATTATGAAGAACAACAACACATGAAAATGTTCTTTTGGTAATTAAAGAAACAGTAAAAACTAGGGTCAGAACTTGCCTGACCAGCCAGTCCCTACACGCTTTGACAGACACTTTACAAACCGTGAGGGTCTGGGAGCGGAGCACCGAGGATCAATTTCGTGGGCGGCCTTTCCGAGCGCCAAGTCAACCAATCACAGAAAACCTGGAAATTCCACCAAAACAGCGACACGATGTTTTCGTAGCGCGAGGATTTTTTTCAGTATGAAGCCCCTCAACACGGTTAGCTGCTCACGTTTTAAGAAATTGATACATTCATTTTTCAAAACCGAAACACGAGCCGAATCAGCTGCATTTGCCTTCTCGAATGTTTTGAAATGAGGCTTGCAAGCAATTTCCGGCTTTTTAGTGTCACGTGTCAGAATCGCCGTGCTTGATTGGATCGTCTTAACTTTGGGAGACGACTTTATTGGCAAACCGTCAAGGCCCAGACCCTTCTGCATTCAAACAGAATGTAACAGAAGGAGGGGCTGGCTGGTCAGGCAAGGTCAGAACAGCACTACTTTGAGCACATTTGGAGACAGCTTTCAGCTTCTATTTTATGTATGTACTGTATTTATTTATGTATATATTTATTTATTATTGTATTAATTTATTTTATTTATGTTTCCTTCGCTGGTAATTCCTCTGAAATGAGTTGTGACTTAAAATATAACTGAAAATGCAGTTGTTATTTTTTGTGCATCTGCCTTTTTTAACGTGTTAGCTCATGAGATGAAAAAAAAGAAAGAAAGAAAGAAAGAAGAAGCAGGAGGGTCATCCCAAGACTTCTCATTACTTTAAGTGAATAAGTAATAACTAATACATGAAATGCCAACGTAAAGACACTCAAGAACATGTTCATTGACAAGAGCAGAGTCATTATTACATCAAACAGCTTTAATTGCCTCTTGAGGATAAATAAAGTGATTTATTAATATTGATTAATGAAATGTGAGTTGTTTTTTGCTGAAAAATACCTTGAAACACTTGCATTCTTCTGTGACCAGGCTCGTCAATACATAACTTTTTAATACATATAGTTCACACATTAGCACTAGAAGGTGGACATGCACTCAAGAAGATGAATAGATCTAAAATCCAAGCATAATTAATGATTTTGAAAACGCATAGGCTACTCAGCCGCATGTCCACTCCAGCAGGGGCTGAAAAATGAGCCTCATTTATTCATATTAAATGTGTTGTGTTGGCGCTGGAGGAGCCGGGGCCATATGGCAGTCAGTATGACACGGTGACACCCAGCACCAGTCGCAGCTGCTAAAGGAAGAACTTGGCTGTGGTCCCCAAAATTGCCCCATAATCATGCTCCATTTGCTTCAAATAGTCTTATTTAGGGTGTACTGAGATCAGACGCACGGCAGGAGAAGAAGAGAGAGAATATACTGTGTGCAGTTAAGACTGACAGGAATGTTTGGCAGCTTTTCTACTCTGACATTCTATAAGCACAATTTAACCTTGTTAATGTATAGTGTGATGAAAGAATGTCCTATAACAAGACAATGAGTTTTTAGTTTGAGGTGCAGACGATTTCAATGTTAAACATATCTGGAGGGCCAATGACATGTGATCAAAGCGGCACGAACATAAATTATATAGTTCTACATTTATAGCAAAACAGGTGGTTACCTGAACTTTAAGTTCACAGCAAAACAATCTCCACAATGAAAAAAGCTTGTTAAAATGACTGAATCAGGGTCATGTAGTCTCTTTCAAACAGTGACACACTGTCTTGTATAGTGGGTCGGTTTGTCTTTCAACCAGGACAACCAAGTTCACTTCCTAGGTGCCAGGGCAAAGAACTTATTCTATTCTGCACTTCTTTATTCTTTCTACACTTTTGCATATATTGACAAATACCTTTTAGACATTGTATTTGTTTGACATTTTCAAGCGATGACATCACATGCTTGTAAAGACAACAAGGGTTATGCAAGTAATAGGTTTGCAGTCCTTTGGTACAGTTACAATTTGCTGCATTAACTGTAAAAGCCTGGAATCTCAATGTCACGCACCTGTGGTTTATTCACATCGAGGTTCTGCACGCTATCCACTCGACCATCTGACAGCAGGGATCATCCTGCATTGTACAGAAGTTTCACAGAGCTGTATAACCGCTGCAGTTGGTCCTGTCCCAGGACAACTGACCACACACGACCAGTTTCAAGTGTTAAGTAAGTGGATCAGTAATCTTTATTTGTATAGCGCTTTTCACTGACAGAGTCACAAAGCGCTTCACATTGAGGCGACCAAAGTGGCACGTCTGATGTGAATGGACGTCTCTGGTGTTTGTTATACAGTATGGCCAAAGACAATTTACTTTTTAAAGAGGACATATTATGCAAAATACACTGTTCTGAGTTTATACACTATTCTGATGTAGGTGTATGCAGTAGTTTATGCAAAATGAATTGCTTTGTATAACCTATTGCATACACCTACATCTGTCATATGGACATGGGACCATATAAATGGAAGTTTCTTGTCTTTCTCTAAGGCTGAACCACACACGTGGTGTTGGTGAAGCCACAGGATTAAAAATGTCTTTCTAAATACACTACCTTGGATCCTTGAATCACCTAATCTTTACAATAACAGTGTTCTCTTATCATTAGCTTAATTTGACTTGCATTTGAATGAATTCATGCATGTTTGAGTAGTCTTGTATTGTCTGTTCAAGTGCTCAGAAATTCTAAGTAAAACATGCACGGTTCAAAAATGTCATGCAGCTACTTTCCAACAATAAACATAAGTAAGTTAAAATATGCTGCTTTTCAAACTGCGTTTGGATGGACTTGCACCTTTCTACCTCGCTGACCTAACCCACATTTATGCCTCCTTTAGCAATCTCAGGTCAGCAGATCAGCTACCGCTCGCCATTCCAAACCAAGCTTTTTCTATGGCTGCTTTATTACTCTTTAAATGCATCTTATTTCACTGGTCTAACTCGTTTACTGCATGTTTGATTTTATAGGTCCTTCTGTTGTACTTCTTCTTTGTCTATCTGTGCGTTTGAAACATTAAATGGGTGTCTTTAGTCATTAGGTTAGTCAAATTTAGATTGATTCATGTACATATTGCAGAGTGCTCAGAAAATATCTGTTTACACCTACCACCTATCCCTGCCCACTTGACTCCATTTAGTTATGATTCTAGGGGAAACACATGGATTCAAGACTGTCATGTGATCTTGTTCCAGCAATTAAAACAAGTTCAAATCTCCAAAAAGGCTTGGTCTTCTTTGTAAACTATATTTTAATGTCTTATGTCAGACCAGTGTTTTTTTATTTGTCATCATGTCACTCTTCTAAAGCTGTTTAAACATGTAAAGGTATGAAAAATTTGGGACTGCTTCGAAATTCAAGCATGTGTCCCTAATCTGGAGTCCTGTCCAAGAAAATCATTTTATTGCTGAGTAACAATTTTTAGATCCTGTGGCAAGTTTAAAACAGTCATCTAAGAAAAATTTAGGCTTCAAGTTACCAAAACGGGTAATTTAGGGTTAGGGTAAAAAAAAAAAAAAAGAAAAACATTTTGTTGTATGTCTACGTACAACGGTAATTTATTGATCACTTTATTAGTTACTTTTGTTATTTTTTTTATTTTATTTAGTTCAACCACCACCACCAACAAACCCCTTTGATGTTTCGATAGAAGTCACTCATGAATAATTCCTGTATTCAAATTATTTTCCTCTGAGTGCCACATGTCTATTGTTTTACTGTGGTCGATGCCCTGCTGGGTTTGCCCTGAAAAGTATCAACATGTGGCGATTTCTACCTATCCAAGAGTCTAGAGTCTGTGATTCAGTGACCAAGGAATGACTTTGGAGGAAAAGATCAGAGCGACAACACGGGCACTGCTGGGGCCTGGGTTCCATGAGGACTGGGGAACTGTGGGCCACATGGACTATAGGACTATGCATGATTGTACTTTTGCAAATAAACCATACTTTTGAACTCACATAACTCTAAGGTTTTAGATGTTTCCAAATGGATATGAAATCCCACAATACCTATTTAACTCATGTTAGCATTTTACACTGGAAAAAAAAAAATCGAAATCACTGATCTTGATTGCTTCATTTATTTCCGAAGACATGCATAAAAACAATAGATCTCTTTTAACTTTTCTTTGCTTTGGTTTCTTTGGTGCAACATACCAAGAACTGTAAGGAAGAAAACATTTTAAGTGCCCCTCAAATCACAGCTAGATTCCAAAAAAACCTCAAACCTCTTTGCTTGTGTTTTTCTCTTGAAGCTTGGTGACAAAACAAGCACACAGCCTTTAGAATTAGAGCTTTTACTTCACATTTTGCTTCAATTAGTGTTGGCGGTGAGTCTCTTGGGGAAAAAGTGCTGCCTGCTTGCTGATTACCTCTAATAGGTTTCCATTCACATTCTGTTCAATTGGGCATTTTCAGTTTTCAATTAGCCCAGTTAGAGGCCAAAGCAAGCTACTCCTGAACACAGCACTTTGTTGTGTAGTCAGCAGGCGCAGGGTGGAGAATATCCAATAAAGTGTTGTTTTTTAAGTTCAGACGATTCATTAAAACACAATTTGAACTTTGCTGTTTATAAAAAAGAAAGAAAAGAAACGTGAGGGAAAATAGTAGTAAATATGAATGAAGCAGATGGTTCTTTTGTGCAGGTTTTCTAGTTTTCATTGACTTATAATGGCAAAACATTCAATAATCTTGGCGCATAAAAGCTTAAAATCATCTAAGTAGTGGCATACAGTAATCATAAACACAAAACATTTCAAATATTTTTAATATGTTGTAAGATTTCAACCTTCTTTAATTGAGAACAGTGGTGTGCAGGAATATTTTTTTATCCTGGGAAATTTAGGTCTTAGTTGGTGCACTCATTACACGTCTTAACAGATAGGTGAGTTTTTAAGAGCTGCACTTTGGAATACTGCAATTCAACACAATTACTAGATGGCGTACTTTACCATGAACAAAACAGTGTATTTGACACGAGTTCACAGTGTTTTAGTACTATGAAAAAGCGTAAAAATGACACGAGATTTACAGCGTTAAAATAGGACGAGTTTTGGTTGCAGCCACGTGGGGATGTTTTCTTCAGGTGAAACCGGTAAGTTCAGGCATAAAGTTACTAAAATTGGTAAGAGGTTAAGAATGAATTTCATTAATATTCATAAATAAGAACACGTCTTAACAACCACCATTGAAATGAATGGGGACTGTGACGCGTACTATGATTACACAAAACAGTCGTGAACTTGTGCTAATCATACCTAATTTACATATTGTGTAATGTCGTGGTAAATGTACACTTTCTTGTTAGATCGGGTTCGCTCCACAGCAGCGTGCGCATGTCAGAGCACAAACACCATGCATGAAGTCAAAGAATTTGTCTGTAGATCTGCAAGACCAGATTGTCTTAAGGCACAAATCTGGGGAAGGATACAGAAAAAAAGCTGCTGCTTTAAGGTTCCAATGAGCACAGTGGCCTCCATTATTTGTAAATGAAGATGTTTGGAAGCACCAGGACTCTTCTTAGACCTGGCCATCCGTCTAAACTGAGCGATCGAGGGAGAAGAGCCTTAGTCAGGGAGGTGACCATGAACTCGATGGTCACTGTGTCAGAGCTCCAGTGTTCCTCTGTGGAGAGAAGAGAACCTTCCAGAAGAACAACCATCTCTGCAGCAACCCCCCAATCAGGCCTGTATGGTAGAGTGACCAGACGAAAGACCTCATCAGACCAGAGAGTTTTGTTTCTCATGGTGTGAGAGTCTTTCAGGTGCCTTTTGGCATATTCCAGATAGGCTGCCATGTTCCTCTTATGAAAGAGTGTATTTTGACACAATCAGAAGTAGCATTTTAAGTCTAACTTGCTGAAATGAAGGCATTTGATATTTTAATTTTCCGTTGCTGTTGTTGTTGTAGAACAAGGGTTCCCAAATTTTTCAGCCCGGGACCCCCAAAATAATTGTGCAACCAACTCGCGACCCCCACAGCAAAAAATGTATGCTTTGGTAATCGTTTTAAGTTACAAAACCATTTGAAGTGTGTTTTATTGTGTTTGTTTTGATAGTTTATTGCTTTATATGACCTTATTTCCCTCAAACAGACTGTTTTCAACATAAAAAAATTAATAACTGTATTAGTTTGTATTATTAACTTAATAACTGTAAAAATAAATTTTGAAATCATCTCGTGACCCCCAGATTTTGCTTCGCGCCCCCCCGAGGGGTCCCGACCCCCACTTTGGGAACCACTGTTGTAGAAAACCAAATACCACAGCTTACAGTACATGTTGGATTTGTTGATATTGATATTTAAGCAGTGGTGCGTGATTCTGTAGAGTTTGACATTTCTCCGCATTAGGGTTTGGATTCGAGCGGCATTTGTTCCAGACAAAAATTACAGTCAAACAAACTGAAAAGGTTGTGCTTGTGAGTAGTTCATACTCTTGCTTTCTTTCTCAGTTCTATGACAAAACGCCCATTCCAAGAAAACAAATGCGTGGAAATAAATTGTGCAATGTCACTTAGCAGAGCCCTCTATCATACACATATTTGAACGAAGCTTTTGTGTTAGACCTACGACAACAGACAGCTTTGATAAACTCGCACTGGCAGCCCTCCTGGTTGTTTAAAAGCCCATTCAGATACAATCGGAGAAATTAAGTTTGGATTTATGCTTCTTTCTCTCGATGCTGTGTCTCTGCTCTGCACAGCTCTGGTAAACACAGATGAATTATGTGTCAGGAGCAGCCGGCGAGTCCAAACTGGCTCCTGCGGTGCATCTCATTAGAGCTGGACAGCACCTCACCTGAGAGTGTGAGGAGCATTAATAGTGTTGTTAGAGGCTCTGCACTAAAAGCCACTAATGTTTTCAGACATAACAGGCTTTGTATTGCCACTGATGAAGATTCCCTTTAGGACGCCAAGTTACAAGTAGAGTTTTAGCGCAATTGGGACAGTCCAGAACATGAACAAGGCATGTTGGGAAAAACTATCTTGATGAGTTTTTTGGCTCCTCTCTAAACAGTCTCACGTCACTCAGCCAAAAACCGATGCCTTGTTTACATTTGTGCCAAGAAATCTGCTGCATAACTGGCCTAATCCAAATAAACCAATTTTCAAAACACATGTACTATTCAGAAACTTGGATTGAGGTGTCTTATAGTATTAACTTTCGAATTATGGTAAATAGGTAGGTTTCTGAGCAATATAATCTCTGTTTTGTATGTCCATTATCCAGTTTTGTTGTGTCATGCTCCAACATCTTCCAAAATCTATTAAACTGATTAAAAATAGACCTATAAAAAACATTTAAGTAATATTGCATTACACCTTCATTTAAGTCTGAGACCATTCCAAGTTGTGTACCAGCAAGTGTCCTCGTACCTCTGGTTGGGAAACACGGCTCTAGAAGATGTGAAGAATGTAAAATGGTAAGAAATCACACATTTGCACTGCTCATTGGTTCACATCATCAGTTAAGGTAAAGTACAGTAAACGTTATTGTACTCTTGGAAAATTTGTCCCCTGCATTTGACCCGTCCTTCAATGCTTCTTGGAGTTAGAAAATACACTGTTAAGAGAAAAAAAATAACATTCTGTATATGGTATCACTGTGTGTGAAGGTGATACTTGTCTTTACTGAGAACTGTCTATGAAACTGCAGCCAGTGTGCTTTCTATCGTTATTAGCACACTCATTGTATAATTGCATGATAAAACAGAATTAGCATATGGCTTGTGAGAGATCACATATGAGCGCTAAAGCACCGACAGGTAACAAAAAGTCTGGAGCTTCTAAGAATAACATGCAATACTTCAAGAAATTCAAAAATTGATAATTATTTCCATCTTGGCCAATTTCATCTCTGCAATCCAAACTTTTGGAAGTTGTTCACTTTTTCCCCCATCAGCATCTACAATGACAGAATGCAGAACGTGATAGATTATTTGATCAAGCAGTATACACCACTATAGTAGCAACTCTATGTGACTTTATTTTTTTTCAGTTGGGCCATTGCGGCTTTTTTGCTGTTAAGTTGCAAACTCCTGCTCATCGGGAACAGTGAACACCACAGTGGCGCTCTGGACTAGATCAAGCTGGAGGATATTCTTTAACATGCATGTTTGGGTTTGTGAGTGAAACACGCAGTGAAAAAAAACACAACTCGCAAACTAATTACTATGAGGTAAGAGTGTTAGCCACTCTGCGATTGTGCAGCTACAACCAAAGCCTGAGTGAATATCTCATATAATATATAATATATAATCTCAATAAATGTGGAAAAGTGTCAGCTTACGACAACACTCAAGATCCACAGAATCCTGATGTTTACATGTTTGACAAAGATTGATCGTGGTAAGAAGAAGGCTCACTCTGCAACAAAATTCCAAAAATATCAGACAGGCAGCTTTTGGTTTCTTAATTTAATAAATGTATCCTTTTTTTTTTTTTTTTTTTTTTTTTTTTTCTTTCCTGTTTTATCCTGAGCCCAGCAAGCCATGCTTTTGAGTCAAAACTTAAAATTTCCCCACTTTAAATTGATTCTCAAAGATCCCAACGGCACATCTGGAAAAGTTGCAGGATAAGACAAAAACAATAAGATATGAGCACAATTAAGAAAAGATACATGTTTGTAGTTTTAGATCAGTAAAGAAGACATCATTACATTACAATAAAGTGAAAGTATAAACCGCCAGAGCTTTATTTCCACTTTGAAAAGCAAGTGGAACAACTCATGTCTGAAAGTCAGCTGAATTAGATGTTGCTTATCCATGTTTGCTCAAAGTCGAGATCATTTTTTAACAGCACCTTGGCTTTGGGGCTGATGCTAAATTACAATCCCAAATGTAGCTCAGCCCTTGTTTACACATAATCAGTTCTTTCAGTGGCGTGTCAGCTGAGACATGACTAGTCTTGGAGAAAAGACAATTTGAGTTTTGTTGCTAAGCACACTTGGAGTTCTCTGTGTGTCCAAATTAAAAATGTGAGTAAAATGAACAGGGTCGAATGAGTGGCAGCTGTTTCATGACAAAACCCATTTTGGTCTCCTCGGGTTATTTATAGTTCTGGCTAAAAGCTTGTTGTTAGAGTCAAATGAGGCATAAAAATTATAAACTTTATGCAAATACCAAAAAAAAAAAAAAAAAAAAAAAAAAAACAATCCTTGAATTGGAATGGGAGGACTACAAGAAAAAAGGTTCCGAATACGAGAGTGTATTAATCTTCTCACAATTGAACATTCTCACAATTTCATTACCAAGAAACCTTCAAAACAAAGCCTTTATTTAATTCAAATACCTCTCTAGCACAATAAATAGCTTATCAGTGTCTGGTATGTCATCACAACAATGAAGAATCATCAATGGGCCCATCTCCATGGCAACGGGTGCTCTCATTACACAGAGTTCACGGAGAAGAAGCTCAAACAGCTCTGTGAGCCTCTTTCTAAAATGAGCAAACCAAAATCTCTCACACAGCTGATCTCATCTAAGACCAGATCACAGCTGTCTTTGGATCTGTATTGGACATACTCAGCCATTCTAACAACAATCAACACCATTTCAGTGGTAGAAGATGTGGTAACATTTGCTAAGAGTGTCTGTCTGATTATATTTTTAGTTGAAAGAGTGTCAAAGAACAGCAAATCCAATTTATTCAGCTTAAACAATTAAAAAAAAAAAAAAAAAAAAAAAAAAAAAAAAATTTCACTTTATTACTGCAAATAAACTTTTAAATACGCAACATAAGTTAGGTTTGGCCCTGTGTGTCTTGTAAAATTATTCATATTGGCACTTCAACAATAAAAAAATATGCATTTTGGTCCGCTGAGGAAAAGTTTGGGCACCCAAGATGAGGTTGTGTTCACAGCAGAGGTTACTTTAACCGAAAATGCACTTACAATACAATACAATACACACTTTGGCTCTTGGTATAATTATAGTTTATTTTGTGGAAATCTTGTTTATACAATCCTCTACAAAAAACTAAACAAAACGACTTACACAAATGCAAGCCAAAGGATGAACTTAAAGTTAAGGTGCTGCTTACATGAAAACAAAGACAGTTGAGGGTGGCCAAAAGGGTGGCCAGCAGTGTGTCAGATATGCCCGCATCGGCTCGTATCAGAGAAACTTTCCCGGAGGAATGAAGGTCTGGCTTTTATGCAGGAGAAATGGAAATTACACATATAGATTGGGCAAAATACATTGTGGATTTGCAGAAAGTGGAACTTTGTGCTTCAGGTAAGAAATGCACAGCCTGCACATAGTCACAATGAGTCTAGTGTAACCACTGGTTCAGAGTCTAAAATGTAATGATATCATGAGTCCAGATGGTGGGTAAGAGACAGTTTTTCCTATTAATTACATAGTTTTTTGTTTTGAATGAGCCACAAGGTATTTTCACACATTTTCAACTTGGGTTTCTACATGTGACAAGGCCTAGAAATGATTTTGTAGTCCAACAAAAACGTATTGGTCAATAGAATGTTGGGATGATTTTAACAGTACACAATGTGGACACTGATGTTTTTCCTTATTTAATTCTGCAAAATTAGCTAATGATTCTTCTTCTTTCTTTCTTTCTTTCTTTCTTTCTTACTTTCTTTCTTTCACGATGCAGCTGCCCTTTGAACGTAAAGTGCTTGTGTCTGTTGGCGACGCGCAGCAGCCCACCTGTACCTCTGATCTCATTATGGGGCACAAATGGGATATAAAACGTATTACTCTGACTGGTGCGTTCCGATAAAGAGACGATGTATTGCCAGTGACGTTGGAGAGAATAAAGCCAAGCACATAAGCGCTGTCACATGGGTGCAGGAATTTTTTATGGTTCCAAGAAGTGCTGCAGAAGGAAAATGTACATGTTTGAACTTTCTTTAATTTCAAACCTGTAAATCGTGCACATAAAGTTGTAATGTGCTTAGATAAAATATAAAAGTGTAGAGCCAGAGGAGCAGTGATTGTGCATGGAGGTGGCTGGGTGGATGAGCTGGAGCATGGTGTCTGAGTTAGCTCAAAAGAGATAGGGTTTGGATCATGACAAACATTTGAAGCCGACTGGTCAAAATGTTACAAAATAAAATACAATTATTGCTAAATCTAAAGAGCAGACATCTATTTTGTTCACAAAGTTGTTTATGGCTGTGCAAAGGCACAGCCATATTTATTTTGGACCTCACTTAAGCTCAAACCACACTGCGATTGGTCCAAACCACCAATAGTTCAAAATATCAAAATGCAAATCTAAAGTCAGAAAGGAGCTCAAAGTGGAAATTTAGGTTTTTCAAACGTATCAAAAATCTGATTCTCATCAACACTAAAACTGGTATCAAAACTAAATGCTCCTTTGGACAAGCAAGAATCACATTACCGGTGTTGGTAAGCAACTTCTTACATCAAAACACATATTCCAGTTTAATCTGGGGCTCCAGGGATGTTTGGAATATATATAAAGAAGTTAACAATAATTCAATTACTAAATTAGTTTGCTGTCACTAATCGATTAGTTGCAATTAATCAATTGACTTATTGCAGCCCTAGTTAAGAGCCTGATAAACACCTTGTGAATTTTTTTTTATAATCTTATCAGGAGTGAAAAACATCTTCCCAGATATCCAGGTATTTTCTTCATTTCTGTCTTAAATGAGGAGCTATTTCATACAATCCAATTTTCTTCTGTTTTGGAGCTAACACAGAGGACTGTGAGATTACAGCGCAGCATACTTTCATGACGTGTTGCCTGGCTCAGGCCAAATTGGTATGTACAGTGTCTTGCGAAAATATTCACACCCCTTGAACTTTTCTACATTTTCTCTTATTATGACCATAAACATCAAACATATTTCACTGAAACTTTGTGTGAAAGAGCAACACTAAGTTGCACACAACTGTACATGGTCATTTTTTTTTACAAATAAAAAGCTGAAAAGCAGGCGTGCAAAATTATTCAACCCCTTTTGTGCAACACATTACTTTTAGAGGCTTTAGAAGGTTCCAATGTTGACCTAACAAATAAATAGAGTCCACCTGTGTGTAATCTACTCTCAGGATAAATGTAGCTGTTCTGTAAAACCTCAGAGGTTGTTTGAGAGTATTGGGGAGCAATCAGCACCATGAAGACCAAAGAACACACCACACAGGTCAGGGATAAAGCTGTGGAGAAGTAAAAAGCAGGATTAGGTTATACAGGCCGTACACTTAAACTTACAGTCTGAACAAGGAGAAAACTGGTCAGAGATGTAGCCAAGAGGCCCATGGTGACTCTGGAGGAACTGCAAAGATCTACAGCTCAGGTTAGAGAATCTGTCAACAGTACAACTTTTAGTCGTGCACTACACAAATTAGGCCTTTATGGAAGAAAGCCATTGCTGAAAGAAAGCCATAAGAAATCTCGTTTTCACTTTGCCAAAAGCCATGTGGGGGACACAGTAACCATGTGGAGGAAGGTGCTCTGGTCAGATGAGACCAAAATTGAATTTTTTGGCCAAAATGCAAAACGCTGTGTGTGGCAGAAACCTAACACTGCTCATGACTCTGAATGCACCATCCACACAATCAAAAATACAAGTGCCAGCATTATTTTCTTCACATGCTTTTCTTCAGCAGGGACAGGGAATATGGTCAGAGTTGATGGAAAGATGGATGGAGCCAAGTACAGGGCAATATTGGAAGAAAACCTATTAGAGTCTGAATAACACTTGAGACTGGGGCGGAGGTTCATCTTTCAACAGGACATTGACCCCAAACATAAAGCCAAGGCTACATTGGAATGGTTTAAAACAAAACATATTCATGTCTTAGAATGGCCCAGACAAAGCCCAGACCTAAATCCAATCGAGAATCTGTGGCAAGATCTGAAAACTGCTGTTCACAAACGCACTCCATCTAATCTGACTGAGCTGGAGCTATTATGCAAAGAAGAATGGGCAAAAATTTCAGTCTCAAGATGTGGAAAGCTGGTAGAAACATACCCAAAGAGACTTGGAGCTGTAATTGCATCAGAAGGCGGTTCCAGAAAATATTGACTCAGAGGGTGTGAATAATTTTGCACGCCTACTTTTCAGGTTTTAATTTGTAAAAAAAAAAAACATCATGTATGACTGTCCTTCCACTTCACAATTGTGTGCAACTTAGTGTTGGTCTGTCACACAAAGTTTCAGTGAAATATGTTTGTGGTCATAATAAGAGAAAATGTAAAAAAGTTCAAGGGGTGTGAATACTTTCGCAAGGCACTGTATGTAGCAACCTGAATTGAGTTCTACAATTCTATAGAAGAAGAAGAAGAAGAAGAAGAAGAAGAAGAAGAAGAAGAAAGAAGAAGAAGAAGAAGAAGAAGAAGAAGAAGAAGAAGAAGAAGAAGACGAACAAGAACAAGAAAAATTAAAGCCGCAAGCGGCATTGAACGGCCCTCGTGGGCCGCGCTACGCCGCCACCGCCCCGCAACGCAAGAGGGGGGCGCTTTGCGCCCCAATTACATTCTTTATATTACACCTATTGCCAAATAAATGGCGCTTCGTGCCTTCTTTTCTTCTCTTTAAGCAATACTGTTTTCTGTAAATTTCTTACTTTTTTACAAAATGAGGGTACCAGGTTTTGTTGCCCTACTCCTCATGATGATCTTCACCAAATTTCAGCTTGTTTGGGCTAACGCCCGAAGAGAAATGAATGAAAACATGAATTAAAAAGCCATAAAGCGTGTGACTGCAGGCCTGAGACTGCAGCCTCCGGCTGTAAAGATTTATACTGCCATTTAAATAAAATGGAGGATTTATAGTCGCTGTCGCGACACCGTAAGAGATAGACATAGGGTTCCATTAACTTTTTTGATCGGAATACCAAAAAGGATTTTTGTGCAAAATTTCAAATGTTTTGGAAAAAGTAAATTTTAAATTTGCTTTTAAAATTTTGACAAATTTCACAAATCTTGGACAATAATTGTGGCTTCGCCGCACAGAGACTATAGGACTTGTGAAAAAAATATGGATAACTTTTAATCCCACACTCCTCAAGATGATTGTCACCAACTTTGAGGTTGCTCGGGCTTACGCCCGAGGAGGAGTTAGTAAAAGTAAAACTTTTAAAAAATCTGCTATTTTCAGAGATTTGGCAATTTTTCCATTAGGATAACATTAGGTGTTTCTGTCATCACTACGGCTACGCCGTAATATTTACGGCATAGGTCTGATTTTTTTGATCGAAATGCCAAAATAGAATTTTGTGCAAAATTTGAAAAAATTTCGACAAACTAAATTTTGTGTGCCCCATGTTAAAATGTATTCAAGTCTGTAGGGGGCGCTGACGCGCCAAATTGTTTTTTTCTCATCAAGTAGGTTAAGGGCGGGAGTTTAACAACTGATGGGAATTTTACAAAATTCAGACTTTATTTGTGGAAATGGGAGTAAATTCAATTTTTCCAAAATTTCTAATTTTTTGTGTTTTTTGGCGGCTTCGCCGCAAAGAAACGGTAATACTTACACCAGTAAATTGGATAACTTTTTTTTTTTTTTTTTTTTTTTTTAATTTATTTATTTAAGCTTCACCAAGTGACAGACATTATTACAGTACATACAACAGCATTTACATTGAACAGTAGTGTGTAAAAGCAGAAAGAGAAAGTGTAAAAGAAATAATTAAAAGAAGGGAAAATAATCATCACGATTGTACAATAGATTTTTTTACAGAATGTTTTGTCTTGGAATTGTTGGATTGTTGCAATGTTTTGTGCATGTGTAGTGTGTGTGTGTGTGTGTGTGTACTTGCGTATTTGTGTTATTTGTTAAGTGGTGTGAGTTGAAGTTGGGAGTTGTACATGTTTATTGTGGTTTGTAAGATGTTGTACATTGTGTTGTGATCTACTTGGAGTATTAAACAAGGCTTGTCGTTTGTGGTATCTCCGCTGCCATTCTCTATCCATCTGTAATTATTATTTTAAATATTTTATTATTCGAATGTTTGCTTCTTTTTTATTTTTGGTCATTTATTATAAATTATTAATGATTTGATTTCTATAAATTAGGATATTTGGTTGGCTTTGAGAAAGTTGTTTATGGTGCAAAAAATGTCTGTTATGAAGTGTAGATTATTGGTGTTGGTGTCTAAATGCATTAAAAACCATCAAGGTGATTTGGCCGACCTGCCACCAGAAGAGGTCACCCTTCCAGCAGCATGCAGGCCCACCCCTTGTTTGCCCTACTGTCTAATCTGTGCATTAAAAACAGGCAATGATGTGGCTTACCCACAAGCAATGCTATCCCTAGTCTATTTATGTAAGTTTTGTTTTTATTTGGGGTATTGTGTGTTTTTTATTTGTCACCATTACATTGGATTGGATAACTTGGATAAATTGGATAACTTTTGATGGCACACTTCTCAAGATGATATTCACCAAATTTGAGGTTGTTCGGGCTTACGCCCGAGGAGGAGAAGATGAAAGTACGACGTGAAAGAAAAATGCTGAGTCATGCTTAGCCAAATTTGAACGCATATTGCAGACATCTGGTGGGGGGGACGGCGTTGCCGTAATATATTTTTTTTCTTGTCTTGTTACTATCTACTTCTGGGGCGAATTTCATGATTCTACCTTCAAATTTTTTTGGGCCATTTCCTATTCCCCAGTTCATTTTGCGCACTCTAGGTGGCGCTAACGCGCCACTTTTTGGAGTTTTGAAAAACGGAAATAGCCATAATTTAGAGAGGCAAGATTTTGAGGAGTGTGCAAATTTTCGTGACTTTTCGTCACTGGTAAAGGGGTGATAATTAGGTGAGTTGGTCTCGACAAGAAGAAAGAAAGAAAGAAGAAAAAAAAAATATTTACGATGACAATGTTTCCCTTTTTTCAAATATCATAAACAATACATTTTTGGAAAGCTTTCGCTCCGCCCACTTATTTTTACTAGCCCTATATTCAATAATAATGTTCCATTTGACACTAATTACTTATATGCACGGAACGTGCATGAGTAGGGCAACGCGTAGGTGGGCGACTCAGCGCAAACGAGTGCTTTACGTAAAGCACTCGTTTTGTGCACACTTTGTGTGCATTTCACACGGGCTTCGCCCGTTTACGATAATAATGTTCAGCCTAGCAACTACTAATTTACATGCACGGGACGTGCATGAGTTGGGGAAGGCCTGGGTGAGTGTTTGAGGGGAGTCGTGCGCTTCGCGCATTATTTAGTGCGCACTTTGTGTGCACTTTCGCAGCCGTGCTTTGCACGGCACTTATGAAAGCAATAGGCCCATCGCCTGCTTGGGGCACTCGGGCCTAATAATATTCCGATACGAAAACAATGTTTCCCATTTTTTTAAATTAATAAACTATACATTTTCGGAAAGCACGCGCGTCATGTAACGTCATGGTGAGGGTCCTGGGTCACTGACGGGCTCCGCCCACTTATTTTTATTAGCCCCATTTACAAGAATAATGTTCCATTTTTGCACTACTTACTTATATGCACGGAACGTGCATGAGTAGGGGAACGCGTAGGTGGGAGACTCAGCGCAAACGAGTGCTTTACGTGGGGATGATTACGCGGTCGTCATCCCCACGGAAAGCACTTGTTTTGTGCACACTTCGTGTGCATTTCGCACGGGCTTCGCCCGTTTATGGTAATAATGTTGAGCCTACCAACTACAAATTTACATGCACGGGACGTGCATGAGTTGGGGAAGGCCTGGGTTAGTGTTTGAGGGGGTTGTGCGCTTCGCGCACGATTTAGTGCGCACTTTGTGCGCACTTTCGCAGCCGTGCTCTGCACGGCACTTACGAAAACAATAGGCCCATCGCCTGCTTGGGGCGCTCGGGCCTAATTACGATGCACGATGTGAAGTGTGCACCTTGGTTTAGTCTTTAACAAATACAATTATGCCGCTTCGCGGCACTTGTGTGTGCTGTGCGCACGCCTCTCTGACCAAACACAAGAGGCCCTACGCCACTGCTTGGCGCTCGGGCCTAATAATAAGATCCTGTTGTGTTTGATGGGATCGCTTTTCTGCTCACGTCACATGAACTTACGTGTGTTTTTTCTCCCCCCACGAGGGCAAAGGCATTAGGTGAATGAGTCCAATAAAAGGACTGTCCTGTCAGTGCTTCGGTGACAAAGTGAAAGTTAACGGTTGGGTAGCTGATTTTCCTATAGCAAACATGATTAAGGTTTTAAATCTGAAAACTTTCTCTCATAAATCCTCCGACACATGGTTAATATTGACATGTATTTATTTTGGTTGCAATTGTGGCTTATAAACGTCGTTTTACAAACAACAAAGTGAAACTGGAGTGACCACCCCAAGTTCAGCCAATCAGAGCGCTGCATTTGGCTCCTGATTATAAATAAACTTCTTTATTATTCAAGTCAGACAGTGCTCAGTGGTCTCATTGTTTCACAAGGTGCTGCATTTATCATAGACTTTTTAGTGAAAAACACGACGTTTACAAATTTGCAAACTCTTTCAAATATGCTGTAATAAAAAGCCTCATCTTGATCTTGAGATATTAGCCAATTATAGACATATTTCAAATCTTCCTTTTATCTCAAAAATTCTCCAGATAGTTATAGCTAAACAGCTTTGTCACCACCTACAGGAGAAACATTTATTGGAAACATTCCAGTCTGGTTTTAGAGCTCATCATAGTACGGAAACAGCACTTCTTAAAGTCAAAAACAATTTGTTATTAGCTGCTGACAATGGGCTGATCTCAGTCCTGGTTTTGTTGGATCTCAGTGCAGCGTTCGATACAATTGATCACAATATTTTACTGCAGAGATTAGAATATGAAGTAGTGTCGAGCCCGAAATTATTCATACCCCTGACAAATTTTGACTTAAAAGTTAATTTAATTCCACTAGCATGTTTTTTCTTGACCAAAAATGACATGCATGCCTCCCAGAAGGTAAGACAATGATGTTCAAGAGATGTCATTGTGATGGGGGAAAAAGATATGTTTTTATTAATATTTTAACAAAAAAGTGGCATGTCCAAAATTATTCATACCCTTTGCAAACTGTCACTGTCAATGGAAAAATCGGAAAACTATACCACTCCAAACAGTCCAAAATGATCTTAAACATCCCAATTTACCTTTTCCAGTTGAAAAATCTGCTCTTCAATAATCATGTGGAGTCCTCTGAGGTAACTGCTGTTGTGACTTTGGCCGATACAATAAATTTAATTGAATTGATTTGAGGAAAATTTGATGAAATATACTGAAACTATGTTTGACTTTGAGTTTTGGTCACAGGAATAAAACAAACACCATCATGTGGCAAAGAACATCTTCAGGCTAAAACAAATATTAACTTAAGACAAACAAACGTGTTTTTCACAGCACAAAGGTTACGCAAGGTTAACTTTGGCTGATGCAACCTCAAGAATTATGATTATTATGATGATTATTATGATTATTATTATTGATATTATTATCATCAGTAGTTGGTGATTGGGGCTTAAAGCAGCAGTGATGGCCTATTTAGTATTTAGTTTACTAAATAGACTGAAATTATGTTTGACTTTGAGTTTTGGTGACTAAAGGAATAAAACAAACACCATCATGTGGCAAATATCTTCAGGCTAAAACAAATGTTAACTTAAGACAAACAAACGTGTTTTTTCACAGAATGATGGTTACGCAATTGGTTAATTTAGGCTGATGCAATCTCAAGAATGATGAGATTCTGATTATTATTATGATTATTCTATTATTATTAGTATCAGTAGTTGGTGAATTGGGCTTAAAGCAGCAGTGATGGCCTCAGTAAAGCTTGATTCTTGTTCACAGTGTCGGGGCTTGAACTACTCTCTTGGGAGGCATCCAGGACGCATCCAGAACAGATGTCCCAGTTATTTTTATTATAATATTTTGAAATATATTGTACAGGCTGGCCTTCAATAAAAAATAAAATCAAATTATATGCATTTGCTGCATTGCATTTTATAGTCACATGTCAACAATAGAAGCCTTAATATTTCCATAGGCTTATATTCCTTTTTAGTTGCTCTTTTGCACTTCACACACAAGATGAAGATAGGCTGCAGTGGGACTTGTAATTTAAACTGTTTCAGCTTTTGAGTCACTAATAATCAGAACTCATCCTGGGGGCTACAGTATATGAAATCATCTCAGGAGCTGGCCCATGTAGCAGCTGACTGCTGGCCCTCCCAGTTTTTTGAGTTACTATCGGCCGAGTTTTCGGCTGGGCCAGTGCCTAGTAAAATTTAACCGACTCTTGCTCGTGGTGTCGGCCCAGTGATGGCTCAACCACATTTAAATGGCTTAGATTCAGTTCTACCGGCCCGGTAATGGCCCAAACATATTAAGATGACTGTTTATTCATTGTATCGGCCCAGTGATGACCCAAACACAGCAAGGTGGCTGTTTATAAGGGTTGTAGGATCAAATTTCCTCCATAAATGTTAACTTAACAGCATAACTTTTGTTTTTGCAAAGTGATACACAAAATAGCTGACAACTGAGCTTTTTTGACTTGTTTCCACTGTTGTGTCAATGTGCGAAGGCTCTTTCTACAGGCGGGGTGCGCACGCGCATCGCTCGTGTTGTCACCCAGCCCTCCATTTAGCTTGAACATTTTATTTTCGGCCAATGACGTCACTCAGCCCCTCAAAATGTTAAATAATGTTGAAAAACAAGGAAACCTTATAGGAATTGTTTGTTTTTCGTTTGTGCTGATTTGTGCTGGGCATTGTTGTCAGATTCGTCCCATTTGTCCATTAGCACTTACCGTACCTAGAAAAATGTGACCACTAGGGGCAGAGCTAAACAGTTGTTGCATTATTACAAGGTCTGTTCATGTCCGCTCCTGCTGCACTGCGTTCTGTGCAAGTTACACTTGTGAAAGTTACAACGCGAGTCTTTCCTCATATCATGACAGGCATATTTTGTTTTTTTAATTTGTATATTAAAAAAAATAAATAAAGTGAGGTCATTGTTCGAAAATAAAATGCTCATATTTTTAAAACTATAACAGAACAAATGAAACTTTTTATGACACAAACCAGCACAAACGAGGCACAATCGATTTACACCATTTTAAGCTGTTTTGGAGCTTTTTTAAGCTAAACCAGGGGCTGGGTGACCCTAATTGACGTATAAAAAACTAAAGCAGCACAAATGAAACTTTTTGCAGCACAATCGAAGCACAAACGATTGACATAATTTTTGTGTGGATGTGCGTTTAATGTGGGGCGTTTAATGTGACGGAGG
Organism: Mugilogobius chulae; assembly: GCA_038363315.1. Lineage (NCBI taxonomy): Eukaryota > Metazoa > Chordata > Actinopteri > Gobiiformes > Gobiidae > Mugilogobius > Mugilogobius chulae. The sequence goes on along the minus strand of CM076406.1, from coordinate 12,338,423 downwards.
TCAACAGCTGGGGCAGCGCGCTTACATGTCGACAGGTTTGGCGTGGGTCTAATTTTTCAGACTAAAAATGGAACGCACAAGACATGACACATTTCAAAAAGTAGCGAAAGAAAAGTACAGATACACATTTTTTTTTACTCAAGTACAGTACCACTGTTCATAAACAATAATTCATCTGATGTTTGATACTTTTGACAACTCACACCAAACTGCACACTATGGAAGCAAACTTGATCACCTGAAGTTTCCTAATTATGATAAAGAGTCGTTTTTTTTTTTGTTTGTTTGTTTGTTTGTTTGTTGTTGCCTGAAGCTCTAGTCAGGTGTTCTTTTTCAGTTGGTTGTGCAAATAGTCATGTGAAGGCTGACGTTGTTGGTGAAGAGAAAACAGCTTGAGGGCCAGAGCGACATGGTATAAAAAGTCCGCTGACTGAGCTCAGGACCAGAAGCTCACAGCTGACACCATGAAGATCGTTGTACTGCTGCTGCTGCTCCAGGTGGTGGTGTTCTGCCACTGGAAGGACTTATGTGATGACAACAAGAAGGCCATCCTTAAGATCAGTGGAGCTGATCTTGATAGTAGAAGATACAGGACTACTCTGGTAAACCCGACCTCTTTGTGACGGTAAGCTCTCTCTCTCTCTCTCTCTCTCTCTCTCTCTCTCTCTCTCTCTCTCTCTCTCTCTCTCTCTCTCAGCAGTTTCTGTGAAGTAAAATCATGTTTTTGTCTCTGTTGCAGGTCTGGTATGATGGAAAGAAGCTTGGAAGCACCGGGATTAAATATGGCCACAAAGTATATTTTGGCCATAAATTTACAATTAAGAAATACTACAAGTCCAAACCTCTGAAAATGACCTTGTATGATGAGAACGGGCCGTTTCATCGTGATTGGGAGGTCATCTCATGCACAAAAACTAACCTTTGGAATAGTTCGTGGTTAGGAAGCTGGTGCGACAACTATAATGGTTCACTTAAATTTGCACTGGATTGCAATAAATCCTAATAATAAAAAAGAGCTAAGACAAGCTGGTAAAATGTGAACGCATCACTGTGGTTTTGAGCCTTCTCTGTGTTGGTGGTTTTTACAACTAGGTCATCATTAATAAGACGTTAAGTTTTGTTCTCTATAATTCTCCTCTATAGGAATGGCCACTTAGATCACACATAATCCGAAGAATTAAGCCAAATAATAATCATCATCATCATCATCATCATCATCATCATCATCATATCATCATCATCATCACATCATCATCATCATCATCATCATCATAATAAAAGGAAGAAGTCTGAATAAAATAGCAGACTTGGCAACTCTACAGTAATACACTTCAAAATAGCTTATTTCTTTTTTGTGCCATGACTAAAACTTAGTCCTGCATAAAAAAAAAAACTTTATTTTAGTTTAATTTTTAGCCTTGAGTCCATTCAAATCAATCAGGACAGTTTGCCTGACTGTCCTCACCTGAAGTGTCTTGCCCGAGGACACGACGCCAGGACGCAGTGACCAGGCCGTTCTTCATCTCTGCACACCGACCGTCCTCACCTGAAGTGTCTTGCCCGAGGACACGACGTTTATCCATGAACCACACGCGGCTGATGCTTTCTAAACCATTTTCTGTTGCCGTTGACTTTTGAAACAGTTTGTAATACAAGACCGCTTCATGTCCAAAACTAAAAAAATAAAAAAAATAAAACCTTGCAGCATCAAAAACGTGTTGTTTGCTTAATGTTTATGTCAAATATTGTTTTATGTCGATGCTCTACAGGCCAGTAATATTTCATTCAGACGTAAAGCAGCTGAGATGAGCGTTGGTAAAATGGGTCCAGTTACTAACACAAGTCACAGATGGAAAATGTGTGAAGGGCTGCAATACATTAACTAATAGATAAATGATCAACTAATTTAATAATCGAATAATCCTTCACTGGCCTCATAGGTTCCCAAATATGCATGAAGTGGAAAAACAAGCAGCAATGACAGAGAAAATGTGTAAACTTGCTGCTTTTTTTAACCTAAAACACAATCTTAAATAAGCCAGTGTAACTAGTAAAGACAACATTAATCTAGCTTTGAGTAAATGTGATTCTAAAAATTCTACAAATGAAATTTGCCAAAAGAACTATATTTATGTGATTATTTTAAGTACAGTGGCTATTTTTGCCATTTCAAGTGAGAATATGCTTGTGCTTCTCTATTTTTTTTTTTTTTTAGCAAAGCAATACAATATGTTTGTTTCATTGACAATTCTTTTTTAGCCTCATGAGGAACCAATCTTGTTTCACTAAAACGCCCACGTTTTCTTCTGTAACTGTAAACAACAAGCTGGTGGCAGCTGCGGCCAGAATAACAAAATTTGGATTTAGACAATTCCTCTTCAAAATCTGAAGGTAATAAAACAAAAAAAGGTTTTAAACAAGTTTAAAAAGTTTAGGCAGAGCTCATAAAAAGTCCTTTTTACAAAATGTGTATGTATTTTTTGTTTTTCGGATGAGCATTTAAACAGACAAACTATTTTACCCTACATTAACTAACTAACCCTTTCTTCTAAATATACAGAAGTTTGGTTCTTTTTATTGAAAGTTGACAGAGCATTCAGAGGCTTATAGGTGTAGTCACTTTTATTGACTAAAATATATTTTGGCAAAAACCTCACTACAGGCAGCAAATACATGTAGCATATTTATATACATACTGTATATATTTGACTACATACAGTATATCACTGAAAAAAGAGATTCTGGGCCATAGTTGGAGTAAAGTAAAATTCTATAGGAATTAAAAGTACATTTTGAGTTATAGTCGTTTTCTCACTGTAAAGTACATTTATGTCTCAAATCAACTTGACTTTCCCAAGTTTGTTGATAAAGTGCAATAAGAAGTCCATCCAATGTGCATTTATCAAGTTTAGGCTTGTGAGTGCGTGAGATGTGTGACGTATGCACGTAATCCTCCCGCCTTTCGACTGGCAGTTGCAGTAGCAACCGGAGAGAAAATTCAAATTTGACTGCACTGAAGACCGGTGCTCAGTGATTAAGCTGAATTAAGGGTAAGTTTTTCCAGAAATGTTACGTTATTAACTGTAAATTATTTTCTTAAGTGATTGTTTATAGCTCCGTTGGTAAAAAATGACGTTATTTTGTAATATAGCCTAAGTGGAAAATTACTGTTAATTACTGCTATTACGGCGTAAGCTAAAAGTTGCCATATTTTCGTTTAGAAGAGTCAAATTTAAACTTTGAGACATTTGAGGCGAGAAATGGTGGGTATTATTATCAAATCCACTGTAATTTTAACTTTTCTCTGCTACAGGTCTGGACCAGGCTTTCACCGGCTGCCCCCGCTGACTGTAGCCGCTAGACGAGCTCTATTCCGCGGCTGGATGTCTTGCCTTGCGCCGGCGCTCCGCCATTATGGCGTAAGTTAAACGTTAAAATAATTTTGTTTATAAGCATCAAATCTAAACTTTGAGACCATTTGAGGCGAGAAGTAGTGGGTATTATTACCAAATCCGCAGTCTAGCCTCACGTTACCCCGGCTGCTGGTTGAACAGCAGCCCCGGGCCGGTAAAAGCCGCCTGGACGGGGCGCTTATCGAACTTCATTTCCCACAATGCTGTGCTCCGGTAGCCCGCTCTTGCTTCCTGTTGTCCGCTAATGTAGCTTTTTAATGTGTTTTGTCTCGTATAGTAATGGCGACACAGAAGAGAAGACCGACCGAGCTCACGCACGGTCTGAAAACACGACGGAGTCCCGGAAAAGTGTTTCTGCGGCGGCCTCACGGCGAGCGGACGTGCCCGCGGCAGGAGCCGCGGTGAACGGGAGAAAATAAAGGAGGAGTAGGCGGCTCTGGAGCTAACACAGGTATTAAACATGGACAAATAAAGATTAGTTTGAGCGCATTGTCGGTCTTTACATTATGTCCACACATTATTTCATTTTGGTTCTCCCCGTAATGAGGAATTAAAGACTGAAGGTTTGAATCTTTATTGTCGTAATTTCTGGAGTCTCTGCAGTGACAAAACGTGTGTTTCTCTCAAAACCACCAGCACTTAAGGCTTTGTCTCAAACCTAGAGTCTGGAGAGAACAAAAAGCAGGACTGAAACAAGACTAAAGCAGGACTAAACTAGGACTAATATTGTTAATAAAAAGAACAACAGTAATAAGTATAAATTTGCAAAAAAAAAAAAAAAGACCAACTGCATGTGTGCTGGATTTATAACGTAAATGAAACTAACATTTAAACCAGATGAGTACATTTTATCTTGATCATTATAAAATATAATATGACAGACAGATATCTCTCATCAGTTTTAGCCATATTTAATGTCAATGTGTGTATTTCTCTATTTCAGCTTCAGTCAAAGACTCCTAAAGAATTGTTTTATTATATTTATGAACTCATGGTTATTTTGAGTTTTAAGATAAGCTACATTTTGTGCAAGCGACTGATGAAAAATAAGAATTGATTTGTTCATTTTTGATTCTTTTTTTTAGTTTGTGATGAGACTGAGCAATGTGATGACTTCAAAAGCAGGTGGGCTCTTTAAAATAAATCTAATAAAGTATGCTAAAATGCATTTTTCAAGTTATCATTTCACTTCAGTTACATTGTCACAATAATAACTGTTTGTTTCCGCACAACATTACTGAACAAAATGACTCAAACTGTGTTCTGTGCCAGGCTTGGGGCTCAAGTTCAGAACAAACACTGGGACATGTCAGAGGAGCAGCAGCAACCTGACGGACCTGTTCAGGTAAATGTGTCTCATTCACACAGTGGCCACTAACATAGGACATACATTAGGTAGAATACATTTAGTTGCAGCTGCCCTACAGAGCAAACACACAGTAATTGTTTGATATCACTGTTTTAGTTCGCTTCAATGTTTTCTCAGTTTAGTTTCAGAGTTACTAAGTTTTGCCCTGTTGGACAGATAGTTTTGATCTGTACTTTGTTTAAGTTCTATTTGAGTCAAGTTGTAAATCCTGTTCAAGTGGTGGGCACAATGGCTTTAGTAGATAATTTTGTCTTTTGAATCATTATCTGGGATATTTGAGAATATTTTAGATTTAAATTTTTTGGTAAATGGAAAAAATGCATTCTAAATAGCATTTACATGTTTCTTCTCTTTAAAATGAAATCTTTAACTTACTTTCACACGAGGCACTGAGTAGAATGGAGCATAAATATAGATGTATATTTGCACTGTACATGTTTTATGTACTTTTATTTAAGTGATGACACTCAGTATCTTCCCAAAGTGAAGTAAATGAATGTTTTTACTTTGTTCACAGAGCGTCTGCTGACAGCTGCACAGAGTCGTCTTTAGTGGAAACACAAGACAGTCGTCTTCAGCTTCATCTGCAGGACTGCTCAGTGCAGGTATCACATGTTTATTATTTTATGTAGGAATCTCATGGAGAAGAGTCACTGTTTAAAGGCATGTTGTGTTCAGACAGTCCAATGTACTGGCTCTTTTATCTCTACAGTGTGTTTATGTTTTAAAGGACAAATATGATGCATTTTGTGTAGTTTTCTTTCTTCAAACATGCTCCTGAGCACCCCTGCTTTGTAATCTCATGCACCAGAACTATTAAAAAGAAAGTAGTAAAGCACACATGAGAGTCATGTGTTTCCCACATCAGGAATTGAGTTAGAGCTCCATCTACTGACTGAAAATGAATCAAATCAATCTTGCCTGATGTACTAATGCTGCAGAAATGCTCAAAATGATTTATAGACTTAAAAACAGAGCAGAAAATCTCAAAGATGTATCTATGACATGAAGTCAAGGCATCTGTCAATGTTTTTAATAAACATACAGTGATCTTTATCCCAGATTGCTCATACCTAGGATGTGTTCTTATTGTTCTAATATTTGGTTTGGTTTATGTCTCATTGCAGCTCAGAGAAGATGGTGCTGAGCTCCAGAGTTTCCTGATGGAGACAACAGGACAGTCTGCAGTGGCACAAGAAGAACCTCCAGAACACATGCACAAGCCTATGGACATTTGCTATGGACTAAACTCTGTGTCTGCTGAGTTTGGACTTGGTCTCTTCTCTTCACTTTTCTTCACATGACTCTACAAGTTTCCACAAAGTATGAACTTTATGCTTCACAAGCTGCTCCCGTAACAGTGAGTCCAACAATGCATTTTTTGCACTATGATGTTTAAGCTGTTCTGTTTTAAATTTTACTTCAACACAATTTTTTCAAATATTTGCTTTGTCAATGTTTGTTAAAGACTGTGTTTCATTCACTTTAAATGTCAGGTTAAGATCTGTATTTCATCCATACAAAACTGCATTCTTGTAAATGTGTACTTTTGAACCAACTTGAATTGTGTAAGTTTGAGAATCGATACTTTTCCGATACTGAGTTGTATTATTGTAAATATGTACTTTGAACCAACTTGAACTTTCAATAAATTAAAAAAGAAAATACAAGTTGCATTATTATAAAAATACAATTTGATCCAACTTGAAAAACACAATTTGCAGTATTGTGAAAATGTAAGTTGATCCAACTTGAAATTTCTATAAAATTAGTTTGAAAAATGCAAGTTGTGCTATTATGAAAATGTAAGTTGATCCAACTTGAAATTTCAATCCTTTCACAATGACATTTTTTCTTTGCATTTACTTAATTTAATGTGGTGTTACCAATTGAAGAGCATTTATCAAGTTTAGCCAACTCAACTCTTTTTTCAGTGTACTGTATGTAGTCAGTTGTATTTATCTGACCTCTGTAAGGTAAAACACAGAACAGCGAGAGGAGATTAAGGTTTGTGATTTGATAAATAGAATCAAAATATAAAATTAAACCTCCGTTGTGGGCACCACACACCAAAGTGAGAAATAATTGATTATAAAATCAGAATCAGAATCAGAAAGAATTTTATTGCCATTGTCAGTGAACAAACAGAATTACGACTAGAACTTGCTGCGGTTCTAATGTGCAACATATAACACAGAAAACACAAATAAAGATAAAGAATCTAAAGAGTAAAAAATATCAAATATAGTAAAAATATTTAAGATATATAAAATCAAGTATAAGGGCATGCAAAAATAGGCCAATAAAAATTAGACAATAAAAATATACACAGTAATCAGAACAATCAAAACAACAGTGCAATCTGTCAGTGCAAGAGGTAGGATAATACTAACATAATGAATAAATGAACGAATGAATAAGTGAATAAGTGACAGGTGATGAAATGGCTGTTAAAGGGAGAATGCAGGAGATCATGAGTGTTCATGAGTCCTACAGCAGAGGGAAAGAAACTGTTCTTGTGGCGTGAGGTTCTGGTCCGGATGGACCGTAGCCTCCTGCCCGAGGGGAGTGACTCAAAAAGTCCATGTCCAGGGTGAGAAGGGTCAGCTGCTATCCGACCTGCACGCCCCCGAGTCCTGGAGACGTACAGGTCCTGGAGAGATGGAAGGCTGCAGCCAATCACCTTCTCAGCAGAGCGCACAATGCGCTGCAGTCTGTGTCTGTCCCTGACTGTGGCTCCAGCGTACCACACGGTGATGGAGGAGGTGAGGATGGACTCAATGATGGCCGTGTAAAACTGCACCATCATCTGGGCCGGCAGCTTGGCTTTCTTCAGCTGCCGCAGGAAGTACATCCTCTGCTGGGCCTTTTTGATCAGGGAGCTGATAGACGGCTCCCACTTCAGGTCCTGTGTGATGGTGGTGCCGAGGAAACGGATAGAGTCCACACTGGTGATGGGGGAGTCTGTCAGGACGAGGGGGGGTGATGGGGCTGTGACTTTGCTGAAGTCCACGATCTCCACTGTCTTTTGAGCGTTGAGCTCCAGGCTGTTGCTGCTGCACCAGGACACCAGCCGGTCTACCTCCCTCCTGTAGACAGACTCATCACCGTCAGAGATGAGTCCGATGAGGTGGTGTCGTCCGCAAACTTGATCAGTTTAACAGAGTCATGGCTGGAGGTGCAGCAGTTGGTGTACAGGGAGAAGAGCAAGGGAGAAAGTACACAGCCCTGTAGAGATCCTGTGTTGATAGTTCGAGTGGTGGAGACATTCTTCCCCAGCCACACGCACTGCCTCCGGTCCGTCAGGAAGTCAGTGATCCACCTGCAGGTGGAGTCGGGCACGTTGAGCTGGGAGAGCTTGTCCTGGAGCAGAGCAGGGAGGATGGTGTTGAATGCAGAGCTGAAGTCCACAAACAGGATCCTAGCGTAGGTTCCCGGGGAGTCCAGATGCTGCAGGATGAAGTGGAGGGCCAGGTTGATGGCGTCACTACAGACCTGTTGGCTCTGTAGGCGAACTGCAGAGGGTCCAGGAGGGGGGAGGTGAAGGACTTGAGGTGAGGGAGGACCAGGCGCTCGAATGACTTCATGACTACAGACGTCAGCGCCACAGGCCTGTAGTCATTAAGTCCAGTGATACGGGGCTTCTTGGGGACAGGGACGATGGTGGACAGCTTGAAGCAGGCAGGAACATGACAGGACTCCAGGGAGATGTTGAAAATGTCCGTGAAGACTGGAGACAGTTCCTCTGCGCAGTGTCTCAGGGTGGCGGGGGAGACACCGTCCGGGCCCGGGGCTTTCCGTGGGTTTTGCTTACGGAAAAGCTTGAGCACGTCCTCATCTGTCACCGAGAAGGCAGTGGAGGGGGAGGGGTGATCAGGGGTGAAGGTGGTGAGAGTGGTGGGTGAGGGGTGCGGCTCCAGAGTGGCTGGGGAGACCTGTGCAGTGAGGGGGGTGGAGGAGGGGTGTGGTACTTCAAACCTGGCATAAAAGGTGTTAAGTTTTTCAGCCAGTTGTAAGTCATCCGCAGCGTGTTGGGCTCTAGGCTTATAGTTGGTAATTTGCCTGAGCCCTCTCCAGAGGCGGTGTCATTGGCAGAGAACTGCTCCTTCAGACGTTTATTGTACCGAGATCTCGCCTGCTTCACCTCTCTTGAGAACTGGTACTTGGCGCCCTTGTAGCCCTCTCTGTCATTGGCTCTGTAGGCTGCCTCTTTCTCCCTCCTCAGCTGTCTCAGTCTGGGCGTGAACCAGGGCTTATCGTTGTTAAAAGTAACCCTGTTTTTTGTTGGAATGATGCTGTCCTCACAGAATTGACGTCACAGTGTCTGCGTAGTCATCCAAGCTGTCTGTGGTAGCTCTAAACACGTCCCAGTCTGTTGTGTCCAAACACGTGCGAAGCTCCTCCACAGCCTCGCTGGTCCACCTCTTAGAAGTTCTCACTGCAGGTTTAGAGAGCTTCAGCTTCTGTCTGTGAGAGGGGATGAGGTGAATCATGGCGTGATCCGAGAAGCCCAGAGCAGCGCGGGGCACGGCTCTGTAAGCTCCACTGACTGTAGTGTAGCAGTGATCCAACGTGTTCTGCTCTCTTGTCGGGCATTTAACAAACTGTCTGTACTTGGGTAGTTCCTGGCTCAAATTCCCTTTGCTAAAATCCCCGAGGATAATAACTAGAGAGTCCGGAAAGGTCCGCTCCACACATAAAATCTGATCAGCGATCAGCACGTCCGGCTTGGCGCGATGTAAACAGCGGCCAGAATGAATGAAGCGAACTCACGTGGGGAGTAGAATGGTTTACAGTTTATGAAGAGGTATTCCATAGCAGGAGAACAGTGCTGGGAGATCACAGTTACATCCGAACACCAGGCGTTGTTGATGTAAAAACAGACCCCTCCACCTTTCCACCGGATAAGTCCCGTTGTCTGTCCCGCGGAGGAGCTGAAAACCCTCCAGGTGAAGCGCGCGGTCCGGGATCTGCTCGTTGAGCCACGTTTCCCTGAAGCACAAGACACAGGAGGTGGAAAAGTCTTTGTTTCGCCTCATCAACAGCGCCAGTTCGTCCATCTTGTTGCAGAGCGAGCGGACATTCGAGAGGAAAATCCCAGGTAAGGGCGAGCGAGAGCCGCGTCGCCTAAGACGCACGAGCACCCCCGCTCTCTTTCCTCTCCTACGGCGTCTCACTTTTTTCGTTAAAAAGTTGGCCAAATCTGCCGCAGCCACTAAAAAGACTGGCAGTAGGTCTGACGGAGTTAACGTTCTGATGTTTATGAGCTCTTCACGGGTGTAAGAGCACGCTGACACACGATTTACGGAAAAAAACAAACAAAACACGACGCACAGAAGCACCAGAGCGCCCTTTCTCGGCGCCATCTTGGAAATCAAATTTTTTAATTATTTAACAATTGACTGATTGAATAATTAATTAATTAGTCTAATCTGAAGGTTGTAAGATATTTTCACATTTCCATTGACTCCATTCTAAAATTAAATATGCACTTAACCAAAATAAGTTGTGGTTTATGAAGATTTATTGAGCAGAAATGTACATACAGTATTTCAGTTATGCAGATGAGTTTCCTTAAATGCCCAATAAGAGTCTAGAGTGTGTCTCTAAACCTATTTGCATTAACTGTGTCTATACCAGCCCAATGTGACAGATAAAAAAAGTAAAACCAGTATTGTTTTGAATTCAAAATAACCAGGGGGGGGGGGGGAAGTTCGTGAAAAAAAAAAAAAAAAAAATAAAAATTAAAGTTGTAGTTTCTCGTACACCTAAGGCAAAAATATTTTAATTTTATTAAAAAAACAAAAAAAAAAAAACTTAAGAGTACAATAAACAAAAAAAATGTTTTAGTTGTAAGGAAACCGAAATATAAAACCATGCTGCCGGGGAGCTGCAAACCGCCCGGCGCCTGGGGCCAGACGCATCGCTGCGCCACGTGTCCCATATATTATCGAGAATTCAGAAATTCTGTATCGTTATTTCCATGCTAATCCCTTGGTTCAGGATGCTGGCCAAGATTTAACATGTCTGAGAAGCCTTCAGATTCAAATGACCATGAAACCATGTACATTAGCTCTGATGTTTCTCACTGACTCCATTTTACTTCAACAGCCACAATGGCCACGTTTACATGCTGTTTCTTAATTCCGAATTAATTATTCCGAATTAATTAATTCAGAATTAAAATATTTTCCGTCAAGTTTACATAGAAATAATAATTACGAATAAAGGTTTACATGTTAAACACGCTAATTCGGCTTTATCTTATTCCGCTTAACGTCTGGGTTAGAAAGAGAGAGGAAAGGGAACGCACATACATCATTACGTCTACCGGAAAAAACACACATCCGCTGGACACGAGATACCGGCTTTTGGCTTTTTTATCACCTGGGATTGTTGTAACGCCACGGACGCAATGATACTAACTTTTTTGGAGTCGTTCCGATGAAAGTCTTTAAGCAGCAGCTGGAGAATCACATCATCAGCTCCACGTCATGTTCTGTGAGCGGAGGAAAAGTAGTTCCAGTTTCCACTTGTTTGGGATCAGCGCAGCGTCTCTCTCCGCGTACATGGCGTACACTCCTTGTTCAAAACTTTCCGCTGCCTCTGCGAAAAGGTTAGTGTTTCGTGTTTTCTCCCACCCACTCTTTTCATTATTTGTAGCTCCTGTAGCGCACTTAAATACAAAACAAAAAAAGTTTTTTGTCCGTGCCGCCATCTTATAGTGCGTCATCGCCGTCAGAAAGACAACGTGCGAGCATGCGCAGTGTGAACGGAATTATTTTTTTCCGAATAAAACTGTTACATGAGAAAGGAATAAAATGATTCGGATTTAAAAGCGGAATAAACCAACCACTTTTTCGGAATTAAGTTTAAATCCGAATAAACTTTTCATTAGGAATTAAGTGTTTACATGGTCTTTTTAAAGCGGAATTAATTTTAATTCAGACTTAAATAATCTTTATTCGGAATTAAAGCCGTCATGTAAACGGGGCAAGTGAGAATAAAGAATGACTTATCAACGCTTCTGTGATGCTACAAGTACTCATTTAATTGACCTTTATTTAACCAAGTACTCATTTAATCTTAAAAACGAAGTTTTTAATAGTTTTATGATTGACCAATCAGGATTCAGCATGACCGGCATGCTATTTTAATGCTAGCACAGTAGAGCACCGGAGGAGCCAAACAATTAGCACATTATTTCTTGTGTCTAAACTTTGGAGCTGTTGATCAAAATGTACATGGATCTGATTCACTTTCATTTCACTTTTGGAGAAACAAACAGACGCAAGAGGAGGAAAGGTCAGACATTTTCTTTTGGAGACGTCTGAGCAGCTAAAGCCCTACTGTTAATGAAGATGTGTAAAAAAAAAAAAGAGCTGTGGTTAACACCAAATACTTTAGTGATGAGGGTGTGTGTGTTACTGAGTAGGTGTGTGTAGCATCCTGAACTGATAAAAATGGATTATTATAATCATACGTTCATTTTAAACTTTTGAAGTTCACCTTAAGTTCAAGCCCTCAAATTGAACTCGAAACCAGATGGCTGCCCAAAGAGTTAACCTTAAGCCAGGCTACATCAATCACTGCCAAAATAATTCATTAACCAGAACAAGCCTGCTTTGTCCCAAAATCCCCCAATGTGCAAACTGGAGATAAGGAGCCGGACATCCTGACCAAGTTGGCTAATCTACCTCCCCCATCTTTGGAATGTGGGGTTTACCAGAACAAAAAGCTCCTCTGGATTTTGAACTGAAATTGCAATGTTGGATGCTGTTCTACTTGTCATTTTAACGTGAACACAAATGTTGTAATGCTGTGTAAACCAACAAATACTCTTTGCCTAAGCATCGCTGTAATGGAAGATGTGAACATAATGTTTAAGAATTAATTATGCTTGACACATTACTTTATCTTGAAATATGTGGTTACATTCAGTTAAGGACTTTTGAAAACATCTTTAAGGACCTTAACAGAATCTGTGGAAGTTGGTGTTATGTATTAATATTGTAAGTATAATGTAATGTTAACTTTTAAATGGGGATGTCTCATGTTTCATTAGCTTAGCAGCCACTGAGAAGCAGAGAAATAAACCCTGCCCACTTTTGGTGTAGACCAAAAAGGAGCAGTCCTTTGTTCCTCTCAGAAGTTTTCAGATATACAGAAGGTTTTAGCAATACAGAACTTTGAGGAAGCAGTTAAGAATTTTTTCGGTATTCCAGAAGTTTAACTTCTTTTCATTTTTGAGCGCTCTTGCTTTTTCCTTCGAAACTTCTTCAAGTTTGAACCGTTGCTAGCCTGCAACAGAAACTCTCTCTCTCAACGATTTTTGTCCTACTTCCCTCTTTTGGGCGCACATTTTAAACTCTCTCTGAACCGAGAACTGAGACTTTGTGCTGGACACAGAGTTTGGAAGTCACAAGTCTAGAGCACGCGCATCGACATCTGGATTAAGGTCTTCAGCTGAGATCCACCTCGACATCAACCTCCTCCAGTCCTGGCTCTCCCCGGCCACAGCCTGGCTTCACGGCACATTCCTGCAGCTGCGGTGACCCCTGTGACCTTGCTCCCTCCACGCTGCTGTCCTGGGGCCTGCCGGAAGACCAGCTATCGTCCCGGGCCTGAATCTTGCCCCACCACTCCACGTGGACCTGCACAGCTTCATCTCCAGGTCTACTTCAGAGTAAGACCAGCGGTACCATCCTGGGCTCAGAGCTTGACCAGCAAGAGTGGTGAATTTAGGCAACTTTAAGAATAGTTAAGCATTAGAGCTAAGCATTTTCCAAATCAAATTTGAGATACCCCATTAGCATAGCAGTGTTAATCTTCCACTGCAAACAGTAATTGAATGTAAGATTCTTTAACATTGAATTCCAACTACCGTAATAGCTACTCAGTTTGGTAAATAAATCACACAGTAAAAGACATTTCTGGTTTGTGTTTTTGTGTAATTGGTTAAAAAGAGGTCAATGAGACGTTGAATTCTAATCTTCAGATTTTTGGTAATTCAAGTCACTTCAGTGTTAGCACCATCACAGGAGGTCAGAATTACCTATTTATAATATGAGCTGATGCCAGTAGACAATTAGTTTATTTGATTAATTAATTAATTAGTTGATTGGTTTGATTGATTGCTTGCATAGCACTTATTACGGCTACAGTGTGTGTGTGTGTGTGTTTCCATATGCTCCTGCTGTTATCTGCACATGGAGCTGATGGGGACGTAAAGTTGTGTTTTTTTTGCGCACTCCCCAAAAAATATACCACCAGCTGCCACTGCCTACTGCTCCTCATTCAGGACAATACAGGGAAGTATCGGATCACAGATTTTATGAGTACTCGTCGATACTGATACACAAAAAAAGCGTATTGTTGGTTTGGTCGATACTGGTATAGGAACTTCGTGCCCGTCAGTGACTTTCGAAGTGGGCTCTGCCCACTTTTTTTTACTAGCCCCATATACGATAATAATGTTCCATTTTTCCACAAATTACTTATATGCACGGAATGTGCATGAGTAGGGGAACGCGTAGGTGTGCGACTCAGCGCAAACGAGTGGGAATGACGCGGTCGTCATTCCCACGTAAAGCACTCGTTTCGTGCACACTTCGTGTGCATTTCGCACGGGCTTCGCCCGTTTACGGTAATAATGTTTAGCCTAGCAACTACTTATTTATATGCACGGGACGTGCATGAGTTGGGGAAGGCCTGGGTGAGTGTTTGAGGGGGGTCGTGCGCTTTGCGCTGCAGTGCTTCGCACGGCACTTATGAAAGCAATATAGGTCCATCGCCTGCTTGGGGCGCTCGGGCCTAATAATAATCTGATGCGAAAACAATGTTTCCCATTTTTTTTATTTCATAAACTATATATTTTCGGAAAGTGCGCGCGTCGTGTAACGTCATGGTGAGGGTCCTGGGTCAGTGACTTTCGAAGTGGGCTCCTCCCACTATTTTGTACTAGCCCCATATACGATAATAATGTTCCATTTTTCCACTAATTACTTATATGCACGGAATGTGCATGAGTAGGGGAACGCATAGGTGGGCGACTCAGCGCAAACGAGTGCTTTATGTGCTTTACGTGCTTCGCGGTCGTCATTCCCACGTAAAGCACTCGTTTTGTGCACACTTTGTGTGCATTTCGCACGGGCTTCGCCCATTTACGGTAATAATGTTCAGCCTAGCAACTACAAATTACATGCACGGGACGTGCATGAGTTGGGAAGGCCTGGGTGAGTGTTTGAGGGGGGTCGTGCGCTTCGCGCACGATTTAGTGCGCAGCACTTACGAAAGCAATAGGCCCATCGCCTGCTTGGGGCGCTCGGGCCTAACAAGACAGTTAGCCTGACCAACTGAATTCTCGAGCATTACTTAACTCTCAAATGTCACAAGAATTCATCTCACAAGGGCTCAATTAGCATATTTGAGGCATAGTGACGAACTAAGTAAAATTTTGACTTTAATTCATTGTAGAATCACAAAAAAGGCCTCCTTGCCAAAGCTAATGCAGGCTGACAAGCTTACCAAAGCGCTTTTTGTCAGTTGCGTAACTCAGCTCAGTTAATGTTAAGTTAATTTCTTAGACGTGGCCTTCAGTGTTACTGAATCATCCATCACTCAGTTGGCATTTTTACATGTTCCATTTCTACAAGCACCATTTAATCCAGTAAAGAGAGTTGTTTATCCTTGTGATTTGGCATGAAAGGCCTCAATATCAATAACATTAGAGAAAAGCTGAGAGTTTCAAGGCTGAAGCGTTCAGGTACAACACAAACAGCTCATTTAGCACAGAGGCAATAGAGCCATGAAGTCATTTTAACAAACCGCCTCCATGTTTTCTAATGTTTATACGCACATATCTGCTTCTCTTTTTCTGAGCGAGTCATGCAGACAGTCAATATCTGTTGTGCTGTTGTCAATAATCATAATGAGCGGTGTTCTAAATGTGTGGAGAAATAACACTTCCTCTGGTGTGCAGTGGAATAAACCTATGGACAACAGCTGTGTCTCATGTCCCACAGTGAGTGACACAGTATGCAAATGTGACATTCTCCCAGGTGTACAATCTGCACTCACAAGAGACAGGGAGCAAACTCATCCTGATTCATCAACACAGAAGAGAGAGACATTACCATGACACATGCAACAATTACAGAGGAGACACACTTGACACAAAATAATCGTAGTTATCATTCTTCTTGTTGAGTGATGTGGTGCACTTAAAAGCAGACACACACACTCAGGAGCCATCACACACTGATCTTGACACTAAGTCATTGGAATGATACAAGACGATTAAGCATGAAACACTTAAGCATAATTTACATAAATTCACTCAATTAGCGTTTCACTTCACGTCATCAGCGGTGCTCAGAGGAAATTAGCATGCAGAGGAGTGAATTAAAGCAGGTGTATTATGTCAGTCATCAAACTATTATGGTGTTTGGATGGATTATAGTGGATTCACAAAATGTAATCACAAATAGTGATGGGAGTTCCACAGTATGAGAATTGTGGTAAAAAAAAAAAAAAAAAAAAATCCATACTTTGTTTATCAAAAACACAACAAAACAATGCTTGTAGTGTTCACTTCTTATCTCCTACCTCACTGTGAGAAGGAATTCAAGCAATTAGCGCAGCAGAGATGTCCAAACCTTTCAGATTAGGATTCTTAAAGCAATCATGTAAGACCCCTGCTCGTTTGGCTTAACAACTCACCTGGTCAATAGATTCTTGGTTTTCATTTTTACTTTGAGAAAGCAACAGGGAAGCAAAAGACTGGTTTAAGACATTCAAAACTCAATAAGGGGCTTTAATATCAAAGAATAATGCTGTGCATACATCCAGCAGTTTACACAAAAGCCTCAGACAGAGACTGTTGTCTGAAGTGTCTGAGGCTGCAGCAGCTCACAGACAGAGACAGTGATAACAGCACAAGGACCTGCAGACTCCGAACCTGCAGTCTCAGGAACTGTAGTCGCAACAACTGCAGACTCAGTACCTCCAGTCTTAGTACCTGCAGCCTTAGGACCTGCAGTGTTGATACCTGCAGCCTTCAAGACCTCCCAGCTTGGTACCTACTGTCTTGGTACCTGCTGTCTCAGTACTTGCCAGGACCTGCAGACTCAAAAGCGGCAATCTCGGTATCAGCAATCTAAGGAACTGTAGTCACAGCAAATGCAGACTCAGTACCTGCAATCCTAGGACGTGCAGTGTTGTTACCTGCAGTCTCAGGACCTCCTGTATTGGTAACTACAGTCTCGGTACCGCCTGTCTCGGTACCTGCTTTTTCAGTACTTACAATCTCAAAACCTGCCATCTCAAAATCTGTAGTCTCAAGAACTGCAATCTCAAAAACGGCAGACTTGTAGGGGTGTAACGATGCATCGAACCACGAAGCATCGCGATGCGCAAAAGCTACGATTCCGCATTGTACACTGTCTCGATGCAGCTCGATGCGGGGCCGCTTTAATATTATTATTAAAAGAACCCCGCAGATGCGTCCCGTTGGTCTGTTTAGCGCGCCAAATCCGCCCTATACATTCGCACTATACATCCTCGCTACATAACGGTGCTAAATGGCCTACCAGAATCAAATGACTGTCCCTTTTCTCAAATGGGCGCGACCTGCTCAACACGCGTTGATAGCGTGAGCCGCGCCATCATGTCACAAACTCTTCCTCCGCTCATTAAACTTCCTCAGTTTGTGCGAGAGACGAGTTGTGAGCGGAGACTGGGAGAGAGGCGGCAGCGCCACGGCCATGCGCAGCTGTCATCCACGTGTGCGCGCACAGGGGGAAAGAAAGAAAAGAAAAGTGCAGCGGGGATGTAAGCGGGACAGAGCGCGAGCACAAAGACGGTGGTCAACGTCGTGTAAGTGTTTACAACATGTAAATGTGACAGAACAGATCATTAGAGAGATTATGAAGACTCAAAGCTCAAATGTTTAATATAACATAGCAGAAGTTCTGTTATGTTAGGCCTATAGATAGAGAGAGAGGGAAAAAGAACTGTAGTCGCAACAAATGCAGACTTAGTACCTCGCATCTCGGTACCTGCAGTTTCAGTACTTCCAATCTCAGTACCTGCCATCCCAGCACCTGCAGTCTAGGTACTTGCAACCTTAGTACCTTAGGACTTGCAGTGTTGGTACCTGCAGTCTGAGGACTTCTAATCTCAGGACCTGCAGTCCCGGTACCTGCTGTCTTGGGACCTGTAGCACCAGCAGTCTAAAAGCTTGCACAGACTCTAATGGGATCCACCGAAAGAATTTGGACACACAATCAGTAGACTTATTTCTAGAAATTCTAATAATTCTGACCTGTTCAATTGTTAAGACTAGTAAAAAAAACAAACACAAAAAAACACGTCACTTATAAATATGGCTGATTGCAGGAAATGTGTTCTTTATTTGGGATTGTCTGTTATTCTCCACTTCCTTGTTCTTTCACACAAAGCAATATTGTTATTATTATTATTTTTCCTACTGTATTGCTGTCATGGAATTCTTATATTGTGGTATATTGGTTATTGTTCAGTGTTTCTTGGCTGGATCCCAGCAGCACAGCAGAGATACAGCACAGTGTTGGCTTTGTTCTGTGGTGATTATATCGATTTATTCCTGTTATATACAATGAATGTGGACTAATGTGAATATTTCCAGTCAGCGGGAAATCTTTCATACACAAAAGTAAGAACCTGTGCGCCACAAGAAACATGTGAAAACCACAAACAGAAAATTAAATGACAACAAAGCCCAGGTAATACTGGCTTTCAAGTTCTCAATAAAAGATTTCAGCCATTGGCAAACCACAAAGAAAAGTGATTATTATAATAGAAGCAATTTTTGGGTAAAATGCAAGAAAAAAATCAATTAGTCGATCATTAAAAAGAGTCGTGTTTGGAAAGTGAATTTTAAAAAGCTCTTTAGGAAAGCACATCCAATACTTATTCACTACAAGTGTTGGTCAGTGTGGTGCTAAATGCATCGACCTAGTAAGCATTTAAATGAAAAAAAAAAAAAAAAATAATATATATATATATATATATATATATATATATATATAATACCAATATGTATGTCAGTTAAGCTAAAGGTATACAGTTTAAAATTACAATTGTAAATCCTTCATTGTTTACATCAGGTCTGTGCTGGATGCTGCAAATGCAATGGACATCAGACACAAAGGTTTGGGCCAGTGCCGAAGTGATCCTCTACATCAGTGTTTTTTCAACCTTTTTTTAATAACGGCACAATTTTTTCCCCGCGGCACACCATCTACTCAAATATGGCCAAATGAAACTATTTTGGAAAACAAATTTATTCACTTTTGTAAATACAGTCCATTAGATTTTAAAGGGGTATTATCTAACTTTTCTTGTGAAGGGCCAGCAGCCAAAAGGGCAAAAACATCAAAATTAGAAGTTAGTAAATGGTGATTATTATTGTTTTTTTTGTTTATTTTTTTAAATTCTCTGTAAAACTGCAAAATTTTAGATGATTTCATTAAATCTGTTTGAGCTTACTGTGTTCATAGAGTGAATATTGAAAGGCACACTTGGAGGTATCTCAAGGCACACTAGTGTTCCCCAGCACACTGGTTGAAAAACACTGCTCTATATACAGAAAAAATGTTCTCTTTTCTCATCAGTTGTAGACACTGCAACAGCTCTAAGTTTTCATAGGGAAAAGATGTGAAAGTGTACGCAAACAGAAGCTTTTTGCACACACCGAGACTCATGATGCTTGTATTGGAGCAATAAGTATAGTTTTGATCAACGGAAATACCACGGTTTGTCACAGGATCAAGACAGGATACAAGACAATACAAAATTGTCTTGTAGCTAATGCTTGAGTGTTCAGGAAGTTTTTGTTCTCCCCTACTACCTTTGTGTGTTGTGCATGTTTTTTTTTTTTTTTTTTTTTGTCTTTGCAAATTTTACACAAAATTTCCAAATTAAATGTTATTTATTTATTTATTTATTTATTATATTATTATTATTATTATTATTATTATTATTATTATTATTATTATTATTATTATTATTATTTCAGTGTATGTTTTTGAATTTGGTGCATACCTTCCAATATGCAGTTTGAATTTATATGAGCATTTCTTTTTTTTATATTTGCAATAATGTTTTTTTTTATTGTTATTATTTGTGCATGCGCTTTATTAAGGTGTGTGTTTTTTAATTAGATTTTTTTTTCTTAAATTTACATGCACACTTTGAATTGTGTTTGTATTTTGAATTTACATTTGTATTTATTTATTTTTTTTTGCATTTTTTAATTACTGGTATTTTTTTTTTTACATGTCGATTTTTTTTTTTTTTTTTTTTTTTCCGTCTTGCTTTGGCTTTATGTTCATTGCTTGCTTTGGCTTCATGAATTTGGCTTCATGTTTATTAGTTTGCATTTGTACAAACACTAAGTTGAATTTTAATAAAATATAACATAATTAGCATTTGTGCTTTTAAATAAACGTTTTTAAATTTGCATGTTTTTATATTTGTGTGTGCATTTTGTCCTTCAGGGCCACCGTAGAATGTAATAAAACCTATTGAAACCAATGAGGGCAAAGGCATTGGAAAGCAGAGAAGGTTTATGCTCTACAATTTTGTCTTTCACCGACATCGACCTTGATAAACAACCATTTTGAAATCATGGCAAAGAGCAGTTGGCTTCTGAACATTGATTTATAAAGAAACAGAAGTGAAAAAAAGAATGACAATGACACACAGCTTTATGATCTGCTCACCATGTGCCATAAGGATTTCCACAAATCAGATTTGTTTTGTGCACAAAGATGTATATTACACAACATAAATAATTCTTTCCAGCAAAGAACTTCCTCTACAACCACAGCACATTTATTTTCATGATGATTCAGTGCTCTGACAGGAGTCAAAGAACAGAACATAATGTCACGTATCGCTTCCCATTGTCATTTGTCCTCCTGACACTCTCTTTTTGTGTTGCAATATATATAGTAATTTTAGCCTCATTTGTGTCTTCACAAGTTGAAAGAAGCATGGCACAAGCAACATGTCATGCAAAATGCAACTCTGTTACAGCTTTTTGTCAGATTGTAAGGTTTTAACATAGTATGAACAACTTTAAATTGAAGATTTAAAAATGTTGGCCAACAGCAATATTTAGCTTTACACTTGATGGAACAGTCCATGTTTTGTTCATTTCTAAATATTAACTAAAGTGTGTTTTTCCAAAACTTTTGAAAGCCAAGTAAGTCAACTCAAGTTGGCATGTTAAAGGCAGACAAATGCTAACAATATAAACAAAGACACTTTCTGGATTTTTACAAACTGTCTATTATAAGATGGGACACACAGCTAAAAGCTCATTCTCACCTGAATAGATACACTGACAATATTTCTGTGCTGGTTGTTTTCTTTCGGACACATTTATCTTACTCTGCCCGCCCACTTTTCTTGTTTAGCTTTGGTAAAGTAGCTAACAAGTTAGCTTGTCTGTCTCACAGGGCAATCACAAATAGATAGACCTACAAAATAAAAAACATACAAAAAATTCTAAGTTAATTCAAGCTAACCACAGTCAAACCGGAAAGTCCACTGTCAATAAAAGTGGGTGGGTGAATAGAGTACAATACAGACCTGGGTAAACTGTGGCCCAGGGGCCAGATGCAGCTCTCCCACTGTTTTAATCCAGCCCCCGTCATGTTTTGATATTAAAGAGCGTATGATGGGTTAGATGACTTTTTTGTAAACCATAGTAAACATGATTGGTGTCACTTAAACATTTAGCTTGATTTTACCCAATGTTTTGGTGAAGTTCATTTGGTGAAGTCCAGTAAATAAGACATGTTATTATGTATAACACTTTTTTGATGACATACTGCATGTGGAGGGATTCTTTTTTAGAACATACATTACTTCCAGTAATTTTCTACTTTTAGTTGTCAATTTATAAATTGCAACTGCTGTAAATGTATGATAAACCACAAGGGCTACCACACCAAAAGAAGTCAAAATTAGAAAAATGTTATAATCTCTCAATTATAAGTGCTACTTTTTATATTTCTTTCATGTGATTGATTCAGCAATAGAGCATATGTTTTTTTGCTTAAGGACAAAAAATCTGCTTAGAATTTTTCACATTTATGACCACAGTTCAGTCCTTTCCCACTTTGCTGAATTCAAATATGGCTGAAAAATAATTGGCGACCCCTGGTATAATAGGTCATTCAGCACAGCCAATCAGAGAAGCCGGCCAGTGAAACGCTCCCCTGCCCAGAGACAACTCTTAAAACATATTTTGCAAGGTAAAAAAATAAACTAAAGTTACTGTGACTTTGAGACAAATACTTGCTTGTGTTATGTGCAGTGAGCTTAACAAAAAGCTCAAAGCACTACAAAG
This sequence comes from Mugilogobius chulae, assembly GCA_038363315.1. Taxonomy (NCBI): domain Eukaryota; kingdom Metazoa; phylum Chordata; class Actinopteri; order Gobiiformes; family Gobiidae; genus Mugilogobius; species Mugilogobius chulae. Next base: position 12,316,240 of record CM076406.1, on the reverse strand, counting down.
AAAAGAAACACTTCCTCTGTGATGGAGACACCAAACCGCAGTCGACAGGAAGCCACCATCCAGCCACAGACGTCACTACGCTTTTATTATTACGGTTGGAAATTAATTTGACACCTGATTGAGTGCACGGTGAAGCATGAACGCACCTCGAGCTGATATCAACATCAGAACACTTGATTTGAAGTCAGAGGAAACCTGTCACAGGAGGAGCTGATGTGCTCATTTGTCATCGCCATGGTTACTGTCCTGCTGCTGTCACACATACGCCTCAGCCTCTCACAGACCTCCATCATCTGCAACAGTCAGATAGAGATCTTCTGCTCCTGTCACACTGGGGCTGATGGGTGGAGAATGGTGCTGCTTATGAATGTCTTAGTCGTGTCACACTATTTTGTGGTTATGCTCAGGGCACTATTTGACAAATCAGTTTTAACCAGTTCAGATTACTTGCATATACACACGTCAAGTTAGAGCTGGAAGTGTAGCTGTCCTTGGTCCTGATTATGTGCATGTCTAGCCTCATAAGGCACCAGACCTTTATTATAATTAATATAATTGCTAAAATGCCTAACTAAAATCATATAAAATTTGATCTGTTTCTGAACCATTTGGAGCCCAAATAAATGTCTGAGGTCTTTGTTTAAGCGAGGCTCCATTTTTTTAGGCCTCTGATGTCTAACTGACTATTTATTAGGGGAACTACCTCTACATTTTGGCAAATAGAAGCAAAGGTAAAGCCAGTGCCACTAGCTTGTGGCCAGAATAACACTAGTTTGAGCAAATGTTTTGACAGGAGCCAGACGTTATCTTCAGAAGCTGAAGATAACTTGAATAAACAAGCTTAGGGTACTTCCAAAAAAGCTTAAAAAGTTCAGACGGAGCCCACCAAAAAGTTGTATTAAATTATTACAAACTTTATAAAAATCTTTTGTTCATCAGAATATTTTTTTTAGAAAAACACTAAGTTATCTTAGCATGGCTGAATTTTAAAAATTGGCAAAAAGTGGGAGGTACTGCACATGTTTCCTTAGTGCCTTAACAGGCATTTGAAAAAACCTAGAACAAATCCGAGCAAAATTATGGAAATCAACTGACATGATCCAATTTTCAGCTCGATTTAGTGGTATAAAGTATGAAATAATGGCAAATCTACCATGTTTGTTTACAGAACTTCCATTAGCCACAACGATATAAAAACAACCTGTCCAAAAAAAAAACGTATATACAGTGAAATTTATCTTTCATTCTTTGTCAGAATATGCTTGAATTAAAACCTCCATTGGTTTAACAATTGACCAAATGCATGTTCTACTGATGTGTGAGGTCATGATTCTAATCCTTATTAAAATATAGGCACCTAGAGGAAATATGCAAACATGGAGAGGAAGTAAGAGCGGGGACTTTCAACCTCTGAGCCAACTACATTTTTGAAATAGAAAGCCAACCAGTGGTCATTATCAAAAAGTAGACAAAAATCCACAGAACGGGCTGACAAACACACTCAAACACATTCTCATCTGTTGATCACCGGAACTATTCTCTCCTGTATTGTGTATTGAAATTCCTGAAGAGTTTGGCCTTCTGTGTAAATAAAAAAAGGACAGTTAAGTGTTGTACTCTGATGAAAAGCAAAGCTGCAGCTGAGTACAACACAGAACAACCACAAAGGTCTGTGTTTATTTTGTCTCTTTCACAACAAAAGGCTTTTCATGGTAATGTCCCCAAAGCAATCACATGTACCTTTTTATTCATTTGTGTTTTGTTATTCTACACAAGTGGCTGATTAGAATACTCCCACGCATTCTCAGCATTACAATAAGAGGGGGAAATATTATGAAACCTCAAATATCTGTTATTTTTTTTTAGCCTTCTACAAATGAGTTGCTAATAGCCGTGCAGCCCACAAAAGCTGCGTTCCCGAGAGCCTGATTATGTACGTGTCAATCAGGCAGAGCAATGAGTCCGCGCTGCTACAAATTGGCTCAAGTTCGATGTAAATTTGATGAAAGTTGTTAGATGATTTGGTAAAAACTCACGCGTTAAAGATGGGCTTCCAGACTTTTTGTAGATGTTTGTTTAATTAATCTACCGGTAAATATATACTGTGTACTGTATGATAGTTAGTTCTAAAGAAAAGCAGTGTTCTGATTGGCTGTGCTTGGGTGAGATGATCTTAAGCATAGTCAAATATGAATGCATGTGGATATTAACTCTGCGTCACAGATTTTCTGGAAGTCTGGAAGCTAGGAAGTCACAAAAGTATTTAAGTTTACTACTAAAAAAAATTTAATAAATAAATAAATAAAAATTATAACAATTGATTAAGTAGGAATACTGCTGAAACTAATTTTATTTGCGTAAAGCTAGTACACAGTTGTAAAAAGATTGGAGGATTTTAACTTGGTTGGGCGGAACATATGACCAATATATGTGGCCATGCTTGTTAAAGCCTGATTCTGTCAGAGCTCAAAACATAACCAAGAAAGGCCTGGTTAGTACTTGGATGGGAAATAGTCGGAAAAAACAAGTGTCATAGCAGGATGACTAGAGATAATTGTTGTGTACGTGGGCAAAACACTTCACTGACCTTGTCCGAGTATTTGTGTACACTGGGTAAGAATGCAAAGTGTTTTAAGTGTCTTGAAAAGTTGAAAGCGCAAGTGCAAAATAAATAAAAGATAATTTACATCCACTTTTCTTGGTCATGAAGTTCTGGTTTAGGTGTGGTGAGTGTAAGGTACAGAAGCCACAATCAAACATAAGGCCGCGATCTTGCCCGTCAGTCTTACTCAGTCTAAGCAGATGGTCTTAGTTATTCCTCTGTTGCCACTAGTGCGCTCTCTCCAAGAGCTCCGCTGTGAGTGCAGCAGGTGTGGTGCCCACCAGATGTGTGGGGTACAATTTCAATTAGTCTTATTGCAATGCTCACGTGTCACAGACGTGTCACATAGGCCAATGGTTCACTAATTGAAATGGTACCCCACACATCTGATGGGCACCATACCTGCTGCACAGCGGAGCTCTTGGAGAGAGCGCACTAGTGGCCAACAGAGAAATAACTAAGACCATCCGCTTAGATGGAGTAAGACTGACGGCAAGATCGCGGCCTAAATGTTGCAATGATCAGATTTATTCAACAGAAGGCTTGAGGCCAAATCACGGTCTCCAAACAATTCAATCAGTTTTTTCCTGGTTTGAGCCAAAGTTAATGTTTGTATATAGTCTTGTTCTAGTTCAGTATCCAAATGTAGTTTGGATTTTATTATTCCACAAAAAATTTATTTTAAATTTGTTTAATGTTTTGTTTTATTAATAATAATAATAATAATAATAATAATAATAATAATAATAATAATAATAATAATAATAATAATAATAATAATAATAAAAAGGTTTTTACATGGATTTTCTATATAGTAGTCTTGTTAATTAAATAATCAATAATCAAACATCATTATAAATATTTGTTCTAGTTGACTTATCACAATAAGTCGATTAATCGCTGCAGCCCTAAAAAGGTGTCTTGTTGCAAACTTCCAGCCCAGAGAGCTGAAAAATCTGGCTTTCGAAAGGAAAGTTGAATAGCCTTTCTGTAGCTTGTTAAAAGTTTCGATCCTGTAGAGTTCAGTTTATAGAACTGCCATTAAATGCACTATATGGACGAGCTAACATAACAGAGACGAACAGGAAATGCACTTGCTTTAAAAGAAAAAAAAATTTTTTAAACATTTACCAATCAAAAGAAAAATGTCAGTCACATGATTTCAGAAAACATGCATTATTACAGAGACAGTGAGTACAAACGAAAGCACAAATCACCAGTGTCAGAGCAAAGAGCGTCTGGTAGACAGGGCCCAGCAGACACTCACCTCCTGGCCACGCACTAAATGAGTCGTGTTGTTTGGCCACCACAAGCTAACACGAAGCAGAGAGGTGTCATGGCCTGTGGGCAGCGAAAATGACTCTGGTGATGGGTCTTTTGTGTTGTACAGCAGAGTCATGCCCAGAGACAAACAGGAGGCCTGAGAAACAAAAACTTTGCATTGAGATAGGGATATATTTTTAAAGAAATGTCTAAATGTACTACTTTTTTGTTTGTTTTTGTTTTTAATGACTGATGCAAAATCTGCTCTCATCAAAGTTGAATTTGGATTGATTCATGCATGTTTGAGTGATCCTGTATTGCTCTGTAGTTGATGCTCCAAAGATGTCACTTACCACATCCTCACCCACAAATTCAGATTCTGTGAGGTTCAAAACTCCTTGTAGCTTTGAGATGGGGCTTACAGTTCTACCATGCCCCAGCACACATACACTGTCAATGTATTTATTTAAGATTAGTTTACATCAGGTCTCAAACTGGTGGCACGGCCCTCTAGATGATTTCTGATTATTATTGATAGTGGACCACCAATCAAATATGTTGAGATGTGACTATTTTCAAAATGTATTATGCGAATTACCTACAATTACAATCCAAAATGTTCCTGGACAGAACAGTTGGAACCTGGTTACCCACTTGTATTTACTTTATCACTTGTGTGTACATGGATGTGACCATATTGGAATATGTGGCACATTAGACTTTACATGGCCTAATAAACTTTTTATAGAATATAACATAGTAAGTCCTATATTTTAAAATGAGGCCGTTGACCAACTCTTACTTAGATTTTTTTCGGATCTATTTAAGTTTGAGACTCCTGGTTTACATGCTTTTGTATGTATAGACAAGTTACCTAATATGTAATGTATTTATTTATTTATTTATTTATTTTTTATCTAAGAAGTGTGCTTGTGCTTGTTATTGTTTTTAGTTGCTGTAGTTTAAATTTTGCCTGTAAATTCCAGATGATCTTGTATTGTCACCATGTTTATCCCCTAAGTTTCAGTGGGCCTGAATGACTGATGAATTAGCCAATCAGCAATGTGATTGCATGGTTTGTTGTGCAGTGGTTGACTTTGAAAAGCGGTGGAAGGCTTGGTGACTAGAGCCAAGTTTTACAAAGTACTGCTGAAGCATGGGTTTTGGATCCCAAGCAAGTTGGCAGTAGGTTTAGTAAAAGCTGAGAAAAGTGCTTCCTAATTTAGTATCAGAATCCATTAGGAAAAAACAGGGCCATGGTGACATTACCGTCTATGAGAGTGATAAGTTATAAAATACAAAGAGCCATATACAGATATAACATCAGAAGTTGAGTCAAACCAACACAAAGTTACGACAGCGGTTAGTTCATTCATTCTTTTTTTTTTTTTTTTTTTTTTTGACATTCCTTGTTTGTCCAGCAACAAAACATACATAGGCAAAACCAGAAGAACTTTCAACACAGGAAAAAAAAAGAACACAAACTGAATGTGAGAAAGAAACATCAAGAACCCGAGCCATTAAGCAGCGAGTCCACCAGGAATAACCAAAATCTCAGACCATTGTACGACAGAGAACACTCATGGATCAGGCTAACATCAGAGTCATAGGCACGAAAGTAACATATACCATCACTGGAACAGGGAGGCCATCGAAATTTGAAAACACCACACTGTAAATTAAGATGAGGGGGCTTAACAACTCTTTCACACCTGGGATACAGTTCTAAAGAGTCGGAGTGCAGATGGCGCCATTGTCCTGCTGGCCCAAGTAGGAAATGCCGCCAAAACTGCATAACCAGCTGACCAGAGGAACACCGAGTGACACTCTGAAGAAGGTTATAGAGTGCAGCAGAAACTGTCAAGGTATGAATGCAAGTCGGTTGACAAGAAACCAACACATATCTTTTAATTCAGTCGTTGGATTTCTCACTACTTTTTTTCGTAAGTCTATGTACTTTGTTTTTTTTAATTAGTCCAGCACATTATTATATTAATAAAGAGGCTTTGTCTCTGTACAGTCTGACGCCGGAGCAGAGCGGGTGCAGAAAAGGGAAAAAGAATGAGCAGAGCTGTGGTCTGTCTCTTCATTTTCAATTACCTTCTGCATTAACAGTTTTGCGATACGTAGTGTAACCTTTACGTGAAGGGACTGTCGGTTTTAGTCATCAGACAAATTTGGTGACTTATGCAAACCAACAAAACACTGAGAACCAATGCATTAAGTGACATGAAACTGCGGTCACAATGGTTGGCAGTAAAACTAAGTTTTTTTTAATGCATTTAAGAAGGTAAACATTGAGCTTTATGTTCTATAAACCAATTATACTGTTGTCGAAATGCTCAACTTTGCACTTGAATTCTCTGAGCTGTTGAGACTGATTCTTGTGGTATTTAGGCTCTGAGTTGTTTCATTTGGAGCAGCATTCAGACAGCTGTTTTGGTTGAGTGGCTCTGTGTGGTCAACCTCTGCCTGTGTCCCAGCTCTGTCTCCACATCATTAAAAGTGATAGTGAGAGACATAACACACACAAAGAAAGCAATCAGAGTAAGTGGAGCGAGAACAGCACTTAAGAACGCTCACATTCTCTACCGAGGTTTAACGAAACGCAGAGTGTGAGAGCAATTTATCTTCTGTGTCCTGAAACATAACAAAAGAAGTCACTGGCAGTTATTTTTCCCAATGACTACGACGTCATACAGATACTGTCCTCAAATAATGAAAAGAAATATAAAACTTCTGAGCAATAGAAATGGAAGAATCACATCTTTGTTTAGACATGATCAGGCATGAAGACATGATTCAGTTGTTTTGTAAAATTATTTTGGATGCATCTGAAATTTAAACTTGGAACAGAATTCATCTCCATGAACATAATTGCAATCACAATACTACTACTAATCACACACTAGTGAGAGAAATGGCAATTATATATATTTTTTTGCAAATCCTAAAGCTAATTGCGCAGGTGTAAGTATGCTTTTACTTTCAAAGACTGGGTCAATGAAGCTGACACATGACTAGGTTTAAAACATTCTCTAGATAAAATATATTGGGGAAAGAATGACGACTTGAGCACTGTTTTCTGATTTCTTACCTGGAAAGAACATTCATATGTAATCTCTTTATTGCTAAAGTTGTTGTTCCTTGTCCCACTTCTCTTTGGGGAGTGCAGCTGTCTCAGATGCTGCTGCTGACTGGACCTTAGATGCCACCATACTACTTCTGCCCCGATGACCCGGACCCTCCTGTCTCCTGACTGCTGAACTACCTCCCTCGCCTGGATGAGCTTGTCACTGTCCTGCCCGATAAGCGGTTCTCTTGCTGATTAACTCTGATTCTTTAGTGTAGAAGTCAAGACCACACTAATCAAGACCACGACCTTCCCACGCCACAGTGTTCTAACAGACCATGACAAGACCTACACCCTGAGGGTCAAGATCGAGACTTTTAAAAGTCGAGATCGAGGTGAGATCAAGGCCGGGCCCATCGAGAGCAATCAAAACGCCATTTATCAGTGTCAAATGATCTTGGCAAACTGTCCCTGGGACAGGTACTGCACTGGCGCAAGACTCTTGGTGCAGGTGTAGCAGAACAAGGTGTTCTCGATGTCAGACCCGACACCCTGACAGTCAAATGTTCTTGAGTCAGAGATGAGACCAAGACCTTTAAAAATGGTACAGGACCAGTCTCAATAATATCACACGACTCTACATATAATTATATCTGTAGATGGACATGTGTTGATCCTGGGCATATCTAGGTGAGATCCATTGTCTATATAGACAGTGTCTTTATAGACAGTGGATCTCAACTTCTTTCTTTAAGTTTTTCTTTGCCAGGACAGGGGATGCTCTGGGACAATCAGTTCAATTGCTTGGTGGCTGTGAATCTGCTTTGTTTCATTGTTTGATTTTCTAACATTTTGTTTGTTAAACCAACAATCTAGAGAGTAGCCTTCAGACACAATTGCTTTGGACTTTACAAAAATGAATTGAAATAGTGTGACAAGAAGAGCATAGCATAATATTTTCCTCTTTGCGACAAATAAAAATAAAATGAGCAACTTTTCACATGGGTATCAGTTTTCAAAGATTTTTTGTGACACTCACATATCTCAGTGAATGCTTCACTTTGTCTTTTACGGTTTCAGTGCAGAGACTTAATTTTTTTGCATTATTCATGTGTGTTGAAACGCTTCTCTGGGGCAGTTAAATGACAAATATCTTCAATGAGCGAGCAGCAGGTGTAGGCTCCTGGTGCCTTTGTGTGTGTGCTGCTACATGCATGTTTAATGTGAGAGCACCAGGAGAATGCTAATCGATCGTGCTCTCCATGTATTTACTCTGACAAGCACAGCCACACATTCAAACCGAAGCTTTTACCCAGGCTTATAGTATTATTGTTATTAAGTTCCTCAATGGGGTCCGTGGCACAGTCCACAATGAATCCATGATGAACTCAGGCTGTGGAAAGTCCATCACACACCAACTCAAACACACTCTATTTGAGATGCGCATGCTTTTGTTTCGTCTGGCAGGCTTTCAAACCAAATGAAACCTTGGAGTCGCCGCTCCATCAAAAGTGCACTCCGTCTTTGTTTACACGTGAAATTTTAACGTGGCTCTCTGCGGAAAAGTGTCCATTTATCTGGACTTGTCCCAAAGCAATTTGTATTTTGGGAGAAGCTAAAAATGAAATGTTGATGATCAATTTGCATTGAAATAGTCATTTTGTTTAATATTGCGGCTTCTGTTTCTGCTTGAGGCACAGTATGCTCATGTAGAATAAAGATGAGAGATGGAAGGACTATCCACTCAGTCGTCAAGCTAATAATTACGCTTTACAAGATTCTCAAAGCTCTCTACAATGGGATATGAATTCACTCCATACTTTGAGGTGCTAAGGTATTTATGTAGCCACAGTTTTAAACGAATTTCATAGCCCTGCACGTAGTAGAGTTGATCTGAAACGCAGGTGCGACGTGTGGCTACCAGGCCCATGCTTCGCAATTTGCTGAAGCACGGGCTCTGGATCCCAAGCTGACCAGCTTTAAGACTGTTTTGGTCAAAGTGCTTTGGGGTCCACAGATCTGGACCACCATAACTGCATAGTTTAATGCTAGCTCTGAGCTTGATGTTCCATGGCAATGACAAGAAAGTTTTAATGTTCTCTTATGATTTTGATTATTTTTTAACCATATTTTGGAACATTATGGAAAAAAATACTAAAAGAGCATTATTCTTGGACACATTCAGATAATTTGTAAAGGGCCTCTTTCCCGGACCAAATTATAGTTATTTTGTGACCATGCAAGTCTGATCAGAGTAAAGACACAAATTTGCATTAGAGTTATTTAGTCAAACAAAGATATCTACATTACGGAAAAGTTTTACTAGTACAATAGCTTTTCTATCACTAGTCATAATATACGTACCATAATTTCCAGGTTATTAGCCACTATTTTTGTCTCAAGCTTCAAACCGTGCGGCAAAAAACAACACGAATATCTTCAAATATTTACTTCTGTAAGGTATTTGATTTTTGCCCAAAACTACCTTCAAAAACATGTTTCAATTCTGCTATTCCACTAATTGAATAGCCTGGTCTACTCTAAAACTAAAGTGTAAATCATTCTTGTTGGTGGAAAATTCAACATTAATTGTGTGTTTTCAGAGGGCCTGTCTTGCTTGTGCCTATAGAAACCTACTCTCTAAAGATACTGAACTACACAGTCCTGAGCTAAACTAGTTCTATAGTTGATGGCTAGCTGGACTATTGGTCAGGAGGACTGGTTTTGGAAAAGAAGGCGGAGAAAAAGACATTATAAGAGCTTGGAGTGTTTTTCTGGAGAACCACCATACTAGCTCTGTGTGACATCTGCTTTGTCCTAAATGAAGAATAAACTTCCTAACTTTATCTACGGACTCTGTCGTTCTTGCTTAAAGCTTTCCCTAGCAACAATATTCTGTGAAGAGAAAATCATTTTATGGAGCAATTGCAACAATAGAAATACAAGGCACACTTTTAAAATATAGATGTATCAGAAACCAGTGTTGCTTCATCAGTGTTGCCTGGGGTTCACACAAATATCTTAGCTGTTGCTAAAACCCGCCAAACTTTTTTTTCCTTGACTAGCCAGCAGGTCAACACCTTACATTTGAAGAATTTTCCATATTGAAAAACTTGTGCTGCACAGATTTGTGAGTCCTGACAACATGGCACAACTTTATGTAGATTCATGAAGAAAGTGATTTGCATTTAACAACCGAGGTACAGGAGGGTCTTGATGCCTGATTTGAATACGAGATGTCATCGTAAGGTGGGACAGATTTACTGGCACATGCATTATTAAAACTCTATTTATATGCAGTGTCATGTTGTTGCACTGGAACCAAAATATTCCCACCACAAGCCATCCGAAATCTGAACGCAGCTCTGCCTCTCACTCAAACCAATGTTATTAACCAGCGAGGTCACAGTTCTTAAGGTACGTGGTGATATCCAATAGCAGCTCAGCCAATTATTCAAGCCTTGATGGGATCTCAATTGAAATAGTCACCTCAGAGTTGATAGAGCTGGATTTTCAAATGCCACTTGTGTTGTTGTGTGTGGAGAAAACTCAAAAATGAACGCTATTGCATTTGTTGGTACGATTGAAAGAGGCTCATTGAGATTTTTTCATTGCTTTTAATTCATTTGCAGCTCTAACAAACTCTGAAAAGTCACTTGGGTAATTGAGTTAAAAAGAATTCTACTTCAAGATGTATTTTTTCTTCATAAAAGTAAAAAATACAAACAATGACAAAACAGTGATAATAATACACCAAAGGCCATTAAAAACCTTCTTCAACAAAGTGTCTTGTTTAAGAAGTGTTTTAAACAAAAGTGTCTTTAGCTGCCTTTTAAAAGAGTCAACAAAGTCAGCTTCACAAAGAGATTTTAGAAACCACTGCCTGGAAAAACAGATCTCTCCAAGTTTTAAATTTAGTCTTTGGGACCACAAGCAAGTTCTGATTGGAGAATCGAAGAGTGTGAGTAAGGAGTCAACAAATCCACAATGTACTGTGAAGCCTGACCTTAAAGTGCTCTAAACGTAAGAACTACAATTTTAAAATCAATTCTGAACTTAACTAGAAGCCAGAGAAGGGAAGACAGAACAGAAGAGGAACAATGTGGGACATTCTGATGCTTTGTTAAAAGCCTGGCAGCAGAGTTTTGTTTGCCTGACCAGCCAGTCCCTACACGCTTTGACAGACACTTAACAAACCGTGAGGTTCTGGGATCAAGAGTACCAGAGCGGGCTTTCCGAGCGCTGAGTCAACCAATCACAGAAAACCTGAAAATTCCACCAAAACACTGATACGCAAAGCTAGATGTTTTCTTAAACATGTAGCGCGAACATTTTTTCAGTATGAAGCCTCACGGTTTGCTGCTCAGGTTTTAAGGAATTGACACGTTCATTGTTCAAAACCTTAAGCAAGAGTTTAATCAGCTACGTTCGCCATTTTAAATGTTTAGAAATGGGGCTTGAAAGCAACTTCCAACCTTTTAGTGTCACGTGTCAGAATTGCCGTGTTTGACTGGATTATCAAATTATTGGCCGAGGCTCCGGTTTCAGACCCTTCTGCATTCAAACAGAATGTAGGAGGGGCTGACTAGAGTCTGTTAAGAGTTGATTTAAGCCACATTTTATTAGCCTGGATCCCTCAGATCGCTTTACTTTGGTTTTTGTTCGCTTATGTTAATGACGGTGATTGTTTTTACTGCAGGTTTAGCACTGTGACCCGACCTATGGAGACAGGGTTTTGTTAAAACATGTCAAAATGAAATTACATTAATCAAGCTGTGATGAAGCAGAATTATGGACAGTTTGGTGGTTAAAGGACACCTATGGTCTCTCGGTGAGCCTCAGAAAACACTTGGTTTCAAATTTCCCAAAGTTAAAGTGAATCATAGATTTACTCCAAAACCTCCTTCATGGTTTTTAAGTCTATACAGCATTTCTGCCAAAGCAGCCATAATGATAAAGAAAATGTACTTTGCGTAGATAAAACAAGTTTTAAAATATGAGATCTCAAAATGAAAGTACTCAAATTTGACAACCATTTTGTTTCTTCTCTTCCCTCTTTGACTTAGTTTGGTGTCATAGTCCTTGTGAAAAATGTTTGTCATAGTTTTACAGCAGTCAAGTTGCAATTGTAGAAAAATTGACAAATGAAACTTAGAAATTACAGGAAGCAATTTGAATTCTAAACCGAATCCCTTCTCATCACAAATGCACACACAAATGAGAGTTTTTTGTTACAAATGGTACAATATAATATAATGTTTGTCTGAGTCATTTATGTGACTTTGAGACTTATGTGGTTGCTAAGTAACAGGAAATATCTTCACTTATATCATATTTGCTGAACAGAAGACAATATATTAGAGAAAAAGCCTAACTGAGTGAAAGCAACAAGCAAAATCTTAAAAATGTACATGTTTACTATAATTTTGTGAAAATACAGTCTAACCTGTCACACTTTAGCATTCTTCTTATGCCGATGCTACATTCTGACTGCAGTTAAATGTTGTCAGTCTTGTCCAGCACAGCAGTCTTTATTTTCTGTTCCACTACAAGCTAAAGACTGACTTCTGGCACAGCTTACGACCCGCTGTGGCTGTCCTGCAGAGTCTGTGTGGATATAAGCCCTGCTACACATGCTCACAACGGATAAGGTGCACATCAGAGCTGTTACCAGTGCACAGTGGTAATGTTAGTGGGACAAATATGAAAGCAGTGAAAGGTTCAGGATTGCTTTGTTTAACCCTCCTGTTATGTTACGGGTCAAATTGACCCGTTTCAAAGTTTGAAGAGATAGAAAAAATACTTTTAAGTATTTTTTCAGTATGAAATTTCTTCTGCTTGCTTATTTTGTATAATAAACATCTAATGAAAAAATGGTTAATCTTACATGTTTGCAACCACCCCCTGCACATTTATATTGCATAGATACTGTTCGGGTCAATTTGACCCGGAAGTCAAACTGGAGATAAAATGGTGTCATAACGTCAGACTATTTCTTTCTTTGTAACTGTGAGATATTTCACCTCAATCACACACACAGTATCAGTCACAAACTCACACATACATACACCTACTACAGCATCAGTCACACGCACAGTCATACACACATGCAGGTGTTATGTCTATTGATGAGAACCGTTCATATTCTCGCGGGAAAACTCCACCACACATGTGCAGGTGTTATGACTTTTTATGAGAAACATTTATTTCTCGCGAGAAAACTCCACACACATTCAATGGACACTCAGCAGGGGAGGGAGCAGTGAGCCTGCACTCCTCTGACGCTCCCGGCGAGGTGGATTCAACACCGCGAGGTGATAGACGCTGTTTCTCCGCGGTGTTAGGGAATCCACACCCGGCCCGGAGGACAGAGCTGCCCAGGTTCACAGCTCCTCCCCGGCTCTCTGCGGCTGGAGAGCGGGACAGGATCTGTCACAAGCCCCAGAGCTCCAGTCACACGCTGCACGCCCAGAGGAAACGTATGAAGCCAAATGGAAGTGAAACAGTTCACGTTTATTTTACACAAAAGTCCTCTTGCAAGAAAGTTCATTTAAATAACTTGCCCAACTGTGTTGCTGGACTGAGATCAGAAAAAGATAAATTATAATCCCATAGTTAAAAGGTCAAAGGTGTCTGCATAATAAAAGAACCAATAATAGACCTAACAGCCTAATAAATAATAATAAAACAAACATTCTAATAGTACTTACTACTTAAAAATGAATATAGCCTATTTATAAAATACAATACACAACAATATAGGCCTACAATATAATAAAATAACCTAGTAGTCTATACGTATATAGTGAAACTTGATAAATGAATATTATAGGCAACTACATACTATTCTATTATGCTATATGTCGTTATATTATTAATAATGCTAGTACAAATAATATGTTTTATTATTTATTCTATTGTACTATATATTTAACCACATTTTATTATATTATTATGATTATCATAATTTCATTATACCATCACATGTCTGTGAGCTTGTCTTAAAAAAAATAAAATACACACAAGGGCTGTCCAATTTCTTAGGGCTGTCCTACCCCTTAGCCTTGTTTTAAGGTGTAGGGGAAGGGGTAGGGGTAAGGCTAAGGGGTAGGTGGGTACAAAGTGAATTGGGATTGGGGGCAAAAAAAAAGTTTCAACATGTATTTTTTATGAACTATCCTAATTGAATCAATCATTACATGTCACAGGTAGGGAACAGCATTGCTCTAAATATTGATTGTAAGTTTGTAATTGACTTAGTATTAAATATTAACAATGCTTGTAAGTATTTTTGGTTTTGGATATCATTTGAATAATTAAAAATGCACCGGGTCAAATTGACCCGGAACACCATTGATGTTCCTGAAAAATGAACATAACAGAGGGTTAAACATCACAGAGCAGTATAGAAAGACAATGCTGAAAATATAGATACAATGACGTAATGTAAAAAGATTATATTTAAGTTTGGATGCATATTATAGACAAATAAACAGAACACAGATGGCCGATAATTATGTGAAATTTGGGATGCAGATGCAGTACCAAATTAGGACAGAATCAGGATGCAGATGTCCTTCAGTAAACGGAACATGAGGTGATGCCAGTAAATTCAATAGTTTAGTTAATCAGAATGTAAAGACTTTTAACTTGTAGAAACGCTTAAAAACAGTATTTCACTAAGTAGAGATAAAAAGACTATTTATCAATCTTGTCTGTTTACCTATTTCTATGTAGGTGTGTGTGTGTGTGTGTTTGTTTGTTTGTTTATTTGTTTGTTCGTTCGTTTGTTTGTTCAAAAATTGGCCATTAAGAAATCATTCTGATATTATGGATTGTATTGCTAGCAATAGCAATCCAATTCATGCTTAAGGATCTATACGGAATCCACTTTTTAGGTTCTGAGGAACTGTAAATGGTCTATTTATATTGTGCTTTTCCACCTTTCAAGGCACTCAAAGCGCTTTACAATCAGGAATCCACTCACCCAGTGTAACAGACACTGAGGCAATTGCCCAAGGACACAACGACACTCCACTCTTGTTGTCCCACTGTGGTGTTCACAGCTGTCTCCCATCCAAGTACTAACCAGGCCATAACTTGCTTAGCTTCTGAGATCTGAAGGGCTTTGACAAGCAGGTATGGCCACAATGTGCTGATATTACAAATACAATTCAGATTCTGAGCTTAACATGTGAAGTTCATGGAACCTCTAATCAAGAACCAAAAGTCAAATTTACTTCTTACAGGTACATTTTACAGGAGACGGGTCAGTCATTTCTGCAGTTTTGAACGGGAAGACAGGGAAATACTGATCAGTGTGTACTGTGCAACTTTGTAGAGTGGAAAGGTTAACCATGTAATTCTGCAGAAACAGAACGTTTAAACCGTACTGAGACTTTATGAATGGAGATAAATACACTTTATTGTGATAAAATACACTTAAATGTACTTTTCCACAGTGAAAAAGTAGAAGCAACCATTTTGATCGTTCTCTGTTATATTCAAATATGGCCACTGGTCTGTATTGACTGTAATGAAGCTAATATTGCACATTTACTGTAAATCCAGATTTATGCACATTACATTATGTTGTGTATACATTGCACATACTTTCAAGAAAATTTTGGACACATTGTATGCAATTTTTTTGCATTCTAGTGCATCTTAGAAATCACATCTCAGCAATTTAAGCTTTTACATTTTTAAAGGTTTATTAATCTGGCCTACTTTAGTTGGTGCTCGGCTGCAGTGTATTGTGGGACCTGTTGCTTAAATTGTTGTGTGTTTTTATCAGGGGGCCAATATCGATAATAATCAAAATTCATCCCGGCAGCTATATAAAATCATCTTGGGGGCTGAATTTAGATTTTGACACTTCTGCTCTAGGTCAAATAACAATTCATTTTGTGTTTCAAAGTATTTTTTTTTTTTTGCTGCAACAAGGACAATTTTGTTCGATTTTGTTCCAAAAGTTCCACCATCTACCTTTAAACAACCTTTTAAAGTAAAACAAAGCCAAAATGGATGATTAAACAGGACTTGAATGGTGCCACAGTTTGTTTGTCGCTGAAAAACAGTGTGAAAAATACTTTGCTAATGTGAAATTGATCAGGACCGCGGTCTGATGTACTTAAATTATTTCCTCGGTACGGCTCTGGTTCCCTGCAGAGCTGATGCAGAGCAGTGATTGTACATTTCTGCTGACCCACTTTTCCAACCAATTTCAACAGAAGCCTTCACAGTCAGAGCTCCTATAAATCTTTACTCAAAACTTTTTCTCCATCCTTTACACTGACAGGTCCGGATACATTGCGTCAGACTGAAGGCCTTTAATGTCCCGTCAATGCCCCACACTAAGGCCACAAAAATACAAAGGCTTCTCAGACCCATTTGGTTTCTTTTGTTCTAAGATTTAAATAGAAAAAAGAAAGAAAGCATCTAAAGCTATAGCAGGATGACAGCACATTAAAGTAAATGAGAAAGATGCTGGAGGGTTTATTTGATGAGCCATTTAAAAATACACACTTTCTGCATGGAAGAGAAGTGCGAGCAGCAAATTGAATGTACATTGCATTCGTATTTCCTGTCAACACAGCCAGACAATTATTAATCATGTGGATCACACCTCATTCAATTTACAAGCAACCGGGAAAAAAAAAAGAAAAATTATATGTTGTTTTTGTGTATGTCCTTATTGATGACTGATTAGACCTTTGCCTCTAAAATCTGTCTAGAACAATGTTTCAAACAGAACTGTAAGAGCTGGCAGCATAATGTCATATTCTTTATACAAGAACCGTTTAAAACTGATTTTTGGGTGTCCATGCTAGCAGAGTGCTTTCACTTCTCAATAAGAAGAACCAGAGACATTAAATTATAGAAACACAATCAGCAGCTCTGTTCTGTTGCTACAACACAAACAGCGTGACGCCATAATCCTAAGGTAAATGTCAATAAGGTCAATTGAACACAATGGCAGAAGTTGGACTTTTACGAGCTAAAACGAGCGATTTCAGCAAAACCAAAAGCCTTATGAAGCTTTATTCAACAACATTGGTAACGTTATAGTATGTTTCTCAAACTGATATGAAAAAAAAAAAAAAATTAACCCCATCACTTGCTGATGCAACCTAGACACTTGTACAACTTTTATTTGGTGATGTTTATGTCATGTTTCTGCTGTTATCACTAGTACGTGAAAAAGAGGACAATTAGTGGTCATAAAAGTCTTAAATGATGCACTAGTTTAGAAATCTGTATTTGAAGTTTGCTAGTCGTTGCTAACAATTTTATACACAAAGTTATAATCAAAGACAAAAAAGTGTGTAAACTCAACAGTAAGTTGTAGCGAGGATCTGACCTTTGCTAAATGTGGTCGGTAGGTTTGTACCAGCTGACACTCTGCATCTTTCATAACTTGCGTATTTTGTGGGCTAATGCTAATGGCTATAGGAAACAAACAGGAGAACGCTCCGAAGTTGTTCAAAACATATCGGACTAGCTTAGATGCTAAGTGTTCGATAGCATCAGAGTCAAACTGCACGCCTACTAATTATATGTCTAGAGGAGTTTGTGGGTTTGACTCCCAGTTTGAGCCAAGTTCATCTGTAAAACAGCTCTACAGTACATTCAAAACGCTTCTGTTCGAGTTCAAACTGGAACTAGGAAGTATTATCACATTACCCCTGTGCTTAGGTCTTTACATTGGCTTCAGTGGTTAAAAGAACTGTTTTTAAAGCAGCTTTAATTGTGTTTAAGTCTCTCTTTGGCCTGGCACCAAAGTACATCTTCGACATGTTCGTACCTTATGAACCATCTCAGACTATGAGGACGTCAGGAATCGACCTCTTGCCGGTGCCCAGAATGAGAGCGAAGCCTGATTGTTTTTCTCCAACCCAGTTATGCTGTACACCAGGTCATCAGGGCCGGATAATTGCATAACGTGAAAAATTTGCCAAAATTTAGGTTGTTGCAAAATATCCATTGTCCATTTTCAATATTTGGAGAAATGGGTTGAGGGCCAGATCAAACCTCTGGAAGGTCTAATTTTTCAGTGTGAGAATTTGCGCAAAGTTTGAGAAAGACCGATACATGATTGCATTCATTCCAACTTGTCATTCAAAAGTGTTTGAGGACTGTGCTTTACAATCAAATGAACCAAAATATGAATTAGCTAACAGACAAGCACACAGAGTAATGAGGACACAAACTGATCTGAGAGGTAATGAACTACACATCTGAGAGGCAAAAATGTCAAAGTGATCGATTAGGAGATTCAATACTCTGAGTTGATGCTCAAAATGTCAAATACCACACCAGAGCATGATAAAATATTAAACATTATATTTGAATTAATGTTGGACAAATTACAGGACGGATTTTAATAGCAAACTTTTCTCTTTACTACAAGTACAGTCATAGCAATAGGTCTTTTCAAATCTAGCTTATGAAATAGTTAGTGTGGCATGAATCATAGCAATACCTTTCAAAATAAGTTTAGGAACTGGTCAAACCAGCTTCAGTGATAACAATAGGCCCATTCCAAACAAGTTAATGAACTGGAAAGTGCAGAAAAATCAAAGTAATAGGCCAGTTTAGAACAAATTCATGAACTGGTCGTGCAGTAACAGGGAGAAAATAGCCCTTTCAAACAAATTTGTGAACTGGTCAGTGCCTTGTAAATCGTAACAATAGGCTATTTCCAAACAAGTTTATGAACTGCTCAGTGCAGTAACAGCCATAGCATTAGGGCCTTTCAAAACAAGTTTATGAACTGATCAGTGCATTATAACTCATGACAATAGGCCCTTTACAAACAAGTTAAAGAACTGGACAGGGCAGTAAAGCCATAGCAATAGGCCAGTTTAGAACAAATTCTGGTCAGTGCAGTAACGGAGAAAATATGCCCTCTCAAAACAAATTTGTGAACTGGTCAGTGCCATGTGAGTCGTAACCATAGGTTGTTTCAAAACAAGTTTATGAACTGGTCAGTGCATTATAACTCATGACAAAAGCCTCTTTCAAAATCAGTTTATGAACTAGTCAGTGCATTATCACTCATGACAAAAGCCTCTTTCAAAATCAGTTTATGAAATGGTCAGTGCATTATCATTCATAACAATAGGACCCTTTAAAACAAGTTTATGAACTGGTCAGTGCATTATAACTCATGACAAAAGGCCCTTTGAAAACAAGTTTATGAACTAGTCAGTGCATTATCACTCATGACAATAGGCAGTTTCAAAACAAGTTTATGAACTGCTTAGTGTAGGCTTAACTTCCCCAATGGACAAGGCAAAATGAGCTTAGAACAATGTACAAATCCATAATTTTAGTCAGTTCGTATTACAGTAGATTGAAAAGTTGAAAGTTGAAATGTCTTTTGAAACTTTGTCCCAATGACCACCATTAAAGCTTTCTACCATGGATCACTCCTGAACGAATGAGAGATCACAGGACATACTGACTGAGTCTAAACTACAGATATGCATTAGATCTTCCACATCCCAGTGTCAAAGATCCAGAGTTGAAGACACTAGATTGGAGAAGAAAGATCAGTTGTGATGGCTGTCTCCTCTCATCCCTCCTTCTCTCTCTGGACATATATACACTCTATCACTCTAAAACATGAGAAAAATCATTTTCCAGCGCACACACTCCTTACCCGCTGCTTCCTTACTGTCAATCATTCAGTGCACTGCTGTGATTTCAAACTCTCAGCAAACACAAACACGAGGAGGAGGTAGAGGAGGGGGAGTGCAGCTTATGAAATTGTGCTGAAATGTGATATTCTAGAGAGAGTTGGGGAGTTGGAGGCCTGCGTGAATTTACCCAGGATTTACAATAAGCACGATGGATGAGGCAGGTTGATTTCTAAATATAGACAGTGTAGGATAAGAGAGGCATCAGACTGCGTTTACATAGACAGAATCAACTCTGTTCTGTTATTGTTTTCATGGATAAATTTGTAAGTACATTCAGAGTGTTGATGGGCATTCATCTTGGATTTAATCTCTGCTGTAAGTAGACAATGGAGTCCAGAATCTGCACCAGAGGCCTACAACCATGCAGCTCGAGAGCCAAATACGACTCTTTAAGGAGTCTAGTGCGATTCTTTGAGCTATGATTGAGAATGAGGAATTACATTATAAAAAGTTATAGGTTAAGAGAATGAGGAATTACATTATAAAAAAAGTTACAAGTTAAAGGAATGAGGAATTACATTATAAAAAGTTATAGGTTAAAGAGAATGAGGAATTACATTATAAAAAAGTTACAGGTTAAAGAGAATGAGGAATTACATTATGAAAAAGTTAAAGTTAAAAAACATTTTAAATATCCTACATCAGTCCTCATGTTTTGCTCACTTACCTTATGCATTTTAAACTAGAGTTTAGATTCTGGACCGCGGATGACTGACAGCCGCGCCAGAACACAGCGCAAAAAGACAGCGGTGAAAAACAGCAAGTGTTTTAAGTGGCCTATACGACGTAAGACGTTTGATGCATCGCCGCGGAGAGGAGAGAGAAACAGAAGACTGTGTATAAGCGTGGAGGAGGTAAAAGAGGAAGGAGGACGAGAGACAGGGAAAGCACGTCTTACAACTCCGTGGACCAAGGAAAAGGTGAGGAAGAGAGAGAGAAAGGATGAGAAAAGAAGCAACGAGAGGGAGAGAGAGAGACAGAGAGAGAGAGAGGGGAAGAGGGAGGAATGTGCGGTGGAGGAAGCGCTTTTAGTAGAGAGACACTGTTATGTAAACACTTGGGACATCATAAGGAGCCCTTTCTGTCATTAAAATGCCACTGTTCAGTGAGTGGGCCGGGCGGGCTCGGGCTTAGGCACCATGGATCTATTAAAATATCTGGATAGGACATTGCTAGCTAAACACCGTCTCGAGTTGACGTAGTGGCCGCTCCATTGCTACTGCAGCGGCAAATCCCCTCTGTCAGAAAGCATTTTTTCCATAGAGCACAATGCAATCACAAACGGCTCCTGCTCGCCTCACAGAACACTTACACACTTCTAAAAGGTTGGACTTTGTGACAAATCTTACCTAGTTTCATATCATGAACTTTTTCCCGGTTCAAAAGTCTTCAGTTTCATTAAAAATAGCTTTTTAATCTTTAGCTCCGGCTACCGCTCTGCTCGCTCTAGCAAACTCCCGCTCTGATTGGTCAGCGTGTGTCACGTGTTACGCGAGCACGCAACTGACGCACGTCCGCGTGGGAGAAAGAACTACTGCGCATGTTCAGTGGCCGGAGGTTAGCTGAATTCAAACTAGCTAATCTCGCGACAATGCGCCACTGAGCGCAGCCATTGACGTAAAGCGGCGGCCATCTTTCATCACCGGGGCTTGTTAGGCACGCAGAGACTGACTCGGGTTCCGGTCGGGTTCGGACACGACGTGCGCGAGCTCAGACTGGGTCGGACTGGATTTTTGGGCCCAATCTAAACTCTATTTTGAGCCTTCAAATTAATCATCACGATGTGTTTTAAACTTGTTTCACAGCTGTTAGGAGCAAAGTTTGCCATTACGCTAACAAAAATTAGCCACAATGCTAAAGACGCAACATACAAACTTTGGTGAGTAAACGAACAATATTAGACAAAGATGGTACAGTGTGTACAGTGTAATTTCCACTTGAATTGTGCCAAAAATTTAAAAAGAAAATTAAATAATGTGGAATTCAAATTGTGTGTTTTTAAATTTGGTATAATTGAATGCTGGAATCAAAATGTTTAGAGAAATAAACATTCCAGCTTTGGCAAATCTCAGCCCGCAGCCCCAAACTTTAAGAATTTACAGTTATTTTGAAGGTTGCAGATTCAACAGTGCATTTAAAATGTACCAAAGGCCAGAAGTGACAGAATAATTGATTGAACATTTTCAAACAGACTTAGTTTTGACAAGACTTGTGTAAATTCACTTTTATGTCTCTGTTGCATATGTTCTCGACTCATTCTGATAAAAGTTTGCTTTGAATCAGACTCATAATGCTCTAGTATTATAGGTCCTATATTATGCACATTTTTTACTCTTTATAATGTTGCAACATCATCAAAAAACAGCTGCAGCTATTGTAGTGCCCTTATTTAAACTGCTCCACTTCACAGTTTAATCAAGATATTGAAGCTTTTTTTATCGAATTCTCAACAAAAAAAAAAAAAGTAAAACCAAAAGGATTGCCAGAAAAGGCATCTACTCAAGGTTCTTCAGAAATATTATCAAGTAAAAGAGTTCAATTGATGCTGAAATAGCAGTTAGAAAAAAGTACCACTTCATGACATCACAAAGTGGAACAGAACCTTTTTATCTTGAAGATGTAGATAGTTTAACAATCTGGGATTACTTAAACACTTGTAAAAACAACATTCTGTAAAAAAAAAAAAAAAACAAAACATTCTAAACTGGCTAAAAGTGCCTGAGCTAAAAATCATCCCTCTGAAAAGACGACTTTGTTCTTGACTGGAAACACTGTATTATAGGTGGTGAGGAGTCCCTGCCTCAAGTGGACCAATTCAAAGTTTGGCAGCGAGAACAGTCTACCTTATTTCACCTCAACCACTTATATTTCCGACTGCCACTGACCCACTTCTCTTTTCTTCTTGACATCTCACCGCTAGTCTTCATGTGCACCAGCAAGTCAACTTTCTACAGTGTATTTTATAACATAATCAGCTTTTGTGAACAGAAAATACAATGAAAATGTAATTAAGTGTGAATGGCCTCGCTAGAAGCTGGACTAGCTATCCAAACGGCTAAACACATATGGATCCAGAAACTCCAAACAGCAGAAGAGTTTTCATAGAATTTACTGATCCAATTATTTGTGAAACTGCAACAATAAAGCACATTAAAAAATACTTAAACACAACATCGTTAACTGTGACAAACACAATGGATTTTAGTGACTGCATCACGATTAGCATCAAAATTAGCATATGAATAGGCGAGCTACTTAGCATATAACTTGTGCACCAAAAACGTGCTAATTGTGACTTATCAAACAATGATTTTCCACTTTGAAATACTTATGGATAATGCTATAACAAACAGCAAAAAGAAAGACCAGGGCCTTTTTCAATTCCTAGTCTGCAGACTCTGTGTTCTCCTGGCACAGACTTGTGGAGCAGACTTGGAGAATGGACTTAAGGAGTTCACAGTTTTGGAACAAGTAGACTTCGAATCGGAAATTATCAAAGAACAAAAGGCCACATTTGTACATTTAATACAGCAATGTATCATAAAATATATAAAGTCTAAACTTGGCTATTTCAAGAACTATTGAAATAATAAACAAAAGCATTATTTTCAGAGGCTCGTGACAAATAAACATGATACTTACATCATGATTATTGTAAACACATGCCGCCAGTGCGTGCGGCGTGCATTGTGGGAAATATACTGAGCCAAATATGGACAAATTTCATCCATGCATCCCCAGTGAAAGAGGAACAGGACTTGTTACGTGGAAGTGACGTTTACAAGTTTGCGAGCGCGAGAAACGACCAGGAGTGAGGAGCTGCCATTTTGAACCAACAACTTCCTGTTTAGTGTTAAGCTAGCAAGCTAGCATAAAATGAATATCTTAAACATAACACTTACTTTTAACGTAATGTAACCCACTTCACGGTATGTACACGGCTAGACCTCTAGGTCGTAGGAGCTCAGCGCATAGCAATAACAACGCTACACAGGTAATAGTATTAATGTAACTTTAGTTTGCAATAATAGAAAACCTGTGCACAATGTAATTTCAATATAACCTATGGTCCAAGATATTAATAAAAAAATAATAAAATGTCTCTTTGAAAAATGAGGTTTTCTTTTCAATGTCAATAAATGTTCAAGTCAGTTAGTCAGGGGAACAAGTCAAATCACAAAAATATAGTAGGCAGGTTCTCTGTGTCCTGGACTGACATCTATGGTCTGTATGGTGGATTCTCTAAATCGCATCAACGGATCATCTCACCATCAACGTTGTTGGACACCAGGCTGGGAGCGGACTCAAAAAAGACCTGACCAAGGGTTCAACACAAGAGAGACTGAGAGCAACAAGAGATTTCCAGAACGCTCTCCCCCTCTTTTTGCAAGTGAAAAGTGAAGCACACAGCTCTGCATATGCCATGTTACACATCAAAATAAACTTCCGGTTTTCAAAATGAAACACATGTTAAATAAAACATAATTAAAAGAATTGTACAGCATAAATCAAATGTTATTTGCTCTTAACCAGGCGGGTTACAGCATAGACATTTTTAAATAATATTTTGTATTGTGATTTTGATGGATCTTCTGTTGTAGCCCTCTGAATTGCTTTATGTATGAATTGTGC
Source organism: Mugilogobius chulae (assembly GCA_038363315.1). Classification (NCBI taxonomy): domain Eukaryota; kingdom Metazoa; phylum Chordata; class Actinopteri; order Gobiiformes; family Gobiidae; genus Mugilogobius; species Mugilogobius chulae. Next base: position 12,291,963 of record CM076406.1, on the reverse strand, counting down.
TATATAAATAAATGTGCCTTTGCCTGAATGTAAGGTGAACAGAAAGCACTCACAAAGTGGACAGAAAATGTGGTTTGTGTCTCTCAATGTTTCAGTGTGATCAGACTGATAGAGGACACATGCCACACAGTTGTTGGATAATGAAACTGTTTTGTTCAACTGCTGTGCATAAATTGTGGACAACAATAGATAAACTGACACAAAAATGTATGTATCAATTTCCATAAGAAACAGAGAGCAGCTGTGCTCCAGCGCCTCCACAAACAGCCCACAGCTGAGTCAATCAGACACACACAAGCTCACACATTTATGCCAACACACTCTTTGTACCAGTCATCTGAAAGTCAACAGTGTTTGGGAGCACTTTGCTGAAAGACTTATTGTTACCCAGTTCTGCTGCAGATGAACCAGTGTGAATCTCCAAAGCACATTCTGTATCAGCTCCAGCAAAAAGTTTGAAGAGGAAACAGCGACTTACCTAAAAAACACACAGAAAAAGACATCAGTAATGTGACAAAATGCATGTAAATGTGTTTACTGTACTTTCAACAGACTAATACTGCTTCCAAAGGACAAATATTAATTTGTAGTTGTTCCAGTCTTTCACACATGCTCCTTAGCACCACTTCATCCTGGCTGCAAAAGGAAATTCCAGAAAGGAAACAATCAAATTGATCTTGCTTGTTATGCTAATGCAGCAGAAGTGCTCCAACAAGTTAATGTGGTTGATGGACTTATGAACAGTACAAGATCTCAGAGACCTACCTATGACATCATAGATTAGAGACTTTCAGAAGAACAGTGTTTGCCTGACCAGCCAGTCCCTACACACTTTGACAGACACTTTACAATCCGTGAAGGTATGGGATCAGGTTCAATTTCAAGGGCGGGCTTTCCGAGCGCTGAATCTATCAGCTACTGTACGTCCGCCATCTTGAATCTTTCAAAGCGGTTAAAAAAAAAAGTTTTGAAATTGCGGAACGGAGGGTAGGGGGCGGCCATTTATGATTGGATCGTCCTAACTTTGGACAACGAAATCATTGCCTCTGTCTTTGGTTTTAGACCCTTCTGCATTTTAACAGAATGTAGGAGGGGCTGACTGGTCAGGCAAATGTTTTCTGACGCTACGTCTAATAGGTCAAATTGGAACCATAATCCTTAGCTCCTTAAGCTCAAACCAAATGTGCTCCATTGCACGCTATGATAAGAACTGTCTGAAAAGTGCAGTTAAGGAGAGAACTTCCTGCCATTTTTTTTAAGCATAGGAACCTCTGATGCTAACTTGCAACAAGGAGCTAGGAGACATCCTAGCTCCAGTTTTTTGCTGATTCCTCCAAAAACTTACAAACATTTATGCTCATTGTGCAAATGTGTTGTCTCTGTTATTGTCATATTGAAATAGTCATTCAAATCAGCGCTGTGGTGTTCATTTTGTAGTTTGCTGGTGGAAGTAGTAGTTTTTCATAAACAACTGTAGAGTCATGGGATTTCAGCTGCTTGAATTTTCCAAACACAGCTAAGGCTCCTTCTCTTAGTGTGTGTAGTACTCTTACTGTTGACCCCTTGACAAGCTCTCGAGATAAGAGTTAGAGGCTAAGAACCAGGAGCTAAGAGCATAGAGTATTGATTATGGCATCTTAAGACACAAGTGAGGAAATATGTAACAAAATGTCAGAAACATGGTAAAAAAAATGTAATAAGTCAAGTTTGCATAATGAGTCTTTGTTGTTCAAATGCTGCTTCCTCACCCAAATGTCTGAGTAATGCCTCTGTCTCTCTGAAGCTCAAAGCTCTTTCACCCAGTAATGTGGTAGCTTTAACTTTAACAGCATTTTTCAGCCTCATTTGAACTGGAATAACCCTGGGCTGTTGAGGAACAGCCAATATTTGTTTCTATTGCTCCATTCAGTAAAGCAGCATAAATGGGGCTAAAGCAAGAGGTGCAAAATTAGGCAATTCCATAGCAAATTACTGCACTAGCCTTGCTTAATAATTGAAATTACATTTGTAAGGTAATGTAGTACTTTTCACAGGTTTAAAATCCTTTCTGACTAGATAATTTGGTTATGAAAAAAATCTCCAAATAAATCATTTTTAACCCATCAGCAAACAGTCTGTGTAATTCTCCATTCGTCCTGGGGTGGTCCATCACAGAAATGCTGCAAAGTAGTCGTCTGGACAACGTTTTTGAAGATCAAGACATTTCGACTCTTGGACTATTGGCTGTCAGATGATAGTCAAAACATCTCGGTCTTTGAAAACGAAATAATTAAAATAATCTATATGTATCCATTAAATGAAGCCTTTGATCAGCAAAAGTCTGAACTTACAGCTGGGATGCTTAATTTTCTAACTTAAACCAAAGAAATAGGTGTTTACATTTGTCCAACACAATTAACCAATCATTTTTGGAGTGGACCACCCAAGCACAGCTAATCAGAGCACTGCATTTGCTTTCTATAAGAGATCAAATACTTATTTTCTGATTTGGACAGTACATAGCAATTTGAGGGTTGTGCTGTAATCACATTTGACTTTTTGGTGGAAATTACAAAGTTTACTAATATACTACAAAAAAATAGTTAGGAAGAAAATGTACCCCACCTTAAGTTAAAATTCTCTCCTTTTTGTTCTTTTTGCAGCCCAGTCTCCGAAGAAAACGTACATATACAATGTAATGTCAAAAACGTACGACAAGCACAGTTGCACACCTTTTTTAATGTCACAATTAAACAAAAAGTCAAAAATAGCCTTTTTTTCTTTTTGTTGAAACCATGTGGCTTCATTGTCTTTAGGTTTAACTAATAAATCTTAACCTAAAACCAAGCCCCAGTTTTGTTTTGTTTTTCATTTTGGCTTCTCGTGACATTGACATAAAAAAGGACGTATTGCATATCTATGTTTTCTTCGGAGATTCTGTTGTCTTTTTGTATTACCACTTAATGACATCAGAAGGTGGAATACAGTGTTTTCTGTTTGGCAGAAGAATACAGAATAATTACGCAAGAAGTGTTTTAGCTGAATAACAGACCCTTAAAACACAACACAGACACAAGTCAAACTCCATGAACCGTTCTCCGGAGCTCATTCAGGGTCAAGTCTTCGGTTAGATAACAATCTCAAGTGCATCGACGACTTGTATAAGAGAGTCCTTCACACCTGCTCTGTGCTTCCCTGATGAGAATTCTACAATCTCATCAACATGCACTGTCAGTCTGGAGACAAGCTTTAGATTTGAGCTGCACTGATAATCCTCTGCTTCCTTTAAGTGTTATTGATTGAGACGGTGGCTGTGTCAGGGCTTGTGTTCTGCACCGCTGAAATCATTTGAAATATCTCACTGCACTTTCATCGGTTTCCAGGTCAGGACTCGGGTTGAAAAGGTTGTTTAGGTAGTCAGCACAAACAATGTCTAGGAACTCAATGAGAAAAAGCACCTTCAAGGACCTCTCAAGGACCTTTAATGTTGCTTCTTTTTGTGTTTTGCTTCATTGACACAAAAACCCAGTTTATTTAGATTAAGTAACACTCCACTGAACCTTGTGATGTTATGAAGTGTCAACACAGGAAGTGTGTCTAAGCATTTTAAGCTCCACACACCTTCAATACAATATTCTAATAATTTTCAACCCTAGACTAGACATATTTGAAGCTGCAGCTACTGTTTTAGCCTTATTTGAGCTTTCCTTGTGTGTGATGGGTTATTTTGGATTACTGAACAAAATATATATTTTGAAAAAAGACAACAGAATTCTGGTGATTTATGCAGTAAAGCAGTTCAAGCTAACATTTCTGCAAAAAAAAAAAACACATGATGACATCACAAGGTGGAACAAACCAATTTGAGTATTGGAAATGTACAAAGCATGTAAAACACACACTTGGTCCACCCTACTGACATCACAAGGATTTAGAACCTCAGGAATGAAAACAGCCTAAAAACCAAGATTACATAACATTTCTGATTGAAACTAGACACAACTTTGAGGATGTTTTTGATGAAGGAAAAATTCTAATATGCACAAAATCTTAAAGGTACATTTGGAATTATATGTATGTATGTAAGATGCACAATGAGTGGCTTTACTGTAATAAGGTAATGCAATCTCCAATTAACTTTGGTTGCCAGATAGTGAAATGCAAAACATATTGAAGATTTGACAATCACTTTCTCAGACACATTAGTTTCAATCACAAAGAGAGAGAGAAAGTGAGAACTGTGTGGAAACAAGTGCACGAGCCTATCACAGACAGTTGTGTCTGTGTCACTGAGCAGCATCAGCTCAAACTCAAACATGTTTAGGACACATGGTTCAAAATCAGCTTCAAGCTCTAAGGAACCAAACTGGCAACCCAAATGAGAGAGTCATGTGAGGCTCATTCTGCTTTCTGATTGGATAATCTTCTTGAGAATCAAAATACCAAATAGAAACATCAAGAACTAAACATCATGTTCATTGTTTTTTTAAATCAAGACTTAATGACTTACATATGAACATGTTTACTTTGTATCTGTGGACATACAGCTCATGTTCATAAAATATGATCCTTTTAGCCAGAATGATAACATAGAACTTATCTTTTTTTTATAGCACAAAACTTACTTGATTCTGTTAAATTGTAAAATGTAGTCTGGAATTTGAGAAATACTGAGGCGATGTGCAGGACTCCTTCTCTTTCAAACCTTACCTGGCTGTTCCCTCTGATCCTACGCATCCGTCTCCGCATTGATGTGTAAAGTCTCCCGCTATCTTTTCAGAAATACTGAGCTTGAAATCTCAGCAGAGTGAATTCTTCTGAAGGATTGTCGAAAGGATTTGTAAAAGTGACCCGCCTCACTGCTCAGTCACCTTCAGATGCTTCTCCATTTCCCAAAAAGAATGTGATGATTAAGATGCAAATTACCTTGGCGATAGTTGCATTACGAGCTGGTGGAATGACTGTGTTATGCAAGTTCTAAGACCAGACACGGTGTACTGGTTGGGACTGAAATCTGACTTTCCCATTACTTCCACAAGCTGCAGTGTAAAAGCTGAGAAATGAATTCATTAGATTGTTTTTATGCATATACGTTTAGTTTTTTTCTGCTTTCTCATCAAAAACAGACCAGACGTTGTATTTTGCATCATCCACAGGCAGACTTTTCTTAAACTGAAAACACTCAATTCCACCTGTTATTGATTTGCAAAATGTGTTTTGAATCTGTACAAATGTTGTGGAAGAAAACTGTTATTCAAAAAAAAAAAAGACGACAATGGAAGGATTAGTATAGACTTGGTTGCTTTGTGGAGTTCAGTTGAAGCAGAGAATCTGAGCTTTGGAGATTTAGACAATCTACAAAGTAGGCTTACTAAAACCTCTGTGAATGAATAAAAACATGATTTTGGAAAATAAATTAAAGAGAAAACATTTGGCACAGCTGAAAACTCAAGGGTAAATTTAGTATATAAAAGAGTGTTTTTCAAACTGCGGTATGTGTATCACTACCAGTACTTGTGCAATGAACTTTCCTTGAATCGTTTTTAATGTAAAAAGTATTGATGTTCTCTTGATCAATCAATCAAATGCTATTTATGAAGCACTTTTCTTACACGCAATGTAATACTGTGCTTTACTCTGCATTAAAACAATTCCAAGTGTCCACATCACTCTCAATCCAACAACATCCAAAAACAATATTGTAAACAGACACTAAAATACAAGATTGAGTATAGATGAACTGGTTGAGGAAGCACAATCAGAGGAGCTGTCTGAAATCAGGAACAGAGAGCCGTCCAAGATACGAACAAGAACCCAGAGGAGGGTTATGAACAAGATCAGACCTCCTCTAAGGGCTCACAAGCCAGACCCATGATCCTAAAAATGATAGTTAAGAACTGACAATATCAGGAAGAAAAACGTGGTTTAGTCCTAACAGTATTAGCTTACACATTGTTCCTTGTATATTGCGATGGTTATTGAAATGACATAGATAGATAGAAAAAGTTGCAATAATTTTCACTCCATACATTGAGCATTCAGACACATAATAGTCTCCTTTACCTTTCTTTTACCAAGCAACACATGAATTAAAATTATATTTGGAACGAAATTGGCCATCTGTGAGCAAAGATTGTTGGCAAAAGGTATGGCTTGTAGATCTCCTAGTGATACAAAGATTAAAAGTAAACTGTCTTATTATTATCAAACTGGTTTGATATTTTGGAATCTTGCAGAATATGAGATCTTCTTTTGCTATGCTTCTGTGGATCTTTGATTTTATACCATGTTAAACAATATGCTGTACTAATCATTATGTTAATTCTGAAGCATTAAAAAAAAACATTGGTCAGTGGAAACAAGTGTCATGTCAAGTAAGCTGTATCATTTTTATATTTTGTTAAAATGTGCCTTATAGAATCAGTATGACGTAAGTAACTGTGAACAAACAAAGTATTATCACAGTGTGAGGCTTGTTCAAGACGTCCTGACCATCCGGGTGCCAGATAGTAAAGGAGATGCTCATCAGGAGCACCAGATTAAGAAATGTTTAAATACTGAGGAGTTTCTTTGTCCAGTGTGCCAGTTGATCTTGCTGTGTCTATAAACATCTACTGAAGAACTGGTCCGGGCCTCTTGAGACACTTTTCTTGCAACAAAATCAACACTTCATCTTTGTCAAACATTTAAGAAACAGCACTCATCAAACCAACGGCAGTAGCTTTGCATTAGACAGGACCTTCTTTCTGTCCTTCTCTTCTGTTAAGTAACTTTAACAGCACAAAACCACCTGTAGCATTTCACACTAGTCTCAAGAGGTTAGTGACTTAAGGTTAGTGAGTCCAAAGACTGATGTTTGCTCAGATAAGCTTGAAACCAAGGCTGATTGTGAGAAACATTGTACATTATGACTGCAACAACATGTATTGTGTGACATTCAGAAATCGCCAAAATTGAGCAATGAACAGCTTTAGAAACATTTGAAGAGCGGTTATCAGCAGAATCGTGTTGACTTATATATAATGCATAATTGAAGTCACAAAATTCACTGGAGTCAATTTAATCTGAAGATCCAGGGAAAAACTTGAGAAAGCAGTGCTATTGGAGACATTCAGACATCAGATAGAACTCTTAAAGCTCTACAAAGTGCCTGAGGTCAGTGCTGTGGGCTGTTTAAATCTGTTCTCTCTCAAATACTGGTCTGAAGTGTGCGTCTGATGTGAGGCAGCACCAGAGGCACAACGAGCACAAACACATTCGGAGCAGAAGCTGAGATTGTAGGCCAGGCCAGTGTGCTGCAGCAGGTCAGGATACAACAGAGCAAAGCCAGATTTAGACTAAGGCTGTGTCCGAATGTCCACACTTCTTCTCTAACCTCTCAATTACACATGACACATTCAGTGGACTGCAGAGTGAACTTATTCATATTGTAATTCTTCCACAAAAATGGCAAAACTCTGATGGATTTTTGTAATAAACACTGATCAAATCCACCTGACATGTACATATTCATGGAGAGGGATTCTTGCAGATTATCAAGAAACTCAGTAACATTAACCGTTTCTATTCAAGACAAATTTATAAATGTATATAGGTATAAAAATTGCAACATCTGCCTTCTAAATTTCCACAATGAACATGCAGAGACACTTCCTGCATAAGGCTGAAAGATAATAAGCTCCTCTGTAATCTCCTATACAAGTGATTTCAGACTTGGCACAGTGCTAGAAGAAATAAAGAGCTGAAAAATGGGATTACGTGGTGATCATTGACAAATGTGTGTATCACAAAAAGTTATTTTTTTCTATCCATTTCTATTGTCCTGCATAAAAACAATTCATTCTGACCTCATGGGCCTGTTCTATAATGCAAACTAAGTCATTTAAAACAAAAATACATTTTTTTATAATCCTTCCTTTCGCCACAGCCACTTAATAGGTGTGTTCAAGATGGTCAAGACAGGAAGGTGACGTAAGGCCCTGTTATCTCTTAACTGTCCGACTTCACTGCTTCAGTGTCTACAAAGCCATTATTCATGATGGAAAATGCAGTACAGTAGATGACAGCTGATTGGTTTTGATCAAATGTGACGCGCTGCAGTTCCTTTTCCTCTGTCATTATCTTATCTCTCTACTTTGATAACATCATACATGTTTAACTAGAATCAGAAAAGACCCAGATGTTGTATATTACACACAAGCATCATTAATATGATGAGCTGAAAGTCACTATAAGACAGAGCTCAAGTGTGTAAACTGTTGATGACGAGCTCTATATGCTTTGCTCTGTGTGCTTAGTGACTGAAGGAAAAATGTGTTTACAAACTTGTATGTAGTTTTATTTAGTGACTATGAGACCTGACTGTTCACGAGCGCAATAAAAGTCAACTTGAATCTCCTCCTCTTTGCTTCAGCCGCCTGCTGAAAAAGAATCAACCTTTGACAAATCAGAGTGCAATCCTTCTCGAGAGACATGTCCTTCTTTTTGAGTGACCAGGACATTTTTATTTTTTTTAAACCTTACAAAGTGTCAAATGGTGAATAAGATAATATTATGTCAATTCTAAACAGATACACCAAAGTCACTGAATACAACTTTAAACCCATCTTGACCATTAGGCTGATTTTAATTATTTCATCTACCACTTGTACTTTTTAAATAACTCCACTTGTGTTTGTGAAGTCCATCTCTCTGCACTTTCTCAAACTTACATGTCCAGCGCAAGTACAAAACATCTGTTACTTCTGCAACGTCTGGACTCTTTTACATATTAATGAAGATTTTTATCCATTTGTCTTCCCTGCCTCTGCGCAACTAAGCATCTGTATTCCAGGGCTTCAGTTGCATTTCAGATATAGTGGTCTGGCTCTGAGATAAAGACCTGAGGCTGCCGTGGCACTTACAGATAACACACAATGCCCCTAATGGAAAAGATGATGCTTCTGTTGAGGCAGATGGGAGACTGTTCGGATTTTTTAAACAAGCCTGCAGCAAAACAATTCTATATTTTTTCCAGATCTGCTCATATGCTGTATTTTGTTATTCTGTTTAGTACCAGAATCTGTAAAATTACTGTAAAAATACTTCTTAACAACTGAGCATCTACGCAAGGGGAGTTCCTATGCGAGAATACTTCGACTATCAATGTTCAATTCTCTTGTTCTTATGAGGCTTATTCAAAAACTAAAAAACTCTGTATGATGCTTTTTGCACATTGATTTTGAGCTTTTTAACTGGCAGACTTCAAAAACTTAATATGTGACTGCTTTTCTGACTAACTTATTGTGAACACTGGCTCTCCACAAGGCTGCATTCTAGGTCGCTGTTGTATACTCTGTACACCCATGACTGCTTAGCTTCTGATTCTAACAACTTGTTCATAAAATATGCAGACGGTAGGTCTTTTGTTGTGTATTAATTCTGTAGAGTTAAAAGTCATTTTTATGTGGTTTCCATTTTTTTAAAGCTTTCACATGTGTGAATGTTTGAGCTTTTCATACCTTTTTTCCAATGTGGCTACAAATGGAAAAAAAAACTTAAGATAAGTTATTCGTAGATAATATATCTCAAAATGTATTCTTTTTGCTATACAACTCCTGAACATGTTTTCATAAACAGCAAAGTGAAGCTGAAGAGATCCACCTAAGCCAATCAGGCACTGCTTTCAGTCGTTTGTGAAAAATAAAGTGCTTTGTTGCAAGATTCAGATTTTCATACCATGCGGTGATGCCCCTTTTAAGTAATTTGGCATTAAGAACCCATATTATGCAAAAAAAATTCTGCATTTTGAATTTGTTTGTGAAATGGAAGATGAGTCCAAGATGGCGGCCCGTTATTTTCATTGGTTGTGCTCAGCAGCGCACCTACAGCAAAAATATTTTTTCTTCCACACTCTTTCCTGAATACGGGCCAGCGCCTCCCACTATTGTGACGTCAGAGAAGTGACAGCATGATCAGTTCTGATCAATCAGAGCGAAGTTGGCCTGAGCAGACGGTGAGCAGCGGAGTATAGCGCGGGCATAGCGTTAAACTAGGCTAAACACCGTTTAAGCATTTGGGGCATTGAAACAATTTGAAAAATGTACGTGGTGAAACTAGAAGAAATACCTTTAAAATGAGACCTTTGTTAAAGCTGTGGGTGTCGTGTCTGCGGAGCACGAGCAGTTTGAAGAGCCGAAAAATGCATTGACGCTCTATGGGGACATTTTACTTGGGCCCAATCGCTGCAGTTCAGCAGGGAAAGAGGGGGCGGAGTTATACTCACAGCAGAGAGATATATTCTCCCCTTTAAACTTCTCAAGTTTGTGATGTCATAAATGTCTGACGTCTTTACGCACTTTTTAAATCCATTAATCATGCAGACTTATTTTAAGAATATCTGTAGAATTAGCATATCAGATGAGAACAATTGATTATTTCTCTTTAATAATTTTCTTGCTAAGTTTAAAAAATCAGGCTACAAGCAGTTCCTTATAGACTCAAACAGTGACATGCAAACAGCTCTACGCCACTGGTCAAAAGAAAATCACAATAAATACAAACTGAATCAAAATTATGTCATAGGTTTGGAGTAGAAAGTCTTCAGATGTGATTGCTCCATCCAGCTGGGTTATTATGTGAAGCACAGACGGACAGGACTAAAACAGCAGTGAAAGCAGGCAAGTTTAAACACAAGTCGTCTGAAATCACAAATCCTCACACATGTATATAGCTGAGGATTTCTGCTGCTCTGTCAGACAATATTTGATTCCTCCAATCTGACTATTGACGCCTTACGGGAGCATGTGCAAACATAAATAAGTCTGGAGAAAAGTAACTTGACAGCTCTGCTCAAATCTAATTCTGACTTGCCTGATGAGATTCTCTCTCAATGTAATGATATTAACACATCTTCTGTATACGAGACATTAGAAATTATATGAACGTTTTAACCGAATTACGTATAACACAAACTGAAGAAATAAACTGAGACCAGCCTCTAAACCAACCAAAACGCTATTATATACCAATTAGGGTGCTTCATATGGACTAAAGGTTAGTTTCAATAACCTGGTTCACAGATTTGAGCTGTCTGACTGAGTTCTTCTCATTTATCAATCTGGATAGATTTGCTGAAAATCCGACAGAATGTCTTAATGAACACTTGAGGCTCATTTGTGAAAACATCATAACAACAGAACAAGCTTGTGTGATTGGTGTGTTTCTTTCTGTGTTGTGTGTGCTGGTTTATGATTGTTGCTGCAGGAGTGAACCACAGGACACAGCGAACTCTTGAAGCAAGTCTACATTCTGGATTACAATAAAAGTGAACAGAGTCAACATGTGCTGTTAACAGGTGGTCCAAACTACAAAGAAGAGACAATGACAGCGTCAGTATTTTTCCAGACTTCTTCACATCAATAAATAAAAACATCGGAACAATGTAAAGGCTTAATATTCACCCAAATACAACAATAGCTTGTTCAAAAAAAAGGTGAAATAATGACTAAAATGCACTTAAAACACAGGATTACATTGGATGACCAACCTTTTCCCACCACCAGGGGTTTGCAAAAGGGAAGAGGTAGTTCTGACCCCCCAATTACTTGTGCATTGTAGGGACACATGAAAAGACCACGACACCACAGTAACTGGATGCCAGGTATGTAGAACAAACAGCCACAGAAATATAATTTTATGTAATTTCAATATTTTAATGAACTGCTTACACTTTGTCTTAGCAAAAAATCTGATTTGGTTTGAGTGAGACAAGCCCTGGTGATTAAATATGGCGAGCATTTACAGGAATCAGACGTGCAAATGTGATTCTCCCATGATTCTTAGTGCCACGAGCGTGAGTCGAGTGGAGCCGAACAAAGCACCTGACCGTTCAGACCAATCAGAGCAGGAGTTTGTAGAGCAAGCAGAAGTAATCACAGGTAAAGCAATACAGAACTAAAGACACTTTTGGCCACTGCTTGCCCTTGTATTAGTCAGCCAGATAGAAATTCAAAAGTTTGTGAACTCATAACACAATATGAATTAGGTGTCTTGTCCAATGAAGAAGTTTTAAATTTGCAGATGATGCAAACATTCTAGTTAGTGAAGTCAGCGCTCACACAGGCCTAATGTCTCTTTGTTGAAATTGAATATGAATATGGTCAGACTAATATAATCAAGACCTTTCCCTGTGCTGAAAGTGGACAGTGAGTTTAGATACTGTCACATCCAGAGGACAAATTCTCCCTCTGTGTGATGGTGTAAGGATTGAGAGGACATTTTCTTCTTCCCTCCAGCGCTGCACAGTGAACGAGGCCCCTGACGATGCACAGAGGAAATGTTTTCACTAACACTATGTCTGCACAGCCTGAACTGTTTTCAATCAATGCATTGGTAGTAGATGTTATGCAAACACAGACAACAGTGCTACTTGAGTATGTTGTAAATCTAAAACTGTTTTATGTTAACTGCTTTTGAAAACTTGCAAACTGATTTAGCAATGTGAGATGACTAAAGTGTTTGAAAGTGAGTTCATCTTTCAAATGACCCTATACAAAAGACTAGTAATACAGACACCTTTTCTTTTCACTAAAATAGTTGAATTGTTGTTTTTTCTTGGTGTCATTTGTCTGTGCCGGCCTCTGTGTGTATTTGGTGAGGAGCACAAATGAACCTGAACAGCTCTGTGAGGAGAAACATCATTCTTCACTGTCGTCCTGTCAAGTCCTGTTCACTTCCATTTAGACTTGTTCTCTTTTCAATCTCCAGCAGAAAACCCACTGCTGCTCCTCCTGAGGCCTCCTCTGAGCTCTCACTCTCTCATTAAGTATGTGTGTGTTCACATGACATTGGAGCATGTACCTTTACCTTCTCTCAATCTCATTAAGCCTGATGCCCTTCCACCTAATCTGCTGCTTTACACCCTCACAGAGAGATGGCACTCTCCCTGTCTCCACTTTAAACCTAGATAAGTGTATCAGCTCAGCCAGGAGGCTGAATCTCTGCTCTGCCACAACACAAGCTTGACTTTCTCATCAATCAATTTGACAGGGCCACAGAGCACAGCCCTCCACAACTGCACCACACTCTTCACACTCACAGTGAGCCATTTCAGAGCAGGAGCCCCCTTCCATTTCCCAAAACACTGCACCATCCTGTGGCAGAACAAATGCTCTGATGGAGAAGGAAAAAAACAGGTGAGATGTGGAGAAATGATACTGGGCGAAGTCCATGAGTGAGAGTGGACGGGGCAGATATAAAGTGTGAGTCAGTGACCTCACAGAGGAGAGAGGAAGACGAGGTTAAAGACTTGAAGAGCTGTGAAAAATGGACCATGAAGAGAAAGTAGATTTAACAACCTAGAGAAAAAGGACTGCTCATCAGCTCTCTTCTCTGTGTTTGTGGAGCTGTCACTGCAGCTAGTTACAACAAGACAAGAAAGATGAAGTGAGAAAAAAGTAGCACATGACACAAGATCCCACCACTCAGACTGTGAGCGATAACAAGACATGGCAACCACAGGCTCACTCTATCTACACCTGAGCAGACTTATGCAGCAGGCTCCTCTGTCCTGTCAGCCAGCCTGTGATAGTGACTCATGTAGAGACACCACACATCACCTGAACACGAGTGAATCCCCCTGCAGACACAGTACAGGCAATAACACAAGCCTGCCCTGCTTTGCTCCTATAGATATTACAGAGGCACAGCAGCATGCAGGCAGCTGACAAATGGATGTAAAATAAGCACAAATGTGTTAATGGAGATTGTGTAGAGCTGGAGGACAGAGTGGGTGGAAAAATGCTAAGTGGTTCTAAACAGAGAAAGAGAACAGTGATAGCTATGCTGGTCACGTTCTAAGAACAAAGAGGCAAACATACTTGTGAACAAAATATATACATTTACAGATTATATTGGACTCCTTGTTTTATTGTAATTGCCGTATTTTTCTGGAATATACGTCGCTCCATATACAAGAAAAAAGTCGCCCTGGAGTATAAGTCGCACTTTCTGCAACTACAAGATGCAGATCAAAAAATTACTACACTCTGCATTTTATTATCATTAAATCATCTGCAATAAGTATTTTGTCCATTTGACTTTCAACAATCGTGATGTGACTAGTGTTGCTATTTCTTACTGCAGCAAACTCCATACATCTCTTTCCGCTAAATCCACTGTCTATTTTGCCCAAACTCTCTTTCCACCTTTCAATTTTCAATCGCGCTGCTTCTTCAAGTTTTCCCTCGCGCTGCTTCTGCCGTAGATCTACGAGTGCTCCACTGATATTACGCGTGAAACAAGGACATGCAAAAGGACATTTTGTTGTGTACAGTCACAGTTTGTCTTTCAAGCAATCAAGGACAAGAGACCTCATCCTCTTGAAAATCAGACCTATTTTTGTTGAATGAAGCTCTACGCGCCCTCATGAGCGTTATAAATGTTAGCTCTGCACTTACACAAGTAGATGCACCTCGAAGGCGACAGTGTCATGCCTCATTGGCAGAACAGCAGCGAATGAAACAACATTTGTCCTTTGTTTGATAAGCAGGCAGAGCTCGAGTCCGGTCATGACCCGCAATATATTAATAGTTATTCACAAAAGCACATGTATCTTATATAGATAAGTTGCACCTAAGCATAAATCATATCTCCTGTCAGACGATGAAAAAAAGTGCGACTTGTAGTCCAAAAAATATTGTAATAGACAAACAGAGCAATGACACAGCAGACATTAACCTCTCAGATGGACTTCCAGGAGCAACTTTAAAAAGTGTTTTATGATCTACGACGAACTCGCCTACATTAAGTCAGCCATTTTCCAATTGTCATTTACTCACCTTAAAAATACGTTTCTCCACTGAAATGGCTTCTTTTGTGGTTGCATCAGAGTAAAATTATCCAAAGCTAATGTAAGTCTTTTACTCTAATCATTCTTTTGATGGTCGTCGTGTGATAAAGTGTCTTTCAACACCTTATGTGGGTGAACAGATAAAAGCATCTCTTTAACTCTGGGTCAGGAGACAGATAAAGACGTCTGATTCTATCACAATGGAGGATAAAATCTGATGTGAAGGGTCGCACATAAAGAGACCGCCTCAGAATATAAATGATCGCGCTCACACACACAGATCCTCGCTCTATAAAAGTCAGATCACTTCAGGACAGCTTTTGTTCTAGTGCCAGAACAAGTCCATGTTGTGCCAAGATCTGTGTCATTAATGCATCAATAATGAGGTAATGTAGGATTTAGCAGCTGGACCAGAACCAGTGGCTCTAAAGCTGCTAACCTCAGTGCGATTTCACGTCACCATTTCAGACGTCTGGAGTCTATTCTATTGACTTTAGGTCAGAGAAGGGATCAAGTCACTGTTTCTAAGTCACAAGTAAGTCTTTGGCCTCAAGTTCGATTCAAGATCCAAGTCAAGAGAGGCAAGAACAAGTTAAGTCCAGTGACTGCCACAACACCTTTGCTTTTAGTTTTAAGCTTTTCATCAAATTGCTTTAAGCACCTCATATTTCTACAGTGAGAATTGAACTGAGCCAATAAATGCAAACTCCTCTCAGACAACGTACCACTTGTTGGTAGACAAGAGTAGCAGCCCATGGATTCACATACTATTACAATTGCAATCACTAAAATTCCAACAAAATTTGATTGAGAATGAACAAATAACGTCTAAGTTACAAATTGTGTACAGTGACTGAATATCAGCAAAGCCTTTTCAAGCATTATGCACGTCATCTCCAATAATTTAACTTATTTAATAGATTTGAAACTGCAGCACTTTAAAATTACTTAATGCACCTTAACCACATTGCACCTTAGAAAATGTGCACTTTAGTACCTTGAGTGAGTGTGGCCTTTATGACTTGTTGTGTTGTCTTGTCTTGTCCTAAATGTAAAGGGACTACGAATGTAAACTAGCTGTACGCTAACTTCGGCGCATTTACACATGTATTTTGTGTACTGGTGTTCTTTAATGTGCATTGTCCCTTTCAAATAAATAGAAAATAAATAAATACAAAAAACTCCTTAAATGATATGTGAAGCACTTATTTTACTCTATAGAACTTGGCCAAGTTTGTGGAAGTTTTTTCATTTCACAATGCATCAGTGTATCTCTAAGGATCCTATGCTCTCCTGTGACGTTTATTAAGCTTCATCATTGTTGTTGTTTCATTTTTAAAGCTGTGCAGGTAAAAGAAAACACTCTGTGCTCAATATCGTGACGCACACACTGTTCTCCACTCGCTGCTGCGCTCCACAAGTCTGTGTCGTGTCTGTTCTTCCTGCCACATGATGCGACTGTGAGACAAATAATTGTTGTAAATGTCCTTATGTCTGTGGTCTGTTTTTGACACGTCTAAATTGCAAAAGTTCTTAAAATCCTGTAGTGTGCTGCCATCTTTAGGCAGGTTAACAGTTAACAGTGGTCAACTCGTGGCAGGCTTAGACAGACAACCATTCACTTATTCATTCACTAAGAAAAATTTACAATGATGCCCAACCTAAACATGCATGTTTTTGGAGGTGAGAGGAAGCCAGAGTACCATGAGAGAACCCACGGTGACACTGGGAGAACATGCAGACTCCACCCAGAGAGATTGTGAGATGTTGATATGAGTCAACACTGGAGTCGAACCCACGACCTCCTTATTGGGAAGCCAGAGCTCTAACTATTGACAGATCACAGTTGATGCACATGATTAGTAGATTGTTACTGACACTTGCCCATTTAAACCTCAAACATTTATTTAGTGTGCTTCTGATTATTCAAGTGACAATAAGCACCATGGTGAGAGCAAATAGTCTCCAGGAAAAAATCAAAATCAAAAATCAAATGTGCTGCTATAAGTCTGGTAAGAAAAAGACAAGTCCCATTCAAAATGCAAAGTAATCTGTGATGCACCTTTTACCTCAATCATTTATATGCTTTTTGCTCATCAGTTTCAATTGTTTAGCTTTATCACTCTGACGTCACAGTAAAATTGAAATTAAATCTACACATATATTTAAAAAAAGCTAGAGTGCACAGACTTTCATAGGATGTCTATTATGTTCACACAATTGTTAAGTTGGAATGGAAAATAAATATTTGAAATGCAGCAACTAGCAGCTTGGCTTAGTTCACTTACACTCAACAACATGGGAAAACATGTACAAGCTTTTTTCTTACTGCAAAGAAAGAATGTGAGAGATTTTGATTGTGGAGCAGATAAAAGCATTCTCATAGTTGTTTCTGTCAACATAGAATTGCTCTAAACTTTATATTCTAGTCTGCGTCTTCATAAGTTCAAAGCAATCACACAAGATTGGTCGATATTCTTAAGATGACAAAGAAAATCTCTCGAGTTTAGAATGCATCAGCCATTCATCTTTTATTTATTTGTCCTCCAAGTCCTGTAGCGACCGTTTTAACCATTCTATAAAACTTAGGATACAGAGAATAGCGGAAAAAAGTGCAGACATATAAAACTCTCCTCATTTTAGTAAATGAGCCGAGTGCAAGCATAAACACAAATACAGCTTACAGACAAAACAATCCAGTCGTACAATAAGAAAATTGCTTTTGGAAGGCAGCGCTGGGGACCACAAGATCAATTCGATTTAAAGCAAGTTTCCACAAAATGCCTATGCAGCTATAAACTGGGACACATCATTCACATCAAAGGCTAGAGCTACACTTTCGTAACTTCAGATCCAGCAATCAATTCTCCCAGATTTAGAGCACTATAACAATGGCCTGAAAGCAAAACAAAGCAATTGTGGAAACAGGGGCTGACAATACTGACGGGAGCTAGCTACTTTATACTTGCTCACTTTAAACTCATATGGGTTTATGTGTCAGGGAATTTACATGACCAGGGAAATCAGACTAAACAACTGGATTCCATTTGGTCTGACCAGCTTTGCTCTGGTTTATATGCAAGAGAGAGTAAACTGATTTAACCAAGAGACGTCCAGAGCTGGTCCTGCTGCATACAGGATTTTGGTAACACTTTAAAGTACCGCCCGCTATAATAGGTAACTACGGGGGTACTTACTGGTACTTCTGGTGTTAGTACCAGTGGTAGTTACTGGTAACTACAGTGGTACTTGTAGTGGTACTTAGAGTCACAAGTACTGGTAACTAAAGTGACAGTTACCAGTATATTTAGTATTAACTACAGTGGTAGTTCACTGTCAGTTACTATAGTAATTGATAGCTAACTAACACTGACAGCGGGTCGTATTTTAAAGTGGACAAGGTGGTACTTCACTGTCAGTTACTATTGTAACTCACTCCCTCAGGTATAGGAACCCACAAACAAACTGGCCAAGGGGAGCGTTCCTTTAGCTCAATGCGTTTGTCAGGTTGACCGGCGCGTGGAGACCCGGGTTCGACTCCCGCTCAGGACATGTGTAAGACCATACCCGTTACACTATCAATTACTGTAGTAATGACAGTGAAGTACCACTTGTCCACTTTAAGTATGACCGCTGTCAGTGTTAGTTAGCTATCAATTACTTAGTACTGACAGTAAGTACACCTTGTCACATAAATAGACCCGCTGTCAGTAGTTAGCCAATTACTATAGTAACTGACAGTGAAGTACCACCTTGTCCACTTTAAAATACGACTCGCTGTCAGTGATAGTTAGCTATCAATTACTATAGTAACTGACAGTGAAGTACCACCTTGTCCACTTTAAAATACGACCGCTGTCAGTGATAGTTAGCCATCAATTACTATAGTAACTGACAGTGAAGTACCACCTTGTCCACTTTAAAATACGACCCGCTGTCAGTGATAGTTAGCTATCAATTACTATAGTAACTGACAGTGAAGTACTACCTTGTCCACTTTAAAGTACGACCCGCTGTCAGTGTTAATTAACAGTTAATTAATGCAGTAACTACCAGTGAAGTACCACTGTATTAAACTGTACAAGAAGACCAGCTGTCAGTGTTTTTTTTTTTTTTTTTGAACTACTACCAACTTTTACTGTAATTTAGCTAGTGCTAAATACATTATTTACTAGTAACTATTGTTTAAAGCTCAACCAGCTGTAGTATGCAAATATTTTTTGGGGTTTATTGATAAACATTTTGTAAATTGTTAATGTGTTTCATATCTGTTGTGGCTGTGAGCATAATAAAGAGGTGTCTCTTTGTATTAGATTGCCCAGTGTTTGATTTTTATCATAATCTGTATTATACACAATATTTGCAGTAATACACTTGTTTCATAACAGTCTTTACCTTGTTTGTGTAGCATCACAAATAGAACCACCAAGTACACAATTAACTCTTTCCCTGCCAATGACGGAAATTTCCGTCATAACGAATCCAACCGTAGCCTGCCAATGACGGAAATTTCCGTCATAAGCTTTTTTTACGTGCGGCGATAGAGCGCTCTCTGATGTACGTGTTGAATTCATCAGCATTAAAATGGCAAGATGCAGTTTCATATATTCACCACCAGAAGGCAGTATCGCATTAGCACAAGAGCGCAACGGAAGTCAGACTCACGTGTTGTTCTGTTTACATTACGGAGCGCTGTTGGCTGTGTTTACGTGATCGTTCGACTCTAAAGGATCGTCTTTCTTTTCAAACGGATTACAGGCAACACATCTTGGACTAAAACAGAGTTGAGTAAGCTAGAGCAGATATTTGATCTTTAAAATGAAGAAAAGACGATCCTACAGGACTAGCATTCTGAGGAGAACGACATATACACCAGTCTGGAGGAGAAAAACTAAACTTTTCCTCTGTGAGCGATCCAAAAGTGTCAGAGTAAGTCAAACTACTGTATTTGTTCATGTTTGAAGGGTTAAATATAATGTTTCCCCCGTTAAAGAAGCTGAATCTATAGAATCTGCATCAGAAAGTAAAGTTGCCTCCTCGTCTGTAACACAGCTTTGTTGGTTTAAAGATGAAAAAGACACTCGTCTTCATTGCTTTCATCACGTGAAGCTTGTATTTTTATCCTAAAACATTATTTAATTGTAGTAGTTAATTTTCTTTCACCAAAAAGTAGAACAGACAAAAATAATACTGACATGAAGTTTGATTTAGAAAAAGGACGTTATCTCAGAAGTTTCTCGTCAAACGCTGAAATCTAATGAAAACAACGAATTTCAAATGCCTATAAAAAGAGAACGGATTAATGTAGAATAACATTTATTTTTTAATTGAAAGTAGACACTTGTAGGTCTCATTTGGTGTATAACATGTCATGATTGCAGTTGCACAAGGTTTTTTGTGGAGCTGTGAATATTGCTTAAAATTTGCAAAAATCCTGGCAGGGAAGGCGGGTCAAAGTGAGAATAGGGCTGGCAGTGAAAGAGTTAAGTATCACTAGAGGTACCCGTATAAGTACCACTAATTAGAACAAATGATGCCACCATAATCCCTAATTATCATTCCACAAAAGTACCAGTAACTATCACTATAATTAATACTTAACTAGCCGGTAACTGTCACTTTAGTGACCAGTACTTGTGACTGTAAGTACCATACAAGTACCACTGTAGTTACTAGTAAGTACCACTGGTACTAACACCAGAAGTACCAGTAAGTACCCCCGTAGTTACCTATTAACTAGTGGGCGCTATTTTAGTAACTGTCAATTAAGTACTAGTAACTACCACTGTAGTTAATACTAAATATACTGGTAACTGTCACTTTAGTTACCAGTACTTGTGACTCTAAGTACCACTACAAGTACCACTGTAGTTACCAGTAACTACCACTGGTACTAACACCAAAAGTACCAGTAAGTACCAGTAAGTACCCCCGTAGTTACCTATTAACTAGCGGGCGGTACTTTAAAGTGTTACCAGGATTTTTTATGTTGAATACGAGCTATAATCGCTCGAGACAACGTGTCAATTGGATTTTCAAAACTCAGTTGAAGGCAGGGTCAGCAAACCTTTTGGAACCATGTTAAACATGGTTCAATTATGAGTTGTTTCTGTTATAAATTAACCATATTTGTTTTGTAAATCATAAGAAATTGTAATATCCCTGTAACTGACCCCACTTTGAGAACCACTGCTGTAAATAACCATCCAGAACAAAAGTATGTTTTAGTGTTTTTCAAAAAGGCAGTGGACCAAAAAGCATAGTAAGTGCTCTAGAATTAAGTAAAAGTAAAAGTGTCCTGTGTAAGACGTTCTTAAAGGTGCATTGTGACACTTTCTGTCAAAAACATACTTTGGCTATTCACAACAAAGATAAATATGTTCTATGACATAAGGTGGAAAAAGTCTTTTCCACTTTTTAATTGAGACCTGCAAGAAGAGTGACTCTTACAGACCAGATAATAGAGCATTCTGTGGCCAGGCAAGTAAACTTACTATGAGTAATTAAAAAAAACATTTTTTTTTTTTTTTTTTTTTTAAGTCTATTTTGGGATCCAAAAGTTCAACACAGTATCACAAGAAAGGAAAGCGTTTGTATACCACTACACAAAAATAACTTAAGATGAGAATTTTTTTTTTTTTTTTATGTATATAGAGGGATTGTTTGTTTATCAACAGGCACTGGGTAAGCAGAAAGAGCTGCCGCTGATTGACCAAGCTGCAGCATCAAGGCGAGCAGTGCTGTTGTCACTACGAGTTTTAGTCTACGAGTTGATAACTTTGTGGAAACAAACAAACAAAAATAATGCTGGTAATTCAACATTTATGAATCAAATTTCACCCTGTGACCTAAATGTTACATTCAGGTGAGTGAAAACTTGAGAAACACACTGTTTCAAGCTTCAGAGTCAGACGTCAAACTAGACGCACACTTTCTGCATGGGGCTTGCTAAAGCGGAAAGTAACCTTGACCGATAATTTCACCGTGCATTTTGAAAAAAGTGTAAAAATTACACAATATTTCATAGCGTCAAATAAAGTTTTGTTTGTTGCCACATGGGGATATTTTCTTTTGGTTTAACGAGAAAGTTTAGGCTTCAAGTTACTAAAAAGGGAAAGTTTAGGGATAGGTAGGTTAAGATTAGGATAAGGATTTTGTTACATATACATAAATAATAACACATCTTTACAACCACCATAAAAATGAAATGGGAGTGTGACACGTGTCATATTTACGCCAAAAAAAAGGCGTGAAATGGTGCTTATCATACGCTTTTGACATGTCCCGCTATGTCCTTGTATACAATGTTTCTTGTAAGACCGAGTTGAAAAGTTTCACATACCCATTTTTTTTGTTTGTTTAGTTTCACATACAACTTCAACTTCTGCACACTGTTGCCTTCCACCACTGCTGATTTACCCAGGCTGCTTCACAGAATCCTTTTCAAACACAACATGTACATTTCACCTCTGAGTCTGGCAATGCAGGACGAACGTTTGCACAGGAAGCTCACAGCAGAATATGTATTTGAACTGTGAATCTGACATGAAAACAAGCCCGACGCCCTGTTCGCAGCAGTGGGCAGTGTCAGTAATCATAGGCCTGGGTTTGAAGGTGAAGGAAGAAAACGTTGAAAATCTTCCAAATAAAAGTGTTTTGAACAGGCGAGAGCTGGACGGATCACTCGTGCATGATGTTCAATTCCCACGCAGACGGATTTGTGTTCATAGAAAACACAAGAAGGAAATGGAGAAATGGAGGTGGTGCAGAGAAGATTCAAAGGTGATAATTACTTGTTGGAAAATGGCCTTGTTTTTGCAATTACATCCTGAGCACTTTTCACTGCAGAAAGAGACGGTTCTCTTGTGTTTGTTCATTTCAGTTATTAGTTTTTTTTTTTGATAGCTATTTTGACATCAATCTTCATATTTGCTTGGAAAATCCAGAACATGTAACGCATTCAAATGCATAGATACACTCTGCTCACCATCATCTTCTGAGTTTAAGGGAAAAAATAATTGAAACAAATATAATGTAAGTATAGTGAAGTTCATGATTACCAATTAGCTATTTTGGTTGATCATTGTTATGTAAATAAACTAATCTCATACATTGATTCAAGACAAGACAGGAGAGTGGTGACCAGATTACCTTTTGTAAAGCACTGCAGAATCGTGGTATTCAGGATTCCAGCAGAATGGGAGCCATAAGTTGTTGATTTGTCATGTAACAGAAGAAAAGACAGAACACTGGAAGATGTACTGTGTTTGTCATAAATTGGTTGGGATTGGTTCCAGATGCTGTGGCCGCAGCGCACTCCAAACACAATTTTGTTGTACTCTGTGACAATGACAAAACATCTAAATCTGATTAGAATCTCATCCAAAACTTTACACTGACAACCTCTTTGAGGTTGAAAAATGGCAAAAGTTTAGAACCAATTTGAAATCAAATTCCATTTGTATAAATCCAAAAGTAACCAGTAACCATAAAACTGCAAAATACAGTTCAAGACTTGAAGGCTGTATTTGACAAGTCCTTCAGAGGCTGTTTCCCAAAGCATAAGTACACTGCCTATCTGCCAAGCCTTCAGAGTCAGTTCCTCCAAAGCCACGTCCTCCAACGCCAGTTCCTCCAACCAGTCCCAACAGTTCTTCCAAGCCATTTCCTCCAAAGCCATTCCTCCAACGCCAGTTCCTCCAACACCATTCTCCAACCTCTAACGCCATTTCCTCCAACCTCCAAAAGTATCTTAGTAAAATAATGTTTGCCTATTTTGCATATTAAATCCTTTTGAAAAGTTATTTGTTTTTTCTAAAATGATCATAGTGCAATATGAGTAAATTCTCCAAAGCAAGGCAGCAAAGGATACACTTGTGTATGCTTGGTAAATTAGCCACATGCTAATCAAACCAAGGACACATGGCTGTGGAGGTCTTGGACATTGGGACACGACTTGGATGATGTCAGTGCCTTGCCACACCCAAGGCTTTGGAAAACTGCAAGAATGCCGCTGGTGCTCGAGTCAGGAAAACTGGGTCCATCATGATCAAGACCTTAGCTGGAGAATCGACCTACAGCATGGTGCAACGTTTTGACTTGATGAAGAAAATTGGAGAGTCCGGAGAAACCCCAGCCAGGCACATAGTTAGACATGTAAAGAAAGAACACACATTGAGTTCTGAACTTGAGCAGAACTGGTTCCAAGCTGGTGCTGTTTCTTTGCTCTGCTTGGTTGATTAAAGCATTTTTCCCATAACAAAGCAATATTCACTAGCCAGCATGCAGCATTTGGTTATTTTTTCTCCTAACTGTTCCACTTGCTATATTTCATCTTAGACAGCCATTGTTTTGCCTTCTCCATTATTTATATTTAATGCATGTTATAGCTATAATATGTAATGCTTATGTTCACAACAGTCTCTGCAAATGGCATCTAAGTGACAGAACTTAATAGACAAAACAAGGCACTATGCAAATCCTCCGTGTAATCAGCCATGTTTACTATGTCTATAGAGAGTAAACAAAATCACTCCACAAATTTAACATTAAGAACAGAGGCTTTAGGAGAATGTGCTCTGACCATTTACCAGAGACGCTTAAGTGAGCAGTGTGAGACGTGATGATGGATTGTTCAGTCTTTGTAATAATAAGCATAGTAAAGAAAGACTGATGACATTCCCACTGTGACAATAAGCGGAGTGACACCTGCAGGGCGATTCCTCATAATGGCATATTACCTACTCGGATTCAATTCTGCCGGATAATTTTGAGACTAGTATTTCTCATTTTTTTCTTGAGGTTTGAGCCGTGACTAGGAGTAAACCTATTTTGAACAGTAAATGGGTTCACTAGTGGAACTGAAGATTTGTGGATTTCTCACAGAGATAGAAAATTACAATGGTGTTGGAATCAGAGGGGCATTATTGTAAAAAAACATTATTTGTGCGGGGCCAAAGTTTATTACATTGAACCATCCAGAAGGTCAAACCTAATTTTGTTTTGAATTTATAAACCACATTAATAAGAGATTATCTGACTTGGTGTTTGGCAGTTTTTTTCCCAACATAAATTTGATTTTGATTGATTTTTTTTTTTTTTTTTTTTTTAAGCTTGGTTGCTTGTTTCTCTCTGAAAATCTGGCACACTGGTCAGCCTTTGTCCTTCTGTGAGTGACAGCTATAGCCAATCATAGTGTAGTGGAAACTTTTTGCAAAAGCAGATGATTTTATTTAACCAAAGGCAACTGAAAATATGATAAGAATTATGATAAAATCAAAACCATAATCTGGTTGTAAGAAAATCGTGATTCTTTTTTTTTTTTTTTTTTGCCATCTCGCCCAGCCCTAGTGTAAATTGTCCATGTGTGTAAACATGAGCAAAGTTTCTTCGAATTAGTAACCTCCTGTAAGTCACTGAAGTCAGATGTCCTTGATGTAATTTCTGGAGTTTGTATTTTTAAAGCTTCTGACACTTACCAAAAACAGAAGACAGAGATTCTGCAATGAATTTTGGTTGAGCATTTACTTTGTGTTAAATGGGTAAATCTTAACCTATCCCAAGCCCCAGTGCTAAACTACAAAGTGCTAAACGTATCCGTTAAACTCAAAGAAAATGTCGCCAAATAACTTTAACCAAAATATAATAGCTATTTTACGTTTTGGCTTTTCATACCTTACTGACGTAAAAAACGTGCTTATCATACTGTCATTTTTGACATTTCGCTGTATATCCATGTTTTCTTTGTAGATTCTGTTGCTAAATCATGGGGTATCTGTCGTCATTTCCAAAATAAAGTCTATAAACAGGCCTCAACTATCTCATGCAAATGCCTGTTGTTAAAAAATAAATTAATAAAAAAAAACAAAAAAAACTGAGACATTGTGGTGACCATTTAAAATGTTTAGACATCCTTAGGTATATATTATCCCGCACAAATAGAGCTTTAGCCCTGCAGGCCCTGCTTTGGGCACAAATGATCTAAACGATTAATAAACCAATTACAATATGGTGATTTCTATTGATGACAAGAACCATTCATATTTTGCATAAACATAAAAACTGGCTCTAAGCAATGTTCACTGTAATATTAAGCCCTTTATTGGATTTAGAATGTGATGTCAGGGGCTTGGCAATCTGGTATTGATTGATAAATTTTTTATTTGCTTTTTTCACTGTTACTGAAACATAGTAACAGTGAAAAAAAGCAAATATATATATATATTCCATTTACCTGCTTTGTCTTCAGGTAAAATGGAATATACAATTATTACAATTTTGTTTTTATCATTTAGTATAGAAACAATGTTGAGTAACTTAATGCGTTACTGTTCCAGGGGAGAAAAATAACTCCTAATTGTGCTGCCATGGTGCACATGATTGGCTGTAAACCTGTAAATAAAAATTGTGACTGAGCAAAATTAGGGTGGCGGCACGGTGGCTGAGCGTTAGCGCTCTTGCTCACAGCAAGAGCGGGTTCGATTCCCGCACGGCGGGCTTTCTGTTGGAGTTTGCATGTCTGGGTGGGTTTTCCCGGGCACTCCGGTTTCCCCCACCAACCAATAAATGCACGTTAGGTATATCCTCCAGCTACGTAGTCTGACCAAGCCTAGCAACAACACTGGAGATGGGTCCCGAGCGCTGCACTGTGGCGATCACTGGTCCTGAGGAGATGCCCAAGCATTGAAGGATGGGTCAAATCAGAGGAATCCTACGGACATAAGTGTACCTTAACTTACCTTATTATTTCTACCCGCTAAAAAGAATGATAAAATTCAAAACACTTATGCATAAGACTTTTTTTTCCCGAGATGAATATAACTTGTAATATGTTGAACAAAAGTGTGCACTCGAGAGAAGACGTTCGAAACAACTTGCTGAGTCTGAGGAGCAGAGAACACATTCCCCACTTCACAAAGTCAATAATTTCACGCTTGACTGGACCTTTTGTTGCTCTTATTTCTAGTCAATACTGAAGCGAGATGTGCTCTACAAGTCACAGTGCTCAGTTCAAACAAACAGGAACAAACCCTGCCCATACAACCTCATTTACTCCTCTTGTACTTTGTGATGGGTGCAGCAGAGACACTGTATTCCACACATCAGTATTCAGCATCACAATGGGTTATATGCACTTTTCACGACTTCAGAAGTGAACCATGTCGACCTGCTCACAACAGTTAGCCACATGCAAACAACGGTAAACAGCATTTACTGAATATTCATGAATTAAAACATTATTTATGCAAACTGCACACTGCAAACCAATTTCCACCATTTTTTATGCCATTTTATCTGGTTTGCTGGATGGAAGTGAAAATGGTCTCAGGTTAATCATTTTTCAAGACGCTTATTTTGGCTATTTCACATTTTTGAAAAACACTTTTGTTGCTGAGAAAAAAAACAAAAAAAAAAACAAACTTACACTCTATCCAGAGCCTGTTTGTGAACTATTTTTAAATATCCATAACATTTCATATTTTCATCTTTTTTTGTATGTTTACTGGAAAATAAAGGGTTAAAAACATTTGAAATAGTATGCATATTTGGTATGTACGTGTCAAAAAGAAGTAGTTCTATGAATGTGAGTTTTAAATTAGGAAAAAAGATGAAAATCTGTAAATTTATAGATGTTTTAAAGAGTCCATTTTTTTTTTTTTTTTTTTTTTTTTTTTTTTAAGGTGAATGAGGTTCTATCGGGGGTGCTATCGGTTTTGATATTTGATACTTTGATATCTAAAGTCAACAGATACAGTGTAGCCATCAAAACTTTTCTTTTTCTCATACATAAGAAAATTGTATTAAACACAGGCTCACATGCATAACTCCGTACTCTGGTCGCACTGGAGATTTTCCGTTGGAAGGAATTTTCTAGACGAGAAGGTCCGCAGTTCTTTTGGTGAAGTTGTGAAGACAAGACATGACAAATAGGAAAGGAAGCAAGTGCTAGTGAAGTGCATTGGTGGTTTTCAAAATAAAATCATAGCGCTACTACTCATACAAAGACGTAATAAGTATAGAAATATACTTGACTATATAGCACATGGGGTGTAAATAAACGTCCTGTGCTTTTTCAAAGTGTAGCAAAAAATCTAACAGAAAAATAACTGACAAGAAACAAGCCCAAAATTTGAGTGTGCAGGTGTTTTTAGTTTCCCAGTATTTCCTATGCATATACTATAGTGATGGCTCGAAACCCCATGAACTGTGGTCTTGCGTTGCCGGTACTGTCTGTACATACACATGCATAATTTGGTCTCAGTGGGAGTGGCCACCACACCCAGACAGATCTGGATCTGTGAGCCTGGTGTAAGTGTTCTGTTAGAGTTTTATAGTACAAGTGACAACATAACTCTTATGTGATTAACATGTAAAATATTAGTTCTGGAACAACATCGGCCTGAT
Organism: Mugilogobius chulae; assembly: GCA_038363315.1. NCBI lineage: Eukaryota > Metazoa > Chordata > Actinopteri > Gobiiformes > Gobiidae > Mugilogobius > Mugilogobius chulae. The sequence goes on along the minus strand of CM076406.1, from coordinate 12,263,750 downwards.
CTCATTGTGTCCAATTAATATCACAAACAGGATATCGGCTGAATCAATTTCATGGGGCTGATATCCAATTCAGCAAAATTTCATGGATTGGCACCAATATTTGATCTCAGTATCAGATCAGTGCATCCCTATGTTTGACTAAAGACATAAAAATGCAGTGTCTTTACTCTGAGTGGGGTTGTATTACACCAAAATGGAATATTTAGGGGAATGTCTCAGGTATACCTGATTGGTTCCATGGAAGGTTAAAACAGATCTTCTGTCTAAAAATGTTTCAAAGGATGCTTTTATCTTTTTTATTTCAATTTAACTAAGCAGGTTATTTTCCTTCTAACGTTTATTGGCCTATAGCTATTTTTCAGTTGTTTTTTTTCACAGTTTGCTCCGATATGCAGTACATAGTGTTAAGGATTTTATAAAACATTCAGAGGGATAGTGTGATGGCAATTAAAGACAGAAAAGATGCGTACTTTATGTTCAGAATGAACTCCTGCCAGTTCTCAGCTCTTTCATCTGTCTTTCTTTTCATCAGTATGTTCAGACGAACTGTTCCAAGTCCTTTTTCACTTGTTAAAGCACGACAGCATAACACTCATAGAAAAGGTGTAGCTGCATGAGCTTGTTTCACACATACACACATGGCAGGTGGGAGATCTCATTTATGCCTCTGGTGCACCAACCGGTTTTCCAAAGATGTTATAAATAAAAATTTCCTGGAACCATTCAAAAACATCTCCAGTGTTTGAATGGTTCCTGCAATGCAAATATGTTCCACTATACAGAATATATTCTTGTAGAAACCAAAAGCAAGACTTACATCAAGAGATCAAGAATGTACTTTGTAAAACTACCTTCTTTCTGTGTGAATACCCCAATATTTCATGTATTGCAGTGGCCCACACATATGTAGTCATCCTTACTGTAATGTTTGTCCTACATGTGTCACCTTGCTGTTCAGTGGACATATGAGGACGTACAGGAGACCTCAGTCAGCATCACTTTATCTGATTACAGCCCTGCACGGTCCACTCTCAATGTGTTTATGCATTCAGTGTCAACAGCCTGTTCAATAAACCATGAGGCTCCAGAACGTCTGCATACACTCCTGCTGTGTTCCATTTGAAAAGTCTGTGAAGCAGCAGCACCACTGTCATGTCCGCAGTCACTTTGTATTCTCCACAAACAATGGAGGAAGACAAACATGCACACTTGTGTTAAAGCATCAGACCTTGAGATCATGTCGTAGTGGGCTAAAGGGGGATTTAAAAGACGTACAATTCAGCCAACTCAGTGACTAGTAATTTACTGTAATCAAAATCCTTTGGTATAAGAATATGAGCTTAGTCTCACAAACAAACTGTGTTCAGACATGACAGTGTTTTGTGCCAGAAATCACATTAGGTACAAAATTTACACATAAAATAATAAAGCAACGCCTTGATGACCATGTTTTGAATAACATGTCTAGAGTTCCACTGACTTGCAAGGGATTTTGGGAAAGAGGCTTGGTAAATGTAGCTATAGCTAACCAATTTCACTTATTCTCCCGGCCCACTTTTCTTTGCTCTAACTTCCTGTTTTGCGCTGCTAAGGTATAACATGTTGTTTTGCTAGACAATCTCAAAAAGATATAATGACAGTTAAAACAAACCCAAGGACTGAATTCTACAGCTAAACAGGAAATGTGCTGCCAAGAAAAGTTGTTAGCGGAGATGGTAAAAGTACTGAAGTTCAGTACTAAAGTAAAAGTGAGTTACTTGTCTGAAAATGAGTCTGGTAAAAGTAAAGCTGAAACTTGGTTACATTACTAAAAGTACATCATTGGGAATGTACTTAAGTAAAACTACAAAGTTGGTGTTCGGTGCATTGTGGTGTGATATGGGCTGAATTGGTGCAATAACTATAATACATTTTATTTAGTTGCATTGATCTATGACAATCTGTACACTAGATTTGAGAGGAAAAAACATGTTTGTGGAGATAAACTAACCTGTTTTTAAAATGTAGAGAATAAAAAGCACAGATATTTCTTGAAAAATGTAACAAGTAACAGTAAAACCCCGACAGATTTTTTAATACTCAAGTAAAGAACTACTTACTGTAAGTACAGTACAGCATGTCATCACATTACAGGAGCATTGTCCCTGTTTGGTGTATGCACGTGTTCAGGCACTGAACGATTTCAAATTTGGTGTTGGACACTCGATGCTAAGCGCCTCAAGACGCGGGCTTACATTGATTTAACAAGACGCCAAATTCTGCTCGGTCTGAACACACCAACACAAGAAACTTGGAACATGCACAGACAGAGGCGAAGAGATTTATACTGCAGGCCTACATAAGCTCTATTCCTAGTCTCACTCATGAATATTGCATAATAATCAGAAAACAAACAAGATTGATACAGTATAGACCGAGAACACAAATGAGAGGAGCTTGCAGCAGATCATGTCCGAAGGAGCCAAGAAAGTTCCATGTGCTTGATAAGACCCAGGTCTGGGAATGGAAGAAGAAAATGGATGAAAATTATAAATGTGAAGCTTTGATCTGTGGGTCTTGAATTCTTATGAATAAATCAAATTTTAGCAATTTACATTGAATTTTAGTACACTTTAAAACATGTGTATAGTTTTCCAGTGGACTTCTAGGGTTTAAATTACAAAGCACATGTACGTACAAAAATACAACGTACGTCACATTTCACGTTAGTGATTAGAAATGAGAAATCCAATCTGAAAATGTTCATTTTTGTGCCCCTTTCAGGAAAGAGGCAGGAATTATCATATTTGTAGAAGTTTGTGTTTTGTTCATTCTCACACTTTCAGTAAGAATTCTGTACAAAGTTGAATTAATAAGACCCCTATGCTACATCTGAAACTCAGCTCTCCTTATTCAGCACATTGTGTATTTATTTTTCTTTACCAATAAAAATCTAAATCTGGTTAAAAGCTTGGGTGGTGTAGAATAGTTGAAACTCTTGTCTGTCATTTTGAGTTGCACATGAGAACAACAGCTGAGATCACTTTTTTTGTTCCTTGGCAGAAAGAAAAAAAAAAGAAAGAGACACAGAGAAAGGAAGACAGAAGACAGACCCAGAAAGAAAGGAGAGAGAGACAAGAGAGAGAAAGACAGAGAAAGACAGACAGAAAGAGAGAGAAAAGAGAGACAGGAGAAAGAGACAGAAAGACAGGACAAAGAGCGAGAGACAGACAGGAAAGAGAGAGAGAGCGCTCAAGAAAGAGAGAGAGGAATAGAATCAGTAAGAAAGGAGAAGAGACAGACGAGAGAGAGAGAGAGAGAGAGAGAGAGATAGGAGAGAGAGGGGAGAATGAGACAGAGGAGAGAGTGAGTGAGTGAGTGAGAGATAGAGGGAAAGACAGGAGAAAGATACAGAAAGATAGGAGAGAAAGAAAGAGACAGGAAAAAGAGACAATGAAAAGAGATACTAGAGAGAGAAACAGAAAGATAGGAGAAAGAGACATAGAAGAGAGAAAGAAAGAGAGAGAGAGAGAGAGAAGAAAGAGACAAAGAAAGGAGGGAGACAAAGAGAGAGGGAGACAGAAAGAGAAAGATAGGAGTAAGAAACAGGAAGAAAGGAAAGAGACAGACATACAGAGAGAAATACAGAAGAAAGAGACTGATAAAAAAGAGAGAGAGAGACAGACAGACAAGAGAGACAGAGACTTAGAGAGAGAGACAGACAAAGACAGGAGAGACAGAGAATGACCACGAGGGCACGTAAGGCCACACGACAAAGACACGACGCATCCTCCGTTCACGTCCCTGCAATAAACTCACGTCAAGAGGGGCCGAGATTTGAATTTGTTCTATTGACCAGGCCGTCATCCTTCAGCGGGGTTATGTTGTGATCGGTCCTGACAGTGATGGACGCGCGTACACCTGCGGGATCGGACCTCACAAACTTTACACACCAGTCACGCACAAACACACTCACACATCTGTCAGCTCACATCCATCTGGGCTTATCCCGCTCATGACACAACATTGATTGATAGGTAGCCTCCTGGACCTCTGTTTGTTTGGCTGTTGTGTATGTGTGAGCCGTTCAATAGGTTTTCATCTGTACCGGCCTGTCTTGTGACTATATGTGTGTGTGTGATGTAGGTCTGACGTGGGTTGAGAATAGGCCCGGCGCTAAATCCAGTGTAATCTGCGGAGCTGCGGCCAGTCTTCACAACTTCTCATCTCTGCTCGACTGCGCTACGCTCAATATTCTTTCAAGGATGATGGGTGTGTAAAGCTAGATTTATGTATAAGGAAGCATGCATATCATTTCCTTTTTTCTAAATAATAGCATGAATTTGTTAATTTGCTGGCAGGGACCATATCACAACAAAAACTTAAATTGAAAGCCGTAAATTGCATCGTTTGTAGCAGCAACTCACACCACTCGTATACTTGTTTCCATAAATACGCAACCCTTGAACCCTTGAACACCAACGCTCACTTCTACTTATCCGCGGTGTGGCGTCATGTTGACTGTGAAACAAATGCTTCCAAAATATCCCATTGTCTATCTGATCTGCACTTTTTTTGACAATGGTGGAAAATATTAAGGTCATCAAATGTGCAGCCAACACCCAAATTGAAATGTTTTTGCATACCACGTAATTGTCTTTTTTTTTTTTTTTTTGAGTAGCTATGATAAGCGTTGCTGTCCCAAAATGTGTTATTGCTTATTAATATTAACGAAATACTAATGCAAATCTTAACAAACTCGTTACGTTCAGGTGAGTAAAAAATAGAGGGAAAAACACTGTCTCATGCTTCAGGAGCCAGATGTCCATCACACCGGTACAGACCTGATCCAAAACAGCTGCTCTCATCCCATTATGTTGTATTAATCAAAGAAGTTTCTTCAGCCAACTACACAAATTGTGTCTCTTTCTGTAAGTGACATGCACAGTGGAGCGGAAAGTGAACCAATAATCCCTCTATAGATGAACATCTTAGTGAGACTGTGTTGACTTACCTGATGGTATCTATTTGTGTAGTAGTCAAGATCGAACTAATCGAGACCAATACCTTTCCTAGACTACAGAGTCCCAAGACGAGACAAGACCAACTTTTACGGTTCGAGACCAAGACCGCAGCCATTTAGAACAAAACAAGACCATCTTTGTCATGTTATCACTACACTGGGGTCATGAAGTCCTGGTGGGCGAGTGTGGTGGTAATGAAATGTGGTGTCAGTGTGTAATGAAATGTGGTGTCAGTGTCCAAGATAAGACCAAATCCAAGCACCCTCAAGACCAAAACAAGACCAAGTCCTAATGTGCTTGAGACGGGTCTAAATACCAAGACTTTTCTCTCTTCACTCTGAGCTTCTGTTTACAAATCCTTCCATTATTTCCTCTTCACAATCATCACATACCTTGATTGGTCGACATAAATAAATTCATACATTATACATTTTTTGATGGATTGACTGCATTCTCCATTGAAATGTATATTGTTTTGCCTAGAGAATGCTACACAGTATGGGTTTCTACTTCAACATCACCATAAAGACGAGTATGTGAAGGTTGCAGGTCAAGTTAACAGATCTGTGGATGTGTGCATGTTTTTCTATGTAGTTTTTGAGCCTTAAAAACACCCATAAGGAAAATAACTTGTGTAATTTCATGCTATAAAACATTCTAATCCAGCCGAGCATCAGCATCACTTTGGAGTCAAGTATGGAACAGATAGTCTACAAGAAAAATCTCACTTTGTTCCAGAGACGTTTGGCGATTACTGACAGGAAGAGTCAACACAAGGTAACACAGTCTCAAAAATATGAAAGAAAAACCATATTTTCTTGCATCACTTTGACAGTAGCTTCACAAACTCTCGGCCTGAGTCAGAACCATACAACTGTTGCTAAATATTCTCATAAATATGTATTCTAGCAAATGTGAGGTGAATAACTTGTGGGTAGAAAACATGTTGAAATTCAAAGCCGTTCAAAGTGACAAGTGTTTTTACCAGTGGGCTCCAAGTGACCTGACAGAGGCTCATTTCCAATCACAGTGTGGCCACTCTCTGGACTGTGAGAGCACTTGAGCCATCCCTCTGTCTGCCTGTCCCTGTGTCAAAGCACCACACACACATTAGATTACCGAGGCAAAGAAAGGGCACACACAATTTCAAACATTTAGCTTTCCTGGATTAAATATTAGCTTTATTTTTTTGTGTTTTGTAACTTAGAACGTTCTATGTAAATGTATGTTTTATGCCTAAATTGTCCTCCAAATCAAAACGCCTTTAGTAGTGATTTTCCCAAAAGTCTTTTACAAACCAAAACAGTGTCGAATGAAAGTGCAACATACAATTTTGCTTAATACTTTATCAACAACCCTAATTCTAAGATTAAAAATGCTTAAAAATGCACTGCTCTGTGTTTTCTGCTGGAGATGATTGTGCTTTACCTATGCAAGTACGTCTTTAAAGTTAAATACTTACATGCCATAAGTTAAAAATCAGATCTGTGCAGGGTACGCTTGTGTCAGCGATTGTTGCCGCTTCTGTGCAGTAAACTTACAAACTAAAGGTACAAAATCATATTCTATTTGACATCTCAACTCGAGTTGGTTCTGGCCAACACACTACTTCATTTGTGTTTGCTGATTAGGTGACTTGGAACCAGAGACACAGACAGAGTCAATCACATTTGTCCAAAGTTGGGACAATCCAATTTTCATCCCTTATTAACCAAACATTTTCCCTTTGTTTCAAAACATTCAAGATGATGTACGTAGCTGTTAGATAATATACTTTGATTCTTCCTTTGGTTTTGAACAACCAGGAATGCATCAAATCCTTATAACCAAATTTAAAACCTAACCTTCTTGCCACATCTTCGCTCTACACATTTACAATTATTGTTTTGCTTTTTTGGTGTCATTTTCAGGTTTTTGTGATTGGTTGACTCAGTGCTAGCAAACCCCCACCTTCTACATTGAAACGTGTCCATCATTAGAGCCTCATGTCTTTCTAAAGTTGTCTATTAAAGATTGTAGGCACCGGCTGGTCAGGAAAGTAAATGTAGTGAAATGAAAATGAGTTAAGGCCTGGCTAGTTATTTATGCCACAATGTGAAAAAATACAGACAAACGAATTACATTTGGAAACAAGCACGAGGCCCTCCTCCACGCTATAAAAGAGTCAATTTGGTGGAAATCCAAGTCAGATTTAAAACATCAAACAACAAAAAATATTATATTATACAAGTCTTTTTTAGGTCTAATAGTGGTCTTTAAATTCCACATTTTACTCAGTTGTACCAATAATTTGAATAAACAACACAAAATACTATAAAACTTTAACTTTACTGCTTCATCGACTGACGTGGAGTTCCTCAGAGGTCTATTCTTGGTCGCCTTTTGTTTTGTGTTCTCTGTATTTATTTCCTATTGAATAAATTTTTAATAAACATTGAATTTAATTTCACTTGTATCTACAGATGTGTTTACTTCTGGAAATTGAAAATATTCCTTGTGTTCAGTCATTGCTTGAGTGTCTCATCCATGTCAAAGCATGGATGTCAAATCCAGTAAAACTGGGAAAAAAATCCAGACAACCCATCACTGTTAATTATGTTAACAGCACATTGGCTTTTTTTAACCCAGAATATGTGGACCCCCAGCTTGACAGATGCCACCAAAATCTGATTACCATCTGATTTCTGGACCTTTAAAACGATTTGAAAACTGCATTTGATATGTCACTAAAGGGATTATGAAGAGAAAAAGAAATGTGATTTTTTGTTGCATTGGTTGTCACGACTTTCACTGTAATACTTTGAAAATCATAGAAAATAAAAGCAGAAAAAGATGGGCTGTTTTTTTCTTCTTCGACTTAACCATAATAAAACATCAGTGTTCTGTTTAAACGTGACATTCATACTAAATCACAACCACGTTCCTGCTCGTGTGGGCTGAGAATGAATGTGCAACAAAGTCACTCTCGTTTGAATACGTTATAAAAACTCAATGCCACTCATTCTTCTGATTGTTTTATATGTTTCCAGTTACAGACATAGTGCTCATTTTCAATTACAAAATGTTTTTTCTCTTTGCAAGATTTCAGCGTAGGTGGAAAAATGATCTCGAGTGGTGCAATTCATCCACTGATCAGGCAGAAAGTGCTTTTACAGCGCAACACTTTTTAAACTCTTGTTATTCTGGTTTCAATGAGGAAGTGTCACATTTCCAGTACAATGTTTATTCATTTTGTACTTGTAAAACCGAGTTTTGAATTGTTTTCTGTTGAAAGTGTTATTTTAACTTAGCATTTTAATCAATTTTGGTTCAAAGTTGATATAAGAATTAAGTATTTCCCTTAATATAAAACTAATAAATTTGTAAACAAAATAGAGTACCTGCAGACTGTACGACAAAGCTAGATTTGATGTTTAGCAAGTTAAAGGTTGTAAATTGTTAAAAACTGCTTAAAAACAAACAAAAAAACAAATAAACAAACAAACAAACAAACAAAAAACGGCCTTGTACTTATAGTGAACAAAAAAAAAAAAAAAAAAACAAATAAACTGTGGATATAGTGACATCACTGAAACATTCACCAATAAAGAACGAAGTACTTTGGTATCTAGACGGTGTAGTCCCTCATTCATCCATGAGTGATCCATAGTAGAAGTCTTCAAAGTAGTCATCTGGATAGTGTTTCCGAAGATCAAGACGTTTCGACTCTCATTCGAAAGTCATTTTCAATCTGATGGAAGTAGACTGAGACTGGCTGTATTTATACTAAGTTAAACCCTCCCCCTAGGAGGGGCTAACCCCACCCAAACTTGTTCCTGAAACCTGTTCCTAAAACTGGTTTGGTAAGCCCTAGCTTCCTTTCCATTGTTCCCTGTTTCTATTGTTCTATTGTTCTCTGCTTCCTCTCCATTGTACTCAGCTTCCTATCCTTTGTTCTGACTGGGCCTGCCTTGTTCTGACTTGAAACAGTCTAGGCAGTCTAGGTTGTAAAGCATTGGTCTCTCATCCGAGAGATTCAAGTATGAATCCCAGGAGGGACAAAATTACGTATCTTTTTTCTGCACTAAAGGCTTCAGTATACTGACAAATTCAATAAAGACATACGGCCAGATTTATCAAGCATTTGCTCATGTGCAAAAACAGGTTAAGGGAACCAAAACCTTGGCATAGCTGACATTTTTCTTTCACGCACTAAAGATGCAGATTTTGAGGTGAAGCATATCCGTTTTGTGCAATATGTTATATGTACATCTTCCAATATTAAAGTTTGCATAAATTGCTCGCAAATAACACAATTTTTATTATTTTTTTTTACTTTGCACCCGCAATTTAGCACCTGGCTTGATAAATCAGGCCCATAGTGTTTGTTTTGCAATTAAAAACAATAACAAAATGTGTTCATAAATAAAGTAAGATCATAAATGTAGTAACTTTAAATGTCAGTTACAGTTTGCTTCAGCAGCTGTAAATGCCAGGGATTGAACTCACGCACCTTTGTTTACTTCACACTAGAGTTTTGTGTTTTATCCACCTCACCCACTTGACAATAGACATTCTTTTGCATTCTACATGAGAGTCAAAGATACTGTAGTTGCATGAATACGCTGCGGCTGATGCTTGAAACCTGGAAGTTGGTTGCGTTTCAGGACAAGTGACCAATTTCGAATGTGTTGGTAATTGTGCACACTTGGCATTGATACATTTAAGATGTTGAACATGTTTATAATTTTAGTATCATTAAGCCTTGTACTGAATGCTGTTTCTCACATGTGTATTAGCTCTTACGTGATGTCATGGGACAGCAAATGTCAGGACTACCTCATTAGAGCAGTCATCAGCCGTAAGAGGTTTAAATGGACCTGTAATGTTATTCTTATGGGGCAATTCAAGAGTGTCATGATCACATTCATTTCACCTGCTTAAACGGTACTGCTGCTCTCCAAGTTTTAAAAAATCCATTTACGAAATTACAACTGGAATTATTTTGTTGATTGGTTTCTTGTATCATTTTATTTTTTAAAGTGCCATATTAAAAGAAGACATTATGCAAAATAATATTATGGGTCATTTACCTCCTACACGATGAATTTAGAATGCATTCAAAACATCACTGATCATACACCCACACTTTTTTATTTCCTTAAAGGTACTGGCCTATGCACATGCTTTAGGACCACTTCTATGGCTTTTTATTCTTATTAAGAACCTAACGCGTAAATGAAGTGAGCTGCTTTGTCCTGACTAATGTAAGATTTTTCAATGTGGTTTCAAATACTCAATAGGGTCTGGCAGTGATCTAAGGACTTTCACGTGTCTCATTATTCTTCTCTACAAAGTGCTTTGAAACTTTTCACAGCTTTCAGAAGCCAGAATTTTAAACTAAACTAATAGAAGATATTCTGATGAGACTTCCTGGGTTTTAGGTGACAATTATTAGACTTTGAGAGTAACAGTATCTGTGCTGTAGCTGCCTCACAGTGGAGAATCTAAACTTGGTTACGCCAAATGTATTGAACTCTGATTTGAGTTTTCCACAGTATCCATCTGGAACCTCCGCCGCTGAAAGCATTCAGGAAAAGGAGGGATGTTTAATGAAATACGAGCTGATTGTGTGACTTGTAAACTGGTGCCTACCTTAGTTTGTGCTTAACCAATCACAGCAGTAGATCGTACTGGTGTATCCAATGCACATGATAGAACAACTGTCACTTTAAAAAAAAAAAAAAGTAAATCTACTTGTTCTACTGGTTCGTACACCAAACCGATCAGGCAGGTGTAAGATCAGACAGATGTCTGTCCGGTTTGTGAATTCACAAATATTGCAGGAGAATCCATCTGGCTGGTCGGAATACTGACTTTCCCTTTAAGTCAAGATTGTATACAATATGGCATATTGAGGGCGATCTTGCCCCTTTAAGACTTTCCGCTTAGACCGGTTAAGACAGTTATTCCTCTGTTGGCCTCTAGTGCGCTCTCTCCAAGAGCTACGCCGTGAGTGAAGCAGGTGTGGTGCCCGCCAGATGTGTGGGGTACAACTTCATTCAGTGAACGGCCTAGACGTGTCATGTCTGTGACACGTAAGCAGTGCATTAATATCACAGCAAAAGTTACTACAAGAGCTTCAGTTTGGGAAAAAGTGTAATAATAGAAATGTATTTGGTAAAAGTCTATTCAAATGACAAACTTTAACAACTTTGTCTAAAAAATGTATTTTCTTTTACATAAAGCCTGTTGACTTAATATAAAAAAGACTTAGATTATAGAGTGAACATGAGACAGTGTTAAGTGTGAATGCAGCTCTGCCCACGACAGAGCAGAGAGATAAAGCCAGGAGAGCGCGGTGCTGCGTGAGGTCCGGCCCCTTCAGCGCTTTTTGGGTCAGAGCGGGTCGCGGCCACGCGCACCAGGCCGCTGGACGTTTCTGACCAGAGGCTGTCAATTTTACGGCGGTGACCACTGTGAGTGAGCACGAGGAAGAGCGCGGAACCGTTTGGCACAGTCTGGACCAGAGCCCCGCGCTGTGCTTTACCTGGACCACGGCGCGCATCCAGAGAACCGACCCGAGGTGGACACAACCCTGCGCTCGTCTGTACAGGGGCTGCAGACGCGGTCACACACGAAAGACCCTCCGCTCGCATCACACCGGGACCGGGAGCCTGCTTACCGGCAGTTGTCTCATTCAAAAGGATTATAACGAGGACACGCCGCTGCTTTTTCATAAACTTTTCACGCACGGATCAAGATTCTCAGGTAAGTCTTACCACGAGCATCGGATCATTTTTATTATAAGTTTAGGTCGACACAACATTGTATTGTTAAAACATATAGAACAAACTTATTGAAGCCAAGTCTGACTAAAAAGTGAATCCATTTTATTTTACAAATATATTGCCTAATTCAATAACTGCATTTAACGTGGCTGTTTCTAACTACATAACTGACAAAATTAGAATTGATGGCAAAATATGATTATTATTATTATTTCTTATTTCCAGTGAACTTCTTGCACTGCTCCACGGTTATGTTGTGCAGGTTCACTGATTGAACTGGCATCAGACAAAGCAGAGCAGCCGTGCCACGAGCTGGAGCTGCTCTCTGGAGCTCATAGCGGCCAACACAGAGAACTCTTTGCGCTTTGCGCTTAGTATAAGACCGGCAGGGGCAAAATCGCCCGGATTGTCCTTTAATGCTAATACTTATTTATTTTTTTTATTATTAAATGTATGCAACAAATCTTCAATTTTATTTTTTTAAACATTCAAAAATGACCCCAATTTCCACTCTGGAAAGTCCTAAATACTCATACCCCTGGTTGAGAAACATGGGTCCATAGGAATAATTTTGTGTTGAAAAGACTGTCAAAAGTCACAAAATCACCTCAGTTCACATTAGTTATTATATGGCATTTTAATCATTATATCTCTTTTTGAAAATAAACTTGTGTAATGCAAAGTTAGAGTTGGCCCTTGGAACACTATGGTGTATACATTGTTGCCCACTGAAGAATATACTTTGAGAACACTTCACATAGGGCTAGATTTATCAAGCATTTGCTCATGTGCAAACAAGTTAGGGGAGCAAAATCTTGGCAGAGATAACGTTTTCCTCTCAACACTCTAAAGATGCAGGACTTCAGGTGAAGCATATCTGTTTGTTTGATATGTATGTGCATCTCCAATATTAAAGTTTGTGTAAAATGTTCATAAACAACACATGATGACTACTCACGTGTACAATCCATGCGCAATACTGTACAGTTTTGTAATATTATCTTGCGACAGCGGCAGTAGAGAATTCTGTTCTATTCGCCATCTGCTTGATCACAGCTCATCAGCCTCTGCCGCTCGAGGCTCTCAGCTCCTCTGACAGATTCATGACTTTCTGTAGCAGGAGGAAAGGTTTCAGTCAGTCTGTTTTACTGCCTTCGACAAGACGTCCTAATGGAGTTCTCTTTTGTACCGGACACTGAACAGCACAAGTCTATAAATCCCAAGTGTCCTTAACATTCAGATGAAGGTATATACTCCTCCTTAATCTCTAGAAAGATATAAGGACTACATCTGATTTTACATGTTTTAGGTTAATTAAATATCTACAACTAATACTATTTCTTCTCTACATGCTGTATTTTTCCACCACATCTCAGGGAACTCATTCATTATTAATCTCATTAGAATAAGTTGAGTGGTAAGTGCGTATTTTTAGTCCTTGTGGAATATCCTTGTGCAGTGGCAGCAGATCGCTCCGAGCCATCTTAAATCTTTCATTAAACACAATCTAAGTTACTTGACGAGTTGACGTTCAAGGTCTATGTGGGCTAAAGTGTAAAATGTAGTCAGCTGTGTGAAAGTGAAGAAAAGAATTATGCCTAATGACTCTTCGAATGAACTTAGTATAAAATTTGTTCTTGAATTCTCAGATGATGCAGCTCAACGACGGGCAGATCTAATTACATCTAATAAAGTGGATTTTTTTTGTGTGTGTGTGGAGATCATCATTTGATCTGGCTTTGAACCTCCTTCGGTGCCAGCTTTTTTGCTAATTTTAAACAATATTCATGACATGTTGTACATCAAATGAGACCTACAATTGTCTACTTTCATTTAAAAAAAGATTGTTATAAATTAATCTGTTCTCTTTCATTTTATTCAATTCTGGTTACATTAAATTTCAGCATTTCACAGCAATTTTTGAGATAACGTTCAAAAAGTGCAAAAACGTTGCCGCCAGCGTTCTGGTGAAAAACTAGACGCAGTACGAAGTCGAAAAGGCGAGACCAGTTGGTGCTGATCAGAATAGGGTGGAGCTAAGCCACTTAATGAAAACTTCGTGATGTGAGTATGCACTCCTGGCCAAAAGCCTACAATGTTGCTGTTTTAAACAATGTAACCTGTATTTAGAAACCTTTTAGGCTAAATGTCGTGACAACACTATTCATCTCGCTAGAACAAGGGGCATGTTGGCCCCGCAATGAAATGCCATTGGAGGATTGTGTTTGGATTAGAGACAAGGACAGAAGTCTGGCAGAACTTTAGAACACGCTATGGACAGTGGTCGTTGTTTGGATTTATTGAACTTTTCTTCATTGAGGACAGCTGCCAACAGTTGACATGGATGTGCTACTGTCTGACACAAGGTAGGTGAAGTGTTTGGTGTGAGTGTGCTTGTGTTTAAGGGTGGTTTTGAATGGTAAATAAATGTGATCAGTAAAACTGCACCGTATAGCCTATAAATAATCAGTCCTGAGTCCTGGTTTAGACCTGGCTCTGGGTTAATCCTGTTGACTCTTTGTAACCTTTTTGTTTCTTTAGGTTGAAATAATCTGGAGTATTTTGGTGATTCTACTCCAGTGATCATTCATGACACTTTGATTGAGCAGGTCTACATACTGTAGAATGAGTGAGAATACTGGAGTATTCACCTGGGGCGTCTACGTGGACAGTTTTTGTTTGGCTCCAATGGTGTCTTTGTTTTCTGTGCTGACTAAGATTGTATGGGGTCAAAGGTTAGGGCAGTTTTATCAGGCTGGCAGTGCAGGAGAGCAGGTACAGGACCTTCTGTTCATCTGAAAACAAAACTCATGCACTTCACAAAAAAAAAAAATGTAGAGTTTGTACTTAGACATACTCGAAGGATAGTGTCTGACCCCTTCCATGTTGTGGCTTTCTCCTTGAGGAAGGTGACATAGGGTTTCCAAGTGTAAACTCTACTAACATAAATCTAGTTATCAGTCATTTGTAAAGCTCCTACATTACTGAAACCCTGCTCTGTTAATGGTGTTTTCTAATGTCAGTGTGAATGCTTGTGTGTATTTTGCTGTTTTAACTAGCTGCACTACAGTACAACCCAAGTGTGGCATGTCGAGGGGTTTAGGCTTAGCAGAAATAGAAGTAGAGATTAATAACGTTTTTAACTTTCGCAGTAAAGTAATAAAATAAACCAAAAAACAGCATTGCCACCAAGATAAACCCAGAAATAAACATAAACATAATAATTAAACAGATAAGCAACACAGGTTCATTTAGACATTCACAGAGGCATGTTCCATTTCTTTAGTTTTAGGTTCTGCACAATTCAGTTACACATTATGTCACGTTTCCATCAAGACTTAGTTCGTTTTTGAGTTCAGTTGTCACATTGCTTTTTAGCTGTACACAATTCGGGAATAAACTCGACAGGAAACATGCACAAGTTAAGAAAAACAAAGAAGGAACAGGAAGAAACAAGATGGTGGTTGGGCAGCCAGACCACTACTTTTCATCTTATTTTTTACAGTAATAAGCTTTAGGAAAAGCACAATAAAAAAAATGTATGGCTTTATTGTTATTAGTTTTCTCCCCCAACATGGCTGCTTCCAAGTTTTCCAACAAGCTCCTGATATTGTTTTCTCGTCACAATTATATTTCATCTGATTGTTTTGATTGAATGAAATTGATGTTTGTTCCCTAGAGTGCAATTGTCACACCAACACTTCAGACTGTAGAGCTTCACAGCAGTAAGTCTCCTTGTGTACGCGACTAAACAAGTGCAAAAACTACAGCTGCGTTATGGAAAAATCCCCTTCTTCTGCCTGTCGTCTCTGATTAAACACCTCATCCAAGTTTGCTCATCGTTTCCTAGGTCTTGGGTGAGTTTGTGATCTCATCAGTGCCTCCTCACGCACAAGTGTGTGGGAGGAAAACACTGAATATACGCTCACGCTGAGGGATTAGAAACACAGAGGACTTAACCTTTCTCCGCTATAGCAGCTCATCTACTTAAGACTGTCATAAATCACTCTGTCCAAACAAACCACAACAGTATCAAAGCGTAGCAGCGGCGTTCGTCGAGTTGAAGCTCTGGATCTTTAATCTCTATCAGCAACTTGATAATAATATAAAAGAAGGAAAGAAAGATCTATTTAAATTTAAAAATAGTTATGCATAAATACAAAGCCATGTTACCTCAAAAGACAGAACACATCATTTGAAATAAACATGAATGAGGGTGCCAAGTGTGTAACGAGAATCAGTGAAGAAAAAAGTAATTCAGGTTTCAAAGATTGGAAGATTTGTTGTCGTATACACAGTAAAGAAACTGTACTAGAGACACATTAGACTACACTGTGCTTAAAACAGTTTCACGAGAAACAGTCACTGATGGTTTAAAATATGTCCAAGCTGATGTGTCCAAGCTGAGGAACACTGGCTCTTCTGAAACTCACAGGGACGTTACATCTAACAGACCTTAAGTCACCGGACACCAAATGCATTTAGCTTTTTATCCATTATAAACATAATGTTCAAATGAAAAAAAATTTAAAAAATAAATGTATAATTCTGCCGAAATAGAAAGTTGAGATTGGACAGTCTTTGTTTATACACTGTAGAATGTCATACTGTAGAATATGATAGGTAAAAGAGTCAATATTAGAGAGATGCAAGACTGATAAGAATATTAATTCAAATATGGTAAACTTCATTATGAATTTTGGAGAATGAAATCAACAATCTCCAAGATCAGCCTTTGTACCACTGTATACTGTGTGTATTAAACAAATGAGATGTCTTTTCTTGCTTAACCCCTCTCTGCACTAGGAAACAATGCAAATGAATGCAAATGGTCCACAAAATGCAGAATTGTTAGTTTTATGTGATTTTTTTAGACTGAAAACAACTGTGTTATGAAAATCAGTTGAGCCTGACACATGACTTTAAACTCTTCATGTTTGAATTCTGCAATATCCCTTTTGGGAATTTAAAATCTGTACAGCTGGCACCAGCAGGATCTCCAACTGTTGAACTCCACTGATGCTGCCTTCAAAAGTCAGAGAAATGGGAAATCTAGAAATGTTATAAAAACCCAAGTTGTGACGTAGTCAATGTTTCATTGGTGGAATCAAAATAGAGCTCACTACAGATACTGTAAGATTGATTGAAGTATCGATCATATTAAGTGAACAAAGCTTTGAAAATTACAATGGGCAACAAATTTGCAGATCACAAACCAATGTGCATGTAACATACAGAGATCAGGAGAACCATGTCCACTCTCAAAGAAACCTCCCATCCCAATGCCCAACATGTGAAAGCAGCATGATTATGACCTGAATCTGTTCCAGTGGCCTCAGTCCAAACACAGCACCTCTGCCCCACATGAACAACTGGGAGCTGTTGTTCCAGGCTGATCTATACTTGTCTCAGACCTTGTGGCTGGGCCACAGGCTCAATATTACCACCTGAATGTGAGCTCTAATGACTTTGCTTTGTGAGAGGAAATCTGATGTGTCAGTCACTGGGATGAGACCCCCGTCTGTTCAGAGACTCACACATGGGCTTTGGAACTGAAGCCTGCTGTTTCCCCAAATGGAAAAAGCCTGGAGCAAAAGAACGCCAAACACTCTGAATTCATTTCATCTCGTTTCTCATCCGAAGCCTTTTTCCTTCTTATTTACGCCATAATGAGACACAAGAGGAGGATCAGACTATATTATAAACCACTGTATTCCAGTTTCTCACCAAAAAGAAATCAAGACCATCATTTTTACCCTTTAGAAAAAGTTGTGTCAAACAAATACTTTCCATGCAACGTCACAAACTTTACTTGACTCAAATTCAGATGAAGAGACGCTGCATGCAAAATGACAGACTTAAATCTGATGTAAACCTCCTGCGACAGCTCAGACACTTGTGTAAAGAACATACATGTGATCTTGTGGCATAAATAAATGTATATGTTGTGGTGGCTCAGTGATGAGAGCTGATGCTACTTTTGAAATGACTGTAAATCCTGTTGCCACACTTCAAACCTCCTACATCTGTGTCTCTGTTCACTTTGGGATGTGACAAGCTTTTATCCAGCACTTCATCTAATTCACTTTCACACAGCTCGCCTTCCACCACTCACACATTCTCTTTGCTCGGAATTACCATAAGTGATGGAGCCTCTGGAGTCTTTGCACAGCACGTAAACATCACCACGAGAGCTTTGAGGTTTAGGATAAGACATGCTTGGACTTGAAAAGAGAATGGATAGTCAACACTGCAAGTCCGTTAAAGAAGTGCCTCCAGGAGAAGTGAGTAGACTGTTCACTCACCTTCTGTCTTCAGAGTACCTCTTTTGACACAATTAACTACGTTCAATAAAGAGGTCATGACTAGAGAATTTATTCAAGAATCTATTCCATTGAACTGGCTTTCTTTGTAGCTAACCATAATTGGTCAATGCCAATGCCTTTGCTTGATTGAATGTGATGTTAATGAAGAGAATGAGAGCTGAAGGCTGAAGGCTGTGTCACCTTCACTGGAGTACATGAGTATTAAAGTGGACATGTGAAGAGTCCATGGAGACTTGAGCTCAGTCCAGATGTGAGAGTGTGGACAAAATAAGACTGTAATGACAGTGAGGCCATGAGACCAATGTGAAACATCTGGAGCAGACACTGTGAGAAGGACACAAGAGACGAGGACAGAGCAGAGATAAAGCTGGATAAAGAACAAGGCAGATGGGGAAGAGTTACTGTGACACAGTTCGGTTTTCAATATGAGTGAGTTATGTAAAGCCTATGCACACTGGTCTGGACACAATGTGATAAAACATTCAGGACAGATACACCTGTGAGTGTCATGTCTCCTCATGTGCTGCTATCAGTGGAAAGTCATCCACTTCTCCAACAGAAGAGTCTGCTTCAGAAGAGAGCTGGATGTGTCTGATGTTTTACCTCACCGTCCATTGTTCATTTTTATAAAAGAGCATCTGACAAACAGCACAAAGCTGTGAACTTGTAAAATGTCACTCTACTTAATCCTCCACAAACAAAACAGCTCAAATGATGAGAACAGGACAGTCCTCAGAGCGACCAGACACTTGTACAAATGTGTTTCTCTGACACATTCATGTGGAGCTCAATCCTTCAACTGTAAGAGTCTTAACATCCACATCCAGAGCTTTAGCTCCTGTCTGAGCTAATGGACTTTTACAGTGAATCACCAGAGTCACCAACGTCCAGAGATTAAGGAGAGAGGAAGAGAACTGTGAGACACAGCTGAGTCAAAGTCATCCTGATCTTTTACAGAACAGGTGCAACTCTTTAGACAATGACAGTGACCTCTTAAAGAATCAGCAGATAATAAGATATAACAAGGTTTGGCATAATAAGAGTTCAGTAGTAACTGATCGTGATCCTGTGAGAGCAGATAAAAGAGATCTGCAGGAATCTAAGTGTCTTCAGTCTAAGCAAACCATCTGGGCTCCTAACGACCACTGTGAGTGTTTTTATAGAAGAGACAAAGGCTGCACAAAGACACTCAAAAGGGAATCTTTAATTTTCCAAAGTGTAATCCTAACGATATTCTGTTTGAAAAGAAAATAATATAGCACACAGTTTGTGTGAAACTGATGAATACAGCCACATTCTATTTGAGAATGTTAAATAAAGTTTCAGAAAAAAAGTTTATTGAGGACAAAATTAATGAAGAAAAATGTAAAAGGCTTTTGAATCACAAAATTTTAAAAAAAGAGACATGTAGTTGCATTTCTCTGTGGCCTTTTAGGAGAATTTACACAGCAGTTATCTTTACAGACATTCCAGCATTTTATTGAAGATCATTACATGCAAACAGGTGATGGTGATGGTTTGCATGAACCGAAGTCAAAGTCAGAGAAAAAAAAAAAAATCTATGGATTCATGGAACATTTTTAAAAGTGATGATTCTGTGATGCCATGAAAACAAATCAAACTGATGTTTATTGACCATAATTGCAACAAAAATGAATATATGTCAATATTAACCATGTGTAGAAGGATTTCTAAGAGGAGGTTGTCAGATTTAAAACGTAAATTATGTTTGCGGTGTAAAAAATAGGATTAATATTAGGGTTAGGGCTTCAAAAACATGTCCTTTAAAGCTGGCCTAAGAGAATTTTGTGAGACAGGAGCCAATGAAAGCATTTTTTTTGTGTCTATGATATTAAAGTTGAAAAAGTCAAACTATTTTAGACTTTAGGTTACATAACCAATTTTTTTCCTCCTTGAAATATAAACTTGCATCAGTCACATGTTTTGTTGTTTACCTAATACATTCTGAGTCTCTGAATAGTTTTAAGCTTTTTCACAGCTGTTATGAGCAAAACATATCGGTACGGAGGGATTATTTTTAACACCAAGGGGGGCAAGCGGATATTTCAGAAGTTGCGGCTGATTGATAAACCTAAACTCATAAGAAAGCGTATATACCATGACATAACAAGACATGTCAAAAGAGTATGACTAGCACAATTTCATGGCCTTTTTGCATTAATATGCTACACGTTGCAGTTCCAGTTCATATGGTAGTTGTAAAGATATCTTCTTATTTATGAATATTAATGAAATCCTGATACTAATCTTAACCTGCCCCAAGCCCCAGACCTAAACTTACCCATTTAGTAACTTGTTGCCTAAACGTACCTGTTTCACCTAAAGAAAACGTACCCACATACAGTAGCTTCAACCAAAATTCGTGTCATTTCAACACAGTCTCACTAAATGGCGTACTTTTACCACAACACAAAAACAGTGTATTTTGAGCACAAGTTTACAGCTATTTTTAGTACTTTTGTTACGCCGTACATTTAGCACGAGATTTCACGGCGTTAAAATAGGACAAGTTTTGGTTGCAGCCATGTGGGGACGTTTTCTTCAAGTGAAACGGGTAAGCTTAGGCATAAAGTACTAAAATTGGTAACATTAGGTCTGGGGCTTGGGCAGGTTAAGATTAGAATCAGGATTTCATTAATATTCATAAATATTAACACGTCTTAACAACCACCATTGAAATGAATGGGGACTGTGATGCGTGCTGTAATTACGCAAGACAGCTGTGAACTCGTGCTAATCATACCTAATTTACATGTTGTGTAATGTAAATCGGGCGTGTCATTTTTACACTGTGAAATTTTGTGTCATTTTTACACTTTTTCATATCGTGCTAAACGCGTGGCGTAACATAAGTACGCAACAAAGGTGTGATATTGTGCTCATATGCCGTTTGTGTCATGGTAAATGTACGTTTTCTTGTGAGAATGTGTTGGAATGAGACAAACTGTGGCAGCAACACTCGCCAGCACTGTGCCAAAACAAAAGTTAAGCTGCTAATTCAACATTTGTATATGAAATTTGACCCTACAACTAATTTTACGTAAAAAAAAAAAAAAAAAAAAAAAACAGCGATAAAAACTCTGTCTCAAGTTTAAGGAGTCAGAAATAAGTCATACCAGTACCTGATCCAAACAGCTAGCTCTAAACCTGTTTTGTTGTTTTTATCAAAGAAGTTTCCCCAGCCAACTACGGACACTTCTGCAGGCGACATGGGCAGTGGAGCAAAAAGTGACCTCAACCAAACAGGACATGATTAGATGCAGACAGGACAGTGTAGACTAATTTCCACCTGAACAGATACATTAAAAAGATATCTGTGCTGGAGTAAATTATTTTATTGTAAAATATCATTAATAATCCCTTTAACTGAACAAAAACTTCATTTTGAAAGGCATATTAGCCTGCTTTGTAAATCATATCTTGTAGAGAAAATATATAAATACTTTTCTGATGGATCTTTGTTAACGGCTCTGCTCTAAACCAGCAAGCACTCAAAAAAGGATAAAGATAAGTTTGTGTAAACCTGGACTGTGATTGGCTGTGAGCAGATGAAAGAGACGTGATTCTGGTTGCACTGGAAAAGCAAACACTAGTGCTATAGACGTGTGGGCTTTTCAGATGAATCACAGCTAAAGTATACCTTGTAAATATTGGTATCCTCTCAGAAAGACGAAACGAAAGACGCTGGAGAACGATTCCTGAATATAATCACAATGTTTTGGACGTGGCACTCTCGGCGTTCTTGCTTTTTAGAGAGACGGCGTATTTTAAAGCTATTCCGCCTCCGGTACAATCCTTCTGCACTGATGCATCACGCCGAAATTGCACCGTTCATCTTCTAGAGGCAGAAACCAGTGCTTGATAATCTCTTCTCCCAGCTAAACGCTTCTCAAATTGAATACGTAAGATCTTTAATCACAGTGTATGCGTGACTGGAGAGATCTCAGCCTCACCGAAAGGACAGTGATTTTACATATTTTCAATTTGGCCACCCACCTCCTGTAGCAAATGTTTACAAAGGGCTTTATTGTGGAACAGTGTAGCTCATTACAAGTGATTACCGTGTGTTTGTTGTACAAATTAGACGGGCCTGGGTGGTTTTCTCTGACTCTGAGGGAAAAGAATTGCACACAACAAAGGCGGTATGGTGTGCTTCTGTGGGTTTTAATCTATGGCACAGTTGTTGCATATTTTGGACTTAGTGCGACATTGATCTGAAACTATTTAAGCCGAACAGGATTTGTCCATTGCTCGTAGGATGAAGTCACAGTAGGCAGTGTGTCTTTGATCGACTGAGCTTTATCTGCCTTTGAAAGACGCAGCAGGTTTGTTTTGCAAAATAAAAATGTAAATATGTAATTGGTAATGGTGGTTATGGATGTTTTTGGCATTAGAGACTTTCTATGTGGACAAGTTGTGGCCATACCAGCTCGCCAAAGCCTGATCTCATCAGATCTCAGAAGCTAAGCAGGGTTGGGCCTGGGCAGTACTCGGATGGGAGATCGCGGAGGAACCTCAGGTGCAAACGTGGGGTAAACAGAGGAGAAACTCGTTGCTGTGTCCTTAGGCAAGACACTTCACCCACATTGCCTAGAATGGTTTTGGTTTGTGTATGAATGGTTGGTTGTGGTCGTAGGGGCCGATGGCGCAAAATGGCAGCCTCGCTTCTGTCAGTCTGCCCCAGGGCAGCTGTGGCTACAATAATAGCTTACCACTATTCAGTGTGGAATAAATGAATAATGCATAATGTGAAGCGACTTTGGGTGTCATGAAAAGCGCTGTATAAATCCAATGCATTATTATTATTATAAGTTGAATGTCCAAATGGTCATATTTAACTGGCCACTCCCATTTTTAAGCCTGTTGTTTTGATTTTTTTTACCGCATTACAGCAAACAGTGAAGACAGATTGTCAGTTCTTCAGATTTATTAAGCCAAAATAAAGAAAACTGAGCTGGGTTTTCATTTATAAAATGTTGTGTACCTATCTCTTTTCTCATTAAAAGTTTGTTAATTTGTCATCTTGGGGCGCAATTAGGCTTGGTAACGTGACATCATACATCAAAAGAATATTTAGTTGGTCCAATGTTACCCCAATGGAGATTTTAAATAACAAAAATAGCATTAATTAAATCATGTTTTGACACTACAGAGTGATAGATAAATTTACCAGTACTGACCCAGCGGTTTATTGGGCTGCTCCACGGCTGTTTTGTTTACTTTATTAAATCGTTTTGTCTAATGTATTCCTATGGAAGTTCTGCTAAACTGACAACAAACATGGTGGATTTGCCTTTATTTCCATGGTAACCACAGATGCTTCCCGAGCCTAATTCTTGTGCAAAAGTTTAAATGAGAGGTTATGGCAAAGCAGTTATGTTTTTCCTTTAAGCTTGACAAACGTGGCTAAATAAATAGTTTACAATCAGCTAATGCTAGCTTAAAATCCTAGTTCAGACGGTCTACAGTGCAGTCACTGTTTCTTGAAATATTTGGGAGCCTCTTATACGGCACACTGTACAGTCCTTCGCATTACTTTTCTTAATTACTCAATGCTATACTCACTTCCCATCTGAGCAGATGAAAGCAGTACCGGAGGAGCAACAGACTGAATGTGAGCTGTACCGCATGAGGACTGGATCAAGACAAGACCAGAGCTTGATGCAGTCTGAGCTGGGTGTAATGTTTTACATTAGTCTTTTTAGAGTGATTTAAAGTTGGGGTAACTAACTTTTTCCTTGTAAATTAGTAAACGTTCATGTGTTCTACTAAAAAGTAATAAATGCAATGATAAATGCAACGCTTAGCAAAAAAAAAAAAAGAGAGAGAAAGACCACTGATTACGTCTAACCAGGAGACGAGATGCAGCGCTCTGATTGGCTGTACTTGCCAGTTTCACTTTGATGTGTGTGTGAAAAGACTTATATTGACCATAATTGCAACCAAAATGAAAATATGTTGATATTACCCATGTGTCGAGGGATTTATGAGAGGAGGTCGTCAAGTTGCAGTGTGAAAATCAGCTTTAAGATATACAGCCCGATCTTGCCCTTTTGTCTTAGCCGGTCTTAGCCTTGGTCTTAATTATTCCTCTGTTGGCCACTAGTGGCTCTCTCCAAGCTCTATACACTGTCAGTGTAGAAGGTGTGGCTCCAGCCACACCTTCTGCTCACTTGTCACGCCTGTGACAAGTGAGCAGCTGCTTTAGGATCACAGGCAAAAGAGAACTGTAGCAGCAGCTTCAGTTTGGGAAAAACTGTAATAATAGAAATCTATTTGGTGAAAGTCTATTTACTTGACAGACTTTAACAACTTTGTCTAAAAATGTGTATTTTCTTTTACATAAAGCTTGTTGAAGTCTATTTACTTGTTAAAGTCTGTCAAGTAAATAGACTTTCACCAAATAGATTTCTATTATTTTTTTCCAAACTGAAGCTGCTGCTACAGTTCTCTTTTGCCTGTGATCCTAAAGCAGCTGCTGACTTGTCACAGGCGTGAGCATGTGTCAGGTTCAATGAAAAAACTGCACCCCTCACATCTGGCTGGAGCCACACCTTCTATACTGACAGTGTATAGAGCTTGGAGAGAGCCACTAGTGGCCAACAGAGAAATAATTAAGACCAAGGCTAAGACCGGCTAAGACAAAAGGGCAAGATCGGGCTGATACTGTATATTGAAAGCAAATTATAAATTGAAATTTGTCAATTGTAATTGTATAAAGTCCTGCTGTTGTAACTCACAGCTTTTTCACATAAAATCTAGTCTCCTAGGCACTTTTTTATTTTGTCTCAACACGACTAAAATATACAAATACATACAAATAAATACACAAAAGTTATTATAGCACTATGTGAAACCTATTTCAGGAATAATTCTGCTCAATGGCTTCTCATGATGAAGAAATCAGTTCTGGTCCCAAGACAGAACTTAAGAGAACTAGTTAAGAAAGTAATAAGGCGATAAAAGTGTGTGATAGCTCATTTGGAAAGCACTTAGAAAAGATAATGAATCTAAAATTGTGTTAAAAAGTGTCTAAACGTGCATGAGTGAAGTGGGACTACGGTCTCCTGATGCCGGCTGTTTTCGCTCCGCACAAACCAGCTTCAATCACTCTTTTATTCTGTTCAAAAGCAGGATAGCATTAAGAAAGAGTCCTGCTAGAAAATACAATACAGCTCGTTTCTAAAGCGCTCATGACCTTGTGAATTCATGAATAGCAAATGGACATTGCTGTAAAATACTGCAATAACAGACAGATTCTTCTATTATTTGAGGAACGAGGCACAAGGGAGAATATTACATTTAATTTTGCGCGGCTGTGTGGAGCCCAAAGACATTTCTCCGACTCCTCGTCACCTTGTGCAGTCCCTACAGACCCGTGGGCTTTGTGACGCTCTATGCATCAGCTGGATATTCAGGGCAGCGGCTGTCAGGAGCGGAGATGGTGGAGTCGCGCAAAGAAATGCTGAAATTGTGTGGAACTTTAACTTTAGTCTGTTAGCCACCAGTTATTCTTTCTGGTCGAATCCAAATGTGTTCAATGCAAAAAATAGTTTTGCTTAAATTGAGTTGGATGAGTCATTTTAACGGCCAGACCTTTTTGATAATTTTAAACAATATTCACAGCTCCACAAAAAACTTTGTGCAACTGGAATCACGACATGTTGTACATCAAATGAGACCTGCAAATGTCTACTGGCATTCAAAAGAATAATTGTTTTTCTACATTAACCCGTTCGCTTTTCATAGGCATTTGAAATGTCTTGTTTTTATTAGATTTCAGTTTGACGGCAAACTTTTGAGATAACATTTTTTTTAATACAAACTTCAAGTCAGTGTTACTTTTCTTTCTTCTACTTTTTGTGAAACATTATGGGACACTACAATAAAAAAATGTCTTCAGAATAAAAAAAAGACAAGGTTTATATGATAAAACAATGTGGACGAGTTTCTTTTTTATCTTTAAACCAACAAAAGAAGCGTTATAGACAAGGAAGGCAGTACAGCAGTTTACATACATTACATAGATTCAGCCTCTTTATTGGGACATAGATTATATTTAATCCAAACATGAAAAAATACAGTAGTTTGTTTTACTTATTCTCACCACATTTGGAAGAGGCCGTTTCTAGACTCGCTGCATGTGCCGTTCTCCTCAGAGTCCTGGTCCAGTAGGACAATCTTTTCTTCATTTTAAAGATAAAACATCTGCTCTAAACTTACTCAACAATGTTTTTTGTTCAAGATGTTTTTCCTGTAATCTGTTTGAAAAGAAAGCTGACCCTTTAAATGCAGCAGATCACGTAAATACAGCCGACTGCGCTGTGTAATGTCAACAAAAAGCACATGTATTTCCCGGGCATGTGACCTCCTCTGGGACCTTGTGTTTATACTATTCCCCCCTCTGCTGGTAAGTCTGTAAAACTGCACCATGTATGTGATTGTAGACAAAGTCAGAACATGCATCGAAGAGCCTGACATCGCCTTATATGATAAAAAGTCAGAAACTTTCGTCATTAGCAAGGGATGAGAGGATAAAAAATGTCTTATTAAATTTAGGCTAAAATAGCTTTCAACAAATCTGCCCATTTCT
This sequence comes from Mugilogobius chulae, assembly GCA_038363315.1. Classification (NCBI taxonomy): domain Eukaryota; kingdom Metazoa; phylum Chordata; class Actinopteri; order Gobiiformes; family Gobiidae; genus Mugilogobius; species Mugilogobius chulae. Next base: position 12,237,037 of record CM076406.1, on the reverse strand, counting down.
GAGGTAAAACCATGCACCTGGCAACATTAGCTAACATCCACAAAACTTGCAGTTACTTTGAAGTTTCCACCTCAGCACATATAGTTTCAAAAGGCCATTTATGACCCAAGTGTCTACATCTTGTTCTTACACTTCCATTTGCAACACACTTTGCTTTGTTGCTCTTTTCAACATAAGGCATCTGCACATTACATCCATTATTACAGAACGCAAAAGGACTGCAAGTATTCCATTAGAAAAGTGTTCCTTTTTTATACCACCATTCAGAGAGAGAGAGAAAGAAATCTCGTTACCCTGATGCAGACGAACCAGCGTATAGCACATTCTGTATCAGCTCCAAGAGAAGAGGAGGCTGCAACTTACCTAAAAACACACACAAAAAACAAAAGATAAGTGACATGAGACAAATTATATAGTATAAAATGGTAATAACAGTCAGACAAATTGCCACTGATATAATCTGGTCTGACTGTAGCTCACTTCCAGATTAGACAAACAAGTGTGGAGACCAAAAGAGAGGCCAAGTGTGTAAGGATGTTTTTCTGTATCCATAAGTTAAGTTAAGTTCATGCATTCTGTTCACCTTAACTACTAGACTTATCGTCATCTTCATGTTGTTTGCATAATGGCATGTCTCCTCCATTCTGTTCATGTAAAGTTCAACAATCATATATTTCCAGTAGTTGCAGTTCAATCAACTCAACTCTTTACATAAAGACATGCTATAAAGATTAGAGTTTTGACTACACTAGCATTAGTCACATGTGCCATAAACATAGTGCCATAAACAGAACTGAGCTGTCCCATTCACAAAAACAGTTTGTGTGGGACCAGAGTCAGTTAGAATGTGACATTATACAGTCTGGCTTGTCATTCACCAGTCTCCATTATGGAACTTTCCATAACAAAATGCTATAGGCGGTGAGAAAAAGGACAAGATATGACCTCAAGAGAGAGAAGACACTTTGAAAGTGATTTTTGATGGAACAGTTGATGTTCACAGTCTGATGGGAGCCGAAACTCTGCAGTGACATTCACACAGTCTGCAGTTTTGTACTGTGGATGATATTGTTACAAGTTCTACTGTGTGTGAAGTGGTGGAGGGCGTTTCACTTAAAATAGGTTATTGATGAGAAAGGATGACTTTTCTCTGCTTTGTTCACTTTAGAAAAGTTTGTCTTCAAAAAGCTAATTACTAGAAAGTTGAATATAGCTTTGAAAAAGAGATGGTGAAGGGGAATGGCAATGAGTGGATGCTTGAACATATCTTGTGTTATGGTACTTGTGTTGTTGTCTCCAGGCTTCCCTTCTGCCTGCCTCCGTCTCCCTGGAGCTTTGCTCTGACACAGACCACCTTTTGCCTCTGTCAATTACATCTGAGTCTGAGCAGAGCACTGAGGCTTTAGTGAATCTATCTGATTGTCTGACTGTCACTGTAGTGATGTAAGAGCATGGCCATGCTCCGCTCAGACAGAACAGTCTGACCTCACTGACACAGTCATGAACCCCAGAGTAGAAAGGTCCTTTTCTTATCACAGACATGATTCAATTATACAAAATATCTGACCAAGGAGACAACAACAAGAACATGGCAACAACAAACTGACTAATACAAATATCTGGGGTTCAAACTAATGATAAACATTTAATGGGAAAAAAAAAGTCACAACTTTTGACATAGATTTTTTAGTTATTAAAAGCATGCTGATAAGCAGAATTACACAGTTAACATCCAAGATTATTTCCTGGTCCTTTTGAAGTTGTTGGAGAAGTCTGTTCTGGCAGAAGTTATAAAGATGCTTCAGAGCAGTCCATGTGACCTGAGTGTCCTCCTGCCCTGAGAGGAAGCACACACTTCTCCAGAGCAGCAATGCAGTGAAAGCAGAAGCCTCTTTAAGGCCTTATGTTTGTGCTGAGTGTGCAGCAGACATTAGAGAAAGGTCACAGTGACTCTGTCTCTGACGCCCTTCAACAACTATTGTATCTCCATCTAATGTAATCAGTCATCAAGTGTTTGTGTGCTTCTGATGCAGATGTCCTTCTGATCACACCTGCTACAGGATCTGCCCAAAGTCACATTTCCTTTCATTAAAAACTCTCTCTGCATGTGCTTATTCTGATCGTGTTCTGACAGTTCTCTGCCTCGTTCTACAGCTGGGCCCAGTCTCATAGCTCTGGATAGACTAGTTAACATGTTTATTTTGGCACTTTGAAAACAGAGAGATGCTCCAGTGTGGCCCGTCAAATCCTCTGACATTACAACTGCAAACATGAGCTGCTGCCAAGCCACAATAAATGTCCCACTGTGTTTCTGCTGCACGTTGTAGATGAATGAGCAGTGCATTTGTGGTTGTGGAAGTTCATAGCTGATGTAAATGTAGATAACAGCTCAGTTAAAGGTTCTCCCTGTGTCAGCAGGTATGTGCTCACGTGTAAGCTCAGATGGCATGGTTCGCCTGAGGCAGCAGGATTGTGGTGTTCATATTAACTACAATAATGTTCCAGCAGATTGAACATAGTGAGAGCTGATGAAGGGTAAAGCTCAACTTATCTTATTATCATCATCTTATGAAAGTAACTCCATCTACAGTATAATGTTGTGATTTTCAAGAAAGTCTGCAAAAGTAATCTGTATCTTAAACAGGCGTTTCCCAACCAGGGGTACAAGGACCCTCTGGGATACTTTGATTTCAGACAGATATTGATATTGATTTCAGACTAATAAAAAGTTAAATGTATTTTTTATTTATTTTATATTTGTAATACTTTTGAAGCATTTTAAGCCATTATATCATAAAAACAAGAAAATACAAAAGTAACAATTGGCAGAATTCCACTATAAAACCTCCTACAGTCACAAGTTAGAGAGTACTAGGCATGTGGGACAAAATCTAGGGAGTACTTGGGACAAAAACAGGTCTCTTTGTCTTTAACCAACACAGTCTCCGAAGAAAACATTAATAAAACGTATTTTATTCACTTATACTTATAATGGTCTCCTTGTGCTTGACGATAAAAAATATAGTTTCTTTGCTTATCTATCTATATGAATTAAGTTCTGAAATGCTGGTTTTACTTTCTGTTTCTATGGAATTACCCAGAAGTCATCATACATCTCATAATTTCTATACTGTGCCTTTAATCAACCTGCATTTATGGAACTATTACTTCGAATGCTGTTTTCAATTTTTTTTTCCTCCAAAGATTAGCCATTACTCCAAAAAGAAAAAGATTGTGATTGAGATTCCATATTTCCAGTATTGCATTCTGAGTTTACCTCTTCATGCCATTGTTATTACTCAAAGATTTAAGATGAAAAGATTAAACTAATCAAACTGTGAACAATAGCTACCATCTGTCATCCTTTTTAACAGAACTTTATCTATCTTTTACCCAACATTACGGAAAACTCCAAACTATTGCGCGGACATTTTTGAAATGTCTTTGCACATTGAATTTAATAATTGCTTTACTTCAATGACCTGCATAAAAGACGTCAGGGTCCGCGCCAATGATGTGACCTGCTCAACATGGTCGCTCAAATACCACAGACATTCTCCTCAGGCCAAAGAACAGAATGTCCCATCTTGTTCACGTTCTATTGAAATCTTCAGATGTTGATGACATTCAGTTTAAAGGTTTGCTCGATCGGCAGTGGCTTCTTCAAATAAAGGACAGATTTCAGACAGTTTTCTGAAGAAGGTAAAGCAAAAGAACTAGGCTTTGAAACCCCAAACAAGACTTTCTTTTTTCTTGATAAAAGTGTTGGAGGCTTAAAAGCCAATAGTATGTGTTCAGGGGCACAAGTCTTTCTAAACAAGTCAGAGCATTTTGAAGGTTTGAGGTTCATAGTGTGGCTAAGTCCATCACAGTGCATGTACTGGCATCAGCATTGTTTTAGAAAAGGTAATAAAACCCTGCACCATGCACAGGCGTAATCAGGTCTTTCAAAAGTGAGTAGTTGTCTGTCTGAGGGGCAGTTTATACGACGAGTTTTCACAAATCCGTGACGTTTCCATGCCAAATTGGCTTCTTTTTTACAGGACAACAAGCTACGTGTTCATTGAATCGGCGTTCCACTGGATACGATTCAAGAGTTACTGTATTTCGCCGAGGACGTTCAGTGGATACACCGCGGGGTAAACAGGAAAAAACTGTTGTCACTGACATGCAGTAGCCGCTACTTTAATACAGTAGAAGAAGACTGCCCAGTCACCAAAAATGTCTCTTAAACCAAAGCATCTTTCATTCTCATAAAGTAAAGCCAATGCGCCAGCTTTCTTACCTGCGTATTACAGAGGAGGAGACACAAAACTAATCCAACGCCTCTCTGGGTGTTTATTCAATGAGTCCATTCAAATTTGTGTGTTCAGAAAAAAGTCTGAAGTGCTCCACAACAGGTATTATTCCATTGTGAACGCGCAGGACGGACCAACACGGGGAGGACTGCTCGCTTTTACCGGACAGATACCCGGTAAAAGCGAGCCGTCTTTCCCGTGTTTGTGTCAGCTCTCTGCGATCTGTGTCTTTCTCGCGCACTGGTCCTCGGTCCGCCGTGTTTGTTTCAAGTGATCTCCCTTTTTGCTCGCACGCTGGTCCTTGTTGCTTGCTTCGCCATTTTATTGATCTGAGTAACTTGTAAACCTGTCAATGCTCGTGTTATCATAGGCTGCGTGGGTTCACGATGAGGTCATCTGGAGTCGTAGCACAATACCGCCACCTGCTGACCCGGCATAAGAACTACAGCATTATCGGTCTATCTGTGTTTCCATGTAAAGGAAGATTAACTCGCCACGACACCATATAAACTGTGAGCACAAAACATTACGACCATGACGGTTGTCTTGCAAACTAGGCCTGATTTCAACAGGATTTGTGCTTTTGACCATGATCGCTCAACAGACAAACACTGATGTTTATTCAGATTCATAAACTTAATGAAAAGGTGCAACTGAAATTTCCTGGTTTGGTGAGTGTCAGATGCACTCGAAACTTTCCCGAAGGAAGACTGGCTTTTATGCTGGAGAAAACGAAATAACACGTAAATATTGAGCAAAATGCAGTGTGGATTTGCAGAAAGTGGAGAGAAGTGGGAGATTGTAGAATGTTAAACAGACTTTTGCAGATCTTAAGAAACTATTTATGCAGAGTTCAGTCATTTTTTTGCATCTTATGTTGTGTGCTTCCGTGCAGTCTCCGTTTCAGAAACAACTATAAAAACAGGCAGCAATAAACCTACTGAACAAAATTATGAAAGAAAAAATACCTCATGACGGACTTTTTGGGACGTCCATCACAATGACAGATTGGAATTAGGTCTAGTGTAACCACTGGGTAGGGTAACTGAGGTAACTAACACAAAATGCTGATTTTGCACTACACATTTACAAAACAAACAAACAAATATTGTTAGTGGGGTAACTAGGAAATTATTTTAGTTCTTGTCAACAGTCAAAAGGAGCGTTCTGATTGGCTGTGCTTGGGTCATCCGCTCCAGTTTTACTTTGTCTGTAAAAAAAGGTTCTTAAGCCATAATCACTGATAAAATGTTATTTATTTGCATTTAAATAAGCTGAAGGATTTGTCAGAGTGAGGAAGTAGTTGGACATATATGAAAACGTACTTCCTGTTTTACAGTGTGATAATAATATAATAATAATAATTAATATCAATATTGATATGGCGTTTCTCTTTCGCTCTCTTTATCCTCCCAGACTGTTGTGAAAAGGAACCGTGTTTTTCCTATCACTAATTCTATAAGACTATCCAGAATTCATAGTCATAAAAGTGGATATATTGTGTAAGAAAGTTCCATTACATCCAGTATAACATAGTAATGACTTTGTAAAGACATAAAGGGCCAGCAGATCAATAACACAGAGTAGTGTCGAGTACTATTAAGAAACAAATGTCACCTTCTCCAGCAGGACGACGACTGCTGACCTTTCAGTCATTACTGTTTCTTATTTTATGTCCATGATTTATGCTCAGTCATAACACTGGAGCACAGAGGCACACATGTACTCTGCTATGCATTATGGGAAATCTGATTAGCCTGACATGGAAAAGTCCTTTAGAGGGAAAACGCTTTGTAAAATCAGCTTTTAGGCTGCTTACAGTAGTGTTTTCTCATTAATCCTGTTTGTCTACTTGAATTCAATGAGAGTTTTTAATCATGTTTCCGTCGAAGTAACTGAAACCCAAAGATACAAAGCTATAAAAGAAAAAGACAAGAAGAGGTTAAACTTAAAGCTTTAAACTTTTCTTGGAAAATCCTGAAGAAAAAAAAAAAAAAAATAGAAATATATCATCTGACCATCACGTTTATCTTCCAAGTTTCAGTGGCCATTCAGCCAATAAGGGATGTGCATCATCTATTGTATGAAAAACAAAAGATAATCTATTGTATGCTTACAAGAAAAAAAATAAAAATAATAAAAATAATTACGGGAGAAAAGACTGACAGAGATTTTGACATAGAGAATTTTTAGTTTTGAGTAAATTTGACAGACTGAAAATTAGCCTAGAAAAAAACACCCTCACATTTGATGCATTTTACAAAGTTTGTAAAAACATTCAAAGTCTTATTCAGTCCAGGACAGTAAAGTTTGGTGTGTGGAGCTACTTCATTAGCCGAAAGGACAATTTTGTTGTTTCTAGATTAAAGCCAATAAAGGCTACTGAGAGCAAACTGACCACAAAAAAATAAAAAAAAATAGAAAGAGTTTTGACTGTAGTGTCTCACCAATACCTGTTTTTTGTTTGTTTGTTTTGTTTTTACATTAAAATCGCTAAGAATCAATTTCTCCCAACACATATACTAAGTTTGTCTGTTGTTGTTAGTATTGTGGCTAACTGCTGTTAGCATACTGAGAAAAAAGCTTAAAACACATTGTGATGAACAATTTGGAGACTCAGAATCATGGAAATATAATTAGAAAAGGAAGATGAGTCCAAGATGGCGGCCCGTTGTTCATAAGGTTGTGCTCAATGGCCCCCTTACGGAAAAAAAAATTTTCTTCCGCACTCTTTCCTGAATACGGGTTTGCGCCTTCCACTATTGTGACATCAGAAAAGTACAGTATGATCATTTCTGATCAATCAGTGCGATGGTGGCCTGAGCAGAGGGGAGCAGGGATAGCGCAGGGAGAGCGTTAAGCTAGTCTAAAGTAGACTAGCTTAACGCTCATCTAGTTTAAATTAGACTAGCTTAACGCACTGTTTAAGCATTTGGGGCATTGACAATTTTTGAAAAGTTTGTTGTGAAAAATACCTTCAAAATGAGGCCTTTGTTAAAGCTAAAGGTGTCACCGTGGTGAAAATTTTCTTGGGCCCAACCACTGCAGTTCAGCAGAGTGACCACTAATGTAACTCACACGGGGACAGAGAGGGCTAATAGCACTAATAATATATATCCAGCACTAATAATAATATATCCATGCTCAGAACACATTAAGTAAGTGAGTAAATCATGTGGACTGAAAAAAGAAACTTAAAGTTAGTTGCTTTGATTCTTCAGGAAGCAAAAACATGGGAATACAACCTTTATCAAGATCGTCTCAAACAAATGCAGTCATGTTTTGTTAGAAATAGAGCCAGTTTTATTTTATACCAGCAGATCTTTGGATGTCTCATAATTCACTAGATAAAAAATAAATGGCTTCTCCAGATGTGCACGCATAAATAATTAATACTGTATTTGATGAAAGAGACTTGTGCTGATACTTTTGTCCACAAACATCATGATTAATGCAGAATGTAAGGTTCAGCCCTCAAACACAGGCCTGTCCACTTCACTCAGTCCCACGACATCACAGACACAGACTGTAGGAGACTGTTCACATGCAGCACACGCCTCATTTCTCCTGAAGACCAAGGCTAACTCAGGTCTGAAGACACACACAGGGTAAGAATGTGGACTATTAGAGACATGACTTTAGTGTGGGACTGAGTGCTAACATGCAACAGGAGAAAACACATAGGGTTTAAAAGGTCTGTATTAGGCTAGTTTTAGTAAAATCACGTTCTCTCCTGAAAAACAAACAAACCAAAGCACATAGCCTACTTGGAGTTCTTACTTCATTTCATTTGCATCATTTAACATGTAAACAGTGTTAAAAAACAAAAAAAACCACAGTCATTAAGTGATACCAAAGTGTTCCACTGCATGTTCAACTCCACACACCTTTACTGTAAAGATTTTAACAATTTCAAGCTTAGAAGTGCCACACATACTTTTTTCTATTGGGAACTTTATGTAGTAATTTAATCCAAGCAATATATTAAAATAAAGTATTCCCAAAATGATTGCAACCTACGTTTTGTTTGTTTGTTTGTTTGTTTTTAACAGAGCAATGTTTGTCAAACAAGTGTGGTCAAAAAACTGCTGTTAATGCTAAAACTTCTAACTAGTGACATCACATTTTGGAGTGTTTTAAGCTTTTAGGAGAAGTAGACTATGGTTGCAAAGATTTGTGAATAAAACAAAAAACAACTTTGGGTTTGTTTTTGCTAAAATAAGAAGAGCAATCAGTTTTGCCTGATTTGGGATCTTTAAAGACTACATGATTTGTATCACTGTTGGTCATGGTATTCAACAAAATCTGGAGTTTTTAAGAACTTAAAGTTGAAGTAGTCAATAAAAAAAATAAAATAAATAAAAAAAAAGATTGTTAAGTGTCTGATTGAAGAATAAAGTGCATTGTGCTCGATGGTCCACTCCATTTGATGTTGGTAAAAGATATTTTAAGCCATACTTGCAGCTAAGATTACATTTACTTTTTGTTGAAAGATTTGTGAGTTTGACAGATTTAAATATCTATTTCATATTTTAAAATTATGTGTCTACTAAAAGTAGAGTCAACCTGTCTACTTTAGTGACACAACCCATTGCTTACATAATGAAGAGTTAGACCTCATCTTTTGGCTACTTGACCCAACATGCAGTACACAGTTGTAATGAAAATGATTTAATAAATAAATAAATAAATTGTATAAGTCTGAAGATGACTTCGCAGAAGAGATAAACATCACAGAATATCTCAGAGCTACCTATGACATCACAAAAGTGGAAAATTTGAAATTGTGTTTAATGAGGCTCAACAAAAAGAGACTTCTGAACAAAATTGCAGAAAAGTGCGAATTAATACAACTCCAGACATGTTTATGATGACAGAACCTTGTTTTTTCCAGGATCAAAAGTTGAAAAAAGTCAGTATCAGATATGTGTCTGTTGAAAGTGTGTGATGTGTGTTGTCTGTGGCTCTGGGAGACTTGAGGACACACTGGGGGTTACTGTTGCTGCTTGGTGCATACAGATGCTCTCCGCTCAATGACACTATTTTTAGTCTGGGGAGATTGCAGAACAAACACGTGGGAAGGTGGAAGAAAAGCCACAACTTGTGCTTCAAAACAAGAGTGACCCTGGTTTGACTCCTGCAGGCCAGTGTTTTCCAACCTTTCTAGAGTCACGGCACACTTTGTTGGTTGAAAATGTAAAAATGTATTACCAAATTAAAGGCACTGTATCCAAATTTTACCATCTTCAAATGCAAAACAAAAATAACTATTTGACGTAAATTCCAAGTTTTCTAACTCTTTTTCACAATATGTCTAAAGAAAATGTTCAGAATGCTCTATTTTAGTCAGGCATTTTAAGAAAAAAAAACACCCTCATGCATAGACATCCAGGATTAGCCTGTCCTGATCCTGCTAGATGAGTCTATATCTGCAATTAGATCCGCATCTGTTGCCTGTCCATCGTTGATCAGTCAATATTTGTGAATGTTTATTGTTTCATTAAATGTTTATCGTTTTATTTTTTACCATTCATGCTTGCTAAATTAATAATCCCGTCCTCAAAGACGACTGTTGTTGTATTTTGGGCTATACAAAAATAAATTTGTTTTGATTTGACAGGGCACTTCTTATTTTGAGTAATATTCATTTTAAAAAAATAAAGATGCACCTAATTATCAAGAGCATCAAAGAGCGCACAAAAGCGAAATAACATCTGTTGTTTGTGTCTTGTCTTGTTTGGACTAAACAAGGAAAAACTCTGTGTACACAAGCAAAGGTTTAACAAAAATAAGTTCTCTCTTTGCAGATAACTACTGGTATGAGCTTGTGCTACCTGCTTTAGAGCAACAAGACCTCCCTGTGAAACTGTTTCTTCACCATCTGGTGACCGAGATACAGCGCGTCAGCCTTTTCAGAGAGGCAAGAGCAAAAACATGTTCATTCAGTTCAATTTCCATATTTAGAACTTATTTGCAGCTTCCCACTGTGGAGCTAAAACAACACGTCAGGTCCTGTCTGAGCTGATTTTCAAAGACATTTAAACATGTGTGAAGCTCCTGCAGGTGAGATAAAGAAGAAGCATATTCTCTGTGAAAGGACTTCATCTGACAGACGCTGTTAGGGACACACACAGAGAGAGCATGTTTTACTAACCAGCCTCAACAAGCATCAGGAGCAAATAGTCCTGTGTGAGTGGGACCAAATGAAGCCACAGAGGAGAGAGCTGATGTGTGCTGATGTCTCTCAGGGCGGAGTCAGCTGTGTCCTGCTTCCTTCAGGGCTGGAGTCATCGCCCCCGGCAACACTCCAGGCTATGACTGTACCAATCTTACAAACGTTACATCACATCCAAGCCACGCACCGAGAGCCAGAGGACAGTGCAGCGGTGTTCAAAAATGCAGCAGCTCATTTGGGTTTGTAATGTTTCTCCTACAGGGACATAAGCCACAGATCACCATTACATAAGCATAGTATAGGAAATGTTTACATGTCACAACAGCTGCCTCTATGTACACACTGAGCAGGAAAAAAAAAGATTTATCTAAGTACTTATTTATTTATAGAGATATTGTTTTACAAAAAGGACTAACTGTGAATAAACAAATTTTACATACTATGACCTTTGTTGGTATGTATGTCGTCAGCATAAACAGGGATGGAACATGTTGATGGCAGTTGTGGGTTCGACTTCCAGACGGCCCGGGTCTTTCTATATGTCTGGGTGTGTTTCTTAAAGTTGGGGTAACTAACTTTAGTAGTTAGTGTGCTTTCCACTAAATGGTAAATGATAAATACAAAAATGAGATCACTGATGTTCTGAACTTAATAAGAAAGAGTTTTAGGTCTTGAATGATGCTCTGATTGGCTGTTGTTGGGTGGTCCTCTCCAGTTTCACTTTGCTGTTTGTAAGAAGTGTTTTTTTAAGCCACATTTGCAACCAAAAAGGAATACAAGTTGATATTAACCATGTGTCAAAAGGAAGTTGTGAGATTTGACACTTTTGCAGTCTAAAAACCAGCTACCTTTAACCTGACTCAACCCAATGGAACCTTGTTATATATGTGATTTTTACAATATCTGAAGAATCCTTGTGGAGTGACCCTCACCGTATTCAGTTAGAGAATCCCACGATTAGTTGAACCACATTGGTGCAGCATCGTCAAAACAAACATGGTGGCGCTGGTGAACGTATTTAGGCCTGTTTTCGCTGATTAATGGCCAATTATTACTTAATCTTATAACTGTGCAAAGAGATTTGTCCATTTTTGGACAAGAGACATGTTTGTACTTTTCTCTCGACTATTTAACAAAAAACTTGACCAATCAACTACTTCCAGGTTCAGATGCTTCGACCAATCAGAGTCACATATTGCCAGGATGTCTCATTTTTCAGCTGCAGACATGATTGACCATGTGTAGAACTCAAATCAGAGTAATACAGTTGACATCAGTCCGTCGTGACCCAGGTTAGGGTTTCCTTTGAGCACGCTGATTTCCCCCACCAACCCCAAACATGCACAATGGGGAATATTCTTTAGTTAAGCTAGTCTTGATCAAGCGAATAGCAAAACAACCTGGAGATTCTTTGATCTTTAAATATTGTATTAATAAAGAAGTGTCTCTTGGTGTTGGTTGGACATCTTTCCACAGATGGCTGCAGGTGAGTCTAGGAGCAGGGATTAGAAAACATTCAAAAACTGGATTTTACATTGCATCTGTTAGCACCAACTTAGCCCAGCGTTGTTCAGCATCTGCTCCTGTAGGATTTGTGTGGGAACAAAACATCTGAATGGAGCCTGAAACAACAGCTGTTGTTACACTGTTATGTAAGAGTGAAAAGCAGGTCAAAGGTCAAAGTTTTCTATACACTAAAGTCAATAATTGCCCTTCATTATTCTGCTGGATCAAGACTGAGAACTTTATAACCCACACAACTTCTGCTTTCTCTGATAAAAGCTGCAGATGTTTGCTTGACCTTTCATCAACAGTTCACAGCAAACATCTTGAGGAGAAATGACATAACGTCTATAAATTACATACGTAAACATTATTACAGGAGATACAGAGAAGATAAAGTAGTAAATCTGCCAAGGAGATTGTTACCATTAGGTCTATGCAATATTTCACTGACACCTGAAGTCTGCTCTCTTGTATGCCAATTGGATTTGGCAACTTTGCCACCAGTTCCTCATGAAGTTTAGCCTTTAGTGACTTGTTGTACACCAGGGCTATTCAACCAAATTTTCCTGAGGGCCAGATTTTCCCAAAGGCTTTGACTTGTGGACTGAGCACTCACACAATACGGGGTTTGGGGTCAAAAATCAAAAATCAATAGACCTGTTTCAGTAATGATAATAACTACTGCTGTTGTGTCCCGGCGGCAGAAGAGGCGGTGGCAGCGCCAGTGACGCAGGACAGAAGCGCACCTGCTCCGCTGATAAGAAGACAGCCCACAAGCGCGTTCGTGTGCGCGCTCTAGAGACTCATGTTTTAACCTGTCCCACATCCCTTTTCACCTTTTACATCAATGAATTAATAAATAACTTAAACTTTTACCCTGCCTAAGAAGTTACTTGTTGCACACATCACTACAAAGTGGTGCCGAAACCCCGGGATTCCTCAAAAGGACGATACACGGAGACAAAGAAGTGGTGTGGACAAACAAAGAGAAGTCATGGCAGAAGGTATTGATGTATCACGTTTGAAAAGGATAAGGGGAGCAGTCAGAAGTTCGGCCACAAAGTTAATACAAAAGATTGACGCTGAACTAAGAAAGGATCCGTCAGATCTGAATGTTTTGGAAGAATATTTGGAACAGTTGATTATAAAGGAACAAACATTGACGGATTATGACAGAGAAATTGAAGCGGGGACAAAAGACGCTGACTTAGAAGAAGAAGTGAGTGCAACTTTAGAATATATGGACACGGTAAACTTGAGAAAAACTAGAGTAAGACGAGCTTTGCGCACGGACGACGACGTAGTCAGTACATACTCAAATCAAGGAAATATTGGCCCAAGAAATAACACAGTCAAACTTCCCAAATTAGTCATTCAGAAGTTTTCTGGGGAGATAAGCGAGTGGCAAGGATTCTGGAGTCAATACGAAACGGCAATTCACAACAATATGTCTTTGAGCAAACCGGACAAATTCAGCTATTTAAAATCATTTCTGACAAACACTGCAGCGAGTGCAATTGCTGGACTGGCACTCACGGAGGAAAACTATGACAGTGCTATTGAAATGCTGAAGAGTCGCTTTGGTCGTAAAGATTTAGTGATAAATGCTCATATGAATAAATTGCTAAATATGACTCCAGTGAAAAAAGCAAATGATGTGATGTCACTGCGTAAATTGTATGATGACTGTGAAGTACAGGTGCGAAGTCTGGATGCACTTGGTGTCGTGTCCGATGCTTATGGGAGTGATTCCTGAAGAAATTGCCCTTGAATTCACACGACAAAAGGCGGATAATGTTCTCAAGGCAAAGGAATTAATGGAGTTTCTAAAATTGGAAGTGGAAAGCAGAGAAAGAACGGCAAATCTAACACAAAAAAGAGATCAACAACAACAGGATGAAAATGCCGTTTATGATAAAGAGCGCAGAACAAGGAGAAATCAAAGATATACCGGAAACGTGCCATCAGCTGCAACATTTCACACATCAAGTCACAGTGACATAAGCGAATGTCTGTTCTGTGGAAAAAGAGAACATAAAGCATCAGAATGTACGGAAATGACTGTTGAGGCAAGACGCGAAAAACTTAAACGAACAGGAAGGTGTTTTGTGTGTTTGGGTGCCAGACATCTTGCGCGTAATTGTAGAGCGCACGGAATAAAATGTAACAACTGTGGTCAAAAACACTACAAATCAGTTTGCACTAATCACCAAAATGTGAGAAAAAATGAAACTGGTCAATACCCAACAATCAGTGATGCAGTAGTATCCGCATTTCCGAGCAATTTTGAAGGAAACACTGTGCTGCTCCAAACGGCTACTATTTGGATAGATGCGCCCCGACAAAGTCAATTAACAAAATGCTTACTGGATGGGGGCAGTCAGCGCAGTTTTATCCGCGAAGACATTTCTAGAGCTTTGAACTTACCAATTGTGGGGTCGGAAATAATAAAATTTCATGTGTTTGGTTCTGTGACACCTACAAAGGTAACAGCAAAAAAGGTAAAAGCTAATTTACGCAATCTCAAATCAAATGAAAGTGTCAATGTGGAATTACTGGAAACTCCCACTGTGTGTTCATCAAAACTAAAAGCAGCAGATGAAAAAATACGACAAAGTTTGGAAAATAAAGGATTTCAAGTTGCTGATACACCAGTGAGAGGATTGGAAACAGAGGAATTGGGAATATTGATTGGAGGAGATTATTATTGGAGTATTGTTACAGGACGAACGGAAAGATTGGAAAAAGGATTAGTGCCTGTGGAGAGTAAATTTGGATGGCTCATTCAAGGAGTTGTATCTGTCCCAGTCATGAATGTCACAACGGAGCCAGTTGAAATTGAAGTGTTTCATATGAGCGTTGGAGAAGAGAAAATGCTCACAGATCAACTGCGCAGTTTCTGGGAAACAGAATCGTTGGGCATTAATATGGATATTGACAAGGATCTGGAATCTGACATACTGAAACAGTTTGAAAATTCAATAAAATATGAAAAAGGCAGATATGAAGTTTGTTTGCCATGGAAGGACAATACATTTGAATTATCAAATAATTACAGTACAGCCATGAATCGCTTGAATAACCTGGCGCGCCGATTTCAGAAAGATTGTGAATTATTTGATCAATATAATCAAGTAATGTGCGAATATTTGGCTGAAGGCATGATTGAAAAAATATATGATTTGTCAACAGAAAACCCAGTCTATTATTTGCCACATCATCCAGTAATTAGAGAAAACAGAAGTACAACTAAATTACGTGTTGTGTTTGATGCCTCTTCACATGAAAAGAATAAACTGTCTTTAAATGATTGCATACACACCGGGCCGAATTTAAATCCCGACCTCTTAAGCATTTTGATTAAATTCAGGCAACACAAAATTGCAATGATGGCAGATGTGACAAAGGCGTTTTTACAAATTTCTCTGAACGAAATGGATCGAGATGTGTTGCGTTTTTTGTGGCTAGATGATAAACCAACGCCCTTTGAAGAATTAAAGGTGTGCGTAATGAGAATGACGCGCGTGCCGTTTGGTGCGTCAGCCAGTCCGTTTCTTTTAGCGGCCACAATTAAACACCATCTGAAATTGTACCAAAATTCGTATCCAAACGAAGTGAAAAAATTGAATGAATGTCTTTATGTTGATGATTTTATTACTGGTGTGGAGAATATTGACAAGGCAATAAATTTGTCAAACAGAGCAAATGAAATAATGGGTGAAGCAAGTATGAAATTATGCAAATGGAGTACTAACTCACCAATGCTACAAAGGATTTGGAATAAAAATGAGGAGGAAGTAACAATAAAAGAACAAAATCCGTTGAAGGTTTTGGGATTAACTTGGAATGCTCAAAGTGATGAATTCATGTTCGAAACGGATGAATTAATCAAACATTTAAAAACAAAAAGTGACTCAAAACGTAGCGTGCTTCAAATGGCTGCGCGCATATTTGATCCAATAGGCTTTCTGTCGCCATTCACCATTCGTGTAAAATATCTCTTCCAACAAATGTGGGAAAGGGAATTTCATGGGACGAAAATCTCCCCGAAGATTTACATTTAAAATGGCATCAGTGGTGTTCAGAAATCCCATGTCTAAATTCGATTAAAATTTCTCGTCGTTATGACGCGGTGAGAGAAGAACGTTTGGACACTGTCATTACGCACCGTGAACTTCACGTGTTTACTGATGCAAGTGAAAAGGCATATTGTGCAGCAGTCTTTTTAAAATGCACAAATTCAGATGGACAATCTACAGCTAGTCTAGTCGCTTCTAAAACAAAGGTCGCACCGTTGAAAAAATTAACTCTGCCTAGGCTGGAGCTGATGGGTGCGTTAATTGGAGCTCGACTTGGAAAAACTGTGAGAATTAATCTGGATATGATGGAAAATGAAGTATATTTTTGGACAGATTCTATGATTGTGTTTCATTGGATTCGGAGCAGCTCCACGCAATGGAAACAGTTTGTTGCAAACAGAGTCACAGAAATTCAAAGTTTGACTTTACCGGAAAATTGGAAACACTGTGCTGGAAAGGATAACCCCGCAGATCGTGGTACGCGCGGACTAAGCTCACAAGCCCTAAAGGAGGACGCTCTGTGGTGGCACGGGCCGGAGTGGCTGTTGAAGGAAGTAGCGATCACTCAAGAAGAAGGGATGGAGAATATCCCAGAATATGCTGTTGAAAAGGCAGTTATTGAGACAGATCACACTCTTCAGCCCTTGTTCGAATTATCCAGACACAGTACACTTAACAAGACTCTGAGAATAACTGCGTGGATGCTGCGATTTATACAAAACACAAGAAAGCAAGATAAATACAAGGGCGCATTGCGCACGGAGGAAATTTAAAAGGCAGAGGAATATTGGATACGTGTTATTCAAAGGAGAACCTTTGCACAAGAAATAAAACATTTATCTAGTGGCACACAATTGGACAAACGATCAAGAATATTGACACAAAAACCGTTTATGGATGAAAGTGGGATTTTACGTGTTGGAGGGAGGTTGCAGGAAGCTGATTGGTCATTTTCACAGAAACATCCAATCATCTTCCCAGGCGAAGACAAGTTTTCTGAACTTTTAATACGTAAGGCCCACGAAGATGTTATGCATTCTGGATTGCAAGCAACACTGACACAAATACGAGAGACATTTTGGATATTAAAAGGCAGTCAAATGGCAAAGAAATGTGTGCAAAAATGTTTTATTTGTAAAAGGACTCGAGTAAAGGCAGGACAGCAAGTCAGTGCGCCACTGCCCCGAGAGCGCGTAAACGCCACACAGGCATTCCAGACCACTGGCGTGGACTTTGCTGGACCTCTTTACATAAAACCAAACAACGAAAAGGTGTATATTGCATTATTCACTTGCGCTGTGACAAGGGCAGTGCATTTGGAGCTGGTTACCTGCATGTCCACTGAAGCGTTCCTGCTGGCCTTCAGGAGGTTTATATCAAGAAGAGGAGTGTGCAGTGTAATTTACAGTGATAATGCAAGAACGTTTAAACGAGCGGAGGGTGATTTAAAGGCTCTGTGGAATATTATAAAAGGGAGTGAGACTCAAAACCTACTCGCAGAAAGAAGAATTAAATGGAAATATATCGTGGAGCGCGCCGCTTGGTGGGGCGGTATGTGGGAGCGCTTAGTGAGGACAGTAAAAACGTGCCTGCGTAAAGTGCTGGGCAAGGCGTCTCTCACATTCGAAGAGCTCCAAACTCTCATCTGCGAAGTTGAAGCTGTTGTCAATTCTCGCCCGCTAACTTATGTCCACGCTGAGAGCAGCGAGCCTTCACCTCTAACTCCCGCTCATTTTTTGACAGGACAAAGACTGACAACTTTGCCATCTTATCCAATCAAAGCCAGCGCTCCCACTACTGGCGCGTCAGAGCTGAAGAAAAGATGGAAGATGGAAGATGGAATAACTTAAACTTTTACCCTGCCTAAGAAGTTACTTGTTGCACACATCACTACAACTGCTGTTACATTTTTCTATTTATCTACAAATCCGTACCTGGATTAGCCCATCAATAATCCAGGACCAAGATAAGTCTACAGCAGAACTTTCCCAGGGCTAAAATAGTACCTACCATAATCAAGTCTAAGGTATGTTACTGTACTGACCAATCAGAGAGAGAGTTTGTTTAAGTCAAAGACTGAAAAGTTGTTTTTAACAAAGTGAATACTTTTAAAATAGAAAAAAAAATCAGAATCTGCAAATGGACAAACATTAACCTGATGCATCAGCTGGTTTCATTTCACTTTGTGGAAACAATTTGACATTGCATCATTGGGGTTTGTTCACTTCATAAGAGGCGGGGACTTTTTAAAATTTAACCACTCACTGCTTTTTGGTTGTTTTGTCATCCAGTGAGTAGAGCATGTTAAACTTGCAACTTAAAAAGTACTTTACACTTTTCTAAGTGAATATTTGACACAAGGTTAAAAGAGGAGACCACATACAGTGTGCCATCTGAACGGGTTGGTTCTGGCTAACGCATCACTCTGCATCTTCTCGCTGATTGGACAATCATACTTCCTGCTTTCTGAGAACCGTGTGCAGTCCTGCAATACCTGACCTAGTAGCTGGAGTTAGATGAAATTGAGCTGAGAAACTAGGTGACGCCAGCCTGGCTAGGCAAACATTGCCACAGAATCAGAACTTTGAAGGTTGAAAAACTGGATGGAATTTATGTTTACATTGCACTCTGAGAAAAAAATGTTTTGAGATCGTAGATTTGAATCTGGGGTTGGAACAAATCAACATCTCACGATATCTCTGGGTGAAGTTTTCATGTTCTTTCTGTGTTACCATGGGTTCTTTTTCTATTCTGACTTCTTCCCACTTCCAAAAACATGTATAGGTAAGTTGGCAACACTGTAAAAGTATGAATGAGTAATGTGTTGTTGATGGGTTAACCATGTGATGTGTTGGCCACTGCTAAAGAAAGTAGAGCAACCCTAAACCAAAGATTAAAAAGACTGAATACAAATTTTCCCTTGTTTATCAATTTGAAAAAAAAAAAAGATGCTAGAGTGTATGTAAGGATGAATATATTTCAGAGAAAAGCGCATGAATGTCACTCTGGCACGCTAGAAGTGTGAAGGGTTGAGAGTTCGAGACTTACTCAAACATCAGTTCTATTTGTTATATATTTGTGTCTGAATTTTGCCTTGGCAAAGGATTGGAGTATAAACTGGGGATTCATTTGTCCATCACTAGGACTTTTCAACTGGGAAAAGTTGTCCAGATATTAAATAGATCCATGCCATCTTTTCTTGTAGTTGTATCACTTTCAACGCCACAGCACCGCAGTCGTCCCACAGTTTTAAGTCCTTTTTGTGGACACACATTTACTGAGCCAGTTATGAAATTCATTTTGAAAACTAGCTCTGTTTTGTGAGGGCCTTATTATTGTTGCTCACATATCTGATGGAAGCTGATGGAAACATAATGCTATGGACACACAAACAAGCTGAAAGCCAAAACATTTCTGATTCTATGTCATCTGTCCTGCTTCACTTTGTGCTGAAAGCTCAGCGACTGGGCCAAAGTAATGGAGGAGGTATTTTAGTTTGCATCATTTTCTGTTCCCTGCAGGTAACGTAGTTTTTTTTTTGTTTTGTTTTGTTTTTTTTTTAATGGAAAAAAAAAATGAAAAGTGTATCATTAGACTATCATTATATTATATTTTTGGAAAAGATACCTGGGCAGAACTGGGCTAGTATGTGGTCTACAATGAAATCTAGTCACTGTTTAGTTTAAATGTCATTTGAAGGTCACATTGTTATAGTGCAATAGCAAAAACCAAAGGTCAATCTGATGGAGCTACGATATCAAGATTTGAGTACGTTTTTTTTTATAATTAATAAAAAAATGTGTTACTCTTTACTCGCGGAAAAAGTCTAATTTTCACTAGCAAAATAACTATTTGAGGAAATTACAGTATGTACATTGTGATTTGGCAACACGGAAATGTTTAACTATACTACAACTAGTTAGATTACAATTTTTACAAATTAAGTAACATAGCTAAGTTACTTTCTTGGGACTTTATCTTGGGAAATTAATAAGTAACGAGCAACTAAGAACTTTTGCGATACTTTTTCCTCAACTCTACTTTTCAAAGTATACACACAGAAACAAAGAGACACTATTTTTTTAGCATCTTTTAGAAACTTTCTGTAATATGGATTTGGTTTGAGAGGTCAAATTTAAGACTTTTTAAGATCACAAAACATATAAAACAATATGTATTCGTGAGTCATGACCTATAGTTTAACATAGGGCTTCTAGAAATATAATTGTATATTTTGATCCATCTGTTCCATCAACCAACAAAAAAGAAACACACCAGTTGGGTTATTTTATTAGGAATATTGTTGAGAATTGACAAAATTGCTTCACTGAAAAGCAAGACTTACACAGATACTTTTAAGACCCATAAAGTCCCATAACTTTTTAAGACCTTAATTTATGACTTTTTTAAAAAAAAAACTGGCACAAACCCTTATGGTTGTGTTTTGGTTGATGTTTTTTGTTGGGTTTAATGGCTAAATTTAGGTTGGAAGATAAAAAAATAAAAAATGGGTACATTGGAGTTGGTTAATATTGGGATTAAGATTTCATTAATAACACATCGCCACATCCACCATATAAAAAAAGGACAAATGGAAGAAATGAGTGAGGTTAAAGATTGATGTTCCAGATAATGTGACAATGAGACAATGACACAGACTAAAACAGTGTCCGAGTCATTAGTTTATGAATCTGTCTTGTAAAGGAGGGTTAATGAGGCTTTTACACCTCGAACATTTATGGAGCTGGCTTTGGTTAAGAGCAGAACTGCTGGTTTAATGGGCCTCTGTTTGACAGGGTTGGGTTCCTGCTGGTTTTCAAGCCCAGTATGAGTCCATTTTCACGTCAGATGTCCGAAATAAGTGTATTCAAAGAGAGTTAGGAAAGTGGCTTAGAGGTAATTCTCACCGAAATTATTTTAATTGCATTTTGTATTAACCATTTAAAAGACAATTAGGAGTGTCACTCATGCATTGAGCATCACAAAGCTTCCATGTAATGATTAATTAAAGTGGTTAAAGGCAAAGAGCTAAATCTATTTCTATGTGTGACTGAAGCATGCAGTTATGAAAGTGTAAAATATGTTATTTGTGACTAGACAATGGTGACTGTAACACAATTGTATAAGGTTTCAACTACATTTGATCAGTTGTTTATAATAGAAAACTCATCTGATCAAAAGTTTCTTTTCTAAATTTGACCAAGACAAATACCAAGAATGTTGCTTAAAGGAACAATACTCAATTTTTTCACAATGAAATAACTTAAAATAAATTTCACCTAAGCACTGATATCTTGTTAATCTAATAAACCTATTTAGGTGGAAATTGGTACGCAATGTCCTAATTACATCGAATAATGTCCCATTTGTTCACCTAACTCTGCCAAGTTTGACTGTTGTTGTTGTTAGCATTGTGGCTAACATCCATTAGCATACTAGCACATCTCGCTCCTGACAGCTGTGAAAAAAGCTTAAAACACATTGTGGTGAACAACTTGGAGGCTCAGAATGCTTTAGGTAAGTGAGCAACGCGTGTAGACTGATGTAGGAAGTTTACAATTATTTATTTCTGTTTGCTTACATTTTTAAGGAAGCAAAAATTAGGTATGCGACCTTTAAGAATGCCCTGTAGATGTATTTTTACAAACAAATTTGTGAAAAACAGTGAAAAACACAAATGTACAAATTTTCCATTTTCAGTCAGAAATGGCATTTTCTCAGCTCATGGCATGTTTTAAAGCTTGCAGGTCTTACAACCAAACGGGCTGCCGAGGTAAACACATCCCCGCTCAGACAGTTGTGCAACCGAGTGGAAAAGTTACCAAAGTCTACAAAAGTGAGCCAGCAGAGAAACAAACAGTACATACAGTATGTAAAGGTCAGCTAATGACTAATCAATTACTAAATAAGTTTATCATTAATGGATTAACTTGTCTCAGTCCCAAATTTATTTCAGACAAAAGAGAGGGATTTTTTTGTTTATTAACACAGGCGACGCATATGCTTTCTGCCTGCAGAAAGATAGCCGCCGCTCATAGACACAAGTAATGGAAACAAGTCGAAAACGCTCCGTTGTCAGCTAACTACAAGAGTTTATCACTGAGAAAACAAAAGCTATGCTGCTAAATCAACATTTGTGAATAAAATTCGATCCTAGGACCCTTAAAAGTTACATTCAAGTGAGTGAAAAAAAAAAAAATCAGGTAATCAGGTTCATACGTCGTTATTTAATCCAAAGAAGTTTCCTCCATGTAAGCAGATGGAGAGGAGCTCTTTCTGCATAACACATGTGCAGTAGGGCGTAAAGTGACGTCGACCGAAAATAGGTTTGAGTTATATTTTAAAATCTTGTTGTTGTTGTTGTTGTTGTGTGTGTTAGCATTGACAGTTTCTCCACATGAAACAGGTCAGATTCTTTGTGTCATGAGCGGAAGATACTTAACCCGTCGTGTCTGTTTACGCTGCTGTGTGAGGATGTGAGTGGATACTTGACTTAAAGTGCTTTGAGTGCATCAGAGGTAGAAAACCTTTTATCAGTGTGACCATTTACCATGTGTATGTGAAATATTCTAATGGTGTTTGCATTGAAAGGTCAAAGTGATACCAAGTGAATTCAGCTCAGGACCTGCTGAGCTGTGGATCTGCAGGTGTTTAGTGTCTGGCTGTAATCATACTTCTGCTGAATGAATGCCAGTGACAACTGTGCATTGAAATCTAACCTTTTATCTTGTATTTAATAAGAATTAGTTTTACATAAGTTATAACATCTGTAGTTCGTCTTTGTCTATTAATCAATCATAATGTTTGCTTTTTGTTGTGCTTTATTGCAAATTTGTAGCTTGAATGAGGGTTTTTAGGTACAGCACAGCTCATCTGAGTTCACTGCAAAAGTTTTGCATTCTTTAAATTGCTTGAATTTAGATTTTTTTTTTTTTTTTAATTTGGTTAACAGGATAAGATTTGCTTTTGTATATGTCACTAGTTTCACTGTGTGTCTGACTGATTATAAGAAAATTTCCAAAAGAAAATTAAATACGTCAAAGTTTCTTCACCCACTGGTAAATAACTAGCTTAAAGTAAGTAGACATATCCACCATGCTACTCTGCATGGTGGCAGAGTGGTTTGAGCTGTTGCTTCCCATAAAGAAAATGTGAATTTGAATCCAAAGTTGGATCAAATCAGATTTTCATAATCTCTCTGGGTGGAGGTTGCATGTTCCCCCGTGTTACTTTAGAATCTCTCCAGGTACTTTTTCCCAACTCCAACATGCATGTATTCACCTTATTTTGCTCCGCCCATTTTCTCTTTTAAATCAAACACCGACAGTTGCAATGTAACACAATCCCTATAGACATGAAAGCTTAGTTCTTGTAGTATTTATTGACTTTTTAGAGTCAGCTAAAGCCCAAAGAGATAGGTTTAAGTTACCCACCACCGCAAACAGGAACGAGCGGGAGGAATAAAATAATGAAAACAAGAATTAAAAGAAAAAGCTGATTTTATTTCACTCGAAACCGTCTGACGTCTCAGCGTTGGAACTTGTTTGTTCAATGGTAGGCGGGTCCTTTTTTGCATTAACCAATCACTGATGTTTGTTTGTTACCGGATGTTAGATATGTACTGCGACCAACACACCAGTTTTAGTCAAGGAAGTACAGCGTAGACACTGGAGTTAGTGATCGTTGCCGTTTCGACGAAGTGGAATGAAAGCAACTGATGGATCAGGCTTGCCGCTTTATCACATCATAAAAAAGTTGATATTTGAATAAAAATTCCGGCAGCTACCACTTTAACAACAAACAGAACTACAAACAGACGCTTAAATTTGACGTCACCGTTTAATTTCTGTTCTATGATTGGTTGATCGACTCTCATGCTTGATTCATGCAGCAACAAACACTGAGATTCCTGACCTTAGTTACAGGATTGAAATGAAATAGAGCGAAGGCAATAGGTGGTGCTAGACTGGCCAAAAAAAAAATTTAAAAATCTAGGTTTATTGTGCTAAATTTGTCAGAATCTTTGTTTTTAAGGTTTAAACCCAGGAATCAAGAATGTTTAACTTGTAAACCATGTCTTGTCTCGAAACTAGTTTTTGATTTCATGCTTGATAAAGAAACTGTTGCATGACTGAACTGAATTGCCATCAATACTATTAGAAAATTAAGTTTTTGAGTGCTGTGAGCATTCTCTCAAAACAAAGCAAATGAGTGTCTTTGAATGAATGAACCTTGATGATAATAATCTGCGAGTAACCACTATTGTCCTTGAACAGTGTGAATGTTTTTATTCACAAACCTCTCTGGGCAGACAATTTCTGAACCATATCTTTTTTGTCAGTGAAGCTCTTCTTTCAGTAATATTGATCTGCTAACTTCATCCATCACAGTTCAGAGGGAGTGATTTTAGCCTCGCACATCTGAGAGGAATATTCTTTGGTCTGTGAGGAGGCCAAGTGAGGAAAAATAAGACTTCTACACTTCAGCTTTGTTACGTCTGTATTGACTTACTCTAAAAGGTGAATTTAACGACAGCTTTATAGTTAATGATGGCTTTCTCTCTCAGGAGCCTCCGCTGTTCGATCTGCTGAAGAAAGACTTGTGTCAAAGACCTGCAGCACAAACGGTTGATAGGACTAATTGAAATATTATCTCTGGTGCTACACACAAACGGCCTCCTGTAATTACACTCAGATTATCGAAGCAGTCACGTGAGCGTTATGGATTAGCTCCATCTGTTGAAAAAGAGCTAGCAAGTGTTTCTCAATCAGGAGTACTTGGTTTTGTTTTCATAATCAGGCAAATCCATCTTGTTCTTGTGAAACTCAAAGTGGACAATATTCAACATTTTGACTGGCTCAGACCTCAGCGCCGGTTCTTTGAAGAAAAAAAAAACATGTCTTCGTGCTCAGAGCCAGACATGCAAGGCTAGGCAAACGTTTATTACATTATACTTTGATAATGATGCCTTACTTAGATATTCACAAAAAACGTTTTGTACTTTCAAGTTTGATGTGCTGTGGGGCGAGGCTAAAGTAAAAATGTATACTGTACGTGACTTTATTTTTGTTCTCTTGGGCTCTACATTGTGTCTTAACACCTCGATATGAAATATGTTGAGCAACAATTGAGTCTACACTCTATTCAATCATCTTGCTCAAATCACTTGAAAAACTTTACTTTTCTTTTTTTTTTTTACTAAACTTTTACTTAAGCGTCAGTGACTCAAGACTTGACTTGATTAGATGCTTCTTCTCAAAAAATAGTGTAGAATTTGACATGAACAATGTTTAACATGTCCTTACCCAGTCATCCAGTGACTAGAACTTTTTTTTCATCAAATCATGAATTGATACTTCCCAGAAGATGCCTGGTCACATTATTTTTAATAAATAATATATCAACAGTGTATAGACCCGTTCAGAGCCTACGTCATTTTGGGGGCGGAGCCACATTGGTGCCCTCCGCAGAGTTTCTCCATAGTTTCTATACAAAACGAGTAAGCTGTACTAACGATATTAAACGGTTAGAAAACTTAACAATGACTTCAAACGAAGCTCTGACCATTCCTAATGTGTTCCTTGGGTTTGCACCAGTTGACACATTTTATAACTCGTGATTTTTTCGGGCTAACTAGCTAGCCGCTAAAATCTATAGAAAAAATGAGGGATAACTATCAAAACAAATACATCGCCTCAGAGTCATGTAAGTATACGCTCGGAGTCTTTTATACAATAATTTTCAGTAGAAATCAGCACAAAATAATGTCACACAGGTGCAGTTTACTGTGAGTCTAATTCTCCACTGATAATTGATAAATAATTAACACAACTTGCACAAAAATCTTAAAGCGAACCCTGGCTACAATCACATGTTTACCTTAAAACACTTATAATATCATCACTTGTATAAATACAGAACAAAACCTTGAAAGTATTTGTAGTTTTGTCAAAATCATGTTTTAAAGAAATCACATGGCTGCCATTTTGTCTTGGCTGTGACGTCAAATGGTTGTCTGTCTGCCCTCTGGTGGTTGTCAAGGTAACAGGTAACTAAGCAACATGAATTCAACAGTTAAAACCTTTCAGTTTGAGCTGGAGTTTGGCCAAATACAAAACGATTATGTGGAATTTTGTAAAACTAAAGATAATCAAAAGGAAGAGGCCAGAACTGGACACTGTCAGTGGTGTTTTTGTTTCAACTGTTCACCGATCGAACCACAGGAGTATCCATGGCAACAACCAAAAGCAACCATTTGATGTCATCAACCCAGAATGCACAATATGGCGGCACCCAGTAGCTCAAAACAATGCAGATTTTATAAACATAGTAAGCAGTTTTATATTTGTTTGTAGTTTATTTGAACAAACATGAGATGTACTTGCATTTTAGCCATATTTGTCGTTATAGTCAGGGTTCACTTTAAGTAATGTCATAGTAACTCACCTCCTGTGCTTTTCCGCAAATTACGTCGTCAAACTCATCAAGAGATTTGTATGCTCAAAGCTTTTCTCTTGTGCACACGAGTGTTTTCCATCAAGTAAATATCAGGCCTGAATGTCGGGACACTTACTAACGTCATGCTAACATTCAGTAGCTAACTGTACATGGATCTGGAGTCGCTTTCTGTTCGTTAAATTTAGTTTTTAAAGAGAGTTTTGCGATTTTTTATTGAAAATACACCAGCGTAGCTTGAAAAGCCTGAGACTGGGCACCACTCAGGGCACCAGTTAGCGCGCACAGCCATCTTTGTTTACTAACAGTAAATGGGTCTATTCTAAGACTATATGGTTTGTGCAGTTTGTACACGGTAGATGTGAATTCTGTTTTTTCTTTGTGGACTGCCACACAATAGTTTAGACAAGTATCAAATGATGTCCAAGACAAATTTCTCTTGTGAGGAGACAATAAAGGCTAATCTAATGAAATGTAATGTAACAGTGATTTAGACCAGACTAATAAATAGACTAATAGAGTTACTTAGTTTTGTCCCTCTTGACTGTATACAGCATCATCATGACTCATTTGTTTTCTTTAAGCAGTGGAGGCATAGTCCTTACACACACGTCAGACCTTTTATGAGAGCAGTTGTGAGTGCATTTGTAAGACAGTCAAATACACTGAGAAACTATGAATGCCGATAGTTCTAAATAGTCTGCCATCTTTATTTTTCTAAAGTGGTGGGGCATCATGTGACCTATTGCACTGTTCAAGTCCAAACTCGGTCCAAGATCAATAAAGTTTTTGACTGCTTGTTGTAAAAAAAAAAAAAAGTTTCCATTCTACTTCTAAATCTTTTTTTTTACTAGGTTCTATTTCATACATTTTACCGCACAATTTGTTTTGACATTACTTTGCATTGTTCAAATCAATTTGCAAAGCACCTCTAACCTTCCCAATTTGTTCCAGTGTGAACCAGTTCAAAGATGCCAACACATATCTTGTACATATCATCAGAACTACATTGAAATAAACTGTTTTAAAACAACTCATTAAATAATACCTGTTAATGAACACCTGACGTCTCAAAATTTCACTGTGCTTCCAGGAAGACTAATTATTCAGTGTTTTGAAGATACCCGTTCATGACTTTTTACTTAACGTTGCTTCCTCGAGTTGTCACATAAAGATGCTGTTCTAAATTTGCACGTCTTGTAAACAAAATGTTAAAGACTACAAAGAGATGAGCTGTTATCATCAATTCACAGGAAAGTCTGTCAAAAAAAAACAAAAAACACTCAACAGCAGTCACGTTAATTATTAACTAGCTAATAATGACACAAAACTTCAACAGAGAGCGTTTGTTTCAGGCTGAATGTTGTTAAGAATCTCTTGTAGAATATACTGTACATGATTGACTTCATCATATGCACTTGTCCTGCTCCTGGGCATTATGTGGGTAGCGCACATATTTATTACACTAACAGCTCTGGTGATTCCTGCAGAACAGCGTAGTCGTGTGATGGGAGAACAAAACCTTCTGGCATTAATAATGATCTCAATGTCATCAACAAGCAGCAGAAGCACAGTCCCACATCATCTGAAATGATTTAACTCACTGGTTCCCAACCTATTTTGTCCTGAATACCCACTAACCTTTGCTTCACTCTTATTTAAGTCCCAAATCCTCCAAAAATACTCATAACTGACTACAAATAACATATTCTAGATTCAGATATTATTGCAATTCACCTTAATTTAAAGTTAGAACCTTGTACCCCTGGTTGGAAAACATTGGTTTAATTTGGTGTCCGTGCTGTTTATAGCAATTGCAGCGTTTGATACCGATGTCACTTTGAAGCAAAATGTCTACTTTCTTCTCAAATATGGAGGGTCTCTTCTCAGTTCTACATTATTATCAAGGCATATATGAATAAAAATAATTTATATAGCTATTGTAGCTACTGTGCTTAGTTGTTGTACAAATCAAGCTAACTTTATAGGTTCCAAAGTTGCATTTCTGCACTAAGTCATTCCAGACTGAACACTGTATCAAAGATGTATACAATAATACTGAGAAGTATCATTTTAGATTCTCCAGAGTAAAGTTTCAAATCTCTACATGCACTGAACTGCCGTTCAAATTAACAACCTCACCACTACGTGTTCTGCAAAAGAAGATCTTTATTTATACCAGCACCTTTCAGAGATAGTGTTTTACAGTTGATGCCCAGCAGAAGCGATTTGCCAAGACACCTAGCTCCTCAACCTCCGACCACCACCAGCGTTCCCTATCATGTTGGTTGATGAGGAAACCGTAGTGCCTAGAGGAAACCACCAGACACAGGGAGAAAATGCAAACTCCACACAGAAAGGCACAAGCCTTGCGAGAGTCAAACACAACCACAAACCTATCCACTCTGCCACCGTGCATGCTAACTTGAGAGTGTATTCTAATTAACATTCTAACAAGCTTAGATACTTCAATGATTAGAACATATACTATGTAAATAAAACCTTGTTTTATCAGCCTGGACATACACCCACAGGTATCTGTGCAACACTTGATTTATTTTAATACTTTAAAGCAAATAGACATGTGCATGTATTTAACAATAATCAGTACAGGGACATGAGCAATAACACACAGTGCAGATGGTACATACATGATATGAGAGCCTCCTCCTGTATGCTGTACATGAGTAAATCCTTGATAAATAAGTGCTTTGGCTGAATGTCAACTTGGAGCCTACACCTACGTTATGAATAACAGGTCCTGGCACAAATGCGCAGCACAAGTAATTCTTATTTCAGACATAATGGTTCATTCATTACGCCCATGCACGTCGGACATGTCCTCAAGAAGAAAATAGATCCTAAACTTCGCTGTAATTAATGGTGTGCAAAATGTATGGTGTACTCAAGTCTGGTCCAGTCCAACAGGGCAGAGAAATGAGCCTCATTTATTCATATTAAATGTGTTATGTTGACGGTGGAGGAGCCGGGGCCATATGGCAGTCAGCGTGTGGGGACGGGAGCACCGGCGCATTGGGCACACAGCTGCTGAAGATGATCAACTTGGCTGAGGCGCTCATAGTTCACATGATCACGCTTCATTTGGTTTAAAAACATATGAGCAGTCATACAAGGTGTGTCATTACTAGATTTGGAACACAGTCCATTTTGGCAGGTTCTAGTACTGCTTTGTTTTAGTTTTATCAGTTACATTTTCTGTCCTATGTGGCCTCAAATAGATTCAGTTTAGATTAAAACTGAACTATTTCACAATGTTTCTTCCTGAGAACAAAATGGATGGGTTTAGCTCATTATCATCAAACTTGCCATTTTATTATTCAGCTCTACTGTGTTTTCTAATGGCTTAGTTCATCAAAGTACAAGTTTTGTAAAACTATAAAATTCTGGTTTGGTTTAATTAAAATAGCAAATTAAACTTTGCCAAGGGCCTAACATGGTGAACATTCTAAGGATAAATCTGTCTAAACAAGTCTCAAAAATGTAGTTTGTCCCAAGCATGGTTACTATGTGAACTTCTGCCTTGTCTCAACATAACCTTAAAACAATGTGACCAAGAATATGCTGCCTAAGTGTAACTCACTGTGAGTGAGGCTTCATCTTCAGCCTGAAGTTGGTCCACTGTACGTGTCACTGAATTCTGTCCATCTCACTGTAGGTTCATTTTTAAAGATCACTGGCGTCTTCGTGATGCAGGATGTCCAGCTGTGACAGTTGTTAGCAGCCTGGCCTAAGCTTAAACTTATCTTCTTCTCTTGCTTCAGCTGAGTCTTAGACAGAGATGAAACCGAGGAGAATTGAACTGAAAGTGTTAAAATATTTATGTTTGAAAGACTTGAGATGTTCACAAATCCAAAACCACAAGTCCAAGTCAAGTCCAAGTATCTAAATCCACAAGTCCAATTCAAGTCCGAGTCTCTGAATCCACAAGTCTAAGTCAAATTTGAAATACGTGTGAGTCTCTAAGGCCACAAGTCCAAGTCAAGTCTAAATCAAGTCTGAGTCTCTGAGGCTACAAGTCCAAGTCAAGTCAGAGAGTCAAGTCCCATCTCTGTCACACCTTTAGCAGAAGGTTAAAAGAGCTAACATTGAGTTCTGTTGTTAGCCTGTTCGAAAGCTAAGGTTGTTAGCTAGCAAGATAGCAATAATTAGTTGATGAATAGTGGATCTTTCTGGTATTAATGTGTTACTCTTATATTATAAATGACTAACAACAAACTTCCATTTAGTATTTTGGTCAATGAGATCAAACTAAGAAAATCTTCTTCTTTTCCTTTCAGCTTTTCCCTTCAGGGGTCACCACAGCGAATCAAACTTCTCCATCTAACCCGATCTTCTGCATCCTCTTCTTTTACTCCAACTACCTTTATGTCCTCTTTCATCGATGTGGTGATCTTCCTCTAGGTCTCCGGCCTGGCAACTCAAAACTCAGCATTCTTTTACCAATATATTCACTCTTCCTTCTCTGAACATGTCCAAACCATCTCAGTCTGGCCTCTCTGACTTTATCTCCAATACCTCTAACATGTGATGTCCCTCTAATGAACTCATTCCTGATTCTGTCTATCCTAGTCACTCCCAAGGAGAACCTCAGCATCTTCATCTCTGCAACCTCCAGCTCTGCCTCCTGTCTTTTCCTCAATAATCTAATTTTAGTCCATCTCCCTACATCACGTCAGGTGTTTAGCTCGGGCAGCAGCATTCGACCCAAGTTCCCAAGCTGTTCTTCTGCCCAAACAGTCACGTAAACTAATTCACATTAAGCATATTTGTAGCTTATTCCATTCATTTTCCTGCAAGAACTGTGAAACCTTTCCATTTGATTTGGCCAAAAAGTGACAGTTTCTTGTTTGTCGCTGCGAGGAAGAAGACACAGTAAACGCTCTCCAAATCTCAGCTACACTTCCAGTCTAGCCCAAACATATTTGCTACTGTGTTTTTCTCTTGAAGCTCCATGACAAAACAAACACGCAGCCTTTAGAATTAGAGCTTTCACTTCACGTTTTGCTTCAATTAGTGTTGACGGTGAATCTCTCGGGGGAAAAACTGCTGCTTGCATCTAATTGGTTTCCATTCACATCGCGTCCAGTGGGAATTTTCAGTTTTCAATTAGCTCCAGTTAGAGGCCAAGGCAAGCTATTCCTGGAGTCTACGTTTGTTGTGTAGAAAGACTGATAAAGTGCAGCTCTTATAAATGCAGGCATCTCAAGAAAACTACAGACCTTTGTGTGAATATGAGGAAATGGAAGAGATGGGAGTCACAGGAAAAGGCTCTGCAGGAATATAAGATGTGCTAATTCAGTATATTTGATCATTTCACAGAGGTATGTTTTAGAGTAGCTTACATACTGTTTATGTGCATTTGACAATTAAATTAATTATACCATGTCCTTGGGGGCTCAACAAATTTCTAAATTAGTTATTAGCTATTTCTTATTAGTTATTTCTATAATTAGTTATTAGCTACTTTTAGACTGAGCACATCCGGGAGATTTATATACAGAGTGACATCATTTTATTTAACTAGCACACACACACTGGACAGCGGCCAACTCATCGCAGGGTTAGACAGAAAACCATTCACGCTCTTATTCATTCACTAAGAGAAATTTTATAGTGATGTCCAATTAACCTAAACATGAATGTATTTGAAGGTGGGAGGAAACCGGTGTACAGGGGGGAAAAAACACAGTGACACAGGGAGAACATGCAAACTCCACCCAGAGAGGTTGTGAGATATTGATTTTGTCCGACCCGGGAGTCAAGCTCACAATCTCCTTGTTGGGAAGCCAGAGCTCTAACAACTCTGCTACCGTGCAATATTAATATTAATATTTCATCAAAATGTGAGCTATAGCCTAAGCCTGCTACAATGTAACACAGTAGGCTATATTTAAACATAAATTATTGTGGCTACAAAAAACAAGTTATGAAAGAGTTAAAGCTATCATTACTTCACTTGTAGCACAGACTGTATTATGAGTGACTGGTGATTACCATGGTATGGTAACAGTGAGGGGTGGGGCTTGAGAAAGTCAGCTTTCCTTAGACTCGCATCAACAAAAACTGCTGTAGATTGGACAACACAGCGTGAGCATGTTAGATTCTGTGGCACTACCTGTCTCCTCCTCCTGCTCCTCTCTTTCTTTTGAGCATGTGTGTTCAGGAGTCGCACAGATGGCTTGTGTTATGCGGCCACTGTCCACTCCAGCAAGCCAAAAGTGGTGAATTCCTGCTGCCTAACTCTAACTAACTTGAGCTTTTAGATTGCGTGTGTAGTTTGAGTGTGTAGTTAGAGCGCGTAGTTCGAACATGTACATCGTGCGTGTATGTACAGTGTGTGTAGCTTGAGGTTTGTATAAACAGGCAGGGCTTTGAGTTTGACTACTGCCACTACATCCACTTTCTTCCACTTTATCTGGAGTTGGGATGCAGAGGCAGCAGTCTGAGCAGGGAGGCCCAGATTCCACACTCCAGCTCTTTAAGGGGAATCCTGCCAGCCTGTTCTCATGGATAAGCGTGTCAATATCACGCTATTGTAAACAGCGTGTCATATGAACGCAACTTCTATTTGTGCGTGTGTATTTGACGTGTTTCTGTTCCAGTCCATTTGAATGGTAAATGTTAAGACATGTTATTAATCATGAAGACTAACACAATCCTAATCCTAACCGTAACCAACTCCAAGCCCCAGACCTAAACTTACACATTTTTGCAACTTCAGACCTAAAGTTAGCCGTTAATCCCTTGAAAAACCATGTGTTTGTCCTCAATCACATCGCGTGTGCATAGTACGCCAGAAAAAAGAATGGAATTGCAATTGAATTGCAAAACAGGCGGAGGACATCGTCATGACACGCAATTTGTCATGGCGTGCTATTTTACGCAATCCACGAGAACACGATCCTGCAGCATTCCCAGATGAGAGACATCGTCCCTCCAGCAGGAAGTCTCCTTTCGGTGGGACACCGAAAGGAGACCCCTTACTCTAACCCTAAGCATCCAAAACAGATGCCTAAGCCGCCTCAGCTCATAGACAAGGAGGAGCAGCTGCTCTACTCTGAGTTCCTGGGTGCTCCTCAAGTTAGCACAGGCAAAGCAAACACTGATGCTTTTTTCATAATGTATTCACAGTTTCATCAAGAAGGCACAAAGCTTTGTCTACATGCCTAAATATTTCTGCACAATAAATATCTCAGCAGTGTCTGGTATGTCATCACACAAAGAAGAATCACTAATGAGATTGTCTCCAGGGTAACGCATGTTCATATTCTCATTACAAAATATCTCTGCGAGACTCTTTCTAAAATGAGCAAAGCAAAATCCTTCACACAGCCGAACTCATCTGAGACCGAATCACATCTTCTGTCTTTGGGTCTTTATTGATCACATTCAGCCATTGTAACAAAAGTCAACACCTGTAATTAACAGCACACAGAGCCGACACTGCTGGAGGGTTTTCTACAAAGTGAACACAGCTTCCAATTACACATTTCTGCACATCTGAATGAATTGTGCAAATTTGTCATCTTTGAGAGAAGTTTTTTTTTTTCCTCTCTCATCTTTTCTTTTCACACTGAGGACACTTTTTTATACATACAATTTTGTTCATAAATATCCAATACGTTGTAAACCAGGGGTGTCAAGCTGGCGGGCCCCAATATGATTTCATGAGGCCCCAGGGGTGATTTCAAAATAATATTGATACAAACTCTGCACACCTGACTGCGTAGAAGAAAAAAACATTTTGTACAGAATTCTTAACAAAAACTCCCGCACACTGTCTCACTCCTCTGTGTTTTATTAAAAGAACGTTCAAGTCCCTCTGACCTTCTTCAAGTATAAGGGCGGCCTCCTACTGCTCCCCTTAAGTAAGATAAGACCCGGTTGCTGCCCACTTTAATCAATTCAAGCATGATGTGTCATCTGTACGCTTTTGTGGGATTGAACAAGTCCAGATTTCATCCAGAAGTGGTGACGACGACCGGGCACTAAAAAGACACGAAGCACATTGGATTTTACGCTTCAAACTTTGTGCCTAAGAGGCCTAAATGATAAAGAAGTATAGAAGTGTGTCACTGAGAACTAAAATCGAAAATATTGATGGTAAAACATGCAAACGCCAAGACTCATGTAAAAAAAAAACAATTACTGTTGGTTAAGTGCTAATGATAAGCTTATATTTTTTTACATTTATTATTGTATATTTGGGTTCACTAAATATCATTAAAGTATGTTTTTTGTCGACAGTGGGGTCTGAATGTGAGTCCATATTTTCAGTGTGTAATTGGTTGTTGCTGCATCTCATATAATTATGATAAACATTTGAAAGTCATTAGTTCATCTTTAGTTTCTGCTTTTACTAAACCATAAATAATTCAAAGACATTACACATTTTCTATAGTTTTTTTTCTCACACTGCCTAATAAATAAACCGATTAAACATGGAATCGCCAACAAACAATCGGAACAAAGATTCAGAACAGTTTTAAGACGATAGTTTAGTCATTACAGAGGTTAAAAAACAAATGTACATCATAGCTTAATAAAGTCTTGACTCACTACTAGTTAGTTTATGGTGCACTCAGCCCTGGCTTTCTTCTGTCTTTGATAATTCGCAAATCCTATGTAAAAATAATCCTACAAGCCTAAACACAAGCAAGCAATAAAAAATGAACAACTGAATGAATGAAGTGAACCTATTAGTCAGAGTGTGAGGTCGCCACAGTCCTTAAAAGCTCTAGCGATCCCTTCTCCTGCTCTATAAGGAAGAGGCTCAACAAAACACCACCGGACCCACATTCCTGCTGTGCTCTCTCTCTGTGGTTTGTAGAATGCATGTGTGGAGTCAAGTTTGCACCCAACTGTGCCCCTGATCTGCCACTGTTTAAACTGTGGCTTGTTCTTTGGGTTTTCTGTCACAAACAAGCCGTGCGCAACACTCAAGTTCTCCTTGTTATAGTTCTGAACGGAGAAAGAACTAAAGGGTCAAGGCAATAATCCAAATGCTGGGCAAACAGACTATCATGCAATCCAAATGGCATGGACAGGTCTGAAAGCACTTCCTGTTCTGAATAAAAGAAGTGTCCATTTTTGTTTTTGCGTCAGTTTGCGCTCTCATTATATTGGCTTTCAGATGGAAACAACAAAAATGTCCAATCTGCTTTTAAAGATGTTTTAATATTCGACTGAATCTACTTCAGGGTTCTCACAATGCATTTCCTGCACAGGGTTATCAATATCACTCTCTACCGAACATCTAAGTCTTATGTAATTCTAAATTTGATGTAATCCAACTGATTTAAAAAATGTGCCAATCTTTGGAGTCACGATATTTTTATAGAGCCATAGTTTACATAAAAAGGCAGTATAAGAAGAGCTCAACATAGTGCTTTTTCTTTATGTTTTATCAAGAACAAACAAACAAACAAACAAACAAACAAACAAACAAAAAACACAATAACAAAGTGAAAATTTGTGAAGGTACACAGACTTACTTAGTAAGTGGTAGCCACACGATCTAAAAAGTCAGCACTTTTAACATGTATCTTATTCACATCAAGCTTAAAGTACTTGAGAGGTCGCGTATCCACATTTTGGAAGTAGAATACTAGCTGCTGTGTTAACCCTCTACTGCATGACTTTTTATTTTAGGAGGAAAAAAATATTTCAAGATACTTTTTGAGAGCTTGTGGGTCCCTGACATTATATCAATTATAACATTTGACCCCCCACGCCCCCCCACAAAAATCTGGGTTTGTTGCCTCAGGGCAACAGTGTGCGATGAGGGTACTAAAACACCAAGGTTTTCAATACTGAATGGAATAGGAAAAAATAATCTAAAATGTATCAGAAAAAGTTTTATTCAACATAATACCCAATTTAACTAAAAAAGAGCCAATTTAGGAGAAACGATGTTCCCACTTGCACCTATATCTACCAGCTCAGGGAGTTGCACTATACGCCCTGTGTAGATCTCAAAGTTATGTGGAATACCTTCAAAGCTGGCTAAAATGAGTATTTTGTATCCCCATTTTTTAGGTTTGGCTGGTAGATATTGCTTGTTGTTATTTTTTACCTTGAAGGGAACTATCTGTTCATCCACAGCCAGCTTCTCACTCATTGGGATGGATTACAACTTTGAAATAAGATGGTCTACCAGTGGTCGGATTTTGTAAAGTGGATCTGGACTTCCTGCTGGTATTGCCTCATTGTCATTGAAGTGGAGAGCTTTCTTGATGGCCTCCCATCTGTTCAGACTCATGGTATCAGCTACTTGATGCACCCGAGAGGCCTTGGACCAAAACATCCGAGTGGCTGGTAACCCAAACAGTGACATGTAGACCAGGGGTTCTTAACCTTTTTGACCCCGAGGCCCAAATATTCATGTAGAAAGTAACCTGGGGCCCAATCTCCTATTAAATGTATTGTACTTTACTGCTTTTGTGGCCCTCAAAGAGGTGCTCGCGGCCCAACTTTGGGCCCCGGCCCTATGGTAAAGAATCACTGATGTAGACTACAGTACCTATGAACTGTTCAAGTTCTTTAGTGCTGAGGTTTAAAGGCCTGCTTGGATTGCACTGTATAGCATACAGGTTTGACTGCTCTGTGATCACTGACAGGATATTGTCTGAAAAAAACATCTTGAAGTAATCTTCTGATCTCGGAAGGCTTCCTTGCCATTCAGGATAGTCGGGGAAGTTGGCATTATGGGGTGTTCTCCAGCCATTGTCTTCCTCTGGTTCAAACACCTCATCCTCATCCTCATTTTCATCCCAACACACACACACCAACACACATCTTACAGAACCCTGACTGACCCCTGACCTACACTGAGTGTCAAACCTGATTCAGGGAGCCACTCTTCTCCACTATCACTCTCGTCCTCAAGCTCACTGTCTTCACTGTCGGATGGAACTTCACTACCATGTTCATTCTTGGACTCATAAAATGTTTTTATGTCCATTTCCTACAAGCAATAATACTCATTATTCACTCCAACACATCTCTTCTTTAGCACTATTTTTCCCAACAAAAGTGCTACATCTGTATGATGTTGCCCTAGGGCAACACACCTAAAACACAGTATTAGCATAAACATACAAGTAGTAATTATATGTAAACAATCAAATGTGCATCTTGACATATTTCTGGACATTATAATATTTTTTTTATCAAATTATTCCAATTTAACCCAGAGAAAAGTGTTATTTATCTTACCGTTACCTAGCACTGTGTCACATGTGACTTTGCTTCCAGAAATGACTGCTTCAGACTCAGTCAAATGTGCACACCCACTTCAGCCTCTGATTTTATTGGACAGAAACATCTCTGCTAACATTATAAAAAACAAAAAAAAAAAAAAAACTTAAAGGGCCAGTGTCTAAGCCAAAAAAGTGGTTTGTTGCCTAAAAGCAACACTATGCGGTAGAGGGTTAATGTAAAATGATTAAATACATCAGATATACCAAGGATGATTACCAATTCCTATTTCTCTAATGAAAAATGTATAATACATTTGTTTCTTAGATCTATGTGCGTAAACTGCAGCATAATTTTTACATTGATAGCTATAAATGTAATTGTTTTTCCTTTTCACCTGCAGTGTCTTGCCCTAAGGGCAGAACATTATCTGAAATGAGCGATGGGATAATGCTATATTCAGTCAGCAAGCATATCAGATCACTCAATAATCTGATAGGATTGTACATGTTCTTGCTGCATGCATGTAGAACAGATTACTTTATTGAACCTGGAGCTCCTAAAAGCAGACATCTTGACATTTCAGACAAAATCAGCAATCATCAGCAATGATTGGTTTTGAGCAATGGGACATGGAAATAAAAGTAAAATACATGTTTACACCCATGTGCAATACTGGAGGGTAAAAAAGGGAATTGGAAGAAAAAAACGCAATGCTTCTGCTGTAAAGGTCAGCTTGTCTTGGGACTGTACAGAGAAGAGTTCTGTCTCTACACTGGGATTTGGGACGACGACATTAATTCTACTCGAAAGACACAGCAGTTTTTCTAAGAATGGAAGATTTTTTTTTATATCTTCTTTGTGTCCTTTCCACATTTCCTATCAATTTCTTTACATATGTAAACAAAATATATACTAATTACTCTTATTTCCACAATGAATTTGGAGATAACTGACAGCACAATATATTTATTTTAGCACATGACCCTCAAAATAACAAACACAAAAGATCAGCTATTTGCAAACTGGGACATTTGCCTATATCCTGCGTTTGATTTTCAGGTAATATGCCATAATAAATTAATACTTGGGAACCAGTGTTCAATTGAAATACAATCAAGTACATACAGAGATACTAGAGAGATAACAGATAGAGACTGAGGATAGTAAAGAATAGAACCTGAAGTTTCTAGGGAGATAACATGATTTAAAGGGGTTAAAAACACTATAACTGATTTATTATTATATTGTATTTATTTTTTAGGGAAAACTTAAAACAGTTTCTCTAATGAATATGCAGAGTTCGGTCTTCGGTTTTGTCCACTAAAATCTAGCAAGTGCACGTATTTTCAGTATTTGACTAACTGTTCGACAGGTCCTGGCTTCAAAAACCAAACACATCTTTGTAAGCACATAGTGGTGAGTACTTTTTAGGCTCAATGCATTTGGTAAGTGAGCAAAACATGTGGCTGCTGTAAAAGCATTTACAGTAAATAATAATAATATATATATATATTTTTTTTTTTTACGGAACATTACAGGTAAGATGCACCACTGGTGGTTTATAAAAGGTATTACCAATCAGAGATGAGCCTGTGTTGTCAGAGTGTCAAAAAATCTAGACAAGCAATGGCTTAGCATTAAGAATTACTTTGAGAACTGTGTGGAAACAAGTGCATGATGTATATTGAAATTATTTGTTTAAAAAACAGGGGATGTGCGCGCAACCAGATAGCAGAAAGAGTCGCAGGTGATTGACACAAGCTGTAGCAGCAATACTAGCCAGCGCTGTTATCAGCTAACTACAAGAGTTTATCATTGTGCAAAAACAAAGCTATGCTGCTAATTCAACATTTGTGAAAGAAATTTGTCTTTGCATACACGTTGCATTCAGGTGAGAGAAAAACACTGTCTCAAGCTTCAGGAGCCAGGCGTCAATCATGCTGGTTTATACCGGAGTTTCCACAGCTAACTAGACAGACAGCGTATCTTTCTGCAGGTGACATGCACAGTAGATGGAAATTGACATCAACGTATGATCCCTCACGGTGCAACATCAGAACAAACTCTAGTCTGTTCCTTACTTTAAAATCAGATTCAAGTTTCTACTTTCTGATTGACTAATCCTCTTGAAAACCAAAACACTAAAATCAATTAAGAAAAACTCAGATTTACACAAAAAACAACAATAAAACAAGATTACATTTGAATATGTATCACATATACTGTAGGTCATGTTTATGAAATCTTAAATCAAAATCTTGCTTACAGTTCCTTTTATGATGGCAAAATTTGAGTACAGAGCTTTTAATGTAACCAAATGCTTCCTCTTGCTTATCTGGAGACTCTTTCTCTGATAAAGGTCCATGTGAGCTAATGTTTGTGACCTCAGCTTTACGTCTGTGAGAGCCACATGTGTGCAGTGGAGTAAGACTGACTACAGCTGTGTCCTGGTACACAGTGGCTCAGGTGTACTATTAGTATCTGCAGCACACACACTCACTAGAGACAGAGAACTAACTCAGCCTGTTTTATCGACACAGAAAAGAAAAGTTAAGCTTAAAACGACACATTCGACACGTGACAGAAAATAACTGTATTGTTTTGTCATTATGAAAGTGTTGAGTGACAATACAAATGAGTTTTTGATCAGCACCAACGGCAAACACACACTCAGGAGCCATCACACACTGACCTTTCACCTCATGGACACAGAGTCATTGGAATGATAGAAGACAATTAAGCATGAAACGATTAAGCATAATTGACATGATTTCACTCAATTAGCATCTTTCACACTAAAAATCATCAGAGAATATATGTGATGATAAGTGATGCACAGTGGAGTTTCCCCTGCAATAAACAGATGACATGTTTCTAATTTATTGTCTCACCACAAGGTTCATCTCTGAGTGTGATTGACAGATGAATTAGCCAAGCGTCTTTTGCAAGAATATAAAAAAATAAGTGGAGAAAACATGTAAAAATCACAAAACAGAGAGCAGATTTGATCTAGATGATCACTGACAGCGAGTTCAGACCTTGACGAGGTAAATACTTCACCAGGAAAAGACTGTGTTTATTAAATTGCATATTTTGACGCAATTCCAAATTCTAACAAATCGCTTAACCCAGTGGTTCTCAACCTGGGGGTCACGGGATGATTTCTGGTGGTCACCTGATGATGTGTGAAGTTTAACATCAATATCTTTAACATTGTTTGACACCTTTCAACTGTAATGACAGATGTAGATTCATATTTACAAGTATATCAATGGATTTGTCTAGGCTTATCAAAATAATATTAAATTTTAGACTTTATCACATTGTATGTAGCCTGCATTTTGTGTTTGGGGGTTGAGAATGCCTAAGGTAGTTATTTTGGGGGTTGTGACTAAAAAAGGTTGAGAAACACTAGCTCAACCTGTTTATAAAGAAGACAATTTGATAAAAATAAATGCCAAGTCAAATGTTTTTTGTTTTTTTGTTTTTTTGCAAAAAGATAGTTCAGTTTGTTATTTTAACATGATTGATTCATTTACAGGTTAGAATTAGCTTTGAGACACAAATGACATATTTTACTTAACACATGGGTTTCCTCAGGTATTTACCTCATATGTGAAGGTCTTAAAGAATATCTGATTGTAACTTGTTCTCTGCTGTGTCAAATAAATATTTTATTATTTTTGGGTATTTCAGCCAATTTTATATAGAGAAAAGATGAAAGTGGATTATCTGCTGGTAGTTCCAGACCGGAGCTACCCCCATAGCAGAGCAATGTGGGCCGGATCCGGCTGCAGTCCGGCACATGTGGCTGACATCCGGTACGGCAAGTGGCATGTCAGCCAAAGGTGGGCCAGATCTGGCAGTGCAAGCGTGGCCCACATGCGGCAGGCCGGATCTGGCCCACCTTCGGCAATGCTGGTGTGGCCCAAATGCGGCAGAACAGATGTGGGCCACACTCGCAGTGCCGGATGTTATAAAGTGTTTTAAAAATTTGTTTTTAAAAAATTTTGTTTGAATGTGTTTAAACACACATAACCCAAATTGTTTTTCAATTTTCAATGTCAGTATGAGGCACATTAAGACATGTATTGATGGATTGTTTGACAGTACTGGTTAGAGGTAAAGGCTTGTGACTCACATATAAAGAAACTGATTTTCAATTATATTTTGTTTAGTTTTGATTATATTTTACACTGACCAAAGAACTGGTCCATTCTTGAGGACCCGGAGTGTCAACTTATATGGAGTAAAGCTCTAAGATAGTCTTTTAAAGATCAAAAATAAATACAAACATTTGTATTAAAGATATTTAATAAAAATGTTGGTAAACAGTCTTTGAAAGTGTTTACAAACAGTTTCAAAGACTGTTTACCAAATCAGTTAAATGCTTATTTTTAAAGGCTTTTATTAAAGCATTTTTTAAAATAATATTTAAGGAAGATTTAAAGGTTATAAGTAACAGTTTATAAATTATTGAATTAATGCATATAGTAAAAGTCTTTGTAAAAGTACATACACATTTTTGGTAAAACCTTTTGAAATGTGTATTTTTTCTTTAGATTTGCCTCTTGGCATAGCTTTTGTAAATTCATTTATTAATTATCTTTGAAAAGAAAAATTAAATAAAAGTGTTTGACACTTTAGTTTAATCATCTTTTGAAAGGGTTTCATTATATGTACAAATAAAGACAACTATGGAAAACAATTAAAAATAGTATAATAAAGCCTTTGCTTATCTTGTTTTTGTCTTTAAATGTTTGAAATGTTGAAAAGATAGAAATCTACATTAAAAGAGGAAAGTTAATATGTAATGTTGCCTATTAAAATAACTAATTAAATATGTGCTTTTAGAATATCAAAAACATTTATTTTAATGCTAAATAATAAATATCAGTAATCAGCAGAAAGTAATGCTTTGGATCTCTCAGTTTAAACGTCAACAGTTTCCACAGCGACACAAACCACAACAAAACGAAGCTAACTGAAACTGCAGCAATCAAATGTTACTCAACTTGAAAAAAGGTAAGTTTCCAAACTGCATTTTTTATCTAAAATAACCAAATTTTTTGGATAAAACAATCTGTTTATATTAGCCTATTGTCACATGCTCATGTTCAAGTCATTTCGGTTTCTGTTTTAGTTGAACAGTTTTCTTGTTTTATCATCCACATGTTAATACATTTGAGGCATGCTAAATATAATTATTATAATATAATATTGTATGTTATTTCAGGTTATGCTCTGCATGAGGTTTACTGAGGAAGTAAAACAGGAGCAGTGACTGTGGATCACCTCAAAGTCTCATCTATCATTACAACTGACAAACATTAGCCTACTGCAACAGCTGAGGAAAAGCTAGACAAACTTCAGGAACCACACAAGGTAACAGATTTACTGCCTTTAAGTGTGATATGTTTCCTCATTTAACAAACTAACTTACATCTCTCTTTCTCTCTCCTTTTAGCATCAATGAAACTGATCCGGTTTGGGCCGAAGACTATTTTAACATGTTGCTTGTGTTTATAATTGTGTATTTATTTGATAAGATTTTTTAGCAGTGTTTCCCAATAAGACCAGAATAGTGCTTTTACATAACTGATTATTGTTGTAATTAAACAAATAAGACGATAACACATAACATTATACAAAAAAGAATGATCACTCCAGTTTCCAGTCTTTATGGGAAACACTGCAATGATTCAGTTTGTTTTGAATAATTGTGAATGAATCAAAAGTAGCCTCTATATATATTCCTATCTCTCTCTCTCTCTCTCTCTCTCTCTCTCTCTCTCTCTCTCTCTCTCTCTCTCTCTATATATATATATATATATATTTTTTTTTTTTTTCCCTCAAAAAGATTAATACTATACAACTTAAAATGTTAAGTTTAGAAAGATCTAGATTTGATTAGTGTGATGTCTGATGTGGACAGTAGTTTGAACATGAAGACAGCTTTTTGTATTCCAGCTCTGTGACAAACAGTACATTTGAAAAATTGTTTCTATAATTTGTAAAAAAAAAAAAAAAAAAAAAAAAAAAAAAAATTGTAATTATTATTATTCTAATTGGTGTGCGGATCAATGCCAGTTCTGAGAGGCAACTACAGTATTGTGATCTTGCTCTACACAGAATTACAAAATTCAACTGAAAATTGAAACACCAAAATATCAATATATTGATATTGAGGTATCATAAAGTCTTGTTACTTAAAATACTATTACTTAAAATACTTAAATCAGAGCTTTGGTGTCAAGATCAAATTCAATGTGTTTTAATAAAAAGCTTATTGATATATCACATTGTTACAACAATATCTGCCAAAGAATAACTAAACAATTTATTGTAACCATCCATCATTGAAATAATGGTCAACCAATTCAGAAATAAAAAAAATATTTTCTTCTGCACAAACTTGAAAACATGTCAATAGAGGTTGTATGGTTCAAATTTACATTTGTTTTTGTTGGAAAAAAGTACTGTATAACATACATCGCTTAATATGCAGTGCATGTATTATTTGTTAATTATGTTCTCATGAAACATTTCTTTAGTGTCATATTTGCTACATATTGTATAAATTTAATATTTATAAACTTTTTAATATTTATAAACTTTATTTAGAAAACTTTTTCGAAATGTATATCGAAATAATCAAAATATAATTGAAAGATTGAATGATTACTAAAATAAGTGCTAGTTGCAGTCCTAAACTGCAACTAGCACTTTATTTTTCAATTAAAATAAATAAATAAAGGTTTAACACACTTTAAAGCATCAAGTTAAAGCACCCCTTCTACTTAAAAAAAAAATGGTATTAAAGAAATGTTATTTACTGGTTTGTTTTAAAGCCTATAAATTCTTGTTTGTGATCATGTCACTTAAATGTAATGTGTAATATTTATTAGATTTAAATAAAACATTGTATACTGTCTTTGTCGTCATTTTTACATAATGTGGCCGGGATGCGGCTGAGATGCGGCTGGAGTGCGGCTGGAGTGCGGCTAGAGTGCGGCTGGAGTGCGG
This sequence comes from Mugilogobius chulae, assembly GCA_038363315.1. Classification (NCBI taxonomy): domain Eukaryota; kingdom Metazoa; phylum Chordata; class Actinopteri; order Gobiiformes; family Gobiidae; genus Mugilogobius; species Mugilogobius chulae. The sequence continues at coordinate 12,192,275 of CM076406.1, read as the reverse complement.
CTGGAGTGCGGCTAGAGTGCGGCTGGAGTGCGGCTGGAGTGCGGCTGGAGTGCGGCTGGAGTGCGGCTGGGATGCGGCTGATGTGGCTGAGATGCGGCTGAGATGCGGTCTGCCGCATGTGGGCCAAGTGTGGCTGAGATGCGGCTGTGATGCGGCATGCCACATGTGGGCCGCATTCGGGCCACATGTGGTTTGAGATGCGGCTGCCGGATTTGGCCCACTGTAGGACCGTAATTCACAACCGGATGTGGGCCGCATGAAAGCTGAAAGTGTGGGCCGGATCCGGGCCAGACAAATTTTGCTATCTGGGTAGCTTAGCCGCGGCGTGAAAAGTGTTTATTACTGAAAGAGTTGGCACTTGATCCAACACAGTTTCCAAAGAAAACATAGATTTACAACGAAATGCCAAGAACGTATAAGATAAGCACATTTTCACATCTTTTGTTAAAAGTCAATATGCTGTGAAAAGTCAAAACATAAAAAACGGCTAATGTAAATAACCATGAATTTTGGTTGAATCCACGTGGCAACATTTTCTTTTGGTTCAACGGGTAAGTTTGGACTTCAAGTTTCTAAAATGGTTATGTTTGAAATTTGAGCTTGGAGTAGATTGAGATTTACCCATTAAACCCAAAGAAAATGTCGCCACGTGGTTTCAACCAAAATTCATGGTTATTTTACATTTTGACTTTGCGTAACATATTGACGTAAAAAAAGTTGTGAAAATGAGCTTATTGTACGTTTTTGACATTTCATTGTATATCTCTACATTTTCTTTGGCGACTGAGCTGCTTGATCCTGGGCAACAATGGAGTGAATAAAGTAAGTAATGCTTTGTCAGATGTCAGTGTTTTATGCTTGGAATTCACAAAGATGGATTTAAACTCTTTATTTGTTTCCCGTCTGAATCACAACCATACAGCATAGATACAGTGTTGGCTTCGTGCTGCGGTGGTTATATTAATTTAGCCCTGTCTATATAAAAAAATGAATGTACCCTAATGTGAACGCTTTCCATCAGCGGGTAGTCTTTCACACACAAAAGTAAGAACCTGTTCGCCACAAGAAACATGCGAAGCTACAAACACAAAATCAGACACATTAAATTACAACAAAGCAGGAGCCCAGGTAATACTGGCTTTCAAGTCTTCGATAAAAGATTTCTTCATTTCTGCGACTGGCAAACCACAAAGAAAAGTGATTATTATAATGGAAGCAATTACACTAGAAATACCAAGGAAAAATTCTATGTGAAATTACAGATAAACGTCGAGCAAAAGTGTTGGCGTAATGTTTTGGGGAAGAAAAAACAAGAATCCATTTCTAAAAGTACTGTGATATTCGTATAAATAGTGGGCAAATCCTGAAGTTAACAGATGCAACAGCAGGAGCATTACACAGGCTGTATAATGGTATAAAGGAAATTACTCCTGTGTTCAGAGCTTGATGGAATCATTCTATGCTTGACACTTGTTTACGCCACTGTTTTAGGCTGCATTGGGGAGCTATGTTCAGGCTTATCAGGTTGAACTGACTAACTGAGGTTAGGGTGACCAGATGAGATACTTAGAAATTCGGGATGCTGGGGTGGGGGGGTCTGAATGCGATGAGATGGGGATCGGAGCGCTCTCAGCTCTGTGTGAGTGACAAAAGTCTAGATGCCTGCGTCATTCGCAGTAGAAACAGAAACCGTAAAGACTTTTGACAGAAGAATATTGTTCCTCACATCAGGAGGCATTGAACAGTCTTTAATTTGTGTCAATCCGTCCCAAATTGGCCGAATAATGACCAAAAACACTTGTTTAACTAATAGATCTGCAGATTGCACTCAAAACATGAGTGTCATAACAAAAGTCTCTGACTTCTGCGAGGCGAAGTGGTCAACTGTGCGCGGAAGGAGCGAGTAGGGGCCAAACACACTGCATGAGGATTTCGGAGCGGAACAGCAAGAAACATGCCTCGTGTAGGCAGGCGCCAGGCTCGTTTCACTTACGCGTCTACTTCTGTGGGTCAGGTCTTGCACACAGCACGCCAAAGTGCCGATGCCCCATGGTTCAGCTAAAGCCGCTCGTCAACCAACCCAAGATACTCTTCAAGCGTATTTATCCCGTTCGAGGCTCACACAGTGGCGCGGTTTTCAATCAAATGGCACAGGAAATATGCATGTATTGATGCATTCTAAAGACTCCAGCAGCACTTCATCCTCTCTCACACTGTTTGGGGCGTAATGTGGATGTGTAGCCTGCGTAATGACGTGCAGCACAGAATCTCTGAGGCGTCAGTCGGGGCTAGGCTGAGTTTCGGGACATGTGGGACAGGATTCGGGACTGTCCCGAATTTTTGGGGACGTCTGGTCACCCTAACTGAGGTCCTCAACTCAACATTATTCTTCTAGTGCAGAGTGAACCAAGTCTAAATGACAGGCCTGCGTGGTTTGGACCCAAGACTTTCCCGGTGATGGACAGTGTGGACATTGCTGCTTTATGCATGAGTAAGCACAAGCCATCCGCTGGGGCAATATGTATTCATTCTGTTTTCTTACCCAATAGTGGAGAAAGTGTATAAATGATGTGTCACATTACTGTGTGCTTATTGACTCGTCAAAGTCTATTCTTTTGCTTCCTGGCAGGGAAAATGGACTTCTATTATCTGTCGCTTAGGCTGGGATTTATGACAGTTTATCATATTAGGGAGAGGTGGGAGTAAGTCGCCCATCTGCAATTCACAAGTAAGTCTCAAGTTATAACATCCAAGTCACAAGTAAGTCTCAAGTCGTAACATTCAAGTCACAAGCACGTCTCAAGTTATAACATCCAAGTCACAAGTAAGTCTCAAGTTATAACATCCAAGTCACAAGTAAGTCTCAAGTCGTAACATCCAAGTCACAAGCAAGTCTCAAGTCACATCCAAGTCACAAGTAAGTCTAAAGTATAACATCCAAGTCACAAGTAAGTCTCAAGTTATAACATCCAAGTCACAAGCAAGTCTCAAGTTATAACATCCAAGTCACAAGTAAGTCACAAGTAAGTCTCAAGTCGTAACATCCAAGTCACAAGTAAGTCTCAAGTCGTAACATCCAAGTCACAAGTAAGTCTCAAGTCGTAACATCCAAGTCACAAGTAAGTCTCAAGTCGTAACATCTAAGGCTACGTTCACACTGCAGGATCGGATTCTCAATTCCGAATTTTTCATCAATTCCGATTTGTTCATGTGGTCGTTCACATTACACAAAACATGCGACTCCAACTTGTCCCTGGTGTGAACGGGATGCGTCTCTAAAAGTGACCCGCATGCGCAGTAAAGAGCACCTTGGCTGACGCACAGACACAGCCAGGACATGTTTGTGTCTGTTTCAGGCTGTTTAGTGCAGAAACGGAGCTGCAAAGACCAAATACTATCAGTGAAAAGTTCTGCTAACAAGCTAGCACACATTAGAATGTGCTGTTTCCTCTTCAAAATAAAATCGATCATTTTAAGAAGCCCAAAGAGTTGAAAACATTCAGAACATTACACAACTATAAATACAAACTCTTGATTCATGTGTAAAATGTGGCGCAGTGTCAGAGAAATGCGTTTTAAACGCAGAAAGTTGGCGACGCTGACAGGAAGTAGTCCAGTGATAATGACGTTATTATAACTTGACCGCGCCGAGCCGCGGATAAACAAACACGGCACAAGGGACTACTGCTTCGTACTTTTGGGCTTTTCTCTTTGCAAAGAACACTTCTAAACGGATTTGCAGCGATGTTCTGTGGACTTTATGTGACTGATTTGTGCAGAATGGATAAAAGGACCTAGATGACAACACTACAGTTTAATCTGAAAACTTTACAGAGGTGAGTGAAAGATTCTCCATCGTGTTTGTCCTGCATCTCTCCCTCTGACTGATCTGATGCGCTGCTGCAGTAGTTATGATAATAAACAGGCTGTGTATGATTTAGTTTAGCGTCGTCTCTTGTCTGGCTCACCTGGAGTTTGTGAGTTGAGTTTACCGGGCGGTCCAGCTTTAGCAGACGCTGGTGCGGATGCCCTCTCCTCCTCCTCCTCCTCTCTTCTGCCTCTGTTTCTGCTTTGACTTGTTGAGTTGTGTGACGTAAAAGTCGGATGAATGCGACATGAGCGTTCAGACTGGAGTCGCATTTGAAAAGATCAGATTTATTTCCACATATGAAAGCGTCGCGTGTCGCATTTGAAAAAATTGGATCTGTGCCGTTCATACTGCCATGGTGAAATCGGATACAGGTCGCATATGGGCAAAAAAATCGGAATTGACCTGCAGTGTGAACGTAGCTGTGACAAAGGAGCTTTGTCCCTTTTATTTATTTGTATTTGTTTGTATCAGTTAGTAATCACAATACAGATTAGTTGGTTTAAATATGTTTATTTTTGTAAAACAATTCATTTAAAGTCATTTCAGTTTAATTTTCACTCACCTGCACATGGTCTTTAAACAAAGAGGAGGCGGGCCTCAAGTCAGCCATTTTTAAAGGCTTGGGCTAGACCATGTAGGAGGGGGAGACTTTGTTCGTTTAAAGTTGTTTCTGTAATTTTCTGCAAGTCATTTTGGTTGAACTTTTCTTTTGTATGTTTAGTGTTATTAATTTAAACATATGTTTAATTCTAAGGAGCCATAGCCTTTTGTTTGACACACACCTTATAATGTTACAGGGGGCTTTACCTGTGATTTTGGGCTCATTCTAAGGGGGAGTGTCTCAATCAGTCAGAGTATAAAAACGGCTGCAACTAATCAGTCAGGGGATTACCTCAGTACAGCAAGGTACTTACTTATTTTCCGTTGGTTTGCTTTTGTTTGAGCACATTTATTTTTGTATCTTTTGTCATCATTTTCAACACGTTTTACTGAGGTTATTTTTCATTAAAATGGACAAAACGCTTTAATTTTACTTTGTCTGCCTCCTACTTCGACCACGTTGGCCAGCTTCCCCACAGTAGCCTAGGTCACAAGTAAGTCTCAAGTCGTAACATCCAAGTCACAGGTAAGTCTCAAGTTATAACATCCAAGTCACAAGTAAGTCTGAAGTTATAACATCCAAGTCACAAGCAAGTCTCAAGACGTAACATCCAAGTCACAGGTAAGTCTCAAGTTATAATTTCCAGAATTCACATTTCTCAGACTTGTGCAAACGACTTGGTGCAGTGTTTTTATGGAACTCATATTTACAGTTGTGAAAGCAGGATAAGTCGCATGTGAATTTTGTGATTTAGTATATCTGATCTGAGTACCATCTGTATTGTGCTGTTTCATTAAAGATGGAGAGTCTAAAAGATCCAGCAAGTGTTGCTGTTTTAGTTGGCTTTGATAATTAAGTCTTCTCGTATTCGTACATTCATTTATGCTTTTGTTCAACCAAACTAAAGTTTTTTAAGAATACCTCAGTTTCTATTTGTCATAAGTACAAGGCTGTTGCTAATCAGCACAACAGTGAGAACAAGAGTGAAAACATTTTTTTTTTTAACCTTCTAAACCTTCTTCAAGCTCAAGTAAAGTTAACTTATGTACTTTGTGAATTTTGCCTTTTATTTGCAAAGTTTGTCATCAAACATCATTTTATTTTCACTTCTATCACCACTGAAAAGCCTATTGAAACTGGAAGTATAACAGTGAGAAACATTCCATTGGTCTGCTAGGTTAAGTCTGCTTTAATACACCTGATATATCTACTTATAGCTATAACGAAACCACATCCATCCGGCTACTTCCTCATCTCTGACCCCAGAACCAACCGAAGAACAGACCAGCTGGGACTGAAGCTTTTGTATCCACAGATCTGTCCCTCCCAAAACACAGACATCCTCCATTATTCTGCTGATGTGCGGCTCACATTCAATTTGAACTCAATTAGGAAGAGTGTCAGCAGCTCAGAGTGCAGAAGACTCCTCTGTGTCCAACAAAGACACAACGAGGTGACAATTAGACCCAAGCAATTACATCCAGAACAATAAAAAGGCAATAGATGAGATAGGAAACTGCTTTGGAGAATCCACTCATAATTGGTCAGTAACAAGAATTCAAATTGGAAATATTAGCCGGAAACATCAGCTAGTGACACTAAACTATTAGTGCGAATCACATTAGATGAGCACACATAAGTCTGTTATGATTATGAAACACAACAATTTCACTGTGGATTTAGGAAAGTATAGGACACTTCTTACTAATTTAACTCCTCTTGGCAAATAATTTTCCCAGGGGATCACATTTTAATTCAGACTAGTGTCGAAGAAACGAACTATGATCTTGGGTAAGACATTTATAATATTGCAAACTTTTTTTTTTTTTTTTTTTTTGTCAATTTATTATAATCTTTAATAAGAACACAAGTGCAGACACAAGCTACACAGCCAAGTCAATCCAATAAAATAAATATAAAGTGTATATGCTCTCAAAAAGTTACCAAGGACCTATTTAAAACAGCCTGTGGGCCATTTACTTTGAAGAAAGTGCAACACTTGTTCTATCCCTTAACAGACATTGGATAAGCCATTATGATTCGTTGCTGTGATTGGACAGACTAAGGTGGGCCAGCACACCCAATCGGCTGCAAGTATTCCATTAAATGTCCCAACCTTTTTCTGTCTTAATACTTTATAAAACTGCATTAATAGTGTTTAAGGCCTTCTATTGTACACTATTTGTGAATAGAGATGCATTTTTCCCCATGCTATTTATCAGTCACAAGAAAAAAATATTTTATCAAAGATTAGCAGCCTGCAGTACATTGGATGATCTTACAAAGTAGGTTAACAGAGAAAATTAAAGGAGGCCTCTTACAATGTTTCCATTTATTTAGGAAGAAACTATGTCATATGCAGATCAATAATTCACATTTAAGTTCATTGTAAAACACAAAATCCGTGTAAAACAGCTTAGACAAAGAAGCAGGTCTATTGACTTCCTGTTCAAAACTGCAGAACTTATAAGTCTTATATATCTCTTAGTAGTAAAAATTTACTTAATAAGCCACTATTTTTTTCTTTTTGGTAAGTAATCACATGACATTTTTGAATCCATCATGATTTTATTGAATAACAGAAATTAAATACAAGCAAGTAGTGGGATAGGTGGTATGTGACGATAGATTTCTGACTACTGGAGCATCAGCTGCAGACAATCGAATGACTTAAACATGCAGGAATCAATCCAAACAAATAGGAGAGAACACTGCTGTAACACGAAAAGTAGATTTTACATAAAAGGTCCCCTTAAAGTATTGTTCAATTTCTTCACAGACTAAACAACGAGTCTATTTCAGCTCCAAAAAGGTTTAAGACGAACCCACAATTTTAACAATCTGTCAAACAAGAACCACAAAGCAGCTCAAACGAAACAAAGACTTCACTTCTGCTGTCGACAGGAAGCCACCAACCAGCCACAGACCTCACTCCGCTTTTATTATTACTGTTGGAAATTAATTTGACACCTGATTGAGTGCACAGTGAAGCATGAACGCACCTCGAGCTGATATCAACATCAGAACACTTGATCTGAAGTCAGAGGAAACCTGTCACAGGAGGAGCTGATGTGCTCATTTGTCATCGCCATGGTTACTGTCCTGCTGCTGTCACACTTACGCCTCACCTTCACAATCAGATAGAGATCTTCTGCTCCTGTCACACTCGGGCTGAAGGATGGAGAATGGTGCTGCTTATGGATGTTATCACTCAGCTTTGCATGGATATTTTTTTATTATTGAACAGAGTGAGCCTGACACTTGTTCATATGTTGGTAGAATTCCATGTTAGGACTTTATGCTGTATATGTGACCAAAATATACCTTTGGCTTTCACAATTTTTTTTTTTTTTTTTTTTTTTTATGTTTTAATTTGTAGGGTTTATTTTCCAAAATGCCCCAAGCAAAAATATAGTAATTTTAAATCTGCTATTCATTAAAGTAAGGTTAGGATTGGGGTTGGAGGTTGGGCTTGTGGTACTTAAGAAGTTATTAAGCCTTAAAAACTTTCTGATTCATTAATTTGTCATTTGTTCAAATTGAATTAAGTCTTTATTTATGCTTTATTAAGGGTTTATTAGGACTAATTAAGATGTAGTTATTATAAAGTGTTACCTTTGTTTGTTTGTTTCAAATCTGTGTGGGGAAAAAACAAACAAAATAGGTCTCCTTTGAAAAGTAAGGCCACAGACATTTTGCAGTGAATATTTGTCCAAAAGACATGTTCCCAGGCATGGAGTTTGGTGCAGTCTGGCTGCTCTGAATGGCTGTGTTGTTAGAAACTTACAATCTGACAAATAGTTGTAACAGAGTCAAGCTTAACCCACACTCAATTCATGATAGAGTTTAGATAGGACCCAAAAAAATCCAGCCTGACCCGGCCCCAACTGGGACCCAAGTCAACTCTGTGTCTGAGCCCCATCCTACTCTGAACTGTGGCGCTTTATGACAGAAAAAGCACTGACATATCTCAATGTCTACAGTGTGTTTCCAAAACCAGAAGCGCTACCTCTTTTTTTCCTCACTGTGCACCTTCTCTCTGCACCTTCTGTCTCTCTTCCTCATCTTTTCCTTGCCGTTTGCGTACAGATACACGCTCCTTCTTTCTCATATTCTCCTCTTTTCCTTCATCTGCGCATATGAAAGACACACCTTCCCTCTCTCTTTCTTTCTCCTCTTTTACCTGCTCCTAGCGTGCCACACATAGGCCACAACACCATCCTTCTGTCTCTCTTTCACTTCACAAATCAAACACGCACAGTCCTTCTCACGCTGTATAGTCGGCCACTTCAAACACTCTGCACTGGTTTCTGAAGCGGCTGTCAATCATCGCAGAGCTCACGTGTTTGGTGCGGCTCTGCGTCTTGACACGGGTTCTGGCTTTAGTACAGAATCTAAACTCTAGTCCATGAATCTCTGGAGTCATGGAGAAGTAAATCAGACTAAAAATGAGCCAAAAAGTCAGTTGTGGCCAAAGTCAGAAAACAGATAGCTCAGTTCTGTTCAAGTGACGTCACCACAGTTTTAGGCCAGAACTGTTAATCCAGATGGATGTCAGCTCCAGCAGACGCACCAGATTGAATATTTGCAAAATGACCTTTTAGATATTTGACAAAATACAACGTTGTTAATAGGAAAAACTGATTTGCCTGCCATCTGGTTTTGAGACAATCATATTCTTGAATGTGAACAAAATAAAATGTGATGTGAGAATGGTGGGGCTGATACATTCTCAATAGCATAGTGTTCTGTCTAACTACGGGTGACTGATTACATATTAAGCTAAGTCTGGAGCTAATAAGAGTCTATTACACAAGGGAGAGCTACAAATGAATGATCTGTGTGCAGACTCAAATGCTAAGATTAGTTTTTTTTTTTAGAATCACTTGGGCAAGAGAATAAAATTATTTTAATAAAAGCATGAAGTCTCTATTTTGCCAGAATTACACTAAGCAACACATAACACATCAAAGTGATATAACAAAACAAATACAGTACATGCTAATCTTATAAAGCAATGTTATGTTAAATTGAAAGTCAATGCTGTTTGACATGCCTACTTGCCACAGCCTGATCTTGTACGACCTTAGAAGCTAAGCAAGTCAGGGTGTGGTTAATACTTGGATGGGAGAACACTTGAACACCTTGGTGCCACAATAATCACATTTCATCCGCTTGATTTTAATGCACATTAAAGAAGTATCAAATAAGCCCAAGAGGTGGAAATGTCAAATGTTGCATTAGAATCTCTAATGCGGATAAAAGTTATACGCTTAGAGTTGGATTTGTATCAAGTTGGAAAACGCAATCATTCCCAATACCATTACGAATTAAAACCTCAGAACTCTCGGGTGATTTATCCAAAATGCTCCAGACATACAGACTGCACAGTTACATCCACACAAAACAAAACATGTTTGCCAAAGTTGACCAATCAAATCATTCAGATTACCGTAGTGTCCTTGGGCAACATTCTTAACCCTTCATTGTAAAGCTTTTTACCATTTGTTAAAAGACTCACCTTATGCAAACTTGGCTTTTAATCATGTTCTAACTGAGAATATTCTCAGTCTCAAAAAACACTGTTGTGAATGTTCTGAATATGTGATTATATAGGTAGATCTGCAATAAATCATTCTGACTTGTTTGGAGCATTTCTGCAGCATTAGCATATCAACACCAGGAACTTAAAAATCCATAAAGGGTAGCCTATATTTGTGCACATGTAAGCAAACTTAATGATTATTTATCTCATGCAATTTTCTTTGCAGCCTGTAAATGGAGCTCTAACTCAATTTCTAATGAGGAAAACGCATGATCGTCCTTTATTGCATTTTTATCGGTTCTTATGCGTGTGTGCTAAAGTATAATAAATAATGCATCTAGTTTGTCCTTTAACTCTCATCTATTCTTAATCTTCGGATGACACAATTGTAAAGTGGCTGTGTTCCATTAGCCTATAACCTGACTGTGTTTGACCCTGACGACCGTGTCTCAGTCTGTTCTCTGCAGGAGGTCGCTCTAATCCTCTTCAACAAAGCCATCTTTAACCAGCGTGAGGATCATTTCGAACTATTACACAGTCGTATCTATTACACTCTCTGATATCACACAGCTGCCTCATAAGAACTCACGCTTAATGGAAAGTCCTGAAGTGAACAAAATGAGAGCGTTTCTTCTTAATTATGGCATTGTTCACAACACAAAGACAATCAAGTGCGTTCAATTAGTTCATATACCAGGCTCATAATGCTGCAGCTGATGGTTCAAACACACTTCTGCGCTGATTAAAATGTGGATTATTTGTAATTATCGCTCACGTTTTACAGGCATAAAGATGTATTAATGTCTATAGCATCACAGATTACTAAATGTAAGCAGTGAGTGGCAAAAATGAATGCGACAAAATGCAGAGAAGTTACATTTTCTAGTTATAAGGGCTCAAAACACAACGACTATACAAAAAGCAGCTACAGTGTTATGACAAATATTGACAATCACAGTTTTTAATCTGAAATATCAAAGAGAAAATCTGGTAAACAGTGGTAGAAAAGCAGAACAACAGCAAGAACATTTAAGCTTTTCTTACATTTCTCATTTACAATATCTTTGGGAGCACATACAATTGAGGTCATAACTTTTCTATGCTTAAATAAGATGTTTTTTTAGTCTAGTTTAGTTAATTTTTTTGTTTATATATTTCTGGCCACAACATTCATTTCTCAAGTTTAAGTGGGCATGATTGACAGATGAACTAGCCAATCATGTAACTGCATGAATGTAGTATGTAGATTCAATGAGCGAGCATGAAGCTATTTTAATAGTTAAAGCCCCTGTGATCAAAATGCTGTGCGTCAATGGCTTTTGTTGCCATATTAGCTGTTAGCTTTAGCTTTTGCCTGGTGCTCTACAGGCTATTGGACATGCACAGTTGTGCTTCCCCCATGATTCTTTGCACGATGAGCAGGATGAGCTGAGCGAAGTGGATCCTAATGAAGCCAAAGCTCAGGTCCGACCATTCTGACCTATCAGAGTGGGAGTTAGAGAGCAAGCAGCGGTATCCAAAGCTGCCACAAGATTCTTAAAGTTGTAGATGCTAAAAAAAACGCTCTCTGGCTTGCGGGGATTTTCCCGCTACAGTACTGAAGGAGCGACCACTGTGGCTGATTTACAACAGTTACAAGTTAGCAATGTAGTATCCAGATAATATAATAAATAAGCCCGATCTCACAAGAAAGCGTACATTTACCACTACATTACAGGACATGTAAATTACGTATGATTAGCACAAGTTCATGGCTGTTTGGTGTAATTATAGTACACAGTCACAGTCCCAGTTCATTTTCTATGGTGGTTGTTAAGACGTGTTCTTATTTATGAATATTAATGAAATCCTGATTCTAATCTAAACCTGCCCCAAGCCCCAGACCTAATCTTACCAATTTTAGTAACTTGAAGCTGAAAATTCTCCGTTTCACCTGAAGAAAACGTCCCCACGTGGCTTTAAGCAAAACTCGTCCTTTTTTGACGCTGTGAAATCTCGTGTTTTTTTTACGCTTTTTCATTCCGTGCTAAATGCACGGCGTAACATAAGTACTAAAAATAGCTGTGAACTCGTGCTCATAATACGCTGTTTTGTGTCGTGGTAAAAGTATGCCTTCTAGTAAGACTGTGTTAAATAGATCCATGTGTGAGAGATGCTAAATTTAGTTCTAAATGACAAACAACCAATGAGCTTCTTTGTTTAAAGTGCATCTCGCAAATAAACTACTTTGATTGGACGGTTCATTGTGGAGTTTAAAACGCGGTGGTGACCAGACCAAACTCATTCTTTGCATTTTTGGTGTTCCAAATGTAACAGGACATTTTATGTGATAATAATTATAATTTAATGAAATTATGCATTGTTTGTACTGTAAGATCACTTTCTTCTCTATTGTAAAATACATCTTATACACAATTCAAAGTTGGGAGTTTTTTTAGTAAATGTTTATTGGAAAAAAAAAAAAAAAAAAAATCTTTGTCATGAGGATTGGCAGACTCTTGGGTAATCAGGATTTTGGCAAAAAGACAAATAAATACATCTGACCGTGACAAAGGCAAAACATGGCACCGTTATATTGCCTGTGTTTCATAACTGTGCACACACTTCATTCGTTTGCCATTTCAGCATATGGAAAGTAAAAGATCAAACCACAAAATCAAGACTATTCTGTGTGTTTATGTTCAGTCTGTTACAAATGAGCTGCTAATTAGTCATAATAAAAGCTGCTCTCCCCGGAGTCTGAGGCGAGTCCAGACTTCTCTTTTAGTGCTGTTTCAAACTCAACTAAACTCATTAAGTTCAATGTGTAGGCCCTTTATAACTAAGACCAGATCTGTGCTAATGGCTTGTGACTCATTGAGCTCACTTGGTGTTAATGAGGGAATATTGTTGCTGTTCAAGCATCAAATTTAAAGGAGTGATAGCATGCTGCAAAATCTACTTTTATGAGCAGTGTTTCTCATCATTAGCTTACTCAAAGTTGTATTTGGACTAACTGATCCAGGTTTAAGTCATCTTAGATTGTCTGCAGCTGAGGATTGAGTGCTACAGGGTGCTTTCCTCCTGGCCTGGACACCATTTTGTTCTATCTACTGTACATTATTTAGATCAGGGCGATTCAATTATATTACTAATGGTGCACCACATTTGTTTTGCCACATTTGGCCCACCTGTGTTCTTGGCAAATGTGGCCCACTTCTGGTTGACATCTGTTTTGTCTGGGCCACAACAGCTGTAAATTTGCCACAAGTGCACCACAGTTGTTTTAACACATTTGGCCCACCTGTGTTCTTGGCAAATGTGGCCCACTTCAGGTTGACATCTGTTTTGTCTGGGCCGCAACAACGCCGAAACACCCAGAAGTGTGGGCCAAATCCGCATGCTATCTGGGTTATCTTGTATTAAATGTAGGGAGGGGTAAAAAAAAAAAAAAAACAATAACAAAGACTGAATTTACTGTCTTTAAGTTCAGAGTGTTCTGAAAAAATTAAGTCACAGTCAAAGCAACCATTATGAGATGGATCAGAATCACTTTTTACTAAACGCAGAAAAAAAAAAAAATAAAAAATACAATTTTAATAGGATTTTTTAATGAGCTAAACCTAAACTTTTTTAAGTTAATACAGGTCCCTAAAACTATTTTTGATGAAAATAACTCCGCTTTTGAAGAGGAATTGTCAAAACCCTAAATATACCAAATAGTGTAATTCTGGCACAGGTTAGTGACACCAGCTGACACCCCCCCTTTTGTTTTTTTTGACAAATCAAATCCTGTTTACATTCATTATCCACAAACTACTCGAAATTGAACTATCAGGGTCAATCAACAGTCAGGTCAGAGAGGCAACCAAAACTAAACCTTAAATCAGATGTAAACCATATCTTAAACAAGACTAGACTAAACATTCTGAGCTGGAACTAAACATAATAAACTATATTGTTTAGCAATTTAACTGGTTCATTTGATGCATAGGCTATTGATTGAGAGCCAATATAATGCACTAAGAATACAAATGCTGGCCACATAGTCCAGTCCACGACCTGTTTCATCATACTGCGCTAAAACATACTGCCCTCAGGCCGACAATGGAATAGCCCTGATCTAGATCCTTGACTTGTAGTTGTGTTCAATGAGGTAATGCACAGAGACTCATTTTGGATGCAAATAATAAATCTGCAAATAATTATACCAGATGCATATGGTCTGTCATTACGATGAAGATGCATGTGGACGTCAGGTGGTACATGACAATTAATAATCAATTCAATCAATATAATTATAATGGACTTTTAGCCAATGGAACCACCTAAAAACACCCTTTCAATAATAAAACGGGTGAAAAGATTGTGTGAGTTTGTGTTGATAATCTTCCACTGCTTCATGAAAGAGCTGGGCTTGCTTGGCTTTGTTACCCTTCTTTGAGCTGTAAAAGCAGATTCTTGTGGGATTTGGAAAGTGTTTAATTTGGAGGCGCGCTCAGACAGTTGTTGTAGCACATTTCTGGTTGAGTGGCTCTGTGTGGTCAACCTCTGCTGGTGTCCCAGCTCTGTCTCCACATCATTAAAAGTGATAGTGAGAGGACATAACACACACAAAGAAAGCAATCAGATTAAGTGGAGCGAGAACAGCACTTAAGAACGCCTACATTCTCTACCAAGGTTTAAAGAAACGCAAAGTGTGAAAGAAAGGATTTAGTGTAAAAAAAAAAAAAAAAAAATCAATGTTATCAATTTGTCAGAATTTTTGCAACCCTTAAACAGAGAATGTATTAATGCAACACAATAAGACAGAGGTTAAAGGCACTACTAAAGTTCTACCTAATTAAGTACATGAATAAAAATAACTACATATATATCATTCCACATGTTTTGCTTGCTTACCTAAACAGTCTAGTCTTTGAAGAAAAGACATTTTCTTTGGATTTAATGGGTAAATCTCAAACTACCTCAAGGACCAGTCCTAAACGTACCCATTTTAGTAACTTGAACCCTAAACTTACTCATAAAGCCCAAAGAACCAATCAAAAAGCATGGTTATTTTATATATTGACGTAAACAATGGAATGAAAACTTTTTGACATTTTGTTGTATATGTACGTTTTCTTCGGAGACTGTGTTGCACCTAATGCATTCTGACCATTCGAATTCTGCTGTTAGTTTCACTTAAACCACATTGTCTCAGCTGAATGTGGTGTAAAGTGAAACTAACAGCAGAATCAACTTGTTTCACTGTTAAACTACCGTATGTGTTTGGGGTCAAAATTTAATTATCTACTGTTTCCGAGCCTTTTTTCAGTCAGTTTTTCAGTGCATTTTTAGTTCATGCCGACATCACATCAAGTTGATGCTGCTGCCACTTTTGTGAGCCTGTTTGGGGTGCAGCTGTGCACGGAATAAGTCTCTGATCATATAATTAGCCTCACTTTAAGCACAGAGATTCTGCCATGTCAGTTAGCCACAATGCTAACCAAAATAATATGCCAATTTTGTGCATTTTAGTGAACAATTTGTAGGTTATTATACGTAGACAGGTCACAGAAAATTATACTCATTAGATACAATATCAAAGTATCTGTGCTGGAGAGAAACTCAAGTTATTTTCACTTTGGTTGGCAAAACATTTACATCGTAACTGACGCATACTGAACAAACATGAAAAAATAAGAGCAAATCGAGCTTCTACTGTGTTTCTAAAAAACTACACCAAGAAGAAAGCTTTGGATTTTGGTCATTGGGGAGCTAGTTTTGGTTCTGCCAGCCAGTGAGTGGCCACGCCCATATTTTGACGTCTCACACATTTGCATGGCGAGCTTCCCTATACTGACCACGTCCAACCCAGCCTCTGAAGTCCGACAAGAGCGAGCATATGGACAAACCTTCCAAATAAACAAATTAAAACATCGTGTTGACACTGCAAAGGTGTACATAGGCTCACACTCAGTTGTTGCAGTCAGATTGTTGTATTAAACGATTTTGTCAGCCACACACTAACGCCTGTGAGCTCCTCGACGCAGGACGAGGAGCCGCTTATGTTTGCAGATCTTACATCTTAAACTTAACTGTGTCTTCTCTACACTACTGTTCCAAAGATTATTCCTGAATCTGTGAAATCCACATCCCACAGTCTCCACAATCCGAGGCTGGAGACACTGGAGACGAAAGACGATAAGAGATCAGTTGTGATGGCTGTCTCCTCTCTTCCCTCTCTCTCTCTGGACATATATACACTCTATCACTCTAAAACATGAGAAAAATCCGTTTCCAGCGCACACACCCTTACCCGCTGCTTCCTTACTGTCATCATTCAGTGCACTGCTGTGATTTCAGACTCTCAGCAAACACAAACACGAGGAGGAGGTAGAGGAGGGGGAGTGCAGCTTATGAAATTGTGCTCAAATTTGATTTTCATAGAGTAGTTTTGATTTTCCGGGACAATTTTCCTGCTGTGGTGTTGGGGCAAGTCAGGTTTGAATTCTAGGTGCAGTGTCGCATTTACAGCAGAGTTTTTTTTGGATTGTTCACACCAGACAGGGTTTTGGCGACAGAATTTGCGTATATGAAGCCGATGTCTCGAAGCAGTTTTAAACAGCTCTTCTCGATATTCTCACAGCTTTCAAAAGGCTTTGTTTTGCTTGTGTGCAGACAAAATTGAGAGTGTGACTTTGCTGCCAATAGCACAACTTCCCCACTTCTCCTCCAGGCACTGTCCTTTTTACTGTATTCCTCCTGCATTGTAAAAATCATCATTGTGGTTTAAACATGACGACGACAAAGATGATTCATGTGAGCTCATTGTCAAACCATGTCATACCTCATATTGTTTGTTTAGCTGATCAGTCTTTAGGGTTGCCATATTTTAACTCTTTCAGCCCTATTCTTGCTTCCCTGTCCAGACCTTTTTGCCAATTTTAAACAAAATTTACTGCTCCTCAAAAAACTGTGTGCCAATGGAATCATAACATATTGTACATCAAATAGACCTACAAGTATTTACTTTCATTTAAAACAAATAATTGTTATTCTACATTAGCCATTTCCCTTTTTGTAGGCATTTGAAATGTTTTGTTTTCAGTAGATTTCAGCATTTGACGAGAAACATTTGAGATAACGTCCTTTTCCTAATACAAACTTCTTCTGTTCTACTTTTTGGTGAAAGAATATGAGAAAAATACAAGGTTTACATGATAAAACAATGAGAATATCTTTAAACCAACAGAAGCTGTGTTACAGACGAAAAGGCAGCACAACAGTTTTCTACTTTCTGATGCAGAACATATATTCAGGCATCAATTATATTTAACCCCCACAAATGAAGAAATACAGTAGTTTTACTGACTCAACCACTTTTGAATTGCTCACTAAAGAGCAAGTTTTGTTTTACTTCCTCTAAACTAGCTGCATGTGTCGTTCTCCTCAGAGTCCAATCATGTCTCTCTTTGGAATCCATGAGTGATGAGGGTAGCAACGTGTCGGATGCAGGTTTGAGCATCCACATCACAAAAAGCCACATCCACTGACACAAAGAAAGCAGAAAACTCGCCATGGTGGAGGCAAGACCTCGAGGTAAACATGAGACCTCAAGACTCAAAGTTGTTCCACTCAAGAAAACTAAACTACCAGAGATGTGGACTTGCAAATCATGATTTGGACTTGAGTCAGACTTGAGTCACTCTTGTGGGGCTTAGACTTAGGATTTGACTTGGATTTATGGGGCTCTGACTTGGGATTTGACTTGGACTTGTGGGGTTCTGATTCAGGATTTGAGTTGGACTTGAGACTTATTTGAGACTTACAAAACAGTGACTTGGTCCCACCTCTGCTAAATACAGAATGTAACAATAAAGGATCTATCATCTCATGTGAGGGCAGAGAACATACACACACACACAGCAAAGAGACTCCACTAAATCAACAATAAATCTCCACAAAAAACATTAAAAATGCACATAATCCTTGTAATTTCAGATCGTGTTTGGTAGGTTGAGAAATGTTTTTTACATATTATTCAAACATTCCAGGTACATGCATTTTAGAGTGAGATGGGGCGTAGGAGTCATGTGAGTCTGACACATTTGGATTTATTTATTCATAGAAAACCCCTGCAGCATCTTTTTTTCAAGGACATGAACTTCATAAGGCTTTGGCAGAAATCAAACAGGCCAGATGCTAATGAGGACGGGTTTAGACAGGCTTGAACTGTTTCCTCATTTTGACTTGATTTAGTAAATGAATAACTGTTGTAAAATTTGAGTTTTACATGAATCAAGAACAAGAGAAAAAATATATTAAAAAATGTCTAGTGTTTGATTTTATTTGAGAAGACATACGCCTAGATTATGGGCAAACTCCAGCCTGTGGGCCAGATACGCCCCTTGAACTGTTTCATTGTGGTCCTCGGTGTTACTCTTTATATTTGTTTTATTTGTTTGACTTTGCTATGGAGGATGTGTCATTGCTTGGCAATGACACAAGCAATGTTATCAATCTTCAAAGGTCTGTCCAAACTTTCTTCAAACATCTATCGTCTTGAGCTTCTATTTCCACAACAACAAGGTTTCACTTCCGTGTCATAGGTTGTTTAATTTTTAGCTTATTAATTGTAAGACAGAAATTAAAAAAAATGCTGTTTGATATGAGAATGATCTGTAGGGAATGGTCACTGTTAGAAAAAATATTTTCTATGTGTGTTTAGGCGCTGATAATTTCTAATCATTCAAATGTTTAAACGATGTGATGCAAAATGTATTTGTGAAAGAATTAGCCTAAAGATTAGTATATATGAAGAAGATCAACATTCCAAAGGACTGGTTTACTGTTGACCTCTGAACTGTCACAGACTACTGATCTTGCTACAGGTTTGCAAGTCGACAAGGTTTAAGTTGAGACTGTTGTCACCAAGTCTGAGACTGGGATGAGATCATCGAGTGGACATTCTGAGAAAAGAGAGTGACAAACCAAAATGGCGAGAACCGAAGACTGGAGGACCAATCATCTTAACAAAGCTAAAAAAGACTTTTGAAGGACAGATAAAAGAGACACTTTGAACTCGGCTTCTTAGGGGGGAAGAGCAGGCGATCACGCAATGGGCGCACATGGACAATAACGCAAGAGACTTTGTGGGGTTTAGATCATAAAATGACGTTGCTCTGTAACTTGTGTTTTCCGTTTGAAATCAAAATAAATCTTATCCGAATTTGAACCTTTTGAGTCTTGGTTGTTTTTCTAAACACAGATTACATTCCGAGTCAAATACATTTTTCCTCTAACAGTCACAAAGTCATTATTAAAAAAATGTATAAACAGTTAATGATCTGAAAACACAGTAGAATTACTTGGGGCGCCTGAGTTTGGTAAATAACCATAGATAAAATACAAAGGAAACTTCACTAATATTTTTTTCAAACATTGACAATTCGCACAGGACTAGAAACTCAAACGACGTCCATAATTGTTCCAATTTACATAAAAATGCCTGGTACATATTATGTTGTGCAAAAGGAACTCATCACTGCATTTGAAACGAGTCAAACCTTGTCCAAGGCATCAATGGTCACATATCTAGGAGACCCCCAGAAATCATTTCGTGACCCACTGCCATGTTGAGAAGCAGCATTAGAGAAACTTTTGGCTCCTATAGGCAACTTCATAGTGTGATGTCATCTTTCATAAACAGGAAGTACATTTTAATCCTGAGAAATGGCCAAACTGGGACAAAACTGGTAAAATGTTTTGCAAAATATTAATCCAAAGCTGGTAAATTTGTTTAAATGAAGCTAAATTTACTTTAACAGCCAATTTCAACTCCTTATGCTTGACAATTTCTAAGAGATTGATACTTTTGGGTGGCAGTCATAAAGTTACAATATATACAAAACAGCCAGCAAGATACCGTATGTATCACTTTCCACAAGAAACAGAGACTCCTCCACAACAAAACAGCCATATCTCAATCAGAACAAACACTCTTAAGCCAACAGTCATGTGAAAGTCAACAGCGTTTGGTAGCAGTGCACTCAGTGTCTCATTTGTACTTCCGTAAGGTCTGATTGGATCACCTTGTCATTGCAGCACACTGTGGCTAAATGAGAACCAAAAGTTGTTTCTAGCAGTTTATAAGAGCAGGTCTGAATGACTGAAGAAAACACATTACCTGTGAAGGCCACATCACAATTTGAAACTTATTATGTGACTCTGTATTTCATTACAAGAAAAAGACTGCTCTGAGCTATAAGTGTTTTTTTTTTTTTTTTCTAAACCAGTATCAAGGAAAAAAAAGACATGTTACCCAAATCTGCAGCAGTGTGACGCCAAAGCTCGAAGAAGAACAAACAGCAACTTACCTGAAACACAGAAAAAGCAGACATTAGATCACGCAGCAAAACTCAGATGTTAAATGCAAACTTGGATGTAATAACCCATTGGAACTACAGGTGGAGTGAATCTGATTTGCAAATGTTTACTTACAGGATAATGTCTATCTATGTGCTTTCCTGCTGCTGTTTTACAACACCCACATAATTGCAGAACACATTATATGCAAATAGACATTTTTTTTTTTTTAGCTTTTAACCATTTTATAGCATCTGTTCCTCGTCAAAACACCTATCCTGTTGTCTCTGAAGCTCACAAACAGCTACCAGTTTTATGATGTAATGAACTGCAATATCAGTCACTAAACTGAATTCCTCTATTTTCTGATTCAGTATTGGGGGAAAAAAGGTGGAGGCCACAGGTGTCTAATTAATAAAGGTTGAATGTTGCACGCACAGCAAGTTATAATGAGTCCTGGTCAGCAAAAGATCCAGGCTTTTTCTGCTTAAAAAGGGCCAGATAGAATAAGAGGAAGGTCATTTACAAAAGGAAAAGATAATTTACAAAATGGATTTTTGTGACAAGATGTGGTTTCTAAAAGAAGGGGAGTGTAACGCAGTTTTACATCAGAATTACGAAAGAAAATGTTTGGCAACTCATACCTTCACATACCATAAACATAGCTAATGTCTTTACCATATACAATTAACCTGATAATCCGAATTTCCATCAGGTTCATGTACTTTCCTTAACTATAAAAATAAATAATAATAAGGAAACGCACAGTTAAAACACATCAGCACAAAGCTAAAGTCATTTTTTTGGTCAGTTTTCTCTATCAGGATGTTCTTTTCAGCCACCCGGCCCTAAAAATGTGCTTAAAATTCAGGATCTGACCCAAAGTCGAACTCACACACATTAAAACTACATATAACTGTTGTTTTGCGAGCTCCTGCAGCTTGCGTATGTCTGAGGAGGCGCACCTCATGAACCCGCAGTCCTAGTTCAGGCCGATGATGTGCGCACATGGGTATTAACCCATACAGCATGCTTTGCACTCAAACACACTGTTTAGGGGCCGTGTCAAATCGCAGCATTCACAGGCAACAGCACAAAAGCTCTTAAAAAACACTGGAGCACCATTTGTGTAGTTAAGATGTGTTTATGACTGCATGAACATAGCTGCTCCATGCGCACAGAACGCAACCTTTCATCTAGTTGTCTCTTGCCTTTTTCTTCTTTTTTTTTGTAGTTATAATGATTTATGCTCAAAACCCTTAAGTTGTGTCTTAGTTTGTTGAACAGGGGTACAGAACAACACATGTCACTTGAAGCTAAACCTATAAGACCCAATAAATTGCGCTGTCCGACCCAACCAAACCAAGCCAACATCTTTTCTTAGCGCTATCCGACTCGCCCGTAACCCACATTTGGTTACAGGGCGACCCACACATCACCAAACAACACCAGTGTCCAATCTGATCTGGGTTTTATTATTTGACTTACAGTGCAATATCAGCCCCTAAAGTAGCTCTTACACACTTCAACAACATTGTAACATGGTGCCACAACAGTTAGCACACTGTCCAAGGGTTTGTGTAGAGTTTGCATTTCTGCCCTTGTTTCTCCAGGTACTCCATTTTCCCCTGCCACTAAAAACATGTCCCCTCCTCCGGGCTCTCCGGAAAAAGAGATTCTGAATCTCAGTGGGTCTTTTGAGGTTAAATAAAGGTCAGTCAGTTTTTGAGGTTTTATTAGAAGGATCTGTTCATATCAATCTCCGAAGTGTCTCACCATAAAAGACAGTAAGCATACAGTCAGGGTTAAAAGTCATGTTAAAAAGTGGATCTTTGAGGGAAAGTCTAATAGTCATTTTCATCCCAGAGCTCAGGGTCAGGTCCATTGACAAATTCATTTAACAGAGTCCTTCACACCTGCTCTGTGCTTCCCCGATGAGAATTCTACAATCTCATCAACATGCACTGTCAGTCTGGAGACAAGCTTTAGATTTGAGCTGCACTGATAATCCTCTGCTTCATTTAAGTGTTATTGATTGAGACTGTGGCTGTGTCAGGGCTTGTGTTCTGCATCGCTGAAATCATCTGAAATATCTCACTGCACTTTCATCGGTTTCCAGGTCAGGAGTCGGGCTCAGAGGTTGTCAAGGGTTATTCAGGCAGTAGAATGGTTAAGTTAGCAGTAGTTACATATCACAAATCATAAAGCAGTACTAATGCCGTCTGACAATTCTTCTGGATAGCTTGTAGTTCAACAGATTTAGAACAGAAGTGATTTTGACTGGGAACTGATGAAAAGCTTTATGATTGTGAGATGGACTGATGTTCCCAAGCTTTATAGTTTCTTCCTTTATATGGACTACTTGTGAATCTTAGATAAGGCTGCGTAATTAAACGACAAATCAAGACGTTGAGATTCAGTCATGTAGAATTGTTAGCTATTTGGTCAAAGGCTGGAGAGAAATGTCCTGTCTCAGCTTCAGACAGTCAGACAGAGGGTTAAAACGCTCAAAGGTTCACAGTCTCACTGCTCTCACACACTCACATCAGGATGTACAGCCTCCATTATTCATGTCATATGAATGTTGGATGACGGTAAAGTGTCTCTGTGGGGCTGGAAAAAACCCATTCTACCCAAGAGCGGAACATAGAAATGGGCTTGTAGCTCAGAGCTAAATTGACCAGACTTTAATGGATACATATTGATCAGTACTCGCTTGATAAAGGCAAACTGTATCTGCTCAGTGATTTATGAATGGATAAGAAATGTATCCGCTTCTATGCTGAAAAACTGAAAAGTGGCTGAAATATGTTAAGTTTTTCAGTTCTATTGAACAGATAAAAATTCTGAATGGATTTATTTTGGAACGTTAAGTCAGTAATATCTCTGAATTATGCTGGAATGTGAAAACGACCAGTGCAGGGTAATCATTTCCCTGTGCTGGAATGTGGACAGAGGATTTAGAATCTGTCATATCCAGGAGACAAATTCTCTCTCCTGTGCCTTGGCGTGACCATGCAATTTCAACTGGGGTAAAAGTTGATAGAAGTTTTTCCTCTTCCCTAAAGCGCTGTACGGGGAACGGGTCTCCTGACGATGCATGGATGAAAGTCAAATGTTTTCACTTTTCTCTGTTGTATTCAAATGCCAAATGTTTTGCATGAGCCAGAAAAATGTCTCTGCGGATTTCTGCTCTGGCAACAGCGCTCTCTCCAAATCACCTATAGAAATTCTGATGGCCCGCTGGATTGTTTGTCTGAGTAAATGTTTTACGATGTGGCATGAGAAGCTTATAACACTGTAACACTGCAACTGTCCAACATCTTGTACCACAGAATCTCAAATATAACACAAGTAACTGTTTCTAAAGCTAGTCATAGGCACAGAAAATGATATACAATGTATAATTTTTGAGTTTTTTTACTTGCCAAGAAGGAGATTCAAAGGGCAGGGGATATTCTGAGGCAATTATTCATCTGCTATGGGATAATGTTTCTGAATGATGACTGTTTCTGATTTTCCAATGCCTCTGTTGGTTTCATCCTATATTTTCTGAAAATTTAGTTTGCTAAATCAACAATCATATCAAGTCATATGAATACATTTAAAAAAAAATTTGAATGCAAATTTAGAGAGGAAGAAAAAAAGACATAGTGATGTATTGACATTTTTTTCTAAAGGTCCTATCCAAAACGTTTTCATCAAAAGCCACATGACATATTATGAGAAATTGAGAGCTAAGATTTTTTAAGTTATTATACTCATTGCTTGATTCATTATTGTTGAGGACAGATCTTCAGGAGGTCTGAGGGTCAACAGAAATTGATCTTGTCGCATTTGGCCTCCAGGCTGCAGTTTGGACATGTGTGGGCTACACTAACAAATGTTAATATAGCAACATGGTACAAAAACAAAATCAAGTTTGTGAAATAGACAATTTGATGCAAATTGTATAAGCTATCACTGTCATTTATTCTGGATTTACAAACAAATTTCTTCTATTTGTTGTGTTTTTTCTTGGTGTCATTTGTCTGTGCCGGCCTCTGTGTGTATTTCTTGAGAAGCACAAATGAACCTGAACAGCTCTGTGAGGAGAAACATCATTCTTCAGTGAGTCTCACTGTCGTCCTGTCAAGTCCTGTTCACTTCCATTTAGACTTGTTCTCTTTTCAATCTCCAGCAGAAAACCCACTGCTGCTCCTCCTGAGGCCTCCTCTGAGCTCTCACTCTCTCATTAAGGATGTGTGTGTTCACATGACATTGGAGCATGTACCTTTACCTTCTCTCAATCTCATTAAGCCTGATGCCCTTCCACCTAATCTGCTGCTTTACACCCTCACAGAGAGATGGCACCCTCTCCTGTCTCCACTTTAAACCTAGATAAGTGTATCAGCACAGCCAGGAGGCTGAATCTCTGCTCTGCCAACAACACAAGCTTGACTTTCTCATCAATCAATTTGACAGGGCCACAGAGCACAGCCCTCCACAACTGCACCACACTCTTCACACTCACAGTGAGCCATTTCAGAGCAGGAGCCCCCTTCCATTTCCCCAAACACTGCACCATCCTGTGGCAGAACAAATGCTCTGATGGAGAAGGAAAAAAAAAACAGGTGAGATGTGGAGAAATGATACTGGAGAAGTCCATGAGTGAGAGTGGACAGGGCAGATATAAATTGTGAGTCAGTGACCTCACAGAGGAGAGAGGAAGATGAGGTTAAAGACTTGAAGAGCTGTGGAAAATGGACCATGAAGAGATCAGGACCAAAAGCTTAATTCAACATTTAAGATGATGATTTTGTTCACCAACTCTCTTCTCTCTGTTTGTGAACCTGTCACTGGAGCATGTCTGTCTGAGAGACGAGAGATGGGACTAGCAGAGGTGAGAGGATCAGGATCACACCACTCCAACTGTGAGTGATAACAAGACATGGCATCCACAGGCTCACACAAGCTCAGTCCATCTAAACCTGAGCAGACTTATGCTCCTCTGTCCTGTCAGCCAGCCAGAAACACCACACATCACCTGAACACGAGTGAATCCAGGATTAAACCACAATCAGACTGCTGCAGACTTACTTGAGCATGACATGTAAAGACACAGATTAAACACTTTAGCCTGCTTTAATATAAAAATAAAAACAATGCAAGTCTTAATATTGTTATACTTAGCTGAAACTAACGTAGGGGTGTATTATTGTGAGTGCAGTGATCTAATGTGTTTTTGCACAAAAAGTGATGCAATATGATTGAGCAAATCCCTATGCATGAAGCTGCTGTACCATTTTTTTTGCCTTTTTAAAAAGACTAACAAACAGAAATACTTAATTTTAAATTTCTTACATCAGTCTACATTAGAGGTGGCTAACTGGTCAGTGATCTAATGTGTCCAAGAGCCCTGAGTCGACCCACTACCACCACCAGAGACCCAAGATTTAGGGAGCCTCATCCCCAGATGACTTGACAAGACTGTCCTGTGTGATCAGACCAGAGAAAACACTGCTGCACAAACTTTAGTCAGGTGTGCGTTTTTTGTTTTTTTGTTTTTTTTTCATGGAAAAGCAAAAGATGTAAAGATCCCTTTAAAGATTTCTGCAGTGCACAGCTTCATACTATTTGCGCCATTCTTCTTCATGAATATAAGACAGATTTTCACAAAATTAGGATCAATATGAAGCTCCAGTTTCACAGAATATTACAGTGAGTTGAAAACGCATCTTTAAAGAATCTAGGGAGGAGAGAGAGAGTGTGGAAGAAATGTTGCTGAATGAGCCAAAGAGCCGCACTCTGACCGGCCAAGAGCCGTATGCTCCTCACATGTCCCGGGTTTGCCTCCTCTGGTATACATGTTTTGGTCACTTACTAATGTATTTTGAGCCTCTGCATTGCTCAACATGATGTGCTTTAAGCTTTTTCCCACGAGTGAGCCATACCGGCAGCTAGCCACAATGCAACAACAACAGTGGATTTTGTTGAACAAACGGGACATTATTAGACATAGACAAGATATCTGTGCAAATTGATTTGAAGTTATTTTAGCACGTATTAAGGCAAGGGGGCAGCAGGTATTAAGGCATTTAAAGAAGGGATAATATAAGGAACTTAAAAATATAACTTCTGTAGTGGAAGTCATTGAAAGCTCCATGAAGCATTGAGACAGTGGACTGAAGAAGAGAGAAGGGCACAGACCACACCCCAAATCCAGCAGCCCAGAGTGCCCTTCAGCCTGTTGTTCTGCACCAGACTGTTAATGCACATGAACAAAGTCAAACACTCTGAGACCTGGAGGAGTTCAACACTCACAGGGAACAAATGTAGAGAAATAAAGCAGTTCTGGAGAAGAGACATACTTCTGTTTTGTACACGACAAGTTTATAGGAGAAAATTTGTATGAAAAGTCAGTGTGATTCTAGAAGATTTTGAATTTTTAAAACATTTTTGCTGTTTGATGGCACTATCACTGAAAAACTGAACAGAACTGTCAGAATATGTATCATGACTTACTCTGTGGGACCTGACACAAACTAGTTAAAGACCTCTGATGGATGGAAGCTTGTGATTCGCATAGGATCTGGAGATGCTCTTTTTTTTTTTTTTTACACTTGTTTCAGGTTTGTTTTTACCCAGTAGTGGCTAAAATGCTGTCTTTGCTAAAGCAAGAAATTAGATCTTGTGTACAAAACTGTAATGATGGACAACAGTACAATTTCAGCTTGAATTTTGCATAAAACAGACCAATTTGATCACAAAACTGCACTTGCACGACTGGATAAGGTCAGGCTAACATTAGACAGAATGTCCCAGTAACAGTTCACAATGACACAGAATTTTAAACACAATAAAACCTCAAACTTTTAATGCGAGAGTTTAGAGTTTTTCTTTTCTTTTTGGTCTCCGGCTAGACTGTGACCTCACCCTGACATATTCTGAAAAGGGTCTATACAAATATAAAATATACTTCTTGAACATCTGCAAGTTTCAGTTAAGACATTTCTCAGTTGATACAAAGGAGGTGTTCTGCGCAGTTTAATGATAATCTTTAACAAATTAAACAGAAGCCATTGTGAAGAGCGAGAGTTATAGTACTGTTCGCTGGAGTCAGTCTCATCTCATCTTTATATAATGTTCAAGGGTTAGGGTTAGGGTTAGAATAAATAAATCCACTGCAATCTTCATGAAATCAATTTTGAAGCTTTGTCAAAATATTCCAGAGATCTGAAGCATAAATCCACTTTTAAGATCCACATTGTTCATTCAGAATGTTGCTTTACTTTAAAAGAATTCTCCGCTAAGTTTCAGTTTACATTCAGCAACTTTTCTGCGCATGCTGAGTGTCAAGTCTTCCTCTAGTTTTGTGACTTTCTGTGTCAGTGTCACAGCGCCACACTTTGTTCCGCAGGCAATACACCTGCTGTAGGCCGATTTACAGATTCATGTGGACGCTCAGAAATCCCAAGACAGCTCCATGTTTAGGGTATTAATTTTTTTTAAAATGATCATTGTTTTATGTTCGTGTGGACCAGGCCTAAGTGTACAGTGATCTACTGTGTCCAGAACTGAGGAGTCTGCGTTCACGTAATGTCTCCATAGTCCAATGAATGACAATGAACAAATGTATGATCCACATGTGTGATAGCGTTTTACTAAAGGAAAAAGAAACGCAAGACTCGGTTTTCTGAGTTTTTGGGAGCAGAATAATTTTAGTTTTGAGATGCGCCTGTTTTATATGAACCCTACTTCTATTTCTAATCCTCAGGCCAACTCTTGCGTCGTTTACACATTTTCGAGTCCAATAACAACCAAACAATAGCCGATATGGTCGAATACCGTCAGCATGGAGGTGATTACGGATGGTTCTGGCCAACACTGGCCTGTGGTGTGTCCCAATGTTCTCGGCTGTGGCGGGTCATGGAGATGTGCGGGGTGGTTGGCGTGGTCTGGTGCAGCGGTCATTACACGGGGTGACCAGTACGAGGGCGGTCGTTAGAGGAACCAGTGGCCTGGTATCGATCCTAAAGACGACTAATGGTAGAGCGGTGACTCCAAACACCCTGTCAACAGCAAGACAACACCGTCCAGCTTGGAGCAGCCAATAGCTCCATCCCTCTCTGGTTGCTACAATCGTGGCATCGGGAAGAAGTGTGTTTTTGGCTTCATTCTGGTGCCTTTCATATAGAAGACTTGAGCACAGTTAAGCAGTGGTAAAAGTCAACTCTGAGTTTCAAACATGAGTTTGTGTGAATAAACGACCCTGTAATGCACTCTTTATTGTTCTCACAATCAGTCAAGCGAAACCAAGAAATCTGTCATGACGCTAACCCATTTTTACAAATCTACTTGTTTTAAAAGGAATTTTCGAAAATTAAAATGTTGCATTTCTTTTTTCCTTGAGAACAAAGAAAAAACAAGTCTTAATTAAATTCAATTAATTTGAAACAAAAAGATGTAGTACAAAATCACAACGTTGCTTTGTGCAGCGGGGGTCATGGCTGCACTAAATCAATTCAATTTGAAGCAAATGTCCAGATATGACTGGTAAATAGAACAAAAGAGAAACAGACTGAAATAAAGAAAAGCTTTCTTTGAAGGCCAAACACACCAATCCAACAGCCGACTCACTCAGACGCGCAGAATTAAAATAATAGCCGGAGAGAAACAAAACAATGTTATGTGTTTTCTGTATTAACTTAAGGTTGACAATCCTGACAGAAGAGACTGAGTAACCACTTTATCCTTGTTCACATTGTGTTTCTCTCGCTGTAGATTTGCCTCAGAGAATCTTCTGCAAACACACCACTTACATTACACTTTTCAAACTCAGACACTTTTTTATATCGGTTTGGTTTGTCTGCCTTTAACAAACAACGTTCTGCAAGACATAATGATGAAGGATGAAAAGAGAAACAACAAGCACAATCTGTAATGATCTGAGATTTCAAGCGGATTTGATTCAAACTCAAAAAAACAAGCCTCTCGTTTAATATATCCTTTCATTTTCTTTACCAACTAAAACAATGAGAATTTCAGCAAGTGTGTGTAGACCATTAGTCGTTAAGCTGTAGTGAGCAGTGTGAGATGTGATGATGGATTGTTCGGTCTGTGGAATATATATGGTTAAGCAAGACTGATGATATTGGCTGCTAAAGGTACAGTTCTCTCCATCCCACTGTGACACTTCAATAAATGTGGTGAGACCTCCAGGCAGCTCCTCATAATGACGCATTACCAGCTCACATGGATTCTGTTTGAAGGCTCATTTAGGCTTCATTTTGGTACGTAAACTGCTCTGTGTGTTTCAAATGAGTTTACTCTCATACAGCTGTTCATAATGGTAAGGCTTTCTTTTGGTAAATAATCAACAGAGAGCACTAAAAGTCAGTCAGAGAACTGATCAAACTAGACAAGAAAGAGCAACAAGAAAACAAA
Source organism: Mugilogobius chulae (assembly GCA_038363315.1). NCBI lineage: Eukaryota > Metazoa > Chordata > Actinopteri > Gobiiformes > Gobiidae > Mugilogobius > Mugilogobius chulae. The sequence goes on along the minus strand of CM076406.1, from coordinate 12,162,503 downwards.
TATGGAGACTCGTACTGCAGCTTTTACAGCAGATTTGCAAGAAAAATGATGAACAGAACAACATGTCATTAAAAGTGCGAGAGGAGCTACACGGCGGGCTGTGGAGGTGCTCCGGTGACCACATGGTGTGCAAAAAAGTCAGTGAACCAGTGAATCAATCCTTCAATGACCCCCAGAGAGGAGGGCTGTCTGAGCAGAATGTCAGCTTTCATTGTATTGAAAGCAGAGGTCAGATGGATAAATAAAGTCCATGCATATGCACTCCTCTGCTGCAGGTGACTAGCCACAGTGTTAATCAGAGTCAGGGTGGCATCCTCAGTTCCTCTACAGGGTCACTAGGTAAACTGCTGAGGGTTGAGTTGATGCTTTACTGCCATGACCAGATTAGGTTTACCGACCACTCTCTCCATGCACCTCACAGAGGTGATTGCGACTGATCAGAAATTGTTCATAGCCTTGGATCCTGACATTTCACATAGTTGGAACTGAGCAGGTGTTAAGCAGTATCTGAAACAGAGCTGTTAGAGGCTTTTTAAGGTGACCTGAGCACACATTTAGGACTCAACCTGCCAAAATGTCAGGGTCAGGTGCCTTGTGAGAGTTAATATATGTCAAACATCCTAGCACATCCTCCAAGGTTGTTCTAGGATGTGCAACTGAATGATTTGGTCTCTGGACACTTCTGCACAAACAGTATAAGTCATGTGTCTCAAACTGCATACAACAATTTTAACCAAATTTGTGTTTAATCAAGTAGTTTTTATCATACGGTTACAACCCTCATGGCAATAAAACTTAAAATTCACTGGAGATACAGCAGATTACTTACATTTTTTTTTTTTTTTTTTCTGGTTAAGGTCAGTCTGACCATAGTTACCACTTTTAACGCTTTGTCTTTAATCACATGGAGGCCTAAGAAATAGAAAGCAATATCAAAGAGTGAACGTGAACATATTTTTCATGTTATATAACCTTTGTTCATCTCTGACTTTGATCATTTTGGCCCCAGCTCCCTCTGATTTAAAACCCCTGGTATAAGCCTTTCCTTTGGCATCTTTAGAGTCAAAGCTGTAGAAAAATTCAGCTCATTAGCGAAGGTAAGACTGTCCTCCATCAAACAGTCTTTTCTCATCTGCCCATCATTTTGTTTAGCTTGACGAGGGTTACCTGAACAGAACCTGTTTTCAACTTTGTTCTTAAAGTCACACTCACTGGAAATTATTTTGAGATGGTACTGGTGCTTCTTTTTCTCAAACAAGAACTTCCATATACATCAAAATATCAACGTGTCACATCTCACCAGTTTGAATTTGATGGAAGAAGACTACTTCTTTCAGATTTGATGCCAGACTAACTGTTCCCATGTATCAAGACACAAATGCAACTGCATTGTAACTGTAGCCGCCTGGTCCAAACCTTTCCCTGTAACCACAGAACAAAAGTGTGTGTGAGTAAGCTCCATTCACACAGCTCCTGAACACTGACTGAGGAGAGAAACATTCCCCATTTCACAAAGTCAATAATTTCACGCTTCACTGGACCTTTTGTTGCTCTTATTTCTAGTCAATACTGAAGGGAGATGTGCTCTACAAGTCACAGTGCTCAGTTCAAACAAACAGGAACAAACCCTGCCCATACAACCTCATTTACTCCTCTTGTACTTTGTGATGGGTGCAGCAGAGACACTGTATTCCTCACACCAGTATTCATCAGGACCATTTTGTATGAGAGTTCTCTTTACCTGGTGAGAGGGAAATAGACGCCATTCTGAAGTCTTGTATCAGATTTGACAGGAGAGAGACTTGAGGAAACCATCGGCGTTGACAGCTTCTTTAAGTCGGCTTTTGTTGTCACTTTTGCAGTTTTAAAAGGGGATATATAAAGTCCACCTTTCTGAGTGTTGGTCATATTGGGATTGATTTATTCATGTTTGAGTAATCTTGAAACGTTATGCAGCTCATGCCCAAATGCTCAGCTAAATCCCATTTTCACCTACCACCTATTTCCACCCCTATGATTACTCAACAATATATACCACTTTTCAACAACAACAAAAAAGATACAGTATACATTTAAAAATCTGCAGTTAAATTGTACAATGAAGAGGTTAGCTTATTGGTCCTGCCATTCTGAACGGACACTTTTAGTCGTTTTAGATTAGTGTTTTGCAGTGGTCAGAATGTACATTTTAAATCTACATATTTCATTATGACTGAATACATTGAAAACACATTAGGTCCTTTAGCTGCTGCCATTTGAATATCAGAGAAAATGGCAATACTCTCAATCATTTAAAGCCCAATAAAGATATGTTTGGACATACAGTTGCAGTGACTTCTTTTCAAAAAGCTAAGATTTGAAGGGCACTATGTTATATTTCTGGTAGGGCTGCGGTTATTGATACAATTTAAGTTTTGGACTCAGGAACATTGCTACTTAATAGTGTAGTAGTCAAGACCACACTGATCGAGACCAAGACCTTTCCCAAGCCACAGTGTCCCGGGATCAAAACAAGAGCAACAACATTGAGGGTCAAGGCCGAGACATTGAAGTCGAGACCGGAACATAAAATTGTCTGAAGGACAAGTGCAACACGAGGAGTAAGTTTCACTTTCTAATCGTCCGTGATTCACGTTAAATGATTTAAAAAACTTTCCTGGGCAGAAAACATTCTCTCTGTCATCAATTGTCATAGAGGTAAGAAATATATAGAATTTTAGATATGAAAATTAATAAACAGAGTATACAGTGCAATTAAAACACGCTACATGAGCAAATGAGATTGTACAATAAACAAATCAAAGTGATTCACAAAACAGGACACAGAATATGGTGTGAGATTTTGTAATTCATTTGATGCATTTTTGTCTGATAATTAAAACTACAAAAAATGACCATCTGAAGTGAGTTAAGCTGGGCTTACACTGTGCAAATTTTGAAACGATTTTGCCACGAATTTTTGTCGCACGACAGATTCAAGATCAAAATTCGGCTCCTCCGTACGAATCATTCGTGCAGTGTCTGTAGGGTTACGAGCTGCGATAACCTGCTCACGATGAACGCACGACAGCTGATCGTAGCATCGCAGCAACATCAAACATGTTTGATATTTGTCGTGTGTCGCAGGGTCCAGGCGCTGCAGAAGCAGGGAAAACAGCGTGTATGCTAGCACAGAGGTGTAGAAAGATAACAGCACCACCTGAACAAACCTCCTAGAATGAGGGGCCAACTTCACGGAGGTTCTGAACAAATCCCCACGCACACAAAGACACAAGTGCAACACACTTTAAACAAGCAGGGCTAACGGTTTTGTTATGTTTTTGGTGTATTCAGAATAAGAAGATAGCAATGCACTTCTACCGTGTCAGACCATTAGCCTAAATATGAAGCTTACACGGCAGCATCCAAACAACTCAGCCTACTTTTCACAATCAACATCAGCAACTATTGACACACAGCCACTTTCACAAAGAATATAGCGTATCAATGTATGAAACCACAATCATAACACCATGCCATGCGCTGCCACCAGCACAACTCTCAACAACACGCGCCAGATTTTCTCCACATAGCCTACATCAAGCAACACATGCAACACGGGCACATGCAGCAGTCAGACGCTCATAAATCAGATTTACCCATGAGCTCCTACCTTTCTTATTCAAAAACTGAAGTAAAACACCGTCCTTTTTTTCATTTCCAAAAAGTTTATTTAGTCCAAAACACAGCTGAAACTGAAAGTCCATCAGGCCAGCGAGGTCCGGGGTTTAGTGTACCAACCACAAAGATACACTTTGGCTTCACGCTCTCATCCAGCTCAGAATATTAAAACAACTCGTCGCATCTTCTGTTGACGCCGGTACAACTTTGTTGCTGCAGGACAAACCTGTGGCTGAGTGACGTACGCTACATGACGTGATCAGGGGGAAGAAAAGCTCTGAATGAGAGCAGCTGGTGATGGCTGTATCCCAGCGCGGCTGCGAACACACTTCTCTGGCTCAGATCCCTCGCACAGTCTGAGCAGGTTGAACGTATGCGTTTACCGCTCCGCACAGTGTGCGCACCTCGTCGTGAGGTTGCGCTCTTCTCGTATGAGATTCTATCGCACAGTGTGAGATTGGAGATAAAATCGACCAAAATCGCACAGTGTATGCCCAGCTTTAATGAGAGAATATGTGTCTGAAATAAGTATATATCAACCCGATCTCACTACAAAAACGTACTGCAGGGTACGATTTCGTGAACCTGAAAAACGTACACCCATTAACGTTTTAGGTCCTCAAAACGTTTTCGACAACACGTTAATTTCTACGTTCAAATTTTTACGTTTTGCCAATTATCAAAAAGTGCTCGGATATCAAACGTAAATTAAATACGTTTAAAAAACGTGGCACTAAAACGTGCATTCTGCAGGCTTATGGGTCCGTGCGCTATTAATAAACGTGGGCGCCCACGTCTGAACGTCAAACTGTAACGAGTATTAACAATTTACGAAGACGTACGTGTGCACGTTTGAACGTATAATTCTAACGAAAAATTACTATTTAAAAAAACGTACGTGAGCACGTTTGAACGTGGCCGATTAACGAATTGAAAATACGTGCGTGAGCACGTCCAAACGTGGGATTGTAACGAAAATTAACGAATAAGAAAAACGTGAATGCCCACGTCTGAACGTGGGCCTGTAACAATATTAACAATTTACAATACGTACGTGGGCGCGTCTGAACGTGGGCCTGTAACGAATATTAAAATGCTCACATTACGCAGGGTACATTGACATAGGACTATTTTTTTCACAAAATTGTAGGCCTACAGCTACGCACAATGCAGTTCAATTGCAAACATTTCATTCAGATTTGTCTGTCTATTTTAATACCTTATATAATACAGTACATGAGAAAAGCATTTCAATTGTTTTATTAGCAATAAAAAATAAAACATTATGTATTCTATTTGCTTAATTGATTATACCTTCACCTATAAAAAAAAACCGATTAAGCTGTTAGAACTCTGTAAATCATTTGGCTGAAAACAAAAGATGCTACAACATTACATCCAAATATTACGCTTTTTATTTATTTATTATTCATATTTTTCCTTTGCAATTAGATATCCACAAATAAACAAAAAGCCTAAAAAAATCTAGTCATTTTACTTAGGACTTTAAGACCTTGTATATCAAAAATTAAGACTACTCGCCCGTTTTAAAACATTATTTTGTGAAAAGAACTAAAAACTTAAATTAAAATATACATATAATTTTTGTTTTGTCATAAAGGCACTATTTTTGGCTTACAAAATTACATAAACTTCGAGTTGGCTATTTCTGATCAAGAATTTGTAAATGCCTGCACCTGTCACGTGATCACTGAAGGCCACCTGCGTGTCTCCTCTTCACTGCGCTCATTTGCCACAGCTTTAGCTCTTTTCCAAACAGCACAAATGCTCCGAGGATGTCCACGGCTCTTCGGTTCGTTAATATAATAGAGCCACGCCCGTTACGCACAGCGCACGGCCTTTACACACAGCATCTGCAGGACAAGTCCTGTTGGATTTGTGATCCTGCACAGTGAGCTTAACTCAAAACTCGCTCGCTAAGTCAAACGTACTTTTTCCTTTGGCCAAGTTGAATAGTTCACGTTAAGTCCCAAAGATGTGAGGGGATTCGTATTGAGCCAACAGTTAGCTCATGCGCTCTGAAGCACGCACTGTGCTGTAGCTTTGACGCGTATTTACATGACGGGCATCACAGAGCGAATGCAATATCTCCGCCACAAACAGGAATATTCCTCATTTAACTTTGATAAATCTGCTCGATATACAAGGTCTCAAAATACCTACTTCAAATTTAAAACATACATTTCCCACATCTTAAGACTTTATAAACGCGTACCTACATTAACATTTTGTATTATAATGCTTTTAAACAGTTAAAGCTGCTCTCCACTTGATTATTTGCCTGTATAAAATATTGTGATGTACGTGAACACAAACATATCAAGAGGACGACCATAACCAACAGCAGGCATAATTGCTGCCACGAACTACATAAACTGAGAGGCACTTATATGGACACACGCCTCTCTGTGTCACTCCGTGTCCACACGCCTCTCTCTCAGTATAACCGTTGTCTTCATGCCTCTCTGTGCCACACGCCTCTCTCAGTGTTGTCTTCACTCTCTGTCCACACGCTTCTCTGTGTCACCGTTGTCTTCATGCATCAAACGTCTTTCAGCTGCTGCAAAGAAAAAAGGATGGATGAAAAACCCTTAATCTGATCTCCTTGCATAAATAAGTTTCCGTTCAAGTTGTAACATTTGATGTCATTGGACCAAATTGTAGACAAAAAACAGTAACGAAAACAACTTTGCTATGAAGTATCTAAAGAATTATTTCATATTTAAAATCTGGTGATATTTGCAGGCAACTGGACACGTTTACATTTTGTATTAAACAATATTCATTTAGCTGCACATCACCTGTTGTAAATACAACTTGTAGTACAATAGTCACTTAAACACACTACTATTCCACTTCGCTCCCATTAAATATGATGCAAAATAAAATAAAATAAATGGATAAAACTGAAGGGACAGCAAAAAATGTAAATGCTTTTTCTCATCAATATTAATCTCTGGAACAATCCTCATTTGGGGTTTGAGGCTTGGGGTCAAGTCTTTAACAGTTGGCCGTCTCTTCCATCTTTTATAAGAATTTTAGCACTTTATTTTTATTTATTCAATCACAGTTTATTGTTTTTTGAAAGTGTTTTTCATTTTTTGTAAAGTAGCAAATGAGTTTAAAAGTGATTGTTTGCATTTTAGCAAACTTTGCAAATAAAGGTTTTATTGTTAATTTTTTGTAGTTGTTATCATTACTATTACATACAGATTTAAATACATCAAAGTGTGTTTTATGGCACTTAGGATTACAAAGACAAAATACACATTTGCTTATTGTTCAGAAAAATACTGCAGCTCACACAAATGAACATTGAAAAATGTACAATAGCTACGTCTTACATACGCAAACTTACGTCCAAGCCAAGCTAAAGGCCACTGGTCAAATGTCTGGTCGTCCACGGCGTATTTCCTCCTCGTAGGTTTTATTCCTTCTTTTGATTTTTTTCGTCCTTTAATAACAAATAGAATATTTTGCATTTAGCCACTAAATAACAACAAAAGTCACAAACCACCGAGAATCACAACGTACACGCTATTGTATGAAATAATGCTTATGTTTATTATTATGACAACGTTTACTTTTGGCACACAAGGTTCAAAGACATGTAACGTTAGACTACTCACTTTATCTGCTGTTTGTGGCTTGTACGCGTACGTTGCATCTCCAGTATACTTCCGCGCTTACAATTTGAATTTCCCTCCAGAGACGGGTCCATTTACCTTTTCCGCGTAACAAGCTCTGGCTTTTCTTTTATTTTGTCTCGGTGCGGACCTGCAGTGTTCTCCTTTCCATTGTACACGTTTTTTCTTGACATGAAGGTCTTAACTTTTGACGAAATATCACTTAGCTGGCGGCTAATAACTAGCGCGCGGTATTTATTTTTGATTGAGCTGTCCCGCGCACCAACAATGCAACGCGCGTAGGTCAGGTGGTTTCTTCTTGGCGTCTGCTCCGCTGCCAGATAACAAGAAGAAGGCAAAGCCCTTCATGATTTTTTTAGAGCCGTCTGGGTTGAAATTTCAGAGTCAAATTCTAGATTGTCGGGTCCGGAAGGAAGATAATTAAGTTTAGCAGAACAGGTAAGAGGCCAGAGCTTGTTACGCGGAAAAGGTAAATGGACCCGTCTCTGGAGGGAAATTCAAATGTAAGCGCGGAAGTATACTGGAGATGCAACGTACGGTACAAGCCACAAACAGCAGATAAAGTGAGTAGTCTAACGTTACATGTCTTTGAACCTTGTGTGCCAAAAGTAAACGTTGTCATAATAATAAACATAAGCATTATTTCATACAATACGTGTACGTTGTGATTCTCGGTGGTTTGTGACTTTTGTTGTTATTTAGTGGCTAAATGCAAAATATTCTATTTGTTATTAAAGGACGAAAAAAATCAAAAGAAGGAATAAAACCTACGAGGAGGAAATACGCCGTGGACGACCAGACATTTGACCAGTGGCCTTTAGCTTGGCTTGGACGTAAGTTTTGCGTATGTAAGACGTAGCTATTGTACATTTTTCAATGTTCATTTGTGTGAGCTGCAGTATTTTTCTGAACAATAAGCAAATGTGTATTTTGTCTTTGTAATCCTAAGTGCCATAAAACACACTTTGATGTATTTAAATCTGTATGTAATAGTAATGATAACAACTACAAAAAATTAACAATAAAACCTTTATTTGCAAAGTTTGCTAAAATGCAAACAATCACTTTTAAACTCATTTGCTACTTTACAAAAAATGAAAAACACTTTCAAAAAACAATAAACTGTGATTGAATAAATAAAAATAAAGTGCTAAAATTCTTATACAAGATGGAAGAGACGGCCAACTGTTAAAGACTTGACCCCAAGCCTCAACCCCAAATGAGGATTGTTCCAGAGATTAATATTGATGAGAAAAAGCATTTACATTTTTTGCTGTGCCCTTCAGTTTTATCCATTTATTTTTATTTATTTTGCATCATATTTAATGGGAGCGAAGTGGAATAGTAGTGTGTTTAAGTGACTATTGTACTACAAGTTGTATTTACAACAGGTGATGTGCAGCTGAAATGAATATTGTTTAATACAAAATGTAAACGTGTCCAGTTGCCTGCAAATATCACCAGATTTTAAATATGAAATAATTCTTTAGATACTTCATAGCAAAGTTGTTTTCGTTACTGTTTTTTGTCTACAATTTGGTCCAATGACATCAAATGTTACAACTTGAACGGAAACTTATTTATGCAAGGAGATCAGATTAAGGGTTTTTCATCCATCCTTTTTTCTTTGCAGCAGCTGAAAGACGTTTGATGCATGAAGACAACGGTGACACAGAGAAGCGTGTGGACAGAGAGTGAAGACAACACTGAGAGAGGCATGAAGACAACGGTTATACTGAGAGAGAGGCGTGTGGACACGGAGTGGACACAGAGAGGCGTGTGTCCATATAAGTGCCTCTCAGTTTATGTAGTTCGTGGCAGCAATTATGCCTGCTGTTGGTTATGGTCGTCCTCTTGATATGTTTGTGTTCACGTTACATCACAATATTTTATACAGGCAAATAATCCAGTGGAGAGCAGCTTTAACTGTTTAAAAGCATTATAATACAAAATGTTAATGTAGGTACGCGTTTATAAAGTCTTACGATGTGGGAAATGTATGTTTTAAATTTGAAGTAGGTATTTTTGAGACCTTGTATATCGAGCAGATTTATCAAAGTTAAATGAGGAATATTCCTGTTTGTGGCGGAGATATTGCATTCGCTCTGTGATGCCCGTCATGTAAATACGCGTCAAAGCTACAGCACAGTGCGTGCTTCAGAGCGCATGAGCTAACTGTTGGCCAATACGAATCCCCTCACATATTTGGGACTTTACGTGAACTATTCAACTTGGCCAAAGGAAAAAGTACGTTTGACTTAGCGAGCGAGTTTTGAGTTAAGCTCACTGTGCAGGATCACAAATCCAACAGGACTGTCCTGCAGATGCTGCGTGCTGTGTGAAAAGGGCCGTGCGCTGTGCGTAACGGGCGTGGCTCTATTATATTAACGAACCGAAGAGCCGTGGACATCCTCGGAGCATTTGTGCTGTTTGGAAAAGAGCTAAAGCTGTGGCAAATGAGCACAGTGAAGAGGAGACACGCAGGTGTTCAGTGATCACGTGACAGGTGCAGGCATTTACAAATTCTTGATCAGAAATAGGCCAACTCGAAGTTTATGTAATTTTGTAAGCCAAAAATAGTGCCTTTATGACAAAACAAAAATTAATATGTATTTTTAATTTAAGTTTTTAGTTCTTTTCACAAAAATAATGTTTTAAAACGGGCGAGTAGTCTTAATTTTTGATATACAAGGTCTTAAAGTCCTAAGTAAAATGACTAGATTTTTTTAGGCTTTTTGTTTATTTGTGGATATCTAATTGCAAAGGAAAAATATGAATAATAAATAAATAAAAAGCGTAATATTTGGATGTAATGTTGTAGCATCTTTTGTTTTCAGCCAAATGATTTACAGAGTTCTAACAGCTTAATCGGTTTTGTTTTTATAGGTGAAGGTATAATCAATTAAGCAAATAGAATACATAATGTTTTATTTTTTATTGCTAATAAAACAATTGAAATGCTTTTCTCATGTACTGTATTATATAAGGTATTAAAATAGACAGACAAATCTGAATGAAATGTTTGCAATTGAACTGCATTGTGCGTAGCTGTAGGCCTACAATTTTGTGAAAAAAATAGTCCTATGTCAATGTACCCTGCGTAATGTGAGCATTTTAATATTCGTTACAGGCCCACGTTCAGACGCGCCCACGTACGTATTTGTAAATTGTTAATATTTGTTACAGGCCCACGTTCAGACGTGGGCATTCACGTTTTTCTTATTCGTTAATTTTCGTTACAATCCCACGTTTGGACGTGCTCACGCACGTATTTTCAATTCGTTAATCGGCCACGTTCAAACGTGCTCACGTACGTTTTTTTAAATAGTAATTTTTCGTTAGAATTATACGTTCAAACGTGCACACGTACGTCTTCGTAAATTGTTAATATTCGTTACAGTTTGACGTTCAGACGTGGGCGCCCACGTTTATTAATAGCGCACGGACCCATAAGCCTGCAGAATGCACGTTTTAGTGCCACGTTTTTTAAACGTATTTAATTTACGTTTGATATCCGAGCACTTTTTGATAATTGGCAAAACGTAAAATTTGAACGTAGAAATTAACGTGTTGTCGAAAACGTTTTGAGGACCTAAAACGTTAATGGGTGTACGTTTTTCAGGTTCACGAAATCGTACCCTGCAGTACGTTTTTGTAGTGAGATCGGGTGGTATATATATATATATATATATATATATATTTTTTTTTTTTTTTTTTTTTTGAGCACATTTTTATTGGTTTGGACCAAGACTGCCAATAGAAAAAGCCTAACATATCTTGTTTTCCATAATAAGACAAATAAACCCTAACTTGAAATTATGAAAATATATATACATTATTTTGTTTGTTGAAGTAAGAACTTGATTTATTTATTATTTAAGTCAAATCACAAAAAACACTCAAAAAGTCACATTAACAGTCATTCAATCCATTTAAAGTTTATTGGCATATTTCAGGTTGTCATTTTTCCAGCGCAGTAAGGTTAACTGAGGTTGCATTGCAGGTTAATCGACACATTTTCTTTGTCACATTGAAAAGTCGCAGCAGCTCTATTTTCAGGTGTGGAGGCCATTGTGTGCTTGTTGTATGAATGTACCTCTCATTTTAAATCAATAACAACACCTATCATTAAACAAATAGGTTAAATACATTTAAAATCTCACTGTAAATCATTCCAATCAAAGTAATTAGATCTTCATACAGCGACAAAACCTCCCTGTGGACATTTACGGCATTTATCAACATCATGATTTGTCCGTTAAGCTTTCCAGCCGCTAGCTAATTGAGCCGCCGTGTTAAACTACCCCTCACATATTGCTGAGTGCTTTACATTCATAAGGATGGCGTTGCTTGTAATTAAATGCGGTAATTATCTTCAATATGAACTCCTGCCAACTCTCTGCTCTTTCATCTATCTTCCCTCTCATCAGTATGTTCAGACAGGCTGTTCCAAGGCCTTTTTCATTGGTTAAAACACTGCAGAACTTTCAGAACTGTGTAGCATTGCTTGTCTCACACACACACACACACAGGGCAGGTGATGATCTCTGATGTTTATATTTAGAATGGCACGGTGAGCTCCCTGTCGCAGAGTCATTAGTGTTTATGGGCAAAGGCTAAAGTCTTTACCCTGCGTCACCTGTGCGTTGTTAATATGATCGTCGCAGTAATTGTGCTGTCATTGTAGTGAATGAGAACAGTTCCACTCTGCACAAAACTGTGCCTCAGTTCTGCCACTCCACCGGCCTGTGACCAAAATGTGCCCAATTAGTTCTACAGTTCAGAACGAACCAAACAGGAACACTCTGGATTTCCTTTGCTTGACTACTCGTATTTGCAGTTTGCCAAATACAAATTGTTGCTTTGATAGTTTATGCTGCTGTCACATTATAAGAAAAACCTTATTTACTCAACAGTTTAAGGACACATGCAAACTCATGTCTAATGAGGGTTTTCTTTTGAATACCAATCCAGTAAAAAAAGAACTTGTAAACGTAATCTTGGAGAGAAAAAAAAATATATTTTATTTTATACAACCACTGGTGAAATAAACTTGAATGTTTCAAACTGAGCCTCAAATGACATAATACAAAATAGCTACTTTGGTGCCTAAAAGGTTAATTTTTCATGGTAGTGTGCCAGAGTGTGCCAGGGGCAAGATCTTTTTAATTGACTATGGCACTTCCAAGAAACCCAGTTATCTTCACTCCTGCTTTAGAATAAAGACCAGTTACTTTGATCTTAATTTTACAAACTACTTTCCAAACATGTCTTTGTTGAAATCCAAGGCCCTGTGGGGACAAACTGCTCATTGGTGACTCTGTGCCCCAAATTGCCAGTATCAATTGACTTAGTGAACAGAACAGTTGGCATGTTTACATAGGTGTGGACGTCTAAGTCGTGACTTTCTGATAACTTAACACTTGACATGAAAAATGGACTAACCCTGAATGTACACTAACTGCGAGGTGGGTTTGGTTCGGGACATGTGCCTGTTACACCAGATGCTGTCAACTGCGGTCCGGTTTTGTCCAAAGCCATGCGAATTCATGTAAATTACTGCGAGAGCGCTCGTATAGTAAATTGAAAGCTGCACCAGACCGCTGCGGTCTCCGGGAAAATTTTTTTTTTAGCAGACCGAGCGGGTCCCGCACTCGCATCCGCATTCCTCGAAGGTCCGTGTACATGGGCGCATTGGTTTTAAGCACTTTCTAAGTCTGCAGGCCCTGCATGTGTCCCAACCCATACCGAACTCAGTCACAGACTACATTCAGGGTAAAACTAGGGACTTCACTTGGACTTGAAGGTTGGGATTTTTCTTGTCTCTCTTAAACTTGGGACTTGACTTGTACTGAAGCCAAAAACTTTTGCTTGAGACAAAATAGTGACTTGGTCCTCCTCAACTTGTGTACTGCCAGATCTTCAGACTAACTGTATTCAATTTATTTAGTAAATAGAACAGGAAATACATAAGTTAGCTGATTGACATGCAGTATAAACAAGCCGACTGATGTTCTTTGTAGAGGCTTAGTTGATCGATTAAATGACTGAAGTTGCACAGCTCTAACAAACTCCCACAGTTAATGGAGACAACCACATACATGCAGAATGTTTTGGACTTTTGTTCTGAACCATTGCTTTATCTATGTAGAGACTTTAAGACGTAAGTGTAGTGTAGTGTTCTTACAAATAAAAAGCAGCACACATATATTTAGTGTGAGGCGAAATGTCAAAGCTATAACAAAGATTACAAATATGACACACACTCATGTCACCTTGCTGTTTAGCGGAGTTATGAGGACGTACAGGAGACCTCAGTCAGCATCACTTTATCTTATTACAGCCCTGCACGGTCCACTCTCAATGTGTTTATGCATTCAGTGTCAACAGCCTGTTCAATAAACCATGAGGCTCCAGAACGTCTGCATACACTCCTGCTGTGTTCCATTTGAAAAGTCTGTGAAGCAGCAGCACCACTGTCATGTCCGCTCACTTCAACATGCTCTCTTTGTATTCTCCACAAAGCTGAATGACTGCAGAATTTGGCGCGAGAATATGCAGAGTTCAATTGCTCGATGTGTCCGCAAGCTCACACCTTTTTCATGTTCTTGATCGTGTTGTACATCAAACAATACAAATTTGGTGTGTAAACAGTTGTATTAAAGCAGTAATAAGCAAAAGTAACTTCAAGCAAATGTTTAAATTATATCCATTTTAACTGTCTTCTTTATAAGTTGCTCAAAGTCATTGTGGATAGATTAATTCTGTTTCACCTGCCTTGTATTCCCAGTAAAATTCCTTTACTTAGCTGCGATTATTTCACAAATGTAGTCTGACCAGGATTCAAAAATCTCATGGAGATAGAAAAACAATGTTACAAATGCAAATGACAATCCACTCCTTGCAACAATAAAATGTCACTATGAAGAGGTGAGGCTTATCAGTTATTCAAATTCTGTTTTTTATACATGTATCAACATTGTGGTTTACAATGAACAGAAAAAAGAATGATAAAGGAAGCTGACTGTTCAAGTCAAGGCTGTTTCAAAACATTCACATTTTCTTTGATGAGTTGGTAGTTTGGTATTTTTGTATTTATAAGCATTTAGTCTTGGGTAAGTTTAATACTCATTTAATAATTCAAAAATCCCTTGTTTTTCAATTGACTGAATGTAAAATGGAGAGCTATTCAAGTCAAGTAAAAAAAAAAAATGTAAAAAGAGCAGTCCAACACTTTTTGCTACAATTATTTGTATCACAGTTGCATTGTGTCCAAGACAGTCTCACAAGAAAGCGTACATTTACCAAGACACAAAGACATGTATGATTAGCACGATTTCACGCCTTTTTATGTACTTATGTTACGTCGTTCATAATGCACAAGATTTCACAGCGTAAAAAACAAGTTTTGGTTGAAGCCACATGGGGACATTTTGGTTTAAGGCATCAAGTTACTACAATGGGTAAGTTTAGGTTCTATAAGGATTTTGTTAATATGTTGAAATAATTACAAATATTTACAACTTTCATAGAAATTAAGAGAACAGACTCTAAATATCGTAACTTTCTCGTTGTAAAGTTCCTCGTGCAACACTGGAACATCACTCTGACACAATCTGACAGCACAAACATGAAGAGAAACGTACTAAATCATCTCTTACATGACTCCCTGAACTTGGGGAGAGGCACATTGGCTTAATATTGGGCCAAAATACATTGAATGTGTAAGGGGATATACACTTTCGGCTCATGCAATACTTTGTAGTATTTTCTGATTCTGATACTGTCTTTAGAGGACATTTTGAGTGTTACTTTTCAGACTCTTTCCAAATTGTATCTGTATAGTTTGCTTGGACAAATATGGATGCATCATATTATTGCCACACCTGCAAGAAGCAAGGCCAAGGTATGTGTTGTTCTGCCCTGACAGTGACAGACAGAAACACATTGTACAGTTGGAGTTACATCTTACATACACCACACATTCACACACACACACCCACATCTGTCAGCTCACATCCATCTGGGCTTATCCCGCTCATGACACAACATTGATTGATAGGTGGCCTCCTGGACCTCTGTTTGTTGGACTGTTGTGTGTGTGTGTGAGCCGTTCAATAGGATTTCATCTGTCCCAGCCTGTTCTGTGACTGTCTCATCTCTCTCTCTGTGATGTAGGTCTGACGTGGACAGAAGAACCCAACACTAAATATTAACTTAGAAAATTGTATTTGCAAGCTTACCACATAGAAACGGCAACAATAACTGACACACATGTCTATGCTCTTTCTGGACAACAAAATGACAAGAAAGCACTGATTGGCTAAATAAAAAAAGTCTCCAACTACTGTGAAGCGATCCAGACGTGTTCCACAAAGTGAAATGAAACAGGCTGATACATCAGGCTAAAATGTTGCTATATTTTCATAGTAAAGAACAGGGAAGTGGCCAGTGAGCTGCATGCAGCTCTAGGCCAATCTTAGTGAGCTCTTTGACTCATTCAGAAATATTCGCTTCTCCAAAGCAAGGCAAGACTTTTTATAGAACAATTCATACAAAAGCAAAGCAATTCAAAGTGCTTTACAAAGCAGGAAAAGATGCATCAAAATTACAATTAAAAAAATACATTCAAATAAATAAACTAAACTAACAATACAAAAACAAAAGCTAAAAAAAATATAAATAATCAGCAGTAAATTTACTTTAAAAGAAGTAAAGAAATAAAGAGCGCAGACAAAGCACTTGAGTCATGTGCACAGATAAAAAGACATGTTTTAATCCTAGATTTAAACATTGTCACAGTGGAGGCCTGTCTTACATCTTCTGGAAGACTGTTCCAGATTTTAGCTGCATAAAACTGAAACGCTGATTCCCCATGTTTAGTCCTGACTCTGGGCCCCAGCAGGAAGCCAGTCCCTCCAAAAGCTCTCTCTTTCTCTCTCCTTTGGAAGCACGCAACTGTCAAGGCAGTGTCACAGCAGAGCTATTTAACAGACAGATTGTTTCTTTGCAGGGCCGCTGCTAGCCATTTTGGTGCCCTATGCAAAATTTCAAAAAGGTGCCCCCCCCTCCCCCAAAATAAAAAAAAAAAAAAATTCCAGCCTCAAACCGACCCACAAACGCACTGTATCTATTTATTTAAGAGACAGGGTCTGAAAGTCCCCCTACATTTTTGTTTTGTTTTATTTATTTATTTTTTTACTTTTTTATTATTATTACATAAAAGATGAATTTGTTTTTTTTATCTGGGATGTTTTAGAACAGTAAATCCATTAATTTCAAATTTTTGCCAGATTGCTTTCTAGTGGGGCCCCAGACCTCTTTGCCCTCCCTAAACTGCCCTATGCTCCGCCACTGTTCCCTCTCCTGCGCCACTGCTCCCTCTCCTGCGCTCACTGAACACAGCCAGCGTAAAGCTGCATCCTTGCGCAAAGTTTGAGGAAATACAATCGTCTGTAACTTTTGTCAGGACAAATAGACTAGATTCATGGTTTGTGTTTCCCTCTGAAAGAATCTGAACATAAATGTGGAAAAATCCGCCGTATTTCGCCGCGGTTATTTGCGTGTTCAAATCTGCAGCCGTCTTAATTCATCTGCTGTTTCTCCTCGTAACTGACCCAATATATGTCCTATTGACGCGAAATAAAGATTGGCTAAGAGCTTACAAGTTGTAGAACATGTTCCTGTGTTCGAAACGGTTTCCAGAGTCTTTACTTTTGCGCTGTGTGTTAGGAATCATTAGGCACCTGCGTCTAGACCAAACTTGTCACTCATGAGTTCAGCACACGGGACAGTGGGACGGTTACAGCTCGGCTTGGTGCCCCAGAGCAGGTGATGCCCTACGCGCTCTGCGTGATGTGCGTATTGGGAGCGGCGGCGCTGTTTCTATGAGAGGCATTCCACGGTGATATTCTGTGAAACTGGAGCTTCATTTTGCTTCTTTCTTTGTGCAAATTCACCTTATATCCACAGAGAAAAGGTCCAAAATGTACAATGAATTAAAACGTGAAAATAACAGCGGCGCAAATCACAGGAAACAGCACAGCGCGGAAATCTTCAAAGTGATGCTTACAGTTGTGGCTTTTGTCTGAATGTGACATAAAACAGACGTTTACACACTGCCCTGACAAAAATGTGTGCAGCAGTGTTTTCTCTGCTCTGATCACACAGGACAGTCCTGAGTCTGACTGACACTCCTAAAGCCCAGTTTTACAGGGGCGGAGCTAAGGGGATCTGGGGCTGACTTCTGTGAAGGGCGAGGCTTTTATGTCTTTTTTAATTATAGTAAAAGTACATCACATAATGAAAATACCACATCTAAAACTCACCGAAATGCACGCAAATGCAAAGAAATTCACACAAAAAAAAAATCTCCTGGGGCAGAATTATCCTAGACCCACTGAATTACATCAAACCATGTAATTTAGAAACATACAGTATTTTTAATGGAGGCCTTACATTGTCTGCGTTTATGTAATTAAATAAAAATGTACTTTGCCCCCTGGTGGTGGCAGCAGGTCAACTCATGATGTACAGCAGGTCGACTCATGATGTAGAACAAAGAGAGGTTGTCAGCAGTCACCTTCAGTCTCTCTCTCTCTGAAACCTTCAAGTCAAGTTAGAAATCTGGGGGTAATAATGGACTCAGACTTGAACTTTAACAGCTACATTAAGTCAATAACATCAGCAGCTTTTTACCATCTAAAAAACATTGCCAAAATCAAAAGTATAGTGTCAAAGCCTGACCTGGAGAGGCTTATCCATGCATTTGTCTCCAGTAGGTTAGACTATTGTAACGGCCTGCTCACCGGCCTATCCAAACAGGCTGTAAAACAGCTGCAGTACATCCAGAACGCTGCTGCTCGAGTCCTGACCAGAACCAGGAAGTACGATCACATTAGTCCTGTGCTTAGGTCTTTGCACTGGCTTCCAGTGGCTCAGAGAATAGACTTTAAAACAGCTCTGCTTGTGTTTAAGTCTCTCCATGGACTAGCACCAAAGTACATCTCAGACATGTTAGTGCGTTATGAACCATCTCGCACTCTGAGGACCTCAGGGACCGGCCTCCTGCTGGTGCCCAGAGTCAGGACTAAACATGGAGAATCAGCGTTTCAGTTTTATGCAGCTAAGACTGGAACAGTCTTCCAGATGATGTAAGACAGCCTCCACTGTGACAGTGTTTAAATCTAGGCTGAAAACATGTCTTTTTATCTGTGCATATGACTGAAATACTTTGTCTGCACTTTTATTTCTTTACTTCTTTTTAAAGTAAATTTTATGCTGATTATTTAATTATTGTTGATGCATTTTCCTGCCTTGTAAAGCACTGTGAATTGCTTTGTGTATGAATTGTGCTATACAAATAAACTTGCCTTGCCTTGCCTTGCCTTGATGTGGCTCTTGGCCTCTGACCAGGTCGCCACTTCTGTGATAGCTCATGTAATGAAAGTAAAGTACATTTTTAAAGATCTTCAGGGCCTGGTTGTAGATGCCCGAACTGGTGGTTGGGGACCTCCGCTCTACATGCAAGGCCTTTTCTGCCTGACAAACGTATATGTTACAGGCAAAGTTGATAATCCAGGCATTCTATAGAATGCCTAGGCATTCTATAGAATGCCTGGTGTTTTCAGGCAAAGTAGGAAATAAATGTGTTATTCTCTACTTTGCCTAGGCATTCTATAGAATGCCTAGGCATTGTATAGAATGCCTAGGCATTGTATAGAATGCCTGACAGCTTTTAGGCAAAGTAGAGAATCTCTGACAAAGCAAAACTTCTTGGAATTCAAATGACAACCACATTGAATTTTAATTAAATACCATCCAAACTAGGGCCCAAGGGCCAAACTTGGCCCTCCAGTGGGACCATGTAATACCAAGGAAACATTTGGGCACCCCTACAAAGCTTTACATTTTGGCTGCAGTAGTGATGGTTGTTGTTTTTGTGGTCAGTTGTAGACATGGTTGTGGTTTGTTTTTTGTTGTTATTTATTTTATTTTATTTGTTTTTTTTTTAAGGCTAATTTGCAGAATTTGATAAAGTTGTTAAAACATTTAGCGAAAATGTATATATATATTTTTAATTTTTGTATTTATTGAAAGAGAACCACAGGATTATGAACATTAGTTGCCACAACCAACACAACCACCAACAACAGACCTGGGCAAACTGTGGCCTGGGGGCCAAATGCGGCCCGCGACCTGTTTCAACCAGGCCCCGAAACACAAATGCATGATATAGTTTAAGAGACAAACCATAAAAAGCTTTTTTTTTTTTTTTTCAATAATAAACTTGAACTTTTTTAGATTAAAATTGTGATTTGGATCATAGAACATTGTAAATTAAATATAAAAATCTATTGTGACTCATCCAAGTCCAAGTCCTGATAATATTTAGCACAAAATTACAAATTTAATCTTATAAAACTAGATTAATTTCTAAAATAATGTTTTTTCTCATATTAAAGTTGGAGTAACTAACTTTTTTGATGTTGTAAATTAGTAAACTTAGTTTTTTCCACTAAAAATCTAAGATAAATGCAGGACTGTGAAAAAATTAGACCTCTGATTACTGTCTGAATCAAAAATACAGAATTTTAGTTCTAATTAGGAGCAAAATGCTGCACTCTGATTAGCTGAGCTTGGGTGGTCCTCTCCTTTTTTTTCTTTGCTGTCTGTGAAAAGAGGTTTTTAAGGCAAAAGAAAAAGAAGAAATGTGTTTGCAGTCTGAAATCAGCTACACCACCTTTATTATTTCTTTTCTTTCTTTCTTTGACTTTCTTTTCATCTCAAAACATTACAAATTTATTATGGCAGAGCAAACCTTTTATTTGTGCTGCTCTATATTCTGTCAAAGAAATGTCTTTGCAATAATCAGAACCACTGTTGTGGGTTTGGATGTGGCCCTCGAGTCAAAAGAATTGCCCAGCCCTGCTTTACAACAATCCACCCTCACCAGCACTAACAACAACCAACCAACCAACCAACCACTCTCACAACACAACTACCAACCACAACCACAACTACCAACCATAACTACCAACCATAACTACCAACCACAACCACCAACCACAATCACCAACCACGACTACCAACTACGACTACCAACCACAACCACCAACCACAACTACCAACCACAACTACCAACCACAACCACCAACCACAACTACCAACCATAACTACCAACCATAACTACCAACCACAACCACCAACCGCAACTACCAACCACAACCACCAACCGCAACTACCAACCACAACCACCAATCGCAACACCAACCACGACTACCAACCAAACCACCAACAGATACAACAACCACCAACCACAACTAACCAACCACCACAACCACCAACCACAACTACCAACCACAACCACCAACCACAACTACCAACCACAACCACCAACCACAACACCAACCACAACTACCAACCACAACCACCAACCACGACTACCAACCACAACCACCAACCACATCTACCAACCCCAACCACCAACCCCAACCACCAACCACAATCACAAACACCCCACAACCGACAACAACCAATCCCGCAATAAGAGCTAGACAGTATATCAAATTTTAGATAATATTGTGAATGTTGTTTTGAAGATATGCAAAACCTGGATATTGAACATATTATAGAAAAAACTGCTTTGAAAGAATTGCTTAAAATTACAAATGAAAAATACAACATAATACATTATAGAAACATGAAATTTTCATCCATTTTAATATTTGCACTCCTTCATTGGTGTCTTAACAAAATTGTAATAGAAATTAAACTTTCTTCTTTTTTAACATGTCAAAATTGTGTTTACTTGCTTTTTTTTGCGTAAGTAACCCAATCAACCTCAACAAACAAAGAAAGGCTTTGCAGACATGCCAAAAAATTTTTTCAGCTTCAGCATTTTTTTTTTTTTCTACTTAAATAAATAACGTTTATTTGCACTGATATTTATAATGAAATCACCTTTTAATGGGGTTTTAGAAGAATGGACTTGATATTTGAAACAATAAAACAAATGTAAAATTTAATCAAATAAATACTCAACATCAGCATGTCAAATTAGTCTCACTGGAAGGCCAAGTTTGGCACTTGGGCCCTAGTTTGGATGGTATTTAATTAAATTGAATGTGGTTGTTGTTTGAATTCCAAAAAGTTATGCTTTGTCAGAGATTCTCTACTTTGCCTAAAATCTGTCAGGCATTCTATAGAATGCCTAGGCATTCTATAGAATGCCTAGGCAAAGTAGAGAATAACACATTTATTTCCTACTTGGCCTGAAAACATCAGGCATTCTATAGAATGCCTAGGCATTCTATAGAATGCCTGGATTATCAACTTTGCCTGTAACATATACAATAATAAACTGTACTTTAAATCTGCCTTGGTGAAATTTCTTTGTACACTAACTACATTAAACACTAACAATAATCACAGTCATTAAAAGGTCAAATAAAACGTATTCATGCTAAAAGATGTTTTCTATTTGTTGCATTGACAGTTGGGAGAGTGCAACTCAGTCAGTAAAAACATTAAAAACACAGATTTGCTGTTTCTGCTTCTGGGTGTCTCAGTAATGGTTCAGAGGAGCCACCAGCTCATCTGAGTTTAATGTAATGTGGGTCACTGTGGAGTATGCAGGACTCAGATGAAACTATGTCTGAAAATGGTTTGGAGGAATTCAATTTAAAATACTATTTCAGAAACAACAGATCCATAGTGTGTAAGAAGAGTGAGGCATTTTCCAGTTCATCTCCAGAAACTTTGTGCAGCTTGTTTTTCTATTGTTGTGTAAAAACCCTCTGCTCTAACCTGGGCTCTTGCCAAGCTGAACTGTATTATTTATATATGACCCAATTGCAATAGTTTGTCTCACTAACAAAAGATTACACTTCTCCATACAGTGTGGTTTGAGAAAAGTGTTTTCAGTCTAGTCGAGTGGTGGCTTGGAGAGAAACTTTGGAAAAGAAAGTGAGGGGGCCGACACAATGTACCAAACCTTGAGAAAAACATCTCCACATGGCTAAATGGTTTTGGGCTGACACTAACAGCAAGAAGAAAACATTTCAGGTTTAGAGGGATTGTCTGTCGAGGTGTATTCACATCAAAGTTTTACAGTTTTCTTATGTACATTTGGCATGTTTTAATCTGAAAATTTGTTGAAATTGCTAAAACTGAAATTTACAGAAAACTAGATCATGCTAAAAACCTAATTCTTACAGGAACTTTCCACCCAGAGGATCTTGTCCACATATTTCATACAGAGTTTTATAGCTACATGACAGCACAGTCTCTGAAAGATGTACAACGAAACATCAGAAACGTAGGATGAGGACATTTTCACATCTCTTTTTTAGATATATGTTACAAAAAAAAAAGTAAAATAAGCACACATCTTGGTTGAAGTCATGCGGTGACATTTTTGGGGGTGTAGCGGGTAAGATTAGGTAAGCTACTAAAGTGTGTAAGTTTAGGGCTGGAGCTTGGGGTACGTTAAGAGTTTTTCAGGGTTTTTTTTTTTAGTTTTGGCTTTGATAATATATTAACATAAAAAAAGGCATGAAAACATGCTTATTCTACACTTTGATATTTCGTTAAGACCGGGCTGTACTAGGCTCCAAAATAAATTAAACTTTTTTTTTCCCCTAATCTTAGCCAACACTGGATCTACAGCAACACTTAACCGTTTTCACCATGAAAGTACCAAGAACTATATCCCACATTCCTCCAGCCCTTGTTTAGTCAGAGGAACCACCCAGTCCTCGTGTGTGTTTTCACACAAGGCCTTTTCCCACTGTAGGAACTTTTTCAGTTCCTATAACTTTATTTAGTTCCAGTCCCATTTTAAATGTGTTCACACAGAGCAGGAACTATGGACTGGGGCACACTTTGAGGACTATTTAGGTCTTGCTCTGGGCAGGTACTTTCCAGTAAGACCAGGAACTTTTCGGTGACACAAGAACATTTACAATGCTTACGTTTGTTTGCACATGTTTTAAATGTTCTGACATTTAGATCACATTCCTTATCCTTGAGAAAAATGACTTAAAAGCAGGACCTCCCAAAATAAATGCTTAAATTTGTAATAGTAACTATTATTATAATTTTGGTAAATTTATTGTCACTATAAACCATAATAATTGTCTTTTATTGTTGATTTCAGTCATGTTTTTAGCTTTTGCACATCATAATTTACGTAGAAGAGAAAAAACAACTTTTGTTATTCTAACACCACTTAATGACATATTTAAATGTTCCAAACTTTCATAAACTGTTGCTGTTTGAACCAAACCTAAGGACAGGGTAGTTCCTCTGACCAAACAGGTTCTGAAGGAATGTGGGGACTCAGTTCTTGGTACTTTCATGTGGGAAAACGCCTACAGCAAGAGTTTCTGAAAGTGGGTCTAACTAGCTTTAACATAAGCTTTTGTTTAGTCTGGAACGTAAAATAAATAATCAAATAGTGGTGGGAAAACTATTTTTTTTTTTTTATACATAAAACTGTGATCAAAAGGAATACATGTCAATATTAACCATGTGTGGAAGAGGAAGTTGTCAGATTTAAACCTGAATCATGTTTGCAGTGTGAAAAGCAGCTACTCCACCTATAACTGTTGTAAATGTTCAGGTTCCTGGTTTGACTGGAAAGTACCGGCCCCAGAGCAGTAGCTATAAAAGTCCCTGAAGCATGGTCCCAGTCCATAGTTCCTGCTCTGTGCGAACGCGTCTAAAAAGGGGACTAAAAGAATACTAACTGAAGATAGAAATACCTGTTTATATTTGTTAAAAACACATTTTAAACTGCAAATGACTCTACACAACATGGTTTGAGACGAGTTCTTTATTCATTTATCTTGTCATTTTTAAACTGTTTGATGGCTGCCTTGTTAGCCATCAGCTTGTTATCTTGTCAATCTCTCTACAGTCCAGACTCCGCGTACATCCGACACTTGTTTACTTCAGCGCGGTTGCTACGCCGCAGTTGTTAGAAGTTTTCGGCTTTTTCAAACAGTTGCTTTCTGTCTGTTACCAGTGGGTTTGTGACAGACAAGAATCAACAAACAGGAAGCTGAAAAATAAAGTTTGTTTTGAAGTGGAAAAGTAGACTAGGGAAAAGGAGCAAAGACAAACTAAGTGATTCTTCCTGCACTAACATGGAATAAAGGACTTGAAGGGTCTAAAAACTAAAAATGTATTCTCAAGTCACTTTTAATGGCGACAGACTTAGAGAGCTCTGCCAAAGGGAGACTTTCTGGATAGAGACCTTAAAAGCAACTCAATATCCAGGTCTCAACGAGGATTTGGACTTCTCTGTTCTTCTTTATATTTTGTCCAGTCCATTTTACAAGCATTTCCTTTCTCTAAATATTACAGTATCCTGTCTAGCTTGGGCCCAAGTTTTTTGCTTTTAAAAAATTTTTAAATGTTTGTATATTGATGACATACTGTATTGTTATTCCACATGTAGGTGGTCCATGTGGTTTCTCTAATGTCCTGGTACATTTTCTTCGTCTTGGATGAATATCTTTTTTGTTTATTGTAAAAAATATTTCATGATTGTGACATGTAAAAAAAAATCATGATTGTGACGTGTAAGCGATCACATGATTTAGTCACATGATCTTGCCTTAGTCTATTTAAGAACACCTGTGGGTCTTGTTTTTGAAAAGCCCTGATGAAGACCATTATGGTCCCTTTACAAAATAAAGGACTTTTAATCTACAGTCAGTGTGCCTCGGATCTTTGTGCCTCATCTTACTCGCACTGGAAGGCAAGTTTTTTGCAGTTCTCATCACTTTTAATATTGGTTAGAAATTATATTTCAACAATGAATCAGCTTGAATTGGAAACATGAGAAAAAGACATATTAAAGTGCAGCAGTGTTGAGGGTTATGCATTGTAATGCATAAAGGTGCAAACAAACCGAAAAAAAAAAAAAAATCTTGGTGCAGATCTTTTAGTTCCTGATTAAATTAGATGAATTATGGACATTGTTAGCACAAAAGGCCATGTCGAAGTCAAGATTAAAATGTGTGGATATACAGGTTACTATATTATACAGCTGCAACAAGTAATTGAATATTGAATGAATCGTCAACAAACAATTGAATAATCGTTAACTGGTCTTTATATGTAGATTCTAAGCATGCATGAACTGAAAACAATACATTTTATAACTTGAAGTTAATAATTTTCAATCTTAAAACAGTCAGTATTATTAGTAAACACAAATTGATCTTTGATGTGACTAAAGTTGGGTGATTCTGAAATTCTACAAATGAAATTTTCCAATAGAGCCAGATACTGTATGTATGATTATTTTTGCTGTTTTCAAATGAGAAAATGTTTGTTCTTCTGTATTTTTTGCAAAACAATACATGTTTACAGTATGTTTGTTGAGAATTTTTTTAAGGCAGCAAAAATCATAATTCAGTCAGCTATGAATCATGGTCTATTTAATTTTAGGCTTTGTTTGAAATTGTAAATGAAACCAAAATGATCGTTAGTTGCAGCCTATTGTGTATATATATTATTTTGTGTTGTTTGATTGTATCGTTTGATTAAAATAGGTTATCATTACATAATCCAAGATGGATTTAAAGTTAAACAACATCTTTCTTTAACCAGGAAAGTCCCACTGAGAGCGACTTTTTTTGTTGTTGATTTTTTTCACTTTTCTGACTTCTTATGTCCCCACAGTGTCTTAACTCCTCCTCTCTTCATGAACCTTTTTGCACCTCCTTCATTTTCACAAACAAAGACTGCTACGTTTTTGGCAAAGTATAGTGCACAAAGGTAAAAGAATTACATTTCCAGAGCACCAACAACTTCAAAGTAACTTTAGCCGACACAAGTGAGCAGTGAAGGAGGAAGGCAGTGAGACATGTGCACCGGTAAGAGTTTTCTTTTCCCAGACAAATCCTCTAAACAACCTTTAAAAGTTCTGAGAGAAACTTGTTAATAAGGCCACGTCATGTTAACTTCTACATTAACAAGTTATTCAGACACAGCTTGTGAGTTTGGCCACAGTGTGTCTTCTGCTCTGGTGAATAAACTCTCTCACTTCTCACAGTTAGACAGTCAACAAAATACAGCTAAAGTAGCAGTTCTGATTGAGTCAGTAAGGCTAGAATACTTGCTTGAGAAGTGAAACATTTAGATTCTTCGTAAGTGTCAAAACATCTTTAAAGGCTGGTCTGAACTGCATGCTTAAGAAACTATTAGTAGATTCTGCCTTGAGGATCTCAGAGTCCGGGTCAAACGCTGGGTTTGATCAGGTCGGCTGTGTGCTGCTCATGTTACACTCCAAAGGGCCAAAACAAGATTTTAAAGTGAACACCATACAAAACGGGAAGATGATGGAGCTTTTTTTAAGGATGTGTGAAGAGGGTGCTCCAGTTTGTTCAGGTCAGGAGCCTCAGAGGAGAGTTTTAGACTGCAAACTGTCGAAAATCTTCTCAAATTCAAACTAAAATAGTTTCTGAACCTTTGGAGCACATACAAATGGCTTTGTGAAGCTGAAAAATGTAGTTTTAGCTTTTGATGACGAGAAGCTATAATTATAACTGACAAATTTCCCCAAACTAGAGAAAACAGAGTCTAAATTCCCCCTAAGTAAATATAAGAATTGGTAAATCTGGTGTTCACAGCTGAGACCTGAATGACAGTAGATTTTGCGCATTTTTGGTTTGACAATTTCTCTGCAAAAGCTGAAGGTAACTGATGTAAAAATTAGCTTCAGGAACCTACAATTACTTAAAAAAAATGTAGTCAGAGTCTATACAAAATTCTATTAAATCCTATTTAAATCCTATTTAATCCTATTAAAATGAATTTGAATTTTTGGGGATTTTTTTTCTTTGTGTGTTTAGATTAAAAGCTGAGTCGGAGTCATCCTAGAATGGATGATTTGACTTTAAGAAGAGGGTTACAATGTTATTTTTATCTTTAACATATCGTCACCCTATTAAACTAATGGCCTAAGTCATTTTTTCAAGTTTTTGGGAAATCACAAAAAACTTTGCCAAATCCAGACTATATGATATTTGTTAAATATTTCAACCAAAAAGGCCTTCACAGTGGATGACTGTTGACATACATAAAACATCATGTGTCAATTATTTAAAATTTAAGAATAAAGTGACTTAGGCCATTTTTAAATTTTTTTTTGTCTGACTTAGGCAACTTTACATCTGACCTAAACAGCCCTTTCAGTCCATAATCTAAACTCAAAACTGAAATTATCCTTAGTTAAATCATACAAATGCCACTTAAAGTAAATTGGTCGGGACTCAGCTCCTTTCTTCACTTATCCAGGTCTTTTTTGCTGTTTTTTTTTACTTAATCCATTTCCAACATTCTGTTTTGCCTGCTAAAAACTCAACCATTAACTGTCTTTTATAGAGCAAACTCAAAACATACTTAACTCAAACCAATTGTGAGTTCATTCAGACCGAGTAAGCGTGTCTCTATCCTCATTTGCTCAGCGCTTCTTTCTTGAGTTTTTGTACCTATCCCAGTTCTATTCAGTGCATCATTGAAATCCTCATTCTTGGTTATCTTGATTCGTCAAACTTGGGTATTATTGCCTTGTGCTTTTTTATGTTTGGTTAAAGAAATTATTTGGCTAGCCAGAAATAGACTGGGACATCCGAAATATGCATAAGCCACCTCAGCTGTCTGCTCACAGTGTGAAGGAGCAGTGGCTCTACTTTGAGTTCCTCCTTGCACCCAAGCAACCCTGTGAAGGGCACCCACTTCAATCTCTTGTATCCACAATCTTGTGTTTGCGGTCATTCCCCAAAACCCATGGACATAGGTGAGGCCCGTGTAACGTAGACTGATGGTAAATGGAGCTTTGGCCTTTCAACTCAGCTCCTTCTTCACCACAACGGTCCAATAGAGTGACCTCATCACTGCTGACGCTGCATCGATCCACCTGTCCATCTCACGCTCCATCCTTTCCTCACTATATGAACAAGACCCTGAGATACTTCAACTCCTCCACTTGGGGCAGGACCTGCACCACCTGGAGAGGGCAAGGCACCCTTTTCCAGTTGAGAATTATGGGCTCGGATTTTGAGAAGCCGACTTTATCCCCAGCCGCTTCACACTCGATTCAAACTGTCCCAGTGCATGAGTCAGTGTCCTGGTTTGAAGGAGCATCAGAACATCATCATCTGCAAACAGCAGAGATGAGATCCAGTGGTCCCTAAACCAGACAAGCTCTGCTCCCTTACTGCGGAAAGAAATTCTGTGCATAAAAACAATGAACAGAACCAGTGACAACGGGAAGCCCTGGGGGAGTCCAACATGCACTGGGAATAGAACAGCTCTGACTTACAGCAGCTGAACACAGCTCCTGCTCTGGTCGTACAGGGACTGGACAGCCCTAAGAACAGTGCGCCGAACCCCATACTCTAAGAGCACTTCTCCGGAGCAGCACATGTGGACTGTGGCAAATTGTCATGAACCCTCGATCACCCAATGAGCACCCATAGAGCTGGTGTTCACATGACCGGAATGAAAACCACACTGCTCCTCCTGAATTCAAGATTCAACTATCGGTCGGATTCTCTTCTTGAGTACCCTGAAGTAGAACTTACCGGGGAGGCTGACTGACTCTACCTCCTTCTTAAACAGAGGGATCACCACCCTAGTCTTCCAGAGCCCTTCTTATATAAAATGTATTATTCAAATATTTTAACCTTGTTATAATGGCCTCCCTTCACCATTAGTTTACTCAAAGTTATATTTTGAATTGATTCAGTACTTACCTGTATTTACTTGTTATAGTTCAAAAGATTAACACTCAAGTGAGCTTATATGGTTTAAAACTGTCCATAGACACTTTCCAACAATAATAATGAGTTATTTAAAATTTGTTGCCTCTCACAGTTAAATTTAAATTGAAGAGGCTGGGCTTAACAGTTCTGCAGTTTTGAACAGGAAGTTAATAGAGCTGTTTCTGTTTTCAAAGCTGTTTTAGATCAATTTTGTGTTTTACAGTGAATATAAAGTAAATTACTGATCTGCAGACATTCTAGTTTCTTATATATAAAAAACACAATAGGTTCCTTTAAATAGACAGACCACCCCCTGGTCTGACAGTCCAGAGGTACTGTCCTAGATCCCCATGCATTATTGCAAATTAGTAGTTAAACAAAACCTTGTGAAATTTGTACTATAATACACACAAGCCTTTATAATTGTAACCTATCATTCACTAGTAGAAACTAATAAAAAATATATATTTTGCAGCTTCTTTTGTGTTATAGATTCTGTTTCTTCTTGAAGCAGCTGTCATTCTGATTGCTTGTTAAATTGCCTAAGTCACACTTTTTATCCTAATTGATCCAATATGTTGACTTAGGCCACATATAAAATGGCCTAAGTCTCCTCTTGACATAGGCCATTGTCCTTTTGGGCACAAAAAGCATGATCCTTCTAACTAAGCATTTCAGAAACTTTTTCAGAGATGCCCAGCATTGCTACAAGATGATTTAAGCCAAAAACTCATTTTTGCCAAAAAGTGACTTAGGCCATTAGTTTAATAGGGTGACGATATTAGATAACTAATATTGACCAGAACGGAACTGGGCTTTTTCTGTTCGGGCACCAAAGCTCTGGAACGCTGTACCACACGTGGTCAGATCAGCCAACACTGTGAATGTAGAATGGCATATTCTTGGTTATTTTAATGTGTTTGTTTTAATTATTTTATGTGCAATGTTTTATCGATGTTGTGAAGCGCTTTGTAACTTGTTTTTGAAAAGTGCTAAATAAAGTTATTATTATTATATTATTATTTACATTATTAAATGTAGTCAAGATATTGCAGACTAATTTTCACCTGAATAGATACATTAACAAGATATATATATGAGGGCAAGAGGGAAATTGATTTTGAGTTATTTTATAGCAAAACATAGGGGATAGTCCCATTGGGCCAATTTTATCAGTTCTGATTGAGTCAATACTACAATCCTTGCTTGAGAAGTGAAGTATTTAAATCCTTTATAAAAGAACAATCTGGAGCTGCATGCTTTAGACACTATCAGCAGGTTTTGCCCTGAGGAGATGAGATTTAATGTCAAACTAAGGGTTTGATCAGGTCAGCTGAGTGCAAAATCCATAGTCCATTCAAGCTGACAAACAACTAATACATACAGTATTACATACAAATCGTCTGTGCTTAAAAATGGTGCACATACACATACATTCAATGAATCTCTGTACTCTTTAAGTCATCTTTCAATTCTTTATTTTTCTCATCATATTATTTTGAGATGCCGGGCAGCAGAAGGACAGATTTTATAGACTGATTTTAACAATGTTCAAAAGACATTGCCCTTGTCAAAAATCACTTCAAGCTTTAGAATTCTGGCTTTAAAAAGGCTTGATTGGTGCTTGATTGTAATCTCTTGATCTCTTATTTCTCAGCTGCTCAAAGCTAGTGCATTGGTCAACCGAATTCTTGCTCTTGAGTGCAGTAATTGTATCTGAAGGACTAGAACCGGCTGCAAACATCAAGTGACCTGACAGAGGCTCATTTCCAATCACAGTGTGGACGCTCTCTGGACTGTGAGAGCACTTGAGCCATCCCTCTGTCTGCCTGTCCCTGTGACAAAGCACCACACACACATTAGATTACTGAGGCAAAGAAACAGACCCTGGAGTGAGACGAATGGAGCGGTGCGGACAGCTTTGGATTTCACACTGACACAGACAAATCCTGGTAATAAAGCCACAACACCCACAGGACGGTCAGGAATTAACAACACTCATCTTATTGGTTTGGAAAAGATTCATTAAGCCATACAATTTTACAAACACTGACTTTTGGCCACCAATGGAGCTCACAAGTCCCACCCACTTCAAAGTTCACTGTGCTTTCTTCTCATCCAAAAACTCACGCTGTTCTGTCGACTGGCGGATGTTGAAGCACAGTGCATTTGACTTGCGCACAAGCCTCGATGTAGGCAACAAAATTCCATGGAACAACAATGCAACAATTGGTATAGGTGTACTGTATAAACATTCAAGTCAACATATTGAGAGATCTATAAACACAGCAAGGGCAACGTGCACAGAGATTTGTCAAAAGAATGCCTCACCGACGCCTCTCTGACTGTTCCATTACTGGGCACCACCTCAATCTTAGCTTACGTTAAAGAACTTGACTTGATAGTTTTATCCTTTTTATACAATGCATGCAATTACTCAACTGTATTGCATATTTCGATACCTGCATTTACAACTAACCAATGTCTCAGATGGGTGTTTTCAGTCAAAAACACTTGCAAAACTTAAAAGTACTGCATCACATTTTTGCCAATGGTTCTGGCTTCCAACAAGAACGTGGTCTTGACTCTCGGGCCAAGCCAACTCATTGTCTCATGAACTCTCTGGGTGGAGTTTGCATGTTGTTCCAGTGTTACTGTGAGTTTTCTCTAGGTACTCCTGTTTTCTCCCACCTCCAAAAACATACATGTTAAGGTTAGTTGGGCATCACTGTAAGTTTTCCCTATTATATAATGAGTGAATGGGTGAATGGCTGTCTGTCTCTAAGCCTGCGACGAGTTGGCCAATCTCCAGAGTGTTCCCCCGCTAAGACCCAAAGTCAGTGGAATAGGCTCCAGTCACCCAAGACCCCTTACGATAATATATAGAAAACTAATATATTTTAAAATTGTAATATGTCACTTATGCATTCTACAAGCTTGAAATGTTTCATAATTTTTAGAGGGAACGCAAGTTGACCAGTGTCAGTATGCTAAAGTCATTAGCCAAATGCTAACATAATGAGCAAATGCAATTTCTGAATTTCAGCAGAAAAAATATTATTATTATTATAGACATAGAAGGAGACAACACTTTGACAATAAAAAGACTGAAGTTTGTCATGTCCCTTCTGCCACAATAAAGGATTTTTATTAAGTCAGTGTGCAGATTCTTTTTCTGCTGTTTTTGTGTTATTTTTACCGCCTAGATCCTGGCAGAGCACATGGCACCCTGTTTGCTGTTCACACCTTAAGTTTTGTTTGTGAAATATTGTTTGTCTTCCTCTGAGTCTCAGAAAGCACTGCTCCTTGAACTGTTATCATAAGTCCTCCAGAGTCGCTTTGAGTTTTATTGCAGCATTTGCATATCAGGCATGACCAATTTTATATATTTTTTTTACTCTAACCCATTAACTGATGTTCTTTTTTTTTTTTTTTTTTTTTTTTTTTTTATTAGTGTTTTTTTTTTTTTTAGTTCTGGTGCATGGGATTCCAATTTGGGGCACTCTGAAGCATGTATGAAGGATGGGAACAGGACAAATGCATGATAATGTACCTTTAAAACTAAATAATGAAATGTTTTACTTATCAATTTCAAATAAATATAAAGGTTTACTAATTGATTCATCCATTTTTATAAAGCTTGTGGAAGAAACTAATGGAAAAAGCAGGTCACATTGAACTCCACAGATTAAAAAAAATAAATAAAAATAAAGAAATAAATACTGCTGAAAAGATTAAACAGTTTCATCATTGGCCCTCTATAATAAACAGCACTTTCATTTATTTATGTATTGAAAGAAAATCTATTCATGAATTTATTTATTTTTTGTAGACAGGGCCACTTTGCACTTTTACAAATTGTCAAAAACAACATATTCAAGGTTTTGTGCTTGGTTGTAAAAAGATCAAGTGTGCAAACAGTCTCTTTACAATTGAAAAGGTCTTTGAATGACGGGTTCTTTGTCACTTTTTGCACACATCACTTTTAATAGTAAAAAGCAGGCAGCGTGCTCTTTTAGGATTATGGTGTCATTGACTATTTCTTACTCTGTGATTTTGAAATGCTTTTCCAGCTCTTTGGTAACGAGCAGCCTCCAGATGACAGTCAGATCAGCCTTAAGAGGTTTAAATGGGGCTGTAATGTTATCCTTATGGGGCGTTAGGGGAAAGTAAATCGTCAAGAGTTCAGTGGCAGAAATGGAGTTGGACAGGATCTGTTTGATGGCAATAGTGTATATAGACAAAGGGCTGTGTCAGAAATTTAAATTAATATTGATGATTGAGTGGTGCATGTTAAAGGCAGATAAACAAAGGTACAATATATGGAATCAGTTAGTAATTCAAACATTAATCAAACATTAAAGCCTTAAAAGTGGTGAGGTCGGTGCAGTCTCTGTCCCAGAAGGTGGGGCAGTGATGGAGAAGGCTCTGTTGCCCCAGGTTTGGAGCTTAGTCCACGGAACAGCCTCAGGGACCATCTCCATGATGTGGTTGGCTCGGTCAGGGCCTTATCTGGAGGAGCAGGTGCAGCTGGAGGTTTGGCTCTGTCAGGGCCTTAG
The DNA here is from genome assembly GCA_038363315.1 of Mugilogobius chulae. Taxonomy (NCBI): domain Eukaryota; kingdom Metazoa; phylum Chordata; class Actinopteri; order Gobiiformes; family Gobiidae; genus Mugilogobius; species Mugilogobius chulae. The sequence continues at coordinate 12,128,834 of CM076406.1, read as the reverse complement.
TTGGAGGGGCAAGTGCAGATGGAGATTTGGCTCTGTCAGGGCCTTAGTTGGAGGGGCAGATGCACCTGGAGGTTTGGCTCTGTCAGAACCTTAGCTGGAGGAGCAAGTGAACCTGGAGGTTTGGCTCTGTCAGAGCCTTAGCTGGAGGAGCAGGTGCAGCTGGAGGTTTGGCTCTGTCAGGGCCTTAGCTGGAGGAGCAGATGGAGGTTTGGCTCTGTCAGGGCCTTAGCTGGAGGGGCAGGTGCAGCTGGAGGTTTGGCTCTGTCAGAACCTTAGCTGGAGGAGCAGGTGCACCTGGAGGTTTGGCTCTGTCAGAGCCTTAGCTGGAGGAGCAGGTGCACCTGGAGGTTTGGCTCTGTCAGGGCCTTAGCTGGAGAAGCAGGTGCAGATGGAGGTTTGGCTCTGTCAGGCCTTAGCTGGAGGGGCAGGTGCAGCTGGAGGTTTGGCTCTGTCAGAACCTTAGCTGGAGGAGCAGGTGCACCTGGAGGTTTGGCTCTGTCAGAGCCTTAGCTGGAGGAGCAGGTGCACCTGGAGGTTTGGCTCTGTCAGGGCCTTAGCTGGAGAAGCAGGTGCAGCTGGAGGTTTGGCTCTGTCAGGGTCTTAGCTGGAGGAGCAGGTGCAGCTGGAGGTTTGGCTCTGTCAGTGTCTTAGCTGGAGGAGCAGGTGCAGCTGGAGGTTTGGCTCTGTCAGTGTCTTAGCTGGAGGAGCAGGTGCAGCTGGAGGTTTGGCTCTGTCAGGGTCTTAGCTGGAGGAGCAGGTGCAGCTGGAAACCGAAGTGAGAGAACAAATACACAGGTCCAACTGGATATGATGAAACTTCTGTGGTTTCTGTCAACGGTAAAACCATCCCCTCAAAATACTTCTCTGGAAATCTAAAAGTTCTGTAGCTTTTAAGATATCCAAAGTTAGCTTTCATAGCTTTATGTCCCATCTTCATCATTACAATGTTACAATATCACAATGAATAGTAGGTGATTGTTTTATGATCGGTCAAATTCATTAGGTCTTTGGATATCTCTTACAACGATGCATTTGTAAGATATAGGTTAAATGAACAAAACACCTAAATTAGGACGCGTTATTAATGTGATCTCAGATACCTCATCTTTCAAGGCATTTTGACATGAATATACAAATAAAACAAGTTAAAGAAATTATTATTTGTTGTGAATTCCTCACGAGACCCAGCTCAGATCTGCTAAAAGTCTTACCATGTGAACAATGAAAGACAAAATTGTTTTAAGTCCAAAAAAACTTGAATTTAACATAAAGATAAATCAGCACTGTTTTGGATCATAGTGAAGAGCTCTAAGAACAGATTCATAGTTTCTGCTGCTCTGCCTCATCAGTATTCTGCTGTGAGAGCGCCTCAGACTCAGAAGTCTGCACACATTCGGACACAGGAGAGGAGAAGAGCCCCAGCGTTCATTTATCCTTCAGGGCCAAATGGGCTAAAAGAGACAGTGCTCTCTCCCATGTTAGCTCCATGAAGCCAGTGTTTAGTGTCTGAGCAGAGCTGGAGAGAAATGTGTGGCAGCCGGAATGAGAATGACAGTCAATCTGTCAGAGAAAACACAGCCACTTGTTCTAAAGCGAGACAGTAAAACACTTGAAAGCTTTCTGCACACTGGGAAATTCTAATCTTCAGCTATTTTTGTTTTTGTTTTGACATATCAAAAAAAAGGAGCAGGCCACACACATAAGAGCATCAACTGTCGCATTATGTGAACTTTCTGAGCGAATGCAAGAGAGTACAGACAAGTGGGATAGTGGTTCGATATTAAGAACTTTCTGAGCACTCAAGCATCAGGTGCATAGACAATGTAAATTCACTGAAACATGTATAAATCAATCCAAATACAACTTTGAATGAACTAATAATGGAAGAACGGATTAAACAAAGGAGCTGATTGGTTGTCTGTCATGTAGACCAAAATCTAGCCTACTCACCCCACGTTAAAGTAGTTTTTTTGCTTCGCTGATTGATTTTGTAGAAATCTGCAATGCTTTTCAGTTCCACGCAATATTTTTCTATGTCGTTTTTTTCAGCGTTTTTGACGGGATTGACGTGTGTCCCTGATTGGCTGATTAATCTGTCAATCACACCCACTGCAATTCACACAAGGAACACGGTGGCCAGACGATATATAATTTATATATTGTCTAGATTTTCCAGGCAATTTAAACTTTGCTTCTAAAAAAAAGTCAGTTAGTATGTAAACTTTAGCTTAGTAGTGTAGTAGTCAAGACTGCACTAATTGAGATCACAGTATCACAAGACTAAAAGAAGACCGAGAGTTTTAACAAGTTGAGGTCGAGCTAAGACTAAGACCGCAGCCTATCAAGATCAGATCAAGACCATCTTTATAATTTTCCACAATTACCAGTGTCTACATGATCTTATTACAAACTGTGCCTGGGACAGGTCACTGTGATGGGGCAATGAACTCCTGGTGCAAGTTTAACAGAGCATGGAGCTAATGAAATGTTGTCTTTTGCTGCATCCAGACCGGACAGCGTTAAAGCGTCCAATTTTGCGATTTTAACGCAGAGTAAATACTAACGCACGTCAGGAGACAAGGACGCTTTTAATGTACAGACGAGCTTCTTTGCGTTTCTACTTGTTTGCAAAAGACTTGTTTTGCACATAGCAGATCCCGTTGAGAGAGAGAAGGAGGGAGAGATAGGGACAGAGGCTTGCTGCATTTATAAAAAATAGCTTACCCGATACGAACTTTCTCCTCCTCCATTCTGTTCTTATCTCCTCCATTGCTAAGTCGTACAGCAGTGGTTTAAACACGACAATGAGCATTTTACTGTAATAGATCCATGTGAGCGCATTGTCAGTCCAAATCATGTCCTTTATTGTTTGTTTTGCCGTGTCACCAGATTAGAGCAATGAACGACCAAGCCTTTGAGAAAAGCTTAAAAACAAGCGACCTTTTATTAATAGAAGTTATTACAAGACTTTAGTAAACATCCTTCTTTCTTCTTGATATGAGAGCAGCACATATTTGACTGAAAATAGGTTAAGATAACTTATTTATTCAATGTTATAGCACTAATCGAAATGATTTCTCTGAGTTTCTGAAAGTAGTTTTCACTTGATTGAAAACTCATTGAAATAATTGTCTCATGACAGCTTTATAATAACAAGTGTCTGCTGCTCATTATCACTGTCACATCTGTGCACAAACTCCCGGTTGGCCGATGGCAGCTCAAACATGTGACAAAAAAGTTTAAATGACCTGGGAACACGTTAAAACAAACTTTTTACATAAATTGAATGCCAAAAAAATTATATAAGTTATATTAACTCAAAAGTTGATTTTACGCTCAAACCAAATTGTGGAAGTGGAAAAAAGAACTCTACATGATAGCAGTGCAACAAGGCGAGATCTTCCATGTGTATGTGAGATCTGTGCTCATATTCATTCATTTCCCCAGGTCACAGTAAATGGAAGAGGTAAAATTAGCTATTTACCTTGTTCCATAATCCCAAGGTGCAATATGCCCAGGTTTGGCCGAGATTTCCCGAGATCATAAGTGCACTCCGGTGACTACAAGCATCAGACCGTTATGAGAATGGCTGCAGTGTTCACAATTCTAAACAGCACCGAAGAATGTTGCATGATGTCCCCGGGGCTACGGCACAAGACATTAGGAGAAAATGAGAGAAAGAGAAGAGGCAGTGTGTCTCACCTGCAGAGCTACATGTGGGTCTGACGCTGATACAAACTCACTCTTAGGTCTTTTTGTGTATGCAGGCGGCAGCAAGGGCAGTGTTCTCTGGTGACAGATTAGGACCAGTCTTTATACTGTAACATCTGGCACATTAAGCTACATCAGAGGAGTGATTCAGGAAATGCTGTACGCTGAAGGAGAACCATAATGAGGAGAGCAAAAGGTATTCTACAACCTAAATAGGATACATTGTGTTTTTCTCTGTATTTGGTAATAAACTATGACACGTATATCTGTAATTATGTTTAGTTAATTTTAGCCATCATGATGTTAGCCACTTTTTCATAATCGGCTCTGATTGGCTAGTTTTTCCAAAGTGGGCGGGGTTTCTCATAGAATCCATGGCTAAATCTTTTGACGCGTATATTTAGCCGCCGAACATGCCACTCGTCTCCCCCTGGTCAGCGCAAAGAGCGGTCGCCAACTGACAACGTCCAGTTGTTTGGTTGCTTGTTTGTCCCGCATTTCAGGCGAGCCTGTTGTTAATAGAAAAATTGAATAATCAACAAAATAACAAGCTACTGACGAGGTCAAAACAAAAAGAGAATGGTCCAAACCTCAGGTTCATTTCTCAGACACACATAATCACATAACAATGAATGATGAGACGAGCAGGAATCCGGTCCTGTGCCTATTTCAGGTTAAACACAGCGGAGGATGGACAGCACCAGTTTTGAAGCAGGAGATTAGTTATTGAGTTATTATGCTGCTTGTTTTTGACCTAGGAGGATGAGATTTTTATGTCACCAAAAGCACATTTGGGTGGGGCTGACGAGAGGAAGTGGTGAGAAGACAAACGTGTTACAGAAGTCAAACATTCTTCTGGCGGATGGTGACAGATCATCTGTCACACACAGTGTGCACGTGCGCCCAGTCGAACAAACTTTTTACTTCTTACCATAATGTAGAGTTAGGGTACTTACTTACCCTAACCCTAACCCTTATGAAGTATGAATAGACCTTAACTCGGGTTAGACTCGCGAGGCAACCCAGGGCCTTTCTATGTGGAGTTTGCATATTCTCTCCGTATCTGCATAATTTTCTCCAGGCACTCCGGTATAATCTACCTCTAAAAACATGTCCATTAATGCCTTCCCTCTCCCCTCCCAAGAACTACAGATAGAAATTAGCTGCAAAAGCTAGAATCTGTACAAGCTGCCTCTTGTCCTTAATGTAATTGTACATTGACCTTAATAAACATTACCTACAGGTTAGTGACACCAGCTATGCTTTTTATATTTACCAAAGAAATCTTAAGCGGACTTTAAAACCTGATGTTCTTTTGTGCAGAGCCTCTTCTCACTTAAAACAGTCAGTCAGAATCTAAGGCTAAAACTACAGAGTCTCAGTTCACAAAGAGTCTAGCCCATTGTTTGTGCTCCAAAAGAACAGAAACAGACTTTAAGACAAATATTTGCATCACTAACTGAACCATAATCATATCTACCTATTACTTCCAAAGTAATAGATCAGACAGCAGAGGCCATCAAAAAGAGCTTCACAAAAAAGCCACACATTTATTTCAATTCCAAAGTGGGATAAGAATTTAATTAGAGTTATTTTAGCCAGACATTTCAGACACAATCAACCAGAATGATATTAAGATACATGCAAGCAGAAGGCTCATTAACCCAAAACTAGACGAATTCTAAAGTGCTTTTTCTCCACTTTTCTCCCATAAGTCTGCAATCTGTTAGAATAATTAAATAGAAATGACTCCACTCGTTGAGCGTAAATTGACAAAATAGAAGTGTAAATGAAACAGGTCCAGAATAACTTCAGTGATGTATTGCTAATAAAGACAAACTGATGATGAAGAGTCAGAATAAACCATGTCTGAGAAAATCAGAGAGGAATAAAGCCACACAAAGGTGCAATGGCTCTTAAGCGCCAAAAGAAACAAAATTATGGAGCTGTTGGAAGAACTAGAAGCTTCAATAAAGCACATGTCCACAAGGTTTGCAGATAAGGAACCATTTAGATCACTATTTTATCATTTTTAATGAAATAGATTTGTATCCTGTTGGATATCTTTAAAAGGATGGTTGTCTGCAGCTGAAAAGGTCAAATCAAAATGTCATACGAAGCCATTTCTGTCCTTTTACAAGCTCAATTATGGTGTTTGTCGATGAAAAAACGGGCTGTAAAAATGTCAGGTGCAATCATAGGAAAAGTTTCCTCACAGACATCGATAATCACGCCATTATACACATTACACATTTACACTATTATACACATTACACTATTTACATTACACATTTACACATTATACAATTACACATTTAAAAAAAAAAAATAAAAAAAATTAAAAAAAAAAAAAAAAAAAAAAAAAAAAAAAAAAAAAAAAAAAAAAAAAAAACACATTATACACATTACATTTTTTTTTTTTTTTTTTTTTTTTTTTTTTTTTTTTTTTTTTTTTTTTTTTTTTTTTTTTTATTTACACTTATTTATATTATCACATTACACATTTATGTCATTATAATACACATTACACATTTAACAACCATTACACAATAACAAAAAAAAAACAAACAAAAAAAAAAACATTATACACATACACATTTATGTCATTATACACGTTACACATTTAACACATTACATTATATAAAACAAAATTACAAACATTAACACATACAATTTAAAGACACATTTTCTGAGAACAGGTAACAGGCAGTCTTTAGTTCAACTCAAAAGTGCAAACTGGCATTAAACACATCATGCAGTTTGTAAGTAGTTTTGCTGCTGAACCATTAGTATTGTATGTAAATGTGAACCTTTCAAACATGATGCAGCCAGTTATGGCTTTCAAACATTTATATAACCAGAGGAAGTGCACAAACAAAACAAGAACAAAAATGAATTGAAAGAAAAATGTATTCTAAAATCAAACCAGCCTGCTGTGAATTTTCCTACAAGCAAAGTATAAACAGCATAATACAAATAAGTTACTATGCATTGGACATTCTGGTTATGGGTTTTCACATGATCACAAACAAACCTTTATCCGCACAAAATACCAAACTCAGACACTATTTGCATGCAATGTGGGGCTTAGACTGCACTTGGTTAGCTCTGGCTGTTGTGTTAGAGCTGTTCTCTCACAGAGGAAAGCTCACGTGTAGCCCTGTGGTGTTGTTACTGTCTCCGCTTTTATCACGATGTACAAATGCAAAGAAAGGGAAATCAAATAAAAACATTAAAACCTTGAATGGCACATCAGTGGGTTATTGACTCCCAGAGAGCAGAGAAGTGTGTAAAAAGCTGCTCTCAGCTCTTGTGTTCTCTCTCTCTCTCTTTCACAGGTCAGTGCATCAGACTTAGTCATGAAGTCAACAGCTTCAATAACACAATCACCACTGGGCATTGATTATGACCTGAGTGTGGACTAATGAGACTGAGCCTGTTCCAGTGGCCTCAGTCCAAACACAGCACCTCTGCACCACACAAACAACTGGGAGCTGTTGTTCCAGGCTGATCTATACTTGTCTCAGACCTCGTGGCTGGGCCACAGGCTCAATATTACCACCTGAATGTGAGCTCTAATGACTTTGCTTTGTGAGAGGAAATCTGATGTGTCAGTCACTGGGATGAGACCCCCGTCTGTTCAGAGACTCACACATGGGCTTTGGAACTGAAGCCTGCTGTTTCCCCAAATGGAAAAAGCCTGGAGCAAAAGAATGCCAAACACTCTGAATTCATTTCATCTCGTTTCTCATATGAAGCCATTTTCCTTCTTATTTAGGTCTTAATTAGATACGAGAGGTACTTCAGAGATTACTATATTACAAACAGTGCTGCTTTGTCACAAAAAAAACAGGGAATCAGATTGTGCCATCTTCAAATCAAAAGCTTTTTTCACTTTTTGAAAAAAAAAAAGTGTCAAAAAATATTAAATAATTACAAATTAAATTTTAAGGCAACGTCATGTCTGAGACTTTTTAAACCAATGCAATGAAGCAGCAAGCAAAAAGACAGACTTCAAAGAATATACAGACTGCTAAGACACTTGTGTAAAGAACATACATGTGATGTTGTGGCATAAATAAATGTATATGTTGTGGTGGCTCAGTGATGAGAGCTGATGCTGCTTTGAAATGACTGTAAATCCTGTGACTTGATGCTGGAGCCACACTTCAAACCTCCTACATCTGTGTCTCTGTGACGAGCTTTTATCTAATTCACTTTCATACAGCTCAGTTTCACTCACACATTCTCTTTGTTCTTGAATTTGACTCCATTTATGAAAAATATTAAAATATACTCAACCAAAATTCGAATTGAATGAACTTTCAACAAAATTTTATTTATTGTTACTTGTGTATGTTTTGAACAATGTTAGTGACCATTGTGAGTTTTTCTTTCATTATTTGTGTATGTGTTCTGTCTGTTTCAGAATCTGTTCTGTAGTAAAAGACAGAGGCAGTTTTACACCAAGAGCAGACATTTTTTTTTTTTTACAACAGCCTAGAGTATAGATGATCAGATATTGCGCTGCACACTTCACAGCCAATCAGAAAAGTGTGGACATGCTGTAGGTCACAAGTGCTGTGATTGGTAAACAGTTCACTAAAACACTTTGAGCACAGAGCTAAAGTGGAGAGAGCACTCAGGTCAGCAGAAAGAGTGGGGCTCACATCAGATGGATGAACATCGAGGACCACACAGTTTCTGTACACTTTGTGAAAAATGTTTGGGATATAACCCTTACGTACTGCAGTGAGTAAAACCAACTACAACTATAAGAGTCTTAATACTGCAGCAGAAAGATGGCTGCCCTACCATTTTCAACAAAAGCAATTCCAGACTGATAATGTTGATTCTGATTCAGACTGCTACACATATCAATCTGGTTTTGCTTGTGCCTCAAAGACGTGCAATGGACTTATAACGGGCAACCATTAAGATGTTTGAATCATGCATCCTTGCCAAGTTTAGAAATAGTTCTTTTTTGGCACATACTGTGGGTTCTCTCTGGACAACCTGGAGTGACATGGAGAAGAGACCAGAGCCAGAACCAGTCACAAATCCAAGACACAGTTTGAGCTTCAACAGGCACAATGTTATAAACCTTGGCCTCTTCCAACATCAGAGGAAATGAAAATGGAAACTCCACATAGAAAGACACTTGGGAGTTAAATCCAGACCTGCTATAAAGTGAGAACGCCAACCACTGTGCCTCTGTGTCGTCTATAATACATCAGGTTCACATATTATTGTATCATTAACCCTTTAGGCACCAGAGTTTTTATTTCGAAGTACAATCCAATACATTTAGAAACTTAAAATGTTGCCCTGGAGGATCCAACCTGATATTCTGTATTATTTTATACAGCTGGTGAAGAGTGTTGAATGAGAGCCTGGAATGACTTGAAGCAGAATTGCTACTTTGGCACATAAAAAGTTAATATTACACTGCTTTTAGTTTATACCTGGTTGTTTCCGCTGCAAGACAGTTTTTCAATATTTTTTTTGAAAGTGGGTTTGGGTGACAAAGATTAAACAAAAATCACTTCAAAAGTTTGTATGTGTCCAATGACCCTTTCATGCACCATAAATAATAAATCTACACAACACAAAGTAATACTTGATGCACTTTGACCTGTCTTAAGCAGGCAGGACCACACCAGTCACCTGTCTTGGACATCAATTAAGGATTTATCTAGTATTGATAAAAGTGTAGAATAAATGGAAGTAGCACAGGACTTCAAAAGACAAGGTATGAGGCAGGAGTTCCAATGCAGGACAGGTTTATGTCCATCAGAGACATGACTCTAGACATTATGATGGTGTGCATCCAGTCCAGTCTGAAAATGCTTCCACTGATGACGAGGCCAAGAAAACAAGAGCTGGTAGTGGCCCTGGGAGAGATGATAATTTCTTCACAAACAAACTAAAATATGCAACTATGCCTTCTTTCTTCAATTCATGTAATTGCAAGTTACCATGTCTTGGGATTTTTGGATGGCTAGACCAAACAAAAGGGTAGCAAAATGTTAATTATTGTCAGTATATTTTTAGTTACCATAATTTCTGAAATAAAAGATGCTACTTTCTTTACAATCTTTGAACTACAGACTCTTATTGAATTACTATGTATAACAGCTATATCCTTTTTTTTCCTTCAAATCTAGATGATGCCGCTTATATTCAGGTGCACTCAACAGTGCCCAAAGTATGGTACTTCCCAATACTGCATGTGTATTCACTGAATAGCAACCAATCCATTGCATTCTCTTAAGATTAGGATTTTGTTATTATTCTTAATAACACATTTTCACATCCACCACAGAAATGAACTAGGACAGCAACACATAGCATGTACTGAAAAAAGGGGCAAATTGCGTAGTTTGCACTTTTATATGCTTTTAAATGTCAGTAAGATCACGCTTGAGCTCCTTCGATCACTCGTGCCGTTCGATCACTGTTATTTCGGTATATCAATTAGAACGCATGAGACATTATCTGCAGCTTTCTTAGAAATACAGCCTGCCTTCTATGCTCACATAAAATACAAAAGCTACAAAGGTGCTACTTGCTTTTTAAATCATTCAGAGTGTGTAAGTGAAAAGAATTTTACAGTGAATCACCCAACGTCCAGAGATTAAGGAGAGAGGAAGAGAATCTCTGACACAGCTGAATCAAAGTCATCCTGATCTTCTACAGAACAGGGGCAGAAGCTCTTTAAGCAATGACAAGTGACATTTCAAACATCAGCCTCAGCAAATTTTAGGCCATGACTTAGCACTTGTCTGTACCAACCAGTGTAGAAATGTGCTTTGTTGAACTAATTCCCTTTTGGTCTGCAGGAGTTCGGTTACAGTGGATCACCAAATACACCAGGTTATTGTGTGTTGCAATGAGAGCAGATAAAAGAGCTCCACAGAAACCCTGCTCAGCGTGAAGTTACTAGACTCAGCGGACTCCATCTTGGCTCCGAACGACCACTGAAAATATCATTATGGAGTCGGACAATGGATCACAAAGAAACTCAAAAGGAATCTCTAATTTTCAGAACATGTCTCCACTTTTATCCCAGGCTATATTCTGTTTGAGTAGATGGATCTGATAGATTGAATTTAAAGAAAGGCTGTGCAATATAATAAAGAACCTCTGCAACACTTAAAAAGAAAATGGAAATAGTTTAATGTATTCAAACATCGTTAAAGTTGTGAAATATAACCAGTTCTTGATCTAAAAGATGTTTTTTTTTTAAGGCTGATTAGAAAGCATGCAAAAGATACAGTCGGCAGTAGGAATGTTGAAAAATATTGATACTCAAACTCCCAATACCAATATCAATTTTGTGATATCGACAAGTTTGAAGGTGTCATGTGTTAATGTGGATGCATTGCTTTTTTTTGGAATTTAACGGTTTTCAATGTCAATACGTTAAGCTGGCCAGCCAGATGGTTTATCTTGCGATATTTGTGAATTCACAAACTCGATAAACCATCTGGCCTTCCTGCAGCCTGATTAGTTTGGAGTCTGAACCAGCGGCGTTTCGGTCCAATCACATCCCAGAAGCATGGTTTTGAGACTTAAGCATATTGTACTAGGTCGAGTTAAGATGGGCTGTTAGCGCCAAGTCTGATTCATGCTAAACAAAGATGGCGGCTCCTGTGGATGTATGCGTTTCTGCTGCTTTTGATGTTGTTTTAGCAGAAATACAAAGTCATTTCTTTTTAAAAGATATGCAGTGTTTGTACGTGTTCTATCCCACGCGGACATTGGATACACTATTATGATTTGTTGTTGTGATTGGCTAAGCACAAATAAGGTTGGCCACTCACCCAATCAGCTCAACGTATTTCACTAAACATCCCATCTTTGATTTCAGTGAGTCAAGTTCCAGATGGATACTGTGAAAGAACTCAAATCGGAGTTCAACACAGATCCATCTAGTGTGAGCCAGGTTAGGAATCTGCAGCACCCATTAGAAACTCATGTACACATAGAGAGAACATGCAAACTCCACATAGAAAGAGCCGACTGGGAGTCGAACCCAGAACCTTTTTGTTATACGGCCAAAGCACATACAGGGATGTTCGCTGTGTCGTCACATGGTGATCATGTGAAGCCTTGGTTGGCTGAAGAAGTTAGAAGGTATTGGCGGCAAACTTAACAAACACGAAAAAAGACAATGTTTGTCTCTTGCTGTGAGACTCTGTGTGCTAACAGGTTTGATAAGAGCAGTGTTCAGAAAAAGCCTACACCAAAAAGAAAGCTCTTAATTACGGCAATTAGATCCCAATGGGAAAAACAATAAGAGCTAGCTGGTTCTGCCAACCATTTTGACGTCACATGTCAGTTCAACGAACATCCCTATTTTATATTATACTGTATTTTATTGTTTGTCATTTTTTTGTGAAATGATTAATAATACAAATGCAGACATATGTTCCATCGGTGAGAGAAGAAAAAAAAAGGAAATCTAAAAAGTACTTGTTCTCACAAACAGGTCAAGGGTCGTTTTACCCAAGTCTGTTTGTTCCATCTAATCAATTTCCCAGTTTCCTTTGGGTCAGACTTATTCTATTGTTAACTGATTGGAAAGCTATTGTGCAGAATCAGAATATTAATGAGAGTGCAGCCCTTCAGTGACTAACAATGATGTATGAACTCAATATGCACAAAGCAGTCCCACAGCGCAGGCTCTGGATAAAGCAGATGAAGTTAGATTTGTTTGCTCAGGGCCGGTCATATTTCCATGGTAACGCTCAGTGTGATGGAAATATCTCTGATCTCTTCTGATGTGTATCTTCTATCACTGTGCACCGGCTTTGTCCTCGTGATCATTAACACCAGCGGGAAAATCTTTACAATATCAACGCAGTAGTTAAAGGAATTTCACACATTATTTATTTATTTGTTTGTTTGTTTTACTTTCAACTAATTTGCAACAACGTTCAAACAATTGATCACACATATTTTTGCACGTTTCACAACTTTTTAAAGCGTACTATTCTGTATGCTAACAGCTGCATTTAGACAAGATGCTAGTCTGAAAAAATAAAAAGAATGACAATTATTTGTGGCTTTCATATATCTTTCATAAAATCTAAGAAACTTCTACCAGTATAGTTTCAATAAATGACAATTCTATGTCCATATTTACTACTGCTGGGTTTCAAGCAGTCCTGGACAAAAGAGGAATGCTCGATCATCACACACGTTCACTACAATGCTAATCAGGTGTTGGTGAACAAAAACAGCATTAGACGTAAATGGAACTTTATTAAACAGAAGCATGGTGTTTAAACAGCAAAGAGCAAGCAGAGTTCAGTCAGTAATTATAACTATCTTGATGTTACTCTCTTGTTGCCAAGGTCGTCACAGACTTTATTATGTAAACAGCTAAGCTTTAATGTCGGATTCTCCTGAATCGCCCTTTCTTATTTTATCTCTGTAAGTTTCTCAGAGCAAAACATTCTATCAGGTGATCACATGTAGGACTGCATCTAACAAATATTTTGGTAACCGCTCAGATGAGCGATCATTTTTTTTTATTAATCATTTAGTTGTTTAGAACATATGAGTAATTTGAATACTGCTGAGCTACAATAGCAAAATGTACCATTGTTGTTTTGAGTATGTTTTGACGGTTTTAAGATAGCATTTGCTAATGAAACAAGAACATGTAGTTTTACTTAAAATAAGGAAATGATAATTATGTCCTACTTGAAAACAGGCAAAAACTGTCACTTCAGTTCAAAAAAGAATAAAAATGTGTTTTAATCTTGGCGTAAGAAAGTCAAATTGTGCCTAGAACAAATACATTATTACATTACATTAGTTATTTTAGGTAGATGGTGTTATCTCTCATTCGACCAGGAGTTATCCATGGTACAAAGGCTTCAAAATTACCATCGCTGTCCAGATGACAACTTTGAAGCCTTTCTATATTGATTTAAGGTACATTTTTATTAGCTTAATCAAGTGTGTTCAATTACTAAATTAGTTGATGATTCCGGAAATAGTTGTAATTTATCAATAACTTGATGCAGCCCTAACAACATGTTCTGTGCCTTGTCATTGTACTGTTATTTTGATGTACAGTATGTATGCTTGCATCTTCATTACCTTTTCAGAAATACCTGTTCAGTGGCACTGATGTCATGTCTTACCTTTTACAGGGGTTGACAAACCTAAAATTCCGTGCGTGTAATTTGACCTTCTCTTTGTAAAGCACTTTGGTATTTTTTTGAAACCTATGAAATGTGTTAAATAAATCAAGATTGCTTTATTAAATTGCCTGACTCTGATTCAAATCTTTTTATAAAATGTCTTGTTTTTATCATTGTCTTTTTTTCTCTCAATTTTTTGGACTTATCTTGCTGGAACAACAGACTCGGGGCGATGTTTCTGATAACCTGTCCCTCTGATCAAACAAAGCCCCGAGGATTCCTGTAACCTCTCACCCCAGGGTCAGATTGATGCCTGCGAGTGTCCATATCAAAGTAAAGTGTATGAGACAGTACACCAGGGAGTCTATGGTTGCTCTGGAGCTCCAAATCCTTCTGTAGGATTGGAAAAAAACTTACTTTATCCTCACGCTTGGTCAACAACACAGTCAGTTTCCGACTTAATCCACCTCAGACATAAGTTCTCTGTATGTTCCGAGTTTGTAGTTTCAAAAGAAATGTTTGTGTGTGATAAAAAGAATGGGTTTGAGATAGTTATTGTCTCTACAACACCTTCTGAGCCTTGAAACCACACTTTATCTGCCACACTAGTATTAATCCCTCTCTAATCTCCACTAAATGTTAAATCCAATGTTCCTGCTGCTGGGCTCCATGGAGAAAGACTTTTTATCTGATCTGTGCTGGCCAAAGCTCCGCTCTAAACCACAGGCTACTCACGGATGGATGAAAACTTTGTGGAAGCTGTAAACCTGACACATGATTGGCTGCGAGGAGATGAAAGAAATGGTATTCTTGAGTAAACAAGTGCTATAGGTGCTCGGCTTTTCAAAGGAATCATAGTAAATGTGTGTTGTAAATAATATATGTTTCACTGAAGGTAGAAAGTGACAGATTCTTGTGGACCGTTCAGGATGTGGCAATTCTGGTTTGCATGAATGTGATTATGTGTTCCCTTGAAGTGGTTCAAAGCTATACTTTTGCTTTATGTCAGCCTTCCCAAGAAAAAAATAAAAAAAATGCTTGATTTCTTTGTTAAAGCAATGAATTCCTGGCTTGGAAAAGTGAAAAGATGCATCTGCTGGAAAAGCATTGGCAATCCATTCTCTGCTGGCACCTCTGTAAACTTTGCAGGACCAGGTTCAGTCCTCCGAATCAAAACTAAAACATTTTCCCTATAAATGGCGTTGCTGTAACTTATCGACCCCTAACCTTAAATTTGCAGTTTAATTATTTAGCTATTGTAGTTTAATGAAACACTATTCTCTTTAGTTACAGATATGACATTTTAAGTTGGAATCAGTCATGCTACTAAAAAAAAATCACATTATTTAAATTGTCAGAAATCTTTAAAATGGTGTTTCTCAGTTGAAGCCTTAGATTGTCAATCATATGAGTCAGTAGTGTTCATCAAGAAAGTTTCATAACATTTATTTTTGATGGACATGAAATCTTGTACTTGCCATGGTCATCTAAAAATATTACATCTCACACGAAGATACGCTTATTTAATGCTTCTTTGGGCAGTTTGTGTTTGCAGTAATGTTGAATTGACTCAAATTGGAGAATGGCATCTCCACAGCATCCACAGTTTGGAAAAATGTGTGGTTTGTAATGATGATGCCACTACTTGTTTTGTTACTATGCACACAAGCAATAGCCAGGCTGGCACCACCTAGTGCTGCCGCTCAATGTAATTTCACTCCAGCTACTTGGACAGAACTGCAGAGGAGGAAGTAGGAAGTACAATCGGTGGTGTGTAGTGTAGATATGGCAGACTTTACATGTTCTCCTCCTCTGACCTTGTGTCAAAGATCCTCTTGGAATTAGATTTTAGGTTGTAGGTTTACACCACAGAAACTGCAACACGTTTTACGTTCTACTTCCTGAACTAGTTAACACAGAACATTGCCCACATACCATGGAGGTAGTGAACCCCAATGATGGGACCAGATGACTTAAAGTGAAATGGAACTGATTGATGTACAAGAAATTGTCTTGCTGTGAAATATATTTTTGTTTCTTTGATCACTTTTGCTGGGACTTTGACTCTTCTTCACAACCTTTGACATGTCCAACGTTGTTAAATCAACAACAAATGAGAGCATATCAAATAATCATCAAGCATAGGTAAAAGTACAAGTGAACATATTGTAGAAGAGAACACATCATATTTGAAATGTAACAATGATAATCTTCCCTCTTATTTTTTGACCATTGGTTATTTATTCATGGTTTGTTTGTTTTTTTACATGTTTTTATTGGTTACTTGACAAAGCCATACCCTTATTTAGGGTTTATTTTTTATTTTATTATATATATATTTTTTGTCATGTTCAACAATGGTTTCCATAGAGTCCAGCTTTCGATGGCTTTATGTAGCAGTAACATTTGGTGCTCTTTTGGAAAACGTCATATTAGATCAGAAAATCAATTCTGGAAAAACTACATGAAACATTTAGAAAATATGTTGCCATGTACACACAGTATAGATATAACCACAGAGAACAGAATCTCAATCCCATCCCTTTTAAAGTCTTTGTTCATTTTCCTTCTTCCTCCGTGGCAAAGACCTCTATAATGCTAAAACAGAAGCCAGTTCTCCTCATGTGCCAGTGATTACATTTGTTTTGCTAATAGACTGCCCTGCTCCATTCTCCCTTAGGAGGAAACAGATAAAACAACAAAGCCTAAAAGTGAAGAAAAAGCTGCATTTCATTAATGTTGTATTCGCTGTATATGCAAATGAACCAACATCGCAAAACACACAGACTACAGTGACAGATACCAAAAAGAGCCCATTCAGTTGATATGTAACTGCTAACACAGTGCAAAATGACAAGTCTGTTGCCTTGAAAAGATAATCCTTATAACTAACTCTTCTGCTTTCTGTAAAAAACACCTCACAAAAACACTCTCGATACAAATGAGTTTCATCTGTCTATTTGTCTTGCTGCGCATTTGAAACCAGCATCAAATTTTAAAAGGCATATTTAATACATTTCATTTAATAGTTCCAAAAGCTGTAATTCTCACAAACTAGACTTGTCACTGCTGTCTTTGCCTTTCTTTTCCACCAACATTTCATAGTTTGAGTTAGCAACCAAATGACTAGCAGTTGTTTAAAGCCGCAAACTGTCAGAGCTGGATTCAACTAGGATGCACCTATACAATGGGATCGGATATCAGCGTATTTCCTTAAATTTACTGTTCCATAATGGTTCAGTTGGTATACATTATTTGGAAACAATTCTCGAGGTCGGACTGTTGTTGGATCGATTACGTGCGGAATTTTGCATCAAACAGCTGAACACGACTAGAGTAAATGCTCAAATACTAAAGTTTGGAGACTGTAAAGAACTATTGTGCGGTGGACAAGACAATGGCCCACAGAACTGGGTTGAGTCAAACTAGGTCAGGACTTATTGAAATTAGCTTTGGTGAGTCTACTCTTGGTTCCGCTGGTGGCTCTGCTATGACCCATAGATAGGTTCAAGATGTGTTTATTTAAAGCATAAAAATTTGTTGATTTATGCTTAATTTGGAATTTATACAATGTGAAAAATATGTAATTGGTTTTGTTAAGCCTCACAAGCCCTTGAGAAGGTCCTGTTCCCAATTTGTGCTTCATTAAAAATAATAATAAAAAAAAATAAAAATAAAAAATAATCAAATGCTACATTTTAAACTTCCAGTTACCTAAGCATTCGGAGCCTTTGATTGTTCAGCATGGCCTCTTCTTATGCTTTTTTCACAGCTGTAGAAGCGAAACGTACAGTATGCTAATGGCATTTAGTCACAATGCTAACAACAACAACAACAGAAAAAAACTTAGGCAATGGGTAAACAAACAGAGAAACCAGGAAAGGACATTGCAAACTCGTTTTTACAAGAATAGATGAATTAATAAGATGTGGAGAAAATGACTGAAGTTATTTTATTGCAAAAAAATCAAGCATAGCCCATTTAATAAAGACTAGTTCTTAATAACAATATTACTGCTTTAGTGTAGCTTAAAGGGGGTTAAGTAAGATATTAAGATAATGTATGTATATTAAAAAAAGTTCATATTTCAGTCTTTCCTTGGACACAACTCAATCAACCCTTTTTGAGTTGAAACACTATAGTATCAAAAGATCCAATCCTATTTTCTTTAGTTGTAGGTCTAGGTAAAAATTTAAGCCTAAAATATGCCGAACCAGGCTAAACATTTAGAAATGTTAGCAAAATCTTAAACCTCTCCTCAAACTAAGTGAAGCCCATCAACACGTACTATAGCACATCTCCATTAAATGGAATTCTAAACCAGACACAGTAAGTTCAAACATTGCCACCTTTCTTAGTGATGAGTGCACACTTCTCTATCACACAGCCGTCTTGTACCGTAGTTACCCAAGTCTGCTGCCGATGAACCAGTGCATATGACCAAAGCACATTCTACATCAGCTCCAGGAGAAGTCACAGTTTGAAGAAGAGTAAACAGGAACTTACCTAAAAGACACACAGAGAAAAACAGACATTAATGATCTGGATTATAAAAACATTTCTGTATAAAAACTGCAGTTGCGTAAAAGGACAAGATGGCTTTTAGAGATGGAAGAGAACTCTCAAAATCACCAGTAACATTCTCATAACTGAGCTAAGTGTACAGTATTATGCATCATGTCTGGTAATCACGAAGAGTCTTTGTTGGCTGTTGGCTGAAAAAAATGTTGACCTTTCTGTGTCATATAATGTAAATATGTCAAGCTTTTTTATCTATGGCCCACATCCTTCACCAATAAAGTCTGAAGTCTGAAATGTGTTCATTTTCAAAATGGTATACTCACGTTTACCAAGTTTTATTAAAGTTTCCTTTTGATTTAAGTAACTTAGTATTACCTCCATTGAATCCCAGAGTGAATGCATCTGAAAGTACAGAACATACTGAAATCATCTTTTTTTCCCTCTGCATTGTTGTTTTGACAAGAACATGACAAGAGCTGATGTATTGGATATAAAGGTATTCAGAGCTGTCTCCTTCAGTGGGAGCAGCAGCACAGTGACACACATCAGTATTCAACAAAAGGTTACAGCCTTTTTCATGGATAATAGAATTGTAAAAGGCACGCTGATGAAGAGAATGCAATACAATTCAATTGTGTGTTTTACAAGTTAGTGATGGTATATTTCACATCCAAGACTATTTTCAATTTCATTTGTGCAGTGAAAGCAGAAGGCTCTGAAGCCCCTTTAAGGCCCTGTGTTTGTGCTGAGTGTGCAGCAGACATTAGAGAAAGGTCACAGTGACTCTGTCTCTGACGTCCTTCAACAACTATTGTATCTCCATCTAATGTAATCAGTCATCAAGTGTTTGTGTGCAACTGATGCAGATGTCCTTCTGATCTCACCTGCTACAGGATCTGGGAAAGTCATAAAACAAATATGTCTCAGTGCCAGAGCGCTTATATTGACGCAAGAAGGTTGTGGGTTCAACACCTGGGTCAGACTAGATTTCTGAGATCAACATCTGGGTCATACTAGATTTCTGTGAGATTAACACCTGGGTCGGACTAGATTTCTGAGATCAACACTTGGGTCAGACTAGATTTTGTGAGATCAACACCTGAGTCGGACTAGATTTCTGTGAGATCAACACCTGGGTCGAAGTAGATTTTTATGGGGTCAACACCTTGGTCGGATTAGATTTCTGTGGGATCAACACCTGGGTCGAAGTAGATTCTATGGGGTCAACACCTTGGTCGGATTAGATTTCTGTGGGATCAAGACCTAGGTCGGACTACATTTCTGTGGATTCAACACTCGGTCGGATTACTGTGTTCCCACACTGAGTTGGACCAGATTTCTGTGTGGAAATTGCATGTTTACTTCATGTTTGCATCCAGTACTCAGAATAAACAGGAGTTCTTATCTCCTATACTACACCATAGGTCAAATTCTCCAGCTAACAAATGTGTCTTGAAATGGGTCTCTGTAACAACCTTGTGCACGCAAGACCAACTAAAACCACAAGAATATATTTGAATATGATTTCGGAAAACGTCTTCAAAGAAAAGTTGCACAAGCGCCGTACCTCCCAAAGACTTTAGTGTTCTTATAATTCAACCCAACATGCAAATAAAAACAGTTTGTGCGCAGTGAGGAGGCTAACGCAGAGGCAGACCACAGATGAATGGATGTGATTCCAGCCTCTTGGCTCAGCGGCCTAAATCTACAATGAGAAACTCTCTCTGCATGTGTTTATTTGATCCTGCTCTGACAGTTCTCTGCCTCGTTCTACAGCTGGGCCCAGTCTCATAGCTCTGGATAGACTTTGTTACATGTTTATTTGGCACTTTGAAAATAGAGGATGACTTCAGTGTGGCCAGTCAAATCTTTTAAGCAGTAGTCAATTATGCCACAATTTTTCAAATATAACTCAACTAACAGCAGTCTCACGCTGCCACTGTTTCTGCTTCACTTTCAAGATTAATGAGCAGCGTTCATTTGTGCAAGTTCATAATTGATGCAAATTTACATAACAGCTCAGCTAGAGGGTCTCAGCAGCTATGTTTTCACTGAGACTCGAGTGGGCTCTGACAGTGGTTTGCCCGAGGCTGCATATTAACTGCTTCCTCAACCTGTTACTGCCTTTTCACTGCGCAGGCCAGACTAGGAGATATACTTTCAAATGTGCAAGTTCCAAGCTTTTGTTACTCTTTTATAAGCCATTTGTACCAGACACAACAAATCAACCCCAAACACCGTTTTAGCTTCCTGACTTCAGACAGACTCCATGAGTGTAACAAATCAAAGAGCATACAGGAGTGCAAGCTTTAAAACACACAACATCAAATGTGTGTAGTGGACAGAGACATGACTTTACCCTTTGACAAACCATAACCAATTATTGTCAATCAAGAATGTCTACAGTGCTTTATGGCTAAATGACCAAAGTGCTGCACAATTTGTTCTATTATCAAGAATCAACAGTGACATACTTGTAAAGCTAAAGCCAAGATCAGTCTTTTCTAAAAATGGGTCTTGGTCAATTGGTTTGTTGTCTGCTTGTTTACACAATATTTGACCACAGACTTCTTTATAATTACTTTGAAAAGATGAGTCTTAAGTTTGGCTTGAAGCAGCAAACATATAATTTGCAACTATTATTGAAAAGGTAACAAAGAGCGTTCTAGCAGAGGACAGGATTTCCATAATGAGAGCTTTGTGGAAGTTTAATCGTGAGCTATGGCATGAATGTTTTTTTTTTTTTTTTTTTCCCAGTTTTGAAAAGTTTAACTTTGCTAATAGGCAATAGAGAAAAAAACTCTTGTAAAGTTTGTCTCAAAGTGAAGCTACACACACACACACACACACACACACACACAAAAAAAAACCTTTTTGACTGTCACACTGTGTATATGTAGCTAGCAATGTCTACAGTTCTGGGTATTTCTGAAATTTTAGTGCAAATTGAGCTAATCTCACTGCAAAGGTCATAGCAATTTTTATAATCGTGACATGAGCCTTGACTTGTCCAGTCTATGCTAATCAGCTGCCGTAAAACCAACCTTCTTCCACCCTCTCTTTATGCTTTTCCGCAGGAAGTTTTGCTTGAACTGTGTTTGTAGTGGAGTTTAAGGGGTCATTTTCACTTGTGAACAAAGAGTGAAATTGCTCTTGCACCACCAAGAAGTCTTTGTGGACTTGTATTTATGTAAAACTGATGTTCTTGTTTGGTACAATCTGAGCTGTGAAAATTAGGTCTGAGAACAAATCAAGCCTTGAGCTTATGGAAGAAACTACATCTGACAACTTTCTATATGTACAATTAAAGAACCTAGAATTTTGGAAAAAGGGCAACTATTGGTCTAAATCTGCATGTCTTTGTCTTTTGTGACATACATCCCACGGTCCACACAGCAAACCCTATGACCGCCAATGTTCTGTACAATAAGCACCCACTAGCTGTGACCTTTCCATTAACAATAGGCTTTCATTGGACTTTCAATGCTTCCGACGCTGAGAAAATTAGCTACAATCCTTTCACCAGACCAGCAATCTCCAACCCAACATGGCACACCGCAACCACAGCATGAAAAAAGAAAACTGAAAAACATTCTTACTTTAAATCTGCTAACTATAATTTTAAGGCTTGAGCTTGACTCTTGCATATAATAATTTGACATTATGGACTTTTATAGCGCGTGAACTCTGTGACCAGAGACTGCTGGCATTCAAAAGTCTCAGAAATTCTCTTCAGAGATGTTGAGTCAAAGCAAAATGTCCTTTTCTTTTTCTCAGCCTATTGAAATCTTCCAAAGTCGATAGCATTCAGTTCAAAGGTTTACTTGGCTACGGCTTTTTCAAACAACTGACGGACTTCTGACAATCTTCGATGAAAAGAAAGAAGACGTATGGAGAAGGGCTTCTACAAAGCAAGGTTGAGCACTAGAAAGCAAAAAATGGCAAAAAATAGATGCATGGAGGACGGACACCACCAGTTTTAGATTTTATGAAATATTTGCTACAAGCTGAAGACTGAGAAGGCCTAAGTAAAAACCAATGCATAAGGGGAATATCAGCTGCTTTACATGTATACTTATTTAAAGGGAAAATACAAAAACTAAAAGCAAAAAATGCTTGTTTGTAAAGGCCATAGGAGTCATTGTAATGCTGATGATAGACGAGTTGAATATACTCCATGTTGGTGTTCCCTACACTACAGTTGAAGAGTCATCACTGGGTATTGGTTACCAGATAATTGCAAATTTAAAATAAAAAAAAAGAGTCATCGCTGGATGGATCTTTAAGACTGGCATGAAAAAGGGGGTGCAAGGTAGCCAAGTGGTTAGAGCTCTGGATTCCCAACAAGGAGGTTGTGGGTTCGACTCCCGGGTCGGACCATGTCAACATCTCACGATCTCTCTGGGTGGAGTTTGCATGTTTCCCCGTGTCACCGTGGGTTTTCTCCGAGTACTCCGGTTTCCTCCCACCTCCAAAAACATGCATGTTTAGGTTAATTGGGCATCACTGTAAATTTCCCTTAGTGAGTGAATGAGAGAGTGAATGGTTGTCTGTCTAACCCTGTGGCAAGTTGGCCACTGTCCAGAGTGTTCCCCCGCCTAAGGCCAAAGTTACTGGGATAGGCTCCAGTCACCCGCGACCCTAACGGGATTAAGTGGTAGAAAATGAATGAAAAAAAAAAAAAAGTTTTACATTTTACAAAGTTTATTGATAAAATAGAGAATGCCAAAGTAATGGAGCAGGCCAAAAAAATGAAGGCTCTCTTGAAAATAATTCATAAAAAGCCTTTATTAGTAGGTGGTTATTTGTAAAAAAAAAAAAATAAATAAATAAAAAAAATGCACCAATGCGTTTCTGATCAGCATTTTCATCAACCTTTTTTTAGTATTTTCTATTTACTAGTAAAGGAAACATTCAAGCACCTAAGATCTATGATGCACTACCCACAACTTTTCTTTATATAAACTTGGTTTAGATGTACTTCAATATATATCATTGATGGGAATTACTAGTCACGATTCATTACTAGAATCAGTTTAAACTAGATAAGGTTTAAAGCAGTGTCTTCTCCTATAACCTCCTTGTGTAAATACATGTGAGAAAGCATTATATACTGTCAAATATAAACATGAATTAACTAAGATTCAGATGACTTTTTTTGGGTCAGCAAAAAGAGACAAGAGTCCAGCAACAATGTTTGGTGGAGGATTGCCGCCCCTGGCAACTGGTCAGATAGAACTTAAACTTGACTTACAGTTTTTCTCATCGACACATTTTCAGCACTTGTTTCAGAACTGAGATACGCAGACATCTAGAGACTCTCAGAACAGCTCACACAGCTGGTGAGTTCTTTGTTCTGATATCATAAGCTAGTCTGGTCTTCAGATAGAACATTAACATGCCGAGAGGACATCATGTAGATCAGACTTGAAGCTTAGTGACTTTGTGTCTGAAATCAGAACTCTTCTCACACACCTGAGCTTGACTTGGCGTCGATTCTGAAGCTTCCAAACATTCCTGTACAATCAGCTTTAGCTAAAATCTTCTGGATTCTCTGGAATCTCATGAGACTTGGACTCAGGTTGGACGTTGTTTTTAGAGACTCTAAGCACATGAGCTGATTGGCGAATATTCAGTTCCAGGTTCCACAAGTCCTTGCTCTATCTCCTTTCATGTATATGTGTGTGAGCAGCATGGATCTTGAGTGGCACGGTGGCAGAGTAGATAGAGCTCTGGCCTCACAGTAAGAAGGTCGTGGGTTCGACTCCCGCACGACATTGTATGAATATTATTAGATACAGTATCGAACAATCCTGTTTTCTACAAAACAAATGCATAAAATACAAATGGAGCTCACAGTGCAGCACTACAATCCGGTTTGTTTCTTCTATAAGCTCACAAACAATATGTCATGTAATTTTATGCGTGACCTCACCCACTCATAAGATGCATCTCCAAACCTCCTGACAGCGACGTCAAAAAGCTGCCAAAATTGAAAATTGATGGGAGGCAGCACTATAAATGTCACTGCGTGTAGGGCCAGGTTCTATATCTTTTCACAGTAGAATACCACTTTGTGAAAGAAATCTAATATTCCTGCCATGCATCTGATTAACCTTTGAATACCCATGTGTTTTCCCTTCAACAAGACAGCACCCCCAGCGTGTATTTCATCTCCGCTGACATGTCACACAATGTATTATTTTGCAATCAAAGCATATCAGTTATTAAAAACTAGAAATATAAAGACAGAATATTCTCATTTAATCTGATATGCAAACTAAGCCCAATACATATTCCAATAACATGCTGTATGATAAAAATGAATGGGCAGAAGGAGCAGACATTATTCACAGCAGTGCACATTGTCAGATCTCTGCAGCATTTATCAGAGCAGCAGGATGAGAGGCTGATGACTGGGACAAGCAGCTGATGTTCATTAAGCAGAGGATGACATTGAGACACATGGGGCAGTCTGACATGAGCAGCAATGATGGGGAACAGTTGTATGAACTGTCAATAAAGAGTGGAGGAACTTAACTGTTTATCTAGAAAGAATTTAAAAACATACTGTGACCGAACACCCGTGCTAATCCCTATTAGTTCACTATTCAGGTCACGCCATTTATAGTGGTGTCCAAATGTCCATAAATTAGTGCGCTCAAAATTTTCCACATCTGGAAAAGTAGAGAACATCGACGATCAGTAAACAACACAAATGAATGAAAAAATTGTCATTAAAATGCATCGTTGAGTTGGGAAATAAACAAAACACAAAGTTAAAAACTGTTAGCTTAAAGATGGTAAAAGTAGCTTTTAAGATGCTGTTCAGAAGGATCAGGGAATAGTATGAATGTTCGGACACAGCAATTGAGCAATAATTTGAGAAAGAATGAACTGAAAAAATGACCTTGAAAATTAATTTACATCTTTGTTAGTAAGATTCTTTGTTACACTAAATAAATGGTTCCTGTAGTTGATTTTTTCATATTATGACATAAAATGTATTAATCTCCATACAGAAAGCCCCAAGAATATTTGTGATATTTAGAAGGCCAGGATGCTATTAATTGAGTAACAAATAGGGCTGGACAATTTGGGAAACATATTAATTAAGATACTGATTGTTCTCAAATTTCAATTTGACTTTATTTAGCATTTTAAAATACAAATGGCTTTTGTAATTATTGCTGGAACCTAAGCTGAACAGACTTTCAATCTAACACAGAACACAATCACATGTCCTCTTCTAAAGTCTGGCTTCTGCTGCAAAACTCTCAACTTGACATGACTGGATTGCAGCCCAGTCTCTGAAGAAAACATAGATATCCAACAAAATGTCAAAAAACATACAATAAGCATGTTTTCAGGTCAAAGTTAACCACAAATTTTGGTTGAAGTCACTTTTTGTGACATTTCTTTGGATTTATTTCAAGGTGCACTGTGTAACTTTATGGAGGCGAAAAGCCAATTATGCAATTCAGTAAAAATTAGGGCGTCAAAGTTAACCGCGTTAATCATGCGATTAATCATAAAAAATTAACGCATTAATCATGAATTATCGCAGATTAATCACACTGTTATTTGACCGCTCATACGCCTTCAGCGCGGAGGGAGCGCGTACTGCGCGGAGAGGATACTGGAAGGCGGCGCAGGTTGTTATTAGGTCTGCGTAGTAATCAAGTGAACGCATACGCGGCGTAAAAATGATGGGGAGACAACAACCGGTGCGCCCGCTCGGCAGAATCGGCAGAACATCCTGACGGGACTCTAGATAAAACGAAGGTAGTGTGCATATATTGCAATAATGAACTCTCCTTTCAACGAAGCGCAACAAGCTTGAAATACCACCTTAAAACCAAACATGTGTTTAAGGCAGCGGCTGCAAGAGCGCTGCTACTAGACTAACTTATAAGCCGAGCACGCAATGTTCACAAAAGCATCACAGATAAGTTAAGCAACTCTTTTGCTAATGGAGCCACAGCATGTAGACCCACTAACATCGTTAAAGACCAAGGGACGCAAAATATCAATGATTATGCATATGGCCACAGGTGATCCCACATAATTACCTTCCAGAGGAACAATCACAACCAGAATAAACCAACTGTAGAGTGCAAATAATAATAATTGACATATTCAAGTAACAAACATTTGAATGTTAAGACATTCTAACAGTCATTTTCAAANAAAATGTTTTATGTCCATTTCCTACAAGCAATAATACTCATTATTCACTCCAACACATCTCTTCTTTAGCACTATTTTTCCCAACAAAAGTGCTACATCTGCATGATGTTGCCCTAGGGCAACATACCTAAAACACAGTATTAGCATAAACATACAAGTAAAAATATATGTAAACAATCAAATGTGCATCTTGACATATTTCTGGACATTAAAATATTTTTTTGTATCAAATTATTCCAATTTAACCCAGAGAAAAGTGTTATTTATCTTACCGTTACCTAGCACTGTGTCACATGTGACTTTGCTTCCAAAATGACTGCTTCAGACTCAGTCAAATGTGCACACCCACTTCAGCCTCTGATTTTATTGGACAGAAACATGTCTGCTAACATTATAAAAAAACAAAATAAAAAAAAACTTAAAGGGCCAGTGTCCAAGCCAAAAAGTGGTTTGTTGCCTAAAAGCAACACTATGCGGTAGAGGGTTAAGGCCCTGTGTTTGTGCTGAGTGTGCAGCAGATATTAGAGAAAGGTCACAGTGACTCTGTCTCTGACGTCCTTCAACAACTATTGTATCTCCATCTATGTATCAGTCATCAAGTGTTTGTGTGCAACTGATGCAGATGTCCTTCTGATCACATCTGCTACAGGATCTGGGAAAGTCATAAACAAATATGTCTCAGTGCCAGAGCGCTTATATTGACGCAAGAAGGTTGTGGGTTCAACACCTGGGTCAGACTAGATTTCTGAGATCAACACTGGGTCGAACTAGATTTCTGAGATCAACACCTGGGTCGAACTAGATTTCTGAGATCAACATCTGGGTCATACTAGATTTCTGTGGGATCAACACCTGGGTCGGACTAGATTTCTGAGAACAACACCTGGGTCTGACTAGATTTCTGAGATCAACACCTGGGTCGGACTAGATTTCTGTGGGATCAACATCTGGGTCAGACTAGATTTCTGAGAACAACACCTGGGTCGGACTAGATTTCTGAGATCAACATCTGGGTCAGACTAGATTTCTGAGATCAACATCTGGGTCATACTAGATTTCTGTGAGATTAACACCTGGGTCGGACGAGATTTCTGTGATTTCAACACCTGGGTCGAACTACATTTCTGTGAGATCAACACCTGGGTCGGACTAGATTTCTGTGATTTCAACACCTGGGTCGAAGTAGATTTTTATGGGGTCAACACCTTGGTCGAATTAGATTTCTGTGGGATCAAGACATAGGTCGGACTACACTTCTGTGGATTCAACACCTCGGTCGGATTACTGTGTTCCACACCTGAGTTGGACCAGATTTCTGTGTGGAAATTGCATGTTTTACTTCATGTTTGCATCCAGGTACTCAGAATAACAGGAGTTCTTACCTCCTATACGTACACCATAGGTCAAATTCTCCAGCTAACAAATGTGTCTTGAAATGGGTCTCTGTAACAACCATGTGTATGCAAGACCAACTAAAACCACAAGAATATATTTGAATATGATTTCGGAAAGACGTCTTCAAAGAAAAGTTGCACAAGCGCAGTACCTCCCAAAGACTTTAGTGTTCTTTATAATTCAACCCAACATGCAAATAAAAACAGTTTGTGCGCAGTGAGGAGGCTAACGCAGAGGCAGACCACAGATGAATGGATGTGATTTCAAGCCTCTTGGCTCAGCGGCCTAAATCTACAATGAAAAACTCTCTCTGCATGTGTTTATTTTGATCCTGCTCTGACAGTTCTCTGCCTCGTTCTACAGCTGGGCCCTGTCTCATAGCTCTGGATAGACTTTGTTAACATGTTTATTTTGGCACTTTGAAAATAGAGGGAGACTTCAGTGTGGCCAGTCAAATCTTTTAAGCAGTAGTCAATTTATGCCACAATTTTTCAAATATAACTCAACTAACAGCAGTCTCACGCTGCCACTGTTTCTGCTTCACTTTCAAGATTAATGAGCAGAGTTCATTTGTGCAAGTTCATAATTGATGCAAATTTACATAACAGCTCAGCTAGAGGGTCTCAGCAGCTATGTTTTCACTGAGACTCGAGTGGGCTCTGACAGTGGTTTGCCCGAGGCTGCATATTAACTGCTTCCTCAACCTGTTACTGCCTTTTCACTGCGCAGGCCAGACTAGGAGATATACTTTCAAATGTGCAAGTTCCAAGCTTTTTGTTACTCTTTTATAAGCCATTTGTACCAGACACAACAAATCAACCCCAAACACCGTTTTAGCTTCCTGACTTCAGACAGACTCCATTGAGTGTAACAAATCAAAGAGCATACAGGAGTGCAAGCTTTAAAACACACAACATCAAATGTGTGCAGTGGACAGAGACATGACTTTACTCTTTGACAAACCATAACCAATTATTGTCAATCAAGAATGTCTACAGTGCTTTACGGCTAAATGACCAAAGTGCTGCACAATTTGTTCTATTATCAAGAATCAACAGTGACATACTTGTAAAGCTAAAGCCAAGATCAGTCTTTTTCTAAAAATGGGTCTTGGTCAATTGGTTTGTTGTCTGCTTGTTTACACAATATTTGACCACAGACTTCTTTATAATTACTTTGAAAAGATGAGTCTTAAGTTTGGCTTGAAGCAGCAAACATATAATTTGCAACTATTATTGAAAAGGTAACAAAGAGCGTTCTAGCAGAGGACAGGATTTCCATAATGAGAGCTTTGTGGAAGTTTAATCGTGAGCTATGGCATGAATGTTTTTTTTTTTTTTTTTCCCAGTTTTGAAAAGTTTAACTTTTGCTAATAGGCAAGTAGAGAAAAAAACTCTTGTAAAGTTTGTCTCAAAGTGAAGCTATACACACACACACACACACACACCACACACACACAAAAAAACCTTTTTGACTGTCACACTGTGTATATGTAGCTAGCAATGTCTACAGTTCTGGGTATTTCTGAAATTTTAGTGCAAATTGAGCTAATCTCACTGCAAAGGTCATAGCAATTTTTATAATCGTGACATGAGCCTTGACTTGTCCAGTCTATGCTAATCAGCTGCCGTAAAACCAACCTTCTTCCACCCTCTCTTTATGCTTTTCCGGCAGGAAGTTTTGCTTGAACTGTGTTTGTAGGTGGAGTTTAAGGGGTCATTTTCACTTGTGAACAAAGAGTGAAATTGCTCTTGCACCACCAAGAAGTCTTTGTGGACTTCTATTTATGTAAAACTGAAAACTGACTTCTTGTTTGGTACAATCTGAGCTGTGAAAATTAGGTCTGAGAACAAATCAAGCCTTGAGCTTATGGAAGAAACTACATCTGACAACTTTTCTATATGTACAATTAAAGAACCTAGAATTTTGGAAAAAGGGCAACTATTGGTCTAAATCTGCATGTCTTTGTCTTTTGTGACATACATCCCACGGTCCACACAGCAAACCCTATGACCGCCAATGTTCTGTACAATAAGCACCCACTGGCTGTGACCTTTCCATTAACAATAGGCTTTCATTGGACTTTCAATGCTTCCGACGCTGAGAAAATTAGCTACAAATCCTTTCACCAGACCAGCAATCTCCAACCCAACATGGTAAACCGCAACCACAGCATGAAAAAAGAAAACTAAAAAGCATACATTTTTACTATATTTCTGCTAACTATCATTTTAAGGCTTGAGCTTGACTCTTGCATATAAAATTTGACATTATGGACTTTTATAGCGCGTGAACTCAGTGACCAGAGAATGCTGGCATCTCAAAAGTCTCAGAAATTCTCTTCAGAGATGTTGAGTCAAAGCAAAATGTCCTTTTCTTTTTCTCAGCCTATTGAAATCTTCCAAAGTCGATGGCATTCAGTTCAAAGGTTTACTTGGCTACGGCTTTTTCAAACAACTGACGGACTTCTGACAATCTTCGATGAAAAGAAAGAAGACGTATGGAGAAGGGCTGTCTGTACTAGAAAGCATAAAATGGCAAAAAATAGATGCATGGAGGACGGACATCACCCAGTATTAGATTTTATGAAATATTTGCTACAAGTTGAAGACTAAGAAGGTCTAAGTAAAACCAATGCATAAGGAGAATATCACCTGCTTTACATATGTATTTATTTAAAGGGAAAATACAAAAACTAAAAACAAAAAAAGCTTGTTTGTAAAGACCACAGGAGTGATTGTAATGCTGATGATAGACGAGTTGAATATACTCCATGTTGGTGTTCCCTGCACTACAGTTGAAGAGTCATCACTGGGTATTGGTTACCAGATAATTGCAAATTTAAAAATAAAAAAAAAAGAGTCATCGCTGGATGGATCTTTAAGACTGGCATGAAAAAGGGGGTGCAAGGTAGCCAAGTGGTTAGAGCTCTGGATTCCCAACAAGGAGGTCGTGGGTTCGACTCCCGGGTCGGACCATATCAACATCTCACATCTCTCTCTGGGTGGAGTTTGCATGTTCTCCCCGTGTCACCGTGGGTTTTCTCCGAGTACTCCGGTTTCCTCCCACCTCCAAAAACATGCATGTTTAGGTTAATTGGGCATCACTGTAAATTTCCCTTAGTGAGTGAATGAGAGAGTGAATGGTTGTCTGTCTAACCCTGCGGCAAGTTGGCCACTGTCCAGGGTGTTCCCCCGCCTAAGGCCCAAAGTTACTGGGATAGGCTCCAGTCACCCGCGACCCCTAACGGGATTAAGCGGTAGAAAATGAATGAAAAAAAAAAAAAAAGTTTTACATTCTACAAAGTTTATTGATAAAATAGAGAATGCCAAAGTAATGGGAGCAGGCCAAAAAAAATGAAGGCTCTCTTGAAAATAATTCATAAAAAGCCTTTATTAGTAGGTGGTTATTTGTAAAAAAAAAATAAATAAATAAATAAAAAAAATGCACCAATGCGTTTCTGATCAGCATTTTCATCAACCTTTTTTTAGTATTTTCTATTTACTAGTAAAGGAAACATTCAAGCACCTAAGATCTATGATGCACTACCCACAACTTTTCTTTTATATAAACTTGGTTTAGATGTACTTCAATATATAATCATTGATGGGAATTACTAGTCACGATTCATTACTAGAATCAGGTTTAAACTGGATAAGGTTTAGAGCAGTGTCTTCTCCTATAACCTCCTTGTGTAAATACATGTGAGAAAACATTATATACTGTCAAATAAAAACATAAATTAACTAAGATTCAGATGACTTTTCTTTGGGTCAGCAAAAAGAGACAAGAGTCCAGCAACAAATGTTTGGTGGAGGTTTGTCGGCACTGGGAACTGGTCAGATAGAACTTAAACTTGACTTAATGTGTCATTGTCGATCAGCTTTAGCTAGAATCTTCTGGATTCTAGCTGGAATCTTTCTGGTGCAAAGTATAGGTCTTCAAGCCAGAGATGGGGTACATGAGACTTGGACTCAAGTTGGACGTTGTTTTTAGAGACTCTAAGCACATGAGCTGATTGGCGAACATTCAGTTCCAGGTTCCACAAGTCCTTGCTCTATCTCCATTCATGTATATGTGTGTGAGTTGCATGGGTCTTGGAAGGCACGGTGGCAGAGTAGATAGCGCTCTGGCCTCACAGTAAGAAGGTCGTGGGTTCGACTCCCGCACGACATTGTATGAATATTATTAGATACAGTATCGAACAATCCTGTTTTCTACAAAACAAATGCATAAAATACAAATGGAGCTCACAGTGCAGCACTACAATCCGGTTGTTTCTTCTATAAGCTCACAAACAATATGTCATGTAATTTTATGCGTGACCTCACCCACTCATAAGATGCATCTCCAAACCTCCTGACAGCGACGTCAAAAAGCTGCCAAAATTGAAAATTGATGGGAGGCAGGCACTATAAATGTCACTGCGTGTAGGCCAGGTTCTATATCTTTTCACAGTAGAATACCACTTTGTGAAAGAAATCTAATATTCCTGCCATGCATCTGATTAACCTTTGAATACCCATGTGTTTTCCCTTCAACAAGACAGCACCCCCAGCGTGTATTTCATCTCCGCTGACATGTCACACAATGTATTATTTTGCAATCAAAGCATATCAGTTATTAAAAACTAGAAATATAAAGACAGAATATTCTCATTTAATCTGATATGCAAACTAAGCCCAATACATATTCCAATAACATGCTGTATGATAAAAATGAATGGGCAGAAGGAGCAGACATTATTCACAGCAGTGCACATTGTCAGATCTCTGCAGCATTTATCAGAGCAGCAGGATGAGAGGCTGATGACTGGGACAAGCAGCTGATGTTCATTAAGCAGAGGATGACATTATGACACATGGGGCAGTCTGACATGAGCAGCAATGATGGGGAACAGTTGTATGAACTGTCAATAAAGAGTGGAGGAACTTAACTGTTTATCTAGAAAGAATTTAAAAACATACTGTGACCGAACACCCGTGCTAATCCCTATTCACTATTCAGGGTCACGCCATTTTATAGTGGTGTCCAAATGTCCATAAATTAGTGCGCTCAAAATTTTCCACATCTGGAAAAGTAGAGAACATCGACGATCAGTAAACAACACAAATGAATGAAAAAATTGTCATTAAAACACATCGTTGAGTTGGGAGAATAAACAAAACACAAAGTTAAAAACTGTTAGCTTAAAGATGGTAAAAGTAGCTTTTAAGATGCTGTTCAGAAGGATCAGGGAATAGTATGAATGTTCGGACACAGCAATTGAGCAATAATTTGAGAAAGAATGAACTGAAAAAATGACCTTGAAAATTAATTTACATCTTTGTTAGTAAGATTCTTTGTTACACTAAATAAATGGTTCCTGTAGTTGATTTTTTTCATATTATGACATAAAATGTATTAATCTCCATACAGAAAGCCCCAAGAATATTTGTGATATTTAGAAGGCCAGGATGCTATTAATTGAGTAACAAATAGGGCTGGACAATTTGGGAAACATATTAATTAAGATACTGATTGTTCTCAAATTTCAATTTGACTTTATTTAGCATTTTAAAATACAAATGGCTTTTGTAATTATTGCTGGAACCTAAGCTGAACAGACTTTCAATCTAACACAGAACACAATCACATGTCCTCTTCTAAAGTCTGGCTTCTGCTGCAAAACTCTCAACTTGACATGACTGGATTGCAGCCCAGTCTCTGAAGAAAACATAGATATCCAACAAAATGTCAAAAAACATACAATAAGCATGTTTTCAGGTCAAAGTTAACCACAAATTTTGGTTGAAGTCACTTTTTGTGACATTTTCTTTGGATTTATTTCAAGGTGCACTATGTAACTTTGTGGAGGCGAAAAGCCAATTATGCAATTCAGTAAAAATCGAAAGCTAAATTATACTTTGGGATATTCTGAATGGAAATAAATACTATTTATAACATAACATGGAAAAAATACAGCTATAGGCAATGCTTTTTAATGGAAACATACAAGATGAGGGCCTCCTCTAGGCCAAATAACAGTCTATTTTGTGGCCATGCAAGTCCACGCAAAATAAAAACACATATTTTTTTATAAATTAGTCACTGCAACTAAGAAATGTAAATGACAAAACATGCTTTTCGTCAAGACTATTTTTGGTCAAAAAGTTACACAGTGCTCCTTTAAACACAAACAAAATGTCGCCTCGTGGCTTCAACCAAAAGTCGTGGTTATTTTTCATTTTAGCTATTCGCAACATATCAACGTAAAAAGGCTTGGAAACATGCTTATCGTACGTTTTTCACGTTTTGTTGTATACCTACGTTTTCTTCTGAGTCTGTGTTGCAGCATTGCGAGCTCTAAAACGTTTGATTACCTCTAATATAAGCATGTAAATTTATTAAAAGAAATATGTATATAAAAAGGCGACTGACAGAATGAGAAATAGAACATAAGGGCATATACATATACGCACATATTTCTCTTTGCTATTTTGAGGACTTTTCCAGATTCATAAGATATAATTTTTTGTTTGTGAATAGCTTTGAACAAAGTTTGTCATTGATTACCCAAAAACTCATGCATATCTATTGAGTAAATGTAGGCTTACAGTTAAAGAGAGACAAACAGGGTAAAACTACAAAGAACAAGAGTGTCAAAAAGGTACAAAAACATATTTAGTTCTAAACTGACAATGTTTTAATCCTCTGTCCCTGCCCCTGTCGTCTCCTGTGACAGTGCAGAATGGAACATCACGTAGCAGCCACTTCAAAGGCAGACACATGTGGACTAGCAGCGTGAGCGATGTCTGTTAAAGTCACGTCTGCTCACGGAGGAGGCTCAAAGGAATCCTCATCTCCACCTTTTGCTTGACTGCTCCAAATCTGCTCCCAGTGGCCTCTTTGGACCGCTGTGAAGAGAAGCCATGCAAAACCAGCCAGTCCATTCATTTTCCAAATCCTCACCTCTAACCCGCATCTTCATTTTGTTATCTGCACAATCTCAGCTTCTTTTATTGTTTGGAAGTTTTTGGAGTCAATGTAGCAGCCAAGCTTGGTTTAAAGATGCAACTTCTGCTATTGTGGTTCAACTGTTCTACTGAAATGCATTTGTTATGACTATTGACCTTTATGTAACCTGGAAAGTCTACCAAGATCAGAATCATTTTTTCCAAAGGAGTTCTGGGGGAGGGAAGAAGTTTTGTTGAGCATGTAGTGGAAACCAGAGAGTTCAGAGGGAGACATAAAAACAACTCCATTTCGCGTGGGAATTGAACCCAGGTGAGCGTGAGTCATTATGTCACACCGAAGCAGAGACAAAGCAAGTTACATCGTGAGAAAAGTCAAAGTTAACTACAGAATAAGAATGCCATGAAACTTCAAAGCAAGATCAACAACAGCAGAGTTTTGTATTAGGATTATTCAGAAACAAATGTCAGAACATACAGTATGCAAAGAAAACCAAGAGATAGCCCAAGTTTCCACACAAGAAAGCTTCAAAACAATGATGCATAGCTGTGTGTTTTTGTCACTTGAAATGAATAAAGACAAAAGATTGCAAGGGCGAGTTTATGGTGTAATCTCTTACTGCATAAATGATGACAAAGGGCTCAAATCTCCTTTACACTTGCATTTCTCCATCACACTTCACATTTCTCCTGCACTTTGATCTTCTGCATCTATTTACTGTATTTCCATCTCTGAATTCTTATATGCAGGTGTGCATGAAGGAAATGGTGTGACTCCACAGGAGAGAAGTGAGCAGAAAAAGTGCATCCCTGGCCTACCGGCCTGTATTAAATTTGCTAGCAGCTCTGGTCTGCTGGACTGTGTGACTTGTAATAGGATTACAGCTCTGCACACAGATGCTCCCTGACTTTGGCACTGCTCATTTCAGTTTTATCTGCTTTCTTAAGCTGCTTCATATTTTGTGCAAAGGAACAAGACAAGCTGTAGGCTAGCAGTCATGGTTACATGCAAAACAATGAATCATAAATATCTCTTTGGGCTCTTCCAAAACTTCATAACGTCTTCTATTTTCATCATACAAGGTAACCTACACATCTGTGTTAGCCTATATTAAAGTCTGGAGCATCTGCAAGTATAGTTTTTTTGTCCAATTCAACCTCAGTGTGGTTGAATTTTCCTTTACTGCACTTTTTGACTTTAATATACTGTATGTTTCTAAGTCTGATCACAAAAACACATAAGTTTGAAGATTCTTTCTGGGGTGTTGTTGGTAAAGAGCTGAGATTATGAGACTAAGGTTATGTTTTTAAGGACAATGTACAATTACATTAAGCTCAGGCAGAGATGCTTGTACCAGATTGTAGCTTACAGCTAATTTCCATCTGTAGCCCTGGGGAGGGGAGAGGGGAGGCACATTGGACAAGTTTTGTTTTTTTTTATTTGTAGGAGGAAACCGGAGTACTCGGAGGAAACCTATGCAGACACGGGGAGAACATGCAAACTCCGCATAGAAAGGCCCTGGCGGTCCGGGAGTCGAACCCAGGACCATATGAGGCCAGAGCGCTATCCGCTGCGCCACCGTGTCTCTTACAGTTACATGAATGTATTTTTGAGTAATGATTTAAATTTAAACAGACATGCATTTCCTTAATCAAGCATCTTTATCCCAGACAGTGCTAACACAGTTGTCATAATTCTGTAGGACTCTCGGTCCACTGCAAACAACATTCTTGCCTCAATTCAACAAATATCTAAAAACAAACACCTTTACTGAGAACTAGCAATCCCTGCCAAAAGTTACTTAACATACAGATCAAAACAGACACCTCTTTGGCTTCTTCAACTGTCTCCTCTCTCTCCAGAAGAACTCTTGGCAGACACATGCACATAATGTAACGTCTGTATCTACAGACGCAAAGGTAAATAGTTTACATGTCAACGTTTGAACCGTTGGACCAGGAAGAAGCATGTTCACATCTGTTGACATTTTCACCATCAAAGTTCCTATTCTTCTCAATGAATGCATTAAGTGACAATTTTGCAACTTTGTTCTTGTTCCTTCCTTACATTCTGCTCTTGCTAATCCAAAGTGCATGTTGTTGACATTCAGTTGAAGAACAGAAATAAGTTCCTCTTCTGTAAGCCACTTCTCTAAGATTTGCCATAGCAATGCTCTGTCATGGCTCCAAACAAAAGCATGAACAAGGTCAGATCTCAAACTCTTCTTGGCCTTAGTTCAATATCTGAATAGTCTTGTTTATGTCTCTTGTAGAGTTCAGAACTTTGTGTCTCATTTGACCTGTTGTTGCCAAACCCTTTTATAAACCACATTCAGAGCTTCTTCCTGGACAAAGCCATAACCTCACATTAACCTGCTGTTGTACAGGTTTGCTCTGACATTAACATCAAAAAAGGTAGAGTGATGGTTTGAGAGGTTTTTCTGTGGTGGAAGAGTTCGAAAACAACATGGATGAAAAATAGGCAAAACAAAGCACTTCACTTTAATGGAAGATACGGCAGATTAAAATATAAAATGCTGTTCATTTTAATATGCACTAATGTAAGAGTATAACAGATCAGGTAACAATGGCATGTATAGTCTATGAGATGGATTGTTAATCCTTTATGTATGGTAGCCCTGAAAGGCAAAGCACAAACGAAAATTCCAAAACATAAAAGCAAATTTAAAATACAAATAATTTCAAATAACACAATATCGTGCAGCCCAACCAGCAAGCCTCGCAGATGTGCTCTCTGGTCGTCTGAATCTTTTTTATGGGTAAAAAATGTTTCTGGTGAAGTTGTGAAAACAAGACATGACAAACAGAAAACCAAGCAAGCGCTGGTGAACTGTAGCTGGTTTTCAAAATAAAATCATAACGCTACTACTAATAATACAAATATGTCAAAATGACATATACATAACTATATAACACAGAGAATGTAAATAAACAACACTGTCTCTGGAAGACTTAGATATACAACAAAATGATCAATAAGGAAACACTTTTTTTTTACATCAATATGTTACAAAAAGCCAAAACAAACACACACAAGAAATACATTTTGGTTGAAGCCACTTGACAATATTTAAGCTTCAAGTTTAGGACTAGGGCCTGAGATTAGGTTAAGATTTTAAAACCCAAAGAAAATGTCGCAACGTGGCTTCAATCAAACTTTGTGGTTATTTTACATTTTGGCCTTTCATAATATATTGACGCTTACTGTACATTTTTGACATTTTCTTGAATATCTAAGTTTTCTTGTGAGACTGGCTGAAATAAACATCCCGTGCATATCCATTGTGTAGGAAATAATAAACAGAAAATGAACAGAACTGGACGCAAGTGTTCTTTGTTTACCAATATTTCCTATAAATGTGCTCAATGATCGCATAAACTCCGTGATCTCGTGGTCTTGCGATGCCGACAGTATTTGCACATACACTTGCATAATCCAGGTGTCAGTGTGAGTGGCCACCGCACCCAGACGGACCGGATCAGGACCTGAGGCAGTGTGAGCCCGGGCAATACTCTGTCTGATGTTAGACACACAATTCCAGCTATTTCAGATTAGGGTAGTCTAGTATGGTTCCCAAAGTGGAGGTTGGGACCCCTGGAAGCAAAATCTGGGGGTCGCAAGAGGATTTCAAGATGTAATTTTATAACTAAGACTTGGTTTTTAATCTGTTTTTATAACTTTAGCATCAGGATTGACTGGATTTTGGTCATAAGAGCATGAAACGGTGAAAATAATTGCATTTTAGCCCAACTTAAATCGTTTTTTAACTTGAATTTCCAAAGACATCTATTGTATTTTGCTGTAAGGGTTGCTAGTTGGTGACGTCATTATTTTGTCGGTCCCGGTGTGAAAAGTTTGGGAACCATATATTTAAATAAACTTATGTCTCAAAATGAAACAAAGTACAAAAAGGTTTAGGCAAACCACTGACTGGGCTTGTTTTTCTCCAGTTTCCCATAAAAAGAGAAAACACTATGTGATGGGAAATCAGAGAGAACTGAATAGTCCAAAACATAGTGAGAAAAAAAATACAATCTGACAGATGTGAAAATTGGCCTTTTTCTTTAACATAAAGAGGTTGGAAAAAGCTTTAATAGAGAAAGCTGTTTTACAAGGCTCAAGTTGAGAGGTTAATGATGATTCGCTTTGCTCTGTGACTGGCTGTGTACACTTTGAGGTGAAAGTCAGAATGGTGCAGTGATTCATATGAGCTCGTGGGTGAAAGAGAAAATTAGAAGTGGTAATCACAAGTCTGCCCTCCGGCTGCTGCAGGGGGTTGTGGGAGTTTCAATTTTTATCTTACAGCGGCTGTTAATTCACTTTAAACTTTCTCTTTTCCTCATGCACAAGCAAACAGATCAAACAGACTCAAACTTTGCCCACTTTCAGCAAGAAAATCCATAAAGCAAATGGTTTCTCTGGGTTAAAAAGAGGCTATGGTAATTCTGGAAGTAAATAGGAATCTCATCTGGCAACCAAAATGTGTCATTAAATCTAAATTTTAATTGCAATAAAACATATGTATCAATCAATCTGTTCATTACAAAGTTACAAAACATATAATAAAACATACATTTAAAAATGCATTTTGTAAATGGACAACAGTTAAGCTGTACTTGGGGCCCTGTATTAAAACCATTTTATGTAGTCCTAATGCTTTTTCACTGCTATTTACAAACTGTATTTAAAGGAGATTTTCTGTGTTGAACCTTGTTATAACTGCCTTCTCTCATTATTAGTTTACTCAAAGTTTAATAAGGTTTGATTCCAGAGTGTTTGAGTAATCTTGATTTGTACACCTATCCACACCCACTTGTTTGTAATATTCAGATTCATAGTAAAGCAAAACCTGGCCAGCCAGATGATTTATCTTGCGATATTGTGAATTCATAAACACGAGATAAACCATTTGGCCTTCCATCGCCGAGTCTAATTAAAGCTAAACAGAGATGGTGACTTTCGTTGATGTACGTGTTGTTTGCTGCTTTTGATGTGGTTTTAGCAGAAATACGGAGTAATTCTTATTGAAAAAAGAGCCGTATGTGTGACGCGTTCTTGTTCTTTCTCATGCAGACATTGGATACACCATTACAAGTTGCTGTGATTGGCTAAGCTCAAATAAAGTAGGCCCCACATGAAGCCAGGTTAAGTAAAGCATGGATGCCAGGTTAAGTAAGCATGGATGGTTCAACACATAAAATGGCTACACATTTTACATCTGCTGCTTGTTATATTAAAATCTTACAATGAAGAGGCAGGACTTATCGCTGTAAAGAGTGGGGCTTATCAGCTCTGCAGTTTTGCACAGGAGTAAATGGACCTCTTTCTATTTCTAAATCGTTTAACAAAAAATAAGCATTTTACTGTTTTATATACAGTATATTATAGTTTATTTCTAAATATTGAGGGGAAAAAAACGCAATAAGGTACATATTCAAATATACAGTTATATTAATCTACACATTACATTCTACACTAATTTGTATAAATTACAGGAAAACAGTGTTATCTTCTTATTGAAAGTAACAAGACTGTACTCATATGCTGAAACAGTTGTGTGTAATCCTCCGGAATGTTCATATTTGGGTAAAAGCACATTGAGAATGTAAAAAAAAATGCTTAAAGTACAAATTTGTTTGTATATCTGTCTATTCTTTCCATGAGCTTGTGCTACCTGCTGCAACAAGACTCTGTATGAAACAGCCTCGACATCTGGTGACCGAGATACAGCGTGTCAGCCTTTTCAGAGAGGAAAGAACAGAAACATGTTCATTCAGTTCAATTTCCATATTTAGAACTTATTTGCAGCTTCCCACTGTGGAGCTAAAACAACACGTCAGGTCCTGTCTGATCAGAGTGAGACATATAAACATGTGTGAAGCTCCTGCAGGTGAGATAAAGAACATGTACGACAGAAGAAGCATATTCTCTGTGAAAGGACTTCATCTGACAGACGCTGATAGGGACACACAGAGAGAGCATGTTTTTACTAACCAGCCTCAACAAGCATCAGGAGCAAATAGTCCTGTGTGAGTGGGACCAAATGAAGCCACAGAGGAGAGAGCTGATGTGTGCCGATGTCTCTCAGGGCGGAGTCAGCTGTGTCCTGCTTCCCTCAAGGCTGAAGTCATCGCCCCCGGCAACACTCCAGGCTATGACTGTACCGTCTGTCACGACTGTCAAACGTGAATACAAAACATTAGGCTATTTGTGGAATGCTTTCCAGAGACGGTGTGTGTCTCAAAGTATTACTGTGTAACCTTGCACATTTTTCCTCCACCTGAACTGTACTAGTTAAACACATTTTTAAGTGAATATTACATTTTATGCCAGTGTTGAACTGTGTGCAAAACTGCTGCATTGTGTGACAAGAACAGTAGTACTTTTATTTTAGCAATTGTGTAGAGGCTATGAGAGAATACATACTGTATTTCTATTTGCACCTTTACCTGGCTTTTTTTTCTAGTATCTGATTAGGTAGCTCACTGTTCTAATGAAGTTTTACAAAGTCACACTAAACTGCCAACCACTGACAACATAAAGGTGGGTGTTTGTGTCAGGATGTTATGCTGATTCTAAAAACATTTGCATATATTTATCCTGATCCCAACCTCGATGCACGAACATGACACAGACATCAAAAAGCAAATGCACACTGGATTAGCCATAACTTACATTTTGTGGGTGAATGTGAACAGCTAATTTTATCAAATGTACTTTTATTGACTAGCAACGGTGCTCATTATGAGAGAATCAAATGTGTGTGGACTTGCTTGGAGCGCTCACTGGAATTACAAACAAGTAAAGGCCAAAACATGCTCAGCAGGATTCACAAGACATCAATGAAAGAATAAGAAAGGTCAGATGGATTCTGTCTACTTATGTCTGTTGATGGAGAGAAGTGTTCAACCAACTTGAAAGGCAACATTTCTTGAAAATCAATCAGAAACAAGGGAAATTTCAATTGGCGCGTACATGAGCTGATAATCAGATTGGTAAAGGAGCAACCCAGGGGTCATGTATGGACTCAAAACAAAGAATATGAGCATATAATTATTATGTTGGTTTTTACATGGCTGTGCAAAACTTTATTTTCTTTTCGAGGTAAGTTCTGGGTTAAACCTGGTCTGACTGTCCTACCAAACTGGATCACTTCGGGGTAGGTCTCTATAGCAACAAACCTGCTTCGAACCTGGTTAAGTTCTCGAATAAGTTAAAAAGACAAGGCGCTGGCCAATCGGAGATGAGAATTGAGGCGTTTGTGAAGAGAGGAGAAAGAGAGGGCAGAGGGGAAAAGAGGAAATGCAAAAGTCACTGCAAATTTTCAATACAATGCGCACGTAACCTATTTATAAAGAGGAGTGATGAATCTTATACAGTAACTAGACTGAAGACTTGTCTGAGCTAAAGACACAGCTCATTCAGACTGTAAGTGTTCGCTCTATTAAATGTTTGGTGATGTCAGCACATTTGTGTTTTAGTCTGTTATATCCATGCAGGACATTTAAATTAGCGTAACTTCTGTGTCTGTGATTGGTCGCTTGAGCACAGACTTCACTTGAAGGTGCAGCGCGTTTCCTTTGCTTAGATTTTGAATTTTAATATACTTGCATTTATTATTGATGTTTCCTCACGTTGAAGTTCATTGAGAAAATCCAGGGTCAACAGATCCAGTTGTGAACTCAGTAATCCGATTAAATTCATTAGGTCTTCTGTTAGCAGCCGAAACTGTCAAGGTATGGATACAAACAGAGGTCTGTTCATAAGAAAAAACAACATATAACAGTTGTGAACTCGTTTTGCAGGACAGTTGATCTACAGAGGCTCATGTCTGAGTTAGTCAACCAAGGTAAGAGGGAGGAACTTATCCAACACAATAAGATCATGTTCCTCGGGCCTATAACTGGCAGATTAACTTCTAAAGAAAAAGAAGATTTTGAAGATTTGGATTGGATCTCAGGGGATGAACATTTAACATGCACAAAAACTAAACAAAGAAAGTGAAAGTGCTGTGATGTAATGTGTATCTCTTGAGAACTAGTTAGTTGAGTCCAGGAGGATTGAGACATATTAAAAGTGGATTTTACATCACATCTGTTGGAAGTGGCAATACAAAATAGAGCTGTCTTTTTATTCAATTGTTCTTCTCGTCAGCCTGTTGGATTTGTGTTTGGAACGGAGCTGT
Source organism: Mugilogobius chulae (assembly GCA_038363315.1). Classification (NCBI taxonomy): domain Eukaryota; kingdom Metazoa; phylum Chordata; class Actinopteri; order Gobiiformes; family Gobiidae; genus Mugilogobius; species Mugilogobius chulae. The sequence goes on along the minus strand of CM076406.1, from coordinate 12,085,697 downwards.
CTGAACGGAGCCTAAAGGAGCTGAGTGCATCTGCCAGTGCACTGTTATGTAAGCGAGAAGAACAGGTCAAAGGTCAACGACGTCTTACAGTTCTATCATACTAAGGCTTTGTGTTTTGCTTTAAGTGTTTCTCATTATTCTGATAGATCAAGGTCTCCATAACCCACACAGCTTCAGATTTCTTTGATAAAAGCTGGAGATGTGTTTCTTTGACCTTTATTACCAGCTCACATCAAACATCTGAAAGAGAAATGACACCGAATAATTTACATATAGCATATGTCTAGAAGTCAGTAAATAAAACAGGTATCCGCCATCTAGAATATAAACAGCAAACAATATTAAAGGATACATGGAGTTTTAGCTGTTCAAATTGTATTTTTTCATAGGACGTTTACTCAAATTGTAATTGAGTTGATTATAGATCATTTGGAAAGTTTAGAGTAACAAATCACAGCCATAGTTAGTATGCTTACAGCCACAGTCTTCTTTCTGATGTAACTGCTGTTATTTTGTTGTCTATTAAGCCTTAGTTCACCTGATTTAAGCGAGCAGATATATGTCATCTTCTGATGTCTGTGTGTGTTTGGTTGTTGTGCTTCATAGGTTTGGTCTGTGGTATTGTGACTGTACTGGAGAAAGAGAGTAAAATAACACTGATGGTTTGCAGAAGGTTGGGCCATAAGATAGCCAAACTTTTTATTATTATTGTTGTTTAACATATTTCATTTAACATTTTGTGTAATCAATTAATTACTTTCAAAACAGTTACTAGCTTAATTTCATTTTTGGAGAAGTAACAGAATTACTGAATTAACTTGCCCAACAATGTAACACATGGATCACACTGCATCCAGTCCATAATCCGGTCCGAGAGCTTTCCGTGGAAACCAAGCGAGTGCTGGTAAAGAGCATCTGGTGGTTTTCAAAATGAAATCACTACAAATACACAAATATGTAAAAAAAAATATATAGAGACATATACACGACACAGGATGTAAATAAATGTTCCCCTGCTGGTCCATTATGTGGCAAAAAATCTAACAAAAAGTGAAACAAGCCCAAAACTTAATACAAGTCTTTGTTTATCAGTATTTGCTATATACAGTATATAGTCAGTGATCATGTGAACTCCCAAGTTGAGCGCGAACCCTCATGAACTCATGCTCTTGCGATGCTGGTAGAGTCCACACATACACATGCATAATCCGGTGTTATTATCAGTGGCAACCGCACCCAGACATACCTGGTTTTATGTAATCTGTGTGCAATTACAAACTCAACAGCTTTGTTTTAAGATTAGGTGCTCTGGGTCAACATAAGATAAACCACTTTAAGAAACAACAATGACATAAGATGAACCCAAATCATGGAAGCAATCAGATATTGATGCCATTAACCTGATTCAAGTATCAGATCTGCACTGTTCATTCACAAAATTTGTTTTTCATTTGCAAAAGTGTCAAGTGCATAAGCTAAAAGCTACATTACTCACTTTATTAAATACACTGATTAAAGGTGGCTGGTGAACTGTGACAACATTACAGTGTTTTCATACTTATCTCGTCTCTTTTAGGTCATTTAGTCTGTTGAATAGGTTCGCTGGTTCAGCCAAATGAAGTTGTTGTGAGTCAAACAAGATGAAGTGAGCTCAAGCGGTATCGGATCTTTGTCTCAGGACCAAACTAATGAGTATGAGTATTAGGACCTACTATCTGGCAATCCATCAGCTTTACGAATAGTCCAGCCATTTGTGCTTCAAAGGGTTCAGTACAGGCTCAGTTTGAATTAGAGAAGCTGCTGCGACACACTTAGAAAGAGACATACTTGTTAGCTTTTATATTGCTGTTTTTGGGATAAATGAAGACACAGTTAGAAGGTAGTGAACTGAAGTGAAAATACAGTTAGTAATATTGTAATGCTGAGGTTAAAGATGCATGTTCCAGATAATGAGCAGAGACAGTGACACAGGCTAAACCACTGTGACCTGTCCGAGTCATTAGTTTATGAATTTGCCTTGTAAAGGGGGTTAATGAGGATTTTACACCTCTAACATTTACTGAGCTGGCTTTGGTTAAGAGCAGAACTGCTGGGTTTAATGGGCCTTTGTTTGACAGGGTTGGGTTCCTGCTGATTTTGTGACAGAAAAAGTCCATTCAAGCACAGTATGAGCCGATTTTCATTTTAGATGTCCAAAAACATAATCTCATTTCTATCAGCCACATTGTGAGACGGTGGGAAAGGCAGTGAATTTCAATGGGAAAAATAGGCTTTTTTGTTTGAAATAAACTCTGTGAATAGCTGGGGGAATGGATTAGCAGTGATTCAACAGATTTTTCAATTAATGAGAAACATTCATTTTATGTTTTAGCCAATTACAAGACAATTAGGATTGCCACTCAAGCATGAAGCATTATAAATAAGCTTCCATTAAATTTAATGAGCACTGAAAAGTGTGATGGAACACAAAAAGCTTTGAAGAAAATTCTGATTTGTTTCCAAAATGAACTGGGAGGTAATTAGAAATTGTCTCATTTGTAAAATGAATGTGATATCAGAAATAACATTTGTGACTAGGCCTGCAGCATTGACACATTTTGAACTGATTCATTACAGAAAAGATCGGGATAAACATTTGATTAGTTAACACCAGTCAAATATTTCCTCAGCAGTGCAAGCAAACAACTACAAATATGATTTAACACAGCAGGAGTATGCTCAAGTTGGAGGATTAGGAGAGGGTAACAACCTGAATATGCTAGATTATGTTTTTGGGCAAACTCCAGCAGAAAGATTTAAATCAGGCGCCATCTGCTAGACCAATCAGAGACCAGAATTGTGGTTTAAAAGGAGGCTAAAGGTGGAGCGACCAAATTAATAAAAGAAGCATGGTCAGAGTTGCCAGATCTGGTTTATTTAAACACAATTGGGCCATTTTGAAACTTAAGTTGTGGGTGAAAATCTGTCTCTGCGGGTTGGCGTTTTCTTGAGCTGGTTTTAAAACACGTGCGGCCACAATTTTTGACTTATTTTATTATATTATAGCCCTTTAGCAGTATAACCATTCCCCACATTAGGAGACATAATAAAAAAGGCGAGAAATATGCTTATTGTACGTTTTGACAATTTGTTGAATATCTACGTTTTCTTGGGAGACTGCGTTGTTTTATTCACAGTAGTTGCTATTGCAAAAGCTGGCTTAACATGTGCTTCTGTTAGTAGCAAAGATTTCCATAATAGTCCTTCTTGACACTGATTCTAAAATCAACATGTTGATCTTGAACCTGTCAGCTTTTCAACACTTGTTCTGACTGAGTTGTCGTTTTTCCCAAAAAAGACATTTAACCCTTGCCTCAGTGTTTGCGTACACTGGGTCAGTGGCTACTTCATTTCAAATGCTTTGAGTGGCTTGAAGGTCAAAAAGTGCTATAAAAACATGAACCATAGAGACCAAATTGTCCTCTGTTGGTGTCTCCAAGCAGCTTCGTAAACCTTTTCTGCAGTGGACCCTTCCTGGACGATAAAGAGACTAACTTTGAACTTTAGATCAATACACCACATTCACCATACTTGTAATCAAAAGCATCAAAGCTGTCTCCCACTAAAACTACACCACAAAGACTTGTGTCAAAGGCCTGTAGCACAAATGGTTGATAGCACTAATTGAAATATTATCTCTGGTGCTACACACAAACGGCCTCCAGTAATTACACCCAGATTATTGAAGCAGCCACATGAGTGTTAGCTGCTCCATCTGTTCAAAAGCACTGGCGCGGTGGAGGAGTTAGTGATACTTTACAGCAGCACAGTGGGCTCGTATGGACACGTGTCACCTGCAGGGCTGGGAAATGCATAAATAACTATGTAGGCAAAGACAATTTTTGTGCTATTTGATTCCAATTTTTGTTCAGCTAAGACCCACACTCTGTTATGAGACTGATAAGTGTGACTTCACGACTTGTTTAAAGTATAGTATAGCATAGCATTTGGATACATGTACAATAGTACTAATCTGTCTCTACATAACAGGATGGATGCTTTCAATTTGTTTTCAAGCTCTTCACAAACATCCTAAGAGACCTAAGAAGCGAACCAAAAGTGGAAAAGTTTTCGGTATAATGTAGCAGGATTAGGCTCTATTTTGGTGTATTTTCGAAAAACATGTACATAAAGGCGATTTGTGCTTTTTTCTCAACTGTATTTAACAAAACACATGATTTATAGCTATATCTGCTGTTGTGACACTTCAACCAATCAGCTTCAAATATTAGCCAGGACATTCGTTGTGGCCAAACCTGCTTGTCAAAGCCTGATCCTGTCAGATCTCAGAAGCTAAGCAAGTTAGGGCCTGGTTAGTACTTCGATGGGAGACCGTTAGAACACCAGGTGCCATAGTGGGACGACAGGAGTAGATTGCCATTGTGTCCTTGGGCAAGACACTTAACTCACATTGCATCAGTGGCTGCGTACACTGGCTGAGTGGATACTAGATTGTAAAGCTCTTTGAGTGCCTGGAAAGGTAATAAAGCGCTATATAAATGGATCATTTACCATTTACATTTCAACCAATAGACTTCAAATATTCGCCATGACATTAGTTGTGACACTTTGACCAATCAGCTACAAATATTCTCCAAGACGTTAGTTGTGACAAATCGATCAATCAGCTTCGATATATTGTCCATGACATTCGTTGTTACATTTCCACCAACTAGCTTCATAACTTTTGTTGTGACACTTCAACCAATCAGCTTCAAAGATTCACCATAACATTACGCCTTAGCATCAATAAGATTAGATTACCTTTTGATTAGTAATCTTTTACAGTTCAAGCTAAAATAAACGGCTATTTGCAAGTCTTTTGTTCACAATCTTGGCCCACCTGTGACACATCTTTTATCATCTTCCGTACAGTTGTGTCAGAAAACCTGCTCATATCTTGATGGAATTCATGAAATGCACAAAAAATAAATAAAAAAATGCCCACTACCTTAAAACAGTTCCTCTCCATCTTCACTATTAACACAATAATACACTGGTGCAAATAAGGTGAGTCTACATAATACAATATTTCTTAATAAAGCAGACTCAGTGCGACATGTACACAAACTCATTTCATCTGCAAATAAGCTCTGCACTGCCAGGAAGACTAGTGTTTTTGAACTACCCTTTTTATGATTTTTATTCAAATGAGTTCCCACATAACAGGAAAGGTTATTGCCCGTCTCTGCAATCCCCTCTGAGATGTCATCATTTAAATGAAAGTGAAGACACACATTGTGTTGTACTCCCGTGGAAGCTGTGGGAAGCTGAACTTTGACCTTCGACTCTGCTCCGCATCAGTAAATTAGCCCACTGTTCTTATGTTAATGCGGGATGAAGAGAGGAGGAAACAGACTCACGGAATAAGCGAGATATTATCGCTCAAGGTTAGTAAGTTATCAAGGTCTTCTACTAACTTTTTCACACTACAATTAAGTGCACCCTAAAATTATATCTTATCATGTCCAGTCTGCTTTTCTCTCTGAAAACTAAAGCTACGACTTGCTACTTGCTGGTGTCTGCTATATGTCTAATTTACCAACACATTGTAAGACATTAGAATTAAAAATAGTGAAAACAAAACTTTACATGTGACAAAACAAAAAGTGGGGTAGCTGGTTTTCACATTGCAAACATGATTGAAGTTATAAATCTGAAAAAATCCTCTTAGAAATCCCTCGACACACGGTTAATATCAACATGTATTCATTTCGGTTACAACTATGGTCAATAACAAAGTCTTTTTAGAAACAACAAAGTGAAACTGGAGAGGACAGCCCAAGCACAGCCAATCAGAGCAGAAGCATTCTGCTCCTGATGAGAACAGGGATTCTTTTTGTTTTTCTTCGGTTCAGACAGTATTCAGTGATCTCAATGTTTTCACAAGGTACTGCATTTATAGTTAGTGGAAAACAAAGTTTAATTTACAACTAAAAAACTTAGTTACCCCACTTTAAGTCAAACATCTCTAAGACAGGATGGACAATAACAGAGAGGTTGGCTTCTGATAAGAGATTGTAGGTTCAACTCCCTTGTGAGACAATCAGCCTCTAATATCTCTCTGGGCGTTCTCCCTGTTACCATGGTTTCTTCCGGGTACTCTAGCTTCCTTCAAACTCCAAAAACATGCATGTTTAGGTTAATTAGAATCACTGTAATTTTCCAGTCATGAGAGAATGAATGAGTGAATAATTCTCTGTCTGTATCTGTCTCTCTGTGCCAACCCTGCAATGAGGTGGCTGCTGGGTGCTTCCCACTTAAGGCCTAAAGTCACTGGAATAGGCTTAAGTACCAGCCATCCTAACGGGAATAAGCAACCAAAAAAAAATAAATGAATGAATCTCTAAGACACCAACTGATGACAGGACTATGTAGGCTCCTGTGATCCCATCAAGAGGCATCTCGACAGACAGTAATATAGGAACTTAAAATTTTTTACCATTTTTAGGTATGTCAAAAAAGCACAGAACACAGACATAACAATATTTCGCAACTGCCTCAAAGTAACATTATGTCGCAGAGAGAGCAGAGACATGCGTTCTGTGGTCATTTTTACAGAGAGAAAGTGTGACATGGTCGAGGCCAGTGCAAAAGATCCACGGTGCATCATCAGAATGAGAACTTGAGACTAAGTCAGCTCTATTCACGTGTGCAGTTAAAAGTGACACAACAGCAATAAAATGTGCAAAGGATTAAACCTGATTTTTAAGAGCAACAGCAGAACCAAGGTCATTGACGTCAGAAGCTGGTCACACTGAATTTAGGTGGATGGGAAGAAAAGGAAAAGTTTGCACACATTACATTTTAAGAGCCACCGTCTCAAGGCAGTGAAGCCAGACGCTATTTGGCTGTTGTAAACGTTCTAGTGTTTGCTTATCAATGATTTGTTCTGACCGAAAGTTACACAGAGACAAGCATGATGAATGATGAGAAAATAATCTCTTATGAGAATCATATAGGGCCACCCATCCTCAATCTCGGAACATCAGGGTTTAATATCATGCCAAAACTCCTCTAGGGTGCAAAAGGCTTAAAGAGATTATCAATGGTTGAAATTGTGGTATTGAAAAAGCTAAACTGGTTAATTTCGTTTATTAGTAGAAAAAGTCTATGAATCTTGTGCAAATTCAAAGTCAACATCAGCAATTTTGCCGTTCATTGTTTACCACTTGTTCCCATTAGGCGTGGCAACGGACTAGAGTGACTTGGATCTTAGGTGAGAACACCTTGGACAGTGTCCAAGTCGTGCCAGGATTAACACAAACAGACAATCATTCACCTCTTTCATTCATTCAATCTTAGAAATTTGCAGTGATTCTCAATTAACCTAAACATGCATGTTTTTGGAGCTCAAGAATTGTTGACTTGGTTTGACCCGGGAGTTGAACCTACAATCTTTTTTTTTTGGGAAGCCAAGCTCTAACCACTCTCACATGTTACTAAACAATCAATTATGAATGTAAAAATCTAACTGTGACACACAAGGACGGCCAAATTTCAGTTTAAAAGGCACATTTTATGCATTATAAACATGTTTTCTCTTGTTAGTTGACCCAGAGCTGTAATTATATTGATTCCTGTATGTCAGAAAACGTCTCATTTTCTCCTTCCGCCTACGTCTTCCCATTACCATTTGCCAAACTGAATCTTCAAGAATTCTTAAAAAAAATAAAACTTTACCCAATGTTCACAGAGCGCACATGACTGAAGGCTACACCCAGCCAACTACCCCAGCACGAGCTACTTTTGCATTCATTAGATTTACTTTAATTAGAAAAGCTGATGAATCCCTGCCAACTTTACAGAGCTTGCACACACACAACAGTAGCCTCACTAATTACTAAGTCACTAATTATAATAACTCACACACATTGCAGAGTGCTTCGGGCTGAAAATCGCTGAAACCTTTTTAAAGAATATGATGCAGAAAATACACGAGACCCGAGTGCACCGTGCTCCGAGGCATTATGGGAGCCGCACACTGGGACATGACACATTTACAGCTCGGGTGATCTCTGCAGAACAGCTGTAGTCGTGTGATAAGACAACAATGCATTCTGACATCAACAATGATCTCAGTGTCTTCAACAAAAAGAGGGATTCACGCAGCAAAGAAGCCATTCTCTTTTTCGTGCTGTTTGAGTTTGTTGGTGTTTTGTGCCTGAGTGAGTCTGGTCACCGCTCCTTTTGTTGGATCTTGTGTCAATCTACAACGTGCAATCAAATTAATTTATTTACGTGATCACACTGGTCATCTTTCATTTGGAACACTATAAATACAATTTATATAGCCTAAAGTTTTTGTGCTTTGCTTGTTGATTCTGCAAAAATCTGTTTTTCAATCTTCTGTGATATTCTTACATTTTCTTTTGATTTTGTTTTGATACAGACGTTTGAAGTAAGTTTGTTCTTCGCTGAATGGTTAATCCAAATGTCAGATGAAGTTAAAGTGAGCTACTGAAGAAGTTTTGTGTAGTATATTTACAGACAAGCAGACATTTCAGTAAATACACTAAATGTAGCCTATTATCATATTCATGCAGCCTAAGTTGGTTGCGCAATTAATTAGTTTGTTTTTTTTAAAGTGGCAACATGTTGGAACCTATGATAATTAAATCTGAAAAACTGTTTTAATGCACTGATTTCACAGACCTGAGGAGTAACGGAAACATTTTGGCTAATCTCTTTTGAGAGTTCTGTCCAAAGGAACAACGCAGCAACTGTGTATTTTGGCAACATTGAGTAGTCAAGAAATTTTTTCTTATCACTCGTTTTATCTAGTGCAAAAAATTCATGGCTGTGCTGTTTCAGAGAAATCTTAATGTTATAATTGTAGTTCCCAGTTTAAAGCGTTCCAGCTGAATCAACTCATATGTAAACAACCTTTAGGCTAAACAGAGGTAACGTTACATAACCAAAACCAATGCTTACATTGGTTTTGTGGCAGTTAAGCTCAGCTAAACTTTTTATGGCGATTGTTGATCTCATATGTGATTTGGGACTTCCTCAACCAAGTTCTAGTTCACAAGTGTTATTTACCAGTTCGAGTGGCGTTCCAGCAATACATACAACATAATATAGTATACAGTATACGGCGTAATAGATAGATACGTACATAGGTAGTCAGACAGACAGACAGATGAGATGAAGTCGAAAAAGTTCCATTTGTCAGCTAACTACAAGAGTTTATCACTTTGTTATGCTGCTAAATCAACATTTGTGAATGTAAATCGATCCTACGACCCTTAGAAGTTACATTCAGGTGAAAAAACTGCAAGAAAAACACTGTCTCAAGCTTCATGAGACAGTCGTCTGTCAAACCAATTCATACCTGATTGAAACAGTTGATCTCGTCCTGTTTCATTGTTTTATTCAAAGAAGTTTCCCCGCCTAAAGCTGGGCATACGTACGAAATTATCTCCAAACTTAAACTGTGCGATAGAATCTATACGAGAAGAGCGCGACCTCACGACGGAGGTGCGCACACTGTGCGGAGCGATAAACGCATACGTTCAACCTGCTCAGACTGTGCGAGGGATCTGAGCCAGGGAAGTGTGTGCGCAGCAGCGCTGGGATACAGCCATCACCAGCCGCTCTCATTCCGAGCTTTTCTTCCCCCTGATCACGTCATGTATGCTAGCGTACGTCACTCAGCCACAGGTTTGTCCTGCAGCAACAAAGTTGTACCGGCGTCAGCAGAAGATGCGACAAGTTGTTTTAATATTTTGAGCTGGATGAGAGCGTGAAGCCAAAGTGTATCTTTGTGGTTTGATACACTAAACCTCGGACCTCGCTGGCCTGATGGACTTTCAGTTTCAGCTGTGTTTTGGACTAAATAAACTTTTTTGGAAACGAAACAAAGGACAGCGCACATGAAGACGGTGTTTTACTTCAGTTTTTGAATAAGAAAGGTAAGCGTCTGACTGTATGTGCCCGTGTTGCGTGTGTGGCTTGATGTAGTAGGCTATGTGGAGAAAATCTGGCGCGTGTTGTTGAGAGTTGGGCTGGTGGCAGCGCATGGCACATGGTGTTATGATTGTGGTTTCATGTACACCGATACGCTATATTCTTTGTGAAAGTGGCTGTGTTGTCAATAGTTGCTGATGTTGATTGTGCACAGTGGGCTGAGTTGTTTGGATGCTGCCGTGTAACGTTAAGCTTCATATTTAGGCTGTGCGCTAAATGGTCTGACACGGTAGAAGCGCATTGCTATCTTCTTATTCTGAATACACCAAAAACATAACAAAACTGTTAGCCCTGCTTGTTTAAAGTGTGTTGCACTTATGTCTTTGTGTGCGTGGGGATTTGTTCAGAACGTAAAGTTGGCCTCTCATTCACGGAGGTTGCAGGTGTGCTTGTTATCTTTGTACACCCCTGTGCTAGCAAACACGCTGTTTTCCCTGCTTCAGCAGCGCCTGGACCCTGCGACACACGACAAATATCAAACATGTTTGATGTTGCTGCGATGCTACGATCAGCTGTCGTGCGTTCATCGTGAGCAGGTTATCGCAGCTCGTAACCCTACAGACACTGCACGAATTACTCGTACGGAGGAGCCGAATTTTGCTACAATCTTGAATCTGTCGTGCGACAAAAATTCGTGGCAAAATCGTTTCAAAATTCGCACAGTGTAAGCCCAGCTTAAGCAGATTGAGAACGGGTCTTTCTGCATAAAGCATGCGCAATAGGGCGGAAAGTGACGTCAACCAAAAATCCCTCTATAAACAGACATACTTCTATTATTAGATCGAAATAGATACTTTATACACATTCGACTATAGACCCTTAAGTCAACTGTGTTTTTAGTAAAAGTAAACATTTTCTCTGAAGATGGCATTTTATCGATCACTAAATAAGCTTTAGCAGGGCTAGAGGTCTAGTGTCACTTTAAACAAGCCGTACACACATATGCCAGTCCTCTCTTCTAAAACTATTCATCATTCTCTCACTTCTCATTCTCTCTGCCCTGTCCTTATACATCTCACAGAATTGCTTCAACAAGACAATTTTCTTTTGGGACCTTTCAAATCTATCTTCTAATCTGATCTAGCATCTGTGATTGGTGCAGATCTGCTGATATGCAAATGAGCTCAACACAATTTCCTCTGCTGTCACTAGAATGGATTGGACTTGAAATGTGCACTGAATGAGACATTTATTCGGTGATTTAAAGAATTTTAGAGCCACACTTGTTTCATTCTTCTTTACTGTGAAATTGTTACAAGACAAGGATAAAAGGGGTAAGCAACTGTTTTATTTAGAATTACAATAGGGCTTGGCATAATGGGGATAGAAATGTAATCAAGATGTCTTTTCTGCGATCATATACTTCGGTACTGACTGATAAACACATTTTTTTATAAACACTCTTTGGTCCTTTGCTGAAATATTTACTGTTTACAGCGTGATCTTAAAGTAATGTTTCATTTTAGACAGAGGCAGTGACACCCCAAAGTCTGTGCACAGAGCCAATTAGTCAGTTTGCTTATATATTTCCAAAAATGCTAACTTTCTGACAGCATGTTCATTTCCTGTTTAATTCTTTTCTATGGGGTTTCACTGCCTCAGTTAAATAATACTTTACAAACGAAGAAAATATTTCACCAAAGGACCAACGTGTGTTCATAAAAAGATGTGTTTGTCTGTAAATGCTAAAGTCTGACAATGTGAAAAAAACAACTTCTATGCACGGGGTCAATTGCAAATCACACATTTTCTCACTTGTAGAAGTATGCCCAAATACATTTTTCAGTCTCAGTAATACTTTGATTGAATCTACTATCTCTCACTCATTTAGTAACTTGGCCAGCCAGATGGTTTATCTCGCGGTATTTGTGAATTCACAAACACGAGATAAACCATCTGGCCTTCGTCCGGCTCGATTGGTTTGAGAGTCCGAAGCGGCCGTGGTTCGGCCCACTCACATCACAGCAGCGTGGTTTTGAGGCCCAATCACATTGTAGCAGGGCGGGCTAACACGGGCCGTTAGCTCCGAGGTGGCGCAGCCGAGTCTGATTCAAGCTAAACAAAGACGGCGGCTCCCGTGGATGTACGTGTTGTCTGCTGCTTTTGATGCAGTTTCAGCAGAAATACGGAGTCATTTCTTTTTGAAAGAAGAGCAGTATGTGTGACACGTACTTGTTCTATCTCACGCGGACATTGGATACTCCATTACGAGTTGTTGCTGTGATTGGCTAGCTCAAATAAGGTAGGCCCCACACCCAATCAGCTCGAAGTATTCACTAAACGCCCCGCCTTTTCTCGAATGCTTTCAGCGAGTCAAGTCCCAGATGGATATAGTGAGAACTCAGATAGGAGTTCAACACATATCCATCTGGCGTGAGCCAGGTTACTCATTTAGATCAAATGTAAAAAAGTGCAAAAACATTAAACAGACTGCAATTAAAAAACATGACCCAAACGTACATGCTATTTGTATCTTTTCATTTTTTTATTTTTATTTATTTTTTTTTTTTCTGCTTTAATGCAAATATATTCACATTTGATAAAACTGTTATGAATATGTCTTTTCTTTGTAGAATTGGTCATTATCCCCAAGAGAATGGCACAAAAATGATGACAATGACCTGACTTCCAACTCTCCAAGAACCCAAACACTGCTGCTCCAGCCCTGCCTTCTGAAGAGATCAAGTCCTGGAGGAAATGTCATAGAAAGCAAGTCTATGCTGGACACACACATTTTGTAGATTCAATACAGAGAAGTGGGAGATGCTAGGTGAAGCCAGGCTGTGCCCAGGTACACTCGTTGGTCAACCCCAAGTCACATTTTCAAAAACACAAAACACTCTTAGCCCTAGATAAAAATGTCAGTAGCCCCGCCAATGTCAGACTACAGTGGAGACGGTCCTCCAACATTTACTAGCATTCGAATAAACTTCTTTTAGAAGTGCATTTACAGAGTGTGTTGGCTTACATTCTTCTGCTGCAGTCAGACTGTGTCCAGTTAACATTTAATATAGAGAAAATACTGCTGCTGAGGGGATCATTCAGTGTGGAGCATGTGTGCGTGGAGGCTCGTACACCAGAGTCAGCATCTTTATGAGAACTGCAAAGTGCTTTAAAACAAACAATAATATTGCATTGTGTATGTTTCAGACCCTCATGAAAACACGCTCATGTTATGAAACATTAAGCTTTTTTCTTTTTTTATTAAAGTGTGTAGAACAGGTTGGACTACATTTTTAGTAAAACATAATACACATAATTGTGATTAAGATTTCACTTTAAACATTTAGCCTGTTTTTACCCAGTGTGGTTGTTTTAGTGAAGTTCATTATTGTTGTTTGTCCAGTAAATTCGACACATGTGGAGGAAATCCACAACTGTTACCTAGCAACCACATTGTAATTCTGAACAAAAATCAACATAAATAACACAGGAGAGACAATGTGACAAATCATTATAACTTATAACACGTTAACTGTGTTAATTGATAGTTTAAACTTAAGAAAACTGTTGTGTAAATTCTCTTTGCATTTTGGAGGCACATTAAAACTTAAATTACTTTAATAACTGTAATTTTCTACTTTTAGTTGTTCATTTTTTTCATAATTTGAAACTTAACTGCTGTAAAAATAGGTTAAATATTTACCACAAAGATTATGACACCAAACTATACTCCAAAATGTTAATAAGTTATATTGAGCATGTTTTTATCCCTTTTTGCGTGTCTATTACACAGTGTCTTTTTATTACCCTGTAAAACTGAGAAGCTATTTTCTTGCAAAATGGGTAACTTTATGTCTGGGGCTTGGAGTTGGTTAAGATTAGCATTACAATTGTGTTAATATTCATAATTAATATAACACTTTTTCATTCACCATAGAAATAAACTTGGGCAACAACATGTATCAAAAGCAAAACGAGGAAATTAGTGGCATCAGTATATTTTTTCCTTGATGTAGAAACTTGCTTACTTACTTTTCGAGAATCATTTAGACAACCCTAACACAGTATAGATTTTTAAGGTACTTTTGATCAATATTAACACCTGCACCTTTAAATTAACTCTTTAAGTTAACACAGAGTCCAGATATACCCACAGAAGAAATATGTTAGAAGAGCTGAGCTAAACACAGACTGTAAAGGCATGAGGGCTGCTTTTACCAGCAATAAAAGAGCTTCATCGCAATCCACCGAGGTTTAAATAAAGATATGGGAGAGCAGAGTGCAACTAGACATCAGTAAAGCGGATTGATCCAGGCTGACCACAGATAGAAACCATATTAACTCATACAGATTCTAATCTTTACAAACATAAATGCTTTTAGAGCAGACTGCACTCCTCACATCAAAGAACCTAAGTTGTAGCATTTACTAGCACCATGAGGAACAATACTCACTCCAGCTGATTTGATTATTTCAGCAGTAAATCGAAAACCCTACAGGCCGGATACAAACACTGGATTTTCCATAAGCAGTGTTTTTTTTTTTCTCTCTCTGCTAATACCACCTGACACGCTCATTCTGTTTTCTCTCTGCCAGCGACATGACAAGAACAGACTAATCCCTCCCAACGCACAAAAACATGATTATCTGCTCTTTCAGTGGCACAATTGGAATGGATGCCGCACTGTTATGTTGTTTTCTCGGTCTTGGATTCGTACGACGCAGTAGGGCCGACGCTTCAATCAGTTACATGCTTTTAAGGACAGCAGAAGTGTGGTTTTATAATATGATTTTGAGGTTCTTTCTTGGCTTTTTTTTACAACTGTATAACACAAGTTGAGAAGTATACACCGAATTTGTTAAAAGAGCCATATGGTGTTTTCATGTATGCAGCGATAATCTGTAATTTCCATTTGGTTCAATGTAAAACACAATAATAACACTGTCTTGTAAAATTTACTGATGAAGCAAAACAGCCCAGAATCAATGCAGGTGCTCTATCCACAAAATTCAAATATATAATCTTTTCCCAGACACAGAAGCACTTCAGTTGTTAAAAGTGTCCTTTCATCTCCTTAAGCAGCTCCACAGATTGCCTCTCTTTTTATGATTTTTTATGAAACATGTTGCCAATCTACAGTTGTGAAAAGCGTCAAAAAGAAATGTTATATAGGGGTGAGAAACCTGTCGATCACGGTGTCAAACAGGTCGATCCCAGAGACCTTCTAGTCACAACAGTGGCCCGTCTGACTAACCCCAGGTTCACTTTTATTTATGCCCACGGGAGACAGTGCGGAGTACTACTTGCGGACTTTGTTTTTTCATGAGCAAACAATCCTTGATGTGATGTTAATCCAAACTTCTGAGCTAAGCTGAAACTGATGCAAAGTTTGTCAAGCCCCGCCCCCGTGAGTTACCATGGAGCTTCTGTCCCTCACCAAAGTATGTTAACTTTCAGACTATACCTCTAACCTTTTTTTTTATCTCAGCTCACACATTTGTCTCAGTTTGATTCTGCACTTTTAAAGGAGACCTATTGTGTTTTTTATATCTAGTAAGAAACTAGAACATACATAGACCAGTAATTTACCTTTTGTTCATTGTAAACACACATTTAAAACTTAAAGTGCATATGACAGGTTGCTTAAATGTTATTTTTTTAATATAATCCACTTAAAATATATTCGTAGATATGATAAATATTCATTTTGTTCCATAAAAGTTGCCAAAAATGATAAAAAACTTGATAAAACCATGCACTTTCTAGTGCTGTTTATCCGTTGCTAGGGCGCCCCCTGGAGCTGTGAGGATGACGTAGACGGGCGTCTTTATTTTTCCCAACGCAGTTATGCCGCTTCCTGGTTAGCATACCTTTCCCAAATCCCTAAATTTAAACAAATTAACTTAACCTAACCCAACCCTAATCCTAACCCTAACCTTAGCCAAATCCCATAAGTAAATATTTTAAATCTAAACTTTTGCTAGCATAGCCACCAATGCAAAGTGATGGGGTATGGCATAACTGGGTTGGAGAAAAAAATCAGGCCGTAGACGGAGGGGAACGCAGCATCAGTTCAGGCTGTTTTACATGTAAAACTAAGCATCTTTTTGATCAAATATCTGCACTGTCGCCTGGATTTGTACAGAGCTGATTGTTATATATAGTTAAATTAGATATCAGGGTGTTATTTTGTGTGTTCACCTTTAGTTTATTTTATATAGTTTTTTGTTAAAATGGTTAATTATTGTAAGTGGACAGACTAATAAGAGTTTGCTGAGTGGACACATTGTGTAATGCTTTCCAGACCAAAAAAAGGCTGTAGCTTTTTAAAATGAAGGAATAAAGAACCCAGCCTTCCACACGTGAATACAAGCCCAAACACAGCTTCATCTGTTAATCACATGTCAGAGGAGTGTTATACACCCGAGATATGGAGCGCGGCACAGCTCAAAGCATTTGCACTGGTCAGACGCCCTTCTGCGCTCACCTCCCGCAAGCCCTTCTTCTATGAGCCGATCCCAGCACCTGAATACCCTGTTTGTTCACTGTCTATGTGCTCTTGATGATCAACATGGCACATGCATTTGCCAAATTATTACAGCAGCAACAACATAGCACATCCTCCTCCAAGCTTCACATAAGAACAGCGCCTGGCGATTACGCACGTGTAACGAGCCTTTCAAGTCAAATAACTCTCACAAACAAACTTTTTACTCACCGTGGATGTCTGACGATGTAAGACGATGTTCGCTGATGTCCAGGGGAAGCTTAAAACACATGTGTCTGACGGGGACACGGGGTAATCCAGCTGTTCGTATCCACATCAGGGCTCTGCAGATACGCTGGCTGTTCTGTTTCTTTCCGCGTTAAATCCATTGGCCCCGGCCCCCGACGCATTGTCTAAATCCACAAGTTCACCTTAAATCCAGTCTGCATTTCCAGCAAAGCATTGCTTGTTTCTGAGTCTATGAGCCGCGTCAAAAACATGCTCCGTGCAGTAAACAGCCGCTGGAGTCTTCCTGTTGCCGCGCCGCGCTGCTGATATAAACCTATCGCTTTGAGCGCCACGAAAACAACTTTCTCTACAAAACAGAGGCACAAAAGTTCACAATTCCCTGTCTGCGAAGTGGACGTCCGCTACTGTAACATGTGATCATAACACGAGACGCTGAGAGGAAGAGGGAAGAGGAGAAGGAGGAGCCAGCCAGCTGCACAGCTGCTGTGTGTGTCTCCGATTCAAGTGACTCTGCTCATTTATTTAACACACATAAACACATTTCAAGCATTCTGTTGATAAACTACAGTGTAGCCTAAATACTGAGGGAGGTGAAAATGTCCTGGCAGGAGCAGTAAGACTAGGAAACACCGATGTTTGTAACATAAAAATACATTCAAGTCAATGGAGAATTACGAACGTTAGTCAAGTTCGTCCCTCCGCCTACGTCATCGCTCACTTACATATTCAAGGCGGAAGAGATTTTGAATTTCACAATAAAATCGTATTTTACAGCTAAACAATAAATAATTATGTGAAACAAAGACTAATATTTTGGTAAGCATTGCTGTTGCTATGGTTTCCTGAAAATGGTAGCTAATCTGTCATATGGGCTTTAAAGTAGGAACAGCTCTACTGACTTCCTGTTCAAAACAGCAGAACTGATAAGCCTGCCTCTTCATTTTAAAATGTAACTGTAAAAAGCAACTGATTTTTAAAAACTATTTTTTTATTGTTGGAAAGTTAATATGGGGCAGTTTTGAACCATATATGCTTCACTTTGAGTATTACAGTATTTGAATTTCAAACAAGTGGGAGGGGATAGGTGGGAGGTGAGAACAGGGATTACTGAGCACTTGAGCTCCAGCTGAAGAACAACACAAGATTACTCTAACATGCATGAATCAATTCAAATATAACTTTGAGTAAAGGAAGGCCATCATAACAAGGTTAAAAACTTAGAAAAGTGAATTTGACATAATAGGTCCCTTTAACCCAATCATCCTCAACTACATCACAATATTCCTTCACGTTCAGTTAAGAAAGAGTGCTGGACCCACTTAGCAGATTACAATACTGGTCATCTTTCATCAGATTCTATTGAACTTCAGTATCAGTGTCTTATTCAATAAAGGACATAAATCTGTCTGGCATGGTCCTTGCTAATGATCCTCTGCACAAACAATCAGCTCTCACCCCAAAGAGACCGAATATTAAACAAGTAGATAAAGGCAATGTGGTAAGTGCTGATTTCATCACAAGTTCAATTCTACTTCTACAAGACATTTTGGGGAAGTATCAGAATTTACAAAAAATAACCCAGTTTTAAGGCACATCAACCAATGTTTTCCTGAAAAGATGTTGTCGTTGCCAGTAAAATCAGAGAGGAAGATTCAAAACAGATTTGTACTGTGGCCTGTTTTGAAGTAATGGTGTTTTCATAAATTGACTTTTTTGGTGATAATATCAGTATTTGTATGACGGAAAAGTGTTTTCCTTGAAATGTTTTGGATTCTCAAACAGCAGTGCTGGTGAGAGCTGTTAGAACAGGCAATTCTGTAAACAGTCCAAACATTACCAGCTAAATGCAAAACTCATGGGACAAGCTTTTACTTTCTTTGTAGAATCTTCTGATGCTCAGTGACAAAACATAAACAGTCTTTGAAAGAGATTGAACATTAACAGTGGCTTCATAATGTTGGTGTGGGAAAAGCTCATATTCTGTTCAAGTGCAGTTTCCGTTTTGAATCAGTCTTAAACAAAAAACTCCGGCAAAATCAATAGAAGATGGATTCAGAATATCTGAAAACTGCAATTCTTCTTAAGCTCTCTGGAGAACATCTGAAAAAGAAGTCAGTGAGTGTGGGTCTTGCAAGAAATAAAGATTGAATGTAAATAGTACGCAAACTGATACAATTGCATAAAAATGTAGTTTGTATATTTTGCAGACAACACAAATCCGATACAATGCTTTAAAAGATAAGATAAGCTTTTTATGGTAAACAGACCTTATTTTCAGAGGGCCAACTGCCTTAGCGGAAATGTTATTGCTTGCAAAGAATCTTTTACATGGATGCCATAATTATCTCTGGGTTGCATGTGTCAAATTCTTCAAAAGCACGAAAAAAGCACAAACATGCTTCAGTCTAAAAATGCCAAAGTCTCCAGTGTGCACATTGAACATATTACTATTCTATTATTCTGTTAAAATAGAATGAAAGAAGGTTGACAGTGACAGTCTGAATGTGCACTTCCATTCCTGTACTGTGATCGTTCCAGCTATAGTCTTGGCCATCGGTAGCCGTACAGTTGGGATCACTCCAGATAGATTCTTCAGATTTTGTAAAAATCACAAACATTATAAGAATCTATGTGGTAGAGCTAGAATACAAATGTGTACCATATAGAAAGAGCTGAATTCTAACTGTTCGAAGTCTATTTTCCTGAAGACTGTATAGCAGTCTAGTGTGGCATCATGTCATCATATGAACATTCTCCATGAATCTGTGTGACTCTGGTCAAATAGACACCATAACACACTGGGATTGGTGTAACAGGCAAGAAACCTGTGCATGTCCCGAACAGAACCTGCATTGGTGAAAGCATGTCTTATCTGTTGGTTTCATTGGTTCAAAGTTCATACCATCATGATGAACAGTACACAAGGTCTTTACATGACTTCATTGTGCAGGCCTACTTTTGTATAGCTATTAAAATGCACAACTAGCATAAGATGTCAAGAGAAGCATCATGGCACCAAAAAAACTTGTCATACTTGTTTTTTGATCTTTACTTTTTGAGGGGTGAGACACTTACAATTGCAGTTTTTCGACACTAGGTTTGTAGTTGACCAGCCATTCTTAGATGACTTAAAGCCTAGTCCCATCGATAATGAATCAACTAAAAAAGGTCTGTGTTCGAATCTCTGAAGCTAAGTAAGTATTTTAGTTCTGACCCAAACCCAAACTGTGTATCTCAAAGACTAAAAAAGCAATAAAGTTCACACAAAAAAACGTATAAACAATTTGTACAGAAAATGAATCGGAAGCACTACATTTATGCATACAAACGAGGATTAGACCGACAATTACATCTCAAATCTTCAACTAATTTGCTTCTTTTTGTTGCTGTTCAATATAATTCTTATAATTTAACAAAATTAATGTTGACTGATGGAAATTTTGATCGACCAAAACTCAATCAACCGATGACAGTAATCGACTAAACAACTAGAAGACAACACAAGGCTCTACTGTGAGCAAGGTCACTTCTCCACAGATAAGTCATATAACTTGGCCTGTTGTTTTCATAGAGATCTTTTATTCCAAACTTTCGAACATTCTTGAGAATCTAACAAAGACAGAACAAAGTTACAAAGGCAGCAAATGCCAAAGCTCTTTTCATAACGACGACCTGTTCACAGTTTCATTAACGAGAAACCTTTAAAAACAAAGCTTTGTCTAATTTAAATACCTCTTCTGCACAATAAATATCTCAGCAGTGTCTGGTATGTCATCACAACAATGTAGACTCATTAATGGGCTTGTCTCCATGGCAACTGATGCACACACAGTTCATACAGAAAAGGCTCAAATAGCTTCTCTTTGAGCCTCTTTCTAAAATGAGCAAACTAAAATCCTTACACAGCTGATCTCCTCTAAGACCAAATCACATCAACAACAGTCAACACCTGATTAAGTCAATAAAAGCATTTTATTCATTGGTCTATAAAAAAGTGACCACATTCCTGCAGATCTGAGTGAAATGAGAAAATTTGGCATCTCTGTCTGGCTGAGTATCTTTGTTCTGCTTCCTTTTCCTCTCGCACTGATGATGCAGCTGCTCTGTGAATGTAAAGTGGCTGTGTCTGTTAGCGACGCACAGCAGCCCACCTGTACCTCTGATCTCATTATGGGGCACAAATGGGATATAAAACGCATTACGGAGCTAGACTCGGATAAACAGCCATTGTAAAATATGAATTGCCATCAGAAGGAACCAAGGTTAGCACATGAGCAATGTTCCCGGAGCAAAGCCGTTTGGTGACCGACATTCTGAAGCAATTGTATTATCTAAAGCCTGGTGTCCTCTGTGCAAATTTAGCCAAGTCAAAGGTTTAGGATTAAGGGAGAAATTTTGAGTTGACCAGGGATAAATAATTTTGCCACCCCCCCTTTTTCCCTCTCATACTGGATCATCTCAATTTTATTTTTTAATTTATTTATTTATTTTTTTTTTCATTTTCAAAGGCAAAACAAGGATCTATGTCAGGGTTATTCAACATAAGCCCCTCCAACAAGGTGAATTTTGCCCCCAACCCATCTTTCAAACATTTGAAAAATATATTTCTTTATTAAGTTTCTCTTGAAATACTATTTAGTGTATGTATCTGTCAGCAAAGAATTGCCCTGATAAGCCGCCAATCAGAGCAGAAAAATGAATTTTTATTTGATTTGACAAAGTTAATAAGGAGACAGATGTGTTTTGGGTTGATCCCAAGAAGATTAGTTCTCTTGTCCATGATCGCCTACATAGCCAGAATCGATATATTTTTTAAGATTATCACTTCCGTGTTGGTTTGCGACTCTGTCCACTCCGCTAGGCGAAACTACAGCGACAAATCGCATCCTCGTGTACACTGACTGCTTGGGTTCGGATCATGACACGTGCTAGTTTCTTGCAAAGTGGCTTGTACACAAGCTCCAGTCCACTGTGGTGCTGATTCACATGGATTCCTGCGAGAATGCTCATATGACTTAAAAGTCGCATCAGACTGCTGCGACTCTACGGATTCTTTCAGTGCGCTAGCACTGTTCCAAGGTCTGTTTACCAGGACGCAATGGTTTTAAAGACTTTGTAAGTCTTGCGAGAGTCACGAGAATCGTGCCTCACACCGAACTTGCACTCAGTGTATGGCAGGGGTTAAAATGATGGTCCAGCTTACACCTCCA
Source organism: Mugilogobius chulae (assembly GCA_038363315.1). Classification (NCBI taxonomy): domain Eukaryota; kingdom Metazoa; phylum Chordata; class Actinopteri; order Gobiiformes; family Gobiidae; genus Mugilogobius; species Mugilogobius chulae. The sequence continues at coordinate 12,063,799 of CM076406.1, read as the reverse complement.
GGCCAGAAGTAAGTAAGGTAAGGTAATGTTTATTCAGAACAATGTACAATTACATTAAGCACAAAGGTAGAGATGCTTGTACCATATTCTAGCTTACAATAATTTCCATCTGTAGTGCTGGAGAGGGGAGGGATGTTTTTAGTCAAGGCTCACTGAAAAATCTGGCACTCAGAAAAATAAAGTTGATTAGCCCTGAACATGGATGATGCAGACTTCTAATCTGTTACAGCGCCACATTGTGTCTCCAATTTCATTCACTCCAGCTCCTAGGACAGTAGGTGGTTCTCCAAAAGCAGAAAGTACAGTCAGCCAATCAGTGAACTGGAGCAAAGAAGAGTATTAGACAGACTGATTCAAAACGGCCATGTAGCCGCTTTCCATAAAGAAAACAAGTTTGTTATATTAGGTTGCTTGTTCAAGTTTACAATGAAGATGAAGTAAATCTAAATAAGTCATAGATAACGCAATATGAAGATTGTGAGGTGTATTTAAGCAGCGAAAGATTGAATGGGGAGTAAAGACGACAAATTTGAGAATAATATACTTTAGAAACGGCAGGACTTCACAGTGTTTTACAATGAATGGTGTTTAAATCATATTCCTCCTGCTTGTGGAGCTTTTCCTGCCTCGACTGGATTAGACTTCTGAGTCATTCACACAGAACAATCACACTGGCACCATTAGAAAAGCTTTTAATATCCCACACAACATGGTGGTTTTGTCACAGCCAGAATGTAAAATGGCTTGTGTTGTTGTGTTACACATCGAATCATCTCATCCAGAATCAGTGCAGTGAAGGCGTACCATCATCCCATTTTCCTCCAATGTGTGGCCGCAATCAGGGATCAAACGAGTGATTGAGTTTGCACTGTGTTGTTTTTGAGGTTGAGACAGTGCTTGAAAATGCTTGAAATTTAAAGAGAAAATGAAAATGAACTCATAAAAAGACCTGTTCTAGGACAAAATGCTGTCAAAGTGTATCTGTGGCACTCTTAATCTATAGTGGGCGACACGGTGGCGCAAGCGGTTAGCGCTCTGGCCTCATAGCAAGAAGGTCCTGGGTCGACTCCCGGGCCGGTCAGGGCCTTTCTATGTGGAGTTTGCATGTTCTCCCCGTGTCTGCGTAGGTTTCCTCCGGGTACTCCGGTTTCCTCCTACAGCTAAAAACATGTCCATTAATGCCTCCCCTGACCCTTCCCCCTGCAAAAGAGATTCTGAATCTCAGTGGACTTCCCTGGTTAATAAAGGTCAATTAAATTAAATTAAATTAAATAGTGAAACTGCTTTTTTGTGAAAGACATTGAACTACGTCAATTTTCTTCTTTGAAACAGAAATTGCAGATGTGGCTTTTATAGACCTGGTGAAGTAGAAAAGCACATGACAATAGAAAACATTATAAAAGCTATAAACTGCCTGATTACAAATAGATTTTAAGTATTATAAAACTGCCAAAACATCAAAATAATGACCACAGATGAACTTTTGTTACAGAACTGAACTCTGCACCAAGTTATTCAAAGTTTCAGGAGCGTAGAAAAATCCCAGACTCAACCATGCACCAGCAGTTGTATTAAGTTATAAAGACAGATTTCAGTTTGGATTCTTCAGGCTCCAAGTTTCAAGCTTCTGTGCTGAAAACTCTGCAAGCTTTCTGGTGAAATAGAAGCAGCTTAGGCAATAGATAAAGACACACAGTGAATGGAGAGTCTGACGTGACATGCAAGGTACATAATCAAAGCCCCTAAGCAACTTTGCAACTGTTCTACATCTCATAATTAGTCTTGTTTTGGGTCAATCTGACACTTATGTCCTGAGTAACAAAAACAAACCGCTGATGAATAATGTGGCTACAGATGTAACAGCATAAATCACAGCAATAAAGCAGAGTGTAAAAGTCTGTCACCCATAATGTAAAAGTTTCAGACCAAAGTATTTCATCCAGCTTGTGCCACTGCGTACTTTGTGTGTGCGTGAGTGCGCTTAGCTGGAGCAAGTGTGAGCAGACATGAGAAGTATAGGAGAGCTGTGACCATAGAGCACCATAGAGAAAATATGTAAAAAAATAAATAAATAAAATGAATAAATTAAAATTCCAAATCCATTGAAACAAAAGAACACAATAAATATGAAGCTATAAAATATTCTTAAGCCTCTTGACAATTTATAAAGGGGATAATTCCGCAATCATCCAATGTGTATGATAATTATAAGCCCCAATGCTTATAGGGTCTAAAGTGAAAATTCTGTTAAAAGCATTTCAAGGTGGTTGTAAAGTGCTTGATTTTTTTTTTTTTTTTTTAAAGGAATACAAACCCTGCAAGCTTTGCTGAAATTTAAACCTTTTCGTTCAGGGACACTAAATCCTTCTTTGGGTCTGGGCGTCAGTTTCTACTTGAACAGATTATGTTTATGTCTCGAGTCAAATAAAAAAGAGCATTATGGCCATATGGGAATAAGATGATGTTTTTTGTCTGTTGGGTGGTGTAAACATATCCAATAACTAATTAGCAGACGATAAAAATCTCTCTCATGCTTCTGCACGTACAGTATGTGTACGAAGTCACGGAACACACCCACACAGACAACTTTTGAACATCTTAGTTTCTAAGTAAACTAGTTCTGACTGATATTAATATGTTTACACATATATTTCTACTGTATTGTATAAATCATGGATAGCATTTTTAGAGTTTTTAATAAATCTTTCTACAAACTTCAGGATGGTGCAGTTTGGTGTGTGTGGGCTGATCTTGCTCCCATTGGGAAAAGAAAATGTCCTTTAAAGTTACAGTGTAAAATGTAAATCTATGCCTGTTATTTGTAAATGTTTTTGTTGGACAAAAGTAATAAAAGGTATCCAATTATTGCTTGCAAGCATACATTTTTGGGGAAATACATTTACTTTCTGCTGGTTTTCATGGGTATATTTTCTCAAACTATGACATAAAATATATATTTGTCCAATCAGAAGATGACATTTTATTTTCTATTTCTATGGAACCATGAAGGCAATGTCTAACTTTCAGGAAATTACCTTGGTCTCACTTTAAACTAAATTCTAAAACATCTTTGTGCATGGTAGCTGAGTGGCTAGATCTCTGGCTTCCCAGTATTGTAGGGTTAAATCTGGGTCAGACCAGATCCATATTTCACGATCTAGTTTGCATATTCTCGCTGTGTAGGTCAATTGGCAACACTGAAAATACCTCAGTGAATGAGAAGTTAACATCATTATATGTTAACCCTGTGATGAGTTGGCCACAGTCCAGGTGTTCCACTAAGGCCAAAGTCACAGATAAGCTCAGTAACCCAAATGGATCAATGAATGAATCAGATTGTTTATTCTGTTGTTTCCACAAGAAATAGTATGAAAGATAAAAAAAAGTAGTTTCTTGTCTTAAGACCATAATCTAAAAAGGGACCTCATAGCATACCTTCCAATCCATCAAATTCTGTCATTAAGTGCAAGCGAGGACTGTGACTTTTCATTGTGGGCAAGCTGAGAATCTATTAAAATTTATAAACGTATTAACTTTGCCTTGCGTCTCAATGTTTGGCCTCACAGCTGAAGATAAGAATTCTAAATCGCAGTAAGTCAGTAAACACGTTGGCTTGACACTGTCCTGAGCGGAGGTTTTACTGCAGAGCTTGTGAAAACTTTACACAAAGAGAGAGCGAGAGCAACTTCCCCCTGCACTGTTTAACCATGTCTATGTTTGACTAAGAGCTGGTGATGATGGGCAAATATACTCATGTCACAATTTTACTGTTTCTGTGGATCCATAGAGGTTTGTATCATCTCTATCAAGTCTGGTCATGCTACACGATGAATAGCTATCAATCCATCAAATCATTTAAACTTCTTTTTATGGCTCTTTACAACACAAAAGTGACCAATAAAATATAGAAAGACATAAAATACACAAAATCATTAAACAATGTAATTAACAAACAAGTAAAAAAATGTCCCCACTAGTGAGACTGTTTTATTGAATGCTGATTTATCTAACTTGCAAGTGTTAAAAGCAGTGAAAAGCTAAACTGCCTGACAATAATTGATCCCAGTGGCAACATATAGAAAGTAAAAAGCTTAGGACCCAAAATGGAGCCTTGGGGCACTCCGAAGAACAACAAGGACACAGAGGAGAACTCACAGATTCTAACAAAGAAACTGCTAGACTTGCTAAAGACAACAACTGCAGAGACTGTTTGACATAATACACAACAACAAAAGTTAACAATAAAGTGCATTCAACAGGGCCTTCCATTCAGAAAGGTAATGGTTGAGGGGATCCAGCATATTGAGAGGTGATACATCCAATGGCCCTATTGTTTGTGTCTGCAAGGTTAGGTAATGGAAGTCCAATCATTTTTTGCATCTGTGTTGGTTCTTTTGTAAGCTTAGTACATTTTCTAACAGTGAGCATATGAAGAAAACAAGTGAAACAAAACAAAAATGGGCTAAATAATGGACTGACAAAGTAGGAGTATAACTGCTGTTGTGATTTTGGGCTATACAAATAAACTGAATTGAATAGATGAAGTCTAGTAATCAGATAAGATTACACCATTTCAGGCCAGTGTCACTGATGACATAGTTTTTCAGACAAGACAAAAAGATTGAGTGGTCTACCAGTATCAAAAGCCGCTGTCAGTTCCAATTAGAACAAAGACAACAGGCTACTTGGAATCAACAGACAGAGCAATTCATTGTACACTCAACAATGCAGAATCTGTACTGTGTCGTGAACTCTGGAGAGTTACTTTCCAAAAACACGTTTAATTACATAAAAACAATCTTCTCAAGAACTAAGAAATAAAAGGCAAGTTAGAAACAGGTCTAAACTTTAACATTCAAGTGTGTTTTCACAGAGACAAGCGTTAACAAAAAGGTTCTGTCTGTTCAACTAAATGTTTATTGTTTTTAATAATACGAGATTAAAATGCATTGTTCTGTAGTACAAAAAACTACACTTTTTACAGCTGACTAATGCTGTTTCTGACTTTAGAACTTTTTAAGGCCCTAAAACTTGTCTACCTCTTGTTTATTTCCCAAAACAAAGATAAAACTTTGCAGCTCTTTGTTTCTTTTTATTTGCTCTGCCTCCAATAGTCTAGACTTTTAAAGAAGTGGTGTTAAACCAACATAATCAAACACTTTTTATGTCCAGATCTGGGTGTAAACTTTCAGATGTAATTTACCCTCAATACTAACATTTCAGCATTATTAGGCACTACAACTTTTGACACCCCAGTTACGGCCAAGCTCAGTTTTGTTTTTTGTTTTTTAGTTTAGTCTAGGATTTCCATTACAAATAGGCCTGGGCAAATTGACATAATTTAATATCTAGATTATTTTTCCTCATATCTCGGTAATCATAATTTTATCAATCCAAATCATGTTTATGTTTCGGTTAATAAATTATGTTCAGGTTAAATAATGATGTAATGAGTTAAGATTGTGTTTTTGCCATGTAAGTCTTCCCATGCATTTTCATTCTGATGATTTCTATTAGACTAGACCCATTTACTTTTTGAATTGCAACAACAACAAAAAAACTATACTGTAAATGAACAGTACCAATTCATTTGAGCTGCTAAATATGTATATTAGATATTATCGGTCTGAAAAATGTTACGATTTCAAGTGAAAACAACCTTGTAAAATAAATCCCAGAAATACAGAAATATTAGATGTATTATTTAAGTAGGTTTCGAGCATATTGTTTTTACATTTTGTATATTTAACTGGCTTTTTTCAAGGCACGTTTATTATAAACGGTATACCCAATATTTGATTTCTTAATATCTTGAAACCAACACACATGCCCAGGTCTAATTACAAGTGTTGCTGATTAGGGCTGTATTAAACTTGACCGATGAGCCCGATCTCACAAGAAAGTGTACATTTACCACGACATTACACAATATGTAAAATAGGTATGATTAACTTTATGCCTGAACTTACCCGTTTCACTTGAAGAAAATGTCCCCACGTGGCTGCAACCAAAACTCGTCCTATTTTGACGCTGTGAAATCTAGTGTCATTTTTACACTTTTTCATATCGTGCTAAATGTATGGCGTAACATAAGTACTAAAAATAGCTGTGAACTTGTGGTCAAATACGCTCTTTTTGTGCCGTGGTAAAAGTACGCCATCTAGTGAGACTGTGTTGGACCGATCCAGTTTGCAGTTCTATTATCGTAAAAACATTGCTGCTAAAACTACAGTCAAAACAATGTCACAGACAAGAGAATAAAACATTATTTTAATAATTTCACTCCTGTCATTTGGCATTAGTGAAGGTGTCGCAGATACAAAAAACACAGTTTGCACTGATCCAGCTTTTTCAATTCCGATGCCGATTCCTATACTTTGGATTAAGTATCTGCTGATAGCCGATATCAACCAATGCTAGTGAAAGGACTGAAAATGCTTTTTCTTATCAAAACATAAAAAATTAGCCATACAGTATGCAACTGTTCTTTATAGTGCAAGTGACAATGTTACAGCTTGATCTGAAAAAAATGTCACACTTTGAGACATTTTAGATCAACACCAGCTAGTAAATCTGTCTTACTATGTCCCGTTAAAGTCACAGTCATGGAGCAGATACTCGATCCAGCAAATGTCCAGGATCGGCACCGATATTCGATCTCTGTATTGGATCGGTGCATCCCTATAAACTAGTGCAATACTTGGAAATGTTGGTGCACTTTGGTGTCTTGAAAGTAAAAATGGCTTTACTACAAACAGAACACACCTGATGCTAGGTGTGCTAGCTTTATTTGCATAATGTTTGTCACAACTGCGTCTTTTCAGCAGGGTTGCTTTAGTTTGCTCTTAAAAATTTCGCATCTGTCAGATTCTTCTCATGTTGCTGTCTGCTTTTGCCTCAAACACATTCAAGACTCTTGTAGCGTGTAACATGTTTATGGGAGACACAGTGATGTTTATTCTGTGTTGAATGCTATTGGAGTCACTCTTGAGAAACATTTCACTTTCAAACTATCAGCTCTGACACTCTAGTCATGATGTTAAGCACCTACTTGCCCTGCTTTGGCCCCGGGGACAAGATGGCAATAAAAAGTACCTGGTCCCAGTCGTAAGTAAAATCCATACGTAGCATTCAATGCTTCATAGATTTTAAATAGGGGTTTGTTCCAGATCTTCACAAGTGTATGTCTGCCCCACAATGTAAGCCTCCTGTGTATGTCTGACACAAAGGATTGATTCAGATTCTCACAGCTGCTTCCCACCAGGCTCTGGTGTGACACGTGACATGTACAGTATGAATGTGTTCGATGCACAGACTGATGCTGCTGTGGTGGTGTAAGTCACATGTTACTCAGGCATCATCACACTGTCTGAGATCAGCATCGAGTGGCATCTGTCTAGTGTGAAGATTAAAAGAAAAAAAAAAACTGTAAAGATCTTGGCGTTTATAGGATGAGTAGCTCAGTCATCTAAAGTGATTACAGTTCTATCATCTTTTTTGGAAAGGTTGTGTCCTTGAAAATAATTTGAGGGGAAAAAAACAGACACATTTAGTTTCATTGTCATTTATCTCAACAAAAATAGCTGCATGGAAGGACACTGCAAGGGCTGCACACTTTTACTAAGAACTCAACAGTACATTGGCTTCCAATATTTCTCCAAGTCATTATCTGTTAAATATATATAAACCTCTGCCTTTAGAATATCTGCACACACAATACTAATAATAATAATAATCTAAAAATTATGTCTCATTTATGTTAACAAAGCAGAGAATAAAACCTTATTTTTTTAGTTTGTATATGACACAGACAAATGATTGTTAATGTATTTTTTTTTTTTTTTTTTTAACTGTAGTATTGTAGCATTTAAACATGCTTTACAGCCTACTCAATTGAATTAAAAAATACAAACAAATAGAAATCTTTTGTCCCACAATTATCTATTTTGTTGAAAATGTGTTTGTGTCCCAGAGCTTAATTGCACAAGTTCAAGTTTTATGCTTGGTTGGTGTAAACACACTGCAAAAACACAATTAAACTGTTTACAAAGCAAATGTCTGACATGAATGTGATAATAAATTACCCAGGCAACTTTACTGTAATTAACCAAATCAATTTGGCATGACTTTTTCTTGTTGCTTATTTTATTTTCCACTAATTCACCAGCTTTGAACTGTGGCTTACAACATTGTTGAAGCAGTAGTGTTCAGTATAATGGTAAATTTGATAATCATTTATTAGGTAGTTGTTTGGAAATATACTTAGAACACATGATTGTGTTTTCTTACAAAGCTTTGGTGTTACATCACCCCTGGAGTTTCAGAGTTTGCAACAAACTGAATATGTGTTGAAACTAATGAATAGATTTCTACCAATTAACAGAATTAGAAGGATTTACAGCAGGTTTATTCAAATGACAGCCGAGAGAGGTTTTGGCCCAGCATGATGAAATACAAGAAGTACGCCAGGAAAGTTTGTTGTTCTTAGTGCACTTTCTTAAAGTTAGCTCAGTTATTCGGTAGCCTATGTATCATTTGATCCAGATTCTGTTGTGACATTTAAATGGTTAAGACCTTAATCTCCTGGTTAAGTCTTTGCTCAGATTTTGTGTCTAGCTTTGTTTAAGATGTGGTTTATGTCTGATGTAAGGGTCTCATTTATACAACTTTGTGTGGAATTCCTTTTCAAAGTGTGCGAAGGAACAAAGCATAAACTTTCACAAACTTGATAGTTTCTCATCTGTCTCAGATCAGATCTTTTCTGCCTACACCTTGGCCCAGGGACTATAATTGAAATTTTTCTTTGCAACTAAACTGGCACATTTACAGACATGTTCATTAAGGTGTGCTGTCCCTGTTCAAATAAATAAACAAACATCACTGAAGTCTCATTCGCACAAAGCTGCACATTTTTTTGTACCTACTCACGCTTCTAAATAAGACCCTGACGATAAAAAAGTAGAGTTTAAGGCAGGGGTGGGCAATTATTTTTCTCCGGGGGCTAAATTTGAATCCAGACTAGTCACAAAGGGTCAGACTTTTAGAAGTTTTTGTTATTGCAAGCATTTTTTTTTAAATAAATACTGACTATCTATTATTGATGTTAATCTTTATATTTTTCTAGTTAAGACAGTTTTACGTGATGAACCTAGATTACTTAAAGGTGGGGTAGGTGGTTTTTCACACTGCAAACGCAATTTGAGTTTTAAATCTGTTTTGACTGCAATTTTGACTTAGAATCCTCTTTTTCCTCTTTTAAAGTGAAACTGGAGAGGACTACCCAAGCTTAGCCAATCAGAAGCTGCATTCTGCTTCTGATTAGAACTAAAATCCTTTTTTATTCAATTCAGAAAGTACTTTTGGTCTTATTTTTGCTTCATTTATCATTTTTTGCTTTTTGTGTTTCTTATTATTCTATTTAAACTTTTTTGCTTTTTATGAATTTGAAATTGGATTAAGTTTTAATTTCTTGTAAATACCGTAACTTCTGGATTATAAGACGCTACTTTTTTCACAAGCTTTGAACTATCGCTTATAAGGCAATGCAGCAAAATTATAGATTCTCATAGATTTGTTATTAACAAGTGTGGCCTATATACTGTATGTACTTTATCATTTTTCTTACTTAAATCTAGTGGGTGCAGCTTATATTAAGGTGCGCTCAATAGGGCAGAAATTACAGTAGTCAGAAATGTTTTGAAACAAGTCAAATATGCAGCCAAATTTTAGCAATTTTCTTCAAATCTGATTAAAATAACTACAAGACAAAATATGCTGAACTAATAGTTTTAACTGAGACTAGATAAAAACATTTTGCAGTGTAAAGAGTAATCTCAAAAACATGCAGGGGCCTAATTAAAACAGGCTGAGGGCCGCATCTGGTCCCTGGTGGCCGCAGTTTGCCCAGGTCTGTTTATTAAAAAAATAGTAACAGCAATAGTAATGATTCTTTTCTCATTCAAACTCTGTCTCCAAATCTTCAACCCACTCGCCTCATTTTAGAAGTTGAAGGAAGTGAAATTTAAAAATCCTTTTACATTACTCTCTATAATGCAAGGTTATTACTTTAGTGAGACTAACTTAGATTTAATTAGATGTTTTCATTGCCAAACTAAATATTTGAAGAAACACGCAAACCCAGGTGAGCATGACTATCTCTCCGTCGATTTATAACTTACACCTTTCTCACTTCGCTTTGTTAAAGTCATTCAATTCCATGCAGCTCTTTGTGTTCCAATCACCTCAGACATCATCAGTGCGTTTACAGCCTTACCTTGAACTGAACAGATCCATTATTGTAAACCATTGTTCAATAAGTGCACTCATTCATTACCACTAGGAAAGAGTGGGAGGCAAAACAAGTGAAATAAACATCAGCGAACGATATGCTTAAGTGCCAAGTAATGAAATAAACTCGCTAAGTGCACCTTACAAAGACTGTGTGAAGATGATGGAAGATTAAGACGTGTTTATGAAGGAGTAGGAACATGTTTGAATAGTATAGAAAGAAAAAGAAGTACTTAGAACAACATTCTTTGGTAACCGGTTAAAAATGAAGAGATTCTATCAGTATTTGTAGGTTTTTAATTGATTATTGGAATCTTAATGCAACTGCCTGTGCAAATAAAAAAACAAGCACATAAATTCTTTGCAGTTTATGTCTTTGAATCTGCGTGTACGTTTTTGCCTGTGGTGGAGTACACATGCTCCAGTCGCTGATCCTTCTTCCTTATATGCAATGCTACAAAAAGCCAAAAAAAAAGAAAAACATTTCACATGGCGACATTTTCTTTGGGTTCAGTGGTTAAGCTTATGCTTCAAGTTACTAAAATGGGTAAGTTTAGGACTGGGGGCTTGGGAAGGTTAAGATTTACCCATTAAACCCAAACAAAATGCATGTGCTTCAACCAAAATTTGTGGTTATTTGGCGGTTTGGCTTTATTGACGTGAAAACTTGCTTCTCGTGTATTTCAATTTCACATTTCGGAGACTGCATTGCCTGTGACTGGGCTCATTCTCTCGGTTTGCGGTGTGCCCCTCCGTCCTGTGCAATGCACGGCTGTACCCTATAAAGTTAGAAGCTGGAACCTGTCTGGTGTCGTCTGCCTCGTCCTCTAATATTTTTATTAATAAAATCCAGCCGCCCAACGTTTTCTTCTTCTTTTGTTTTGTAGTCTGATCTTGAGCCAGTCCGTAGCAATGTGCTATAACAATACCACTGAGGTACTGAGTCCAAGACCGAGTCCAAATATGCAAGCCAAGACAAGTCTAAGACCTTAAAAGCTCTTAGACCTTAAGACCAAGCCGGTCTTGATTACTCCTACACTACACTGTACATGTTTTTCATTTGCATGCAAGTTTTTGAGTTTGTGTGTATGTTTTTGGTTTTGCCTGTATGTTTCTGAATTTGCCCATGCTTTTTAAGTTTTCTGAGCGTGTTTTTGTTTTTACATGCATGTATTTGATATTCTGTAGTTGTTTTGATTTTGCGTGTATGTTTTTGAATTTGCATCATGTTTTTCAATTTGAGTGTACTTTTTTACTTGATTCATTTACTAACTTTTTTACTTCATTTGTTTGTTTCACTATGGTTAAAATAACAAAATGCTTGATATGGAACGTAATACATATTGCATTGTGTGTTACATATTATGATCAGATTGTAAGTGACAAAGCGTATCTCCCAGCCCTATTGTGAGGTACTCTGGGAGCGTGGAGCCTTTTTGCTCAGAGCTGTTTGGTCCCTGGGCTGGAGCAGGAGCTGTGGTGACACACCACACCTCCTCTGGATAAAGCAGAAGGAAGAGGATGGATAAATGGTTTAGTGGTCCTTGTCATTGGTAGGGAAATGCATTTGACTTGTGCAATGCTACGCACCGACCAAACGCCAATCAGGCGTCTGGCACAAGCCATTTACATGTTAACCCTATGTAGAGGCTTGTTCACGCACCATTAAACTGTTGCAGCGCAAACTGAAATCTGCATTTTGAGCAAATCAAGCAGCGCGGAGGAGACGAATGTGTGTTCAAGTGTGAACGCTGAACACTGGGAGGGTGTTGAGCTCAATGGAAAGCCCAGCAGAGTCTCCAAGATGTGATAAACATAAAATCTAAAAGTACATGAAAATATCTAATTAATTACAGTACCTGTCTGTTTAGTTTGAGTGCTCTTTTTTATTTGCTTTTAATTCATTCGGATTAGCCGGAGGTCTTTCTAAAAATTAGTTTATTAAAAATAATTACATTTCTGTTTTTTTTTTTATACTGTAAAAAAGCAGCGTGAATGTGAGCATATCATTTGAGCTGCAGCTGTGTGGATTAATGTTAAGGACAACGTATTTGTTGCTCTACATCCTCTGCTAGTAGTGTTTCAGTACTTTAGAATTTGTTGTTTTTGTCAGTATGAGACAGAAGAAAAAAAAAGTTATTATATATTGCATTCATTTTGTGATTTTGATTCAATTGTGATTAAGTGTACAGACATTTCATAAAAAATCCCCAAAACTCTAGATGTACAATACAATGATTCTGTTTGACTTTTGCCCACTGAATGCCTTTGTTATCTAATCTCCAAATGATCAACTTTCCATCAAAGAGACTTTTCACAGTTGCATAACAATGGTCTTATATCTATTCATGAGCTTGAGCTGGACTGTTATGAATACAAACATCTGATGCCTTTTGTGAGTGGACATGTCCATACTCTCCCTCATGGAACACAGCTCTGAATACAAGTCCTGTGAAAAGCAGATGGAAAATAACACAAGAAAGCCTTAAATGTGATTGAATAAACCAGCACTTCTTCAGCTCTGTCAGTCAATAGTGCATTTCACCGCAGCAAGTGATGATGTCCTTGTTATTTGAAAGCATTGGAGAGACTATAATTCATGAATAGACTCAAAAAGATATTCTACTCAAGCAGAATGACCCTTTATAGCGGTGTAAAGGCCTAACAGCAAGAACCGGTTAAGAGAACACAACAGAAAAAAGAAACTTGTTTTGAAAATATACATTTCTCCCACATGTCCTAATGCATTCTGAGCTTTCAAATTGTTCATCAACAATAAACAGAGCATTTCCTGGAACTTAATTTTTGCAAGATGAAGACATTATTTTCACCTCAGTAGATACAGTCCATTAAATTTGATAAATGCAGGACCAAATACAGCTGTCAGATTGGCTGTGGCAGGGTGGTCCTCTCCAGTTTCACTTTTCTGTTTGTAAAGGGATGTTATAAACTGTAATTGCAACCAATATGAACACATGTCCATACTAATTGTGTGTCAAAGGATTATACTGTCGGTCACCGTTTCCCTCTTTGAATTTCTGTGGTTGTGACCGACAGGTTAATTAGCCAATCAGAGACACATTTTCCTCCGTATAAAAACCAACAACAACAAAATACATGGAAAAAATATGGAAAAAGGTCACATGAAACTGAAAAACATTGCAGATTTCTGCCGAATCAAAGAGCAAGCAAAAAATAAATGAATAATATGAGGTGAGGTAAGATTTTGCTCAAATGGCAGACGACTAATTAGCTCCTTTATCTCATATGGGTGACCATCTATGTTCTGGAGTTGATCTGAAATGCAGGTGGGGGGTGTGTGACCAGATCCACTCTTCATATTTGCTGAAGCATGGGCTCTGGATCCCGGGCAAAAAAAAATAGTACCTCACCTTCAACAACACATACTGTATGTGTGCTGCAGAGACAGACTTTAAGTTAGGCCTGTTTTCTTAAGTAGTATAATGGTTTTAATTCAGCATAAAACCATTTTCACACACAAACTTTTTGTTTTTACTTCTTTATTTAAAACATACATTACTTAACTGGTTTTGTTATATTCATATATAACTTGAAATCAGTTTCAGTCATGATACTGATAAAGGAACTATTCCCGTTTCGTGCAGTGAAGTGGAGGGCAGCTAAAATAAATATCGTTTAAATGCAATTTTTTTTGTAATACAAATGAGTATTGGGTCTAGTCATAATAGAAATAATCGCTTTTTAAATTTGCTAAATATTTTTTGAATTATTTCACGACAAAGTCCAATGTTATTAATAGGAAATCTGCCTCTTGCCCTCCACCTGGCTTATAACTGCCAAGAATTCTAGAATGTGAAACCCACCTATTATCAATTGTTCAGTAAAAGTATTTGTATAGATATCGACATGACTTGACCTCCTTTCATTTCTGAAAGTTAAGAAAAGTTCTTCAAAACACATTATGGAAAGAGACCCAGCGAGCAAAACTTTTGGACTGATGATTAAAAATATTTTCTGTTTGCTGACACTTTTGTGGCGCTGCACATGAGAGAATGCAGCCTCTGAAACTGTGCCAGAAATTAGACATCTTGGCACAACAATTGATAGTAAGCCAAACTGGAACTATGACTCAGCAACACCTGTATTATTAAAGAAACGTGTGCACTTTTGATGTCGACAAGATAACACAATATTTACTGAAAGTTTTTTTGTTGGGAAGAAAAACAAACTGTGCGACTAAAGCAAGATCTCAAAAGCACAAATGGACAGTATCAGTGTTTTAGCTGAGTCTTGCTAAAAAGATCCTTTGAACACTGACTCTTGCCTTCTGCCATCGGAACGAAGAATTGTGATGCGAAAAATCAAATCCTTTGTTCTACTTAGTACTCCGCTTCTAAATAAACTTGAAGGTAAATATTGCATGTGTTTTTGTAACTTCCACTGTATTTGTATGTTTCATTCTTGAGTGCAACCCAAATTCTTCTCATTCATTCGTTTTAAGATGGCAAAAATCGTTGCATTAAGCATAGTTTCAGCAACACTTTTACTGTACTCTGAGTTCAATTGAGTGCTTTTCTGTTCTTCTCTGCTAACTGATTTAAAACGGCTCCTCGACTCACTATGTACAGCACAAAGTTCTAAACTGAATGTTTGGCGGATGTAGGAGCCGATGTTTTGCTGTTATCACCCACGGTGGTGCACCTTTTGATGCAACTCCTCAACTTGTAGCTGACAACTTGACATTTGCGGTGGTTGATGTTGAGCCGGTGGAAGTCTAAAATATATGTTTACTCCCCAAGCTGCCTCCGTGAGAAATATGCTCAGAGCCAGAGACTTCTCTCAGAATAGCTCACTTCTTACAGAAATATTCAGAGAACGCAATTTAATAACAGTCTTTTTGTAGTTGGATTAAAAGGTAGTTTGACATTTTTAAGATATTTTATGCAGTTTTGGACATTTTGAAAAGATGGTAGTATTTGTTCTTAATGTATTTTGAACTTTATATTTCTTCAAGTTGAGCCATGACGGGGCTCCTGATTATACGGGGTGCTAATGTCAAACCCATAATTCTGTAGTTTATTTTGTAATCAAACACCATTGTAATGTACAGCAAAGAGAAAAAGGGTGTCTGAGGCACATCTGATTTGCTGTAATGTATTAATGCCCTGATGAAGACTGCCTAAGTCCAAACGCATTGGTGTTAATAATTTAAAGAAAATCAGGCATGCCTCCGATACTCTTTTTTTCTCTTTGCAAGGGATTTTTTTTATGCCGGCTTTGTTTCTGAAGAGCACCTGAAATATGCTTCTACATCATCAGGATCCAGTGAGCACTTCTTCTATGCCATTTTAAACTTTTAACCAAACCAAACAAATCAGTCTTTCATTTACAGTAGACGTGACTTGGTTTTCAACACCAATTATGTCTCAATTTGTATTACTTTTTGTCTTTTGTCTATCTTATTCTACCCCACTCACTTTAATTGTACTTGCTGTTTACCCACGCCTAACTTTTTCAGTCACTAGGTGTATTTTACTGCCATTAGATGTATTAGTGATTGCCCCGCAAGACAGGCAAAACAAAATTTGAACCTAAATTGTATGGTGATGGGTGGCCGAGGTGTGGGGGTCCTCCCCAAGAAAAGTTTGAGAAAACTTCCTCTAATTTGGTGACTTTTAGATTTGTTTTTCATACATTCAGTATACCTGACATGGCTAAGCCTATTGGTAAACTATTTGCAGGTATATGTATGATGAACACTTATGGAACCCCCTACTGACCAGCTGCCCCTGCCAACAAATCTATCACAATGCTAAAACAATAATAAGGGCAGTTTCTGAGTTTTAGACGCAAAATTGTTTGTTGTTAGCCAGGCTGGTGCCACTTAGTGCCTCCACTCAATTTCATTTCACTCCAGCTACTAGGTCAGGTATCGCAGGACTGCAGAGAGTTCCTAAAAAGCAGGAAGCACAGTTATCCAATCAGCAACCAGGAGCGGAGTTGAGATCTCCTCCTTTCACCTTGTGTCAAAAATTATATTTTAACTTTTACTTTGCATTTACAAAATAGAAATGGCAACAATCACTGACACAAATGTTTATGTCCTACTTCCTCGACTTCAAAACAACCAAAAAACAGTGATTGGTTAAATTAAAAAAGTCTCTGTGTACTGTGAAGCGAACGAACCCCAATAATGCAATTATCAGACAGTTCTCACAGAGTAAAATGAAACCAGCTGATGCATCAGACTAGTTTACTGTTAGAGGTATAAAGTGTTTTGAATAGATTTTTATATTTTGACATTACGTATATCTATGCTGGTGCAAAAGTAATGACTTTTTTTTTTTTTTTTTATCAAGTACAGTGCCTTAGAGCGGAATACCTTGTTGTGAGTGCCCATCCTCTTGTTCTGTGCTTAAACTAAATCTCTGCACTTTACTGGAGTGATTATTCCTAATGTGTCTCTGAGCCTGTGTGCAGAAACGCAGCAGAGCCTCCTGATGACATTAGAGCCACATGTGTGCAGTGGAATAAGACTGACTACAGCTGTGTCTGTATGTAAATGTGACATTCTGCCAGGTGTACTGTCTGCACCACAGCCCACTCATAAGAGACCAGAGAGAGCAAAGTCATCCTGCTTCATCAACACAGGAGAGAGGCGCAGAGCTCAAGATGACATCCAGCAAAACTTAAATCAAATAGGGTTCATCAAGACAACAGACAAGACTTTTTAAAGGTTGAAACTGAACAAGACCAAGTTTGTTATTTTCTACATTTGTTTTAATTGTTTTTCGGGTTAGCAGAGTGGATATAACTTTGAGATTGTGGAACTGAATTTAAGGACAGTCCAAATGCTTCTGGGTGTCGTTTAAATGTTACTGTGGGTTCTCGCAGCGTATTCAACAGTCACAACTCAAAACATATGCATGCAAATGAATCAGCGCACTTTTGACGTTTTACTTATTCTCAAAAAACAAAAATAATTTAAACAGATGTCACTGAAAATATCATAATAAACAAAATTATTGTTGACAGCGTTTTATACAGCTGAATAAAATGATTCAAGGCAATACTCTCTAAAATCTAAAACTAAATCAGCATAAAAGTAATGCAGCATTGGCAGAGTTCCATGTTGCTGGTGTTTTTTTATCAATCAAACAGCACAACAGTGGGTATAAAAATGTAAACTGGACATGCTGTGGTGGTACTCATTTAGACTGTGTGCACTTATATTAGTCGATTGATGGATTTGGTGGTCACTGTCAGAAATTCAAATCTGCAGATCCAAGACAATAGGCTAACAATTACTACAGCCGTATTTGCACAGACATGTTTAGTCTGCTACGCTTAAACAAGTCATTTGGTGGCGTAAGGAAAGCAAAAGTTGTCTTTTTTGATTCCACATAAAACTATAATCTACAAAACCTAAAACCATTGCTATAATTAATAATAAACCAAATTTCTGGCATTCACTGTAACTCTTTGTTCAAATTTACAAATTGAATAAGTATATTTTGTAGGGGTGTCAAAAAATATCGATTCGGCGATATAACGCGATACTCGATCCCGCGATACTCGAATCGATACTAAAATTCCGATATCGATTCTTTGATGACGTCATGCATATTAATGAGGATGCTTTTATATCATTGATTTCAACTGAATTCAATGTCAATAGTGGTTCAAAATGTGCATATTCAGCCAGGACAGTAGAGGGCAGCACTGTCTTTAAGAAGACAATCTAATGTTAACCCTTGGCACACGAATAATTTTGTTTTTTAAGTGTACTTTAATAGCATAGATCTATAAAAACAGAAATAATTATCAATTAATTGCAATTTATAATCGTTTGTGTCAGTATCGGGATTAATCGGGATTAATCGAATCGTGACGTCTGTATCGTGATACGAATCGAATCGCCAGATTCATGGCAATTCACACCCCTAATATTTTGTGAGTTACTGGTGTTAAATATTTTTTTCTTAAAGATAAGAAAAGCTTATCTACAGTAAATGTGAGAATGTATAAAACATGTGTCCAACAAAGTTAGCATGGTAAATGTGCTTGTGTCACCAAAAGGTTCCTGGTTTGACTGGAGAACCTACCCCAGAGCTGGAGCGAAAAAAGTTCCAAAAGTGTGACTCCAGTCCATAGTCCTGCTCTGTCTGAACACACCTAAAATGGGAACTTGAACTAAAAAAAAAAGGTAGCCTACTAGGACCTGAAAAAATCCCTACAGTGAAAAAAAGTCTATTATTATATTTCTTTCACTATTTCTAAATACAGCCTTTCACTACATAAATACAGTACAGCCAAAAAACATTACAAATGGGCGGTCAATAACTGTATCCACATCAGCTTGTTCCAGTCAAGGCACTGTATCTGTTATACAAAGTCAAACATGCCAACTATAAATGAGAATACAAAGAGAGAATATGCTGATGGTGTCATAGCTCAAGAGCAAGCGGCAGTACTTCCAATAATTTCACACTGGACTTTGCCAAAAAAAAAAAAAAAAAAGACTGGATTGGGGCTCTTCACTGGATTGAAATATTATTGGTCTTTTTGTGATGTCACACGAACAGAGTTTATTATTTGGACAAGATTTCTCTCACATCGGTTTTGGGCCGAAACCCAACAGCCAACCAGAGAGCTGACACAACAACATGGAGTGAAAATCTTCTGCATGAAGGCAGATAATTGTCTGGTAATTTGGCAGAAATTCACTCAATTAGCTTCTAGCCATTACGCTAATGGATCATCTCAGCTGTGTCACCTTCAGCATTAGCATAATGCTGCTGCCAGTGGAGCATATTGTATTAAAGTAGCAGTCCTGTGTTTCTATTCACTTTCTGGATCAGTGTGAACAGAGCTGTGAGACTGTAATACTCTATATACTGTAAGAGGATGCATATATTAAATGTCATGGGTTTATTCTTAATGTGAATACATAATGTCAAAACTGATAGAGATTTACTGTGCCTGAGGACTAAAAGCAAGAACTACAAGCAGATTTTTATACCAAACAAAAGATCATTGTTTTTGTCTCTTTTAAAGATATTCTTCCATTTTGATCATTGTTCAAATATCACAAAGAACATTTTTACTTCAAAGGAAGCAATTGTGGTAGCTCCAAAAAACAACAGAGCACAATTCAATATGCAATTTTCTAAAAACACTACACTATTATCAGTGATAAATACATGAAAAGATACTTAATAATAATTAATGGACAGAAAACAAGTATCATTTGAATAAAGTAAAAAGTGGATATTATGTATTGTTCAAATCTAGAAATACACAGAACCTGACAGATGTGTTTATTTTTCTACCAAAATAAACACAGAGATGTCTATGCATCCAGGACGATAACAGTCAATCAACCTTTATTTATATACTACTCTAAAAACAACAAAGTGATTTACACACAGATGATCACTAAACAATGTAAAAAACAATACAAGAAAAAGATAAAAACATCCAAGGCCATCATTTCAAACTTAAAATTAAAAGCCAAAACAAAAAGTTTTTTTAACAAACCCTTTAAAATCTGACAGTGACTCTGTTTGTCTGAGGCTCAAAGGGAGTTCATTCCAGAGCTTTGGGCCGCTACAGAAAAAGATTGGTGCTCCCTGTTTCTTTCTTTTTGTTTTTGGCACAAAAAGTAAAAAACTGATCAGCTGAGAAGTAAAGAGAAATGAGAAACTTAGCCCAGCTCTGGTTGTCCTTGGGTGGTTTGCATTGTGAATATAACCAAATGCACCATTCATACTTTTAAAGCAGGCATGTTCAAACTGTGGCCCAGGAACCAAATGCGGCTTTTGGACAATTTTGTGATGTTTTATGATTATTGGAACCTTACATAAACAACACAGTCTCTGAAGAGAACGTAGAAAAGTCAAAAACATACATTAAGCACATTAAGCACCTTTTTACATTGATATGTTAAAGCCAAAATGTAAAATAACTACACATTTTGGTTGAAGCCACATGGCGACATTTTCTTTTGGTTTATCTGGTAAATTTAGGCTTCAAGTTACTAAAATAGGACTGAGGATTGGGGTAGGTCAAGAAACTGTTTATTCAAGTCAGATTTTACGTTTACGTGGCTTTTCATAACACATATCTATGTTTTCTTCAGAGACTGGGCTTTATACAAAATACAACACAATAGATTACAATAAAAAACAAAAACTGCATCTCATCTGTCACTATAAATAAACAGCATTAACTTATTTGTTCACAAGAGAAAGTGTGCCAATATTCAGCTCTAAAGATGTTTGTTTGTTGAAAAAACTAAGCCTTTAGATTAATATTGTAGATTTGTGAAGCAACTCAACAACATTGTGAATTTCTATGCTGTATATATTTATTCACAACAGTAAATCTCCAAAAGATTTGTCCTTCTTTCATCTGAGATTATAACATCAGAATCTAGAGTGTGAGTGTCTCTGGGGACTGTAGAAGACTTTGAATGAATGCTCCATCATGTGCATCTCAGCAGCGGTCTTAAACCCTCCATCTGTTGTCTCTGTCACACGCCCGCACATGAATAAATACTGTTTATGCTGTATGTATTCTGACCATATGTTTGCAGAAAAACAGGGCTGGGTGAAATTACACAACTCATTGAAGGGAACTTTAAATAGGTGAACTTGTGTTTTTTCTTCAAACTGCAAGCATAATGAAGAGAAGCAAAGAAGGAAAAATATGCGAGACAGAAACAGGAAAAAAAAAAAATATATATATATATATATATATGCTAAAAAGTTAATATCACCATTTTCTTAGAGCCAGGTCATCATTTCAATTTTATCAGGACTCATAAATCAGTCTCCAAAGACTTGTTATGTCAATATGTTACAAAAAGTCAAAAAGTAAAATGTGGTTGAAGCCATTGTGTTGGGTTTAACTGGTAAGTTTACTAAAATGGGTAAGTTCAGCTTGGGGAAGATACCCAAAGAAAATGTCGCCACGTGGCTTCAACCAAAATTCCCAGTTATTTTACGTTTTGGCTTTTTGCCTATCATTAATTTTTTTGACATTTTGTTGTATATTTACATTTTCTTGGGAGACTGGGCTGCCGTTTTCCAATTGTCTTTGAGGTAAAACAAATTATTGAATGAATGGGTCAGTGTAATCTCTTATTCGTCTAGGAGTGATCTATAGTAGAAAGGCTTCAAAGTTGTCATCTGGACAGCGTATTTGAAGGTCAAGGCTTTTCGACTATCATCTGAAAGTCATTTTCATTCTGACGGAAGTGACCTGGGACTGGATTTATGTATACTAAACGTTTTGTTTAGTCCTGCCCCTGAGGAGGAGATACACCCTAAAACTTGTTCAGTGGCTCCTAGGCTTCCTTTCTACTGTTGCCTGCATCCTCTCTATTGTTGTCTGTGTCCCTCTATTGTTGTCTGTTTTCTCTCTATTGTTGTCTGTTTCCTCTCTATTGTTGTCTGCTTCCCCTCTATTGTTGTATGTTTCCTCTCAACTGTTGTCTGCTTCCTGTCTGTTGTTGTTGGCTTCCTCTCTATTGTTGTCTGTTTTCTCTCTATTGTTGTCTGTTTCCTCTCTCTTGTTGTCTGCTTCCCCTCTATTGTTGTCTGTTTCCTCTCTATTGCTCTGACTAAACTTGCCTAGACTGTTTCAAGCTTCCCTAAATATTCACGTACTAATTGCCCTGACTACCTGTGAACAAGCTATTGTATTAAATAATTGACCTGGTCCCAGTAATAAGTCACTGACACTGTGCTAAGAATCTAGATTTCCTTCCCTTTAGACCGAGGAGTAAGAATGCTACTATACAGTCCAGGTAAGTTGTATCTTAAGCCTCCATTCTTGTTTAGCTATGGGTTTTCTTGAGAAATTATTTTTCTTTTCCCCAGGCTGCAGCATTTCCCACATCTAATGTTCAGTTCCTGCACAGGGCTGTCCTTTGAGATGCAAACAGCAGGACACAGTCGTTGCTATACAATCAAAAAACCATATGCGAGAATATTGTTGTAAGGAGAGGGAATACATATGTATTTGTGTTTTCATCTTGACTTGACATTGTGCAGCACAAAAGAGAAAATGAAACTACAGACTATTTCTGTATTCTGTCAGTATAAGCAGTCTTATCTTCTATGCAAACAATTTCCTTTGTGAAATAAGCACACACAATACAAATGTTTGGTTTCAGTTTTACATCTAAAAAATGTGAAATGATTCTTGAATTCATCTGATAAATCATTTCGACAAGGGCCATGACAAATTGAGAGAATGTTGGATTGGAATCCTGACTTTGATCTTGACGTTTGAATGGCACATTTAAAAGTTTCTCATATGTCAGAAACAGAAAATGAGCAGAATGCTCATTTGTTTAGGAGAAAGTTCAGAGTGAGGACTGGAGCTTGTTTTTTTTAGTCTCTTTAAATGTACTGTATGTTCATTTACTTAGATTTACATATGCATTGAGTTTAAGTCCAGTTCTTCCTTTTCTCCGTGGTGTGTGTGGTGTGTATCCTGTCTGCCCACGCTTGCGCTTAGTCCTCTATTTTGGAAGCAGTGATGTCATATGCAATAAGACTTAATATTGTCTATAAAATAAGTTCAATGTTTAAATGTAGATTCTCCACATATAATAGGACAAAAAAAATTAAAAATTGGCATTTTGTTCTATTTGAAGTGAGGCCAGCCCTAATCTGAACAAAGTTATATCATATTCCAAATCTGACTTGAACTAGAATACATTCTAGTGTAATGTTACTCCTCCTTGATGTCAATAAGCCTAAAGTCTTTCAGAGTAAAGTTGTAGAGGCACACAGCAGCTGTGCTGAGTGACAGACAAACCGCACACAAAGGTTACAGCTGTTAGACACAACGGGAAATTCATTTTCTACCCGATTGAGTGCAGACTCAAGCACGAACGCACCTCGAGCTGATATCAGAACACTTGATCTGAAGTCAGAGAGAACTTGACAGCCGTCACATGACAACCTGATGTGCTCATTTGTCATCTGCAGATGGTTACTGTCCTGCTCCTGTCACACATACACCTCACCCTCTCACAGACCTCCATCATCTGGAACAGTGAGATGGAGATCGTGTCATATAAACACAATTTCTATTCTTTGTGTCTGTTTCATGCATTGGTGGTCCAGTTCATTTCTGTAGGGTGTTGCAGGGACAACCTCATCCTCACAGACCATCATCTGTAACAATCAGATGGAGATCTTCTGCTGCTGTCACACATGTGCCTCACCCTCATAAACCTCCATCATCACAAACAATACAGCTTTGTTTCATTGCTGTCAGTAGAAACACAAGCGACGTTTATTGGTCTGTATATTGGCCGTTGGTGGTTAATTGCTGCTTCTGCTGCAGTTGAAATGAAGCTTGACAAATGTGAAATATGTGTCACAGGAACAAGAGCTGTTTATACAGAGAAAAGAGCAGGAGGGATTGGAGGAAGGACAGACCATAACATGTCTGTTTGAAACAGAATGGTTTGGAAAACATTTCTGAAAAATAGCTTTCACTTAGCTTTTAGCAAAATAAGAAGTGTGCATTTTCAGTCTACACACGGTCTGTCTCAAAGTTGCTTAGAGAAAAGAAACAGTGATGGAGCTGTATTAGAACACCTTCTGACAGTGGCACATGACAAGCTTTTATTTTATAATAGAAATGTTGTTTTATAAGTATTGTCTAACATTAGTGTACATTGAAATCTTACATCTCTCATTGGATCTACAATTTAATTCTATATGTGACACCAAGTCAGAGGTAGAGCCTACTTCTTTCACATGAGGTCCTGGTTGACGTATGCCTCACATACTGTATGTCAGTCTGTGTAGAATGAGAAGCAGTGATCTGAAATATTATAAGCTCCTTTTGCAGAGGCCAGAGTAGATGTATTAATCCCAAGACAGGCTATTTCATTCACATTTTAAGGTTATTTCTTATTGCATTTATTAAGATTATTTCATCACTTGTTGTAAGATATTGAGTACTTCAGTTTCTACTAACAGTTATGGTAAAGAGATGAACCGCAACTTAGCCTTTGAATGAAAATCCATCTGTTTTACATGAGCATTGGATCACAGTTTAGAATCATACTCATTTGTCCTTTAAACCGGTGAAGGCCTAAGCTCAGTGCCACATAAGAAGTGCTCAGAGTTTTTTTTTTTAGCTCGCCTTTCAGCCAAGGTTAAACGAACTGGAGATTAATGCAGTGAATAAATGTCACGCTAACTTATTGGCCAGTCAGGAGCTAATAAGAACCTTTAACATGAGGGATGAGGCTATTCTGCTAATGCTACATATTGATGATTAGTATGCACCATCCAGTGCTTGAAAGTACTTGTTGTTCCTAGAACAATTTAGGAGAATAAAGTTATTTTTGATTAGATGTCTGAGAAGCACACTTTATAAACTCAAGCAAAAAAGACCATTTTCTAATTGAAGAGGGAGTGTAGTCGAAAAGATTCTGCTAAATGTGAGAGGAGAATGTATGCAAATGAACGGATCTGGGACCTGCTGAGATGAAAAGTGGAGTTTTACTGACGCAGTCTTCTGTCCACTAGTTTCATGACATGAACAGCCACTAATGTGCAGCTTATATACTCAAAATAGTACATGTTGTATATTAAAGTGCTCTTTTGTTAAAGGGGATTTAGCCAGGCCATGAGGTTGCACATGTAAAAATCTGCTCTTCTTCAGCTCACATTCTCTTGTCTGTTTGGTTTATTCATTCTTGTCGACTGTACTTTGTTATCTAATTACACGTTATCCATGTGCTCTCGAGAGTATTTAGCTTGACCGACTGGTTTGACCCCTTCAGACCCTGAAGGTGCTTTTCTCATCACTGTAATCCTTTAAACACAAAGGCATCTTTGATGATATCAAACTGTTAGATTGTTGTCATTATGTGCTCAGACACTTAAGATGTGATGCTTCATATAATGTCCCGATGAGAACAAAATGAGCTTAGCTCATTACAGATTAAAAGCCAGTTTCACAGAGAGCAGAACAACATGCTCTCCATCTGTGTCCAAATATATAAAGAGCTCACAGCATCAGTGAGAGGATTCTCCCAGCACAGGACCAAATGCCAGCCTTTACACTGCAGGAAGCACCAGTCCAGACACTCATACAGCCTTAAGTATCTGCCCAAACCCAGGACCAGTAACACTAGAGAACAGGAGAGCACTTTCAGTTCAATAACAGACACCACAGAGGCTAACAACACCCAGCAAGTCAACATCTAGTACATTTTCTGATTGCAGTATGAAGGTGGTCTTCCTACTAAGTGAACTTTAATAATTAAGTATTTTTTTTACTGTCCACACAATGACATAGATAAAGTATGGGGTGAGGTCAGCTTAAACAAAGTTTATAACCAACTGAGCTCCAAAAATCACTGATGGAATTCAATAACGATAAAGACCATTATTAGAGCTTTTCTATTCTAAAGCCGGCTTACAGTTGAGTGTGTACAGTTTTAAGATTCCCAAACACACACTGACAGAATGTGAAGAGCCTGATCTCAGAGCAGGGGTGTGTGCACTGTTTGGATAATTGTACTGTACCAGTCTGAGGAGGAAAGTGCAGCGCTGTGGGCAGATTCTTAAACTGTGTTTAATCTCACAAAAACATCACAAGAATAAATCAAGCAATGTTAACTTTAACTCTGCAAAAGTTTATTTAAAGTTAAAGGATTACTGCAGTAAAACTTTTCTGGTTCTGTGTGTAGTTCAGAATAAGTGTCTGTTGGCCCTGTTCCCCTCGGTGCCTCCAGCTCGTCGCCGTGTGTTTTCTGCCGCCTGCAGACGTATTTTATCTTGTATGTATGTATTTCAGCCCACTTCAGCAGTCACCATTACACAAATATCAAACCTGTGAGGAATCCTTGAACATAGTTCACAGCAAGAACATAATGAGAAGATTAATCTATAAATATCACAAGTCAGGGTACCCATGCTTATCCTTTTATTCAGGCTGTTTCAAGTGTATTAGTTTTAAAGTTATTAACCCAATACACTATTTGGTTAATGATCATTCTGGATTTCTTCTTTTTTTCTAAACCTCTGTATTATACATTGATCAATAACCCTTCCTTTCTCCAGGTTCGAATGCAATTACATGGCAAATACCGTATGGATTGGCATTTCGCTGCAGGTATAGGCTCAATCACTTCTGGTCCCATTCCATACATTACTAAATATTGTATATGCTATATGTATGTTTTATATGTGGTAGCACCAGGGGAATATTAAGCTATTGCCTGGACATACTTGAGGAGAGAAAAGCAGTCCGTCTGTATTCATCCTAACAAAGGCACATACTGTCACACACTACAAGTCTAGCTTAAGCAGCGAGAAAATGTCATAGAAATAACCAGAAGCTTTTGAGCTGTCAGCGTGTTTAATGTAATGCAGGTTTTTTTTTTTCATTTGTGACACCATTGTTCGCTCAAAACATAGTGCTGCTTAAAATATGAAAAATGCATAAAAGAATAATAATGATACAGAAAAAGTATATTTTTTAGTAATGTATAAGATCCGCATACACTTTACAACACCTTTACTGACACATGTACATATAGAAACAGAAAAAAGCAGAGCACTTCACTGGATCAAAAAAGTAAAAGATATACGACTGGAAAAAAAAAGCCCTTAAGCAAAAATTAGGATGGGATTCAAGGTGTGAGGCATTCATTGTGTTAAAGAAAAGCCTCTTATTCAGAGGACATCAATGCATTTCGACCAAGCGTCATAGTTTTTTGTAAAGGCATAGTAAAGTTGCAGAACAAACAGAGATCTTAAAGACAAAATTCAAACTGATTAGGATATGTTGTTAAATACAGATGAGAGCAACACACAAACATCATTAGCATACAAATCTAAAAAGATATGGCACAAATAAAGAGACAATTAAAACTGAAGCCAACTGAGAATTCAGCAGAATAATGACATATGTGAGCGTGAACTGTAGTTTTGTCTGGTCAGTGACTGAAGCCTGTGTGTGACCCTGGTGCACATTCTGAAATTGTCCTGATTGATTGAGTGGATCTGACTGAGCCGGAGGCGTCTGCTGTAGCTCACAGCTCCACTGGTGCTAACAAGCTCCACAAGTCACAGCACAAAGCTGCTCCATGGGACGTTGTGTTCTGTTTCAAGGTTAGACTGGGAGACAGTCGAGGCAGTCTCATCAACAACAGATTATTCTTTTTATTCTTACATGAGTTTTGGATATGTGGAAGTATTTTAGTGCTGGTTATTACTCTGAAGTGGAAGTTTTAATGTTGTGCAGAAGCTCTTCACTGTCTGTCAAGTTTCACATTTCTGTAATAGGGTCTTGATCATTGAGGGGATTATTGATTGACGTCACTTTCGCTCTACTGCGCATGCCCCTGCAGAAAGATACGCTTAGGGACAGGAAGTAATTTGCTCTCATTAAAAACACAGCACAGTGAACGACAGAGAGCACTCAAAGTCTTAAATGGAGCAGCACAAAAAATTACTGTACAAATAGATCATGATTTATATGGAAAAGGAAAGTTTTCATATAATCTGGAGGATTTACCTTTGATGAGGCAGATGTCCTTCTACACTGAGCCAAACGAAAGCCTTCAAAAGATTTGACGCTTACAATTATTTTGTTTCTGATTGAGTCAAACACTAAGGATTCTAAATGGCTATTGTCTTGTTTTTACTTGGGTGAGTAGCTAGGATTAAATACAGCTTCTGTAATGCTAAAGGACAAAAAACTTTCCGTGATTAGACTGGTTAGCACAACTGTAGATCACACAGGATTTGGGCTGTTGAAGTGGTAAAATGAGTGAAAAGCATAGACAGTACATATTAAGAGGAGCTACATTTTTTTTATTTATCTGTATCATGCCTTCATAATAGGGTGTTGTTGTTTTGAGGCAGATCTGTACAAATTCTAACTAAACATAAACAGCTCCTATTGATTCTTCTTACACTTCCAACTTCAAGTAATGCTCCACAACACATAAAATAGTGTACACATACGTATTACATGCTTTATGGTGACACGCAGTTCAAAACGTGGCTAATTATCACTTTTAAAATGAAAAAAAAAAAGCTTTTTATTTGATCCATGGTATATGCAGACACAGTATAGCCTTGATTTGTCCAGATTTTGTGATGCTTCATGTAAAGAAAGAAATTAGGGTCACTGCATGAAACATAAAAAGAAAAATTCACCTCAAATGTGGACCAAACACAAATCAGAAGCACAATCAAGT
Source organism: Mugilogobius chulae (assembly GCA_038363315.1). Classification (NCBI taxonomy): domain Eukaryota; kingdom Metazoa; phylum Chordata; class Actinopteri; order Gobiiformes; family Gobiidae; genus Mugilogobius; species Mugilogobius chulae. The sequence goes on along the minus strand of CM076406.1, from coordinate 12,035,277 downwards.
CTTTTTACCACTCCGAAGTGAGATCCTAGAATTCAGAGCAGACAAAACATGCCATTTGCTCTCATTGCAGCAGGATTTACTCTGGGATTCTTGGCAGGCCTAAACTATCTGGCTTTTGGGCTGGAATGAGTTCATTTGGGCTTCAGCTTTCACATCTGTCTCTCACAGGTCCACAAGAGCTAACAAACGGAGCACAGCAGAATGAAACTAGCCTAATGCCCAGCAGGTTTAAGAAAAATTATACAGAGGACGTGATATTGAGTTATTATAATGACTGGAGAGAGGTGAGGAATGTTGTTTGCAGTTGTGTGGCCATCTTGCGAGTGGAATGGCAGCAAAATTGAATCAAAATAATGTAAAAACAAGGCCAGACTGTCTATATAATTTTAGATAAATTTAGATAAAGTCAAAAAAAATAAAGAGTATATTTATAAAAAAAAAAAAAAAAAAATATAAAAAATAGCTGTAACTATTTAGGCACAATATATTTGGCTCAAACAATTGTATACATGACATAAAACAACGAATTAATATTTATAGTTAGCCAAAAGCTATAATGTAATAAAAATGAATGTTAATTCTCAGTAACTAATATTGACGTCAACTAAACATCAAACAGAAATGGATTATTTTTATTTCCAAATTTCTATTGACTGATTAATATTCACAAGATAGCAAAAACATTAGATATAGGTATACCGACAGCTTAACAATTATAACTCAATAGTATTACATAGTATTAATAATTATAAAAATTCAGTTCTAGAGTTGTATTTAGTAGATCCCTACACATATGTGGCTGAACTGATGCTATAGTTACCATGTTACACCTCCCAGCATTAATCAATGAGTTGACGACCAGTGGGGGAATTTAAACTTAACAACAACAAAACTTTCACAACAATATCAGATTCATTAAAACAAGTGAAGCTCAAATAACAAATGAACTTACTACAGTCAACTGTTCAACCCAACAACATTCTATATAATCAAAAGATACATTTATAGACACATCTCCACAAACCGCTAGTTACCCAGACCTGCAGCAGAGAACCAGTGCGTAAGTCCTGAGCACATTCTGTATCAGCGCCAAAGACGAAACAGCAAAACAGGAACTTACCTAAAAGACACAAAGAGAAAGACATATTAATCAACAACAAAACCAATTATGCATTTAGCTGCAGACCACAATAACAATGCACACATAGTTGATTGGCGTGCCTTTAAACTTAGGCTGCATTCACAGACACTTTAATTCGGATCAGGATTTGTTTGCCTGAATAGTTCCGTTTAATTGGGTTATTGTGAACGCACAATGCGGGCCAAATTTCAAAATCCGGTTGGAGAGGTCAGTCTCGGCTTGGTTGAAACGAGCCCTGGAACGATTTGTTTGTATTGTGAAAGCAAACGAACCCAAAAGAGAGAAATAATATGCAAAAACACATGAACATAACAAGATGAGGCAGAGGCTGTTTCAGGTATAACTGACTAAGGCCACATAACCATATATCTAGGGTTGCAACAAGTTAATTGATTATCACACATTCGATTAATGAAATAATCACAACTAATTTAGAAATCGAATAATTGTTAACTGTCCTATATAGATCCAAACATCCATGAGCTGTGGAAAACCTCAGACGGAAATAAATGACATAACAATGTGTAAATGTAGTGTTTTTGCTGTAAAAACTAGTTTGCCAACCCTAGTGCTGGTATGACGCTAAATTTTAAACTTCATTTATTAAAAGGAAAGACTTGAACTATTTATGATTCCACAAAAAAATTCTTACTATGGCAAATTTCTATGCAATGACGGACATTTAGCAAAAAAAACTACATTTTGGTTTTAAACTAGTTTTGATTACGCTCAGGAGTGTTCAAAGAATCAGAAAATTTTGTCCTGGTAATGTTATTTTTTTTTAGTATTGATACTTTTAAATGAGTATTTCAATTAGTGTCTGATATTCGATACTTATAATTTTAAAATCCATCTAGCGTCCAAGACATCATCAGTAAATTAGACATCTCAGCCTACTAATCGCTAATCTCTAGTATTCAGTGTTATTAAGTCCGATTCTGTTTGTATTGTGAATGCAGCCTAAAATCTATTCTTTTACATCTCTATGAGGAAAAAAAATGACTGGGAATCTTAGCTATGGGAAAATTGCGATCTTCAAAGTAAGCCAGACTGTTGATCTACGCTCTATTTGTAAAACGGGCGAAGTCTCTGTTATTTTGCTTTCTTTCTTTCTTTCTAGTCATCCTCCCAGCAGCGCTCATTTATCCAAACTAAGGTGTGCGTTTTGAACTGGAGCGATGTGCTCTCGGTAACACGCGGGATAACAAGCAAATATCCCACAGAGCTGCTGACTTTAGAATGTAAATCAAATGATGAAACAAGAACCAATGCTGGTGAATAACCTCAAGATTCTGAGGTCAGTGCTGTGGGCTGTTTGAGTCTGTTCTCATTCAAATACTGGTCTGAAGTGTGCGTCTGATGTGAGGCAGCACCACAGGCACTTTCGGAGCAGAAGCAGAGATCGTAGGCCAGGCCAGTGTGCTGCGGCAGGTCAGGAAACAACAAGGATATTACTAACTTCAGCTACTATTAATTATACTTGTTTGTCAGTGAAAATTACTCCCAGATGAATAATAATAATTGAGAGAGGAGAGGAACCAAAGAAAACACCACCAAAGTTGGGAGATGTATAAATTATTCCCAGACTTAAAAATTTCTCCAAAAAAACAAAAACAGATAGCAGATGGTAAAGTGAACCTAACTCTCAGAAAGATCGGAGGTTTATTTATGAGGCAAGTAAAGTGACGTCAATGCAAGAAGCCAGCCAAAACTGGTCTAAAAACTTTGCTTTGCGCTTGGAGGTTTCAAGAGAAAAGGCAGAAGGTGATGGTGAAGAGCTAAAGAGAGTTAGAAAATGTTTGTGGAACCTTTCATGCATTTAAGCTCGAGCCGAGACGAAAACTGTGGTCCATCAAGATCGAATCAAGACCATCTTTGTCATTTTCTAGATTTATCAGTGTCTACTTGATCTGTGTCTGCTGGTCACCGCGCTAGGGCCAAGAACTCCAGGTGCAAGTTTAGCAGAACAACACAGTGATCTCGATGTCATATCACAAGTCCAAGACAAGACAAGAGTCCAAACAACCTTGAGGTCAAATTTTACTTAGTTTCAAAAAGTAAAAAAAAAATACATAAAACGAAATTCTCAAAGTAAGCATTGGGACTAAAAAAAACTGGATTTGTGCATCCCTTAAAACAGTATCGGCAATATTTTGTTCATCATAACCATGTCAATGTAAATAATGGTGACACTGTTGATGAAACCTGTGATTCTCTTGTCCTGCTAGATGAATCATTTCCCTTTCCCACGCTCTTCCTCGCTCCACTGACTCAAAGTTCTAATTGCATCAGTCCTGGTCACACTTACAGTAGCGTGTCTGTCCATGGGACTGGATCTCTCCTTCACTGTGGTTCTCTTGGTTTTTTTTTTTTTTTAAGAACAGGAGATGCTCTGGGATTATTATTCATCCTCCTGTTTGTTGTTAGACAATCTGCCTCTGTATTTCTGAATAATGACTGTCTCAGATTTATGCTTCGCTGATATTGACCAAATGTTTCATTCTTTGATTTAGTGACCATTTTGTTTGCTAAAATCAACAATCATGTGCAGTCCTTTGAGATAACTGCTGTTGTGATTTGGGCTACACAAATAAACTGAATGGAACTGAATGTCCAAGCCCTGAATTTCTTAGCACTGTTTTCTTCATTATTGCTCTTGGCTGCTAGTTGTAGCCTTGTACTAAAGTCATTGTCAAAGTTGGTCTTACTTTAATTGCTTTACACTAGAGCATTGTGACTGTAAGCCTTGTGCCCTGGTCTTTAATTATGTATCTAGTGAAACAGTGTTTTGTCCACAGCCATCAGAGCTGTGTTTTTGTTCTTCATTACAATGCACCTGTGGCCATGCGCCCCTGACCTGGGTAGTGACTGAAGTAAAATAAGCACATGCATTTTAACTGTCGTTTTTTCTACTGTATCTGAGCCAGGTTGCAGAAATAGTAGTCTGCTTGGCTGCTCAGACTGCTCCAGGGGAATCCCAAGACGTTCTTGGTTGAGAAGCTTAATCCCAACAGCATTCAGGTCTTCCCCAAAGCCTTGTCCAGGTGGGACATGCTCAGAACAGCTCACCAGGGAGCTTTTGTCCTGGAGGAATCCGCAACAGCTCACTGCAACATGATTTGTCCTTTTTCCTTGTCCTCGTGCTCATGACCGAAGGTGAAAGCAGGAATGTGGATAGACCAGGAAATAGCTTTAAAATGGATTTGACAAAATACATTAAAAAAAAAAAAAAAAAAACAGATTTGACGAAGTTCATATTGCCTATTGTCCAACAATTGTAGAGGTAATTCCACAACTGCAAAAATCCACATAAAGTTATAATTTAACAAATTAAAACTGACAAATGAAAAACAAACAAATTGTGTGTAAATTGTCTTTGCATTTTGCATGTTGGCATTTTTTGATGACATATGTGAAGACATTCTGTTTCAAATTACTTAATTTCCCAACTTTTATTTGTCAATTTCTTTATAATTTGCAACCAACCCTTTCTAAAGCTCTGGTGAATATTTACAACAAGGACTAAGATGTAATAAAATGTAATAATCTGGGCTCTAATTGGCTCTGCACACAAGTTCTTTTGGATTGTTTGTTTTCAAAGATGCTAACATTGCATCTTGCCAGCATGTTCATCTCCCGTTTAGTTCATTTCTATGAAGTTTTCACTGCCTCAGTCTAAAATTTAAAAATACTACAAGATCAGGCAGTGAACAGTGACTTGTTATTGGTTTTCTCTGCAACATGATAAAGACTCCACAAATAAGGAGAGAAAACTTCATCAAAGGACCAAATTGAAAATATAAAATGATGAGTTTATTTGTCAATGCTAATGCTAAAAATTGACAATTTGGAAAATACACAGCTCACTTGAACACAGTCAATTACCACAACAGCCTGACACTGCAGATGCTGTTCCAGTGTACCTGTGAATCTCTCAGTCACAAGACCCTGAGATATTACACAGAGCTATTAAGCACTACATTCCTCCTGCTCTATCATATGTATGAACTTTTATAACATCACCTGAGTCAGAAAAGACCGAGGATGCAGTACATTACACACTGCATTATTATTCAGCACAGTCTCACTAGATGGCGTACTTTTACCACGACACAAAACAGCGTATTTGAGGACGAGTTATTAGCTATTTTAGTACTTATTTACGCCATACATTAGCAAATATGAAAAAGCGTAAAATGACACGAGATTTCACAGAGTCAAAATAGACGAGTTCTGGTTGCAGCCACGTGGGACGTTTTCTTCAGGTGAAACGGTAAGTTAGCATAAAGTTACTAAATGGATAAGTTTACATCTGGGCTTGGGTAGTTAAGATTAGAATCAGATTCATTAATATGCATAAATAACCTTAAAACCACATTGAAATGAACGGGACTGGACGCGTACAATAATTACGCAGGAGGCGTAAACTCATGCTAATTTACATATTGTGTAATGTCATGGTAAATGTACGCTTTCTTGTGAGATCGGCTCTATTATTATATAATCCAATCAGCTGAAAGTCACTTTCTCACAGACAAATCAAGTGTGCAAACTGTATGAGCTCTGGTGATGTTTGAGTGTGTTTGTGATGTGTGAGGGGAGCAGAAATGCAAAGTTGTAGGTTGTATTCAGTAAAATACTTTGTTGTCTTCTTGATTCTGTAAGACCTGATTGTTCTCGAGCGCAAGAAGTGTCCGACTTAAAAACAACTCCCCTTTGCTACAGCCGCCTGCTCTCCTCTGCAATCCAGGCAGAGATTTTCGCATCTGAACACACCTAGCTTAACAGAGCTAAACAGGAAGTGCAGTGCTAAGAAAAGTGGGTGGGCACAAAAAAAAAAGAGAATGGTTTGAATTGACTCATCAATTTTCAACTCTGCTGTACTTCCTGTTGTTTAAAAAAAAACTTTCATTCATAACCAAATTCAAAAAGTAAAAAGCAACCAAATTCAAAAAGAAAGAAAAAATGTAAAATTGTATTCGAGCTTAACACAAGATTTTTATCTGTATTCTCTTATTTTTTAAGACCCTACTTGGGTCAAAAACATTATATATTTGCGTCATAGCATAGAAAAAGTTAACCAGAAAGAAAGTTTGGTCTCACTATAAGATACAAAGCCATTCTACAAATTGTAAAAACATGCAGGTGAGAGGAGCATTGTACCAGATCTGCGGTTGTGCACCTCAAACACCATTTACATATTTATAGATTTAAGAACATGCTGTGTACACACTGAACACAATAGAACAGCACACAGTGAAACGGAGCCAACTGAACCAGAGAAGATGGCTTTTGCATTGTGTACGTTTGGAGAAAAACTGTGTAAAAAATCGAATGTTTGAGAGCGAGCTGCAGGTGTTTACTGATGCTTGGAAAATGTCTGGCTGCTTCTTCAAAAACAAAAGAACTTCTGAGAAAAGTGTCGACTGTTTCAAGCCCACTCATTCATCCTCCATTCATCTCCAGGTTTTGACAATAGCGAGCTGTCGTGTAAATGTAAGCACAACATCAAGGCTGGTTTACATAATCAGGAAGAATTATGTTCATTTAGCTGTCATTGACGACTGCCATGTGAAATGGTCATAGTCGGTTGATTTTTCAACGTAAAATGCCAGGTTAGGGTTGGACCGGATCCCAATTTTTATTTTATTCCGATTTGTCTAGACTGTATTTTCTTGTTACCTTTGAGATAAAAACCAAGAGAAACAAGCAACCAAACCATTAAAGCTAAATCCCAAAACAAGTGACCTCAACCACTCAAAAAATAAATAAATAAATAAATATTAAGATATTTAATTAGAACCATGTGTTTTTCATTATATATACATTAATAATCACACTTAGACATGAACATAAGCTAAATAAACAGAAAAATTGTATATATGATAGTTGTGTTAAACTGTTGAATACAAACAATTATCATAAAAACTGTATATATGATGCAGTTTTGCTAACTGTTAAATACAACAGTTATCAAAACTGTATATATGATACGGTTTGTTAAACTTTTATTTGAAAATATTTCCAGGGCCGCTGCTAGCTATCTGAGTTTCAAAAAGGCCTGTGTTTTCTCCAGTGTAAACTAAACACAACTCGACATAAGCTGCATCCTCACGCTACAGTTTGAGGAAATATAGTCTGTCACTTTTGTCAGGACAAATACACTACATTCATGGTTTGTGTTTCCCTCTGAAGAAATCTAAACCTAAATGTGGAAAAATCAACTGTATTTTGCTGCAAAGATTAAATCTGCAGACATCTAAATTCATCTGCTGTTTCTCCTCATAACTGGCCCGATATGTGTCCTCCTGACGTGAAATAAAGATGGTAAGCATATTACCAACGTGTTCCTTTTTCCGAAACGGTTCCAGGTCTTTGATTTTGTGCTGTGTGTTAAGAATCATCAAGCACATGCATCTTGACCAGACTTTCTGTCACTCATAAGTTCTGCATGCGGGACAGTCATTATGGGCCGGGTCTAAACAGAAGCCTCAATTTCTGCATGTCGCCATACTTATATCTTAATTGTCAGTGCTCATGTGGTTCCGGGGGCATCAGACAGGAGGGCACTGTTCAGCTTGGTGACCCCCAGAGCAGGTGGTGCCCTACTCGCTCTACGTTACGTGTGCATTGGGTGTGGCAGCACTGTCACTGAATTCTCAATTGTATTTGTCGGTTTAAGTACAGAATGCAAAAAAATTATGCACCCAGTGGAGATTAATCTCTGATCCTTTCAGCTGCAAATGGACAGATGGGCTAAGCTAAACCACTTGATAATCGTGTGTTTTTTCGATAAAACTATGTACCTAATTCAGCTGTGTCAATATCTTTACATGTTCTTGGGTTGGAGTATGAATCAGTTTGTACTTTCCATCAACCAGGACAGTGAACTACAGTATTTATGTAGCTTCACCAAAGAGAATGAATGTACGCTGGGAGGTGCTTAAATCTATCTCACAAATGTCAACGATGTGTAGCAGAGAAAGACATATTTCATTTGGGACATATTACATATGCATGGATTCTGTGCATGCAAAATTACTGCTCATAGCTATTAATACCAGATAGTTCGAGATGGATTTGTGTAGAAACATCAAAAGAATCTAACATGAACACGTGAGAAGTCTTCAGAAGTGTCCTACATCCAAACTGGGTTATCGTGTGAAGCACAGATCGGCTGGAGACAGATGGGACGAAAAACTGCGGTGAATGTAATTGAAGACACGCTGTTTCAAGCACAACTGGAATCAGGCACTTTCACATACACAGTTAGTGAGGATTTCTGCCGCTGTGTCAAACGATATTTAACTGTTCAATTTAGATTATTGAGCAGGAGGGCATGGGAGCGTACTGTAAATCTATTTTATGGATTTGTACCTGAGCAGCTCAAACCAGAACAGCTTGGTTTATAATGTTCTACACTATACGCTACCTGCTATTTTCAAAACACAACCGAGTCTTAGACAATGAGAGGACTGTGAAGATATTTTTGCAGAAAATCAAGCAACAACACGCTGAAAATGTGAGGTAAATAAGTCACAGTATTTGGAGTAGTATATTCACAATCAATTTGAAGAAACATAATTTCCTCAACAGACCATGCAAAAATCTGTCCTTATCTGCATAAAATAGCTAAACTTTGAAGCTTAGATCTGTACGAGCATATATAATACATATTAGTGACTGGATAAAGCAGAGCAGTTTGAGTCTGGAGAGTCACGCTGAAATGGTTGTGTTTTTGTTTTATCTATGTTCCAATCTTTCACTGCTGTAAGGGTCAGGGACTGTAAATATTGTTTCTGGGAGATTATTGTTTGCTTTGATAATAAGAATGAGGGAGTGTCACATGGAACATGGGATAAAGTCTGGGTGATGACAGAATACTTTTGTTTTAATCTTACCAGATGCAGCTAAACCTGGAGCCAACTTGTGTTATTTATTGTCATAATCCTCAGAAGCAGAAGCAACAAGTAGCACAATGCAAGTTTTTGATTGGTTTGTGTCCCTAGTCAGTTTGAGAAGCAATTGTAAGCCTAACAAATAAATAGTAGATATCAAAGACAATTGAACACTAAAACAAATATTCTGATGGTTAAATGTATTAATTTCCACATTTTCCATTTGTGAGATTAGAAGTTAGAAACTCATGCTTTTACATTTCTCAAGATAACAAAGACCTCTGACGATGAACCACTACAACTGTGCCATCAGTGATGTTCTTACATCTGATTCTTCCTCCACTCTCCCTGAGATAAGTGCCACCTTTGCCACTCGCTGTTTGAAGAAAGCGGCCAACATCTAGAGGGACCGGCATCATCCAGCTCACCATCTTGTTTGCCTCCTGCTCTCTGGGAGGAGGTCCGGATCCATTCAGGCTAGAACTACCAGACTGACCAACTGCCTTATCCCCAGGCTGTGAGGCTGCTGAACAGTGTCCCCCTCCCTCGACAATAACCACATCCACCTCCACAATAACTATGAACTGGACTTCTCATTGCTGGATTAAAAGCAGCAGCTAATGTAGTCCTGACCAAGCCTAGCAAGAAGAACTGGAGATGGGTCCCCGGGCGCTGCACTGTAGCGCTCACTGCTCCTGAGGAGATGCCCCAGAGTCATTAAAGTGTACCTTAACTAACTTAAAACATTAAAGTACACATCTGACTGTAGCCCTCCTATGCTCTTTTGCTTACCCATCCTCTGAGCTGTATAATTATGATGTGTCATTATTGTTGTGCAAATATTGACAAAGTGGTTATTTACAAGGTTTTATGGGGTTGAATGGGATATTTCCACTTTATATCAACTACTGTGTGTGTTTCTGACAATGACAATAAATCTTGAACCTGAATCTGATGAAAGTGAATGAAGTATTATGTCACAGAAAAGGTAAATAATTATGTACAAAAATTTATAGTGTGAGTAGAGCTGTTATGATTGTGATTAATCTGGTTCAATGTAAAAACAATAACTCTTGTAAGCAGACAGACTGTGCACAAACCTACGCTGAATGTACAGAAATACCACTGCTTTGACACTCTTGAGTGATGTTTGACTGTATTTATTAATAGCATTAGCAGTAGAACTAATTAGAATAATTATGGTTTGCTCATGTGAGAAATGAGGCTTCTTGGCTCAGCCTCAGAAGCCTAATGACAAACTGTTTACATGACATTTTCAGCAATGACTCTTACTTGGCTTGTTTTAACTACTGTACCACAAAAACTATTTCATTTCTACTACTAAACTTCAGAAGTAGAAGTGTGAAAACATGTCAGAGCCCAAAGGCCAAACACACATCCCTCAAGTAGCACAACAAACTCAGTGTGGCAGGTGACAGAACTGATTTATCAAGCCCAAAGAATTGGTGTATTTTGTTCACTTTTTGGCTTTGATCGATGTTGCTGATCCACTCGGATAATAAGCACAGTGAAAAGGTTATGGGCTGCATGGGAGCAGTCATTGGAGCTCTGGTTTCCTAATAAGAACAGCATGGGTTCTAATTCATGATTGGACCAAACGACAACTCACAATCTATATGGTTCTCTACAAGTTCTCTCCAAAAACATAAATTGGCAACTAAATGAACGAGAGAAATGACTGTTTGTATCTCTCCTGTGTTAAACCCTTCGATGAGTTGGTCACTGTAAAGGGTGTTTCTCCACCTTAAGGCCCAAAATCACTGGAATGAACTCCAGTCATCTATGACCCCTAATGGAACAAGCAATAGAATAAAAAAAAAGAATGAATTACAAATTTAGTATTGTCGTGTAAACAGAAGTGGGACTATTTCAAGAACTTCTACCAAATGTCAAAAAGCTACAATTTGAAATCCAAACTTCCATTAAACCATGAATTCAATTGACAACTTCTACAAAATGAGACTGTTTACTTATCCAAATAAAGCAACAGTTTTATCTCGGAATTTCTCTATTGTGGGGAAATCTCTTATCTTTCAAAGTTCAAAAAGAACATTGCACACTCAGTGTGCAATGTTCTTTTTGAACTTTGAATGATCTGCTCCTACATTTGCACCTCAACAAGAATTTTTGGAGTGCGTTTATTCTTTCTCCTGTGAGGAAATCTCTTATCTTGCCATTCGTCACTCGTCCGTCAGTGTGCATTTTAGATCCAGTATTTCTGAATAATCTGTTAAACTATGCAAAGCAGTGGGACGTCATGACTCTGCCAAAGAACCTGTGTGCACCCAAATTGTAAGGTATAAGGTAAGGTAGACTATATTGTCCTGGAGGAGAAATCTGTCCTGTGCATTTGGAGTAAGTAAAATCAGTTCAAATAAATCTTAGTTACCTAATGTAACTGTAGTTCTATGAGTATGTGCGTAGCCCTCTACGGGCTTCGCTATTGGCTAACACTCGAGGCAGCGCCTCGCACCTGAAGATCAAACAATGTACCGCTCCAATCATGGGGACGTGGTTCCCCCACTGGCCGTATATAAGGCCCTGTCCACTATCGCTCGCCCTTCTTGAACTCTAGCACAGTGGAAGACATGCCTGCTGGGCCTGCAGGTAGAGGGCTACGCACATACTCATAGAACTACAGTTACATTAGGTAACTAAGATTTCTATGTCGTATGTGCTACGCCCTCTACGGGCTTCGCTATTGGCATACCCTACGCGAAGGCCGTAGGATCAATGTACTCCCAGCAGGCATACATGATTGGAGCGCACCCGCAAACCTACTTCGTACCAAGTACAGAGAGGCAGCGGGCGAGGTTGAAACCGGATGGAGAGAAGGCACATAGTCCTGCCCGGACCTGCCACAACCACCCGCATGAAAAAGAAACAAAGGTGATGAAAGGCCGCCTCTCCCAAGAGCGCCAAGTCACCACAAGAAAAGCATCCAGAAGGAGTGCTAATGCATTGATGAACTGGTCGCCTCTCCCAAGAGCACCAGGAACCACCACAAAAGTATCCAGAAGGAGTACGAACGAAGGTGAACAGGCCGCCTCTCCCTAGAGCGCCAAGAACACCCAGGCAAAAGCCTCCAGAAGAAGACGCTGAGACTGGAAGCAATGCGCAGGTCGCCTCTCCAAAAAGCGCCTGAGGCACATCGCCAACAAAGAGGAAAGTCCTTAGGCCGTCACCTCATGTCGACTCATCCGGCCCACGATAAAGGACCAAATGAGTCACTGACCGCACTGTCACATCCAACAGATATGACTGCACAAACGTCGACAAGGAGGACCAGGAGTTTGCCAGACAGATCTCCTCTAGGGGCACCCCTCTAAGAGTAGCTGAAAAGGTGGCCACACACCAGGTAAAACGAGCTCTGATGAGTGCAGGAGGGGAACGCCCCTCCGCCTCGTCAGTCATGTGACCCGCCTGGCACACCCAGTGGGCTAAGCGCTGCGAAGAGAGAGCAGTGCCTCGATCTTCGCATCAAAACCCACAAATAACTGGTCAGAAACCTGAAGCCAGCCGTGCAGTGCAGGAAGCGGCGAAATGCCCTGACCGGACATGACAGGTGACACCCTTCACCCTCCGCTGACGCATGTGGGGGATGACAACGCTGTCCCAAGCGGATGACCCTGGACATCCTAGGCTGGAAAGCCTGGTTCGGCCATAATTCCACCAAGCCTCCATCACCGCTGAAGAACATGCAAGAAGGGTGGATGGAGTGGACGCATAATTCCCTTGCCCTCTTGGCAGAGGCGATCACCAAAAACGTCTTAAACGATAAGCAGCTGAGCTCAGCGCGATCCAGGGGCTCAAAAGGTGGACCCGAGAGGCCCTCTAACAGACCTGCAGTTCCCAAGGGGCGGCAGAGCTTCTGGGGGGTGGGTTCGGACTGAGCGCACCCCGTAAGAAGCGCTTAACGAGAGGATGGTTATGGGCCAGGAAACCACCAAAAACCAATGCGGCCGAAAGCGATGGCCGCAGCAAAGACGCCCAAGGTTGAAGCCGATCGACCTTTGGCCAGGAGACCCTGACAAAAACCCAAGACCTCCTGAATAGTGCAGGAGAGGGGATCCACTGACCTCTCCGTGCACCATGTGGCAAACAACTGCCATCATAGCCTGTAGGCCCTAAACGTCGAAGGCGCACGGCCTCCTTGAATAGTCGAGACTACAGCAGAAGGGAGCCTAAGCCTAACCACCTTCCTTCTCGGCTTCCAAACCAAGAGCCTGTGGCCTAGGATTGGACGTGAGTAAAGGGATCATTGGGCCTGAGTCAGCGTGTCTGGCGAGTCCGGGAGGGCCAAGGTCCCCCCTGTGCCATGGACACCAAGTCCGGGTACCACCCGGCACTTGGACTGTTCGGGGCCATTTGTAGCCTGTCTCTCCTGACTCTGTGGAGCAGTGGAGGGAGGAGCCGGAGGGGAAAATGCATAAAGAAGACCCCTCGGCCAAAGTCGGTGCGCCAACGCGTTGACGCCCAGAGGAGGCTCGTCCCCTGGTCTGAGTGAGAACTACAGGGGGCATAGAGTGTTTTCAGGTTGGCCACCGGGTGGCCGAGCTGTTGCCAAACCTGCGCCGCCACCCAAGGGGCTAGGCTCTATTCGCCGCGGGCTGCTCCGCTCCTGGACATTCTGTCCGCGCCTACGTTGAGAATGCCGGGATGTGCCGGGCCCTCAAGGAAAGAGGTGAGTGATGGCCCATAGAAAGATCTCAGGCCGCCCTCCTGTGGAGCGAGGGAGATCTGGTTCCCCCTTGTCTGTTCAGATAAGCCACCACAGTCGTGTTGTCTGATCGGACTAAGACGTGGTGTCACTCCAGTTCCGCTCTGAAGTGCAGGACGTGCAGGAACGTTCCTCACTGCTCCATCTACAGGACATTGATGTGGCTGGGCGTCGGAGACCAGGTGCCGCCGTCGAGCACTGGTCCAAGACCCCCCCCAACCTAACAGGGAGGCATCTGTGAACAACTCCGTGTAATGGGGGACACAACCCAGCAGCACACCCTGGCTCAGAAGAACCGGGACGGTCCAGAACTGGATATCCTTCCGTGCGGGCATTGGGGGCCTCAGCCATGTCCTCCTGTCGTGCGCCGGGTGCAACCTGAGACGGGAGTACCACCGAGGCGTCTCATGGGCAGTAGGCCAGCTGTACCACTGGTTGGGCCACTGCCATCAATCCGAGAAGCGATTGAATCTGATGGGACCGGACTTGCGTCCTTCAAACACAGTCTGTTGACCACAAAGCCCAGCCTGAAGATGTAATCCAGCACCACCTCTGTGTGAGCCTGAGCCTCCTGATGGGAGGAGGTCAGGATGAGCCAATGGCTGGTTCCAATACAACGCAGCAGGTCCAGCGCCGCCTCCACGCACTTTCTCCAAGTGCCAGCGAACAGCCAAACGGGAGTCAGCAATATTCCTGGCATCTCCTAGCCATGGAGAAGCGGTGGAACCTTCAGAGCTCCGAAACAATGGAAACCTGGAAGCAAGCATCCATGAGGTTAACAGAGTCAGACAATCGCCCAGACTGACACACTTAACAGGTGTCGTGTGGTCAGCATGCGAAACGGCCTCTAGGCTATGCATCCGTGGAAACCAAGAAGTACGGGGAGCAGAAACCGTTCTATGTCGTCGGCCTTCCATGTAGATAAAGGCCAATAGCGAAGCCCGTAAAGGGCTATGCCACACTCATAGAACTACAGTTACATAAGTAACTAAGATTTCTCTGCTCTCTCTGCCAGCACCTCCACTCCTGCGCCACGTAACAGGAAGGAGGAGACGCGCAGATCCAAAAAGGGCCGTATGCCGCCGCACTTCTTGGCAACCAAGAAGTACGGGGAGTAGAAACCGTTCTATGTCGGCCTTCCATGTAGATAAAGGCCAGTAGCGAAGCCCGCAGAGGGCAACGCACACACTCATAGAACCACAGTTACGCAAGTAACTAAAATTTCTCTGCTCTCTCTGCCAGCACCTCCATTCCTGCGCCACGTAACAGGAAGGAGGAGACGCGCAGATCCAAAAAGGGCGTATGCCGCCGCACTTCTTGGCAACCAAGAAGTACGGGGAGTAGAAACCGTTCTATGTCGGCCTTCCATGTAGATAGAGGCCAATAGCAAGCCCGTAGAGGACTACGCACAAACTCATAGAACTACAGTTACGTAAGTAACTACATTTTCTCTCCTCTCTCTGCTAGCACCTCCAATCCTGCGCCACGTAACAGGAAGGAGGAGACACGCAGATCCAAAAAGGGCCGTATGCCGCCGCACTTCTTGGCAACCAAGAAGTACGGGGAGTAGGAACCGTTCTATGTCGGCCTTCCATGTAGATAAAGGCCAAAAGCGAAGCCCGAGGAGGGCTATGCACAAACTCATAGAACTGCAGTTACTTTCTCCGTTCTCTCCGCTTGCATATCGTAGCAGGAGGGACGGGAGCCAGAAGCTTGGGCCTGCCCACTATGTCCGTAGGGGGGGGGGGGGGGTGCTCGTAAGGGACGTACGAACGAGAACCGGTCATAACGTCGCACCCGCGCAGTCTGCGCCTCCCCTAGGGAATGAGGAGATAGACAAGCATTCCGCCGAGATGCTGTCAAGCTCCGGGCAGAGGCCGAGCGCTCACAGACTTGCCCCTGCTCCTAATGCTGGAAGGGACGAGCAGGCGTCTGATGCCGCGGCGCTACACTAACCGTAAGAGGAGAGGATCTATGGACTGTAGACTCTCCTCCAAAGCACGAGGGGAAGCGCGTCGATGCGCGACCCCTACGAGCCTGCACTTGCCCCCTGCGTGCTGCGGGACAGCGCAAGAAGGCGTTTGGTGTAACTCCAACAGCAATGCCAGCTGGGGGACCGTCCGCAGCCAGGACAGGTGGAGCGCGCGTCCCCTGTCGCTGCGCAGCACTGACCAGGGAGGGAGCGGAGACGTGATGGGAGCTCCGCTGCTCGTGCATGTGTGACCCTGTGAGAGGGAGCGCATCAGAGCGCGCCCTAAACGGTCCTGCACTACACAAATCCGCATCCTCAAAGCAGAGCGAGGAGCGGGAAAAAACATCTACATAAAAAGATGAGTAAATGGAGATGATGCACAGAAGCCTGTCTTCTTCCCACATGCTTTCCAAGCGCAGATAGGAGCAGAACACGGTGCCCTGCTACCAGAGCAGCAGCGGTGGGTAAAGAACTGTCCTTACCCTGGACAGCTATCTGAGCTGCTGGAAACTCCGCCCTCACGACAGCGGCTGTGGTGAAGTACGTGGTTCTCACCTACGTCTTCTTCCCTGGGCGAGAGTGGGGGGTCACAGTCAACCTCTGCCCTTTCCTGACGCACTCATCCGCACCGCGACACTCAGCGGGGATGAGAGTGACAGGACAGCTGGAGCCAGCATCGGAGCTATAGCACCAGCATCAACAGCTACAGAAACGCTACCAGTGCGTGTCTGTTGCATGGTGAGAAGTAACTCTAAATCATAACATAAAGAGCCTCTCCTCTCTCTTACAAGCTCCAGATAAAGGAGCGCGCCGCTCCGGACTCGCGCTCCTGATCTGTGGGAGCCGGAGCCCGAGGAACAGAACGCCGCAGCTGTAAGAGCGTGTCTCGGGGAAGAGCGGCTCCTCCTCCTTCTGACCCGAGCAGAAGAGCGAAGCAGCGGGCGAGCTGCTTTTCTCATGGTCCTAGAGGGAAGACAGACCCAGCCAGAGATGTCTGCCGCCCACCTGTGCCGCGCACATAGACCTACGCCCATGGCGAAAGCTTGTGACATGCAGAGGAAAACAGCCACCGTGGTCCGCAGCTAACTAGGCCCTGCGCTAGTTGCTAGCTAATGCTACGGCCTGTGCAGCATTAGCATAACAGCTGTACACAATACAGTCGTCAGCCTGTCTCGGGCTGGAATAGAGGCTTACCGCCAGATCAGAGCGAGGAAGAGGGAAGCAGAGCCAGACTGATCCCGTCCTGCGCTAGTAGCTAGCTAGTGCTATAACCTGTGTAGCATTAGCATAGCAGCGATACACGACACCGCCGTCAGCCTGTCTCGGGCTGGAATAGAGGCTTACCGCCAGATCAGAGCGAGGAAGAGGGAAGCAGAGCCAAACTGATCCCGTCCTGCGCTAGTAGCTAGCTAGTGCTATGACCGTGTAGCATTAGCATAGCAGCGATACACGACACCGCCGTCAGCCTGTCTCGGGCTGGAAAAGAGGCTTACCGCCAGATCAGAGCGAGGAAGAGGGAAGCAGAGCCAAACTGATCCCGTCCTCGATGGATGGAGCCCCCGACTCGCTGCACCAGTCCAGCACACAGCGATACGGCCGGTATGCTGGCACACGGTGTTGGCGCCAAGCAGCAGCCGCGGGAGAAGAGGAACGCCATGTCTTCTTCATAGGGGGACAATCCGGAGGGAAGGAGGCGCTGGAGCCTTGCTCGGCAAGGCTGCAGCACGGACCGGAGGCACGGTCTTCCCCTCGGACATCTCCGGGTCCGGACCGAGATGCTCCGGGGATTCGGGGCTCATGAAGCCACGGCGCCACTCTCGCTTCTCCCTGGGAAGCGAGCAGCAGACGGGGCGGTCTTATCCCTGTGTTGTGCTGCCAACAGAGGCAGAGGGCAACAGACGGTCCTCGGGGAGAAGAGGGTCTCACATCTGCCGTACCCACGGTGCTCGACACCGGAGGGTGACAATCTTCGAGCTGGTGAGTACGGCGAATCCCAAATCTTGATTGTAGAGAGTAAATCTTTCTTAAAGAACATGTTAAGAGATCTTCAAGTGCTGAGTGAAAAGAAGGGCGAGCGATAGTGGACAGGGCCTTATATACGGCCAGTGGGGGAACCACGTCCCATGATTGGAGCGGTACATTGTTTGATCTTCAGGTGCGAGGCGCTGCCTCGAGTGTTAGCCAATAGCGAAGCCCGTAGAGGGCGTAGCACATACGACATAGAATTACATTTAAATAGTATTCTGAATCATGCCTCAAGACACTTAAATTGTGAACTGAGTCTGACTTGATTTAGAAGAAGTAGGACAGGTTACTTCACAAAAACAATCCAATAAGAAAACATGAAGTACACAGACGACAGAGAAATAGTGGAGACTCTTGGAGACACATTGTCTGTTTGTCAGTGAGCCAAGTGAAAGCAGACAGACTGTTAGAGGACACACGAGGGACCTTGGGGGTTATTTGATTAAAAGAATATTAATGGTGAATTCTGGGGTGCACGGTAGCCAAGTGGTTAGAGCTCTGGCTTCCCAATAAGGAGGTCGTGGGTTCGACTCCCGGGTCGGACCATATCAACATCTCACGATCTCTCTGGGTGGAGTTTGCATGTTCTCCCCGTGTCACCGTGGGTTTTCTCCGGGTACTCCGGTTTCCTCCCACCTCCAAAGACATGCATGTTTAGGTTAATTGGGCATCACTGTAAATTTCCCTTAGTGAGTGAATGAGAGAGTGAATGGTTGTCTGTCTAACCCTGCGGCAAGTTGGCCACTGTCCAGGGTGTTCCCGCCTAAGGCCAAAGTCACTGGGATAGGCTCCAGTCACCCGCGACCCCTAACGGGATTAAGCGGTAGAAAATGAATGAATGAATGAATAATGGTGAATTCTAAAGGCGCTTCAGATAAATTGGTAAACAGAGAGAGGTGTCCAATACATGCAAACTTGTAAACAGACATAAACCAATAACATAGATGCTGGTTAGTTTTTGATTGAACATAATAGGATTATTGTACACACTGGCAAACATGTTCTGGTCATGCGACATCTGTGCACACTGTGAATGAATGAAAACCTGTAATCTTTGTCAACAATCTTGAGACAAGGTCAGTATGGATTTCTATTGACATTGAAAGGTACTGTGTATAAAGCCAAGAGTGCTCTGCAGTGAAAGTGAAAACGCAAGGACATAAAACATAAGGTAACACAGTAACAAGAGGTACTTTATGTGATTTTATTTTATCATTTGATTATTTTATAAAGACAGGGTTGTCTTTATAAAACTGTTCTCAACATTATGAACTATAGAGAATAGCACAAAGATCATAGAAGGTGATATACGCAATAATATTGGAACTTATCAGCTTTCAAGGTTCTGAGACGTGGTCTAGGACAAAGGTTCTCAAACTCACCAAGTATCACTTCATATAACATTTGGCTCACCAAAAACCACCAGACCAAAACTTTGAGTATATTAGGCCAATAAATGGAACTTAAATGATAAAAATGTGACTAAATCAAGCCTAAAAACAATGGTAAGCAATGTTTACAGGTCCAATGCCAATTTTGTCCTTCCTTGTAATGTAAACACTTATAAATAATTCATTTTAAACTGCTTACATTATTCTACATGATTTTTTCACCTAGCTATTGCATTCTGGGCCTCTCAATTGTTCACTGCGATGTATTTTAAGCTTTTATTACAGCTGTAAGATGTGCCGGAATGCTAACAACATGAGACAAACGTAGTGCAGTTTGGTGAACAAACTGGGAATTATTGGATGTAGTCAGGACACTGCAGACTCTTTTCCATCTGAATAAACATAATAAGATGTTGTGCAAGGAAGAAATTAATTTGAAGTTATTGTATTGTAAAACATTGAGTGTAGTCCCTTTAAGTCAATTCTAATGGATGCTTAGCCAAAGAAGACTACAACTCGATTTGTGTCAAGATAAAACAAATATTCAAACCGCAGATGGCTTCAACTACAACTAGAGGCAGCCTGAGTACCATCATTGGTGCACATTGAGAAACACTGGTCTATGGATGGTAATGGGAACATCATGTAACTCCTCTAAAGAAAGACTACTGTTTTCAAATAAAGAAAACTATTCTGGATTGTCCAACATTTCTGAATAAAGAGATGTGACTACAACCATATCTAGATTTGTAGAATCTTTACATCTCCAGGAATAAAACTACTACATGTGAAGTTTATTGAACATTACTAACAAACATACAAAGGAGGTCTAGAAGAAAACCTGAGAATACGGAACCAAAGTTTATGAATATATCCAAGAACAAACCATACTCCCATAACCCCAAAGCTTTAGGGGTTAGAAATATTAAGGATGGACCCCAGTTCAGAATAGCAGGCTTTAAGAAAACATGTCTTTTTGCCACATTATGTTCAGAACCAATATTGAATTCACATACAAGTTGTCCATCACATGTACTTTATGTATGTAATGTTTGCCACCTTTGTGAAGTTGAAACATGAGAATGTACCTGATTCTCCCTGCACAGTTCTACTCTCACTCTCACCATATTTATGCATTCAGTGTCAACAGCCTGTTCAATAAACCATGAGGCTCCAGACCTCCAGAACGTCTGCCACTGTTCTGCATACACTCCTGCTGTGTTCCATTTGAAAAGTCTGTGAAGCAGCAGCAGCACCACTGTCATGTCCGCTCACCTCCCAGTCACTTCAACATGCTCTCTTTGTATTCTCCACAAAGCACTCACATTTCATTTGTGTTAGAGCATCAGACCAAGAGATGACAATAGGAGAGCTGTGGAGGAAAGTGGGATTGACAAGTTATTTTTACATTTTCTCCTATTTTTAGTTTACTCAAAGTTGTATTGAGAGGTGGGTTGCACTGAGTTACACTTACTCAAGTTTATTTTAGAAAAAATGTTCTTCATGACTCAAAACTTCTACAAACTACTTGAGTAATATCTTTACATCTGTACTCTGTCTTAAATTTTTAGAGGCATCTGGCTGCAGACCTATATCAGCAGTCCTCTCGTCACCTGACCTGTACCAGGAGTTAACTCGTCACCTGACCTGTACCAGGAGTCCACTCATCACATGACCTGTACTAGGAGTCCCCTCGTCACATGACCTGTACCAGGAGTCCCCTCGTCACCTGACCTGTACCAGGAGTCCCCTCGTCACATGACCTGTACCAGGAGTCCCATCGTCACATGACCTGTACCAGGAGTCCCCTCGTCACATGACCTGTACCAGGAGTCCCTCATCACATTACCTGTACTAGGAGTCCACTCATCACATGACCTGTACCAGGAGTCCACTCGTCACATGACCTGTACTAGGAGTCCACTCGTCACATGACCTGTACCAGGAGTCCACTCGTCACATGACCTGTACCAGGAGTCCCCTCGTCACATGACCTGTACTAGGAGTCCACTCGTCACATGACCTGTACCAGGAGTCCACTCGTCACATGACCTGTACCAGGAGTCCCCTCGTCACATGACCTACAGTCCCTCCAGACCAGACTATTGAGTATTTACCAAGTTTTTACAAATGTTATTTGGTTAGCTTAGGTTTGTTTTGCTTTATTTCCGGTCCACTTGGTCGAAGTGCCTCTTGATGGAGTTCTGCAGCCAGAAACTGAGATAAAGTGGATAAAAAGTGTAGCTTGATCGATAAAAAGTTATGGTAAAGCCGTAGATACAGGTTAGGTGACTAGGGGACTCCTGGTACAGGCCTGCAGCCAGATACTTTTGAAAATTCCAACTGTGAGTAAATTTAAATGACAACATAAAATTTGTGGGAGGAAACATGATTTTTTTTAACTTCTCTTTTAGAAATTAGATAGATTTTTGCATTTTTTTTTTTTTTTGTATACTCTGATTCTGAAAACAGGCCACAGAATTTGAGCTTAGGTTTTTCTTTTGAAATCTAGTAAATTTAGTTTACTAGATTTGAAGCTTCAATTTTCCAAACGTCGGAAACCTATCTGAAATCAGGAATCTGGAAGCCGAATGCCTGAAAAAAGTTACAATGAGTTCTGCAGTCTTGAAAAGGAAGTCATTAAATCTGTTTATATTTCTAAGCCAGTTTAAATCAAATTGGTACAATTTAAACATGTAGACTAAAATGTTTTGTGACCTTATTCCATTGCTCATCAGTGCTGGTAAATGTTCACTAAATCAAACAGACAAAACAGCTCTGTTATGTCACCTGCTGCCCTCTGGAGCCTATAGCAGCCAACACACAAAACAGACCATGAAGATAGGGCTGAATATGTCTCTTTTAAAAAGTTTCCACTAAAGGTTTTTTTGACTGTGACGATTCACTTTGTATTGCATTTTATAAGGGAAAAACTTATTATGGAATCAGAAAAAGGCCAGACTAGCATTTTCTGTCCAACACCAACATCCCCAGAGTAAGATGAATGCAGCGGTGCAGATGGCTCTGGATTATACACAGACACACAAAGCAGGGCCAGAACACCCGCAGGCCTCACACATTCACACTGTCCAGTTAACAGGCTAAACTCAAATGTCATATTTATGTGGAGTTTCTTGTTCTTAAAGGCGTAGAAAATATGTTATATTTCATGCACTCACTCGATTCTCACGCCTGTCTATGCAAAGCGGGTCAACTTATTATAGGGCTTTTCCATTAGTACCTGCTTGGCCCTACTCTACTCGACTCGACTCGACGCGCCTCTACCCGGCTTAGCCCCGCTCAGAGGGAGAGCATTTCCATTACAAGAGAGGCCGAGTGGGGCTGTTGTGAAGCTGGTCTGTACGTTGCCAACACTGTCACTCCCCAAATGGGGACATGATGCAAGCTCATAGAAAACAACGGAGCGTTTCAATGCGCATCGGCTTTAATTTAAGGATAATCAGACCGTTCGTTCTCCAGCGTTTCATACGCGTAATATAAAACAAATATCCACCGCCGCATTGGCCAGTAGAGTGAAGCTTTTCATGTCAACACGTTCACTGACTCACCTCTTCTTCACCTCTTCTTCACGTCCGTCCGACACGTCTGTCTAAAGTCCCGCTCTGGTCCCGATGTACAATCACAAAGTCAGCTGTCCCATCTTCCTCCTCCGTCTCTCTGTCCTGACGAAGCTGCATTATAATCTCTTGCTTCAAAACGTGTGCATCGGATGTCCATCAGTGCTTACTGTGAGAAGCAGGACCCCGCAGCAGCACAGGTAACCTGCATGTGCCTACGGACAAGCCCGTGTGGTCTACGCACACACTCATCGAACTACTGTCTTATGTATTTAGCTGATAGGGACAACGGACTCGTTTTTTTTATGTCACTGAGCTGTTTTTTGCTACAGAGAGTACGAAATGTAGAAGCATTTCGGTGCTATCGGCAGCTAGCTTAGCGGCGACTCACGTTAGCGTACAGTAACAACAACAAATCAGCGGCACTTGTGTGACGCAACAGGCGACGTGCGTCTGACGTCAGGTTTAGTATCTGCTCGGCTCGACTTGGCCCTGTGGTAGAGCAGGTACTAAAAAAGTACCTGGTCGGCGCGATCAGCCCCAAATGGAAAAGCTCCGCATCAGGGCTAAGTCGCGCCGAGTAGAGTAGAGTAGGGCCAAGCAGGTACTAATGGAAAAGCCCTATTAGTCTTGTTCAATGACACGACAAAACTAGTAATCACCAGTGGCACCAGAGGGGAATCGTTTTCATAGATAAGCAACGTGGTGCTAAAATTTGAACATAAATCTTCTTTCACTTTGAATTGGTGGATTGAGTAACCAGTTCACAAGTAAAGAAGCACGAAACGTCGTGCTCCAGTTTGTAAGAGTAAAAATACAGGATGAAGTTGTCTCAAGTCCAGAGTCACTCTCTCAAGTCACAGTCAAGTCCCAAGTGACTGACTTACAAGTCAAGTTACAAGTATTGAGTCAGCATAATAATGACTTCAAAGCCAATCAGAGCGCTGCTTTTAACTATCTAAGAGAAAAAAATACTTTATTATTAACTCATTAACCAGTACACAGTGGTCTGATTTTAAACAGAAATTTGCTACACATATCTGCAACTGCAGCTAGTCCCACCACAGACAACACATAACATCATTCATCAATAATACAATTTAAAATAACATGAATACACGTAGGGTTAGTTCATGAGTTCCTCCTGTGGTTTAAGGGTGCAATGAAACATGGCACAAAGGATTGTAAATATTTATTCCTCCTCAAGCGGTGCACTCAAAAACGCAGAAAAAGAGTTCAGACTCGTTCAAAACATGATCTGTGTCTGTTGAGGTCCTATTGGCCAACCTCAAGGTTTGCTTCTTTTGCAAATGAGCGAATCTGCTCCCCCGGGGATGATCGACCATTTTGGAGCAAATATTCTGAAGCCTCTGGATTTGTTTTTTGTTGTACCAAGAGGCCACTGTATCAAACCACACTGCAATAAAGCAACACACTTTGGACAGAGGCTGTGTAAAACTGCTCCACGATGTTTCTGTTGACTCAAAAAGATCTGAGCCTCCTATGGAAACAGATTCACTGTTGCACTTTATAGCAAAGGTAATTAACATGTGCGTCCAAGAAAGTGAGCTGTCCACTCCCAAATATTTTAATGTAAGGACAAGTTCTTCCATTTTTGATGAGTTGATTGTAAGACCATTTTGTTCACACCCCACCAGATCATCACAGTCCAGGTATACAAACTTGACTTTTGTCACAAGAGATGTGTTAGTAGAAAAGATTACCTTTTACAAAAATGAATGCAATGTGAACCATAGCTAAGTGACTGGATTTTTTTCATTTATTTCTCTGTGCCGTGGCTCTGCAGCGGACACAAACACACTGCAGTTTTTAATCTTCTCATTAGACTAAGTTTCTCCACTAGATGATGTTTAAAATCCATCCAGGCTGAAATCTTAAATACAAACACATGTCTGAGCAGAGCAGGATTAATGGCAGCAAAAGCTCTTCAGATTAGACCAACTACATGAGATAAATTAGTTTTTCTTCAGGTCATGTTTTGCAAAATGAAGTCTTTGGGACATTTAAGGTGGAATGAGTGTCACAGATGAGTCATGATTGGATGAACTTAAACAGTTTTCATTTTATGACAGGATAAAGGAGGAGGAGGTGCGTGGGGTTGTCAGAATTAATGAGTGAATCATGCACAAAATATAAATTACACACCCATAGGTCTGCCATGTTTAGCAAGCTGAATGTCTCTTAAAGGGGACCTATGAAGTAAAATTCACTTTTCAGACTTTTTAAACATTTATATAGCTATTTCCCACTTTCAAGCCAGCAGTCAAGAGCAAAGAACCACTCTGTCTTGCCCAAAGACTTAACCTAGTTGGCCCACTCTCGCACCTGGTGTTCCAGTGGTCTCCCTGACTTACGTAGCCTCGAAGATCTGATGAAAACAGGCATGGTTATTTATCCAGTGCAGAGGTTGTAATTAGGGATGCACCGATCCGATACCTGGATCGGATATCGGTGCCGATCCAGGACATTTTGCTGGATCGGGTATCGGCTCCATGATATCGGTTCAGCCGATATAATGGCTGTGCCTTTAATTGGACATAATGAGACTATTTTACAGGCTGGTGTTGATCCATTACATTTCATAATATTGGGCATTTTATTCAGATTAAGTTGTGACTTGCACTATAAACATCAGTTACATAACACAATATGACCAAATGTATTAAGTTTTTATAAGAAAAAGAAGCAATTTCAGTCCTTTCACTAGTATCGGTGGATATCGGGTATCGGCAGATAGTTAAAGCCAAATATCGGGATCGATATCGGAACAGAAAAAGCTGGATCGGTGCATCCCTAGTTGTAATAGAAGGAGAGATGACTGAAGTAACTTTTTTATTGGTCGTTGGAGGCTAATCCATGTGTAGGTTTAGAGCGATGAGAAACTAGCCAGGTGTAATGCTGCAGGTTCATCTCTGATGTATGATGAACAGACCAGGAAAAGTCACACAGACCTACAACTGCAGTTAGAAAAAGACCCTTTTTTAATAATAAATTAGGGCTGCAGCTGTTAATTATTTCTATAATCAATTATTCTAATGATTATTTATTGTGATTGATTAGTTGTTTGTGACACAAAAGTTCAATCGATGTGAGATTTTTAAAAACTTTAAACAACATTGCAAAAAGTAATTTTAGATAGCTAAAATTTCATGTTCTGTACATTTCGTTTTGGTTGGAGCCGACTTACATACATTTTTTTCCCTGATTTAGGTGACAATTTTTGATGTGTCTGTGTTTGTTTGTTTGTTTGTTTGTTTGTTTGTTTGTTTTTAAGTAAAAAAAAAGTGTTGTTCCATGGGCAGATAAACTCACGACATGTTCTTAATTCATCAAGTTTTCGCTTGTCTAGAAACATTTGCTGCGATACTTCTTTTTACCATAAAGGCAAAGGAGCTGATTTTTACACAGCAAACACAATTTAGTTTTTAAATCTGACAACTTTCTTTCATAAATCCTTTAACAGTGGTTAAAGTCAACATGTATTCATTGTCTACAAAGTGGAAAGCACAAAGTTTACTAGTTTTAACTAAAAACCTAAGTTACCCCAACTTTAAACTGACATTTTTACACACCCAGTCATTTTGAAGTAATTACCCTAATGAGATTCTTTAAACTTATTCTCTGCACATAGCAAGTTTTGGAGTTAACGACTGATCAATTACAAAATTAGTTGACGAATATTGGAAGAATCAATGAATTGTGATTAATGGTAACAAGTTGCAGTTTTACTATCGTCGTCTGATAGCATAATTTTTGCAAGTAATCACTGCAAACAGCCTGATATGTTTGCATGATCATAAATAAACTACACTATTCTTAGATTTCCATATTTTTTTGTGTGTGTGTGTCATTTGTCCAAGAGTTAGCTTTGCGTCGCTCATGCAGCTCAGTGCTCTTCCTGGTTTTGTCTCGCTCTCTGCTCTGTTTGCTTTCACAAATGAAATGAACCAGTGCCAGGGTACAATTCAATTGGACCAAAACCGACCCTTTCAACTGGACCAGAGATTGCCTCATTGACCTGGATCAAAGCTCGATTGCACATTCACAATTATCCAAATGAACCAGACTATCCAGGCACATCGATCCTGGTGTTTTGTGAATGTACCCTTAGACTAAGAGAAACCATTGATGTGAAATACAGAATACAATATGGTCAAGAATAAATCAAGTTAGTGCATGATTGGTTTATTCTCTTTGAACAATGTTGATTGATTGCTAGTAGGGGGTTAATCTATTGCTATTGTTTTATTCTTTAACAATTCAACCATGCAACTGTGTGTGGGGAGGCTCTAATTTAGAGGAGACCTATTGTTTTTTGGGTTTTTTTTTTATGTTTTTAAAAATAAACTATAATACATCAGTAATTTACCTTACCTGTTTATTGTTAAAAGCGGAATAGAAAGAGGTCCATTTACTTCCTGTGCAGAACTGTTAAGCCCCGCCTCTTCAGTAAAGATTGTAATGCAACACAATTTGAAATTTGTAAATTCTGTTGTGTTAAAGTGGCTCTGTGACTATTTTGAACCAGGCATGTTTAAATCTATGCCATGCTCTGAATAACTGGAAAAATCACAATTAAATACAAACAAGTGGGTGGGGATAGGTGGTAGGTGAGGACAGGGCTCTTCTAAGCACTGAATTATTAGCTGCAGGACATGATTACTGAAACATCATGAATGAATTATTCTTAATAAGAATAACTGAGTAAACTAATGATGAGAAAAGGCAGTTATAAGTAGATTTGGCGCACTAGATCTCCTTTAAAGGTGCATTGCGCCAAACATTTTGAACCAGGACACCATCTTCTGTCTTAAATACTGCACAGCTGTCTGTGCCAATTAATTACTTCTAATAAACATGTATTACTGTACTAAGACATAAGCCATACCAAGACAAACCAACATGTTCTCATGGAATTTGTGTAAATAGCAATTGTGTGTCCCTCTGCCTGTTTTGGCGTGCAATTACGCTTGTTTTTTTCTGGCGTTGTCTGGACCCGCGATGTGGTTGGGGACAAACACGAGGTTTTTTGGGGAGTTAACGGCTAAGTTTAGGTCTGAAGTTGCAAACATGGGTAAGTTAGGTCTGAGGCTTGGAGTTGGTTAATTGAGTGACTGCATTACCTTCTAGTCAAAATAAAAACCAGATGAGCATTCAGTTTGAGCCCAGTTTGGAGAGTTCTCCATTTCTCAAAAGCCTGAGTTCTACTCAGGTCTTGGCCTTGCATTAGACCTTTTCATGTTTTGCCATTCTTTTAGTAGCACTTCTTATGATCCTTCTTCTCTTTGCTTGTCTCTTAGAAGGCGGTATTTACTAAAAAATGTTTTTACATTAAACAATCAATGTGCAACATTCATCTGATGTATAGCAGCAAAACAGAAAGCATCGGCAAAATAAATAGAAATAATGACAAGAATACAGTGAACGTTCAACTAGCACAGGAGAATGTGACCCAAGTCACTCACATTCAACAGGCTGCATATGAAGCAACTTGAAATGACTAAACATCACTGTACACATCCAGGCATTTGTCAGTGGACTGTAATTTGATAATATTGCAATTTTGAGCATTTTAACTTAAACAATGCACCTTTAAACATAAACTAAGAAAAGTCTTACAAAAAACAAATCAACTCTACATCTGCATTCCCCACCATTCACACCAGCCTCCTCATATCAGTATGTAAGACTTGTGTTCATATTGGCAAACTGAATAGCCCATTTATTTCCCCAGGCCATGCTAACGGTAGGAGGTAAAATTACGTAGCTATTACCTAGTTTTCCCATTTCTCTTTTCATCCACTGGTGCAATATGCTCAGGTTTGGGAGCTGGCTTCAATTTAAAGCAGTTTGACCAAGCGACGGGTGTAATTTGTTTTTATTCACATTTTTATTTATCATTACCATGTTTGGCTGAGATTTCTCCAGATCGTAGATGTCAAAACTGACCAGTGATTTTATGCATGTGGCCTAATATTACTACATATTTCTTCTTTCTGTCTGTTCAGATTGAATGGTATGAAAAAGATATGCAGTGAGAAATTTTACATGCAGCACCCACAGTCTTGTTTCCATGAGCTTGGTAAGGAGTCGAATGGTATCTGTCTTATGCTGTCTGATGGTTACAAAGTTGCCCTCCTCATCTCAAAACGCCACAAATATGGAAACACTACATGTCTTTTTGTGAATTTCTACAATCAACTTGATGAAGAAGTATAATCCATGTACAATCCATTTGCATTTAGTTAAGTGAGTTACGCTTGTGAAGAAAAACACAGCGATTCAGAAAGCACTTTAATTACACTCCAGCATACAGGACGCTTGGCTTCCTATTTGACATGTCTTGTTTTCACAACTTCTTCAAAAAGGGCTACAGAGCGATCCAGCAGTCCAGAAAAAGTTCCTTCCAACAGAAAACAGTCCTTCTAAGATGACTCTATGCCTGTTTAAATACTTGTATTTGCAAACAGAAAAATATTAGGACATTTTAAAGGGCTCCATCTAAACCTTTTCAAACCTGTCTACAGTATCTATTACCTTCTGATTGTGAAGTTTGTCAAAACCCAAATTTTGCTCAAACTAGTGTTATTCTGGACGCAGCTTGTCCAACCAGGTTTACAGTGGTTTATTTTTAGTAAAGGAAATCTTTACGTTTTAGTGAAAAAAGGCTGGATCCTTATAGGATTAAATTGAAAATTCATCTCACATAAACAGCAAAGATCACCAACACATATGTTTACACTGTAATTATTGTGTCCACGCCTCCTATAGAGCCATCAAACCCAATGGTGCAATGTCAGACGGTTTACAGGAAATGAAATGAAACCAGCTGTTGCATCAAGCAATTTGCTTAAAAAATGCATTTTTATCATGAAAAGCATTAGTGTAGGTCAAGTTCTCTTTCTTTGTTAACAAACCAGCCCGATCTCACAAGAAAGCGTACATATACCACGACATAACGCAACATGTAAATTACGTATGATTAGCACGAGTTTACGGCTCTTTCGCGTAATTATAGTACATGTCACAGTCCCCGTTCATTTCAATGGTGGTTGTTAAGATGTGTTCTTATTTATGAAAATTAACAAAATCCTATATCTAATCTTACCTACCCCAAGCCCCAACCCTAATCTTACCCATTTTAGTAACTTTATGCCTGAACTTACCTGTTTCACCTGAAGAAAACGTCTCCACGTGGCTTCAACCAAAACTCGTGTCATTTTTACGCTTTTTCATATCGTGCTATATGTATGGCGTAACATAAGTACGCTAAACAGGACTGATATCGTGCTAAAAATACGCTATTTTTGTGTCGTGCTATATGTACGCCTTCTTGTGAGACTGTGTTGAAACAAATAAACCAAAAGCCAATCAACAGTTTTAAAAACATTTGGAATCCTAAATGCATTCATAACTTTAAGCCTTCGTTGCAAAAATCCAGTGCAGATTTGTAAACCAGAGTAAAATGTGCTAATTTTCTTCTGCTCTCAATCATTTGTCCGTCATGGTGCACAAAAAGAAAACACAAACTCTAAAACTCAGAGTAAGTTTGATAGTTAGTTAGTTTCTATGTAGATTCACCACCTCCATGCCTGCCAGTGTGAAAATAATGCAGTACGCTGAGATAGCATGACGACAACTGCAGGAGCTCTATTAATGGAATGGCAGCACTATACAGATATTCTTGCTAACAATGTACAGAAGAACATTGCCATAATGTCCCCTGGGCTACAGCACCAGACATTAGAGAGCATTGAGAGAAAGAAGAGGCAGCAGGAGCAGGATGTCTCACCTGCAGAGCTGTGCTGCTGCAAACTCACTCATGTCTTATTGTGTTTCAGGCAGAAGAAAGAGGAGGATGAGGATCTCTCTTTAAACTATAGCAAATCACATACAGTAAGTTTAAACTAAAGATATAAAGATACAGCCAAGTGGAAAGACAACAGCGGTTTAGTAGAGATTTCTTAGTGGAATCGACTTACCTATCGACTTTGTGATATTTGTTTATCATAACATTATATTGAGCTTTGAGGAAAATGTATTAAAACGTATTCACACAGGGCCAATCAATAGTCTTAATAGCCACATTTCCACTGACCCTGGCCTTAGATCAATCCACTTTAGAGGGTTTTAGAGATTTCTATGCAAAGGAACCTAGCTGGCAATTTCCTTAAAAGATCAAATTGAAACTGAACCTGAATTAATCATAACAATCTTAGCAATTCACAAAAAAAAAATCTTGTATCATGCCTGCTTTTTAAACTTGTTCATGGAATAGCTGCACCTCCACTGAGAAAATGTATTATGTGTAGTGAGGAGTGTGGAGTCAACATTTAGTCATTAAAACAAGATAAAAATTTTTCTTTTAACGTAATTAAAAACGAGCATATTGTTGTTTGAATGTAAATATAAAGTCGTTAGAACAACAAAAATTGAAAAAAAAAAATGTTACTCCTCACTGGCAGGTCTGTTCTTCTGTACATTTGCAGGTCTAACCAAAACATGGCTTTGAGAAAGACAAATTTTCACCATCCATCAATGTATATGTTTAGTATGTAGTAAGTATGGCAGTGTGAGTGTGGTCAATAGTCTTTATTTGTTTTAGTAGAGGGTTAGGATTATGTTTGTTATTTTCTTCAATTCAACTCAATTAAATGTGAATTGTATACATATTGTATACAATGTTAAGGTCAAGAAACCACCTACTGTAGATCTGTTTTCTCCTGCAGTGTAACAACCTGCCTGGGGACGTGGAAATTAGCATTCCTTGCTCTCTCCATTTGGGTTTATGTTTACTGTACAAATACCATAGTACCACAGATGGTAATGTCTGAAGACTTTATTACATGAGGAGACAGGGGGAGCTCTGTTCACTCAGTCTGAACCCAAACATCCAGAACAAGCTAAAGATAGTTGCACTAAGACTCCGGGGAGTCACAAGTCAGCCTTGTTTTGGTCAACATCCCTGACAGCACAGTCTGCTCCGAAGGCATGTAGACAGTGTAGCTTTCTTTTGGTTTACAACATGCCATTATTTCTGTTCCACAAAGTTTTCTATGAGGTTGTGAAGATTGTTTAGTTCAATGTGACAAACGAGCTGGTAGTGAAAGAGTGAATGTAATCCATCAATAAACAAGTCAGAGTTTAGTGATAAATGATGAATCCTGTTTGTAATAGAACTGTTTCTTTAAAAAAAAAATCAGTTCAAAATGTATCTTTACTTCTTTGTAATTACAGTTCAAATCAAAGTGCTATGACTTATAAGGTTAGTGCCACTTCTTCAGTAAAATCTCCTCATAAGTGACTGTTGTCCAGCTCTATCATCACAGATCTCACAAGTCTTCAGCTGTGAGCCTATGAGATAGAAGAGTTAAGAGTGGAGGTGGTCAGAAGTCAGCACATATAACAAGGTGTGAAAGCTCTGGAGGAACAGAGCTGTCTCATTAATGTGCAGCACCATTCACTGCTGTGTCAAGAGTCTGAGTGTGCTGAGGACAAGGGTTAAGAACTGGCCCGTGTGTAGTACACTGAAGGGATGCACTCTGGATAAATGACAGCTAGGTTTCTCTCATGCCTTCCAATGCTGTTACACTTGTATTATTAGTCATAAATACAGTCATTGAGGACTCTATTTGGGAAGAAACAGCTCAACAAAATATAGTCAGCAAAACAACCTTGTTCAGCTCAATGAACATCAGACAAAGAGATATTTCACAGATTTGAAATGTCCTCCATGATTTCTGTTGTCAAATCATTACAACTGTATGCTCACATTAGACTGTCATGGACAAGCTTTGCTTCTGCTTTATCCAAGGCTAGGTCGTGGTTACAGCAGTAGGGATTTCCAAACATCCCTCTTAACAGACACTCCAGCATGAACACAAAGCATTCCCAGGCCAAAGACATACATTGCAAAAAAGTCCTTTTAAATAAAAAAGACATTTTTGTGTCCTACAGCTTGTATCCGACAGCTTGTATCCTACAGCTTTTGTGTCCTACAGCTTGTATCCTACAGCTTGTGTCCTACAGCTTGTATGCTACAGCTTGTATCCTACAGCCTGTATCCTACAGCCTGTATCCTACAGCTTGTATCCTAAAGCCTGTATCCTACAGACTGTATCCTACAGCCTGTATCCTACAGCTTGTATCCTACAGCCTGTATCCTACAGCTTGTATCCTACAGCCTGTATCCTACAGCTTGTGTCCTACAGCCTGTATCCTACAGCTTTTGTCCTACAGCCTGTATTCTACAGCTTGTATCCTACAGCTTGTGTCCTACAGCCTGTATCCTACAGCTTGTATCCTACAACTTATTTCATCCAGCTTCTTTCCTCCAGCTTATATTCTACAGCTTGCATTGTGTCCTTTCGGTCATTACCCAAGTCTCATGACCACATAAAAGTTGGAAGGTAGATTGACTAGTAAATCTTCTTGAGACTGAGCTCCTTCTTCACCACAATCTGGTAGAACAACTGCAACACTGTTGATGCTGCATCAGCCTG
This sequence comes from Mugilogobius chulae, assembly GCA_038363315.1. NCBI lineage: Eukaryota > Metazoa > Chordata > Actinopteri > Gobiiformes > Gobiidae > Mugilogobius > Mugilogobius chulae. The sequence goes on along the minus strand of CM076406.1, from coordinate 12,002,008 downwards.
TCTCTCACAATCTCACACTCCATCCTTCCTTCACTTTTGAACAAGACCCTAAGATAACTTGCCCCCTTATGGTAAGATTGGACAAGCCACCTTTTTACTGCAGAGACAAGCTTTTGTAATTCTATATGTTGGAAGTCAGTAAACTGTCATCTCATTATGGTATCCATGACATTTTATTGTGATTCAGTTGATATTTTGGTTGGGCTTATTTGGATGCAATATCACAAATGTATTTACCTTGAGGTTCTCATTCTCTCCCTGAGGTTTGACATTTTTGTCACTCAAGTTTATTAGTAGATTTTTTTACAAGATAGATAACACTATTTGATAAATTTTAGCAATAAGTGGTAAGAAAAGGCCATTTTCAGATCCTATTAAGCCCAATTATCCATAATAATCTCAGAAATAAAACGCTGAACTGGTGCATTCCTTGTGCACAATAATTCATAAACATGAGATGTTAAAGAAATGTATACTATAGAGCAGGGATGTCCAACCATTTTTAATCAAGAACTGCATAAAGAAACAAAGTGGAATCGTGATCTTTTTAAAAAAATATTGTTTAGAGGTTAAACATTGGGAATTAAGAGTTTGAATCAGGGAATACAACGATGGTTGCTTTGAAATGGTTCCAAATACTGTCACTTGCAAGTCCAAACCTCACTCACACATCTATTGCCATGTCTGACTTTTTAGTATGCGTCACACTTTTTTATACTTTGATTTACTGTAACGCACGTTCACTGTGGCAAAGTCTTCTCACCTAATTACCAGAAAATGTCGTGCAGAGCAGTGTTGCGCAGCATGTCATCCGACCAACATAGTGGCAATTACACTTATAAATGAGTTTTTGCACAAGCCATGATTTTTGTTAGAAATAGATAATGTGCCGAAAGCTCTTATTAGCACAACCTTGTATATGTCGCCAAGAAAAGCCACAAACCGACGTGTGTTGACAGCATTTCCAACTCCAAAAGAGTTCAGACAGTCGTGTTTAGGGAAAAAAAACAACACTATAAATAAGGCTGCAACAAGTTCATCAATTAATCACAACTAAACGATAATTGAAATATCATCAACTAATTCAGTAATTGAAAATGTGTTACCTGGTCTTGATACTAGTGTTGTCAGAAAACTAAATTATGATTATACAATTTCAAACTTAATTGCGATATCATCTTACTGCTTCTGTACAAACCCAGACGTGTTTCTATCTTGTCTCATCTATCTCTTGCTCTTAACTTTTTCAGGTGGCAGGTGGTCTGATTCTGATTCTTCAGAAGGAAAATACTTGACTTACCATTTTTTATACCACAGTCGAATAAAAAATGGTAATGGTTTGGCTGTTTTAGGCAAAATGGACATTTTCAACACAAAGTATTTGGGTTAGTTACACTTTAGGTTTTGTACCAGTCGTTATATATCTGTTGTGGCTCTGTCTATGCTGTTCAAAAAAGCCAAATTGTGTTGTGTTGTTAAAGTTATTTTTGACTGTCGATACATCCTCAAATAAGCAGCCCAGTCTCCGAAGAAAACATACATATAGAACAAAATATCAATACCATATGGTAAGCACTTTTCACACCTATTTTTTTCACATCAATATGTTACGAAAAGCTAAAATGTAAAACAACCACGAATTTTAGTGTAAAGCCACGTGGCGACATTTTCTTTGGGTTTAACAGTTACATCTTATTCTATCCCAAGCCCCAGCCCTAAATTTACCCATTTCAGTTGCTTGAAGCCTAAACCTATTTGCTAAAACCAAAGAAAATGTTGCCACATGGCTTCAACCATAATTCATGGTTATTTGACGTTTTGACTTTTTGTAAAAAGGCGTGAAAACCTGCTTATTGTACATTTTTGACATGTTGTATATCTACGTTTTCTTCGGAAACTGTTGCAAATGAGTATAGACACAATAATAGCTTTAAAATGGAATGCCTGTTAGACAATCCTAAACTATACAAGTTTAAAATCATTGGACAATAATGGTATAGTATGATATGTGTTTGTCTGCGCAGGGACAGGGCACAACAATACATTAGCCAAGACAAAAGCAAAGAGAGAGATGCTGGTGGTGCAGGTTATTGCAATGCGAAATTACATCTGTAGTCCCTGACAATACAGATTAGATGCACGTAGCAAAAAAAATCAGACCATACAATTGGAAAAAACTAAACAAAAAACATTTTATCACATATTAATGCTTTGTAATGATCAAAATTTAGTAATTTTAGTGTTTTTGAAGTAAATACACCTGTAAATCTGCACTTACAGAACGTTCTCAAGCAATGTCAACTAATAACTGGTATTCAACTGACTTTTCCACTCTTAACTGATTAAAAAATATTATCAATCACCAAACGAATTGTTTGTTTACAAAGTCACGACTAATAAGAGCAGACATCGGTTGCTTTGTAAATGCAATTGTTTCTGAATATTCTTGAAGCTTAGAAACAATGTCAACCCCAATCGAAATATACAAATTTTACAAAACATTCTTACCACATTACTGCTACTTTACTACTACTACTACTACTACTACTACTACTACTACTACTTTAGTTTAACTGAATGTATTATCTCAATACCTGAGTAACGAAAGTGCCGCAAATGGTAATAAATGATGCACAAAACCAAACAAATAAAGCAAGAAACACAAGTCAAGCAATGTAACAGTATGTACTGAACAGGAGCGCTGTCAGTTTTCAGATTTTATTATTTGAATAGTCTCTTAAAAAGCAGACCTTGATCCTACCTTGATTAAAACTCTGCTTTTTTTGGAGCGTGGTACTTGACTCTAACTTGCTTTCCTCTCCATAATGATGGGCAAGTGGAAAACAACCGCTGGATCAATACAATTAAACAGTTCAGGCTAAAGAGTAATTTGAGGTCAGACTTTTAAGACGACAACCAAAGAAACCATTTTATCGCTAGCTAAAGAAACCATCAAGGAATCCATGTCTTTGTTTGCATTAGGATTAGTTTAACTGTAGGCACGTCAGGTAAACTGAAATAATGTCTAGCATCACATTCTGCAAAAGAAGTAGCCAATTCGCAATGTGAATGTCTTGGCTCTGTTTACATTCAGTTGTGAACAATAACAATTGACCAATCTCATGTCAAACCCATCTTGATTGACAGTTAGCATATGGCTCATCGCTAAGCACCCCAAAAATCAGCAATGTGGCTGGAAAGGGCATTAAACCTTGGTTCAGTGCAGATGCAGTGACAGTCGCTAGTTTCTCTGACAATAAACTAACCTGGTGCATCAGCCAGTTTCACTTCACTTTCTGGAAACTAACATCGTACCTTTGGGATTTGTTTCTTCACTGCAGACTGATGCTTTTTTGTTTGAACCAATCACTGCTTTTTTTCCACAACTTCCTGCCAGCATGTTTCACTGTATCAGTCTAAAATGAAAAATTACTTTAAGATCGAGCAGTGAACAGTGAGTTGTTGGTGGTTTTCTCTGAAAACATGTTCAATTCTTTACTAATGAGGAGAATATTTCACCAAAGGACAAAGTGTGTTGATAAAAAATGTGTTTGTCTGTCAATGCTAATGCTTAAGTCTGACAATTTGAAAATTAACACCTTCTATGCACAGGGTCAATTGCAAATTAAGAAAAAGGTATAATAATATATTCTCAGTTAATTTGACACAAGACCAAAGGAGAACAGGCCTATACAGTTTGTTATCTCAGCTCGAGTTGGCTCTGGCCAACACACCTCTTTATCTCTGTGAAATGAAACTGAGCGGAAGCACCAGCTGTAAACAGAAACAAATGACAAACAGTAAGACTCTGGCATTCTATAGACAATTGATTTCTTTAGGAAAAGAACTTTGCTGTATTTTGTTAACATTCGACACATATAAATGTAATATAACAGTGCATATTAAAATATTAAATGTTGTTAATTTATCACCTGATTCTTATTTTTATGACATGGCAAAAGACATTTTCTAAAATTGACACAAAAGGTATCACCATCAGGTCATGGAAATGCCTCATGCTTTTAGTTATCTTGAAAGAAAATACTTTAGGTTTTAGCAGAAAAGCGCTTGTATTTTGAGTGAAAAGCTAAGTACTTGCTGTGACACTTAGTGCATCCATTAGCTCTGAACCAGCTTCATACAGTTCAAGTGGGGCCTTTTCTCTGACTCTTTAAACTGAAGAGTGTTCCAAAATGCACAACAGCACTAAATCACTTTGGGAGTTTGGTCGTTTATATTCAAAAAAGCATAAATCTATATTTCCCATTCAATTTATTTTTATTGTTTTGTTTGTTTTTTTAATAATAATGGACACTACAAAAATCAGGCGGTAAACAGTGACTTGCTGCAACTTTCTCTGTTAAAGACTTCACAAATCTGATCAAATACTTCAGCGACACGTTTTCAATGACAATAACAATGAATTATGATTTAATAACATTGCACTTTCCATAAAGTCTCTAAAAGATAGTTTTATAATTGTATTATTCGGTAATTTCAGATCGCAGAAGCTAAGCCAGTTAGGGCTTGTTTACAACTTGGATAGGAGATCACTGGAACACCAGGTGCCACAGTGGGATGACATGAGTGGACTGTTGTTGTGTCCTTGGACACTTCACCCACATTGCCTCAGTGTCTGCGTACACTGGGTGAGTGGATCCTTAATTGTAAAGTGCGTTTAGTGCCTTGTAAGGTGGAAAAGACCTTTGCAAATAGAGACCATGATGACACATGAATAGAACCTAATGGCTTTTATGCTGTGTCAATAGTGTGTATTCAGTGACATCTATTTTAACTGTTAAAACTTGACTTCAAGACCTATAACATCTCACACCATGCAGGCATGTTCAGGGAACATGATGATGATCTATAATATATACTGCTTCATGCTCATGTGTAAGGTCACATTAGTTCGACCAGTCTGAAAACAACACCAAACACAAAGAGCACAAGATGGAGTCTTGTACATGTTCGTCTTTGACAGATTTCTGTGCAAACTTGAAAGCCTCCACCAATCCTTCAACTATAAGAGTCTTAACATCCACATCCAGAGCTTTAGCTCCTGTCTGAGCTAATGGACTTTTACAGTGAATCACCAGAGTCAGCCAACGTCCAGAGATTAAGGAGAGAGGAAGAGAACTGTGTGACACAGCTGAGTCAAAGCCATCTTAATCTGCTACAGAACAGGTGCAAAAGTGACATTTCAAAAGGATCAGCAAATACTAATGCAGTTCTTACCAAGCCCAATGAAAACTCATTTGGTTTTATTGAAATCATAAGTTAGGCTACACAAGGGAACAGTTCATTTTTTTATCAATACCAAAACTGATGTTCTTCATTTAGTGTGACACATTGCATTTTTAATCTTCATACTAGTTGTACTTTACAGTGATGATAAATTAAAAGAATAGCTACTGATTTCATCTTCAAAAACATGAACAGACTACAACTAATTCTCATCTCAAAAAGCTGATTGTTTTGGATCCTGTGAGGGCAGATAAAAGCGCTCTGCAGGAAGCACACGTCCCTCTCTTCAGTCTCCAGTCTGACTCCTAATGACCATTTCAGGGCGTCATTATGGAGAAGGACAAAAGCTGCACAAAGAAACTCAAAAAGGAATCTCTAATTTTCACAACACATCGCAGCGATATTCAGTTTGAAAGGAACAATTCTTTTTTTGATGTGAGTTATAGCCACATTCTCTTTGAGGAGAAGCTTTGGCCTCAAGTTGAAACTTCACTACGGACGTTTGCTTCTGACAGAACATGCAATCATATATAAAAGTCTGGCAGTTTATTCAAATGAGGCTGTATAAGAGACCAATTAGAGTGCTTCTATTCAAACTCATATCTATCAAATAGCATAGAATATTCAACTGACCTGTGGTCTTCAAAGTGGAAAAGGCTCTATAAAGCCAATTAGAAATATACATTTCCATATTTTATTTCTCTACACATTACCTAGCAGGACTCATGGTTGCCAATGACAATATGATGATTATGTTGCTAATCAATTAGTTTAGCTTTTTTCTTTCGATTAATTAGTTAGTTGTTTACAAAAAGTGAATGAGTCTAGTCATGTGGCGCAGTAGCCAAGTAGCAGTGCTTCACAGTAACTAGTGCTTCACAGTAAAAAGGAGAAAATGAAACTGGAGAGGACCACCCAAGCACATCCAATCAGAGTGCAGCATTTGGCTCCTGATGAGAACTAATATTCTGTCTTATTAGCTCCCTCAACTTTAAGACATATTGCTTGAATAATTTGGATGCTCAGAATTCATTAGATGTGAAGTGAGCAAAATAAAAGCAAATAAAAGATTTCACACAAAAAAAAGATCAAATAAAGGTCATCTTCTCTTCTATAAATAAGATAATCTATGTCAAAGTAAGACACTGCTCAGGGCTTGATGCTCCTTAATGAACAGGGATCATTATATTGAGTGCACAATGTCTGCATATGTCACTGTCAGTAAGTGGAGTGGATTTTCTGATTTCCTGAGTCAGGAATCACACTGATGTGCCACATACCACAACATACTGTATATAAAAGACTAACATGTATGTACTAACATGTATGTTCCTCTGGGTGCGCCGGTTTCCCCAACCACTAAAAACACATCCTGTAGTGTCTTCCCTTCCCAGGATTAAAGATAAAAAAGAGTAACCGTTAAAAAGGATCATTCAAGAGAACATGTGCACCTCAAACTGTATAAAAAGCGGCAATGCAGTAAGTAATTTATACATGCAGACTGATTATAGTGTATAATTTGCACCCTTCTTCAATAATCTAGGCCCTCCAATGCCCCTCTATGAATCTTTACTGTTGCCGTCCTGTAGGAAGCATACTGTATATTCAGCTAAACAAAAAATAGCTACTAACATTTTGATTGTCTTCATAGAACAAATAATTGCAAATAAATCCACATCTAAGCTTTAGAAACAATGTTGTTATGAAGAAAAGTCCTATGCACAAACGCCTTGATACTGTCAGACAAACACGCTTGTATGCGTCCTGCTACTGCCACGTAATTGGCTCATTTAACCTCTCACTTAATATATGCTTGTGTATTATTGAGTCTGAGAAAAGTTAAGATCGTGATTCAACTATTGATTTTTGGTCATGACACATGTATATTCAGAGTTTTAATTAAAGAAAAAAAAAAACTACATTGAAAATAGTTGTATGTTGCTGTTGTTTATTTTAGTGCTGTCAAGCGATTAAAAAATTGAGAGATTAATTAATTATGATCTGTAATTAATTAATCAAATTAATCTATTTTTAATCTCACCTAAAAATTGCAGAGAAAAACATTCAACTTAAGCGTTTTGTTTTGTTTTTATCCAATTTAATTAATTACTTGTTGCAGATGGGAAATATTAATATATTGAAAAAATGAAGACTTTAGGAAGTAAGGTAAGGTAAGGTAAGGTTAGGTAAGGTATACTTTATTGTCCCTGTAGGGAAGTGTTTGAACATAAACTTCCTGTTCATCAGTCCAATAAATTTGGCCTCTTTATTTTTTTTACAAAGCACAAATAAATGCTTTAAGGTAAATGGAGTCCTGTTATTGGCTTGAGTACGGGTGTCTTTATATTCATTTCTTCAACGGTCTCCGACAAAAAGATTTTTCTGAGCATTTAAGCTTCAGTTGCCGGACAATATAGGATTACTCAAAAATCCACAAATCAACCAAAATACAACTTAAACAAATGATGGCAAAAAGACACCTTTGTGGTGTTTCCACGTCACTCAAAGCCTTTTACAATCAAGGAACAATTCAAACAGAGACACTGAATAGTTTCTTTCCCTCGGCCGTTGGACTCATGAACACTCTATAAACATGCAACTATGTTGATCTCCTGCATTGTCACTTTAACAGTCATATCATCCCCTGTCACTTTATTCATTCATTCATTTATTCATTCATGTTAGTATTACCCTATCTCTTGCACTGACAGATTGCACTAAGATTCTGATTGTGTATTTTTATTGTTTAATTTTTATTGGCCTAATTTGCATGCCCTTATATTTGATTTTATATATTTTAAATATTTTATTCCATTTGATATTTTTTACTCTTTAGATTCTTTATCTTTATTTGTGTTTTCTGTGTTTTATGTTGCACATTAGCACCGCAGCAAGTTCCTAGTCTGTGAATTCTGTTTGTTCACTGACAATGGCAATAAAATTCTTTCTGATTCTGATTCTGAAAGTGTCTTGCCCAAGAACACAGCGACAAGTTGCTCTGACTGCTTTACTGTGGCACCTATTGTTCCATCAGATGACACTAACACTGTTGATATACGGTTAAAAATGTATTAAACTTAATTTCTGGATATGTCTTTAAGGTGTATGTTTTAGAAAAGCTGCAAATGACCTCAACTCAAAGACATTTTTAAAGTATGACCAAACATGGCAAATTCTCGTAACAACACACAAAAAAGTCAGTTTCGAAGATAAAGAGCTGCTGGATAAATGAATTCATTACATAGCAGTCACCACTAAGCAACTTCTTTGTAAACCGCAGCTTTTTACTGAATTACTGAGCGCTTTAATAATGAGAGAGGGAACGGGGGACTATTGGGAGACTATTGTGCAGAATCAGAATATTAATGAGAGTGCAGCCCCTCAGTGACTAACAATGATGTATGAACTCAATATGCACAAAGCAGTCCACAGCGCAGGCTCTGGATAAAGCAGATGAAGTTAGATTTGTTTGCTCAGGGCCGGTCATATTTCCATGGTAACGCTCAGTGTGATGGGAATATCTCTGATCTCTTCTGATGTGTATAGTGTCTTCTCTCACTGTGCGCTGGCTTTGTCCTCGTGATCGTCAACAGCAACATATTTCACACTCTCTGTAAACAGCTCTGCTCTCGTTTTATGAAACAACACATATTTCTCAGTGCGTTTGATTAACTTATGAAACTCAAACTTTCAGAGACAATCACAAAGCACAGTATGAAAATACGCTATAGTTTGAAGGCTTGTTATGCAACTTAGAAGTATTTATCTGCTGTTTAATGCAGTTATTCAAAGATTTTTATATAATTTTTATGAGGCACTCACAGATCTTTATGTAGATAACTAGTAAGAACAGAGCTTGAGATTGTGACATTTTCCTGTGTCTCTGTGGCTTCTCTTCAGGTATTCCTGCTTCCTCACACCTCCAAAAAATCCTTCCAAAGGTTTATTTGCATCACAGTAAAATTCCCGTTGTAAATGAATGAGAGAGTGAATGATTGTCTGTATCTATGTGTTAACCCTGCAATAAACTCCACTGTTCAGGGTGTTTTCCCTGCCGATTGTCACTATAGACTCCAATGACACATGACCCCAAGTGGCAGAAGATGAATAGGAAGGGCTGGCCCTGGGCATAGGCAAACTAGGCAGTTGCCTTGGGCTCCATCTGGTAGTTAGGGCGTAAAGGTGCAGCCCTAAAAATATGACTTCTACCACTCAAAAGCTATGAGTCAGTTTTTATTTAGCGTCAATAGGACACATATTCATTGAGTTAAGTCTACAAAAGATGAGCTGATGAGCTTATATGAGAGAACGTATACACAAATTGAATCACAGAAACTACCTAACTAACTAAAAGTCACATAAAACATGTGGCTGTTTGTCCTGACAAAAAGTCTTAAGTATTTCTGTTTACAAAATCCTGCGTGAGGATTGTTCCGCAAAGAAGAGGAAGCAGTGACAGAGGCTTCAAATAATTAGAATTTTGATGAAGATATACACTTCATAATCAAGTACAGAATTACGTCTACCTTAACAAAAGTAAAAGATGCATTGATTGGTCAAAAATACTACAGATGATTTTATTAGGAAACTATTGCCATCAATACCAGTACTGACAGTCAAAACAGGTTCAACTTTATGGAAAATGCATTCCAATAAAACATTTCTAGAAAGACAGACTGACACAGATAGATCCGTTGTAATTCTGCCGTTGAAGAGGGTTTGAGACAAACAATGAAGAAATGGGCTCAATGTGTCTAAAAAGAAAGCATTGCATTGACATTTGCATATGCATATGCATATGCATATGCATATGCAGATTAGTATGAATATTTGCATAAAACTAAAAATGCTGACTTTTTTTTTTTTTTTTCAGTTAGTATTAATACTAGGCTAGACGGTAGCAGAGTAATTAGAACCCTGGCTTCCCATTAGGGAGATTGTAGGTTTGACTTCAGGGTCAAGCCAAATTAACATCTCATGATCACATTCACATGCTGTTCATTATACATCAGTTCATGCGTATTAGTGTTCAGCATGAACTCAATATAATGAACAGCATGTGAATGTGTGAGATAATGTTAAGAAATCGGATGCTAGGGTGTGACTGAGATGCTGTGTTTGAGAGTGTGAGTGTGTTCGTGTGTGACTGGATACTGTGAAATATTGTGTTTATTGGATAGTTAGTATAATTGCACTGTATTTATGTCTGTCAATCAGGGACTTCAGATGGAAACTAGCTGTTTAGCTATAATCTGGTGCAGAACATATATATATTTATTTTTTTTACTTAATGTACATTGCCCTTCAAAAAAACACTTAACTAATATAAACTATGAGCTCTCTGGGTGGAGTTTGCCTATTCTCCTTGTGTTACTCTAGCTTCCACTCTACTCCAAAAACACGCATGTTTAGGTAACTGGCATCAATGCAAATTCCCTCCCTGTGTCTGGGTGGTTTCCTACGGGCACTCAAGTTTCCCCACCAACCAATAACATGAGGGTTAGGGAACACTTGGTGGCAGTCAGAGGTCGAGGCACCAGGTGTTTAGGCGAATCGAAGCTGCTGAGCTGCCTCAGCGCTGCTTACTATTACTGAGTGAGGAGAGGGTGTTTCATCTCACTGTGAGGTGCTTTGTGACTCTATCTGTGTAAGGCGCTATACAAATAAAACCGTACTTACTTAAATGAGAGAGTGAGTGATTGACTGTCTGTATACATTTCTCTGTGTTAAAAAGCAGTTGAGTTGGCCACTGTTCATAGTGTTCTTTCGCCAACGGCCCCATGTCACTGGGATAAGCTCCAGTCAACGGCAGCCCCTAATTACCTATAGAAGGATTATTTAGCATATTTTTTGTGAGAGACAGAGTTGTTGGAGGGTCATGACTTCTGGGCTAGGTAGTTGCACAACATGTGAACCTTTTTGGCTACATTTTTTGTTGTATAAACATTTTTTGTTGTATAAAAAATGTACTGTACAAAATGTGTTTCAGTTAAGTTTTTAATTAATGATATAGTCTTTGTTAGATTTGTATTGCTCCACTAAATTGAAGTCCAATAGGCGTGACATATAAAGTTTTATGTACAACAAGTGGATTAAATTTGTTCTTCAATTGTTTATATTTAGCTGTAGTTTGACCACATGAGCAAACATTAACCTTTTTGTAATGCAAGGATCAAGTACTATTTTATCTACAAATAAATAGAATTTCTGTAAACACATTTTTGCTTTCCGCTATGAAAAAGACCACAAAAAGCGGTAATAAACTAAAGCACAGTGCGTTGTCAAAGACTGCTGAACAGATTTGATGATCTCTGAGGCACAAACTGAAAAAATAAAGAGAAAATTGTAGATGTTCAGCAACTACTTTTCCTCTCAGGATGTTTTGGCTTTTCAAAAAGAAAAAAATGTAAAAAAAATAATCTGCCCCAGGAACTGACATGTTATATATAATTCAAAATCATAACATCGCTTACAAAGACAAATCATCCATGGCACAAATTATGAATCCTTTCTCTTTTCTAAATACATCTATTTCTACATCTAATTAGGCTCCTTCTTTAGACCTACTAAGTCTACAAATCTACCACCCACCTTCGGTTCTAGAACTCTTTGTAATTATGTGTTTTTCTCATTTGCAAGTGATTATGTTTGTTGTTCTAAATGAAGTGGTCTGAGTGGAGTTTTTCTCAAAGGGCAAAACAACAAAGCCTGCAAAGTACATACAGCTCATTATGGAAACATTGAACATACTTGAGGATTGATTTTGTGTCACATCTCTTAATAAGCAAAGCAAAAGCCACAATTGAACTGCACAAGAAGATGTTGTCATGGGTAAAGTAGACCTAACTGTCCTAATTCAGCCCATGTTGGAAATTCCTGGAGAAAGGGTTCATCATGGACTAATATTAATAACTCATAAGACTCCATTAAAGAGGAATAATGTAATTCTTTGAAACCGCACAAATGTTAAGTTGTCAGGATAGAATTTTTCTCATTTCACAACACGTCATGTGTATGCACCATGTGGTCTCCGCTTTGATCATGCACCACGCTGTATCGGTTCATTTCCACATTTGTGTCTCTAGATTTATATATCTATAGTGCAGCTTTTGGCACAGCACACCAAAAGCACCAACAAGCGTAAAGAACACTGCGCAGCGTGCATTCACTCCAGGTCAGAGCAGAGTTGTGGAAGGAATACGTGAAAGCTGTCAGTGAGAAGTCGTATTACACATGTCCACTGTGTAAAGCCTAATCTGGAAAATCTTTGTCAAACTTTTGCAGAACAGAGACAGAGGCTGCTTCAGATTGTGAGGATATGAGGAAGAATAAGAACCACAGTATTGAAACATGTATTCAGGTCTATGTATTTAGCCAACACAGTCCCACAGTAAAGTGTATACATACCACAACACATAAATAGCACAGCATGAGCACAATTTCAATCTATATGTTACGCTGTATGATATGAAATCCAAGTGGGGACATTTACTTTAGGATAAGAACTTTGTAAAATGTACATATCTTTACAACCACCATATGAACTGGGGCTGCCACATGTGGCATATTTACACAAAAAAGGCGTAAAATCGTGCTATTATATGCTATTGACATGTTTAGCTGGGTAGTGGGTGTTCTACACAGAAAATTCTGCAAAATTGCATTTTGTTTTTGTTGTGTTGCAAGTAAAAATACAGACGAGAACTTTTAAAAGACCAGATCAATTAATAGCAAAGGTGCCGATCCAATGGGTCAAGCACCCACTCAAATGTCAGAGCACCCAGGCGAATTTTTCCTACTTTCATTATCAGGTTTCTCTAAATGTCTTAGTGTGCGCATTTATTCGGTCATACAGCGTCTTTCACACTCTTCTCTCACTTTCTTTCATCTGTTTGTGTGAATATCAGCGCTCATACAGCATCTCTCTTTTCTCAGAGCGCTGTCATTTACACTCGTGGTCTGTCCCCTGCCCCGTGAGATCATGGTTTAATTCACAACTGTGCTTTAAAGCAGCGCCGGAAATCAAGTCAGAAAAAATTAAGAGACAAGAATGTTGAGTTGTAATGCGATTCAGAACCGAACAAGAGACGTATGAAGTGACGAACTGCACTGTTCCTGCTTGTAGCGCCCAGTGCTGTGAGAGCTGCACTGAGAGGCAGGACAGACCTGGGGCTCTGCGCAGCTTTACAAAGGCCTACTGAATGGATTCTTTTAACTGGGAAAATAATGTGCCATGGGAGCCAGAAGTCAGGTAGTTGCAGGTAGAAAAGAAACTAAATGAACGCGGTTTATTTTGGGCACTCAATAGGAATGAGTAGTAGTGATAAATGTCAATGCAAGCTGTAAGATCAAACAGAAATCAAACTCACAACTGTCTTGCTGCTTCAGCGCTGTAGGACATGTGGTCTATCACAAGTAATTCTCACCAAACTATGCATCACAAGTAATGTTATGTGAACAATGTTTTAACAAAGAGAAACAGGCGGCCAGGCATGTTAATGAGACAAGCTTTATAGCATGCCTGATGCTGCTGAACAGAAATCTGCCTCATGAAGTTGAAGATGAAATATTTATGCTTTGATTGATTTTCTGTTGTTCCTGCCGTATTAGAAAGACTTAAAAACTGTGTTTGATTTTGTAATCTTTAGAGTCTCCCAAGTTCAAAGAGACACATTAATCCTGTTTTATTACTACCAAAACCAGCAGGCACAGACAGTCATTTAGAAGCATCTATAGGTGACACAGACAGTGCATTCCTAATGGCAGCTATCAGTCTTCTGCTACGTGCTGCGCTCTCCAGAATGCTATATTCCTCTGTTGAAGGGAAAACTGCTAAAAACTGCTTAATCTCTTCGATTTGAAACGTGCTCTACATTCTAAAATGTAGGGTTATACATTAAGTAGTATGGATCATGCGACCGTGTTAATACATCTGTTTTCAACGCTGACTTATTTTTAAATTCATTTAAAAGGGACAATGCATATTAAAGAACATACAATGTAAAGAATGCCAGATTTAGACGATTGGCTACTTTCCATCTGTCATCCCTTACAGACCATAAAAAACATGTTACAACACATTAGAAAGAGAAACAATTGACAGTGTCCACAGAGTTAATCTTGAGCCAGTGTTGAAGATTGGTTTTAAATGAAATAAATGTAATACTGTCTCTGTTTGCTGCTGGGATGGTTTTTCAGAACTCTGAGCCTTTGACTGACAGCACCTGTGGACTGAAGGCTGTCCACCTCAGAGGCACAGCACAGTCTCCTCGTGGGAGGTGGCATCATTGTGACATTATTCAAAAACACCACTTTTTTACATTTAAAGCTTTGTATATTTTTGTACTTTGAAATTGTATTTTAAATGTTTAACAAATCATGTGTCACAAATCCGAAGACAGTCCATGTTTATGCATGTGTGGACTCATGCATAAACATGGACAGATAGATGATAGATAAATACTTTATTGATCCCGAGGGAAATTACATTGCCATCTGTTGCTCTCATTCAGTCCTGCATTCAAACATAAAAGAGACAGCTAAAAAAACAATAGTTAAAATTATAAGAAAAGGGAATTAATAAATAATCAATAAATAGCACTCTATGTTAATAAATTAGTAAAGTGCTAATAGTGAGACACACAGGACCTGGCACAGTCAGTGCTCAGGGCAGCTGCTTCCTCTACCTGAAATGGCTGCATTGTAGTCTTATGACATGTGGCACACAAGGCCTGAAGCTCAAGATTTGTCTTTCTAAACATAAACAGCTGTATTTCCAGAGCACACAGGAGGTCAGATATTGGGCCCTTGTAAAACTTAAACCAACTCAAACAACTGGTTTAAATAATGAAATCAGCACTTGCAATCAACAAGCCGTCTGTTACCCAGTTCTGCTGCAGATGAACCAGTGTGTATCTCCACAGACTTACCTAAAACACACAGAGAAAAAAACATTAGGAATAGTCATTTGAAATGTAAGCAGCAGGAACCAAACTCAAGCTACAATCAACCTTTTTTTTATTTATGACAAAACTGAGATCAGAAGCAGGGCTGCAATTAACAAACAAAAAATGGTAATTTTTCTGACCAATAAAGTGATCATGATTTGAATTTGGATTTGTAAGTCAATAAAATTCAGTTGAAAGTTCACATTTCAAGCATATTTATGTCAAAACTACTTAAATATGTTTATGAACAGCAGTTTTCCCATTAATAGAAAAGACGATATTGGCCCACATAACCCAATTTTTGTCCCACAGTCTAAAAACAAGCTGAACAATAACTAATGAAACTTTGTGAATTGTATAAACATAATCAGGGTTCCCACGCGTCCTGGAAAACCTGGAAAACCTGGAAAATGAGTAGTCCATTTTCCAGTCATGGAAAATGCATGGAAAATGACAAAAACAGCCAAATGTCATGGAAAATAAAATGTTGTCCAGGAAAATTATTGAGACCTATTGATAATATGTATTATAGTGCGCAAATAAATTAACCAGATTTTCGTAACGCGCACAGCTGATTGTCTCTCTCGTGCCTAATTAACGAGTCACAGAGCTGCAAATTTGTCATCTTTCCGCGAAGTTTGCTGTTTTGAACTCGTCAGGGGTTCTTTACGTGAATCGTGCAGACCCGAATAGACCCGAATGCCCAACTGTAGAGCAATAAATGAATACATAGATAGTGTAGGCTACAGAAGTAGCTCAGGCATATTTTGTTTTGTTAAAGAGTAGCTTTCTAGCAGGAAAAAGTTAGAGACCACGGCACACAATTTTAGAAATAATTGACAAATAAGATTTTAGTTACATTTAATATTGAATTAAATAATTTCAATAACCATCTGATTGATTTTAGTTCAACAGCCTGAGGTAAAAGTTTTACCAAAAACATGATTTTGTTCTCATTTTCTCCAGCCACTGGAAATCTGTAAAATGCACCAGAATGCACCAAAATTGTCTTATTTTTTCAAAATCTCTGGGGAGGACCCCCAGACCCCCGATCGTCGTTTTCACACTACACCATTGATGAGACAGTTCTGTATTTATTATGCCCAGGAACAACACTAAAAAAGTGACTGTCAAAACGATCACTGCTTTACAATTAGTCCTCGTCTCACTATAAACCGATGACATTTTGAGAGAAATATTACTACTGTGTTATACCTTGACTGTCATAATTTCAAACTATTGGGCTGCCATAAATTTGCCAAAATGGGCAAATATTGATATTGTTGATGTCGTGAGTACATAAAATACTCTTTGGAACTGTCCTGGAAATGTCCTGGAAAATATTTTTGAGTTATGAGTGGGAACCCTGATAATTAGTACTTGCATTTAATTTGTAAGAAATGTTTTTGATCAGTAGATGCAATAAGTGACTTGTAGACTAGTCCAAAATTATATTAAATTCAGTCAAACATGTCTCAATATAACCTAACCTGTGGGAAAAACTGACGAAAATGCATGTTTTGTTCATGTTTGAAAGGATCTAAACTACATAATTGACAGTTTTCACGCATCACTTTGGTTGTTTGTGGAAAAAATATAGCACTTCAAAAACTGCAATTTTGATTTGAGTTTGATATAATGTGTAGCTCTATCAGGAAGCCCAAACGCAATCCACTTCCAAGCATGAGAGGGAGAGCTGAGCATTACAATCCTGTTGGTTATTACGCACACTTCCAGCAGCAGTGCGTGTTAAGGCACAGACCTGTGCAGACTCACTGATCCAAGGTCTCCTCAGCACGGCAGAGCTGGAGCTAATGCAGCGTCCTCTGAGAGGCAGCTTTCAGTGGATCAGATGTAGTCTGCTGTGACCTGAACCAGCCAAGCCCCAGGAGGGACCAGTCATTTCCACAAGGTCAACACTTATACAAAGAACTGTGGCGACCAACAGAGTGTAGGCAAACTGCTGTCTTACTCACAGACTTGTTATTCAGCACTGTGTCAGGAAATGTTTAAATGGTAAATATGACCTTTTAAGAGACTTTGGATACTTTGAAACAGATTTTAGATGAAGTAGCTGATGTTCGCAGTCAGATGAGGATAGAAACTTGTCAGTGACTTTCACAAAACAGGACATTTGCCTGAGTATACCGTTTTTATTTGTTGTGATGGAGAGACGTGATGAAATGCGATGAATTCTGGTGGCTTTTCTCTTTGAAGTGCAGAGTGAAGCTTCTGTATTTATGTATAAAAATGATCTACAATGCTCAAGGATTCTGCACCAACCTAAACTGTAAAACTGCAAGGCAACAATACCAGCAAAGGAATAAGAAAAAGACCAGGCAATAAACAAAAAAATTTAATCAAGTCATGTCGTGTCAAATTGTAATCATTTGGTTATGTTTTTTAATTGTGAGCCCCACAGACAATCCTGACACTGCTTTGAAGCAAATCAGTAAAAAGAAATGACACGGATTAAAAGTTGGCACTTTATGTTAATTAAACCATAACCAAAAGCCATTTGTATTTTGTTTTGAAAAGACTAAATAAATAAATATTCTATAAAAGACTCTAAAAGTGACATTGATCAATGCACTTTAAAAGGTAATAAGGGAGAGTGACCTAAAGATTTAAGAGCAATTTCTGCCGTAAAGTTTTAAGTCATTTAAACTCACAAATGTGAGTTGTCTGTTATCCTCTTTCCCTTTTTCCTCTCTTTTTCCCTGTCTTTTTCCTCGTCTTTGTTTTTTTCCACTTTTTCCTATTTTTTCCCCTTTCTTTCATCTCTTTCCCTCTTTTTCCCTCTCTCTTTTGCTCTTTTTTCTTTTTAGTCTTTTTCCCTCTTTCTTTCCTCTCTTTTGCTTTTCCCCCTCTTTCACTCTTGCCTCTTTTGTCTCTTTTCCTCTTTAGCTCTTTTTCCCCTTTTTTGTTCTTTTCCCTCTTTTCTCTTTTTGCCTCTCTTTCATCTCTTTCACTCTCTTTCTCTCTCTCATTCTCCCTTAAAATTTTAAGATGAAAATTTTTGACTCACAATTATGTCAAACAAAAATTAAGGTCATTTAACAATATTAACATTTTAATCTTGTTAAATGTCTTTGTAAGTTTCCGAGTTGTCCCTTTTAGGATACAGAGCACCTCCCCTGCCCTGTTCCCAACACATTCCTGACCTGAATTTGTGTCTTGAGAAACCCTGACTCTTTGATATATATATATATATATATATATATATATATATTTTTTTTTTTTTTTATTTAGCCGTTTAAATGTGTTTTTGATGCTTTATTTTACTCTTAAATTCACGCAAAAATGAGGAGCACTACTGCTGAAGTTGCTTAGTTCTGCTTTAAGGGATCCAAATTCAAAGTTTCAGTCTTATCAGTGTCTACTATCCGTCTTCCCTTGTTCCACAGCTGAGGCATGTCCTAGAGCTTGTACTGCCAATGTTGAACAAATACAAGGTTTATTAATTATTTTAGATATTCCACGTTTAACAATGTAAGATACAGTTGTGTTAAGTCCTTGATGACCCTGTAGCAGTACCACACAGCCAGTATTTCTCTGTAAACGACAGATTAACGAGCAGTGTTGGTTTGAGAGATTTTGTTCCTGATGCACATTTAGATAACAGCTCAATTAGAGTGTCTCGGCAGCCATGTGTTCAACGAGACTCAAGTGGGCTGTGACAGTGGGCTTTTCCCAGGGCGGGACGTTAATGACCACAGTGGCTGATATTACCTGGTCTAATAATATCATTCCAGACCAACGCATGAAAGAAAAGTGAGCTGCAGTTGTTAGGAAGGAGGAGTGGAAACTATAAAGAGATAATTAAGGCCTAATGATACTTTGTCTCCGTACTGGAACATTTATTTCTCTGTACTTATTCTTGCATTCTAACACTCTAGGAGAATGTTTATACTAATACACTAGTCAAATGTGTGTGTGTTTTTTTTTTTGTATTATTATTATTCATTCATTTTCTACCACTTGTTCCTGTTAAGGGTATACGGTATTCCAGTGCCTTTAGACCTTAGGAGGGGAAAAACACAGTCACAGGTTTTTTGGATGTGGGAAGAAGCAGGAGTTGATTTGGTCTGAACCAAGAAGTGAACCCGCAACATACACTCAAGGAAAAAAGAAACACAACACTCTTTTATTTTATTTTTGAGATCCGGCTGTTTCATATGAACCCTACATCCATTTCTAATCCTCAGGTCAACTCTTGCGGTGATTACACATTTTCAAGTCCAATAGAGCAACCCCAAACCAAAAGTGACAGGAATTTTATCATACTGTCAACAGCTCATGTGACCCCCGTTGGCCCTGGACAGCGGTTATTCGTCGCCTCATGGATCGGCAGTAGTGTCTGAGTTGATCCTGTGGAATTGCTGCCCATTCTTCCACCAGTGTCACGGAGATGTGCGGGGCGGTTGGCATGGTCTTGTGCTGCGGTCGTTCCATGGGGGCCAAAACGAGGGTGATCGTTAGAGGAACCAGTGGCCTGGTATCGCTCCACAAGACGACTAATGGTAGAGCGGTGGACTCCAAACACCCTGGGGACAGCAAAACAACACCGTCCAGCTTGGAGCTTGATCGCTCTCTGGTTGCAACAATCGTGGCATCGTGAATAAGTGTGTTTTTGGCTTCATTCTGGTGCCTTTGATAGAGAAGACTTGAGCACAGTTAACCAGCGGTAAAAGTCAACTCTGAGTTTCAAACATGAGTTTCTCTGCACCCTGCAATGCACTCTTTATTGTTCACACAATCAGTCGAGCAAAACCAAGACATCACCTGTCTTCAGCTTACTTTGGACTGAAATCATGACGCTAACCCATTTTTCCAAATGTAATCATTTTCTAAGGAGGTTTTGAAAATTAAAATGTTGCGTTTCTTTTTTCCTTGAGTGTACTTATTTGGAGGCCTGTTAATGGAATATCTGTAATTCTTTTTTTAAGAAAACACTGAAACTCAACAAATAAAGGATTAAGATTCATTTGAATTCAAAGGAAACAAGTACAAAAAAAATGTTTGCTTCTCCTTGCTCTTGGTCAAAGGAAATGACATTGACTTTTGACTCCTTTGCATGGCTCCACCTCTTCCTCCTTCTCCATTTTATGAGTTGAGTGGCGAGTCTACGCAGACCAGGCAGAAAACCTGATCTGCGATGCGTTGGCCGCTGTGTGGTTTTGACTACTACACTATATTCATCTATCCATCCATCCCTCCATCCATCTAGTTTTAATAGTGAAAATGTTATAATCTAAATCCACTATTGTCTGGTTTAGTGCAGAATCTATTGGCAATGCTAAATATTTGTGGTCTTAAGAAGCACTTTGATAATAACTGCATGTTTATTATAATTGATAATCAAATCAAATTTGGTCAACATCCAGCCACCCAGACTGTCCTGTGTGAGCCACATCAGCTGAAGCAGTGGTTTTACTGAAACGTGACTGCACACTGCCATGTCACGTCAGCACAGGGTTAAACAGATAGACTTCTCTTATCCAGCTGTCACAGGTAGATCCTTCCCTAGAGATTCTACACACACAGACATTCATGACGCCATTAACCTTGTCATGACAGTTTCAACAAATGATAGGACAAACAGTGAGGCGGGACAAGATTGTCGACCAACAGATAAATATTCAGAGCAGGTGGAGGTTTACAAAGAGACAGATCGCGCTATGAAAATGAGCCCAGCTATCTCATAAATATGCATCATCATCATCATCATATTTGAACAATCACATTCCTTGCTTTCCCAAAACGCCTTTTTTGTGGATGTTAATGTGATTCGCTTTGAGGCAATCAGCAAACTGCTCAAGTACATCCTTGAATTTGAAGAAGACAAATGAAGTACACAAAAATGTTCATAACGTCTGCTCGGTTTGCAAAGTCGACCTCGGTGAGAATCCCTTATCTTGTTTAGCCGCCTGTATATGTTGTCCAATTACTTCTGCGGAGAATGGACACAGATTAAGCTGGCCCAGAAAGAATGACGTCTTAATTAAATATAACAACTAATTACGAGCTTCAAAGGAGACTCAAGGATGCAGTCTGAGAAAAAAAATCCTTCAAAACACATTAGTCTTCAGTGTTGATGTTGTAGGTCAAAGAAGCAATCAACATTTACTGGTGGTTCTATCTCGCAACAATCCAGCAGAATCCCTCAAATCCAGCCTTTTAAATGTATGGTTTTAGTGCAGAAATGGCCTTCTTCACTCCACCACAACAACATCAAGGGAGGAACTGTATTTTACGAGCAATTTAAACTAAATTGAAGGGATGAATGGAGTAGATACTTCTGACTGAGGGGAAAAAATGTCAATGAAATTATTATAAACTGATGGAGTGAGTTTACACTGTAGTTATTCTCATCATTGTAAACACAAGACTGTAGAAAAGAAACAATGTGATAAAAAAGTTGGGTCACTAATGCTAAATACATCTAACAATCTACTGCTAGAATACATTTTAGAGACTATTTTCATTATTTAGCATTAACATCATTAAAAATTAGAGATGGGCGTTTTTAATTTAATGCCGTACTTTTTATTGTTGTCCTTTTCACCAGATATGTTATACAAGAGTGAACGCAGAGCAATAAGACAGTGACAGGCCTTTGAACTGTGCACAACACTACTGAATAAAAGTCTCCATGAACACTGCCTTAATGCACTGTTCTAGTGCATATTCAATTAAATCACTCGAAGTCATGTTTCAATGTTGATGCTAATGTTAGCCACGTTAGCTTGAAACATTGATAGCTGTCCTGACAAAATCTGAATAATCCAGTCTGTTTTCTTCTACAACATAAAATCGAAATGAGTAAAACCATACGTGACTGATATTAGTTCATAAACACTGCATTTTCACGCAGATTTGCTCTGCCTATTGAGATGAACATTGTTGTTGTCGTTTTAGCGACATTTTTTCCACTCTAACAAACATCAGAGATGTTAAGGGACGGGGCCATCTGCTGGAGAATTGTATATTTGTGCCAGCTAACCGGTCAAAAAGCTCACACTTGGCTAAACCGTTAGTCATGGTAATTGGTTATCAGTTAGCCATGAACATCCCTATTAAAAACACAAGAAGCAGCTTTTACAAAGTACCAACAAGACAGTATGACACATTAATGCATCTGGATAGGGTATTGCTAGATTAGCTGTAGCTAGTCCATTGGTACTGCAGCATAAAAATCTCTTTATTCCATAGAACACATTGCAGGCACAAACTGCTCGTGTTCAAACAAGCATCTGCAGTTTTAAGAATGGTTGGATCTTGTGGCAATTCTTAAGTATTTTCAAATCATAAACTGTTTTCCAGTTCAAAAATACTGCTTTTTAAGCTTTTGACTCAATTTGGCTTGCACAAGCCAAGAATCATGGGTCAAATACAACTGTGCATGTCCAATAGCCTGTAGAATATCTACAAACGGCTCATGTATACAGACCAACTTGGCTGCAAATGCCAATGACAAAAGTCTCATTGCGTCTTTTATATTCTTAACTGATGCTAAAATGCATGACATCAGCACAACAGTGTCAAATTGCTTCCAAATAATGGGGTCGGCGTGGGGGTGGGGTTGGTATTCTAAATGTCATCTCAGAATGTCATGTTTAGAAATGAAGTCATACTATTTGACTGACATTTTAATTCTACCGAGCCTTGAAGCCCCTAAAAATAATGTATATCTCACATGATTAACTTGTAATCTAATGCAAGTGAGACATGTTTTAGGCTGTTGCATTGTACGAGATATATGTAGAATAAGTAAAAACAAATGAATCAGTGTGTTTGTCCAGAAGAAAACCTAGCTGAGATTAAGTGCTGGTTATAAGCTTGTCCACTTCACTCTCCTGATCCACTCAGTCCCATGACATTACACACACGTACTGCAGACAGTTCACATGCTGCACACGCCTCATTTCTCCTGGAGACCGAGGCTAACTCGGTCTGAAGACACACACAGGGTTAGAATGTGCACCATTAGAGGCATGATTTTAGTGTGGGACAGAGGGTACTGGGCCAGGAGACGCTCTCTTCATGAAGTCAAACTCTCTCTGTAATAACTGAGTGTGACAGGCAGAGCACACACACACATCTGCTGAAACTGTGTGGCTCTGGGAGACTTGAGGACACACTGGGGGTTACTGTTGCTGTGTGTGGAGGCTGCTTGTTGCATACAGATGCTCTCTGCTCAATGACAGTGAGCGGTTTCATTTAGTCTGGAAATGGGAAGCAATAAAAACTCTCTTCAAGCTTGGCAGTGCTCATTTCTGGCTGACAGTCATGTGCTACATGGACAAGATGGAATTCTGATTCAGTTTTGAATCTTGTCAAATATTGACACGCTGCTCTTCTGTAGGGTGCACGGTAGCCAAGTGGTTAGAGCTCTGGCTTCCCAATAAGGAGGTCGTGGGTTCGACTCCCGGGTCGGACCATATCAACATCTCACGATCTCTCTGGGTGGAGTTTGCATGTTCTCCCCGTGTCACTGTGGGTTTTCTCCGGGTACTCCGGTTTCCTCCCACCTCCAAAGACATGCATGTTTAGGTTAATTGGGCATCACTGTAAATTTCCCTTAGTGAGTGAAAGAGAGAGTGAATGGTTGTCTGTCTAACTCTGCGGCAAGTTGGCCACTGTCCAGGGTGTTCCCCGCCTAAGGCCCAAAGTCACTGGGATAGGCTCCAGTCACCCGCGACCCCTAACGGGATTAAGCGGTAGAAAATGAATGAAAAAAATGAATGAATGCTCTTCTGTACAGTGCTGAAGATTTGACCTGCTCTTTTATACTCGATGTGCATAGAAATTGCTTTTTACTGGTTGTTTGACACATTTTGACTCCTTCATAGGGTGTGTGCGACTGGACAGACTAAAAACCACAAACATCTATCACATGCTTTCTCTAGGTTTTCAAATATAAAAGGGTCTGGACTTCTGCTAAAATGTGTGTCACTTACTGTCACCACATTTACTTTGGCCTCCTTGAGATGCTTCGCTATTGGCTTCCACCCAAACCACAGTTATGCTCTGTGATTGGCCAATGACAAATGCATCAGTGCAAGCTACAAGATGAATTATTGTATAGCTATGAACAACAGAAGAATAAATGTGTATATACAAACTAGGGATGGGCCAAAACACTTGAGTCTTACAAATTCTGGTGACTTTTACTTAGAACTTTAGAAGTATCTGCACTTTTTATTCCCTACATTTCAAAAACAGGTAAGTTACTTTATGAACTTTTTTTTCCCAATTAAAACCAGTGCAAACCTGCCATGCTGATGCACATCTGCGCTTTGTGCTGACTTAACTAACAAAAACAACAACGTATTTTTAGATTGGTTAAAAAGTCTTAAAACTTGGATTTTAATCTATATTTTTTCTTTTTTTTTGTTAAGATTAATTTACTTGATGTATCTAGATTATGAGACTTGTTTTGATGTGTTTTCTGACTTGTTTCGATAAATATGTTCTTATTTCAAGCCAAATTATTGGCTAACAAAGTAAGGCATTTTTACTCTCCTCACTGGCAAATTTGAGCCAAGCTCGAATCTCTTGAAAACATTCAGAAATGTCTTGAAACAAGTGACAAAAAGTTGCCAGATTTCTAGTATTCAAGTTGTTTTAACTGAGATTAGATAATAACTTTTGGCAGTGTGATTGTACTTTTTACTTACGTTTACACACTTTTATACTTTTATTAAAGTAAAGAAGTTTTAGCAGAACTTTGACTTTTACCAGAGTTGTTTTTTTACACAAGTAATTGTATTTTTACTTGAGTAATGAACTTCAGTACTTTTACCATCTCAAATTAAGGACGCCGTGAGGGAGAGATGTCGCTTTATGTATGCTGTTGTTCCACTCCAACAACAATCTATCTAAATGCCTTTGTTACATTACATTTTTTTTTATTCAGAAAGTTAGCATAACACTAACATTTGATCATGTGAAATCTCTTGTCCATAGTTAAATACAAATCTGCAGTTCTGGCACATTCCTTCAGAGAAGCCGTATAGACTTTAAATGGTCGCCCCGGGCAGTCTTTCACCTGCACATACCATAAGTACAGCACTGCTTTATTCAGCTTTGACTTTTTATTGTTGGCAGCCATTATTGAAATGAGATTGTTAAGATTCAGAAGAGATGGGAAATTTGGGACAGACCCCAGCGGATGTACAGTTAATATATGCATAAACTAAAAGATGAAAGTGAAAATGTGCTGTGATCTGTATCTCTTGGTGGTGGTTGGCTGTCTCTCCACAGATGGCTGCAGGTGAGTCCAGGAGGAGCAATTGGGATCTGGGAAATATTTGAAAGTGGATTTTATGTTACATCTGTTAGAATCATGGCACCAATTTACACAAAACCAAATCCTATTATAAAGCATGAGAGAAAAGATATGTCCCTTTATTCAAATGTCCAGGGAATGTCCGCCTATGTGTTTGGAACAGAGTAGTCTGAATAGTGTCTGAAACAGCTGAGTGCGTCTGCTGTTGCACTGCTGAAGAGAGAAGAACAGGTCAAAGGTCAAGAACGTCTTATTTACACTAATGCCAAGGCCAAGACTTTTTCTTAGAGATCAAGACGAAGAACTCAGTTCTTCTTTGTCAGCACAGCTTTAGTTTTCTTATGGCTTATGCCGCCGAAGGCCAGGTCAGAGCCTCCAATCAATTAAATCTGGCCCCTGACCAATCTTCCCTCATTAGAAAATATTAGGGCCGTCAATTTTAACGCAAAACTAACAGCGATACATTTTTACGCAAATGAATTGCATCCTTATTTGTATCGTTGAACTTCATTGGCACAACATTCATAGGAAAACTGTCGCCCAAGCAGAAAGAGACCTAGACAAGGCTCAGCTGGCTCACTTTTGTAGAATTTGGTGAGTTTTTTCCCACTCGGTCTGTTTCCACAAGTGTCTGTTTACCTCAGCTCTGTTCGTGAGCAGCTTGATCAGCTGATGAGGAGGCTGTTTCTTTGAGACTCAGTTCCACCTTCCCGGGTTTCGATAAAGTCGTGATTGTCAACTGGACAGCGTTTTTTGAAGATCAAGACGTTTCAACAGCCCCTTTCAATCTGATGGAAGTGACATGAGGCTGTTTTTATACCTAACTGAGTTTAGCCCTACCCCTGAGGAGGGGTTTATTAAGGCAAGATGCCTACAGAGAAACAGAGCAATGCAGTTTATTCTGTTCACTGTAGAGAAGAGAGCTGTAAAAACACTACATAGGGAACAAATAGGGGACAAAGCAGCCACTTCATGAAAGATTGTACCAACACAGAAGCGAAGCCACGTCTGGTCTCCAGTCAGCCATACATCTGCATCTTAAAGGGACCAAGCACAGATTTGAGGAAAATGAGGTTAAAATTATAAGCACAAAGAAGGAATGGTTTGAAAGAGATGTAAAAAAGCCATCTTGTAAAAAAAAAAAAAAAAAGAAAAAAAAAAAGAAAACCCTCGTTAAACAGGAATGGAGGCTTTAGATACAACTTACCTGGAGTTTATAAAAGCATTCCTTTTGCCCTGGTCTAAGGGAATGAAATCTCATTCTAAGGACAGTCTCAGGGACATATTACTGTGATCAGGTCAACCAAAGTTGTTTAACACACTAATTTGTTCACAGGTAGCCATGGCAATCAGCATGTGAATGCTTAGAAAGACTTAACACAGTCAGAACCAATTAGTCTAATAGTCTTAGGATGAAGCCCCTCCTCAGAGGCAGGGCAAAACTCAGGTATACATACAGCCAGTCTCAGAATGAAAATGATGGTGGAAATGTCTCGATCTTCGAAAACACTGAGGCTTTTCAATGGAGGACTCCTGAACAAATAAAGATTACACAGACTTTAGAGAAGACGGCAATGCTATTCAGTGGCTTGGAAATAACTTCAGATAAAGTAGTGTCTTGCTTCAGTTAAAGATCCATGTTTTCATTAATGAGCAGAGGCAGACCAGGTCATTGTGTGATTCATTGCTCTTGTGAGGAAAGGTTAATGAGGATTAGGCTCCTCTGAAATACAAGAACAGCACAACCACTGATTGTTATGGGTCTTTTGTAGCAGAACTAAGTGCATTCAAGCACAGTAGGGGCTGATTTTCATTGGAGATTTGTTTATTTTAGAATGTTTTTATCACCCCTTGGTGAGATTACAATGAATATCTATTAAGAAAATAATCATACGCTTTACTGGGGATGATCCTAATGATGAATTTGTGTTCTAAAAATTGAGCAAACTGAGCTAAGGATGAGTTCAAAAGGCTTTTCTTTTCACAGTTTGAAATGTATCCCCGCTTTAAACCTGGTTTATTTATGATCACAACAAAACAGTGTTAGAGGCTAGAGACCTATATCTGTCCCTTTGCTCTGTGTTTACTCTGGTGCTACACTGTGGGCTATTGTGACTCATTCAGTAAAAAACAACAAAAGCATAGTGTTAATCTGTTAATAGACCCCAACTAATGCTTAAAGCTAAATATGACAATGTGCATCCATAAACCCAAACTGTGAACATTAAATTAATTGAGTTAAAAGTTCAAAGCCTAAAATAGACTCCACAAAAAGTAAGAAGCGGTGACTCAACTGTCGATGTGTCAATTAGTGTCTTTAAAGTAGAGCCGGTGGTGAGCAGCTGCAGCCCCAGAGAGCCTCCAGTCTGAGAGAGCAACATACTCACACAGCAGTGCAGTTAGCTCTAATCAGGCTGTTAAAGAGCTCAGGGCACACACAGATGCTGCTCATGAGACTCCTGTTTTAAATCATGTAATGTAGCTCACACCGGCAGAGGGATAAGAATGAACACACGGACACCTGCACTGGATTTTTTTTTTTTTTTTTTTAACTTTGAAAAGAATATCCAAAATGTCTCTTCTTGAAAATACTAGATCAAACTGACAGTTCCCAATTATTGTTTCTAGAAGACGTTCATTCATTCATTCATTTATTCATTTTCTGCTTAATCCCGTTAGGAGTCGAGGGTGACTGAGCCTATCCCAGTGACTTTGAGCCCTAGGCGGGGAACACCCAGAACAGTGGCAAACTCGTCGCAGGGTTAGACAGACAACCATTTACTCTCTCATTCATTTAAGGGAAATTAACAGCTCAATTAACTTAACCTGCATGTTTTTGGAGGTGGGAAGAAACCGGAGTACCCGGAGAAAACTCACAGTGACACAGTAGGAACATGCAAACCCCATCCAGAGAGATTGTGGGATGTTGATATGATCCAACCCGGAAATCGAACCCACGACCTCCTTAATGGGAAGCCAGAGCTCTGATCACTCTGCTACAGTGCACCCCTTCTAGAAGATGTATTATGCATTTTAGTATTAAACTATAACAGATGAGGTCATCATTTTACATTTTTTTTTTTTGTAAGTCATAAACGACTTAGTAATAATTGTGAAAAATGCAGAATTGAAAAGCTCTATCAGCGATTTGGGAAAAAATACAGCTTAATTATTTTTTCCCTCATTGATCCATCTGGATGTTTGATTCAATTTTACTTAAGCTTTTAAAAAACAAAATAAAAATGTAATTTATGAACATGCATGTTCATAAATGTTGTCAATCTTTCGATTCAAAACCTCCAACAAAATATTGACGATTCAACATCTCTTGATTTTCTGATTTAGTCTGAACATATAGGTGAAGATAACAGACATTTTCTGGGTATCAATAATCGGACGAAACATTACACAAACATTCATCAAACAAACAAAATACAAGTTCTGTTAAACTTGTTATGAAAAAACACTCTTGTGACAAGATTACATTTTTTACAAGTTATTTTTTAATAAAAATCCATTTGAAAATTTATTGCAAATTAATTCTCTCCAGCGTAATGGTCTTGCTAACACTTTTACACCATACAATGCCCCATTCATTAACAGAACAACTATAACAGAACAAACATGGCTATAGCATATAATAGAAAACATCTTTTGAATATTCATAACTTTCTGCTAAAACAGGGCCCAATGAAACAATTCACTTGAAAAACAAAGAGACTTATAAAGCTGCAGGGCTCATAAGTCCTGTGAGCTGTCTGTGTATCTTCCTACTCTGGCCCACAAGACTGTTTTTCTACTTTGTATCAGCCATATTGATCTGCTTACTTCAGCAATCCGAAGGGCAGAGGCGGCTAGTGATTTTTGAGTCCTTCGCCGGTTACACATCTAAAATGAATATCCTTAGTTGTGCGTGTGGTGTGCAAGTCTGAGTGAGAAATGAGGACTTTCAGACTACTAAAGTTCCACTCAGTCACAGACACATTGACTTGTTTTAACATCTATTTAGTAAATCAGATGTCTTCCTTTTCGCTAGCTGTGTGTGTGCAATGTCTGAACAGGTATTTATCAATTTCTAGGGATTGGAATCTGCATACAAGTCAAATGTGAAATTGTATGGGGACTTGCCTTAATTATAGAGGTCCTCATAACGTAAATCTTGTATTATTAGATCATCAGAGTTTAAATTAGAGTTTGAATACAGGTGAAAATCGGCTAAGGTTACGCTTAGGCAAGTAATTACTGTAAGTCAGTCTAATGCCTCCCAAAAACACAGAAACTCCAACTTGTCCGAGTGAAAAATGAGGACTCAGTCACAGACACATTGACTTGTTTTAACATCTATTTAGTAAATCAGATGTCACCATTGTTGCTAGCTCTGTGTGTGTGTGTGTAATGTCTGGACAGGTTTTTAATAATTTGTAGGGATTGAAATCTGTAAAATTTTATGGGGACTTGCCTTAATTATAGAGATTATAGTAGGTCCTCATAACGTAAATCTTGTGTTATTAGATCACCCACCCATCCGTTGTTAACACAACATAATAAAGCACACTCGGTCAGGTCTTGACAAAGTTCACGCTTTGTTTCTTCAAACATTGTGACTATTCTTTCATTAATGTGTATATTTTACAAATACAGAGTACTGATCAATTCTGGCCTTTTGATTCAATCGCTGCAAACTTTGATCAATTTTTGAAGTTTTCGATTGATTTGTCATCCCTAATTTACTACTTTGCATGGGATCCAATTTAAATACACACTCACTTTATGGAAACAAAAATAGGTCCCCATGAGAAGAAACCTTCATTATTAGATTAGCAACACAGCTTACTTGGGTTTTAGGTTAACCTTAGGCAAGTAATTGACAAGATTAAGGTTAGGATCATGGTCCAGAAATTAATGTCATTGCAATGTCCCTGAAAAGCACAGAAACCAACATGTGTGTGTGTATGTATATTGTCCCATTAAGTCTGTCACCATCACAAATACTTCTGGTGAAGGGTTTTCAGGACATATTGTTGACAGTACTAATTGAAATATTATTATGGCATGCTTCACACAAATGCTCAGGCCAGCCCCTGGCAATTACACACAGATTATAACAGCAGCCATGACTGCTCACCACTACATCCTCCATCTGCTCAAAGGCTGCAACACAGCTGGCCAAACCTGATTACATTTCAGTGATATGTTTCCTAATGCTGGAGCACGCTTCAACTTACTGTAGCATGAAACTTTTGTCAGGTCATGTTCATTTGACCACATTTCTAGCCCTCTGTAACAAAAAAAACACACAGCACCTCAAGCTGTAGTTTTGGCTTAATTTGCATTTATTGCACTAACCTGGTTTATGATGCAATCTTGCTTTGAGTCTCACAAAACACTACATTTTACTTTCCCCATTTAGAAGCATAACAAGTACAGATTTTAAATCAATTCATCATCACTAAACTCAGTAATTCTGCAGTCAAATACACTCATTACAACTGTGCAGTAGGGGAAGAAATACTAGTAAATGTAACATTGATGTGGTGCACCATATTAACATTGTCTCACAAACCTAGGGTTTTGCAGTTTTGGAGGTGTTTTTTGATCTTGGCAATTTTATTCAAACATTTTGTTGAGTCTTCTCAGATGCTTTGAGCTTCTCTTTTCAATGTTGGCAATGTTTTTTTCTAAACTAGTCTTGTTACTGTGGCTGGGAATCCTTTACCTTCCACCACAATAATAATAGTTTAGTGCAAATTTTGAAAAGCTACAGTGAAGTGTGGTGAGAAAATTATATCCTTAGGCAGGATATCACCATAGACTAAAATGTAACTTGTTAAACGTGATGCTTAGTAGAGGATGTGCAGCTGATGCCAAATATAATAGGTTTTGATAGGTTGAAACCATGAAAACTGAATGCAGGACCTCAAAGGCATGGCAATGAGCCAGTAACTATAGAAACAATGCATACTATATCCACTTGAAAAGAGTAAACAGTAAAAGAAAGTACTACTGCAGTTGTGGAAAAGATGATTATAATAGAAACATGTAAAGATTTGAAGTTCTGAACACAAACACAAATACTAGAACAAAAGTTTTAAGACTGAAGTCATTTCATCCCAGTAGCTTCCTCAGTTCCTGTCATGTACAGTAAACCTAACACTCGACAGATTCCCCTACAATTGGCTTGTGTTAATATCAGTGTTGTAAGCTTTAGACAGATATAGGGCAGTGACTCACCAGTTTTGTCTGGGGAAGTTACTTAGATTAGCGTCAAAACGTCAAGACAATTCAATATAATGCAACCAAAGACAGAATTTCACCTCTTGATTTGTCAGAAGTGACATTCGTGATTATTTTGCAATTGAACCTGCCAACTTTTCAGTCTACTATGAACAACTATTGACATTGTTGTTAGAGAGTCACCATGTTGTCTACAGCTGAAATACATGCTGACTTTAAAAGCATCTCACAATGTGTAATTTAGTGCAATTTCCATGTCATAGTTTGTTCTTTGTTCTCTGATGGCGCAGTGCAGTACACAGGTGGTAATGCCTACCTGCCATTGTGAACCATCTGCCCGGGTCCTGCTCATTCTGCTCCCAGGCATTATGTGGGCCGCACACTGGGACATGACACGTACATTTATTACACTAACAGCTCGTCTCCTTTCTCTTCTCTGACATCAGCATTACAATGGGCTCTTCAACAGAGGCATACAAGCAGCACACATGCACAGTCCCCTGTATCTCTGTTGGATTGTTGTTATGAATTTACACCACAGGTATTGCATCATTGATCTATGCTTGACTATGTCTATTACCACCAACAGTGACTGTTCCATTTGAGCAAACAAATAACTGAACAGAGGAGACATTTTTAGTCATAGTACAACCGTGTAAAAAGATATATTGACTAAAAAAGGGATGTATTTGGCCAAAGAAATTCTTGGTTCACTGGACACATTTTGTTGAGTGATTAAAAAGGCGGCATGCAAAAGCTCTCAAGCTAATAATCTTTTGAACCAACCATGTGTCCGCCCAAAACTGTGCACGAAAACATGAAAATGCAATAGTTTTTGCTAAAACAACAAATTAGGCAGACAAGTACTTCACCATGTATTTATATTAAAAAAGAAGTATTGTAAAACAATGTCTTAAAAAAGTTCAGTCTAAAACTTAAATTACTGGTTCACAGTTCACAATTAGCATGTGAAAGCTTAGGGAGACTTAACACACTCTAGGCCAGGGATGTTCAAACTTTTTTCTTCAAGAGCGCATGTTGAAACACAAACTAAATGGTGGGCCGATCAGAACCACATAAAAGTAGCCATACAGTAAAAAACATGCTGCTTTGCCTAAAACACTAATTGATTTTGAAAATGTGATACTTATTGGTTTTTGGACCAATAGTTCAGGAGGTTTGAGAGCCTAGCCTGGTCTAGTTCCAGTCAGAACAATAGGGCCCCAGAAAATAACAAAAGAGGGAAGCATCGGTCACTACTAGGACACACCACACCAGTGTATGAACCGATCTAACAGTCACTACATGTGAGAAAGTATAAAACATATTTCCAACAAAGTTAACATTGTAAATTGCTTGTGTCATCAAAGGTTCCTGGTCTGACTGAAAGTACCTGCAACAGAAGGAGCTAAAAAAAAAAGATGTTCCTAAAATGTGGCCCCAGTCCAAAGTTCCTACTCTGTGTGAACACACCTAAAATGGGGACTGAACATAAAAAAGTACTAGGAACTGAAAAAAGTTCCTACAATGGGAAAAGGTCTATAGATACAGCCAGTCTCAGGAGACTTTCATCAGATTGAAAATGACTGATGAAGCATATCTACTATGGATCACTCACTGATGAATGAGGGATTAAACCTAACTCAGTTCTTTTTATTGGTTTTCTATTGACCCAATTTTGTCCAGCCTACTTTTCTAGGACGTGCACTTCCTGTTTTGCTGCATTTAGCCTGTAGATTTCAGTCGATGGGTTTATTTTAACTGAATATTTGCTCAAGTGCAAAACAGATTAAAGCTGGTTGACGGTGCTTTTTGTTTTTGATGTTACACAAACTTCTTTCAATTGAGTACAAGTACCAGATGGATAGTCAATACTTGCAAATTAGCACCTGGATTGAGTATCTTGGTCAAGTAAGAGACCATTGACTGATTAATCGATTAAACGATAGCCCTAATTCAGATCAGAAGACCACCTGTTTATACCTTTGATAAATCTAGACATCTTTCTCATTCACGTATGCACAAATTCCCTTTATGTGCAAGAATTTCAAAAGCCAAAATAGTCTGTAATTCTGTTAATATAGTCTGACGTATACAGCAAAAGATTTTTCTACTTATATGAACTCCTAAGATCACACATTTTGCAAGAATCTGATAGACAGAGTTGATATGTTCTCTGCTCTGTGACTTACATTTTTTAATATAATATATGGGTTAAAAATCTTGTTGTAATTGACACTATACTAAATCAATGAAACTTTACAGATATATACTGAATACAGCCCATACTGCACTCCATCTGCACCAACTATTGATTGTTTTCTCTCTCTTTTCCGTATGATTTGCCATGCGATTGTATCTTTGTGGTTTCATTATTTTCGTACTATGAGATTCCTTTTAACTGTTCATAAAAGAAGAAACAAAATGGACGTGTGCTCCTCTTCTTTCCCGTCTATATGCGCCTCATTTTGCTGCTTGAATGAGACAATTTTCCCTTAGGACTTTTTCAAATAATATCTCTCCTCTCGATTAGATTGGCTGTGATTGGAGCCGATCTGCACATATGCGAGTGACGCCGCTGTCAAAAATGTCAAACTGCGGTGACTAAATTATTGGCAGATATTTAATGATGCATGTATTCCCACTTGACGTCTTTCTCTGCTCAAATGACCGTACGTTAAAGAAGTGAAGCAGAAGTACTGTGATGAGGTATGGCAGTGCTTCTCATTATGTGCGTCCAGGATTACAATTTCCCCATTGTTAAAACCACAATTGGGTAGAAAAGGCTGTAATGAAAGTGCCCGCCACATATCCACAGTAATAAAGCTGCCAGAAAAGCAGTGGGGAAGCAGAGTTTACTGTCTAATACATCAGTAAGATCTCTCATTAAGACATGAATAAAAGAACAGCTCCACTTTCCTTTAGCAGTTTAGTTATCTGGAGTCAAAGACACGTTTTGACAGAATGACTGTGTAAATCAAAATTATTCATTTTTGCAACTTAACCTGATAACATCCTGTTCATTGGTGTCTGTGCACAATCGTTTGGCATACCCAAATGATATTGCTTATTAAAAAGAAGAGTTTACAGTCCACATGCTGATGTGATACATCATTTTAAAGTTCAGGCCTTCTAGTTTCTGGAGATATGCACATAAAGGCTGTCAGTGCTTAAAACAAATTGACTATACAAGCTCAAAAACTTAAAAAATTGATTTTTTTTATCCTCGCCTAAATATTTTCAATTTCTAGAGGCCCTAGGACAGTTATACTTCATTGTATGTTTCTGACATGCACCACACTTGATGTTTATCTTGTTGACAACAACTGTGTAAAGTTTCAGACATCCAGCAATAAGTATTTTGAAGATTATGGTCATTTTCTATAAAAAGGTAAATTCGGAACAAGCTATCCAAATATGTGCCAAATGTGCCAAAGTGTCTTACAAGAATTTTAGCTCACAAATGACCATAAAACATGCATTTTCATGTTCTGATTGCTTCAATTTCCCTTCAAGCTGATGTTTTACAACTTTCTAAAAAAAAAATTTTTTTTGCTATGTGGTCATGAATTTTCCATTATACAGCAGCTGGAATAATATGTATACACATTTTATTATGATCTTGGCAAAAACAAAGTGCAATAGCACAAAGTAACAGTCAAAGCAGACCCATTTTATGTTTTAGTGAGACGCAAAATCAAGAGAACAAATGATATAAATCAGAACTTCTATATTAGTGACAAGCCTAATGTATAATATTGTGCAAGAATCATGTCAGTAAAAAACAGTTCCACATGAAATCCATTGGACAAGCAGCTCACATTACCGGTCCTCTTCATCAGCCCTGGTCTAAGTCCTCTTCATCAGCTTCATCTTCATCAGCTCCATCTTCATCAGCTCCATCTTCATCAGCTCCATCTGTCACTGATGATCATGAACTGGGACAGGTCACTGGGAAAAAACAGCACTCTTAGTACATTTGTTATTCGTTTACCATAATAATAATAATAATAATAATAATAATAATAATAATAATAATAATAATAATAATATATAATAATAATAAAGCTTGTATTGTATAATGTTATTATTTTATTTTATTTCATTTTATTTAGTAAGTCAGTCCTATAAAAGTTTACTTTTCAGCAAAAGTATAGTTCATATTTATTTAGCATCATAATTATTATGCACACAAAAGTCATACAACAATGATTATAAAATAACGTGTCATAAATATATTGTTTCTAAAGTAAAAACATTTGAAATACTCACAAGTCAAAGTAGCCTGGTGTTTTCTTCTTCTTCTCTCGTCTGAATCACTTCTCGTAATAAATATATCCAGAACAAAGGCGTGAGACTTGTCTTACGACACACTCTCTGTCTTCCACATTCCTTTTAGAGCAGTATCTTTCAGTAAATACATCAAAAAGCTGAAAAACTCCGGTAAAACGAGCTCCGTAAAAATCCTCTGTCTGCGCCATCTTGGATTTTACCGTGCCTCCGCGCATTACGCACAGGATTTGCGAAGCACCGTTTGGTGCCGATATCTCATCCAACCTATCGTTGTGAAGCTGAAGGTTTGCCCTGCACGATTTAGTCAGTTTTACGGTAAATTTTGTGACGTATTTTACGTCATCGTTGGCCAAACACAAGGAGCGGTGCGTAAAGATGACGTAGCATGAGAGCGTTTGTTGTGTTCAAAGGGACGTACCAGACGAACGCGGCGGCATAGAAGCATGTATTTGGTCTCGTTTTGTAGCTAAGAATGAGAGGAAAAGAAAGACACCCAACATGCCGCATTCCAGCAAAAGGAAAACGCTTTTATTACCCGGAGAAAAGTTGCAATGTTTAGTTTTATGGACTTTTTTACAGAAGAGAAACACTGTTTGCTGGATTATTTCTTCCGGAGGATTTACTTTTGGGAAAATACAAGTGGATATTGTTTTTCTGCCAGATATCACGGACTAAATGAGTGCAGTTGACTGTGGATTGACTCAGACCAAGTATGGAAAAATCATCATAAAGGTAAGATTTGCGATAATCTCAAGTTGAATATGATGGCGGATTATTAGTTATTTCTTGATGGGGTTGATTGTCACATGAAAACAAATTATATAGCCGGTTTGTTGAGAAATTAAGCTTTACAATGATGTCTAACTTGCCGTGCTTGCTTAAAAAATAGGCGTGCCTGTGAAACGGGAACGTGTAAAAGAGCAAAAACGAGCGGGCGCGACCGGCCGGCAATAAAGGTGTTAAATAAGCTTGTTATGCATTATTTGTGTTATTACTCCTTTTAGAATTTCTTAGCTTTGTGTTGTAGAGGTTAGAATGATTAAAATATTGTCTACAGTATAATGAGAAACCAAACACTGCTTATTTCTAACGCTGGATAAAGGCACGGACCCAAACCGTGATAGAAGCAATGCTGTTTAAAAGTAACTGGAAGTTGTGCTGTTGTTTCAATGGTCTATGCTCATTGGAGCATGGTGTCAAAAAAAGATAGAGGTTCTCAACATTGTGGCATCAATTAAGTTCACATGATCACTTTTGAACAATCAGCGTAAAGCTAGCCAGAGGGAGCAAGGATAGCACAGGCAGAGTACTAATGTAGGCTAAATCTCACTTAAGCCTTTTGGGCATTTAAAACATTTAAATGTCTAGGTTGTAAAAATACAAAGAAATGTTTTCAGAATATTGCTGCATTTAAGTGTTCTAGGAAACTCACAGATTCCTATGCAATGGACTTCCCAAAATCAGAACGTTCATGACAGCAGTTTGTGAAACAGCGGCACTAACAAGCATTTACATAACTTTACCATGATTTTTTTTATAATAAAGACATGTAAAAACTTTTATTTTTGTAACACAATAACCTATTGATGAGCTACGCCATTTCATGTCGGTAAATGGTTGATAAATAAATTCTTTGAGACATGACTGTAAAATTGTATTGGTGTAACTGCATTAGGGTTGTGTCACTGCTCTGCTTCAATCCCAAGTAGTCCTATTCTTGCTGGTCTTGTTACTCTTGTGTAAGCTTGTGAATTTGAACTCCAATGTAGTAAGGTAAGGTAAAAAGGTAATGTTAATTATCTTTAATCAACTGGCAGAGATGCTTGTGTTCTAGCTTTTTAGTTGTAGGAGGAAACCGGAGCACCCAGAGGAAACCTACACAGACACGGGGAGAACATGAAAACTTCAAGTAGAAAGGCCCTGGGCCGCCCGGGAGCCGAACCACGACCTTCTTGCTATGAGGCCAGAGCGCTAATTGATGCCCCACCGTGTCACCCAGAGATCTTCCCAGTTTCCGACAGCACATGAATATAGTAACTAATCTTTGTTAAAACAGAAGTAACTTCAGCGGTAGTGCTCCCCCTACAGCTCTCTTGTGTAATTAAACTAGCCACCTAAATAGAAACTTAACACTATAAGTTTACTAATTTTTGCATAACTTGATGGTTGAAATAGGGCAGCAAAGAGTATGGGTGCGAGACGGAGAAGTTACAACTGCTGTATTTGCTGCGGGAGCCCACACATGTTTAAATGTCCCAAAATACATATGTAAGCATCATAACGAAGACTTTCAAACAGATTTAACAAGGTGAACAATTTTCTAAATTCTGCTTTAAATCTGTAGGTTCCTTCTCAGCCAAACACATACAACTTGAAGTCAGAAATGCATTGACGCTCTACAGGAACATTTTCTTTGACACAGCCACTGCAGTTGGGCAGAGCGGCCGCTAATCAAATTCACAGAGATCGAGTGGGTGCAGAGGGGGGACTGTACTATCCAGTTCTTACGATAAATCCATTCTAACACACTTCTCCAAAGACCACCAGGCAGCAGGAGGCAATGGTCAGCTATCAGCAATCAAGGGACTTTACCACCTCCGAGACCAATGATGCTTCAGATAAACATGTCAACGCAGATACAACTCATTGATAAAGTTGAATGAAAAACAAACACAAAGAAATAAGAACAGGTATCTGAAGTCAAGCTCAAAACTCAATTAATCACAAGGTTCTCAAACGTTAATAATTACCGTAGTAGGATTATTATGTGACTGATGTTTGATATTTCTATTTTCAAACTTTGCTTCTCTAACTGCACGATGTTGTTTGTTTTTTCTGCACTTAGCCAAGTAAAAACAGATGTCAGAAAAGGTGAAAGAATCAGAACAGGCTGTGCTCTTTGTGCTTTGTGCTGTGCGGGTCAGAAGAGTGAGCAGGACAGACGGCCACACGTGAAGGTGAAAGAGAAACAGAGAGAGGAGCACATGGGACGATTCCACTCTAAACTCACAGCACAGAGCTCACTGCTGGCCCTTTTGTGTCTCTGTCACCAAACAACCACACAGGAGACCGGAGAATGCAGCACTGTGGGAGGACAAAAACACAACATGCACTTTACAAGACTACAGTAATTCTTCAATTAAAATCTTTTCACTCTTGGTCCTGGTTTTATGCGGAACGATGTGTGGTTTAGGTCAAATATTTATTCTGAACACCCTGAGCTTGGTTTTGTTTATGTCATTGGTGGCATGTAATTTTAACCTCACATAAGATACTTCCCCATTTTAACCATGGAAATATAGTTACAACTGGAAGATGAGTTCAAGATGGCGGCCTGTTCTCTTCAATGGCTTGTGCTTATTGGTGCATTAACATGTCACATTTTTTCATCCGTAATATTTCCTGAATACAGGCTAGCGCCTCCCATTATTGTGACATCAGAAGTGTGATACTGTGATCAGGTCTGACCAATCAGAGCGATGGTGGCCTGAGCGGGAGGAGAGCAGCAGCTGAGTGGAAGGAACAGAGCTACCAGAGAAACCTTGTTTAAGCATTTGAGGCATTGAAAAAAAAGAAAATGAACAAATTTGTTTATGTTCTGAAAAAAGAGAAAAACCTTGCTAAAGCTGTTTGCGGCTTTGAAAATGCATTGACATCTATGGGCGCGTCCATGCAGCGGCCACTAATGCAGCTCACACAACTCACACGACAGAGTGGGTAGTCTAATCCAAGTCTGCCAGGCTTACACTGCCTCTGTTTCGTGAAAAGTAATGAGAGGCTCTCACACGGCAATCAGTACGGCTGTGCTTTGGTTGACCGGATTTTTTCCATTGGAAGGAACTTTTTCCAGTATTGCAGGAGAGCTACGAAGCCTTTTTTGGTGATGTTAAGAAAACAAGACACAACAAACAGGAATCCAAGAGAGCGTGGGCAAAGTAAATCCAGTGGTTTTCAAAATAAAATCATGACGCGACTACTACTAATCCAGAAAATTACCTGACGTGAAATAAGCCCAAAACTTGGCCCAAGTGTTCTTTGTTTACATACACATGTGCTCAGTGATCGCGTGAAGTCCCAAGTTGAGTGTGTGAACCGCCATGAACTCACGGTCGCAGTGTGAGTGGCCACTGTACTCAGACATTCTGGATCTGGATCCGGACTTGGAGACAGTGTGAGTCCGGTGTTATACGTACATTCATTTGTGCAGTACAGTGGTTACCTTTTTTGTTTTTAAGTATCCCCTAAGTTTTGACACACATTTTGAGCAACAACTACAGTCTGTTTTAGATAAATGGTTTAAGATCATGTTGTTCAGATTAAATGCAAATCTTGAAACCTTATCTAGTAAGTGTTTGTGTTCCCCTAGTGGCCCCTCTAACCCCTGGTTGGTAAACAATGTCTAGTCCAACAGAAGTATGATTTGGTAGAGTTTATGCAGTATATATTCTCTGCCCATGTTGACTGTTTGCTCGTTATGCCACCAGAGGAATGCAGGGTACAGAGCACATACATCACTCCCACTGGAGATCCACAGATAAATCCAGCACATTCTGTCTTATTGAAAATCCAATAGAGCCAAGTCAATATCATCCATCAACACTTCACAAAATAGCCTGTGCTGTCTACAGGGATTATAGCTCACACTCACTGAAAGTATACTCAGCATTTATTGATTTGTGAATCATTACCATCTGACAAACACTCAAATGTGCTCCCAGTCAAATGCACAATAAAGTATTAGCACATAACCATTGTTTTTTATCTACCTTTAAGTGGACGGCAATTCATCGTCATATCTACGAGACGCTCATAAGACATGCAGGTTGAAGGCACCATACCCAATGTTTTTGTCATCCTACAAACTTAAACCAATCAACTATTTAACTTTAAACTTTTTACATCAGTCCACATGCTTTCTTTATGCATTCTGAGCCTTATATTATTGACCAAGGTTTGTCTTAAAGCACGATTTTCAACTTTCAAAGCCTGTGCTGTTTTGGTATGAAGCTAGCGTTTTAGATGCTATACATATACATAAGCACACTTTCTGGATTTTAGAAAAACAAGCAGTCAATTACAGGAAATAGGTGGGAGACTGAACAATATTTTACCTTTATCAAAATATATCAATATTGGGGCATTCCCCAGTCAGTCATTTGCCGAAATTGAGCCAACCATGCTACTTGCCTGACTTTCATTATTTAAGCTGCTATAAACTGCTATAAATGTCAAGTGTTGCCATTTTACTGCCAGATTACTAATCAAAGGAGATCAATAAAGTCTGAAGAAAGCTCCATAACATTTTTTCTTATGAAAGTCAGGTGAAATCTTATATTTTCTACTAGGGCTGGGCGCTCTGGGAAAAAATATAATCTTTTTTTTTTTTTTTCCTCATTTTGATCGATCTCGATTTCAATAAAACACACTTATACAATACAATACACTTTTATTATGTCCCAATTATTAGATTTTTTTTTTACTATATCAATATTCCACCACCAAACAATTGACAATTCAATTTGATTCGATCTCACGATTTTTAGATTAATGGCCCAGCTGTACTTTATACTGACATTAAAAACATTAAATTTACCACTAATGTCAGTGACCTCGAAGTTTCGCTGAGCTAGCTAATATTTAACATTTAAAGCATAGTTAATGTTGTTTGTTCTCATGAGTGTTGCCATAATTGGAGACCAACATTTATCAACATTGAATTTGGACTCAAATTAAGGAAGGACAGTGCAAGAAGCCTGATCTTATCTTGTTTTTTTAAATAATAATTGGGTATAGTGCCTTTAAAGGAAATCGCCCCAATTTTGCAGAGAGATTGATTTAAACTTGAAC
This sequence comes from Mugilogobius chulae, assembly GCA_038363315.1. Lineage (NCBI taxonomy): Eukaryota > Metazoa > Chordata > Actinopteri > Gobiiformes > Gobiidae > Mugilogobius > Mugilogobius chulae. Next base: position 11,960,146 of record CM076406.1, on the reverse strand, counting down.
TTTTTTGATACAGTAAACAAAAATAACACAGAAAACTGCAGCTTTAAGTGAGCAAATGAATATATTTAGTCAGTGGTGTGAAAGTTCAGAAAAAGATGCAAATAAAACACCTATTAAGCATTTAATCAGAAGTCCGTCTGTCAGCGCAGCACTTCTCCAACACTTTAACAGCTCTAGTGCCATTAAAAATGTCAGAAAACACTTGGAGACATGCACTGAAGTGATAATCGCACTCTCTTGTTGTTGTTGTTGTTGTTGTTGTTGTTGTTGTTGACGACTTGGATCCAGATGAAGTGAAAGGAAAAGCTGAGAGGCAGTGCTAACAGTCCACAATTCTGACTAAATATTAGAAAGTCTTATTCTCAATAATGAGCTTAATGTAAAAACTAAAGCTCTACCTACATGGGACAGTATTTATCTAAACTTTACATTACCTAACGACATGTTTTTTGTTTTGTTTTTTTACCGGCATTCGCACTGGATAAAAGAGGCTTGTAATTTCCTTGTTGTTCGTTTTTTTTAGCCATGATTTATGACGACGACCTTTTACTTCATTCATGATTTGGGCATGTCTTGTTTTATCATGGAAGACCAAAAAATATTTCATCTCACTGGAACAGCCATAGTCTCTCTCTTTTAATTCATTTACGGTGATAAAGTCTCTTCATCCAAACTTTGCTGTGCTCTGTCCAAACTTTTTCCTATCATCTTGTCTGTTGCCGTGACAACGAGGGTTGTACTTCTGGGTGAATGTAGAGGGAAAAAAAAAAAAACATTTTATTGGAGAATGATCTGTGGTGATTAGTAATAATATTTTAGTTCAAATCTGGAGGTAAAACAGGTCGCAGAGTATTAATAATTTTATATTTTTTCGATATTTGGACAATATTCTGTCAGCTCAACATTAATGTGTTCAAATCTGTGTGCAAATTAGCAACAGTACAGTATAAAAATGACAAGCTTAAATATTCTAACAAGCTTAAAATGTATAGAATAACGTCATTGTTTTGTGATCTGAGCTTGTTTGTCTGTCCTAAATAAAGTAGAACATTTAGTTATTATTCCAAGAACATAAGAATGTGTTTCATAATTTCAAACTAGTCTGTAGTTTTCTTTAACTTGTTCTGTTGGCAATCTGGTTCAAACCAATTAAAAAACTACTCAAAAAATATAAAATAATGCACACATATTGCCCTGTTTTTTCATTTGCATTCAAATAAAAGTAGAATTAGTCTGAGTTTGGTGAACTACAGGAGGTCAAATTTGGGGGAAACTTTAGACACACTTTTACAGACATGTACAATTCACACAGAACTAGAGGTCCCGAAGTAAATATTCTCCCATGGGAACAGGGCATAAATCAGTTTCTTTCAGTTCCACCTTCTATCAAAAGTGAAAGATTTTCTTGAGTCATGCTGACCTTGAGACGGCCCTCTCTCTCTCACATTCTAACTCTACAGTCTGTGTGGGAGGTAACCAAGCTGGTCGTCAGATTTTGGAACTTTTACCAAACGCTGCCTCCTGCTAAGTAAGAGACGAAGACAGAAGCATGTCACACACGAGTCTGCACTGAAGATTTATGGAACTGACTTTAAAGTTTGAAATGTAACACAGTCAACACTATCATATACAAGTGCTATGCTGTAGTCAAGTGGAATGAGAATGTGTTAAAAATCAAAAGGTGCTGGAAAATGAAACAGCCGTATGTGAACAGAAAATCTGCGCTGCAAAGTCATAATCTACATGTTATAGGGAAAGGTTTTACTGCATCACATGGACCTTTGATAACACAACTTTTAATGTCTGATACTTGCAAATGAAAAAGTATTCTACAGGAAAAAGACAGACATCCTCTGAGAAAACTGAGTCATACGTCAATTATGTGTTCACAATTTATTACAACCTTAAACAAAGAAAAGATAGACAGAATCTTTGTGGGGAGCACACGGAGCATTAAGCACGGCACGCTCCAGCCGGCACTTGACACGGCGGCACCGTGAAGATCTCTTGCAAAAAGCTAAACCTACTCGCAGTGAGAACAGTGGGCAGACTGTGAACAAACAAGCAGGCGAGCTGTAATTCTTCAGGCTAAAGTTACTCTGAGGGTGCATGTTTATACAGTGCACTGAACAACTTCCCAGTGAAGGATCTGCCACCTGCTTGTCTCCATAAAGATGTTGCTTTGCCTAAAATGTTCCACAGAATTACATACAATAGCATGTTTCAAATTAAAGGCGCACTCATACTAGGGGTTGTAATCTCGCCATGCTCAAAAAAAAGAAAAAGACTTCACCCTGGACACAGACTTTTTGAGCCACTCCCCTCGGGCAGGAGGCTACGGTCCATCCGAACCAGAACCTCACGCCACAAGAACAGTTTCTTTCCCTCTGCCGTTGGTTTATTTTCGTACTTCTTCTTGTGAGAAACATCAGCTCACTAGGGTGACAGACGTCCCGAAAAATTCGGGACAGTCCCGAAATTCACGCATGTGTCCTGAATCCGAATCCTGTCCCACGTGTCCCGAATTTCATCCTGCCCCGACTGACACCTCGCAGAGTCTGACCTGCACGTCATTACGCCAGCTGCACGTCCACATTACGCCCCAAACACTGTAAGAGCTGTAGTGCTGCCGGAGTCTTTAAAATGCATCAATAAAGACCTATTTTCTGTGCAATTTGATTGAAAACCGCTTCTCCTCGGGGCGCGCGGCTGCTCGGTACTTTGGCGTGTAAGTTGCCTGACAGGAAGTGTAGTGATAACACACAGGGAGTGCGGGGAGAGAAGCGGCTGCCATCCTGCTCCTCGTGCGTAATGTTTGGTCCGTACGCGCTCCTTCCGCGCACAGTTGACTTCCCACTTCGCCTTGGACTCTTTCGACAGAAACTAAAGTCATACACTCGTTTTGCGTGGTTTCTAAAAGTAGCCTGCTTAACAGAAATGTGTTTCGCTGTAATTTTCTGATTGAATCTGCAGATCTATTAGTTCATCAGGTGTTTTTTGGTTTATTCAGCCAATATGAGACGGATTGACACGAATTAAAGACTGTTCAATGCTTCCTGGTGTGAGGAACATTATTCTTTTGTCAAAAAAAGTTATAAGGTTTCTGTTTCTGCACTATGTGCTGCGAATGATGCAGCACATAGCATCATTCCCCTAAAAAAAAAAATATCTCATCTGGTCACCCTAGCGCTCACATGGGCTTGTACGCTAAAGCCGTGCTCTGGCCACCTCCTCCAACTGCACCAGAGTCAGATCTGTGCCGTGCCTATTTGCACTCACACTGGACAAAGGAAGTGCACTTTATCCAGGCTTGGGCACGGTTCGATTGTGTCAAGGTGAGTACACCCAAGAGACTTTTGTAAGGCGCTTTATAGCTCAAAGTTAGTTTAAAAAATCCTTAATGTTACTGTGCAGGCCCACCTCTTTTAAATGTGACCTGTACTTTAATTATGTTGACATTTACAATTAACAATTAAGTAATGTTACAAAGATGACAAGCTTTTATATAAAATACCAGCAATCCTCAAAGACATTCACAGTGAAATGATAATCATAAATATAGATAAAATACTAGACTTCTGTGTGCTAACTTATCACAGAGCAGTGGGAAAGGCTGTGAACATACATAAGCCTTTATGACAATGTTCTGACATTATAAGCAAAAGGTGTTTTGAACAAATGGCACCATTTGTCTCTTGAAGTGCTGCTATTTTCCTGTAAGAATAGCTTCTGTTTGATTTGGCAGAAAGGAGAAGCCAGTTCCCATTTGAACATCTCTTGGGTTTTATAACAGTCGTGCCAACCAAGCTTTTAGGAAGCAATACAGCAATCACGCTTCAAAATCACAACAACATTTCCAACAAAGCACAAGTAAGGCAGCTGTGAGAGAATGCAGAAGGGTGTCTGAGAGCTAACTTTCTCAGCTTTCACTTTGGCAAAAACGTCATACTGTGTCTATCTAACACTTAGATATACATGTATTTAATCAACGCAAAACAGCCATGAACTCATGCTAATCATACGCAATTTACATGTCCTGTAATGTCGTGGTAAATGTACGCTTTCATAGGATGAGAAAAGCTACGTACTATAAACTTGGCTATAGGTGGAATGGCACAGGCTCAGACAAAAGACAACTCTGATATACTGATAATGGCAGCCCTCCTGATGCTTAAAGACCCATTCAGAGACAATCTGAGAGGACTTATCTTTCTCCTGTTGCGGTGTCTCTGCACAGCTCTGGTAAACACAGATGAATTATGTGTCAGGAGCAGAGCTCTGGTCCTGCAGCAGCCAGTGGGTCCACTCTGGCTTCTGCTGTGCATCTCATTAGCACTGGACCGAGCCTCACCTGAGAGTGTGAGGAGCATTAACATGTCATTAGAGGGGCTGCATTAAGGTTATAAAGGTCAAAGTTTTCCTCAGACAAGATTCCTATTACAAGCCTGATGAGGACTGTAGAGTCAAGCTCAGACTCTGGGAACCCAGCCTGGTCCGGCTAAAGTCCTCACATGCACTGTCCCAACACAACCCAGAGCTAAGCCATTCCCTGCACATATGGAAACAAGACACAACATAATTTATCCCAAAAAAAAAAAAAACAAACGCAAACACCTTTAGTTTTTAGATTCCACGTCTGAGTTCTGTTGGCAGTAGTGTGTTAACATGTTGCAGTTGTCAAAAGTACAAAAAGTACCTGTCACTCTGTAAAGTGCTGTTACAGAGTGATGCCGCCATTCCCGTCTTTCAGAACCATATGAAAAAAGTAGAGGAATAATTATGATCAATCTTCAACTATTTCTACTTATAAAGCATCTGTTGATTTAGATCACATATGTCAAACTCAAGGCCGGGGGCTGGATGTGGCCCTCCACCCCATTTTATGCGCCCTCAAGGTCTTATAGGGTTACTTTGATCATTTATTAGTGCCAGGAGTAATCTGGGTGTTTTAATCTAATGAAATGATTTGCTGAAACTTAAAGAGTAAGTCGTTTTTCAGACTAATGCAGATGTATATTCAGTAATTGTTACTTATTTTTGTGGTATGTCAAAGATTAGTAAGGTTAAGGTTAATATAACCAGCCCTTCGAGGACAACCCCGATGTCAAAGTGGCACTTTGTCAAAATGAGTTTGACACCCCTGGTTTAGATAGATGTTTGGAGAGAGAAAGAAGAGACCTGCATCAGGCTGGAGGACCCATGAAAAACCATTGTGATCAGGCTGGTTTTACATTGCCTCGGGCAGGAACGACCGATCAGGACAAAACACGTTGGGTCCCAACCAGGTTTGAGGTCTCTCCACTGTCTCAAAATTAGGACTCAGCAGAGAGACATGATTCTTTATATGCTGTTTGTTTCACTGCAACACTTACACCTGCAAGGTGCAGCCACTTGTGGCCGAGCAGCGCTAATATTTCAAATCTGAAGACTCAGAGACTGCAATCTCGTGAACAAAAATAATGGGATAGCCAGTGTTGTTTCGGCCTGATAAATGAAGATCAGTTCTTTTGACTAATTGTTAGTGATGGTAAACACAGATTCAAATATTTTAAAAATCTCACCTCAACATTTTTGCGGGCCTATAGCTACTTGTCTTGTGCCAACAGCAGCCACACCTCAGAGAATATTTTACGAGAAAATAATGGAAAACTGAGTTTTGTGCACAAGGAGATGGAAATAACACAAAGGAGAAAACTGGATTTTGTGGGAAAGTGGAGATGCAAGAAACTTCTTTGGACAAGAAATGCATGCACAATTGAGAATGCTGAAAGTCAAATGGACTCAAAAATCAGAGTTTAGTCATTTATTGTGCATCTTGTCGTTTTGTCTATGTCTTTGGCCCTGTGGCTTCTGTGCATCTCTGAGTCACACACAAAACAAACATCAACAACAACTCTGGACCCGCTGAGAGTCGCAAAGGTTTGTCAGGATTGGGCAGGATCGGTCAGCGAGGCGTCAGGATGAGTCTCGTGCAGGTTTCTAATAGACAACATTAAGGATGACAAAAAAAAAATAAATAAAACATTATTGGCAAAAAAAAAATGTATACCAATATTTTTTCTGCCGTATCTATTCATACAATATAAATTCAAATGCCTTAAAAATGTTAAAAAGGTAAAATATTGATCTACCTACGTTGCCATTTTTGGCTAAATCCTTGGAAAAAGAAACACAATAGACCTCTTTTACCTTTACTTAAATAAATGTAATAAATGGCAGACGTTCTGATAATTGTATATTTTTATGTAGGTTCATAATTTGCCTTTTCTGCCATTTTTCAAACTGTACAGTTTAAAGGCTTAAGAGCATTATTGACTGATGAATGCCAGTCCAAACTTTAAAATGCATCTTCTTTGGGACACAAACACAAACATAGGTGTGCAGTCCACTTCTTTCCCCCCTATCTTAAACCACAGCTCCTCTCTGAGCCCAGCACAGACACGAACACTTTCACACTGCGGAGCTTCCTCTTCAGTCTCCTCTCAGTTAAATGGAGCCATTAGTGTAACCTTTTGTTGGTTAAGTGCACTCATTTCTCCATGGCAGTTGTGTTTGAAGAGGCGGAAGAAAAGGTAGGTGAAATAAACATCACTTTGGCTCTGCACCTCCAGTACGGCCTCTTCTTTAAGCGCTGATGGGGCACTATTTACATCTATTCACATAAACAAAAGCAGACAGGGTGCACTGCAGGCAATAATCCAGGACAGAGGTGCTTGATCTAATTTGGGATGCGAATGTGCGGGGAGATATGCATGGAATAGATGTTTTCATTTTATTCTATTCAATTATATTCTGTGAGTGACGTCAGTGCTTGCAAGTTTCAAAAAAGAATAATTCAATCAACCAAGTCAACTTAATAATGCAGTATCATGCATTTTATCACAAGAGAAGTGGCAGTATATAATGCACATGTTGCACCCGGCTCACTTGGGAGAAATCCATGTTTCTTTCTGTTGGAAGAAGTTCTCACCGGATTGCCACAACCCTCTGTATCCCTTTTTTCTTCACAAATACTCAATTCCCGCAAGAGCACATGGTCTCACATGGTCTCGTGTGTGTGTCATCAAAGAGATGGCAACATCAGCACCAGAGGAGCAACAGACTGGATGTGAGCTGTAGACCGCATGAGATCTGGATCAAGACAAGAATAGAGCTGAACTGGATGTAGTCTGAGCTCAGAGTCATTATACAACCAACACAGAGACAGACAATCATTCACTCTCTCAATCTTTTACCAAGGAGTTGTTTATTGACCTATACTGTATGTTTTTGAATGTGTGTGAAAGCGGAGTGCCAGAGAGAACCCACGATAACACGAGGAGAACATGCAAACTTCACTCAGCGAGATTGTGAGATGTTGATTTGGTTTGATCCGAGATTCAAACCTATAATTGGGTAGACTGTATCATAAAGAAGAAAACTGACCTTGTCTTAACGCTGCTTTAATTGTTTAAAGATGAAAGCAGAAGTGCAATTTGTAAAAGTTTTGACTCACTTTTTGCTCTAATTGTAAAACACAAAAATTATCTACTTGGCCCGACTCTACTCTTTTGGTCCTACCTGGCCCGGTTGTGTTTCCATTACTCCTTAGAATGTGGTACTACATCTATAACAACTGCCCAAAAAGCAACTGCCCAAAACAAACTAATATCCATGAGGAAACTTACCATGGATTCTACGATATGGTTAGAACCAGGGCCAAGCAAGTACTAAAAGAGCCTCAGAGAAACAGGGCTGGTGGACATGGGCGAAAAGTTTTGCCTTAATTCTGATCAAAACTAAAGATTAGTGAATGCCTAAAACAATTGATCAGAATAGCAATTCTGGACGTGTGTGTGTGTGTTTTGCTTTACCTCTAATACCTGGTATTGTAGAGTGATAATATTTGCAAACCTTGTCAGTCTACAAGTACAAGGTAAGATGGGCTAGCAAGAAAGAATAAATACAAATGTCGACTACAAATATGGAGTAGTAAGACACCATTGGTCGAACAATCGACTGAACAACTTAAGACGAGCTGTGTCTACCGTTCTACAGTAAGTGATATGTAAATGTGACATTCTCCAAGTGTACAATCTGCACCAAAGCCCACTCACGAGAGACAGAGTGCAAACTCATCCTGATTTATCAACACAAAGAGAGAGAAGAGAGGCGCTGGGCTGGAGATGACACATACAGACACACTTGTCTGCCCCACACAGAGGTGCTCGGTACAATCTTATTTGTCTATTGAAATATCAGTGCTTCACAGGCAGTTTTGGATGAGTAAGCAAAGTAAATGCAAATGCAACAGAAGTGCTTTCTTATTTGCTTCAGTTAAAGATTTTTTTTTTCAGACCTAAAGGCCATGTAATTATAATGTTTTTGCTCAGACGCATCAACATCTCAAGAGAAGAACCTTTGGGTCACCAACATATCTCACAACCAAATTAAAATTGCACTTTGAATGGATCCAATTTCCACATAGACATTGCTGAAAGAGTGTTCTGAATGAGGTCCTGAGAGGGAAACATCCTAAACTGCCAACACTGAACAAAATTCATAAAAAAAAAAAAAAAAAAAAAAATCTAACTTTAAAGTTGAGTGTTTTCACCTCGCTCTATCTGCTACAGGGCTTAGTTTATCAGCTCAGGTGCTGTATTATGTGTGCAAACTGAAAGAAAATGCAGATGTTATTTGTGGACATTTTGCACAGAATTTACTATTGCAAATCTTTCTTTTAAATGAATATGTTCCTCGTCAGACATTGCATTTTCAGTCTGTGTTAGACACAAATGTCAGCTGTGTCTTTTGTTCCCTTCAACTATTTACAAAGAACCAATGTTTTAAAATTAACTAAATTAGTCAAAATGACAAACTAATACTTATGCTAATGATGTAACTTAAAAGTAAAATACAAATGTAATGGAATGTAATGTCTCCTTTAAGTCTCAGGTAAACCATAAATAGATTGAAAAGATCATAAGTTACCCTCTGCCTTGTAACCAGCAACGTTTAGTGCCGCACACCGAAAATAATGGTTGGAATTTCAACTACATTCTTAGATACAAGACTTTCCACCTTTGCAGACTTGAGGGAAAACTGAAGATTATCACGTCTGATACGTTGTCAGGAATTCACTCAATTAGCCTCTTCCTATTCCACTAATGATTCATCTGAGATCACCACCCTCGGCATTAGCATAATTGTAGTGTCAGTGAAGCATATTGTATTCAAGTGTCAGTCAGTCTCATGCCGCTAATGTTTTTGTTTATTATTTTGTCTCCTCATTTTGAAGTCACAATCACAACTGTTCACATTCTGGTTCTCATATGAAACAATGCAAGTGTTTTGTTTCTAAAGCAAAACTAAATTGGACACTTTATAGAACTAATCAGTAAATATGAAGAAGTGTGTGCGTAAGAAGATCTGATACTGCTAGGGGACATTTGTTTTTTTCAGTCAGCAATTAGCATTTTAACTGCAATCAAATCAAATTGCAGTTTATTAGCAAATTGAAAAATATTGCTATTTATGAAAAACCAAATTTTGTTCTCAAATGACAAATCTTCTGTCTTATTCTGACTAAAACATCTAATTCTGAATATTAGATCTGTCTGTCTGTCCATTTTTTGAACCACTAAATACTAAAACAAGTATAAACTGTACAAAACACCACAGGGTTAAGTAAAACTAGTCTCATTTCCGTCTTCTTCTGACATGTTTGTATTGTGAACAGACTGAGATTTTTGTAATTGCGACTTGTCTAAAAGGACAAAAATGTTTTACCATGAATCTTACAATTTCATTCCTATTTGTAATTGATCTAGCATTGCTTGGCCTCCACTCTATTCAGTACAACTTGACCTGGTTGTGTTTCCATTACTCTTTAGAACAGGGTGCCCAAACTTTTTTTCCTTCCTTGGTGCCAAAATTTGCTGATTTTTTCTTTGCGGGCCAAATGTATTGCATTAAGAGTGCCAAGGGCCAAACATAATTTTGTTCGGCATTTAAAAAAACATTTTTAGGATAGATAAATTATATTTATTGACTCATTTTAGAGATTGTACTTGAATTTTTGTCATTTGAGAGTCTTTTCAACACAAAATTGAATCAAACAGTTAGTCCTAACAAACCTGAACAACCCTTCGTGGCCAAATTGGTTCATCTGGCGGGCCGAATTTGGCCCCCGGGCCCCACTTTGGCACCCCTGCTTTAGAATCTAGTACTACATCTGTAGCAGCTGCCCACAACAAACTAATATCCACTAAGAAACTGCAGTAACTGTAGATTCTACCAGCCTCTGGTTATAACCAGGGCCAAGCAGATACTAAAAGAGTCCTGAGAAACAAGGCCAGTGGAAACAGTGCCAAATAGGGCCAAGTAGGGCTAATGGAAATGTCCCATTAGAAGTATAAACAGGTCCATTGGCTCCCAGTTTTAAAATTGCAGAACTGATAAGCTCTGTCTCTTCATTGTAAAATTTAACTGTAACAAGCAGCACATATTAACTTACTAGTCAAAGTTTTTACATTGGAAAGTGGCTGTCTATTTTGAACTCTCAATGTTTTACACTGAATGTGATTTTTGAGTAATCACACACACAGACAATTGGGTAGGGAGAGTTGGTAGATGAACATGGATTTGAGCACTTACCAGCTGCAGGTACTGGGTGATAATGACAAAAATGAATATCTCCATTAGTTTTTAGGATAACTCAATAACAATATTCAGTCAATATGATCTCAAACAACCGAAAATGCTCAAACACATCTATGAATGTATTAGTTGAAGTTGAATGATGAAAAAAGTAGGCATTTTGACATTTTCGATCAACTTAAGACAAGTTCCAGCAGTCAATTAGTCGACTAATAAGTCCTCCTTTCTCTAAACCAGTGATTCCCTAAGTGGGGTCCGGGGCGCCCTGGGGGCCTCAGGATCTCTGCAGGGGGCCTCCAAAGGTTGTCCACCCAACAAGCATGACAGAAAACTGGGTTTGAAAATTTGATTAATTTACTCTTTTAAATCCACACTAAGTCTTCAGGCATTATTATTTTTGCTGTTTTGGCATCTTAATATGAGAGTATATACATTCTACTTAATTTTGAATGGCTCCGAAAAGTTTTGGAACGGCTGCTCTAAACTAATGACTCTCAAAGTTGTGACCAAATGATCCAAACTGCCCTCACAAGAGCACGAGCTCAGAGGTTTGCATCTAAATTATTAATCATAAAGAAAAAAATGCAGCTAAATGAGATCGTCGTGTAAAAAAACAACATTTTTTGAATGTATTTGCAATGGCTTTCTAACAAATAAAAACAAGACACCGATGACTGATCAGTTGACTAAAATATCATAGTCTACACTTATTTGAACTACAATGTTGTAACTTTTTTCATTAGTATTTTTTAAAAACTATCTTCAAGACAACTGCCACAATATTATCTAAAATTCTATACAATGCATGATTCCTCAAATCTGCTTGAAACAATCCAACTTTGAGTAAGCTAATGATGAAAGAACATGCTAAAAACTCATTAAAGTGGATTGCACATATTTCCCCTTTAAAATGGATGATCACACCTTTATTCCAAAACTCCAAAAGAAAAACAAGATCATCCAACAAAGACAAAAGCAGGAATACACTCTCTTCAATCAACTTCTGAATCACAAACAAAATATTCCTCAACAAAAGAACAAAGAAGCCCAGATAAATTCCATCTTTCCAAATCATTTCTGCCATTGTCAAACCACAAAGCACTGCGATTATAATGGAGGCAATTGTGGTATTACCAAAAATGACAGAGCTGAAATCAATATAAAATTGGACTTAAAAGCTTAAAAGGAAAGTTAGAGTAGCAGTGGGCATTAAAGATTGTGTGGAAAAAAACAGTTTGAAAAGAAAATTGTTTTTATACATATCTATGCCTTGTTAGATCAACAGTGTGACCTCATGGGGAGATTAGAATGATGTGGCTGTCAAAACATGTCAACACAAAATGGAAACAAATATGTCGAAAGAGATATATGATCCAAAACAGTCTCTTTGAGCTTTTAGCCATGTTATGACAATGTTTCCTCAGCAAAAAATAACAAGTTAAAGTGAAGCTAAGCACTGAATCAACATGTTTCACTATAGTTTAAAGTAAACTAGTGGTTTTAAAAATATTATTATTATTTTAAGCAAACTATAGGCAAATTTGCTTTTTTTTTTTGTCAAAATAGTCACTAATTGGCCATGACATTATTAGTTTACATACTTACTTAGATATAACATCATGCTAGTGTTGACTTTTAGTTCCAAAAAGTTACGGTAGCCAGGATCCTTTCTTCAGCAGATTTTTATTGAACAACAAGACGGGCAGGACTACAGTCTTAACAATTTTTCCTTTAACAATATGCTATTTTAGCCCAAATCTCCACATTAAAAAGACAATGTGAATGTGGTGACTCCCACAAAGCAAAGACCTCGGTCCAGTCTTTACGCACTCTCATAGAACAGGCACACTGAACCAGACACACTGAACCGGTCAGACTGGACCACAGCCCCACAGCCCTGGTTTATTTTTACATGGATGCAGATTAAAGAACGCACTACACACACATGAGAACTGGATCACCAGTGCACTTTTCCGTGCTCATCTGTAGCAGGATTTCAGAACACGATCACAATACACATCGTAAGAAGGCTGGAGAGGACGCGATCTGGTGCACGTCTGTACAGAGACTGGAGAGAATGGACACATGAGACCTGACAGTGAGTGGGCACAGCAGCACATGTGTCCTGGACTGTCTAGGACCAGAACATTGCACGTACCCTGTGGGGTTGTGAGCTCATAAAGCAGCTGATTTTGACCCTCCTGCAGTCTTATCGCACCAGTCAGACGCAAAGTCTAGGGTAAGTCTCATGTCCACTCGCACACCGGATTGTCTTTTTTTTACTAAGACAATAAGCTTGATGTAAAACGAAAGACGCATTTTGAGGCAAAGTTGTTTAAGTCTGTTTTGTGAATAGACTTTCCACAAATAGATTCGTATTAAATAAGTTTGTTCCAACTGAAGCAAATAGTCTAAATACAACTAACTTTTGTCTGTGATCTTAATGCTCTGTTCACTTGTCACTTGGCAGAACATCTCAACATACGTAGGTTCACTGAATGAAATGGTGTCAGCCACATCTGGTTGTGGTCCCACCTTCTGGACTTACAGTGCATAGTGCTTGGAGAGAGCCCACTGGTCAACGTCAGCACTGAGAAGAAAGGGCCAAAATATTAGCTACATTTGGAAGGAAGCAGTCCACACTAGACTACCCTGATTATAGTCACATACGTCTGATTATTAACCCCAGCTGCAGATATATATCTTTCACTTTTAGTACTCCAGCTGTCAAGTTTGCCAGTTCTGTATGTCTTTTGAGAAACTATTTTAATACCAAAAAGTTCTTTACACATATGTGGCTTTAAGAGCTATTGTTAATCATTGAAATAACAGCCTCCACATGAGTGCTACTGAATATAATTTACACCAATCACAGAGAACCAGAGTGTGACTTAACTGTGGTGTATTTCTAAAGGTGAGGAGCGTTGGAGCTGCAGAGATGATTATGAACCTCACCACCATGAGGAGTCTCTCTGGACTGTACATATGGACGGTAAGACTGAATGAATGCTCCATCATGTGCATTCAAGAGTGCTCTTTAATCTTCCATCTGTTTTCTTTTATGTAAAACATCATTACTTCAATAAAAAATGTTTATGCTGAACGTATTCTGACCATATGTCTCATAAAACAGAGCCGGTACTATAGAGTCATGAATGTGTCTTTTGTAATAGCTGCATAATGAGAAAAATAGACTATAAAATTACAAGGACCTCAAGTGAAGTCATTTGCTAAGAAGATAATGAATGGCTCTATTATTCTCTTTAAGATGTAAACAGAACAGGAAATCATGTTTATCACTGTTTTTATGTAAGTGCATCATTTAAAAGTTAGCTAAAAGAAAACTTTATATGATCAATTTACAAGTTAGAGAGATGGAGTTGTGTGAGAATAGCAAAGCTGATAAAAATGTGACTACGTGGAGTAACACAGGAGTTTGAGNAGGAGGAACAAGATGGTGTTGGCCGCCGACCTGAAATAAAATGCTTATTAATTACAACAAATAAATAGACTTGCTGCATTACCCTGTGTTAGCAACGTACGCTGCACCATGCGCCTCGGCCTGAACAACCTATAAACCAGCTTTGAAGGACTCCAGCCGCGGTTCTGACTGCCACTCGGCGGCTACAACAAACGCTCTGGTTCCTCAAGACTGCACTCGGTCGAAGCAATACGTGGAGACACGTACAGAGAGCGGTGCGCCCCGAGGCTGCAACCACTCGCCACACTGCAAAGGGACTAACATTAGAGGCAGCGCAAACTAATCTGAATTAAAGAAGCAGAATAATTTACCTGTAGACGCCATAGCGAGACCAAACGTGGTGCGGACCAGCCGCCCACGGAAACCCGGAAGTGAGAGAACAAACAAGTGAAAGCAGGGAGCTTTTATTCTGTACTATGGGTCTGGCGCCATCTACTGTCAGAACTGTAAAGCGCATACTGCCATACCAGTGACAATCTGCTTTTTTAGTGAAATCGTCACATCGTGATTCACCTTTTCTCAATGTAATCCTGCTGTCTGTTCAATTAGGGATTATATTACTCATCCACATTTCCTATTGGTCGAGCTTTTCATACTTTGAATGTTGAATGTAACCAATCACAATAAAGTGCGAACTTTCTGAACAGCAGATACGGGTGTTAAGATAAGATTTGGATCATAATTTTCTTAAAACCATATTGATTTCATCACAATTTCTGTAAACTTATTCATAACGTCTTAATAATGTAAATGAAGGCAATGAAAAGAAAGAAAGTTCACACTTTTCTGATTGAAAATGAACTTTTAACTTATTAACGTTTTACAGTGGCTGACTAACACAAAAAGACTGCCAAAATGTGTCTGTTTTTCAGTACGGAACTGCATATGATAATTTCCCCAAAGATTTTTTTTGCTCAAAATAAATCTGTAAATCGTGAGCAAATGGAAATCGTGATACAGTTTCAAGAAAATCGTGATATGCAGTTTTTGTCATATCGCCCAGCCCTACATCCAAACATGGCGAGAACTGAAGATTTGGACAACCAATCAACGTTGACCTGGCTAAAAGGAATTCTTGGACAACTGGGACTTTCTTCTACTTCCTTCTGTGGGGGTTGTAGGAGAAATGAGGCGAGCGCGCAAGGGAACACATGGGACAACTTTGCGAGGTTTAGAAATAGACGTCGCTTTGTAATTTGTGTTATCTGTTTGAATTCAAAGTAAATCTTCTAATTTGTATCGTTTTGAGTCCGGGTTGTTTTTCTAGACAGGATTACAGTCCGGGGGAAAGATCAAAATTTCCCTAACAAAGGCAAACAGAGTAAAGCATGAGGCCAAAGCTCGAAAGAAGTAACACTTGGACACGTTTTAGAGAATGGGAGAAATCTCTGAACAATGCTTTTTTGGCGTTTTTTATTTATATTATTTGAAGCTAAGACTCAATTATAGAGGAATTATTTGTTTATCAACGTGCACACACCCGGTAGCCAGAAAAAGCCACTTTCTTCATGAAAAAAGTCGTGAAAACAAGTCGACCAGCATCATTTTCAGCTAACTACAAGAGTTTATCGCTGTGCAAAAGCAAAAGTTTTGCCGCTAAATCAACATTTGTGAGTGAAATTCGACCCTACGACCCATAAACTAAGGTGAGTGAAAAAATTACGAGAAAAACATGGTCGGGAGCCAGAAGTCCGTCAAACCGGTTCATACCTGATCGAAACCGATAGCTCTCGTCTCACTTTGTTGTTTTAATCAAAGAAGTTTCCCCAGCCAACCTGATGGACAACGGCTCTTGGTTAGGTTAGTGTTTTAGTGGCATTCAGCTTTTTTTTTTTGCAATGTATTCCTTACAGTTTATTTAATTTATTTATTTGTATCTTAAGAATTAACTGAGTAGGAAGACTGGACCTTTTTTTTTTCATTCTTATCCGATTGGAATGAAACTTATTCCGCGCGATCTTGCCCCCCGGTCTAATACTTTAGCTGAAAGCGCAAAGAGTTCTCTGTGTTGGCCGCTATGAGCTCCAGAGAGCAGCTCCAGCTCGTGGCATGGCTGCTCTGCTAGTCTGATGCCAGTTCAATCAGTGAACCTGCACAACATAACCGTGGAACAGTGCAAGAAGTTCACTGAAAATAATAAATAATAATAATATCATATTTGCCATCATTCTAATTTTGTCAGTTATGTAGTTAGAAAAAGCCACGTTAAATGCAGTTATTGAATTAGGTAATATATTTGTAAAATAAAATGGATTCACTTTTTAGTCAGACTTGGCTTCAATAAGTTTGTTATATGTTTTAACAATACAATGTTGTGT
Organism: Mugilogobius chulae; assembly: GCA_038363315.1. Taxonomy (NCBI): domain Eukaryota; kingdom Metazoa; phylum Chordata; class Actinopteri; order Gobiiformes; family Gobiidae; genus Mugilogobius; species Mugilogobius chulae. Next base: position 11,943,709 of record CM076406.1, on the reverse strand, counting down.
CGACCTAAACTTATAATAAAAATGATCCGATGCTCGTGGTAAACCTACCTGAGAATCTTGATCTGTGCGTGAAAAGTTTATGAAAAAGCAGCGGCGTGTCCTCGTTATAATCCTTTTGAATGAGACAACTGCCGGTAAGCAGGCTCCCGGTTCCGGTGTGATGCGAGCGGAGGTCTTTCGTGTGTGACCGCGTCTGCAGCCCCTGTACAGACGAGCGCAGGGTTGTGTCCACCTCGGGTCGGTTCTCTGGATGCGCGCCGTGGTCCAGGTAAAGCACAGCGCGGGGCTCTGGTCCAGACTGTGCCAAACGGTTCCGCGCTCTTCCTCGTGCTCACTCACAGTGGTCACCGCCGTAAAATTGACAGCCTCTGGTCAGAAACGTCCAGCGGCCTGGTGCGCGTGGCGCGACCCGCGCTGACCCAAAAAGCGCTGAAGGGGCCGGACCTCACGCAGCACCGTGCTCTCCTGGCTTTATCTCTCTGCTCTGTCGTGGCAGAGCTGCATTCACACTTAACACTGTCTCATGTTCACTCTATAATCTAATTCTTTTTTATTAAGTAACAGGCTTTATGTAAAGAAAATACATTTTTTTAGACAAAGTTGTTAAAGTTTGTCATTTGAATAGATTTTACCAAATACATTTTATTATTCACTTTTCCCAACTGAGCTGTTGTAGTAACTTTTGCTGTGATATTAATGCACTGCTCACGTGTCACAGACATGACACGTCTAGGCCGTTCACTGAATGAAATTGTACCCCACACATCTGGCGGGCACACCTGCTGCACTCACGGAGCTCTTGGAGAGAGCGCACTAGAGGACAGAGGAAAACTGTCTTAACCGGTCTAATGGAAGTCTTAAGGGGCAAGATCGAGCGGATTGAGTGTAACCTTATGACTTGAGCCAATGCAAGCAAAAATAAACTTGTAAGATGGAACAGTGTTGATCTCCTTTGTTTAATGGTCTTACATGTGTCCTTATCGTCTTGTTTGGTGTACAATCTTAACAAATCAAAGTAAAAAAAAAGAAAGTCAACAAAGGAAACATCCACTCTTTTGCAAGTCTAGTTAGCAAATGCACAGTTGAGTTTTGTTGTAAAGTCTCTTTTTCAAGTCAATCACACTGACCACAAAACTGCACTGATAAAATGTGTTTGCAACGACACAAGGAGGCAGTACAATCCCATGTCCTCACAGGCAAAGGGACCATAACCTGGTTCACTGTCCAAAGTGTTACTGCGTTTGCTCGCTCTGCAAACACCCTTAGGCGAGGTTGGAGAATCTTTTAAGTCTTGTCCAGAAGAAATGAGAGACACCAAAGCCAACTCTGCTGATGATCTGAAGGCCTCTCCTTGTATAAAGACGGTTTGGGTGTTATGTGCAACTTATGGACTGAAAATCAACTAAAATGACTTTTACTTGAGTTAAGACAAATGTGAACAGAAAACAGATCTTGAGCTGACAACTGAAACGTGCTTGATCATAGTTAAATTATGGAAAGAGAAAAATAAATGATATATTTTCTTACTTTTGGATACCTGCCTCTGTGTAATTAAGAATGAACCTGTGTCCTTAAGCCTTTTCTTTCGGGATTCATTTCCAGTGCCGTTGTTGGTTTCACTTACAGCTAAAGTAATTTATGCATTAGTATCTTCATCTTTTCTTTGCAAACTTATTACAATCAAACTGTTAGACCGCTCGGATGCCACATTATGTAATTACTAAAATGTTAGTCTGCATGGTCATATGCCAAAAGAAGCTCAGTTCATTTCTAAGCTATGTACAGTCAGTAGCTACAGTAAAACCATTACTCGGCAAAAAAGTATTTCATTGTGTTCTAGGATATTTAAAACCAGATTGGCATTGTTAAAATCTTGGTGACCACTGTGAATCAGTTGGTTCATTTGTGTTCAACTAGGCCAGTGTTTCCCAACCTTTTTGAGTCGTGACACACTTTTGTGCTCAAAGATTTTCCGCGCACCACATTCATTCATTTTTTTTTTCCTACGCTTAATCCCGTTAGGGGTCGCGGGTGACTGGAGCCTATCCAGTGACTTTGGGCCTTAGGCGGGAACCCCTGACAGTGGCCAACTTGCGGCAGGATATTAGCAGACACATTCACTCTCTCATTCACTCACTAAGGGTTTGTTGCCCATTGACCTATACTGTATGTTTTTGAATGTGTGTGAAAGCGGAGTGCCAGAGAGAACCCACGATAACACGAGGAGAACATGCAAACTTCACTCAGCGAGATTGTGAGATGTTGATTTGGTTTGATCCGAGATTCAAACCTATAATTGGGTAGACTGTATCATAAAGAAGAAAACTGACCTTGTCTTTAACGCTGCTTTAATTGTTTAAAGATGAAAGCAGAAGTGCAATTTGTAAAAGTTTTGACTCACTTTTTGCTCTAATTGTAAAACACAAAAATTATCTACTTGGCCCGACTCTACTCTTTTGGTCCTACCTGGCCCGGTTGTGTTTCCATTACTCCTTAGAATGTGGTACTACATCTATAACAACTGCCCAAAAAGCAACTGCCCAAAACAAACTAATATCCATGAGGAAACTTACCATGGATTCTACGATATGGTTAGAACCAGGGCCAAGCAAGTACTAAAAGAGCCTCAGAGAAACAGGGCTGGTGGACATGGGCGAAAAGTTTTGCTTAATTCTGATCAAAACTAAAGATTAGTGAATGCCTAAAACAATTGATCAGAATAGCAATTCTGGACGTGTGTGTGTGTTTTGCTTTACCTCTAATACCTGGTATTGTAGAGTGATAATATTTGCAAACCTTGTCAGTCTACAAGTACAAGGTAAGATGGGCTAGCAAAGAAAGAATAAATACAAATGTCGACTACAAATATGGAGTAGTAAGACACCATTGGTCGAACAATCGACTGAACAACTTAAGACGAGCTGTGTCTACCGTTCTACAGTAAGTGATATGTAAATGTGACATTCTCCAAGTGTACAATCTGCACCAAAGCCCACTCACGAGAGACAGAGTGCAAACTCATCCTGATTTATCAACACAAAGAGAGAGAAGAGAGGCGCTGGGCTGGAGATGACACATACAGACACACTTGTCTGCCCACACAGAGGTGCTCGGTACAATCTTATTTGTCTATTGAAATATCAGTGCTTCACAGGCAGTTTTGGATGAGTAAGCAAAGTAAAATGCAAATGCAACAGAAGTGCTTTTCTTATTTGCTTCAGTTAAAGATTTTTTTTTTCAGACCTAAAGCCATGTAAATTATAATGTTTTTGCTCAGACGCATCAACATCTCAAGAAGAACCTTTGGGTCACCAACATATCTCACAACCAAATTAAAATTGCACTTTGAATGGATCCAATTTCCACATAGACATTGCTGAAAGAGTGTTCTGAAATGAGGTCCTGAGAGGGAAACATCCTAACTGCCAACACTGAACAAAATTCATAAAAAAAAAAAAAAAAAAAAAAATCTAACTTTAAAGTTGAGTGTTTTCACCTCGCTCTATCTGCTACAGGGCTTAGTTTATCAGCTCAGGTGCTGTATTATGTGTGCAAACTGAAAGAAAATGCAGATGTTATTTGTGGACATTTGCACAGAATTTACTATTGCAAATCTTTCTTTTAAATGAATATGTTCCTCGTCAGACATTGCATTTTCAGTCTGTGTTAGACACAAATGTCAGCTGTGTCTTTTGTTCCCTTCAACTATTTACAAAGAACCAATGTTTTAAAATTAACTAAATTAGTCAAAATGACAAACTAATACTTATGCTAATGATGTAACATTAAAAGTAAAATACAAATGTAATGGAATGTAATGTCTCCTTTAAGTCTCAGGTAAACCATAAATAGATTGAAAAGATCATAAGTTACCCTCTGCCCTTGTAACCAGCAACGTTTAGTGCCGCACACCGAAAATAATGGTTGGAATTTCAACTACATTCTTAGATACAAGACTTTCCACCTTTGCAGACTTGAGGGAAAACTGAAGATTAATCACGTCTGATACGTTGTCGAGAATTCACTCAATTAGCCTCTTCCTATTCCACTAATGATTCATCTGAGCATCACCACCTCGGCATTAGCATAATTGTAGTGTCAGTGAAGCATATTGTATTCAAGTGTCAGTCAGTCTCATGCCGCTAATGTTTTTGTTTATTATTTTGTCTCCTCATTTTGAAGTCACAATCACAACTGTTCACATTCTGGGTTCTCATATGAAACAATGCAAGTGTTTTGTTTCTAAAGCAAAACTAAATTGGACACTTTATAGAACTAATCAGTAAATATGAAGAAGTGTGTGCGTAAGAAGATCTGATACTGCTAGGGGACATTTTGTTTTTTTCAGTCAGCAATTAGCATTTAACTGCAATCAAATCAAAATTGCAGTTTATTAGCAAATTGAAAAATATTGCTATTTATGAAAAACCAAATTTTGTTCTCAAATGACAAAATCTTCTGTCTTATTCTGACTAAAACAATCTAATTCTGAATATTAGATCTGTCTGTCTGTCCATTTTTTGAACCACTAAATACTAAACAAAGTATAAACTGTACAAAACCACCACAGGGTTAAGTAAAACTAGTCTCATTCCGTCTTCTTCTGAACATGTTTGTATTGTGAACAGACTGAGATTTTTGTAAATTGCGACTTGTCTAAAAGGACAAAAATGTTTTACATGAATCTTACAATTTCATTCCCTATTTGTAATTGATCTAGCATTGCTTGGCCTCCACTCTATTCAGTACAACTTGACCTGGTTGTGTTTCCATTACTCTTTAGAACAGGGGTGCCCAAACTTTTTTTCCTTCCTTGGTGCCAAAATTTGCTGATTTTTTCTTTGCGGGCCAAAATGTATTGCATTAAAGAGTGCCAAGGGCCAAACATAATTTTGTTCGGCATTTAAAAAAACATTTTTAGGATAGATAAATTATATTTATTGACTCATTTTAAGAGATTGTACTTGAATTTTGTCATTTGAGAGTCTTTTCAACACAAAATTGAATCAAACAGTTAGTCCTAACAACCTGAACAACCCTTCGTGGCCCAAATTGGTTCATCTGGCGGGCCGAATTTGGCCCCCGGGCCCCACTTTGGGCACCCCTGCTTTAGAATCTAGTACTACATCTGTAGCAGCTGCCCACAACAAACTAATATCCACTAAGAAACTGCAGTAACTGTAGATTCTACCAGCCTCTGGTTATAACCAGGGCCAAGCAGATACTAAAAGAGTCCTGAAGAAACAAGGCCAGTGGAAACAGTGCCAAATAGGGCCAAGTAGGGCTAATGGAAATGTCCCATTAGAAGTATAAACAGGTCCATTGGCTCCCAGTTTAAAATTGCAGAACTGATAAGCTCTGTCTCTTCATTGTAAAATTTAACTGTAACAAGCAGCACATATTAACTTACTAGTCAAGTTTTTACATTGGAAAGTGGCTGTCTATTTTGAACTCTCAATGTTTTACACTGAATGTGATTTTTGAGTAATCACACACACAGACAATTGGGTAGGGAGAGTTGGTAGATGAACATGGATTTGAGCACTTACCAGCTGCAGGTACTGGGTGATAATGACAAAAATGAATATCTCCATTAGTTTTTAGGATAACTCAATAACAATATTCAGTCAATATGATCTCAAACCAACCGAAAATGCTCAAACACATCTATGAATGTATTAGTTGAAGTTGAATGATCAGAAAAAGTAGGCATTTTGACATTTTCGATCAACTTAAGACAAGTTCCAGCAGTCAATTAGTCGACTAATAAGTCCTCCTTTCTCTAAACCAGTGATTCCCTAAGTGGGGTCCGGGGCGCCCTGGGGGGCCTCAGGATCTCTGCAGGGGGGCCTCCAAAGGTTGTCCACCCAACAAGCATGACAGAAAACTGGGTTTGAAAATTTGATTAATTTACTCTTTAAATCCACACTAAGTCTTCAGGCATTATTATTTTTGCTGTTTTGGCATCTTAATATGAGAGTATATACATTCTACTTAATTTTGAATGGCTCCGAAAAGTTTTGGAACGGCTGCTCTAAACTAATGACTCTCAAAGTTGTGACCAAATGATCCAAACTGCCCTCACAAGAGCACGAGCTCAGAGGTTTGCATCCTAAATTATTAATCATAAAGAAAAAAATGCAGCTAAATGAGATCGTCGTGTAAAAAAACAACATTTTTTGAATGTATTTGCAATGGCTTTCTAACAAATAAAAACAAGACACCGATGACTGATCAGTTGACTAAAATATCATAGTCTACACTTATTTGAACTACAATGTTGTAACTTTTTTCATTAGTATTTTTTAAAAACTATCTTCAAGACAACTGCCACAATATTATCTAAAATTCTATACAATGCATGATTCCTCAAATCTGCTTGAAACAATCCAACTTTGAGTAAGCTAATGATGAAAGAACATGCTAAAAACTCATTAAAGTGGATTGCACATATTTCCCCTTTAAAATGGATGATCACACCTTTATTCCAAAACTCCAAAAGAAAAACAAGATCATCCAACAAAGACAAAAGCAGGAATACACTCTCTTCAATCAACTTCTGAATTCACAAACAAAATATTCCTCAACAAAAGAACAAAGAAGCCCAGATAAATTCCATCTTTCCAAATCATTTCTGCCATTGTCAAACCACAAAGCACTGCGATTATTATAATGGAGGCAATTGTGGTATTACCAAAAATGACAGAGCTGAAATCAATATAAAATTGGACTTAAAAGCTTAAAAGGAAAGTTAGAGTAGCAGTGGGCATTAAAGATTGTGTGGAAAAAAACAGTTTGAAAAGAAAATTGTTTTTATACATATCTATGCCTTGTTAGATCAACAGTGTGACCTCATGGGGAGATTAGAATGATGTGGCTGTCAAAACATGTCAACACAAAATGGAAACAAATATGTCGAAAGAGATATATGATCCAAAACAGTCTCTTTGAGCTTTTAGCCATGTATGACAATGTTTCCTCAGCAAAAAATAACAAGTTAAAGTGAAGCTAAGCACTGAATCAACATGTTTCACTATAGTTTAAAGTAAACTAGTGGTTTTAAAAATATTATTATTATTTTAAGCAAACTATAGGCAAATTTGCTTTTTTTTTTTTTGTCAAAATAGTCACTAATTGGCCATGACATTATTAGTTTACATACTTACTTAGATATAACATCATGCTAGTGTTGACTTTTAGTTCCAAAAAGTTACGGTAGCCAGGATCCTTTCTTCAGCAGATTTTTATTGAACAACAAGACGGGCAGGACTACAGTCTTAACAATTTTTCCTTTAACAATATGCTATTTTAGCCCAAATCTCCACATTAAAAAGACAATGTGAATGTGGTGACTCCCACAAAGCAAAGACCTCGGTCCAGTCTTTACGCACTCTCATAGAACAGGCACACTGAACCAGACACACTGAACCGGTCAGACTGGACCACAGCCCCACAGCCCTGGTTTATTTTACATGGATGCAGATTAAAGAACGCACTACACACACATGAGAACTGGATCACCAGTGCACTTTTCCGTGCTCATCTGTAGCAGGATTTCAGAACACGATCACAGGACACATCGTAAGAAGGCTGGAGAGGACGCGATCTGGTGCACGTCTGTACAGAGACTGGAGAGAATGGACACATGAGACCTGACAGTGAGTGGGCACAGCAGCACATGTGTCCTGGACTGTCTAGGACCAGAACATTGCACGTACCCTGTGGGGTTGTGAGCTCATAAAGCAGCTGATTTTGACCCTCCTGCAGTCTTATCGCACCAGTCAGACGCAAAGTCTAGGGTAAGTCTCATGTCCACTCGCACACCGGATTGTCTTTTTTTTACTAAGACAATAAGCTTGATGTAAAACGAAAGACGCATTTTGAGGCAAAGTTGTTTAAGTCTGTTTTGTGAATAGACTTTCCACAAATAGATTCGTATTAAATAAGTTTGTTCCAACTGAAGCAAATAGTCTAAATACAACTAACTTTTGTCTGTGATCTTAATGCTCTGTTCACTGTCACTTGGCAGAACATCTCAACATACGTAGGTTCACTGAATGAAATGGTGTCAGCCACATCTGGTTGTGGTCCCACCTTCTGGACTTATAGTGCATAGTGCTTGGAGAGAGCCCACTGGTCAACGTCAGCACTGAGGGCAAGAAAGGGCCAAAATATTAGCTACATTTGGAAGGAAGCAGTCCACACTAGACTACCCTGATTATAGTCACATACGTCTGATTATTAACCCCAGCTGCAGATATATATCTTTCACTTTTAGTACTCCAGCACTGTCAAGTTTGCCAGTTCTGTATGTCTTTTGAGAAACTATTTTAATACCAAAAAGTTCTTTACACATATGTGGCTTTAAGAGCTATTGTTAATCATTGAAATAACAGCCTCCACATGAGTGCTACTGAATATAATTTACACCAATCACAGAGAACCAGAGTGTGACTTAACTGTGGTGTATTTCTAAAGGTGAGGAGCGTTGGAGCTGCAGAGATGATTATGAACCTCACCACCATGAGGAGTCTCTCTGGACTGTACATATGGACGGTAAGACTGAATGAATGCTCCATCATGTGCATTCAAGAGTGCTCTTTAATCTTCCATCTGTTTTCTTTTATGTAAAACATCATTACTTCAATAAAAAATGTTTATGCTGAACGTATTCTGACCATATGTCTTCATAAAACAGAGCCGGTACTATAGAGTCATGAATGTGTCTTTGTAATAGCTGCATAATGAGAAAATAGACTATAAAATTACAAGGACCTCAAGTGAAGTCATTTGCTAAGAAGATAATGAATGGCTCTATTATTCTCTTTAAGATGTAAACAGAACAGGAAATCATGTTTATCACTGTTTTTATGTAAGTGCATCATTTAAAAGTTAGCTAAAAGAAAACTTTATATGATCAATTTACAAGTTAGAGAGATGGAGTTGTGTGAGAATAGCAAAGCCGCTGATAAAAATGTGACTACGTGGAGTAACACAGGAGTTTGAGCTCGCCTCTCTGCCAAGGTTAAACTGACTGGAACCTTCGCTGCAGGAGATTAATACACTGAATAAATGTCAAGCTAACTTATTAGCCAGTCAGGAAAGAAATATGAGCATTCAAAATGAGGGATGAGGCCATTCAGGTGTGGTTGTATATGAATAACCATGCAGTTAAAAAAGTCTTTATGCTGACTGGGTGTTTTTATTTTATTTTTTTTTTTTTTTTTGAGAATACTAATAAGGGTCAATGATTGACCATAGCACTCCTAATAAGCATAGTCTGGAGTTTAAAACATGTAATGTGGCAGTGACACTAACATTCTATTTACGTAAGGAGAAAATAGATGTCAATACACACATAAAAGTAAAAATGACAATAAATGTACAAGATATTTCTGAAAATGGCCAGAGTACCTACTCACTAGACTATATAGTGATATCATTTTAAGGTTCATTCAAACCAAGCGGAGAGTCGCTCTTCTGAACCAGTTTGGCCATTTTTTGCTATCAGGCAACCTACCTCTGCTTGGAGTGAATGAGGCTGTGTACACTGAAAAAAACTGGGAGAAAAAAGCCCAGAAATGATGAATGCATAAAACAGGATTTAGTCGAGCATTGGGAGTTATTTGAAGTGTTTAAATGGTTTCTTGCTGCTACTTAACACAGTGTTTGTGGACCAGGTGCCTGACTAGCAACTTCTGTTCTCCGTTAGAGTTTGACAATGTCAACTGTCAATTTTATTTGTATAGCACCTTTACGACAAGTGACTCAGCAGCTTTGGCATACAGGGGAAGGCCATTTCAAAGCCTGGGATCTGCCACAGAAACAGTCCGCTCTTCTCTGCTTTGAGGTGAAACTTGCACCGGGCTCACACTGTCGGTCCGGCATACGAAGGCTTTCTGCTTCTTGAAAAGTAATGAGAGGCTCTCACATGGCGATCCGGACGACCGGAGCACAGCCGTGCGACTTGCCATACCGGACGTTGGAAGTAACTTTTTCCAGACTGCCAGAGCGCCTTGTGAAAACAAGACACAACAAACAGGAAACCAGGTGAGCGAGGGTGAAGTGAATCCGGTGGTTTTCAAAATAAAATCATTACGCTAACCACTATTAATACAAATGTGTCAAAATTCTGGACATATACATGCCTATATAACACATAGGAAGTAAAAAAAAGTCCAGTGCTTATCCATTGTGCAGCGAAAAATCAAACAGTAATTTTTGTAATAAAAGCATGAATATTAATAATGAATCATGCACATGTCCACTCTCGGCATTTGTTTGGCGACTAGTGGCCGCTTGGATTATGTTTGTGTAAATGTTTTTCTCATCAATGCACCCCTAAGAGAGTTGAACAGACGCTGTTTCGCTCCACCTTAACGACAATAACTGAGGGTTATGCTGGTGTGAAAGACTCTTCACTCCAAGTCATGCATAGGAAAGGATATTCAGTTGAAAGCTTCCTTATTATTTGTGCTCAAGCTGGACATAGCTGCAGGGCTTTATTAGTTCAGGTGTGATTTTGGTGGTCTAGTGCGCCTCCACCCTTACTGTGTCCATAACAACTTTACCAGAATGCCCAGCAGACTCTCAGCTCCTGGCCACAGAGTAAATGAGCCTTGTTGTTTGGCCACCACAAGATAGCACAAAGCAGAAAGGTGTCATGGCCTACAGGCAGTGAAAATGACTGCGGTGATGGGTCTTTTGTCTTTCGGGTTGTTCAGCACATACATACAAAGAGAGAACAAAAAGTCCTGCAGTCTACAAGCTCCAGTGTCGTCCACCAATCAAAAGTCCTACTTCTGTAGTTTTGTTTACCGTATTGACCAAAATTCACATTAGTCAACTAGGATTTATGTTGGTCTAATGTGTTTTTTTATATAAACAATACATATCCTGTGTTGTTTTTTCAAGCAAAGTTTGGGTCGGATGAATGATCAGATAAAAATAGACTACTTTTTAGCTTCAGAGGTTTAGCCACAACCACTTTTAGTCAACTGATAGGTCAATGGGATGTCTTTGATCAAACAAAACATTTTTGGTCTGCAAAATCTTTTTTTTTTTAGTTTTGATACAAATTTGACTACTGTAATTTCTGCCCTATTAAGCACACAATATAAGCCACAGTAAGAAAAATTATAAAGTACATAATAGGCTGCACTTATAGTAAGTCTAAGAGAATCTATTATAAGCCGCATAGTTCAAAGCTCATGAAAAAAGTAGCGATTTATAATCCAGAAATTACGGTAATTTGACTTTAACAATAACTGGAAATTCTTTTTTTTTCTTCCTTAATATTTGATGCCAATTGTTCAGGGGAAAAAAAGCATTTTTTTAACCATGTTGTTGGGCAATCCAAACAGTTTTCTCGTCCGACTAAAGTGTGAAATTTAAGCCTTATATGCATTCTTTAGGCAGTAGCTCGGTCAGCACATGATCCTGACCTCATCTGAAGAATTACATAAACTGTTAGAATACAATTTCAAACACGATCTACCATCTTGTTATATTATTAACCTCCTAGGACCCGAACCTTTTCAAGGCATGCTTTATTAATTTCTCTTTGTTTTTTCGGGTAATTGGAACCTGATGAGTGTAAAAACAAAAATTACCTTTTTACATTTTGCAGTTTTTGAGAAAAATGCTGTCCACATATGTGGACATTCGTTCTATATTTTAATAATTTTTGATAAAACACTATAAAATCATAATTTAATAATATTTTGAAAAAACATTTTTTAAGTGCCTGAACTCAACAAAAATGTTTCCTGAGTGTAAAAATAAAATGAGAAATAGCATTTGTGCCACTCGGAAGAGTGTGCCTCATTTGAAGTGTTGCTAGAAAGTACATAAAGACATATGCTTTTAACACTGCAAAAAACATTCTGATTATATTGTAAACTATTCTAAATTAAGACTGCTGCTGTTCTACGCTGTCCACTTATATTTGAAAAGCTTTGTGACACTTGAGATCTGCCTGTAAGCAGAGAAACACCCTGTATAGAACAAATTAGTCTTTTGCTCTGCCACATGCGGCATTCTTCAGGTTTACCATCTCTGGTAGAAGTGCAGCCTTTAGTATGCCACATGCAGAGTGGTGTTTGTGGTACAGGAACAAGCTGTTGGCTAAAGCTAGATCTGTAATGTGCATTATCATTAATAGTGTCCATTTCTTAGTACAGCCACTCATGCGATGGTAACTATTTATCCTCAGTGGTGTTTTGTGCTGAGGTACTTCTTCCATCCTTTAAAAAAAAAAAATTGTTGGTTGGCAGTACTCAAGTGGACTCTGATCCTCTCTGTCTTGCACAGTTTCATTCTTATGCTCAAACTGGGCCTGATTTGGCATTAACTGATAAGCCTTCTATTGACCCTTTTTGGACTGATTTTTATGACTTGGACCTGGTGTTGTTTCTTCAGGGCATTGTTTGAGTGGTCACTCACATCCTGCTCTGTCTGAGAGTGACGTCTGACTGAGCGTCATCTGGCAACATTGCAATCTAAACAATATCCTTCATAATAATCACGTTTATGTTTATGTCCAGGTCAGATTCCACTGTAGAATGGAGTTCTCACTTCCACTCCTGTACTTTTCAATGCTGCATTGGTCCTGTCTTGGAAGTTGATATTCAGGACTCACAGCATCACTGTTGTCTGATAAATGTTTCACCTCAGAATTTTTCCATCAAAGGACCAACTCTATTGCTTGTGACAAGGATAAGCTGTCTGGATGAAAAAAAAAAAAAAAAAAAAAACTATATGAGGAAAAAAACACCTAAAATCTATCCATATTTGTTTAGAACACATCCTTTATTGGTTTGTACTGCAATAAGTAATTGTTTTTACCATAACCATGCCAAAATACAATTTAATTTCTACACATTTGTGTTAGCATTTTTCCTTTTCACCAAAACTAACTCCCGCTGTCCACATTTGTGGACTGCATGTTTAAGAGCATGCTAGACTGTTGGTGTTGCTAAGTTTTTTAAAATTCAACTTCCATAGTAGACACTGAACACTTATATACACATCTGAACAAGAATTAGCCATAAAAGTTAATTTATTTTTTTACCTTGGCAAGATTTGTACCTGAGTTCACAACTAACATTCAGCTGTGTTGGCAGCCATCTTGAATCTAAATTATAATGTGTTATGCACTCCTGTCACCACTAAGTGGCAGTATAATGACCTCTTGTGTGGACACCAGGACCTTATAGAGAAAAATTGTGTATTGTGGTATAGACACCCCAAAATGTGTTGTCCACACATGTGGACGCCAGGTCCTAGGAGGTTAATATTATGAGAGTGACACTCGATTCAGCAAAATGTGATGCACCGGCAGCAATGTCTGTCGCTAGATTGTATCTTTTTAAATTCGAATGCTTTTTTTTTTTGTTGTTGTTCAGTCCTTCCTCAGTCCTTGAATTCTTCTAAATTAAAAACCATCTCAATTCTAAATGATCAACTGTATAAACACCCCCAGCCACAATAGAATAAAACATCCCTAGTGTCTGAACAATCCTGCTTTTTAGACTGTCTACAAAACGCTCTGTTCCACCTTGTGATGTCATGAAGTGGTGCTTTTGATGTTCAGAGCGATTTTAGCCTGAATTGATGTGACTTACAGGTGCAGTACACAAGAATAATCTTAAATAGACACTATTTCTCTACATAATTTAGATATATTTTTTCTTTAGTTGATATTTCCACAGAAAGTCTCCGATGTTGTCTGTACACGTTTAAATGAGGCTTAAACAATAGCTGAGGCTTCAATATCAGACAAATCCATGGTTAAAAGGGTTAAGATGACTCTGAGTAAACTGTGTTACACTAAAAAACACATTTGAGCTCTTCTTGCGTTATCACTTAATGACATCACAAGGTGGACCAGAGTGGTTTCTGTTTAAGAGAAGATTCAAACCTAATTAAGCAGGATTTGTGTGGTAAACATGTGTAGATGAAACAAAACACAACTCTTGGTGTGTTTTTGATGACAGTACAACAATGTGATAAGAAAAAAGTTTGTAATATAGACCCTTTAACTTCGACACACTCCTTTTGAGACCTGCAGGCAATTTAAACAGAGACCTCTTGATCCTAAACACCATAGGTTCAATCACATCCAACAGGACATCTTTTGAAATAAGCCCACCTTATCTGGACTCAGCAACTTCAGACAGGCCTTGATGTTTCCTATCGTGAAAGTGGCTCAGCTCACACCGGGATGGGCGCCAAAACTCCATTTCTGCTGTACATGACATTACTTTTTGCGGCAGATGGAAATTCATGGAGAAGTTGTTTTGCATTCACTTTTGCAGCAGATGTGTTGGGAGTACTTTTACGCCTGATTAATCTGAATACGAGATGTCGAAGTAAGGTGGGACAGATTTACTGGCACATGCATTATTAAAACTCTATTTATATGCAGTGTCATGTTGTCGCACTGGAACCAAAATATTCCCACCGTAAGTCATCGGAAATGTGAAAGCAGCTCTGCCTCTCACTCAGACCAATGTTATTAACCAGAGAGGTCACAGTTCTTAAGGTACTTGATGATATCGAGTAACATTAATGCATGACTGATTACAATGAGACGTATCAGGTCAGGGAATGGATTTGATTACCTAAGGCTTCAATTCAATTTCAGAATTCAATCAGCGAAGTTTGGTCAACAAAAATGAAAAAAAAAGAGAGAAGATACTTTTAAAACTGTTTAGTAAAAGTCACTGTAGTCCAGGACGACAACTTGTTTTGCAGCTTGTTCATTTAAATTAGCTTTGACAACCCTATCACAAATACACTGTCAAATCAGGACCATGGACAGCACCTTTTGCATTTTTTAAACTGAATACTGCCTTTAAACTGAATACTGATTTTCCCTGCTTCTCTCACATGCAGCCTTCATTCACATCTTCCGTCACATTCATTAAACATGTTTCCCCATTTTTACATAAACAACTTAGCTCAAGCTGCGTTGCTAGTGTTGCGATTTGGCTGCACAGCTGGACGCAATACACAGCTTTGGCTCTTTTTACTACTATTTGAACATGAGGACAATTTTCATCAGCTCAATGAGTGTCCGGCTTCTTGCGGGTCATAGAATACTTATAAGGAGTTCAAATCGCTCCCAATTGTGCCCTTGATCTGTTTAAACTGTGTGTTCTACTCATCTCAAACCTGCTGCGAGAGCAATGGTAGACTCCAGCTCTACTTTTGGAATGATAAAGAATATTAAAAAACCCTTCTCCCAGTTTAAAAAGAATATAGCTCCTGGTGGCTCTCAGAGTATTTGATGCTCTGGTGAAGGTTTGAGTGACAAGATTTTTACAATCTTTATTATCAAATCTCCAAACATGCTCCAGCTAATCCTTGTCCTAGGCAGTAATTCTCAGATTAGAGAAAATGAAGCCGAGTCAGTGACAGCTTGACTCTGCAGATCAGAATGGGTCAAATAAAAAGATTACATTTCTGTATGCGTATATCCCTAAAACAGTATGGTTAGCACACCTTTTCCAAAATACTAAACTTGACGAAATTAACCTAACTTAAGTCTCACCCTGATCTTAACACCAACCTTACACAAATGTATGAATTAATTATAAAATACAAACATTCGCTTACAACCACCAATGCAAAGCAGTGTTGTATTTGATTTAACTTGGTTGGGAATAAACAAAATCAGGCTTTCCTCATTTAACCTGAGAGGCAAGGAGTTACTTATGTGTGACTGAATCTGGATTAAAGGCCTGTTTTTTACCATCTTAAAAACATAAATAAAGTAATAAAGATAATAAGTCCAAATGAAAACTTTGTATTAATTCAAAGAAGCTCAAGTTATGCCTCTTCCTAAGCCCTAAAAAATAGAAAAGATTTCGTCATTGTCAGGCAAAAATAGTGGAAGCACCTGTCATATCTTTAGATCTTCACATTTTTTTAGCTGTGCTTTGAAGATGAAACAATTTTAGAACAGAAAAAAAATCTCAAACAAGTACATTTTGCAAATGTGCCTTAAAACTCTTTAAAGCCAAAGGAACAAAACTATTTGTGAAATAAGCCAGAAATCTCTCTTTTTTTGAATGCTCATTTATTTATGCTGAGATGGGATGGCGGTGGTGGAGTTTGTGTGGGGGGTTAAGCAGTGCACAAGAGTTTTCTGTACCACCTTCTCTTTTTTCTCTCAAGTTCTTGCTCTAGGGCAAACCGTCTGCCCTCCAGTTGTGTGCGCCTCTTCCTCTGTGGTTTCAGAAGCTGCTCCACTGCACTGTTTCGTTGAACCTGCAGGGAGCACTCTACAGTTTTTACCTGGAATTAGTTATTACTCATACTTACAATTATTACCTGCAAATACAGTTATTATCCATGCTTACAGCTGAGCCTGTTCCTCACTCATAGATTTATAAAAAGTGAGTGCATTCAGTGGTGATTACAAGATGATTGTGTTGTCATTTTTAATATATTCTGGTAAAATAAACATATCATTCACACACATTTTAAGGTAGTACAGAGATAATGAGCTTGTGATCTAAAAGAAAACCAGCCAATACATTTCTGTCTGGTGTATACATTCATTCATTTTCTACTGCTTGTTCCCGTTATAGGGTTGCATGGGACTGGAGCCTATCCAGCGACTTTGGGCTCCCAGGACAGGGGCCAACAGAGCTAACGCATAGAGACAGAAGGACAATCGTTCACACTCTTTCGTTCATTGGGAAAATTTCGCAGTGTTGCCAACTGACCTGTACATTCATGTTTTGGAGGTGGAAGAAAGCTAGAGAGAAATTTCACAATATCTTCCCAGAGATATTGAAATGTTGAATTGGTCCTACCTGGGATTGAAACTTGCAATCTCGATAATGAGAAGTTACAGCTCTATAACCATGCTAGTGCTGAAAATAATTAAATTTGATGTGATATTGGGATTATGATAGTTTACAAACTCAAAAAAAAAAAGTATCTTTCTGTTTATTAATCAAATCAAAGTTTACATAGGTTACGTTCACACCGCAGAGTCGAATTTTCAGTTCAGATTTTTTCATCAATTCAGATTTTTTCATGTGGTTGTTCACATTACACAAAACATGCGACTCCAACTTGTCTCTGGTGTGAACGGGATGCGGCCCTAAAAGTGACCCGCATGGGCAGTAAAGAGCATCACGTCAAACGCACAAAGTGTAATGACAGCCAAGACACGTTTGTGTCTATTTGAGCCTGTTTAGTGCAGAAACGGAGTCACAAAGACCAAATACTATCACTGAAAAGTTCTGCTAACAAGCTGACGCACATTAGCATGTTCTGTTTCCTGTCCAAAATAAAGTCAGTCAATTTAAGAAGTCCAAAGAGTTGAAAACATTCAAAACATTACACGACTATAGATACAAGTCCAGACTCTTAATTCATGTGTAAAATGTTCCGCAGTGTCACAGAGAAACGCGTTTGAATTTATGAAAGTTGGCAACACCGACAGGAAGTAGTCCAGAGATAATGACGTTATAATACCTTGACTAGGCCGTGCCGTGGATAAACAAAAACAACACAGGAGACAGCTTCATACTTTTCGAGTTTTAATTAGCAAAGAACACTTCTAAACGTATTTGCAGCGATGCTCTGTGGACTTTATGTGACTGATTTGTGCAGAATGGTTGAGAGGACCTGGATGACAACACTACAGTTTAATTTGAAAACTTTACAGAGGTGAGTGATTATCCACCGTGTTTGTCTTGCATCTCTCCCTCTGACTGACCTGATGCTCTGCTGCAGTAGTTGTGATAATCGTGGACTGGTTATTAACAGGCTGTGTATGATTTAGTTTAGTGACGTCTTTTGTCTGGCTTACGTAGAGTTTGTGAGGGGAGTTTAACGGGCGGTCTAGCTTTATGAGGCTTTAGCAGACGCAGGTGCAGATGCTCTCTCCTCTATTGACAGTTTTCTGTTTCTTCTGACGCTGTTTCTGCTTTGACTTGTTGACTTGTGTGACGTAAATGTCGGATGAATGCGACATGAGCGTTCAGACTGGAGTCGCATTTGAAAAGATCCGATTTGTTTCCACATATGAAAGCGTTGCGTGTCGCCTTTGAAAAAAATCGGAATTGTGCCGTTCATACTGCCATGATAAAATCACATACAGGTTGCATATGGGCAAAAAAAAAAAGTGTGAACGTAGCCCTTGAGAGTTCTTTCCAACAGCCTAAATGGATGAAAAAATATTACGGTACGCACAAAGGCAAATCTAAATAAATGTTTTTGCTGTGATTGATCGCAGATGAGAAAAGAAGAGAACTCCAAAGCAAGGGACCGGAAACAGCAAATCACTAAATGTGTTGTATGTGGACCTGGAGAGCACCAGAGACGTGTGTTCAGAGGAGTCGTGAGATCTGGACCGTGAGTAACTCAGTGAGGAAGGCTTTAGCAAAACAGTTAATGGCCTGAAAAACCAACCGCAGGATTTGAAAGTTTATTCTGAACTACACTGAGGAGAGACTGAAGAACAGGGTTGACATGTGAATGCTCTGGAGTGTTGGAGGAGGCCAGCTGCTGCGTTTTGCACTAGTTTAAGTCCATTAGAAGAGACTGGTGAAGGCCTGTGTTGCAGTCAATCTTCAGGCTGATAAAGGCGCCTTGGCTTAACTTTGCAATATATTTCTTCAAAGGGATATGGGGAATGTTCACGTGCAGGGCAAAAGTAGAAGGACATTTTTGGAGTTCAAAGATTATCAACAGCTTGGATTTCAAGACGCAAAAACTAACCAAACAAATGTGGCAAAGACAAAATGAAAGAAACAATGCGCGTTATGTAAGGAGTTATTTTAAGATGATTTGTACTTTGTTTCTAAATACAAAATATGTTCCAAAAATGCACTAATAAAATGGCACATGTGTCTTGATGAGTATAATTTATTTCGTTTAGATCGTAATTTCCCAAACTTTTTGAGTCATGGCACACTACCTACTCAAATATGGCCAAATCAAACTAAAACATTGAATATTGTCAATTGCACTCAAAGTGGCACCATGTAACTTTTCAAGTAGAGAGCCCATTGCCTGTCTTTTATATTTGGAATGATTCTCTTACTATCAATCTGTGTAAAGTGAAGCCAAGCCAAGTGGTACAGGTCAGATCTATGGATAAGCAATTGTTTGCTTTTTTTTTTTTTTTTTTTTTGAGAAATAAAATGATCTATTGACCCTATTTTGTCCTGCCCACTTTTCTAGAAAGTGCACTTCCTGTTTAGCTACATTTAGATTGTAGGCAAAGTAGGGTCAGTAGTTGATCAAACATATGTTTATTCATTCATTCATTTCACTTAACCCCGTTAGGTGTCAAGGGTGACTGGAGCCTATCCCAGTGACTTTGGGCCTTAGGTGGGGAAGCACCCTGGACAGTGGCCAACTCGTCACAGGGTTAGACAGACAACCATTCACTCTCTCATTCACTCACTAAGGGAAATTTACAATAATGCCCAATGAACCTAAACATGCATGTTTATGGAGGTGGGAGGAGAAAACCCATGGTGACACGGGGGAGAACATGCAAACTCCACCCAGAGAGATCGTGAGATGTTGATATGGTCCGACCCAGGAGTCAAACTCACGACCTCCTTCTTGGGAATACAGAACTTTAACCACTCTGCTACCGTGCAAAGAAATACATGTTAAATAGGTTAATATTTTACTTTGGAAGCTGGTCATGTAACTTTTCCAACAACAGGTTCTGTCACTACTTACTATAAAATGTATTAAATTAGTAAATGGAGATTCTTTTGCTTTCATTCTTGGCAAAAAAAAAAATAAAAATGTTCAAAACATTCCAAAATTCCAAGGATTCAATAATTGTGCTTAATCTTATGTCTTAGATAGAATTTTAAGAACTTGTCATTTTTTCAAGGCACACAAGTGTTCCATAGCACACTGGTTAAAAATCACCAATTTTGGTAATGAACTAATTTATAATGAACGACCATTTTCTACTGAAAGCTGAAAGAATTGGTCGTTTATCATTGCCTTCTATATGATAAACCAGAGTTTCATTAAATCATACCTTTCAAAACTACATAGATCTGTCAGTTTTCCCTCATAAGCTCTTGATAAAAAGCACCATTGTGTATTTCACTGACCTTCTTTCACAACCAATTTTGCAGCCTCTCTAAAAGCGCTCCTATGTATTCTTCTTCACATGCCATTCTTCTTTCTGGCAGCCCTTGTTACATTTGAGGCAGAGCCCGCAGCTAGCAAGTCCTTTTGACAGAGATCCCTTTAAGAGGTGCTTTGGCCCAAATGCAGGGCCAGTGCTCCCAGAGGAAATGGAAGAGACAGATGCATTGAAGGCTTTTGAATGCCTTGTCATTGCTCACAACAAACCCACGTCACTACAGCCCTACATGACAGAAACGCTCTGCTGTGGCCTGGATTCAAGTCCAGCTCATCATTATTATTCTCTTTATATTAGACTAAAAGAAAAGGACTGAAAAATACAAGTAGACACACAAAATATCTGATGCATCATTTGTACAGTATTGTTAAAACGATAAAAGGAATGTATATGAACTGAAAGAATTATATTTGTGAGGCAGTGGTTAGTCTGAAATTGAATGTGTTGTCAGTGCTTCATGCAGGCAGGAGAAGGTATTACACAGAGTTAATGAACAGGCTTCTGAGGCTCAGAGAAGAGAAGACTTACTAAACAGAATATAGTAAATAAACATGAATGAAAGTAAATACCAGTCCCAAGTGTGTTTTCCATATCGTAATGTCTTAAAGAAAAAATGTGTTTGTGTTGTTTCTGTCCTTCAGAGTACCTTAACTTTGAAATCCCTGACACCAGAATCAATTCATAATTGTAGAAAACCCAATGACATGTGTTCTGGTCGACTCAAGTCAACATCTCATGATCTCTCTAGGTGGAGTTTGCATGTTCTTCCCATGTCACAGTGGGTTTTCACTCTGGTTTTCTCCCACCTTCAAAAACATGTATGTTTAGGTTAATTGGCATCACTGTAATGTTCCCCTAGTGAATGAAATAAAGAGTGGATGGTTGTCTGTCTGCGACAAGTTGGTCTCTGTCCAGAGTGTTCCCTAAAGTAAACTAAGGCTCAAAGAACTGAGATAGGCTCCAGTCACTCATGACCCTTAAAGGCTTCTGCACACTACAGGATTTTGGCCAGATTTTAAGCCCGATGTGGCTCTGTACCAGTTCAAGGAGGCGTGGCCAGAGTAAAGAATTTTGTTAGAGATTTTTTGTCGTTTCTCTCCTTATGTCTGTGCATCAATGTGATTATTTGTCAGGTCACATCATCGTGAGGTTCACATGCTGCACAAGCATGGACCTTTACAATAAACAGCATCTGGTACATCTGCTTTGTGACGGCGACTCTTAAAATGTAAAATATAAAAAAGCATTGCCTCTTCATCTGTAAATTAATGTAACACTTTGTGCAAATAGTTAAAGTGCGGGACTCTTTTTTAGGAACATGATGCTCATCATCTCCAGTGTACCTGCCTCTTAAATGATGTGTGAAACACCGACTTTACTATAGAACATGACCCACACAGAGTTTGTTGGAACTTTTTCATTTCACGCCCACATTGCATCAGTGTAACAGCTTCTAACCTCGAATGAATCTCCGCTGTCCTGTGACCTTTGTAAACCTGGTTTAATCCACTTGTTTTTCCCTCGCACATGAAAGAAAACACTCGATCACGTGACACAATGGCTTAACAGTAATAAGTTGTGGAAAATGAATGAAAAGAACTATCAAATTGCTGCTGATATGCTAATGCTTCATAAATGCAGAGATATACCATCTGTGACATCACAGATCAGGAACATTCAGAAGGTTTTTTTAGAATAGGATTAAAAACTCAACGGCTATACATAAAAAGGGGGAAAAATCAAGAATGCAAAACAAGTATACATTGTCAGAGTCGCTATAACTGAAAAGAAAGGGAAATCCACGGAAGCCTGCAATTTCAAGTATTAATGTCCTGAAATTTCCTTTGACTCCAGTCAGTTTCGTTTAATTACATCTCGGGAATAAAGCCGGTCAAACAATATAATGGCTTAATTAACTGACAACAAATGGATTAATTTGAATCCGTGGTACGTGATACATCTGCGGCTCACTTTTCATTCAGTCGGGATGAGCTTTGCATTCCAATTCTAAAGAACAAAATGTTGCGCGGATCCTGTGTGGTTTTGCTAACAGTCAGGTAAACAGACACTAATGAAGACACAAGCTGCTCTGAGAGGTAATGAACTGCTGCTAAAATTATCCACCCCCGACAGCGCTGCGGTTCAGAGACATGGCCTCTACGAGCGTCTGCTGCCTGCCACCGCGGAAGACTCAACACGTTCAACTCTTCTGTCAGTCACTTATGTTTATTCAAGACACACAAATCCGCCTTGTCTCCGCACAGCTGTCAAAAACACGTCCGCAGTTTCTTTCTATGAACCTAAAATTAAGTCAGTTTTTTGGCAAAGTGAGCGAATCATGGCGGCTCAGCGTGATGAATGTTAGAAAACTGGATGATTATTAAATTCATGTTGTTCAGGTGTAAAACTGGAAACAGAGAGAAAGTGCGAAGACAAACAGAAAGAGACAGGAGAGACAAAAACAAATACAAAGACACAGAAAGAGAGTAAGACAGAGAGATACAGAAGGAGAGAGAGAGACAAAGAAAGGCGAAAGAGAAACAAAGACAGAAAGTGAGAGACAGACAGAGAGAAAGAGAGCCAGAAGGAGAGAAAGAAAGATAGACTGACAAACAAAAATATTTGGCTTTTGCAGTAAAACTGTATTGTGTGGATCAACGTATATGCACTAAGGAAGATACACTGCCAAAAGTTTAGAAAGTTAAAACAATCTAAACTGCCAGTATTCACTCTGTACTCTACTGGTAACACTGCACTGACATGCATGAGATGTAGAAATGAGTTTATTGTATAATCAAAGTTAACTACCACAAAGTCAAGCGTATCACAACAATGTAACTGTTACTTTTAAAGGTAAAGGTAATGTTTATTAAGGACAATGTACAATTACATTAAGCACAATGGCAGAGATGCTTGTACCAGATTGTAGCTTACAGCTAATTTCCATTTGTTGTCCTGGAGAGGGGAGGCACATTGGACATGGTTTTAGTTGTAGGAGGAAACCGGAGTACCCAGAGGAAACCTACGCAGACATGGGAGAACATGCAAACTCCACATAGAAAGGCCCCAGGCAGCCCGGGAGTCGAACCCAGGACCTTTTTGCTATGAGGTCAGAGCGCTATCCGCTGAGCCACCGTGACGTTCTACTTCTGTAGAAAACACTTCATTTTAAAGTAGAAGAAATCACTCACTGAATGACTCACTGTTCATCAAGATTGATATTGTACTGTACAAGAATTAAGTGGTCCCACGGCCCAAATTTGTATAAATATTTAAGAATGCCAAGGGCAGCTGCAGACTTTTTACCCTCTACTAACAACCCCTGTGCTTTTCATGATTCACTGGTTCAAAACAAAAAAGGGCACCGACCATGTTGCCTTTGCTCCGACAGTGACAAACTCCACATTGTCTTCACACAAATCCTGTTATTTGTTCAGTCACAGTGACACAAAGTCCAAAACTAATTGGGTCATAAATTAAACAAACAAGCAGAAAGCCCTTGACACTGTGCGTTTTATTTTAGCCATGAGCAATAATCCAGAGGCACTGAAGCCGCCACAGGACCAGGGAGGCTTTATTGGATTGTCAGCACAACAGCAGCGCTCTTTCAGTCAGGTGGCTGCGAATATTCGGTTTAAAAAGAATTGGGATGATTTTATTTGTAAACAAAACCCGTGGTACATGTAATATTATTCGTCTTAGAGGCTGGCTAATGTTTTTGATAAACATATACCATGAATTGTTGAAACAAGTTAAAATTGTTTAAAACTTAGATTTCAATTGGCAAATTAGATTTTTCTTTTTTCTTGCATAGAGAGAGAGCATGGAAGTGCCCTCACACAAATCTGACTGCAAAAAAAAGTTTGAAAGGCAGAAATAAACAGAGTATTACAACAGTACACTGACCTAATAATACCATTATTAGGTCAATGGCTGACCTTAAAGGCACTGTACCTGACTGTCAACGTCTTAATAGTACACTGTGTCACTTTTTAGCAACATTAAATAAATAATACAAATGTGGGACTTTACGTTGAGCAGGCTTGCATGGCCACAAAATGAACTAATATTTGACCAAGAGGAGGACCTCCTCCTTTAGCTAATTTTTTCACATTATGCATAAAACTAATCATCCCCAATAAGAATGTTATAAAGAAAGATTGTATCCTCCTATTTGTTTGAATTGAGAAGTTTTCACATCCAGAAAGTTACGTGGTGCACCATTAAATGTAAACTGAGAGATTAAAAAGAGCTTTGCTGGGTTTTAAACCAAATAGCTTAAAATCTGTTTACCCCAGTTTGGATAAATAATCAAAGTATCAAAAAACCCAGTATGTAAGAAATTAAATGTGTCCAAATCTTCTGGGAGAGAACCCCAGACCCCCTGCACATCTCAGCACCCTCTAAAGAAAAGATGTTCCTATGGCCAAGCATATAAATGAAGGAAACAAACAGCTATTGATTTTCAACAGAACTCCATCATGCGATGTACAGCAGCCCCTGTCGTACACTGAGTGAAAATTCAGTTCAAATTCAGTTCAAATTTCAGAACAATGATTCTTGAATTCAATGAATCCACGTGGCTTTGGGCAAACACAGACAACACACACAAGAGAAAGACTATGTTAACTAAATTACAACAAAAGTCATATACCCTACGTTTAACCCACTATTGACTGAAAAAACTCCCGCCCACTATTAAAGGTGACCTATTGTGTCTAAGAAGAAAGTATGACATATGTAGGTCAATAATTTACATTTTGGTTTGAAACATAAAATCGATCTAAAACGCCATAAAGGTCCACTGACTTCCTGTTCAAAACTGCAGAAATGATAAGCTCCGCCTCTTTATTGTAAAAATTAACTTCATATGCAGTAGATTCTAAATTACTCTTTTGTTATTGGAAAAGGGATACATGACCATTTTGAACCCAACATACTTTACTTAGACTATGATTTTTTGATAGATAATAAGAAAATACAGACTAGTGGGTGGGATAGGTGGTAGGTGAAAACCAGCTGCAGGACAGCACTAGATTACTCAAAAAGGCATGAATCAATCCAAACACAACTGATTCACTAATAATGAGAGAAAGCTACTGTAACATGGTCTAAAACTTGAATAAGTGGAAATCACATCATCAATCACCTTAAAAAAAAAATATATATATACAGTATTTTTTTCTGACCCTATTTCTACACAGTTACTTCTTTAGGAAATACAGAAGCCAACGCTGTTTTGACACAAAATAGATAGTCACGTAATGTACTTCTGCTCAAATTGTGGCCAACGCCAGTCAGGATCATCTGATCTAAAATCATTCAAATATTTCTATAAGAAACAGACAGAACTGTGTTTCAGCTCCTCCACAAACAGCCCACAGCTGAGACAATCAGAGCAGTCTTTGTTCTAGTCATGTGGATGTTTTTACTACACAGATTTACGTAGCATACAACAGCTGTGCGCCTGTTAATTTCACTCTTCAACACGGTTTGTCTTTACACATCAGTCCACATCTATCTCATTAGTTCAAGGTGATTACAAAACACTAAACTACCAAAGAGATTTCATAAAAAAACAAGCTGGGACTAAACAGTGGTCCAGGGTGTGACAGAGCAGCCGTTGTTACCCATCTGCAGCGTGTAACTCCAAAGCACATTCTGTAACAGCTCCAGGAAAGAGGAAACAGCAACTTACCTGAAACACACAGAGAAAACAAACATCAGGTCATGTCAGATTATTTTTTCAAAAAAGCTGAAAAAAAAAGAAAATAAGCATCATGTAAACATTTCAAATCTTGAAATAGTCCAGCAAAAACTGATTTCAACAATAATTTTATTTATTTATTTTATTTATTTATTTTTTTGTACTGAAAACATGTTTTTATATATACTCTAGCATTTCTTCTGATGAAGAATAGTTGTTGTATGTGAGATACTACAATTATTCATTTAAAATTAAGTCTGTGTGCATGTTTTATTAAGGCTAGTTAAAAAGCTCCATTGTTACCATCCAAATGTGGGCTCTACAATCATTTGAACAGATGGGATATAGGTTTTCTGCACAGCTGCTATTCATTTACTCATTTTCATTTTGCGTTTAACTGAACCAAAGTTTGAAAAGTTTCGAGCAGTTGCATGTTTGCCTTGTTCTTCACATGTGTTGTTGTTAAAGCTGAAACAGATGTTGGGTTTTTGTTTTTTATCACAAACTTGCCCACATTAATCCTTAAATACAACTGGTGTTTGAAATGGTTCATGAAGATTCAGCTTGTACTTCTACACAGCAAAAAACTAAACTGAAATCTGTAACTGGACGAAAGTATTCATCCAAGTGGCTTCCTCAGAACAAAAATCTGGTGAGCACAAAAACAACAAACATTTGGACATTAGCATTTACTTACAGCTCTTACCAAACTCCTAGTGTAAAATCCTGCTCATATGAAAAAGTTCACATGCTTGCTAAAGATATGCACAACTTGAACTGTCCAAAAAGCTCCAGAAAAATGTCCCCGCTTCTATGAGCTTCTTCTATTTGAATTGCAGTGATGTATAAACACACCATCACAACTTAACCATGCATTTAGGGAGAGAATGCCAAATAAGAAAACAATGTGACTTAGTTTAAACAATGTTTTTGTTATAAAATGTAAAGAAAAAAATTATATTAATATAAAAAAAGAAAATCAATAAAAGCATATCAAGTTTATCAAGTTCCACCAGAACTAGTGTCGTACTAAATGAGACCCAAAATTAGCGTTCTTTATGGTTTAAATTAGTCTAAACATGTCTTAAACAAGACTAAACAATAGATAAGGCGGTGATGATTAACCCAAACAAGGGTCTCCCTGTTTACTCATGAATGGTAGTAGTACCCTAGCTAAATACTTTGCACTGCATTGTTCGACATGTTCTGTTTAGAATCAGGACTGAGTGCAATGTGTGCCTCAGAATGATTTAGCTTTGATTATTTAAAATATTTGGACTTGGTCAGGGTTTTTTGGATGGTGACTGCCACATGTTGTGAATGTGGATGGTTGTATGTAGGCATGCACCTGTCCGATACGGGGATCGGATATCGGTGTCGATCCAGGAACTTTTGCTGGATCCGGTATCGGTTGTGCCTTGGTTGTGCCTTTAATTGAACATAATGAACTAACTTATTGGCTGGTGTTGAACCAGAAAGTCTAATTTTATTGGACATTTTATTCAGATTAAGTTGTTAAGTTGTGGCTTACACTATAGCAACAGTTACATAACACTATATGGAAAATGTTTTATGTTTTAATAAGAAAGAAAAACCAATTTCAGTTCTTTCACTGTATCGACAGATACTTAAACCATCTGTAGTCCTGGGAGGGGAGGCACAGTGGACATGTTTTTAGATTGTGCTCTGACTGAAAAACTGATAAAGAAACATGTTTACGATTAAAACTTATCATTTGACAGATTTCTTTTTAATGAAACCAACCCCAGATGACAAGTGATTCTACAGACATAACACAGAATAAGTCAGACTCAATAGGCCATTCTCCTCAGCTCAATCATGGTCAAGTATGTGGCGTAAGAACAGCCCCACAGAGAAATGACAAACTCATATAAGAGATCCCTTCACACTGCTCTGCGCTTCCCTCATGACAACTCTGCAATCTAATTAACATTCACCATCCACTGTCAGTCTGAAGACGAGCTTTAGATTTGAGCTGCACTGATAATCCTCTGACGGCTTTATTGACTAGGAATGTGGATGTGCTGTGTCCAAACATTACACAAACATGATGTTACAAAAGAGTAAATGCAACAATCTTCGTTTTGAAATATTTTCTTTTTGTGACTATCTTCTTGAGGTAACTAATTTTTTTAGTTGTAAATATAGGCACTATATATATAGGGTTTTTGCAAATGAACACTTCCAACAAATTTTACATGGAAGAAAAAAGTTTTAATTAGGAGCGAAGTTAAATCAAAAGTAGGGCATAGATGATAGAAAAAAAATCTCAGATAATGAAATAACAAAATTAAAGAGTGAATTTTATTTAACTTCCACAAACTTAGTCCACACAGAAGCAGACTGTTGGAATTATGCTAAGCCCAAAATCCCAGTCGTGTGGATTTTCCTGTGGGCTGTGGGAAGGAAGGATTTATTAAAAATGACAATCCTCTGCTTAGCCAGGACTCTGCTGATACTTTCCAGAATGAGTCATATGTTCAGTTGTGCCGTTCATGAAGAAGAATGTGAAATAAAATAAGAGAGATTTTGGGAAACCTTAATTTGATGTTATTGCACTAGATTCTTCTGCAAATGACCAGAGCTGTGCAATTAATCAAATTTCAATTTCAATTATTATTATGATGGCTGTAATTGAATACAAAAGTGTCAAAATATTTCCTTGAGTTGGAAAAGTAGGTCCCAGCTAACAATGTATGGCTCCCAGAATGTTCAGGAGGTTATTTTTAGGCTAGTGGAACCTTGTCTTTTGGTTCAACAGAAGACTTTATAACAACACTGTTTTTTGGTTTTCCTGAATCTTCTCTGAACGTTCTTTCAAAGTCTAGACAGTTTCTTGACAACAGTAGATATGTGAGTTATGTCACTAAAATTCATTTTATCTGTTTAAATAGGCGTTTTCAATGTGGGAACAACCATAGCTCCTGCTTGGTGCAATACTTTCCCTTAGATTGACAACTTTTCAGTGTACTATGCAACGCACAATAATAATGGCATTAAAGTTTGCAGATGGCAGTGAAAGATGGACGGATGCAAAGATCAAGCACCGCTAAGTAAGTATGCCAATGAGGAGGTAGCCTACAGCGGGGCTTTGAAGGACCAACAAAAACTTGCGAATCTTCAACAAGCTAGCTGATGAGCTAGTGCAAGTTGGCATTTATCACACAGATAAGCATACCACGAGAAAATAAAAGACTGAAACAGGACTATAAGAAAATCAAGGACCACAGCAGCCGGAGAGGGGCAAACAGAAAAAACTGGTTTCCCATCTAAAACTGCATTTTGGCACACAATGTTTCCATCTACAACTGTATTTTGGCACACTGTCCAGCGGCTGACATCACTGAATGTCCCCTGGATCTTTTTTTGAGCAGTGTGAATGTGCAGATACTTGTTCCTAGGGTAGATTTGACCCTGTGAAAAAAGGAGTGGTTCCTGATGCCTCGTTCTTGTCACTTTCATGTGCGAAACGCCTTCTATTTAAGGTGTGTTAATGCGCTCTATGCAAAAAATAACTTGAATAATTGTGATTTCAATTATGATTTATATAATTGTGTGTTCCAGTGTGTTTTATTTGTTCATTTATTATTTGATCCTCAAGCAGATATTCCCTGTAGAGGTCAGGAAGGCTTGCTGCTGGTCAGTATTACAAACATGCTTTAGTCTAGTTGGTTTNAGAATGCTTAAGTCTTTAGTTACTTCTAAACCGCTAGAAAATCACAAAAAAATATAAACACACTTTTTTTCTTCGGTTCCCAGGAGGATATTATATTGTTATTTCTATTGCCTCAATACCTATTATTGCAGTGAATATTTATGGCTACAACACACAGCCTGAAAACAAACTCTTACTTGAAAAAATTGATGAACGCTTAGATTTTGGCTTAGTAAATATGTTAATGCATACGTGATAATGGGTGGTGATTGGAATGTTGTCATGAATAATATATTTGATCGATTTCCTCCTAGAAATAACAAGACAAGAAATCGGTACTTTGAAAACCTTCATGGAAAAACATAACCTTTACGATGTTTTCAGAGAAAAGTTTCCCTCCCTGAAACAATACACATGGCACTCAAAGACCTATCAAAGAAATCCAGATTAGACTACTGGCTTATCTCAAAAACTATCCACTCTGATAACAGTAGTCAATATACATCCTGCTCCACTCTCAGACACAAAGTGATTACATTAAATCTCACTTGACCCCAGATGCCAATATTCCCAGGGCTTTATGCTGGAAGCTCAATAGTAGTCTTCTTACTCATACAGAAGTTAAGACATATTAAGCAGCTTATAAGTCTCACTTTGAAGCCGCACGCTACCAGAGTTCGTTCTGTGCCCAGTGGGAACTGCTAAAATTTGAAGTTGGAAAATTTATCAGGAAATATAGTGCTAATCTAGCCAAAATCAGAAACCGTGAGGAAATTGACTTGTGTGCCCAAATTTCTATTGTCTCCAACCAAACAGGTAACATTACAGAAGAGGACTTAGTAAGACTATCGGACTCTCAGAACAAACTTGACGACATTTAGTATAGAAAAAGCACAAGGAGCATTTATCCGGTCAAGAACCAAATGGCTAGAGGAAGGGGAGCAGTGCTCTTCATATTTTTTTAACTTGGAGAATTCCAAATTAAAAAAACAAAGTATTGAGATGCTAAAGATTCAGGACAATTTAGTAACTAATCATAAGGACATTGCATCCTGGTGCTCTGAATTTTACAATAATCTCTATTCTTCTAATTTTAATAAAGAGAACTGTGAGCGTTTACTAAACTCTGTTACAAAAAATAAAGTGATTCCAGATTCTGATAAGAAACTTAACGATAAGCCAGTTTCGTCGCAAGAAATAATAGATGCCATAAGAGATCTTAAGCTCAACAAATCTCCAGGTAATGATGGAATATCATCTGAATTTTATAAAACGTTTAGTGCGGAGCTAGTTCCATTTCTTTTGAATATGTATGAGGAAAGCATAGAAAAAGGCATATTGCCTCCTACTTTGACCCAAGGACTAATTACACTTATCCCAAAGCCGAGGAAAGACCCGCTATCTTTAGAAAATTGGCGTCCTATTTGTCTGTTAAACACAGACTATAAGATTCTAGCTCTGCTTCTAGCTAAGCGGATTAAAAAAAACACTGCCCCTCATAATAAGTGAGTCACAATCTGGGTTTATGAGTAATAGGCATAATGCTAATAATGTACGTTTGGTTCTTGACCTGCTGGACTACTCAGAACTCATTGAAGAAGATAGTTATGTCTTATTTCCAGATTTTTATAAGGCATTTGATACCCTTGAGCACAACTTTATTTTGAATCTTTGGAAAAGTTTGGGTTTGGACAGTTTTATATTGATGCAATAAAAACTTTGTATAGTAACTGCAACTCATCAATTCGACTCAAATATGGTACTTCCCCACGCTTTAAGGTAGCCCGGGGGGTCCGGCAGGGTTGTCCTGTTGCTCCCTATTTGTTTTTGTTAGCCGCACAGTTGTTATCAGATTATATCCAAGAAAGTAATGTTCAGGGTATAATGGTTGCAGGTAAAGAGTTTCTAATTAGCCAGGTGGCAGACGACACCACTTTATTCTTAAAAAACTCCAATCAAATTCCTAATGTCTTAAAGCTAATTACAGAGTTTTCAAATGCTTCAGGTCTTTGTCTGAACTTAAACAAATGTGAACTTTTGTCTATCAAAATGTGTAATAAAACTGTTATTCATAATATTCCTGTTAAAAAAGAAATCACCTACCTGGGAATAGTAATAACTAAGGATGAGAAAGAGCGAGGCAAATTAAACTTTGAACCAATCCTTGAAAAAACTAAAAAAAGGTTCAACCAGTGGTTACAAAGAGATTTGTCTCTTAATGGCAGAATACCGCTAACCAAAACAGAAGGTATCTCAAGACTTATCTACTCTGCAATGGCCCTACATGTTGAGCCTAATGTAGGCAAAGCCACTGACCGGATGCTATACAATTTTGTATGGAAAAATAAAACGCACATTCAGTAATTACAAATACTTAGGAAAATGGTGGACTGAATTTCTTAGACTTTACGTCTTTAAACTACACTTTCAAAATCAACTGGTTACGTAACCTTTTAAATCATCCAAACTCTGTCTGGAACCATATTCCCTCTCTAATATTTTCAAGGGTAATCCTAATTTTTTGCTTAAGTCAAATTACAATATAGAAAAACTTCCTTGTAAGTTATTTAAATTCCACAAACAAATGTTGTTGGCCTGGCAGTTAATTTACCATCACTCTTTCTCCCCTCATACGTGTATGATTTGGAACAACTGTAATATTTGATATAAGAATAAATCTCTATATTTTAAAAATTGGGTAGACGAAGGCATTGTATTTGTAAAGCAATTGTTCAGTTCCAACGGACTGTTAATGAATTACTCTGAATTTATAGCTGCCTTTTCCCTTCCTGTAACGCCAAAGGATTATTCCATTGTAATGGATGCAATACCAAATCAACTTCTGATGCTGTTCAGAGGATACACCTCTCTTCCAAACACATACTCTCAGTGGCGTGTCTAGACATTTTTTACAGGGTTAGTGCTAGATAGTCGGGTCTGGAGGGATAGAAGTGAGCTGGTTGCCATGGTAATGAGTTTATTTCTGTTGCTAAATGGTCTTAAAATGTTATATTTTTTATCTTAACCTTTACCCAAACCTTTTTCCTAACCTTAACCATCACCTAACCCTTTTCCTAAACTTGCCCATTCTCCTAAACTTAACCATCGTCCCTCCGGACCCGACTATCTAGCATTAACCTTTTTACAGGGGTGGCCCAAGTGGAGCACCACGCATGGCAAGGGTGACACCCAAATTTGCAAGTCAAAAGTAAGATGAGTATAATGCTGTAGCAATTCATGCCCATGCAGCCCACTGGCCTACGGAAACAATTTACAAATGCAAGGAGGATCACTAAAAACATCTCACTTACCACTTGCTGTGGAGTGTGAAGAGATATATGTGACAAACTGCCAAGCATTCAGCTCATATTCACACAATCATTGTCTGTGAGTTGGTCCTGTAAACCTACACTATTGCCAATAGCTATTATTATTGTGCGCACTGCACAAGAACTAACTAGTCTCCATTTATCCTGACTCCACTACATCTTAATACACATGTCATGATCGCACTGTTTCACTCACCGCTGTTGCGCTTTCATCAGATGTAAGGTCATAACTTGCTTTACATATCCATGTGAGCGATGCGCAGCTACTCCACAGTTCATTCATCCTCCTGTGTAGCCTTGAGATCTTGTAGAGTCCATTATTACTTTACTCATTAGCTCAGTTTTAGATGCACAAGAATGTTTGACACAAGTCAAGTTGTCCTCTTGAAGATGAATTCCAAATGCAAGGTGCAGGTGACAAATCCATCGCTCCGTCCGAATTCATCAAATTGTCCCCATAGCTCCAGCTCCTTAAGCCCAAACCGGATGCACGTGACCACACGCCATATTAAGAGCTGTCCGGATTGTCAGTTCAGTTAGGAAGGAGTTAGGAGAAGGAGCCTGTATGCTTCCTATCATAGCTCCTTTAGCATAGGAACCATAGAAGCTTCCTATCATAGCTCCTTTAGCATAGGAACCATAGAAGCTTCCTATCATAGCTCCTTTAGCATAGGAACCATAGAAGCTTCCTATCATAGCTCCTTTAGCATAGGAACCATAGAAGCTTCCTAACGGTGGTAAGGAGCTATGAGACATCCCACAATGCACTGCACAGATCGCTCCAAAAATGAAGGAATATTTATGACAATATATGATCTGTGAATGAAGAGTTTGTAATGAATGAAAAGTTTTACTGCCTCAGACTTTAGACACACAAAACATAAAACAAACTTTATAAACTTTGAAAATATAAGGTTTTATTGCCACATTGCCTTCACTAAATGTATTACCGCATCACTTCACACTATTTACGTGTGAAGAAGTGAATCTTACGCCGGGGCACAGGCTCATTTGCGTAAAGTCCGCTAAAGCGGAGGAGAAGGGAAAAGGAGAGACGTGCTGCTGCTGCTGCAAAGCAATACTGGAATATATTTGTCTTTTCTCTCACAGTTTGATGACGGTGAGTCTGTTATATTTATTCTGTCCTGTCCTGTGCATATATAGGCCTACTGTTTGTGCTGAAAAGTGTTGTTGAAGCTTCGTGTTTAAACTTTTGGCTCAGTCGGAGGTTTATTGCAGTATTTTTATTAAACAGCAGCAGATTCATGAACAAATGCGTTGTTTCTGTAACTGTCGTGTCATTCATATCAGCGCATTAGGTGTGTGTTTTGTAGTCCGCTGGTGGATGTTGTAGTTTTTCATAAAGAGCTGTAGAGTCGCTGGTTAGGACGTTCGGATTCACCAAACAGAGCTAAGGCCTCTTCTCTCAGCTGTCTAGTGCTCTTACTGTTGACCTCCTGACGACCTCACAGATAAGGAGCTAGAGGCTAGGAACCAGGAGCTAGGGCTATAAATTAAGGCTATTCGGAACCAAGGCATCTTTTATCTTCCTTGTACCTTAACCCCGCCAATAGGTTCGTCCAGTTAAACACATCCGTTAACAAACCTCTGCAAAAACTAACAGTGCCGACTGCTGGTCGCCTTCAGTCATAACACCCTGCACTGTACTGACCAGATCTACTTGCTATTTACAGGCTTTTACAAATACGATACGTTGTAATATTTTATACAATTAAAATATATATGTATAACTTAACATTTTAATGCTGAAATAATTTTCATCTTTGAAAATGACACAAATTATTTTGTTTGAGGCTTAAGTGAAAGCTACACCACAAAAATATCACAACATTTTGCATTATTATTTTATTTCAAATTATCTTTTAAACAAATAAAATGAAGTTACACAGCCAAACTGCTGCAATTGAAAACAATTATCAAAAGTGCACATTACAGTAAATCAAGACACATTGATAAATCTATATCAAAAAGTGTACAGTATTCAATGAAAATAAAGTGCTCCAGTTTCAGGGCTTGCTTATTGATACCTGGTTAAACAGAATTATAATAAATGTCCCACACAAAAACACAACACTGCTATTTTGACTGTGAACATGACACTAAAGTCACTCTGGTAAGCTTTATCATAATTCTACAGTCAGTAAAATGAAGATTGTAAAGAAAAACATTAATAAAAGTATCAAATTGTTTTGAGTTATAAATCAATCTAATAACAATGACAATCTAGAGCCAGATGGTAAGCAAAAAATATTTTTCTTATCAACATTGCAAAAAAAATGCACTAAGCATTAGTTTTAGCTGCCAAACATCTATATTTAAAACTGACTACTAGAATGTTGTAATGTCAGAACCTATAAAACAATGTCTAAAAATAATGTAGTCAGTTGAACAACTGAAACATTTTTAAACAATTTAGCCAAAAAAAGTATCAAGTATTTTTCATTTATCAAAACTAAACCATTATGTAATGTACAGTATATGCACACCAGCTCTGCATCTGTTGCTCATGTCCAAGTTGGAAAGGCAGTTACAAAACATCAAATAAAAATTGAGGAAAACAGGCATAGTGCAAATATAAATGTGACTGAAAAGTAAAGTCAACCCTGATGTAAACACTTTAAAGCAGATTAATACGCCTGTTGTTATGTGGCTTGCAAAAACTTTAATAAAATTGTCCATGTTAAGTGCTTTAGCTCGCCTTGATTCAATGCTGAGCATACCTAAATGGCTTAGTCTGCTGTCAATCATTGTTGTCCTCAAGTGAGTTTTTATGAGTTTCAAAGCTGAAAAACTCCTTTCGCAGGCTGCACTGCTCACAGAAAGGGCTATTGCTATTTTGCAGAGCTTAAAAAGTTCATTGAAGACCTCTTGATGTGGCTCAAGAAACACAATAAGATCAAGAATGTTTGTAAGTTGTGTTCCCCACTTTCTGTTCTCCTCTTCAAGATTCTTCTGGCCTGGTAAACTTCAAGTGAAAGGTCTTCTATGTCACATTCATAAACTTCTCCAAATGCAAAAAGTGGCTTATCATTTAGAAAAGTTGAACCTTTAGGGTTGAATGCCTGAATACCTTTCATAATGACACAATTAGACTTTGAAAACCGTCTTTTCATTTCTCCCATGATGGAGTCAAGAATGGGGTACAGCAGGGTTTGTCTGAATGAGTCTTTGTCTTTACCATCCTTCCGTAGGCCTAAAGTAGATGCCACATACGACCCACCTAGTCTTGAACTAATTTTTTGTGTTCTCTTGTTAGTGTCCTCTATAGAAACATTACACTGTTTAGCAGTTTCTACAACATTATGCCAGAGTTCATCACAAAATGCCTCAGTCCTGGATTCTTGAATGGTTTCACATAATGACTCCACATGTCTGGCGCAATAGCAGTCACAGAGGAAGACTGAACATGTCTGACAGCAGTTTTGTGTCACTTTTCCATATCGTAATGTCTTAAAGAAAAATGTGTTTGTTGTTGTTTCTGTCCTTCAGAGTACCTTAACTTTGAAATCCCTGACACCAGAATCAATTCATAATTGTAGAAAACCCAATGACATGTGTTCTGGTCGACTCAAGTCAACATCTCATGATCTCTCTAGGTGGAGTTTGCATGTTCTTCCCATGTCACAGTGGGTTTTCACTCTGGTTTTCTCCCACCTTCAAAAACATGTATGTTTAGGTTAATTGGCATCACTGTAATGTTCCCCTAGTGAATGAAATAAAGAGTGGATGGTTGTCTGTCTGCGACAAGTTGGTCTCTGTCCAGAGTGTTCCCTAAAGTAAACTAAGGCTCAAAGAACTGAGATAGGCTCCAGTCACTCATGACCCTTAAAGGCTTCTGCACACTACAGGATTTTGGCCAGATTTTAAGCCCGATGTGGCTCTGTACCAGTTCAAGGAGGCGTGGCCAGAGTAAAGATTTTGTTAGAGATTTTTTGTCGTTTCTCTCCTTATGTCTGTGCATCAATGTGATTATTTGTCAGGTCACATCATCGTGAGGTTCACATGCTGCACAAGCATGGACCTTTACAATAAACAGCATCTGGTACATCTGCTTTGTGACGGCGACTCTTAAAATGTAAAATATAAAAAAGCATTGCCTCTTCATCTGTAAATTAATGTAACACTTTGTGCAAATAGTTAAAGTGCGGGACTCTTTTTTAGGAACATGATGCTCATCATCTCCAGTGTACCTGCCTCTTAAATGATGTGTGAAACACCGACTTTACTATAGAACATGACCCACACAGAGTTTGTTGGAACTTTTTCATTTCACGCCCACATTGCATCAGTGTAACAGCTTCTAACCTCGAATGAATCTCCGCTGTCCTGTGACCTTTGTAAACCTGGTTTAATCCACTTGTTTTTCCCTCGCACATGAAAGAAAACACTCGATCACGTGACACAATGGCTTAACAGTAATAAGTTGTGGAAAATGAATGAAAAGAACTATCAAATTGCTGCTGATATGCTAATGCTTCATAAATGCAGAGATATACCATCTGTGACATCACAGATCAGGAACATTCAGAAGGTTTTTTTAGAATAGGATTAAAAACTCAACGGCTATACATAAAAAGGGGGAAAAATCAAGAATGCAAAACAAGTATACATTGTCAGAGTCGCTATAACTGAAAAGAAAGGGAAATCCACGGAAGCCTGCAATTTCAAGTATTAATGTCCTGAAATTTCCTTTGACTCCAGTCAGTTTCGTTTAATTACATCTCGGGAATAAAGCCGGTCAAACAATATAATGGCTTAATTAACTGACAACAAATGGATTAATTTGAATCCGTGGTACGTGATACATCTGCGGCTCACTTTTCATTCAGTCGGGATG
This sequence comes from Mugilogobius chulae, assembly GCA_038363315.1. NCBI lineage: Eukaryota > Metazoa > Chordata > Actinopteri > Gobiiformes > Gobiidae > Mugilogobius > Mugilogobius chulae. The sequence continues at coordinate 11,905,993 of CM076406.1, read as the reverse complement.
AGCTTTGCATTCCAATTCTAAAGAACAAAATGTTGCCGGATCCTGTGTGGTTTTGCTAACAGTCAGGTAAACAGACACTAATGAAGACACAAGCTGCTCTGAGAGGTAATGAACTGCTGCTAAAATTATCCACCCCCGACAGCGCTGCGTTCAGAGACATGGCCTCTACGAGCGTTCTGCTGCCTGCCACCGCGGAAGACTCAACACGTTTCAACTCTTCTGTCAGTCACTTATGTTTATTCAAGACACACAAATCCGCCTTGTCTCCGCACAGCTGTCAAAAACACGTCCGCAGTTTCTTTCTATGAACCTAAAATTAAGTCAGTTTTTGGCAAAGTGAGCGAATCATGGCGGCTCAGCGTGATGAATGTTAGAAAACTGGCGATGATTATTAAATTCATGTGTTCAGGTGTTAAAACTGGAAACAGAGAGAAAGTGCCGAAGACAAACAGAAGAGACAGGAGAGACAAAAAACAAATACAAAGACACCAGAAAGAGAGTAAGACAGAGAGATACAGAAGGAGAGAGAGAGACAAAGAAAGGCGAAAGAGAAACAAAGACAGAAAGTGAGAGACAGACAGAGAGAAAGAGAGCCAGAAGGAGAGAAAGAAAGATAGACTGACAAACAAAAATATTTGGCTTTTGCAGTAAAAACTGTATTGTGTGGATCAACGTATATGCACTAAGGAAGATACACTGCCAAAAGTTTAGAAAGTTAAAACAATCTAAACTGCCAGTATTCACTCTGTACTCTACTGGTAACACTGCACTGACATGCATGAGATGTAGAAATGAGTTTATTGTATAATCAAAGTTAACTACCACAAAGTCAAGCGTATCACAACAATGTAACTGTTACTTTTAAAAGGTTAAAGGTAATGTTTTAAGGACAATGTACCAATTACATTAAGCACAATGGCAGAGATGCTTGTACCAGATTGTAGCTTACAGCTAATTTCCATTTGTTGTCCTGGAGAGGGGAGGCACATTGGACATGGTTTTAGTTGTAGGAGGAAACCGGCAGTACCCAGAGGAAACCTACGCAGACATGGGGAGAACATGCAAACTCCACATAGAAAGGCCCCAGGCAGCCGGGAGTCGAACCCAGGACCTTTTTGCTATGAGGTCAGAGCGCTATCCGCTGAGCCACCGTGACGTTCTACTTCTGTAGAAAAACACTTCATTTTAAAGTAGAAGAAATCACTCACTGAATGACTCACTGTTCATCAAGATTGATATTGTACTGTACAAGAATTAAGTGGTCCACGGCCCAAATTTGTATAAATATTTAAGAATGCCAAGGGCAGCTGCAGACTTTTTACCCTCTACTAACAACCCCTGTGCTTTTCATGATTCACTGGTTCAAAACAAAAAAGGGCACCGACCATGTTGCCTTTGCTCCGACAGTGACAAACTCCACATTGTCTTCACACAAATCCTGTTATTTGTTCAGTCACAGTGACACAAAGTCCAAAACTAATTGGTCATAAATTAAACAAACAAGCAGAAAGCCCTTGACACTGTGCGTTTTATTTAGCCATGAGCAATAAATCCAGAGGCACTGAAGCCGCCACAGGACCAGGGAGGCTTTATTGGATTGTCAGCACAACAGCAGCGCTCTTTCAGTCAGGTGGCTGCGAATATTCGGGTTTAAAAAGAATTGGGATGAATTATTTGTAAACAAAAACCCGTGGACATGTAATATTATTCGTCTTAGAGGCTGGCTAATGTTTTTGATAAACATATACCATGAATTGTTGAAAACAAGTTAAAATTGTTTAAAACTTAGATTTCAATTGGCAAAATTAGATTTTCTTTTTTCTTGCATAGAGAGAGAGCATGGAAGTGCCCTCACACAAATCTGACTGCCAAAAAAAAGTTTGAAAGGCAGAAATAAACAGAGTATTACAACAGTACACTGACCTAATAATACCATTATTAGGTCAATGGCTGACCTTAAAGGCACTGTACCTGACTGTCAACGTCTTAATAGTACACTGTGTCACTTTTTAGCAACATTAAATAAATAATACAAATGTGGGACTTTACGTTGAGCAGGCTTGCATGGCCACAAAATGAACTAATATTTGACCAAGAGGAGGACCTCCTCCTTTAGCTAATTTTTTCACATTATGGCATAAAACTAATCATCCCCAATAAGAATGTTATAAAGAAAGATTGTATCCTCCTATTTGTTTGAATTGAGAAGTTTTCACATCCAGAAAGTTACGTGGTGCACCATTAAAATGTAAACTGAGAGATTAAAAAAGAGCTTTGCTGGGTTTAAACCAAATAGCTTAAAATCTGTTTTACCCCAGTTTGGATAAATAATCAAAGTATCAAAAAACCCAGTATGTAAGAAATTAAATGTGTCCAAATCTTCTGGGAGAGAACCCCCAGACCCCCTGCACATCTCAGCACCCTCTAAAGAAAAGATGTTCCTATGGCAAGCATATAAATGAAGGAAACAAACAGCTATTGATTTTCAACAGAACTCCATCATGCGATGTACAGCAGCCCCTGTCGTACACTGAGTGAAAATTCAGTTCAAATTCAGTTCAAATTTCAAACAATGATTCTTGAATTCAATGAATCCACGTGGCTTTGGGCAAACACAGACAACACACACAAGAGAAAGACTATGTTAACTAAATTACAACAAAAGTCATATACCCTACGTTTAACCCACTATTGACTGAAAAAACTCCCGCCACTATGACCTATTGTGTCTAAGAAGAAAGTATGACATATGTAGGTCAATAATTTACATTTTGGTTTGAAACACAAAATCGATCTAAAACGCCATAAAGGTCCACTGACTTCCTGTTCAAAACTGCAGAAATGATAAGCTCCGCCTCTTTATTGTAAAAATTAACTTCATATGCAGTAGATTCTAAATTACTCTTTTGTTATTGGAAAAGGGATACATGACCATTTTGAACCCAACATACTTTACTTAGACTATGATTTTTTGATAGATAATAAGAAAATACAGACTAGTGGGTGGGGATAGGTGGTAGGTGAAAACCGAGCTGCAGGACAGCACTAGATTACTCAAAAAGGCATGAATCAATCCAAACACAACTGAGTTCACTAATAATGAGAGAAAGCTACTGTAACATGGTCTAAAACTTGAATAAGTGGAAATCACATCATCAATCACCTTTAAAGAAAAAAATATATATATACAGTATTTTTTTTCTGACCCTAGTTTCTACACAGTTACTTCTTTAGGAAAATACAGAAGCCAACGCTGTTTGACACAAAATAGAGTAGTCACGTAATGTACTTCTGCTCAAATTGTGGCCAACGCCAGTCAGGATCATCTGATCTAAAATCATTCAAATATTCTATAAGAAACAGACAGAAGCTGTGTTTCAGCTCCTCCACAAACAGCCCACAGCTGAGACAATCAGAGCAGTCTTTGTTCTAGTCATGTGGATGTTTTTACTACACAGATTTACGTAGCATACAACAGCTGTGCGCCTGTAATTTCACTCTTCAACACGGTTTGTCTTTACACATCAGTCCACATCTATCTCATTAGTTCAAGTGATTACAAAACACTAAACTACCAAAGAGATTTCATAAAAAACAAGCTGGACTAAACAGTGGTCCAGGGTGTGAAAGAGCAGCCGTTGTTACCCATCTGCAGCGTGTAACTCCAAAGCACATTCTGTAACAGCTCCAGGAAAGAGGAAACAGCAACTTACCTGAAACACACAGAGAAAACAACATCAATTCATGTCAGATGTCAATTTTTTCAAAAAAGCTATGAAAAAAAAAAAGAATGTGCATCATGCAAAACATTTCAAATCTTGAAATAATCAGCAAAAACTGATTTAAACATACATGTTTTTGTTTCTCTTTTAATGACTATACCCATTTGTTAGACTAAAGAAACATGTTTTTCGAAATATTTGTGTTTTTAATTATGTTCTAACTTTGCATCCTGATCAAAATAGAGTTTTGTCAGTGAGATATACAATTATCATTTAAAATTAAGTCTGTGTGCATGTTTTATTAAGGCTAGTTAAAAAGCTCCATTGTTACCATCCAAATGTGGGCTCTACAATCATTTGAACAGATGGGATATAGGTTTTCTGCACAGCTGCTTATTCATTTACTCATTTTCATTTTGCGTTTAACTGAACCAAAGTTTCATTGAAAAGTTTCAAGCAGTTGCATGTTTGCCTTCACATATGTGTTGTTTGTTAAAGCTGAAACAGATGTTGGGTTTGTTTGTTTTTTATCACAAACTTGCCCACATTAATCCTTAAATACAACTGGTGTTTGAAATGGATCATCAAGATTCAGCTTGTACTTCTACACAGCAAAAACTAAACTGAAATCTGTAACTGGACAGAAGTATTCATCCAAGTGGCTTCCTCAGAACAAAAATCTGGTGAGCACAAAAACAACAAACATTTGGACATTAGCATTCACTTACAGCTCTTACACAACTCCTAGTGTAAAATCCTGCTCATATGAAAAAGTTTCATATTCTTGCTAAAGATATGCACAGCTTGAACTGTCCCAAAAGCTCCAGAAAAAAAATAAATAAATAAACACACCATCACAACTTAACCATGCATTTAGGGAGAGAATGCCAAATAAGAAAACAATGTGACTTAGTTTAAACAATGTTTTTGTTATAAAATGTAAAGAAAAAAATTATATTAATATAAAAAAAGAAAATCAATAAAAGCATATCAAGTTTATTAAGTTCCACCAGAACTAGTGTCGTTCTAAATGAGACCCAAATTAGCGTTCTTTATGGTTGAAAATTAGTCTAACCATGTCTTAAACAAGACTAAACAATATATAAGGCGGTGATGATTAACCCAAACAAGGGTCTCCATATTTACATGATGGATTGGTTAGTAGTAACCCTAAGCTAAATACTTTGCACTGCATTGTTCGACAATTGGGTATTTTGAACATGTCTGGCATGCATGTTCTGTTTAGAATCAGGACTGAGTGCAATGTGTGCCTCAGAATGATTTAGCTTTGATTATAAAATATTTGGACTTGGTCAGGGTTTTTGTAGTGACTTGGATGGTGTATGAGCAGGCCACATCGATATGTGGATGAATGTGGATGGTTGTTTATTGTTGTGCCTGGTGCCATGAACATTGGATATCTGGTGGTGATCCAGAAAGCTTATTGCTTGGATAGGTAAGGTTGTGGCCTTTTGGTTAGTGCCTTTAATTGAACATAATGAGACTAACTTATGGCTGGTGTTGAACCAGAAAGTCTAATTTTAATTGGACATTTTATTCCAGATTTAGTTGTTAAGTTGTGGCTTACACTATAAGCAACAGTTACATAACACTATATGGAAAATGTTTTATGTTTTAATAAGAAAGAAAACCAATTTCAGTTCTTTCACTGGTATCGCAGATACTTAAACCATCTGTAGTCCTGGGGAGGGGAGGCACAGTGGACATGTTTTTAGATTGTGTCTGGACTGAAAAAACTGATAAAGAAACATGTTCACGATTAAAACTTATCATTTGACAGATTTCTTTTTAATGAAACCAACCCCAGATGACAAAGTGATTCTACAGACATTGATGATACAACACAGAATAAGTCATACTCAATAGGCCATTCTCCTCAGCTCAATCATGGTCAAGTATGTGGCATAAGAACAGCCCACAGAGAAATGACAAACTCATATAAGAGAGTCCTTCACACCTGCTCTGTGCTTCGCTCATGACAACTCTGCAATCTAATTAACATTCACCATCCACTGTCAGTCTGAAGACGAGCTTTAGATTTGAGCTGCTCTGATAATCCTCTGACGCGTTGTTGACTAGGAAGGTGGCTGTGTCCAAAAAATTACACAAAACATGATGTTACAAAAGAGTAAATGCAACAATCTTCGTTTTGAAATATTTTCTTTTTGTGACTATCTTCTATATCAGTAAACAATTTTTATACAACTTTAAGTTGAGGTAACTATTCTTCTATAGGACGGTTTTTGCAAATGAACACTTCCAACAAATTTTACATGGAAGAAAAAAGTTTTAATTAGGAGCGAAGTTAAATCAAAAGTAGGGCATAGATGATAGAAAAAAAAATCTCAGATAATGAAATAACAAAATTAAAGAGTGAATTTTATTTAACTTCCACAAACTTAGTCCACACAGAAGCAGACTGTTGGAATTATGCTAAGCCCAAAATCCCAGTCGTGTGGATTTTCCTGTGGGCTGTGGGAAGGAAGGATTTATTAAAAATGACAATCCTCTGCTTAGCCAGGTCTCTGCTGATACTTTCCAGAATGAGTCATATGTTCAGTTGTGCCGTTCATGAAGAAGAATGTGAAATAAAATAAGAGAGATTTTGGGAAACCTTAATTTGATGTTATTGCGCTAGATTCTTCTGCAAATGACCAGAGCTGTGCAATTAATCACATTTCAATTTCAATTATTATTATGATGGCTGTAATTGAATACAAAAGTGTCAAAATATTTCCTTGAGTTGGAAAAGTAGGTCCCAGCTAACAATTATGGTTCCCAGAATGTTCAGGAGGTTATTTTTAGGCTAGTGGAACCTTGTCTTTTGGTTCAACAGAAGACTTTATAACAACACTGTTTTTTTGGTTTTCCTGAATCTTCTCTGAACTTTCTTCAAAGTCTAGACAGTTTCTTGACAGTAGATATTGAGTTATGTCACGAATTCATTTTTATCTGTTAAATAGGCGTTTTCAATGTGGGAACAACCATAGCTCCTGCTTGGTGGCAAGTACTTTTCCCTTAGATTGACAACTTTTCAGTGTACTATGCAACGCACAATAATAATGGCATTAAAGTTTGCAGATGGCAGTGAAAGATGGACGGATGCAAAGATCAAGCACCGCTAAGTAAGTATGCCAATGAGGAGGTAGCCTACAGCGGGGCTTTGAAGGACCCAACAAAAACTTGCGAATCTTCAACAAGCTAGCTGATGAGCTAGCAAGTTGGCATTTATCACACAGATAAGCAATACCACGAGAAAATAAAAGACTGAAACAGGACTATAAGAAAATCAAGGACCACAGCAGCCGGAGAGGGGCAAACAGAAAAAACAGCGAATGGTTTCCCATCTACAACTGTATTTTGGCACACTGTCCAGCGGCTGACATCACTGAATTCCCCTGGATCTTTTTTTGAGCAGTGTGAATGTGCAGATACTTGTTCCTAGGGTAGATTTGACCCAGGAAAAAGGAGTGGTTCCTGATGCCTCGTTCTTGTCACTTTCATGTGCGAAACGCCTTCTATTTAAGGTGTGTTAATGCTCTCTATGCAAAAAATAACTTGAATAATTGTGATTTCAATTATGATTTATATAATTGTGTGATCCAGTGTGTTTTATTTGTTCATTTATTATTTGATCCTCAAGCAGATATTCCCTGTAGAGGTCAGGAAGGCTTGCTGCTGGTCAGTATTACAATCATGCTTTAGTCTAGTTGGTTTAGACATTTCGATGACTAACAGAAGATGTTAAACAGCAATAACAACATAAGCTCTTTTCTGCTGTTTCAGAATTCCTTTAATCAAGTAAAATTGTTGTTAGCAGGTAAATGTGCAGTGCTAGAGTAGTCTGTGCATACTAATGCTGGTTCACTCTGGAGACTCCTGATCTACATTCTGCTGTGTTTCTCACTGCTTTGGGACAAGACACTGACGACATTAAAGATGTTTTTGATGAATGAGGTCAGTGTGAGGAGAGAGATGGATAAAGCAACGGGAGTCAGCCTAGAGTCTGCATAATAGATACTCAACAGGTTTTTGTGAAACACACTCAAGTTTTCATTCTTTCAAGTTCAGAAATCGAAAGATTCTGTGCAGTACTTTTGCTGCGTTTTTCTAGACTGAAAAATTCATTTGGATTTGTTCCAGTTTTCAGGTTACTGTCCCGAGTGCTTCCATCCCCACGGGCACTTCATTTTCCAGGTCTGTATTTTTTCATACTCTGTTTTCCAGCTGTTGCCATCAATGTTAATCTTTATTCTTCACACCATGTCTGGTTTGTTTTACAACAGGATCTCAGTCATTCTCTACCAGCTTTGGAGGTGTTCACATTTTACTTTGGGGTTTCCAGTCATATTTTGTTGGTCATTTGGTGATGGAGATCAATGTATCATGCGGCGGCACAGTGGGGAACACTTTCTTTGGGTTTAACGAGTAAGTTTAGGCTTTCCGTAACATATTCACGTAAAAAAGGCAGGAATACTTGCTTATATTGACATTCATTGTAAATCTACGTTTTCTCCGGAGCTGGGCTGACTTTGACAATTTCATCTGTACTGTAAAAATCAGAATAAAGGTATATTATGGGAAGAAATCAAGTTGGATATAGGGATCTTAACTGACACTTGCTTAGACCACACTATCCTTTTCCGAGGGATGCAGTGCTGGGTATTTATTAAATGGACACAGACCTTTGTGTGGGCTATTTTCTTTCTGCATTTTCCACCACTAACTCTAATTTTTTATATAATTAAGTCCCTACTTGAGAAGTACGAAGTGTTCTTGGGACTTTAATGAATAACAAGCAGGTGGAGAAAACTATCCAAATCACCCACTGTTACAAAATAGTTCTTCTCTGTGTTGTCTTTGAAAACCCTAAATCAGTTATTTTGTCGATGACGAAGAATCCTGTGTAGAGATTTGTGTCTTGGAAGAAAATACAAAAATGTGGACACATTTTGAGTTGATTCTGTCATTTTTGTGATGTGAGGACACTGTCTAAGCAAAAAAAAAAAGATTAAAAAGCTGAACATGAACAGTTGTATTAAGATGATGTGTTTGCTGTGACAGTCAAACCAGAATCAGTCTTAGTTCAATCCAAGTGAAACGCTGGTACAGTCGTGTGAAGTCTGCGTCTGATGTGAGGCAGCACCAGAGGCAGATCCAACACATTCTGAGCAAGAGCCGAGATTGTAGGTCAGGCCGCTGTGGTGTCATTGTTTTTTAATCACTTTAGCACAGGGATCCAAATCGAAAGACATAAATAACCACAAGAACGCAAATGTAAAGAACTATGCTGAATCTGATTTGAGTTGTGCTCTCTTCTTTTTTCTGTGGACATTGCACAGAATAAGCTGTAAAAAGCAATAAGATTTATAAAGCAAAACAATGGACACAAACCAGAGAAAATACAGGATTTCAACCAGACTTGCTTATGATGTTGAACGGACATAAGCTAGATACTGTTGGATTCTGTGAAAGGAGCTGCATGTTTTTCCTGTGGCCATGGAGACTGTAAGCAGCCAACTATGCTAGTTTGGACCAAGAAATTGTGCACTTTTTTACACCAGCTGCAGCAAGATATTCCAGGGGAAACAAGAAAATTGCCTTATTACCTACTGAAAACAGTAGTTTACCTGAGGTGATGTCTTTACAGAGTTCACCTGTTCCACCTGAACCTCACTATGCTGAAAAGGGCTATTCTCTTATTATTACATGAAGCATACTGTATATCACTTTGCTTTTCACCACCAACTGTACCAAATGATCCAACTAAAGTCTGACTAAGCCAGGCACAACATCATGGATATGGTCCCTATGCACAGTTTTGCAGCAGCACACTGCTCCTGACAAACGCCCCAGCGGCTCTGAAGGATTGGTCAAATGTGGAGAATGAATTTCCTTCCCAACAGACACTCAAAAGGAGTTGGTAGAGATACGGTGATATAAATGAATTGTGAGCTCATCCTAGTGACAAATTTCTGAGCTCTAACAACTATGACTTTGTTTGTAGATATAATTAATTACGGTTATTTTGTGCTTTAAGGAAAAGGTTAATATAGATAAAATAACAAAATCGAAAACCATGGCTGCAAAATCGAAAACCAATCCAATCGTACTTAAGGAACTAGCAACTTCAGCGGTATGCTCCCTACTGCTCTTGTGTAATTAAGCTGCCAACTGAAACAAACTTATCATTATTTTTTTTCTCATTTTGCATATTTGCTTGAATAGCAGCTGAAACGTGTCGACAGTTTACACTGCTAAAGCAAAACAAAGAGAAGTTTCAAGAAAAATCGGCGCACGTACAACAGAAAGTGCATAGTGTACTTAGTGGAGCACTGAGAAGCGAACATGCTTAATAATAATATTACCATATGAGAAGTAGAAAAATTAACAAAAAATTTATATTCTCTTATGATCGTCTAGGTCAGTTCTTCATGTGAATACGCTGGATTTAACCAGTCACAGTGAAGTGTGAACTTTCTGAAGAAGCTAATAATATCCTCAAAGGCAAGAGAAAATACATCATTATGTGCCTCCAAGAAAACTATGATCATTTTTCAACATTGCCCAGGCTTAATAGACACTTTTATAATCTGAGGCATGAAACTAAGAAAAGAGCAGACAGAGACCCACTTGAGCTCACAAGGTGCCATCTCTCTGCACTTCCTCACATTTAGTCGTCTAGTACAAGTACAGCACATCTGTTACTTCTGCAACATCTGGACTCATTTACATATTAATGAAGAATTATGTTCATTTGAACATCATTGGCCCCTCCAATGTCAAAGATGAAGGATATCGACAAGAACAGAGTAAAAACTTGAAAACTTTATGTAGAGTGCAATCAACGGGCTCCTACATGTTGATGTGGGCCCAAACACATAATGTACATTAGAGCCACCTGTCACAATCTGCAGCCTCTGAGCATCCACCACTCTCCACTCACTGTGCTGCCAAATACATGTGTTCACATGTGCCTTTACCCTCTCTCAATCTCATTTGTCCTGACGCACTGCTGCCTAATCTGCTGCTTTACACCCTCACAGAGAGATGGCACCCTCTCCTGTCTTCACTTTAACCTAGATAAGTGTATCAGCACAGCCAGGAGGCTGAATCTCTGCCTCTGCCAACAACACAAGCTTGACTTTCTCATCAATCAATTTGACAGGGCCACAGAGCACAACCCTACACAACCTTCCCCTGTCTTCACCTTTCTCATACAAGTACGTACATCTGCATATATTTCCCAAAACACTGCACCATCCTGTGGCAGAACAAATGCTGTGAAAAAGAAGGGGGCAGACAAAATATGGAGAACTTGCACTGGGAGAAGATTGGATGATTTTGAGTCAGTGTGTGAAAAGGGATAATAAAGCTGACTGTTGACAGCAGGTGGATGTCGATTTTCTGTAATCAGGGTGAAATTTGACATTTGACAACCCCTCTACCACATGAGTAGAGAGTATGAGAGAAAAAATACAAACAATAACACCAAGCCATTAATAAGTGTCAGACAATACACTGACAAAGAGAATTATCAACCATTTGCTCATGTGCAAAAGAAGTTAAGAGGAGCAAAATCTTCAGATAGTTGAAAACAGAAAGACTAAAAAGGCAACATTTAAGATGCCACAGATCTTGTTTGTGCATTTCATTCCATTTGCACCCGCAATTTATACTTGGATTGATAAATCAGGAAGTGAATGTGAAACCCTTTTTAGTTGTGTGAGCCTCCACATTCTAGAAGCGTCTGCTATAGTGTAGATCAAAAGATCAGCGCTTGTATAGGCCTACTGGAATGCTGCAGTTTTGTTGTCCTTGAGGCTGCATGTTTTTTTTCAGTTGCCCTGGTAATTAAAAAGTGTGAATAGCTAATCCAAAGCACACAGGTGTAAATGAGCCGAGACAAAACATCACAACATATCAGGAAAGTTAGGCAGACAGGCTGCACATACACAAGTCTGCACCAGTGGCACTGCGCTCACCTAATGCCACATGACAGGACTAATCCACCTTTATGTGACAGAAGCATCATCTGAGCCCGGCCTGGAGCCCTCAGACCTCCGAGACACTGCTGCAGGCTCAGGGACAGGGGTAAATATTGTTTCTTGGAGATTGCTGTTTGCTTTTATAATCAGGATATGAAAGTTTCTCGGCAGGAGTGAACTTACTGAAAAGTGTCTTTAAAGATTCCAGAGAGGCAGCCTGGTGCATCAGCTTGTGTAGTAACTCTGCATTTGTGCACTTTTTTTTACTCAAATCTGCAAAGTTTTTAGAATGTGATTTTATCATTTATTTTTTCTATTTAAGCAGCCAGGCAATGCTTGTGGTAAAGATAAGGCTTTGAACTTTCCTGACTTAATTAATCAAATATGGCCTTGATTTATATCTGCACCAAACACAGACTAGTAATATTAAAGTCACAGTGTGCACCTGGAAATAGAAAATCACCTCCATGATCCTATTAAATGATGATTTCCATGGAAACAAGTGGGAGGAGGCTCTGCTCGGAGCCATAGTTGATTTTGGGAAGATATAAGCTCACTCATTGAAAAAGACACAAGTCCATCATGTTTCTTGGTTGGCAAAACTTCAACAAGTACTGTAATTAAGCGCACCCACTAGATTTAAGTAAGAAAAATGATAAAGTACATTTATGGCAGCACTTGTTAATAGTAAGTCTATGAGAATCTATAATTTTGCTGTATTGCCTTATAAGCCGCATAGCTCATAGCTCGTGAAAAAAGTAGCGGCTTATAGTCCAGAAATTACGGTAATTGTTTGTTTTTTCTTTGTTTGTTTCTTTCACTTTTTGTTTATTTCTTTGTTTTCTTTGTTTCTTTTTTGTGTCTTTGTTTTTTTCCTTTCTTTCTTTGTTTATTTCTTTATTAATTTAATCTGTATTCTCTTCTAGTTAAAAGGAAAATCAAGACATTTCCTTCATATCAAGCTAAGTTTAATGCTCTAGTCAGTGTCCTCCATCTTTTGTCCTAAACTTATTTCTGATATTTGCATGCCCTTATATTTGATTTTATATATTTAAATATTTTTATTACATTTGATATTTTTTACTCTTTAGATTCTTTATCTTTATTTGTGTTTTCTGTGTTAAATGTTGCACATTAGCACCGCAGCAAGTTCCTAGTCTGTGAATTCTGTTTGTTCACTGACAATGGCAATAAAATTCTTCTGATTCTGATTCTGTTACATATCTGGTGAATCATCAATCCATCAATCATTTATCCTTATGTGTGTCACAAATGAATGAATAAATAAAACAATCAATGTAAAGTAGTAAGTGTGCTGTAGGTGATGGTGCAAATGTGTGCAAAAGAATCTAAATAACCTCAAAGAGAAATCAAATCCCAAAACCATGCTGGTCCCCTGACTGCATGAAACCCTGAGAGAAAACATGCTCTGTGTTCTTTTCACAAAACCATTGCAAAAAGCTTATCAGCGTGATCTCGAGAGGCTCTGTCAACCATTCCTCTCACAGTCAGGGGGGCTTCTCTGAGCCTGCTGTGAAAGGGCCATCATCATCCATTGTGACAGAAATGGGAAATAAGCAGACAATGCCTGTTAACGGGACAAAGCACATGTTTGAGAGAGTCCCAGCTGGACAAATGCCACGGGACGGCGTTAGACTTTTGGAAGAGTCAGACCCACAGAGTTGACTTTGACGTGATGCCTTCAGGGACGCCTATAGTCTGGAGTTAAGACTATTCAGCGCAGCATTGTGAGCAGAGGGACAGAGTTCAGATACACAATGTATTTTTCTATTTTCTATAAGTCGATTTCATATTCATTGAATGACCTTGAGCCACACAAACTGGATCGCCACTCATTTCTTTCCCATGAAAGACACAGGAAAGGTCCTAGAGGTAATGATTGCTTCATAAGAGGAGCTTTAGTTGAGCGTTACTATTGAAAGTACATACAAGTATTTCTTGTGACTGCACAGGTAAAAAATGAAACCGACAACCTATAAACACAATGCTCAAAGACTTTTAGTAACTTAGTGGTCAATGCAGACCTCAGTTCACAGTGAGTCTGATGGTAAAGTAACAAAAATTGAACTTTATACAAATGGAATCAAACCGAAAGTCAATTATTTGGTGGTGGGTTTTAAATAGACAGATTGAAAACCAATCTTTTGTCAGTAAAATGTGTAGTTTGGAGCAAAAGTCAAACATTGAAGCAGATAGTTTGAAAAAAAATCTAATAAATGGGACATATTAAAAGTTTTGGTTTTGTTTATGTTCATGAATGGCATTTTTCATTTATTGTTTCGAATCAAATTGAAATTTGTGATCGGATCAATATGAGAAAAAAAAGGCTTAAATGACAGGTTGAATGAAGCTTAAATACTACTACATCATGAGCAGCAACATTAGACCTACATGGGTTTCTATCAAAAGCATTTTACGCAAACTCCAGTTCATCCAATGACTTGAAAACCTCGAGAAGAAAAAAGAGACTTCCTGTAGAGTATTTTTTGCATAGTCATTGTAACTTACCAAGTCATGCAGGACCCAGACAGCACCTGATAAGACTTAATATCCACTCCACGTGATGCTCTAAAGGTAATGGCTGCAAGTAAAGAAGGGACTAAGATGGAGGGTTGAATATGAATTGCAAAAAGGTTTTAGATTGAGAATAGAGCTGGGCGATATATTGTGTTTTAGGGCGCACTCACACTGGCACAACCGAACCGTGCCTAGGCCCGGATGGCCCCTACAGCCCGGTTCTTTTGTCCAGTGTGAGTGCAAACGAACCACACTGAGACTCGGCACGGTTCTGTCTCTGGCACGGTTGGAGGAGGTGGGCCACAGCTCCGCACGGTTACTCATGTACACACACAAGCACGACTTTAGCATACAAGCCCCCTGTGACCGCTGATATTTGTCACAAGAAGAAAGAAACTCTGCACCAAACTACTATACTACTACTATAACTATATATGCAGCAAAAATATGCTAGAAAAAAAAAAAATCTTCTTTACAAAACAGACTGAAAAGTGATGCTTATTTTTGAAAGACAATATATCCTGTATCAGAATTTGTACATTAAACAATTCAAAGAGCTTCATCAAACAGGAAAATTAGTTTATAATGAGAGATTGCCACACGTTGTGATTAACTTGACAAATATTTGTCTGATAATTAATCACACTAGAAAAAATGACTATCCCAAACTACAAAACAAGCGTGTGTGATTTGAACCTGACTGCCAAAAGTGTCTAATATCTCAATTTACTTACTTAACACACACTAATTGAAATGATGAAAAAAAATATTGCATTCTGATAATAACAAAATTTAAGACACTTAAGACAGTAAACATGCTCAAATCGTCCAAACATAGAGATTTTCCCAAAAAATTATCCAGTGGTCATTTTTGTCAATACTGCCCAGCCCTGGCAGAGAGTTGCAAAGGTAGTTTTCCAGACTAAACTTAGCTCCATACAGCATTTGCTTCATCTTGCCACAAATAAGTTTAGTCTGATTCCTCGCGGCTGGCAGCCCTGTTTCAGAATGACAGCTTGGTGTTTTTGCTTCTTTATGGAGGCAGCAGAGGGAAGGAGAGAGAAGGGCACAGGCCACACCCCAAAAGCACCAGCCCATGTTGTTCTGCAGCAGACTCTAATGTGA
Source organism: Mugilogobius chulae (assembly GCA_038363315.1). Lineage (NCBI taxonomy): Eukaryota > Metazoa > Chordata > Actinopteri > Gobiiformes > Gobiidae > Mugilogobius > Mugilogobius chulae. Next base: position 11,890,599 of record CM076406.1, on the reverse strand, counting down.
GCTCCTGAACACTGAGGCATGGAAGGGTTCTGCAGGCTGACTTCACATGACAGCTGACAGTTTGGCATTGACATTGTTCTTTTGTCAACAAACCAAGTCAAGTGAACAGAGGCACTTAGAGAGCGGAGACTGTGTTTTTTCCTCAAACAGCAGAAGTGTGCTCAAAAGATTAATGACAAATATTTCATCAAGAAACTATTGCTGGAGAATCTCTGTGCACAGCATTACCTTTTTCTTTGTTGTATAGATCTAGTTTTCACTGCAGCAATACTAAAATCAATATTTTTGTGTTATATTTAAATATAAAATATCCAATTAAAAACAATGAAACCATGTTTTGTTGTTTTTAAACACAAAACACTTCAGACTTACTTAAATTGAAGTATGTCAATTATGCATTAGCATTTACACACAAATACTTCTTTAAGTTAGAGCTTAACTGACACTGTGTAATCTGTTCTCTCACTTGGTTTCCACCTGACCGAGACAACCACATCATGGAGTTGGCCCCTGAGTGCTGTTCCATGGCCCCAGCTCCAAACCTAAGGTGACAGAGCTTTCTCCATCGCTGCCCCACCCTCTGGGACACACGACCTCAACAACTCAGAGACTGCATCAATCTCATCACTTTTAAGAAAACACTCAATGGCCCATCTACTGTATTTAAATCTGCTTGTAATGTTTAATGAAAGTTTTATGTTTGCCTGGAGAATCCAGCCTCAACGCTGTGAATGGAACAAACTCTCGGTTTTCCGGTGCTCTATGTTGTTTATCCAACCTTCCCGCCGCGCAGACTCGATCCATGCGCGCTGCGCACAGCAGGGACAATGTTAGCAAAACCAACGTGACTGNCGTGACTTAAAGCAGAACTAAGCAACTTCAGCGGTAGTGCTCCCCTACTGCTCTCTTGTGTAATTAAGCTAGCCAAACTGAAACAAAACTTATCATTACTTATTTATTTTCTCATTTTTGCATAACTTTAGCTTGGAATAGGGCAGCATGAAAAACGTGTCAGCACAGTTTACACTGCTAAATGCCAAAAACAAAGAGCCAGAGTTTCTCAAGACAGAAATTCGGGTCGGCACGGTGACAACGCAGACAAGTTGCATTAGCTGTACTTGATGTGGGACGCACCTGAGAGAGCCGACACATGCTTCAAATGCCCAAGGTACATATGTACCCATCATGACGAAGGCTTAGAAGAACATTTAACAAGGTAAAAATGTTACTTAGTTCTGCTTTAAGTGAATCGTCCCACTACCGGTCAGCTTCTGTCATGTGAATGACGGCTGGATTTAACCAGTCACAGTGAAGTGTGAACTTTCTGAAGAAGCTAATAATATCCTCAAAGGCAAGAGAAAATACATCATTATGTGCCTCCAAGAAAACTATGATCATTTTTCAACATTGCCCAGGCTTAATAGACACTTTTATAATCTGAGGCATGAAACTAAGAAAAGAGCAGACAGAGACCCACTTGAGCTCACAAGGTGCCATCTCTCTGCACTTCCTCACATTTAGTCGTCTAGTACAAGTACAGCACATCTGTTACTTCTGCAACATCTGGACTCATTTACATATTAATGAAGAATTATGTTCATTTGAACATCATTGGCCCCTCCAATGTCAAAGATGAAGGATATCGACAAGAACAGAGTAAAAACTTGAAAACTTTATGTAGAGTGCAATCAACGGGCTCCACATGTTGATGTGGGCCCAAACACATAATGTACATTAGAGCCACCTGTCACAATCTGCAGCCTCTGAGCATCCACCACTCTCCACTCACTGTGCTGCCAAATACATGTGTTCACATGTGCCTTTACCCTCTCTCAATCTCATTTGTCCTGACGCACTGCTGCCTAATCTGCTGCTTTACACCCTCACAGAGAGATGGCACCCTCTCCTGTCTCACTTTATACCTAGATAAGTGTATCAGCACAGCCAGGAGGCTGAATCTCTGCCCTGCCAACAACACAAGCTTGACTTTCTCATCAATCAATTTGACAGGGCCACAGAGCACAACCCTACACAACCTTCCCCTGTCTTCACCTTTCTCATACAAGTACGTACATCTGCATATATTTCCCAAAACACTGCACCATCCTGTGGCAGAACAAATGCTGTGAAAAAGAAGGGGGCAGACAAAATATGGAGAACTTGCACTGGGAGAAGATTGGATGATTTTGAGTCAGTGTGTGAAAAGGGATAATAAAGCTGACTGTTGACAGCAGGTGGATGTCGATTTTCTGTAATCAGGGTGAAATTTGACATTTGACAACCCCTCTACCACATGAGTAGAGAGTATGAGAGAAAAAATACAAACAATAACACCAAGCCATTAATAAGTGTCAGACAATACACTGACAAAGAGAATTATCAACCATTTGCTCATGTGCAAAAGAAGTTAAGAGGAGCAAAATCTTCAGATAGTTGAAAACAGAAAGACTAAAAAGGCAACATTTAAGATGCCACAGATCTTGTTTGTGCATTTCATTCCATTTGCACCCGCAATTTATACTTGGATTGATAAATCAGGAAGTGAATGTGAAACCCTTTTTAGTTGTGTGAGCCTCCACATTCTAGAAGCGTCTGCTATAGTGTAGATCAAAGATCAGCGCTTGTATAGGCCTACTGGAATGCTGCAGTTTTGTTGTCCTGAGGCTGCATGTTTTTTTCAGTTGCCCTGGTAATTAAAAGTGTGAATAGCTAATCCAAAGCACACAGGTGTAAATGAGCCGAGACAAACATCAACAAAATCAGACAAGTCAGGCAGACAGGCTGCACATACACAAGTCTGCACCAGTGGCACTGCGCTCACCTAATGCCACATGACAGAGACTAATCCACCTTTATGTGACAGAAGCATCATCTGAGCCCGGCCTGGAGCCCTCAGACCTCCGAGACACTGCTGTAGGCTCAGGGACAGGGGTAAATATTGTTTCTTGAGATTGCTGTTTGCTTTTATAATCAGGATATGAAAGTTTCTCGGCAGGAGTGAACTTACTGAAAAGTGTCTTTAAAGATTCCAGAGAGGCAGCCTGGTGCATCAGCTTGTGTAGTAACTCTGCATTTCTGCACTTTTTTTACTCAAATCTGCAAAGTTTTTAGAATGTGATTTTATCATTTATTTTTTTCTATTTAAGCAGCCAGGCAATGCTTGTGGTAAAGATAAGGTTTAACTTTCCTGACTTAATTAATCAAATATGGCCTTGATTTATATCTGCACCAAACACAGACTAGTAATATTAAAGTCACAGTGTGCACCTGGAAATAGAAAATCACCTCCATGATCCTATTAAATGATGATTTCCATGGAAACAAGTGGGAGGAGGCTTTCCTCGGAGCCATAGTTGATTTTGGGGAAGATATGAGCTCACTCATTGAAAAAGACACAAGTCCATCATGTTTCTTGGTTGGCATAACTTCAACAAGTACTGTAATTAAGCGCACCCACTAGATTTAGTAAGAAATGATTAAAGTACATTTATAGGCAGCACTTGTTAATAGTAAGTCTATGAGAATCTATAATTTTGCTGTATTGCTTATAAGCCGCAGAGTTCAAGCTCGTGAAAAAAGTAGCGCTTTATAGTCCAGAATTACGGTATTGTTTGTTTTTTCTTTGTTTGTTTCTTTCACTTTTTGTTTATTTCTTTGTTTTTCTTTGTTTCTTTTTGTGTCTTTGTTTTTTTCCTTTCTTTTCTTTGTTTATTTCTTTATTAATTTAAACTGGTATTCTCTTCTAGGTTAAAAGGAAAATCAAGACATTTCTTCATATCAAGCTAAGTTTAACGTCCAGTCAGTGTCCTCCATCTTTTGTCCTAAGCTATATTTGCTGATATTTACATAATCTGGTGAATCATCAATCCATCAATCATTTATCCTTAAGTGTGGTCAACAAAATGAATAAATATAAACAATCAATGTAAAGTATAAGTGTGCTGTAGGTGATGGTGCAAATGTGTGCAAAAGAATCTAAATAACCTCAAAGAGAAATCAAATCCCAAAACCATGCTGGTCCCTGACTGCATGAAACCCTGAGAGAAAACATGCCTCTGTGTTCTTTTCACAAAACCATTGCAAAAGCTTATCAGTGTGATCTCGAGAGGCTCTGTCAACCATTCCTCTCACAGTCAGGGGGGCTTCTCTGAGCCTGCTGTGAAAGGGCCATCATCATCCATTGTGACAGAAATGGGAAATAAGCAGACAATGCGCTGTAACGGGACAAAGCACATGTTTGAGAGAGTCCCAGCTGGACAAATGCCACGGGACGGCGTTAGACTTTTGGAAGAGTCAGACCCACAGAGTTGACTTTGACGTGATGCCTTCAGGGACGCCTATAGTCTGGAGTTAAGACTATTCAGCGCAGCATTGTGAGCAGAGGGACAAGTTCAGATACACAATGTATTTTTTCTATTTTCTATAAGTCGATTTCATATTCATTGAATGACCTTGAGCCACACAAACTGGATCGCCACTCATTTCTTTCCCATGAAGACACAGGAAAGGTCCTAGAGGTAATGATTGCTTCATAAGAGGAGCTTTAGTTGAGCGTTACTATTGAAAGTACATACAGTATTTCTTGTGACTGCACAGGTAAAAAATGAAACCGACAACCTATAAACACAATGCTCAAAGACTTTTAGTAACTTAGTGGTCAATGCAGACCTCAGTTCACAGTGAGTCTGATGGTAAAGTAACAAAAAATTGAACTTTATACAATGGAATCAAACGAAAAGTCAATTATTTGGTGGTGGGTTTTAAATAGACAGATTGAAAACCAATCTTTTGTCAGTAAAATGTGTAGTTTGAGCAAAAGTCAAACATTGAAGCAGATAGTTTGAAAAAAAATCTAATAAATGGGACATATTAAAAGTTTTGTTTTGTTTATGTTCATGAATGGCATTTTTCATTTATTTTTCGAATCAAATTGAAATTTGTGATCGATCAATATGAGAAAAAAAAAGGCTTAAATGACAGGTTTGAATGAAGCTAAATACTACTACATCATGAAGCAGCAACATTAGACCTACATGGGTTTCTATCAAAAAGCATTTACGCAAACTCCAGTTCATCCAATGACTTGAAAACTCTAAGAAGAAAAGAGACTTCCTGTAGAGTATTTTTTGCCATAGCAATGAACTTACACTGGCGGACCCCAGCAGCCTGATTAGACTTATATCACGTCCACGTTTGCATGCTCTAGGTATGCTAGTTTGTGGGATGGTTTCTAAGCAAAAATGTATTATGTTGATTAGTCAAAGGATTTTTAGGGACTTGAATGGCAAAAAATGTGAGGAGCATGATGACAATGAACATGAGCCGATATTTGACTATGAGTTTATTTCGGCTGAATGCAAATATCGCATTTAGATAATATTGTGAAGTCGTTTTGACGAATCCGAAATTAAATATGGAGAATACAGCAGTCAATATTGAGAATAAAATATACTAGAAAATAGCCTCTTTACAATAAAAATAAGTGATGCTGTTCTTTTTTAAAGACAATATCATGTATCAGAATTTGTACATTAAGCAATTCAGAGGGCTTTATCAAACGGGAAAAAATTATGACCATCTTAAACCAAAAACAAGCATGTGCCTAGAAGTAGTAGCATTGTACAAGTTTGAGTAGATTTTGATTGGTTTAAAATTGATTGCAACAGTACAATTATAAATATCTAATTTTACTTAAAGAAAAATACACACTCATTGAAATTAGGAAAAAAAATCTGTGTTCTTGAGATAAAAACTAAATATACTTTTTCTACAGGACAGACAAACATGCTCAAATAGAAATAAACACAAACTTATTCAATCAATTTTAAACTCGTTTCGTTTTCCAGTGTAAATAATTTGAACATGTTGAACACATTTGTGCTGAACTGACAGAATATGGTCCAAATATCGTTATCACCAAAAAAAAATTTAGATGTAATTTTTGTCAATACCGCCCAGCCCTGGCAGAGAGTTGCAAAGGTAGTTTTCCAGACTAAAACTTAGCTCCATAATACAGCATTTGCTTCATCTGCCACAAATAAGTTTAGTGTGATTCCTTGGACTGGCAGCCCTGTTTCAGAATGACAGCTTGGTGGTTTTTTGCTTCTTATGGAAGCAGCAGAGGGAAGGAGAGAGAAGGGAACAGGCCACACCCTAAAAGCACCAGCCCAGCGTCGTTCTGCAGCAGACTCTAATGTGAGCTCCTGAACACTGAGGCATGGAAGGGTTCTGCAGGCTGACTTCACATGACAGCTGACAGTTTGTGCATGACATTGTTCTTTTGTCAACAAACCAAGTCAAGTGAACAGGAGGCACTTAGAGAGCGGAGACTGTGTTTTCTCTTCAAACAGCAGAAGTGTGCTCAAAAGATTAATGACAAATATTTCATCAAGAAACTATTGCTGGAGAATCTCTGTGCACAGCATTACCTTTTTCTTTGTTGTATAGATCTAGTTTTCACTGCAGCAGTACTACTAAGATCAATATTTTTGTGTTATATTTAAATATAAAATATCCAATTAAAAACAATGAAACCATGTTTTGTTGTTTTTAAACACAAAACACTTCAGACTTATTACTTAAATTGAAGTATGTCAATTATGCATTTACACAGAAATACTTCTTTAAGTTAGAGCTTAACTGACACTTGTTAATAATGCTGTGTCATCTGTTCTCTCACTTGGTTTTCACCCTGACCGAGACAACCACATCATGGAGTTGGCCCCTGAGTGCTGTTCCATGGCCCCAGCTCAAACCTAAGGTGACAGAGCTTTCTCCATCGCTGCCCCACCCTCTTGGACACACGACCTCAACAACTCAGAGACTGCATCAATCTCATCACTTTTAAGAAAACACTCAATGGCCCATCTACTGTATTTAAATCTGCTTGTAATGTTTAATGAATGTTTTATGTCCGGAATCAGCCTCATGCTGCACCAGCGATGAGTCTGGTCGCCCCCGAGTCACTGGATTTCTAGGGCAGAGCAAGCTCACCTAACAGCGCGGAGAAACAATCAGAGAAGAGCATAAGGCTTCTAGTGCCGTAAGCTGTTGATTTCTCTCGCTGTCAGCTGACTGCACTGCCTTGACCATCTTGAACACGACTATTGACGTGATGTCATTTTGGTCATATAAACGGTCATTACCGGTGAATGGAACAAACTCTCGGTTTTCCGGTGCGCTATGTTGTTTATCCAACCTTCCGCTGCGCTGACTAGATCCATGCGCGCTGTGCACAGCAGGGACAATGTTAGCAAAATCCACGTGACTGAAATAAACAATTTTCATTGCACGGTACGATCTGGATTTCGAGGGAAACGCCCTTGGAGGGTGTAGCGACCAGACTGATATTTGTCTGTGTAAAAATACAGAGATATATCATTCTGGACTTTCCAGGCAATGTTTTATGTACTAACTGTTTTTATATGTCGGTTCTTTGTTTATCTGCCTTCGTCTGTAAAGTGTCTTTGAGTGTCCAGAAAAGTGCTACATAAATAAATGTATTTAGTAGTTTAAATAATTTAAACTTAACGAAACAGCTCTGCAAGAAACACAATAAGGCAATGTTTTATTATGAATTCATTTATTGTCATCATGAATTCATGCTATGAGGAATTAATGCATGAATTCATGGTGAATTTGTGATGTATTCATGCATAGACACCATGAGTCATCAAGAACTATCACAAATTCACCATGAAATATTATGAATTCAAGTGGTTTCACGAATGAATTCATTCTGTCTTCTCACCTTTTTTTCAAGCGTTTCTTTTTGTCAGACAGGAGCAATGTTTCTTCACATGTTTCAGTTACTCCTGTATCTTCCTCAGAAGCAGACATTTGAGCTGAGCTGTGCAAAAAATCCAGTTATATATTTTAAACTTGTAATATGCATCATCATGTAAGAGTGTTCATTTACTTTCCTTCTAATTACATCACAAACTATACAATAGAACACATCATTGTTCCACTTTTCGACTAAAGTATAATATGATTGCTTATAGATTATATTTGATGACATTTCATGCACTTGCAGAATGTACCGCCCGGTTTGCTCGAGGATGTTCAGGTGTATGTGATGTACATTTAGAGTTTCTTAGAGCCCTGGATCAAAGCAGCACTGAGGTCTCAGCTCACTCTCTCTCTCTCTGGGTGAAACAGAACAGATAGTCTCCTGGGTGTGCCAAGCGTTTCTGCTCAACCTGGAACATTATATTACAACACAAAATGTATATATAGATTTGTGTGTGTGTGGAAGATCTTGCCTGCAACAGTAAAGCACTCATGAGACTTAATCTTAGTGATTAAACCCTCATACAACTTCATCTCAACATGTGGGTCAGATGAGGGTATCCCTGGTCTTCACTGCAGTTATACTAAAACACATTTACTTACTGCTGTTTTGTCTCATCAGGCTTTGTCAGTCTGTGCTATCAGGTTTATTATAACAAAACTTTGCTTTTAATCTTACTTCTGACATAGAACATAACAGCAGCATCGACATTTGTATGTGAAGTATTAAAAGTGTGCTTTATGTCTCCTCCAGCTGCCAACAATAGGATTTAAATAGCACTAACTGTACTCACACCACAGTGCATCATCTACTGGGAAGTGATGCAAGTGTGTATATTGCAAATATACAGCAGTTCTGGCATTAATTGAACGTTAGGGAGCTCCTTACAAAAATAACTTACTTTATCATTGTTTCTTTTGCACTAGTACAGCATCAAGTGATGTGGCACTGCTTGGCACATTTGCATTTTGCATCCAAGACAAAAACACTATGATAACAAATTAACTGTTGGCTTTTTCTATGGTTATTTTTATGCAACACTTATCCGTTGTAGATAAAATACACATTTTGTGATTTGACTTTGCATTGACACATACCATGGAAATGGGAAACTGGTTGAAACCAGCGGATCAGTATAACTTTTAGAAGGTCAAATATGATGTATTATTTGCATTGTTCTTGTTCAACCACACTTTGGAATCTCATGCACCAGAACCAATAAAAAAGATGTATCTGAGCCCACATGACATGTGTTTCCTACATCAAGAAATGAGTTAGAGCTAGGGAACGAGACAGAATTTTCACGAGACAAGACGAGCCACGACATTGGGTCTACAAGATCGAGACGAGATTTTGAAATAATTTGCATTATTTGTTTCAGTTCAAAATTAGACTTTTATTGTTTATTATTGTTAGTTTAATATTTATTTAGATTAGCTTTATCTGTCATTATGTCTACCACCTTATATAAATATCTGAGTAAAATCATTTGACAATATCTGCTCCTTGTGTGTAGCTCAGGCTCTACCCCCTTTCTCCTGCCTCTGCAGCGCTGCTGACAGGGACCAGACAGGAACAGACTTTTGCGACAAGTTATTGATGCCTAGACCAAAATATCTGTGTGGATTTATTTTAAACTATATTTAAATGTGAAAACATTGCGCTGTTCTATCGATATCTGCGAGTTTATTATATATTTTTCGCACTAACTTTTGCAATGTTTAGAACTAATTATCTTTGTCAATATTGGTCCTATCATTAAAAACTGGGACAGCGTTTAGACTGTTTTCTGTCAGAATAAGTCTGAGTGTGGAGGAGACTTTTTCCTATAGCTGCTCAAAGATAGAAAACATGAACATTCATAACAACTGTATAAGGAAAAATCTCGATAGTTCTGTACATGTGCACGCAGTATCGTGACAGGTTGATTTCTTATGACACAAGATCTCGTCCCATTCCTTTGTTAGAGCTCTAAAAACTACAGAAAATCTGATTTGCCTGATATGCTAATAGTGCAGATGCACTCTAAGTAAGTCTATGTTTCATGAACTTAAAGCAGTGCAGAAGAGAAGCAGAGATCTACATATGACATCACATTTGAGTGACATTCAGAACAGTTTTTCTGAGGCTCAGAAGGAGAAGATTAGTATCCGACAAACAAAACCTCAGCTGTGTTTTTGGCAAGATGAAATTTAGAACACGATTAAAGTCTATTTTGCATGATATGTGTATTTTTAAGTAAGAGAACATTGGGTAAATAGATGTGACAGAAACCAACTTTAAAACATAAATTGTATTCTATAACAGGCTCCGAAAAACAACCTGGAACAATAGTTAAAGTGCAGCAACTTTTCTGAGAGGAAATCTTTCCCAAGTCGCCAATCTGACAGCCCTCAAAATGAAATTGGGTTTGTCTTATAAATTGTTGGCTCTTATAAAATGTTGGCAGAATGACTTTAACAACTTTATCCTTGCTCACAATCAGCCCGAGTCCACTTTTGGTGCAGCAGGACTCTGAGTGAAAGGTGAATGCGCAGCAATGAAAGACTTGATTGACATAGAAAACCGAAAGGCACTCCCACATTTGCACAGACTGCCTCCGAGAATTCTTCGCCTTTTGTACATTACACTTTTCTGAATCTGGCAATGGACGGCTGAACTGCAGGTGAGGCTTTGTCCGGAGTTTGCACAGGAAGCACACAGTCGAATGAGTATTTGAACTGAAAGCCAGACATGAAAACAAGCCCGACGCCCTGTTAGCAGCAGTGGGCAGCGTCTGTAATCATAGGCCTGGCTTTGAAGGTGAAGGGAGGAAAAAAAAACGAGCTAACTCAGGCAGAGTAAAAGTTTAGAAAAGATCTGTTCTCCCCAAAAGCAGTCATGCATGCTGTTCCATTCCGCCGCAGATGGATTTGTGTGCAGGCAATACATACAGATGAAGAAGTGCCAAAATACAGCTGCTGCAAATGTGACAATGGGAAAGGTTTATATTATGCATTACTACTGAAATGATTGCACTTTACTTGGATTGTTTAAGTAGGTCTGGGCAATACTATGATAAAAAATGAATTGTTGAGTTTATTACTGTGACAATTGGCTTTGAAATTTTTGTGATAACATATCATACATTAGACTAGTTTCTCCACTTTTCTCCGTCTTATTGATAAGCCTTTCAGATGAAATGACACAAACAGAACACAATGTGGACTTTCATTAACATTTTTAGACAGATCTGCCCCACATATCTATGAATTTGGGTATCAAAGAACTAGAGCTGTTGACAAGATCATGAATGTTGTTTTTAAATTTCAATAATAGCCCTATTCTCACTTTGGCCTCTCTTCAATTCCACGCCTTTTTGCTAATTTTAAGCAATATTCACAGTTCCATAAAAATCTTTGTGTAATTGGAATCATGAGATGTTGAAAATCAAATGAGACCTACAAGTGTCTACTTTAATTTAAAAAAAGAATTGATATTCAAATGAATCTATTAATCCGTTCTTCTTTTTCATTAGATTTCAGTGTGTGACGACGAGAAACTTTTGATAAAACAGTTTTCTAAATCAAACATTTCTGTCAGTGTTATTTTTGTCAGTTCAACTTTTTGGTGAAAGAAAATAGGCCATTACAATAAAACAATGTTGTTAAGATAAAAAAAAAATTGAAGTTTACATGAGTGTACGAGTCTTTTTCTCGTACACTCATCGTCTCACTCTGAGTGTGATCTTTAAACCAGCAAAAGCTGTGTTACAAGGAGGCAGTACAGTACTTTTTCTACTTTCTGATGCAGATAATATAGATTCAGTCTCTTTCACGGGGCACAGATTATATTTAACAAATACAGTAGTTTTACTTGACAAGAGGAAGTTTAGTATTTCTCCTCGAGACTAGCTGCATGTGCTGTTGTCCTCAGCAGCACATGCAGTCCAGTAGGATTGTGCTTTTCTTCATTTTAAAGATCAAATACCTGCTCTAAACTTACTCAACAACATTTTAGTCTATGATGTTCTGCCTGTAATCCGTTTGTAAAGCCGGCCCTTTGGAAGCAACTGATGACAGAAACACAGCGTCCTGTCAACAAAGAGCACATGTGTTTTCCGGTCCTGTGATTTCCTGTGTCCCATGCAATACACACCTCTGCTGGTGAATCTATGAAACTGCATCATGTTTTTTTACATTACACAATGTCAGCACATGCATCAGAGAGCCCTCTATTGTCACATATAATAAAAGGACTATGACAGAAATAGACGTCACTGGCAGGCTACGGTTGGCCGCACAATTACAGATATAAACTTAAAAGCACCCCAGAATATCTGAGTTTGATATATGATGTCATACGTCTGGGAAATTCAAAATAAACGTTTTTCATACTTGATGAAGAGAGAATACTTTCTGAACAGGATTTATCAAGCTAGTGTAATGGAAGCTAAATACAACTCTAGCTCCATGTTAACTCTGTGTTTTTGATGAGGAGAATAGCTAAAAGTCAGAACAAATGGCAGATTTTAGAATTTTGTCATTAAAATGAGCTTTGACTTGGTCTTGTTTTGATCTTTGTTAGATTAAAATATCTCAATAATATTGTTGCACTAATAGCATAATGTAGTTTCATAATTCTTTCCAATTTGTGCAGCTCTTCCACCAACAATATTTGTCATTGTCACAAGACCACACAATCTATATAAACCTAATAATGAGTAAGACAATAGAAGATGTAGTAATAACTGTAAGTAGTCCACTGCAAATCCCATCAAACCCTATACAACCAACAGAGTCTGTGAAAAATGCATTCAGACCTAAACATATATTCTTTTATCTTTAGTGAGCAGTGAGAAGGAGATGATGGATTGTTCATAAAAGTGAAGTCCTGCAGGGTGGCTCCTCATAATGACACATTACCTGCTCCAGTGTCTGCACCGTATGGATTCTGTTTCTCTTCTGTGTGATCATGGATGAAGGTGATGCTGTGCAGGCTCAACTGTAAACAGCTTCAGAATGATCTATAGCACTGAGATAGAAAAGTGACTAAAATCAAGAGATCCACCCTGAATGAAGAAAAGCTATGGTTAAGTTAGTTTTTCATAGAGTCATTTTGTTGACACTTTTTAAGAAAATATAGTTTCACGTGGGTTTTCTATTTGCCAATTATTTACTGGCCTCACCATGTCTAGAGTTTATATATTGTTTGGATCGTTTGGTTTTTTTTCTTACTGTACAAGTACAGTACAGGCTGTCTAATCTTGTTATTGACCAAGTTTGACAACGAAAACTATTTGAAAATCCTCACATGATCCAGTAGTGCAATGCATTACTTAGTTCCTTGCCTGAATTTTAAAATGTACTTTTCCAAGCCTTTTACTGTGTAATGAGCTTAAATAAATATAGGGCACAGACCAACTCAAAGCCAGAGGACTTAGTTATCCAAGGGTTCGGGCAGATATCGTTGATGATCCAGGAAAAATAGCTGGTAATGATACGACCTCTAAATTAAAAGTTTAAAAAGTTGTGTAATATAACTGATCAATTGCATTGAATTGATCTTTGAATGCTTTTTTAAGTCTTGCTGGTGTTGGCTGATTGAGAATTGACAGACACTTAAAACCTATATTGATAACAATATCAGAACTGAACAAGAACAATGAAAAAACAAATTTATCACCAATGAGACTAAAGGAGATTAATCTACAACATCTCTATTACATCCCTCGAACAATAATTTGCAATTCTATTAGAAAACTACTCAAAAAGATTGTTTTAATAAGTCTAACCCATCTTGTATTGTAGTGCTATCTAGAGAAGCAGCTTCTGACCAGTGGGCTGAAAGTGACCAGACAGAGCCTTATTTACAATCACAGTGTGGACACTCAAGAGTGTAAGACTGTGAGAGCACTTGAGCCATCCCTCTGTCTGCCTGTCCCTATGACAAAGCACCACCACACATTAGATTACTGAGGCAAAGAAAGAGCACACACAGTCTCAAACATTTAACTTCCCTGGATTCAGACGAATGGAACCATATAGAAGGCTAAACTGCCATAAACACTGTCAGTGACTTTCAGAGCAATATGGACAAAGGTCTTTTCTGTCAATTGTGACAGTGTGCTTACACATGATTTTTTGTGATTTAGTGTCAAATCCATAAATTATGTGCTTAAAATCACATTTGTTACTACTGTGTTCTGCATAAGCACGTCATGGGTAACTCATCTCTGCTGTTTGAGAGTCTCATCAAACCAGGACCTGCAACATGCACTGGGACCATTTGCAGCTGAGTGTGAAGCGTCTGGAATGAAAATCAGCTCCTTCAAATGGTTCTCGAACAGAAGAAAGAGGCTTGTCCTCTCCAGGTGGGTGGAGAGTCCTTGCCTCAAGAGATGGAGTTTAAGTATCTCGGGGTTTTGTTCATGAGTGAAGGAAGTATGGAGTGTGAGATTGAGAGGTGGACCTATGCAGCATCATCAGCTTTGCTGAATCATAAGACAAAGTTCTTGATTTACTGGGACACAAGTTGTCAAAATGAAGGTGGGTGCTCTCTTAGCAATAGGGACTCAGTTACATGGGAGGAACTTTGAGTAGAGCTACTGCTCCTTTGTAAGAGGAGTCAAATGAGGTGGCTCAGGCATCTGTTCCAAATGTCTCCTGGACGCCTCCCTCAGAAGGTGTTGCTGGCAGGCCCCACTGGAAGGAGGCGCTGGAGAAGACCCAGGACTCCATATCAAGCAGACGAAGATGGAGCTCTTTGTATCTCCACTTTGTAACTCCACAATCAGTTTGCCCAATTGTTATGAAGCATTTTGTGCATTTAGCAAACGTAAGCTGCCACAACAAAAGACAATAACAATGCAGTACATTTGAAGACTTCCTTTGAAAAACAAGTGTCATTTTAAAGCCATTGATCGCTTGCTGTTTTTCTTTGTATTACAATGTTTAACAGTCAAACATATTTTCCTTAATTATTCCAAACATCCACTTCCCATTATTTTTATTGATTATATTCTGTAAATAATAAAAAGATTTAAAAAAACAACAACAGATAATCATTTTTGTTATTGAACTCCGTTGTCGTTTTGGAACTTTCTGTGCTTTTGTTTGTCAACAACAAATTAAAATGAATCAATGACTTGAAAAGAGTCCTTGAAAAGACCAAAGTTTGAAGCAATTGGTCAGACTTAATTCTAAACAGAACACAAATGCTTCCACCTGAGGCTGGATTTGTCATAAACACTTCATAGCTCTTATAGGCCCCTGTGTGCTGAATGATCGTTTCTCTCTTTGCATCATTAAGGTGTAGGCAGACGAGAGCTATTCAGTCTATTCTGGGGATGTAGAGCAGCCTGGGTTTAGTTTGTACCATTTATTTTCACACAAACTCAAATGCATGCAATTTAAGAGAATTTGTGTTACATCGCCATGAGGTTTGTTTGGAAAGGTGTGAAAATAAGCAGCTAATCCTTGCCCTGAAAGGCTAAATGCTACTTTGAAGCCCAACATGAGTCAGCTTTTTGATGTTGCCAGAGCAGTCTCCTTATGACAGTAATATCAGCCTAAAGCAGTTTAAATGCAGCGGTTATAGGACAAATGTGTGAGTATTTGAAGAGTTTTGTGCAGGTTAAAATCTGGCAGATGTAATGGTCTCTTAAGCTGCCATCAAAACCTCCATTTTAAGTCACGTTCTATGTTGGCGTGTAATTTCAGCATTAATAGAAAGAAACATTGCAAATAAACTAGGTATGATGAAGAATGGTAAGGTTGTGTGTGTCTTTACCATGTAATTTGAAAAGTGCATCATATGAACGGTTCTTTTTTGTGTGTGTATTTGTGCGCTGCTGTCCAGTTTATTTCTATGGTGGATGTAAAGACGAGTTATGATTCATGAAAACTAACACAATCCTTATCTTAAAAGCCTCAGACCTAAATTTACCAATTTTTTTAACTTCAGACCTAAACGTAGCCGTTACCCCAAAAAAACTCGACCAAATTGCATGTATACCAAGTTAAGAAAATGAGGGTGTAATAAAAACACCAGAAAAGGCAGAAGCTCCGTTAGACACGTAGTTTGTCATGGCGTGGTATAGACACACAACCCATGAGAACATGTAGTTAGGCAAAGGTTCATACAATAAAAATACAATATTTTATGGACCTAGGATGTCCTTGTTAAACTATAGAAAGGAAATTAGATAGATATTATGCCTTCTATAGTATAAGTCTATCATTGCAGTTACATGATTAGGGAAATCAGACTCGGCAAAAAAAAAACGGACTCTACTTGGTTTTACCTGAAACCGGTTGGACCAGTTTTGTTCCTGTTTACATGCACGAGAGTAAACCGATTACCCTGGAAAGACTGGTCCTGCTGTGTCAGATTCACTACTGCATGATTGAGGCTGTAATTTGTTGAACTACTTTAACATTGTTAATGTTGTTTATTTTTATTAACTATTTCTAATACTGTTTGTTAAATTACAGGTTTTTTTTGTTTTTGTTGTTTTCTGGAACATGTAGGACTGTTTTAAACATTTAGAACAGTGTTAAACATAGAGTTAAATGTGAGATTGTGTGTGCCACTTTGTGCAAGGTACTTTATAGTTCTAAAATTCTTAATTTATTGTTGGAATGTGCTATGGACAGGGTTGAGAGCATGCTCAGTTGTATTTGTCCAGCTGCAGACAGATTGTCTGTTTACATGAGTCTGAAATCAGACTACAATCGGTCGGGACCACGTGCGCCAACTGGTTTCCCGAAAACCTGTTTACAGCTCCTCAATAGGTCTGCCCGGATTTACATGCACTTTGGAAAACTGATTGAAATCGGACTAGGCTAGTTATCCAGTTTTCCTGGCCTCCATGTAAACGCCCTGTATGAGAGTTGCTACCTAGCGCTAAGTAGCTCTGAGGTATCCCACAATAAACAGCGCCTTAAGATTCTGAATGCAGCACTTTTGACAATATAGTAAATTTAAAAAACATTTTGCATCAATGGAAGTGACCTCAACGATTTGGCCTCCTTCATAAAGTATAGGACAACAAAATGTGTGCATCTTGGTGAATTTGCTCAAACACTGTTTTGGAGAAGCAACGATGTTAGAAAATTATTAAAAACTCAAAATAGGTTCATTTTGCATATTTTTTGGTGTATTGAATAAATGACCAAAAAACCTCTTGTTTTTTTTTTCTATTATGAAAGCTAGAACACTATTGAGAACAGGTTTGATGTTTTTCGGGTTACATCAGAAGACATTAGGAGGAAATGAGTGAGAGAGAGAACAGAGTGAGTTGTGCACATGTGCTCTCACAAGCGTTTTATAATCTTAGTGTTTATACAAAAGCTGCACAATTAATAGAAATTGAACTGATTGCATAATTTTTACAAAGCAAATCGCACATTTTCTTCAAACTACAAAACAGTATGTGATTTTCTGCATTAAACTGTTATTTTGTTAAGTTTAGATCTGTGCAAACATGTTCCAAAACATGTCCTTTTTGTCACTTCAAAGAAATATTTTACTTTATATTATTTCATCTGAACACGCATTTGAACTTTGAACCCAATTCTGTATCAAAACTTACAGAGTTAGGTACAAATCATATTTCAGTGCTGGTCAGAAAAAAAACAAATCACAATTTGATTTTAAAAGTGTGCATCTCTAACAAAATAAATAAAGAAGGAAAAAAAATATCTGTTTTGAATTCTACACCGACTCTAATCTGCTTTATACAAACCTAATCAAAAAGTGAACATTGTTAGAATAAATAACTCAACAGTGCAGTGCTCTATAAATGACTCAATATATAAATGTCAATCACAAAATGCATCAACATTTTCACCTTTAGACAAAATCTATTTTTACCTTTTTTCATTTGATTGTTTTGGGTTTTCACAAACAAGGAAGATAATTACAGAATATATGAATGTTGCTTTGTATTGAGCAAAAATGGAATTAGAGTATAGTGTGGGTAGTAAATGCAATAAAAAGATTGTTCAAAAATCAAAAAGGCTACATTGTAAACTTTAAATTAAGTTTAAAAAGTTGACATTTTTGTTCTTTTGGGACAATAAATTTTACAGACAAGCAACATTTGTCTGGTAAATAAATCTCAAATATTCAGCTGAAACACACATTTTTACACATTAATCTGAATAAAGTGATCCAGTTATGACAAAAAAAACATTGACATACAATTTTTTGGTAATATCGTCCTGCCATTAAGTGAGGTTTTTGAAGTGTGAAACAAGAAATAGCTTCTTTTCTCTTAATCTTGCGGTATAAATAAATGTATATGTTGTGGCTGCTGCTGCTTTGAAATGACTGTAAATCCTGTGACTTGATGCCGGAGCCACACTTTAAACCTCCTACATCTGCATCTCTGATGTGACAAGCTTTTATCCAGCACTTCATCTAATTCTCTTTTTGCCAAGTTCAGCTTCTACCACAGACTCGTTGCACTTAAAATTAAATTCCCTAAAAGAGTCTTGCACCGCATGTCAACACGCCACAGCGACGGCAAATACATTTTGCAAACGTGCTTCTGCAGACGCACATGTAAACAGACGAGTTCATTCCTGCTGTGTTTGAAAAATCTCTTCAATTATCAGTGCTGTCTCAATTTGTACACCTACTTAGAGATTTAAAAAAGGCTCAAAACAAGGAGTGTAGGTGTGTATGTGTGTATTCTATTCACTCTTTTTCTCCTCACAGTTCAGCAAGAGAGCATTTAAGGAACAGTACAAAGCTTGGTGCATGTAAGCTGTCACTCCATTTATTCTTAAAGGTCTGCAAATAAAACAGCTCACACATGATGAGAACAAGACAGAGTCGCCACAGCAACAAGACACTTCTTCTGTATCTGGCACATTCAATCCTTTAACTGTAAGAGTCTTGACATCCACATCTAGAGCTTTAACAGTCTAGGGTTGTTGGCTTAAGCTATAGCTCATGTATCTTGGGCTGTTTAATGTTGTAATAAATGTGGCTTCATGTTCTTTTGAAAACAGATTAGGTCAAACAACAGATCTGGGCTGTTCTTCAGTCATTTAATTGGTCAATGAACTTTCAGTCGACCAAAACTTGTACGATTTGATCCATTTTTTTTTTTATTTAGATTAGTGGTTCCCAACCAGAGATTGAAGGGGGTCACAGGGTCAAGTTATAAAAGTAGATAGAAGTGCTTTTTATTAGTCCTACTTTGGGACATCTACATTGTAAACGCTAATCTTAAATGTAATAAGTAAGTAGTGTTGTCACGATACTGAAATTTCAAACTCGATTTGATACTTGAAAAAAAAAAACTCGATACCGATTATGATACCACTTGCCAACTTAAAATTTTTCTTATTTATTTATTACTTACTTACTTATTTATTTATTTATTACTTACTTAATTATTATTGTTTTATTTATGTTTTTCTTTTTGATATTATTAAAACAATAGTATTTTAATATATTATTTGTTTATCATTAACTTGATTCATAAACTTTTACATTGAGACTGGGCTTTGTTCTATTGTCAGACACATTTGCTGTTTATGTAGTATTGGTTATATATACAGTATTTGATAGTTTCATCATTTCCATCTCCAATGAGAGAAGAAGGGGGCGGGGCTTAGCGTACGAGAGGGGGGAGGGGCGGGGCTTAAAATATCGATACTTATTCAAACAAGTATCGATATCATTTTTGGTATCGATTAATATCGGGGAATCGATTTTTTTTGACAACCCTATAAGTAAGCAGGGTGGAATTGTTTGGGGCTCAGGCTTAAACACACAAAAGTGACTCTGGTTCCGATCGGTTTAAGACAACAAATGAAGCTAGGAGTGTGAAAGATATTGAATTGAAATTGAAATTGTTGTCTTGAAGAGATGCAAAATTTTCAAAATAAGTTATATTTTAGTCAATTGATCACTCCTTGCTCTCTTAAGTGACCAAAGTTTGTATTAGTTTGTTTGTTGGTTTGTTTTGCTTGGGTCAGATATTTGGTGAAATCATTAGGACACTTTGTAGTTTTGCTTTTACTCGACTAAGCGATTGGAAGCACATGTCTTATTGGTCACATGTCGACCAAGAATGTCAATAGTCAACCCGGTCAAGCCCAGTTTTTCTGATCATTTAACTTCGACTAATACATTTAAATACATGCTTGGTTTGAAATATTGTCTGAATATCGTAATCAATATATGTTCAAAAAGTATCGAGATATTAATTTTTGTCAATATCGCCCTGCCCTAAATTAGTTCCACTGGACAGAACACAAACTCATTCCTATTTTGATGCATAGACAGTAAATAAAAGTAGCTTAGCACATGGTGAGCTCTCTGCAGCCTCCATCTTGCTTCTTCACGAGCCTCAGAGGATGCTTTGTGGAAAAAGACAAAAGCTGCACTTTAACTAAACTAATTCCCATCGAACTTCTCCACTTTCTTTGAGGCAGCTTTAAGCTCTTTGAAAGGAATTCTAATTCTATTTCTTATGTATCATTCATTAGGTGCATTTTCTGACTTTGTACTTTGAGATGACCTCCAGTTAAAACTTCACCGTGAAGTAACATAGAACTTTTTTGGCATTAGGCAACACAATGGGTGCAATGCAAAAGTAAATAGTACTGTAATTACATTGTTGAGGATGAAATAACTTTTACTTCACCATATCTGAGCATCTCTTTCTAGTCAAACACTGTTGTATTCAAGTGAAAAGTTTCCATTCCTGGGAAGCGCCCTTATCTAAAACTCAAAATAATGCATTGGATTTATATAGAGCTTTTCATGACACTCCAAGACGCTTCACATTTTTTTTGCATTATTCATTCACTCTAATGTTGGTAGTGATAATCAGTGTGTTTATGTCCATCAGTAGCCGCCATTAGCTTTCTGACACTTGACTCTGGCTTGTGAAAGCTGCGAAAAGCACTTCTGAACACATCCAGAATTACGGAACTCAGAATACATTAGAACATGAGAAATTTTCAATAAACTAGCTCTGTGCTTATGCTTTAAAGAGTAATAGTTAACATGAAATATTATACCTCTACTAGGGCTGTGAACTGAAAAACTGCTCCTATTCGGAACCAATCGGAAATACCATAACAGAAAGCTTGATGCACTTTCAGTTGCTTGGCTTAAAATCTCCGTGTCAATTAGCAGACAACAGAAACGCCACATGTTCTGCAGCGGAAAGTCTCCCAAACAAAACGCAATGTGTTGGCTTACCTTCTTAAACAATTAAAAAAACAACAGCTCTCTCTGGTGCAAGCATTTCTGTCTAAAGTCTGCATGTTAAGCTTCATAAATCTACAGTCTGAACATAAGAATGTCACCAAACACATAATATAATCCAAACTTTGCCGTAAAAGCCTCCTGCTCATTGCTGCAGTTGAAATCATAATTCTAAATGTAGATCGCTGTGGTGCGTCTGATACAGCCAAATAAAAAGGCAAATGGATGAGTAAAAGTTTTATTGTCAAGGCAAATGCCTCGCTCAATTTGTTATTGGGCCACGTGTGGCGAGAAAGTGAAAGTGAAATTTTAAGTACTCCACTTGAGAGTTCACGTGAGAAACAGCTCATTCATTTGAATTCGCTCTGCTTTGAGTCGTAACTGAACAGACTATGTGTGTGTTTGGGCCTATAATAGACATTTAAAAAGAAAGCAAGTGCCGAAAAAAGAACTGTTTAGGAACCGGTCTCGAAAAAGTATTGGTATGAAAAAACTCTAAAAGTCCCCAGCCTACTCTCCACTACAGTGTGTTTTAGGGCTTCAAGTTATATCCGGGAAAAAAAAAAAGAAAAGAAAAAAAGAACAAATTAAAATAGTTTAAGGGTTCAATATTTTTAGCATGAGGGCCTCCACCTGCTTGTTTTCAGGGATGTCATTATGTTGGCTCTCGTGTACTTTTCAAACAGTAGAGGAAAAAAGGTTCAACTTGTTGGTTGTTGCACAAACCCATTGACCCATCACTAATCGTTATACACATATGCACAAACATGCACGTGCAGAGCTTCAGAACAGTGTTTGATAGCAACGCCAGTAAGGTGCTGTTTTATCTGAAACGTGACTCATCTGATGCTTTCAAATCCCTGGATTTGCCATTGATTAAGTGTTATAATGAAATGCAAAGTGTGGTGTGATTTGGACGCTGATTCACTGTATTCTATAGGGGCACTTGAGTCAGAGTGGTTAACAGTTAATGGGACTAGTCTCAAAGGACAGAGTATCATAAACACACTCCAGCTTCTGTTATGCATATTAATCAAGCTTTAATGAAATGTAAATATGCCAGAGTTAGCCAGAAGGCTTTCTTTCATAGTCCCTGACTTTAAGACGCACCTAACTATTTTATATGCAGTGTGCATGACTAAATGTTGCACATTTCAAATGGCTAAGAATCTCTTCTCACTTCAGCTCAGTTAGTATATCAGAACTGTACAGAGATAGAATTCTGTTAAATGACACAGACAGCGCTCTCTTAATGACCAAGATATTCCTCCTCTGCCACAAAGTGCTGAAGGGTTTAATTATCTTCCAGAGATTACCCAGCTATTCATATTCTCCACAGTAGGTAACAGTTTGATTTGTTCAAAACCAGCAAAGAAATAGAGTCAAATTACGGTTGCTAAAAAGCAGGTTTCCAGAGTTCCAAAGCCAAGAGTTAAAATAGCTTGCAAATCACTGACTTATTAGATACAGGAGAGAAAGAAACCACACAACTTTGACTGCTGTGCATGTGTCACAAGTGGGATATTTGAACAGCTCAAATACAGCCAGGTACAGGTAAGTGCATACAAAATTACAAAAACAGTCTATTTTCAGTAATTTTCTTATAAATGTGATTTAGCTTAAATACAGAACTTTACCAAAGCAGATGATTATGCAAACCTCAGTGGTCTAAGTATTGTCTTGTGTGTTCAGCAGACAGTGTTTGACTTCTGCCTGCCTCAGTCTCCCAGGAGCGCTGCTCTGACACAGACCACCCTTTGCCTCTGACAAATGTCAATTACATCTGAGTGTGAGCAGAGCTGTACAGCTCTGGAGCTCTGCTGAATCTATCTGATTGTCTGACTGTCACTGTGCTCTGATGTAGGAGCGGGACCCTGGCTGCCTTCATGCTCAGCTCAGACACATCCTTTAGAGCAGTTTGACCTCCCTGACACAGCAGTGAACCCCAGAGGAGAACACTCTCGCTCAGCCCACTTTATCGTTAACACATCAGGCTGAAGGAGACAAGTTTCTGTTAAGGATGCAATCTGATGAGAAAATGAGAAAACCACTGGCTTCAGAGCTGTCAGTGAGCATTCCTCTTCCTTTGGAAACGCAGCATCGTAATCAGATCAATATTTGGCCTGTGGTGTAACTTTGTCCAAGCATTTGTTAATATTTTAACCTCACATCAGCTCGAGCTGAAGACGGGCATCTTGTACTGAATAAAATGTGATTTTTATTTAGCATTCCAAATGTTGAGCTGCCTTTAGCTCTCTGCTGACGACTCTTAAAATGTATGATTTAGGCAACAGTTTTGTGCAAACATTTTTTTCTTTTCCATTGCAGCCATGGTGAGCCACTGTAAGCCTTATCCTCGATGAATGTCTGCTCTCCTGTGGCCTTTACAAACCAGATTCATTCACATGTTTCATCGTTTTGTTGTATTTTATAAATAAGAGACAGCTCAAGGCATTTTTATTATGATACCACGCTCGCTTATGTGAGTTCATCTCTTCCACAGTAGGAAATCTGCTCAACTCTGTAACTGTGTGGTGTCTTTGTTCTTCATGCAATATGAAAAATTTTTTTCTGACAAAATTCCTCTTAGATCGCATCCACAACATAAACTGAAGCTGACCCTGTTTTGTAGATGCGCTGTGTAACAGAGTCACACAAGGAAACAGTGAGGAGAGAATCTGCTCTGCCATTGGTCAGTGCTGCCGCTGTTCCAGGAAGTGCACAATCTGCGTCACATCAAACGAACATGGAGCGAGACCAACGCGCTGCTGGCCTTTTATCAGATCTACCTTACGCCCTGCCTCACGTATGACTCGCGGACATTTGCTTTAATTTTGGATGCACTGTCAGAAATGTGTCATTAGCAAGGCTGGAAAAATGTTTGAACCGCGCATCTGTTTTGTATGTTTTGTGTGAATCTTCCTCATATTGATTTCCCATTTTGATTTTAGTTTATTTTGAGTTTTCAAAAATGATAATGATTTCTGGAACATAACCTAAACAGACTTGCTAATTCATTTCTTCTTTAAAAGTCTGCCTTCTGCTCCAAACCATGTTTTTACTGACAGAGGATTAGCTGCGGAGCTCCACATTCAAAAAGCACACCTAAATTATTAACTTTATTCTCTCTCTACAAGACTCTCTCCTGGTTCGTCACCTCAGGAGCTGAGTTGTTTTTCCTAATAGCACTAGCACGGTAGAGTTCAAGGTGAAAGCAGAGAAGACCAGAGGCTGACCACCATCTCTGAAGAACAGAAGTGCTTTATCTGTCAGAAACGGACACCCTCCAGTCACAGATAAGCTAAAATATGACAGTGGTAAAAAACAAGTCTTTCTGAAACCAGCAGCTTCCTGGTGAACACAGCTTCAAGGCAAGTAAAACCACTGCACACCAAGGAGCTTCAAATCTTTCATGTCAAAAACAGTGTAGGTCACTTTTTTGCAATGATTATTCGTCTAACAGTCGCATGAGGGACAGAGACACCATGGACATGCAAAGTTCAGAAGAAATACAAAGAGCAATAGCCAGAATGGACAAATATGTATATACGCGAGTAACATGAATTGTATAAATAACCAAAGACACATCAGAGCCCTGGTCACCAAAAGTCGGATCCGGACCCGACTGCGCAGGGAGGGTGTACGACTTGATTCAGTAAAGGGTCGCTCTGCAGACTGAGCCATTTGTAATAGTTTTCAGCTGTGAGTACTGAGAAAACTTTTGTCACGGCATCAGAGACAGAAATGTGCGGTTAATGTCGGTGCGGTATAGTCTCTGAGTCTGCAGATTCATACTTGTAGTTAGAGAATGTGGCTGTGTGTTTGTGCATGTGTGTGAGTGATGAACGCGATGCAGAGCGCCGTTTGTGTGTCTTCTCCTGCGTAAAGTTGGAATGGGTTATTACGTTTGTCCGATAGCCAATCGGTCAATCACACAACTTCATTCTGTGACGGTTTTGGTCAGTGGGACACAGAGAGACAGACGTGGTACAGAACAGAATCGAGTCAGAAGAACTTAAAGGTGCATTGTGTAACTTTCTGGAGGTGAAATGTCATCTACACCATTCAGTAGGAATAGAAAGTTAAAACTATACTTTAGGACTTTCTGAATGGGAAAAAAAAATTAAAAAAACAAAACAAAAAAATGATCTGCTTAATGAACAGCTTTTCTATAAAACAAACGGGCCCACCTTCGGACCAAATAACAGTGAACAGATGAAACAGATTTTTTTTTTTTTTTTTTTTAGTAACAAAAAAATACAAATGACAAAAACATGCATTTGTTCAAGTTTATTATTGGCCAAAAAGTTGCACCTTTATAATGACTCCATCACACTGTAGTACGGACTGGACTGTATCTAGGCTTTCCGTTTCTTGAAAAGTAATGAGAGGCTCTCAGATTGCAATTCATCCGTCTAACAACCTGTGCAGCTCTGCTCCGGTCGTTCGGATCTTTTCTGTTGGAACATTTTTTTCTTCTAAAAGTCCCATGCTAATCCATAGCGTGGCAAAAAATCTAACAGAAAATGTACTGACGTAAATAATCCCAAACTCAGAGCAAGTGTTCTTTGTTTACATATACATGTGTTAGGTGATCGCGTGAAGACCCAAGCTGAGCGTGAACTTGTGGTCTCGCAATGCCAGCAGTGTCTGTACATAGATATGCCTAATCCGGTCGCAGCGCGAGTGGCCACTGCACCCAGACGAACCCGGATCCGGACTGGAGGCAGTGTGAGCCCGGTGTTATGTGGCAGATTAGGCGTTAGTTTTGATACTGTGTCTCGGTACCTATCCCTACTTCCTATTATGGACCCAATAAATGCATACCTTTGGAGCTATTTCTGTAAGTGTTAAAAAAACAAATGAATGGCACTAGCAAAAAAATAAATAACAAAAATCAAGGGCAAACATTAGCATAAGTCCCCATTGGCAATCTAATAAATACGTGAATTTCCTATTCTGCATCTCCTTCATGATTCATATAACTGCCAATCATATTCAGCTACGTTCTAATTTAATTGTGAAGACTTCATTTAGATCTATTAATGCAATTTTAATATTTTTAATCCCCTGAACCCATATTGGAAAGCAGCCGACTCTGTGGTTTACATTCACCTTGTAAACAGATGACAAAGATGAATATAATTTAAGAGTTTGCACAAGCGGCCCGCGGAGAGCTCTATCACCAGAAATGCCAAAACATCTCTTGTCACTCATCAAGAAAAATCGTTGTAATTTGCCTGAATGATGCAGCAACTGTCAAGTTCTCAATATTCACTAACATTAACAATGATGAAATCCCACAATGGAATTGCCTTGCAGCACTCAATGCCAAAAAATGAGAAGAGTAAACAGCAGTGAAATGAAGGGACATATTGTGAAGTTGAGACAGAGTTTGACAAATATGAGCAACAGTAAGATTGAAGAAAGATGTAAAGAAGCATTTCTGAAGCAGATCCCATGATACGGGCTCTGTTTGAAGGAGTAATCAGACAACCACAGTCTGACAATAGAACCAAAATGAAAAGGAAAAACAAGTGTGCAGTCCCAAATGAGAGAACATGTTGTTTTGTGCAATTACAGGTTCTGGTTTCCCAAAACAGTCTTTATCTCACGCCCTCCTTTCCTGTCAGTAAGCCGTCTGAAGCAATCTGTAAACTGCTCGAGTAGGGCTTTGAATGTGAGGACAAGTGAACTACAGGGACAAGTTTGAGAGACAGGACGACACTTCTCTGTGATTTACTTCATAAACAGTGATAAAAGAGCCTCAATTAAATTCTAGCTGTGAATATGCCCTGTTAGTTAAATAAAAAGCCTGCTTGTATAATATTTCTATCATTAGAGAACTTTAGCTAATGTTGTTTGTTTGTTTGTTTGTTTGTTTGTTTGTTTGTTTGTTTGTTTGTTTGTTTGTTTGTTTGTTTTTGAATGGTATTAAAGTCCAAATATTATCAAATATAAATCTGCATAACACAGTTAAGTATTTTTCTTATGATGCATATTTGCATTTAGGGCTGCTCAATTATAGTCACAATTACTCAGAGCATAATTGAAGTCACGGATATTCAGCTTGGAGAAAAGGCAGAGCATGGGAGAAGCTTAGATAAAGGAGAAAGAACTGTGACATATCCTATTCACTTTATTTTGCCCCACCCACTTTGCTTGGACGTTCACTTCCTGTTTAGTTGCTGGATCTATTAGCCTATATTATCTGGATATGACCTTGCTAGCTTGTAGCTGTTGTAAATTGGTACTGCAGCGGGAAAATCTCTCTAGGCTAGAAAGCATTTTTCCCTAGAGTGCAATGCAAACACAAATTGCTTGTGTTCGGCAGAAACAGCAGCTACAGCTTTAAGAACTGTCGGACTTTGTGGCAATTCTTATGTAGTTTCACATCTTAAACTTTTTTCTGGTTTAAAAAGGTTTTAGTTTTGCATAAAACAGCTTTTTAAGCTTTAGCTTCAGCTACCACTGCTTGCTCTGTAACTGCTGCTCTGATTGATCCAAAGAATCATGGGAGAAGAAACACACCTGCACATGTTCCATAGCCTGTAGAGCTTCTAGCAAAAGGCTAACCATAATGGCAACAAACACCAGTGAGCAAAAGCCATTGACGCAGAGCCATCTCTGATCATCGGGGCTTACAGTTAGCCTTTTGAATTCAGTTACTGTGTTTATTTTAACTGTCCTTATATCTATTTGAGATTGCCCGGCAAGACAGACAAGCTAACTAACTTGTTAGCTACAGAGCTAAATGGTAAGAGCACTGCCAAGAAAAGTGGGTGAAATAGAGAAATGGTCAGCTGAAAATGTACGCTTTTAGACGATACAATGATATATGATTTGTGAGTTAATTTTCCACCCAAAGACAAACAAATGTGAAGTGTTAAAAATACAATTACTTGAGTATAACATTTGTTGTTGATTATAGCAATCATCATAACTGAAATTGAAATTCAATTATTGCACTGCCACACCAGCCCTGCAAAACTAAAACTCCTATAGACACTGAAAGGTAATTTTAATGTTCTGATAAGAGCCGAGCACCAGTTTGAGAATTTCTTCTTCTTCTTCAATTTCAAAAGATTAGATCCCTGTTGAGAGATTTAAAGAAAGAAAAATATCATAACAGCTATAAGGATCTCAGTATGTAAAAGATACTTTTTTCTCATCATTTGTTTAATTGAAGTTATACTTAGATTGATTGATTCATGCATGTTGGGTAAAATTTCACCTATCTTTGTTCTAATATCAATTCTGTAGTTTTCAACAGAAAGTCATAGTTTATCATTGAATAGATAGAAAAACACAATAAGTAGTCTTTAAATCTAGTACTATGGTGGAGAAATGGTGTAAAAAACCCAGTTAATTTTATTCCTGTCCCACAGTAGCACAGTGAAAGCCCTGACAGTATCTGCTCGCTACAATCTAACCACCCACAAGCTTTGACCTTTCCATTAACAATAGGCTTTCAGTGAGGACTTGCACCACACTTTCTAGAATAGTCTTCCAAAAGGCTGTGCAGCAAAAGGCCCTGAACCAATGCTTCAGATAAATTGCCTGGAATGGTTAAATGAACTGTTTCAGCAGCCTCTAAACTGGCCAGCAGCGTTCTCATTATTGTAGACACAGAAGGTCTGCAGGAGAACGATACGACCAAGCACCACTTCCACTCATTTAAGATGCCGTGCTGAAATCTCATTCACCAAAGGCATGTTTCCACGGATTCGCTTTGGAGAGAATCAAACTGTGTCTCTCAATTCTTGAGTGGATTGTATGTATGTTCTGAAGTAGATCCTGAGGTGAAGGTTCCAAAAGTAGTCTACAAATGGTTTAAATAGTTAGTTGTTAAAGAACACATATTATGCTAAATGCACTTATTTAGCTCATTGATACCCTTCCATGTGTGTAGAGTGTATGTAGTAGCACAGAAAACCTGAATTTAAACAATGCAGTAGTTGCAAATCTATCTTTGTGTCTTCATCGGCACTTTTCAATTCCAGCTCAGACACAACCTATTGGTCTGCGTCGACCTGTTACGATTTCTCGATTTCTTACGTCACAGGCTTTGAAAGGAAAAAGCCATACAAGGCAAAAACAAGTTCACGAACTTCCGATAATTAAGCGGAGGGTCCGCCATTTTGTTTTTGATTTGTAGTCCAAGGTCAGTAATGTCGAAGAAGGTGCGAATTGACAAAGCCAAGTGTGCAGTTGTTGGCTGTGTTAATCAACATGTTGTTTTACACCGGCCTCCAGCCTCCGAACCACGAAGAAATGTCTGGATTCATTTTATTTATCGGGGGAATGTGCCAACCAACGTGCCCAAGACACTTTTTGTCTGTGCTAATCACTTTGAGGAGCAATGCTTCTCAAACCTGCGCCAGTTCAGAGAAGGGTTTGCAGAACGGCTTCATTTGCTAGAAGGATCCATCCCTTCAGTCTATCCAAATGAAAATGTTGTTGAGGTAAGTGCTAAATAACAATAGAAATAATGCAGGAATGGTAATAAAGGCCTATACATGAAGTGATCGTGAGGTGGCCGCTGCTTCTATTCTGACATTTGCTTTAGCATTAGCAACCATTTCTTTGAGGTTATTTTTCACATTATTACATTAACTTTCAAACTTAAATTAAAGTCAGAAGTTTATTAATCATCATTTACAACAAGTAATAAGCGTCCTTAATATATTTCGCTTAATATGCTTTTGGATTGTTTCATCCAGTTAACCTACAGTTAGCTGTAATGCGCGAGCCAAGCTAATATGCTGTTTACATGGAGCGTGAGCAGGTCATGGACCGCCATATATACGTGTTTATGTGGAGTAGTATAGGTCTTGTTAACGATGCCATTTAAACTTTTATGGATCAAATAAAGTTGATGCTGCAAGTGGTGTTGTCACTACAGTTAGGTTAGGTAACTGAAGTAGTCTGCCTTTCTACTTCTGTGCAAGTAATGCTAGTCCCGTGGGACGGACTTCTGTGTTGACACTCCGTGAACTGGAAACACGTAAAGTTATATTCTAAATTACTAACGCTACTACTATCTGGTGCGCGTCTTTATCCAACCAAATTATCGTGTTTGTTTCTATCCCAAAACTATAACACTAAGTTGACACACAAGTGAACCGGAAGTACATTCCCGGGGCGAGATTGTTTTGGAAAAGTTTGGGACAACAATGGGGACAATGGATGGAGGGACTTTGACAGCGTACTTGGATTAAAAGAAAGAGATTCTGCCTTCGCCAGTGATCGTCGATCGCATCAACAAACTTGCAAACCGCTACGTGCTGCTAAGTTACATACGGTAAAATCTACGAAATGTTAATGACAGATAGTAACGTTAACTGTTAGCTCGCTACTTCGCTATCGCTTCTCAAGCACAGAAAAGTACATGGGCACCTAACAAATGAGCTAAGGTAAAACATAATCGAGTAAAATATTTTTTTCAAGTTTTTAAACATTTTTGTTAGAGCAGATTTTAACCTAATAAATACTCTAGTAATAGATACAGTCGGCATCAAAGGCCAAGCCCACTAACGGACCTCGAAAGTTAACATGGGAGTGAATCAGAACAGCAGCTTTATCAGTCACTGCTCAAAAACTACGACAGCAAACATGGACTTTAGGAGATATATTGTGTCAAATACAGACACGAAGACATGAGGATAAATAAAGTGATTCAACCTTCCAAGTATGTAAATATATCTAGCAATGCTAACGGTAGCTACGAGATAAATGCTAATGTGATGCTAGCGCCGCCGGGCGTCTTTTAGCATCTTTTTAAGTTTTGTTTACTTTTCTGACATAACAGCATCTCAGTAACCTCCGTTTAAACTCTGTTGTAACTCAACTTGAATTAGTTGTGCTAAAAATACATTTAATTCGCCAGAAAACGTCTTAAAAGAGGTAAACAGTTCACATTCTTTATTATGATGAGGCAGGAGATGTTTTCCCCCTCGGCAACCAACAGTTGCGGAGGGGGAAACAACAGTGACGCCTTGCCGACTGTATCTGGGAAGATTAAATTTGTATTTGCTGATGCCACAATGGAAACGTATCACAATGCATAAGATATAACATGAAAAATACACAGACTTGATAAAGATAGTGTTGCAAATAAAGTTTGTTTGTTTTTACTTTTTTAAGGGACTTCAAGATTTCCAACATTTACAACAACAGGCTGCCAGACAGATGTAACAACAACAACAACACGCTCAACTGGGACACAGCTCTCCATTAAAACTTTTCAAGCTCATTTCAGAAGTACCGTATGTTTGTCTTATGCTATGAAATAGGTTTGTAATAGCCAATGTGATTCTTTCACATCAGTGTTTGCTGCAATTGCATGGCTTTAGTTGTACTAAAGTAGTCTTTTCAAACAATATTAGGTGTTAGATTAGTTTATTAGTACCTGGAGATAAATTTATCTTGCGGTTTGAGAGTGCTGCCTCCTATCCCTTAACATTAAATACAACCAATTAAACAAATATATACCAATAAGTATACATTACAATTTTTTTCTATTTCGCACAGACTTCTTTTCACTTCCAAAAAGTAAAAAGACATATGTGTGAATTAGTTACTATCAGGACTTTTAATTACAATGTCATTCTGTAGAAAGACTATACAAATAAGAAAATAAAAAAAAAACACAGTTTGCGGCATTCTCTGATCTCTGACCAAAACAAAAGAGTAGATGCAAAAATATTTTGCACTTTTAGTTTAGAACAGTGAGTCAGCAGTGAGACAACATTGCTTAAACTCTACTAGTTTACTTCTGCTATTCTCAGTCCAAAGTATTGTAAATTCAAATAATTCATATTGCAATTAAGAAATGATTCTCAAATATATATACAATTGTTAACAATGTATTTAGTTGACAGGTAACTGTTAGCAATTACTTTACAACACTGCCTGTACTGTGTTTCTTCTTACGTAGGAACTCAAACAACACCACAATGTAAAGATGTTGGAACGTCGACCGTTGCAATTGACAATATAAGAGCATTTGCAACATCAACGCCCATGAAAAGACCAAGAACTGGTGACATTAGTGACGATATAACACCAATAAAAAACCCCACCTACATGAGACCATGTCAGAAGAAGATCCCTTTGAAGGCAGCTCTACACAAAATACTCTAACAGAAGCACCAGATTCTTCTTATGACCCAGAAGACTCCATTACCGTTTTATCAAAGATTCAAGATGAGACGTAAGGTTTTGCCTTCTAGTCTTGTATTCAAATATTGTTTCACACATTACATCTCTTTCTTGTAGGCCGGAAGCAGCCACACCCATTCATAAAATGCAGACATATTTAGTTTATCAAAAATGTTTGCTGGAGCTTTTTGAGGTGTGCCCAGTCTGCCAGCGAGGTGCAGAAGTGAAAACAAGAACTGTTGGAACTTTTTTGTGCGTAGAGCAAAAATGTCCTCACTGTGATTTTTTTCGAAAATGGAATAGCCAACCAATTTTGGGAAGCACACCAGCAGGCAATTTGCAACTATCTGTGGCTGTTTACACTAATGGTGGCTCTTTCTCCAAAGTTTCAAAGGTAATCTTATATAACGATTTTCTATGTATATTTTGGATTCATTTTGTATTCTTACTTTTGCAGATTTTCCAGGCAATGAGGCTCAAAGTATTCAAATATGACACTTTTAGAAGACATGCCAGAAATTTCATTGAGCCTGCCATTATTCACAAGTGGCGGGCAACACAGAGTGTTATGTTGGAGGATCTGAAAAAGCAAAATGTAATCCTTGGTGGTGACATGCGGGCTGACTCACCAGGTAATCCTTTGGACAAACTAAATATATATTCACCCTTTCTCTAAAATTGTTATTTTCTTAAGGACACTCGGCAAAGTTTGGGAGTTACTCCATTATGGATTTAACAAGCCAGAGGATTGTTGACTTGCAACTGGTTCAGGTAAAATTGAATATAGTCCTGCTGTATTAACTAAATAATACATTTTTTATTGAATTGGCAGAGTAATGAGGTTGGAGGAAGTTACTACATGGAGCTGGAGGGGTTGAAACGGAGTTTAGATTTCCTTAAAGCTCAAGGTATTACTCTGGACTCAATAGTGACTGACAGACATCCTCAAATTCAAAAGTACTTGAGGGAGATTAACATCACTCATTACTACGATGTGTGGCACATCGAGAAAGGTAAGTTATTTGAAATTTAGTTTATTGGATGTTTAATTACATGAATTTTTTCTGTTATTAGGGCTAACCAAAAAGATGATCAAAATAGGTAAAAACAAAGACTGCACCGAATTGAACAAGTGGATTCGAAGTTTGAAAAACCATATCTACTGGACAGCTGCCTCTTCTACAACACCCAAAGAAAGAATAGCAAAGTGGACGTCTGTTATTAACCATGTGCAAATGTACACACCCATGAAGATGATGCATTTCCTCAGTGCTTACACCCTGTGATTGCCCCAACAGATAAAAGCAAATGGTTGAAACCAGGTAAACTTCTATCACTAGATTTTTACAAAATTATAGCTATACATGTTTTTTATTAAACATATTTTTTTGTAAGCAACCCCAGCATTCTGCCGTTTAGAGGGTCTGTGGACTGGCAAAAGAATCTTGAAGGATGTTGAAAAGATGAGTCCTCATTTGCAGACTTCATCAGTTGAATCTTTCCACAGTGTCATTCTACGGTTTGCACCCAAAAGTGCATCATTTCCTTTCATTGGAATGCTGTGCAGGTATTAATCATTTTAATTACCTTTTTAACCACGGATTAGTTGGGTAACATCAATTTTTCTGTTCTTTTCAGACTGTATCTTGCAGCAATGCATTTCAATGAAAACACGAGACGTCCACAAGCTACGAAATCCACAGGGGAGCTGATGTACAGGGTGTTTTATCCAAAGTATAGACGAGGAGAAGGCATCGCAAGGCCCATCAAAGAAAAGGCTACATTTCGTAAGTAATTTCTTTTCAACAAATACTACTAGACTATACTGAAAGAATAATCATCATCAACATGTTGAGTTTGCAAAAATATGTTTATCTATTTTTAATAAGTGCTATACAAAATATTGCCAAATTCAACAAACACAGTGAATATAAAGAACCATTTATTTGGCACTAACAGTATATACATATTATAAAGACACTCAACAAAGCGATAGAATCAACATTAAACTAAAAAGGCATTTAAATATTTTACAACCGTTATAAATAATAAAACCGTTACTAAAGATTGTCTATTTTTTTTTTGTCAGAGTATGTTGATGACATCTTGGAACTGGTCTTTGAAGAGGTGTTTCATGACCCAGCTTCATATGTGCAGGAGATGCAAATGATCCCTATTCCACCACCACTTTCTACAGAGCACTCTCGCCCAGACAAGGACACGGTGGTCGCTGGTTTTGTGTCCCGCTTTAATCCAGCACCGGTTTAAACCCCACATATTGCCCCTCATCATCTGGGAACTCGTGACGTATTGGAGGACGACACAAGATGGCAGTACCACACGAACTCTCCTACCCAGCCATCCCCAGCACCATGACACAAAGCACCGATAGCGCAATACCTGTAACGACTGAAGCACATAAAGATCTTATTAATACATTGTTCCAACCCTTTATTTATTAATATATTTTTATTTATTTATGTAATAATATTTTACTTTTGTTTAAGTTTGTATGTGTGTGCTTGCTTGAGATAAACAAGTTTTAATTTTGTAAATTTTCAATTTGTAATTGTAGCATTATGTTTGCTATTCAAAGTTTGTGTTTGCTGTTTTAGCATATTGAAATATTAATATTTATTTTGTGTGTGCATTTACTTGTATTTTAAGCAGAATTATAGTTTTTAAAATAATGTCTCAAAGTTTATTTTAAAAAATATAGCCTCAGAAATTCTGAATAGTTGCTGATTGATTAAAAATGGTAAATCTGCATTGCAATCAAAATTATTACTTACTGTACCATTCCTCTCAGGTGTAGTGGTCCAAACTGTGCTTTGTATACATTTATGGCATTTTGTAGGGAATATACATTTAAACATACAGGCTCAAAACCAGGATGGTCCACCATGCACATAGGTTGACTTGGTACTTCCTCCATTCTTGCCCGCACCTAACAAACGAATGTACAGGTAAGAAAATAAGTAAACAGCAACGTTGTTTTGATATTTTGTCAATTGTAAACCTATTTCTCCTAGTAGAGTTTAATGCACCTGGGGGATTTCTTGGCAACATATGTTTTCCGCTTCTGTAGGCATCTTTGCACAATTACCACATGTACACCTAGAATGACAAAGATTATAAAAATATTGCCAGTGTCATATTAAGGCTAAATTGCACAAACTCACAGCAAGTATGCTGTAATTAAAAATTATTATTTTCTTCACCAAAAGCAGAGGTAAGGTGTAGTTTAATGTTTTCATTGTTGAAAGGTTACAGAATGTATATGCAAGATTTTGCCTTTTTTGTTTGTTTAGTTAAGCACTATTATAGCTATTACATCAAAATTTGTAATCAGATAAGTGTAAATGTGTTTGAAAAATTGAAACGCAAATGCTAATTAAAGACACAAGAGGGAGCGCTGCTGGGTCCAGTGTGCAAAATATAAAAATCAGGTGCTCTTCAAGGATTGTAGAGGAGACTTAAAACCAGGACATAACCCTTCTATAATAACGTGAAACGAGGGTAAAATCCGAGGCACATCTGATATTAAAAGTCCTTTATTACAGAGCAAGGGACCAACGCTTCGGCCAGTCAGGCCTTCTTCAGGGCATAAGAATGTAGACATCACCAGATGTGTTAAATAGGAATCACAGATCATGTGACAAAGTCACGTGAGGATGTACCAATAATGTATAAAAAATATCTATTAGCAAATGCTAATGCAAATATTTTAACCTATGGAAAAGACTCATCTGTGTTATCTAGACATCACTGATGGAAATGTATACACTCCATGAAATGTACACAATGGCAAATATAAGTGGGTCTAAATAAATTCTAGTTTCTTCATTAGAAATGTTATTTTGTTAGTAATTACATGTCCTTAAACAAACCATTGAGAAGCATTCATTTGGAGTCTAGATTCGACAGGCTCGTCTTCTTCAGTGTCCTCGTTATCTGGGTTAGATGCAGGTTCATACATGTAGGGTTGTACCGGTAAAATCTTCGGATGATGTCATTTTAAATGTAAAGTTGTATTTCGCAACAATATTGACACAGCGCGAGTGTTAACTGAAAACCAACTACAAAAATGGCTGCCGTGGGCGTTGCGCAGGTAAAGAAACCCTCCCCTTTGCCTGAAGGGGGAGGGACGTGGGGGATCTAATTTGCATTTAAAGGGACCAGCGCAAAATGGGTCGTGTTTTGGCAGTGCTTAGATTATAGCTTACAAAACGGCTGAAAATCACAAATCTGTGAGAAACAAATACCACAGGGCATAATAGTACAACCATACTTACCATACAAACATATATTGGCATTTTAAAAAAGCATAATATTTGTTCTTTAAGTAGATTAATAAGTCAATGGTGTCTTAGTTGACTAAATGGGTTATCAGACCACTTAGAAATTTTAGATTCATCCTTAATTATTTATATCTTAGTAAAATTGATGATCGTTACAATGTTAGAGTCAAAATTAGATCTTTTTTGTGTTAATTTAGTGAGATATTCTGGGTAATTATCTAGTCATAAAATCTCATATTCTCAAATTTTTATTGACAATTTTTATACTAATAATGAGGATTTTTGAGTAAGTTTTTTATATGTGAAAATGTCATTTACTTGCTTGAAATCCTGTGGCCTTCTGATCTTGTCAGTTAGGGCTAGATAATTGAAAAATATGTCATCTCTTGTATCCGGGCTTTAGTGACAATTGACTAAGGGAAATGATACAGTACAGTAAAAAAAAATGTTTTGTTTGCCAATTTAATCTACTGGATTATATTTTTTATGAAAAAAAAAATTTTGTTTGTGAAGGAAATTGCAGCCTTTGCAATTTGCTAATTGCACCCATATTTGCAGCCATATTGTGAGTGCAGTTTGTGTCAGATATTTGGTCAAATCATCATCCTCACATGACAGTTTTGTCAAAAAAAAAAAAACATGACAGTTTTGTCAGTTTTTGCTGCGCCACTTTTTAGACAACTAAAGGATGTTGTCACACAACCCATGCACTGGGTTGTGTTGACAACATCCTTATACAATAGTTAATGTGAAGTTAAATTAAACCCTGACATTTTTTTCCCATGTCATGCTTTTTGGTTTTAACTTTGACCTGAAGTGGGCTTTGTTTGTAAGACACAAGAGAAAAACAAAACCAAGAGTTGACAACCAGACTTAACTGGACAGCAGTTTGAGAATTAATCTTAACCAAGAATGCATCTGTCTTTACAATTTAATTTAATGAGGTGATAGAGGGCTCTTTGGTGCAGTTGTGACTTGGTCAAATACATGATTCAGTTCCACATCACCTGCAGAAGTGGGTGACCACTGGGACCCAGAGGAGGTCACATGGGAAATGCTGTGATCGACTGCTTCCGGAGGCAGAGCTTCTTTTCAAACAGATTACAAGCAAACTATATTTGACTAAGCTATTGTTGAGGAAGAGCAAAAGTACTTTTTCTCCACTTGTTCTCTCTAAATGCTATTGTAATGAAAAGACAGAATTGTAAATGCCTAAAAAAGGGAACATATCATTGTAGAATTACTTTTTTTGTTTTTTTTATGAAAGTAGGTCTGATTTGATGTACAACATGTCATGATTCTAGTTGCAAACAGTTTTTTTGTGGAGCTATGAATATTATTTAAATTAGCAAAGCCTCAGACAGGGAAAGAGTAATTAAATAGAAACCTGAGCCTTTATAGCTTGGCATAGTGCCTTGCTGCAAAAAAGTATCTGGTTTTAAGTGATATTGACAAAAGCGTCAAGATAGCCTTGTTTTAGAGTGCAATTGAAATAACAGATTGTGAAAAATAACTGTGGTGATGAGGACTTAATTGTTTTTTGCTCTGACAGACTGTGTGCTGTTGGTGGCCTGGAGACTTAGGACACACTGGGGGTTACGGCTGCTGTGTGGCCTGTTGAATACAGATGCAGTTCGCTCAGTAGTAAAAACAAAACTCTTAGTCGAGATCTAAAGTCCTCATTCAACAGGCCTGAGGTGAACAATAACTGAGCTTTAAGAGTCAGAAAGCCGGTCAAATGCAGCAGGAATGATTATCGCAGTTAATCAGTTTAGTCATGTCAAATCAGCAGTTATTTAGCTAGTTTTTTTGTTGTTTTTCTAGAGCTAATCTGCAGTTAAAACTTTGGAAGATATATTTTAAATGACACCACTTAGAAGTTTATATAGTTTATGCTCATGAAATCATTACCAAAATATTTTTTATTTTATTTTGGAAAAGGTTGAAGAAAATCAAAAACAGAAATGAATAAATATAGTCGAAAAAAAAACTCCCCAGATCACACAAGCCTATAGAGACGCACTACACATTGTTGATGACACTGTTCTCTTTTCACCACAACTGTGTGATAGTTCATGTTGTGACAGGGATATTTCCATTATTAAGAACCTTTTGATCAGACGTACTTGCTCATACTACTGTCAGCAGCTATAGATTTTTGGAGGGACGTACTAAATGTAGATGATGAATGTGTGCACCTGTGATTTGTGATGATTGGCTCATGCTGCCGCGTCTCTGTGGGGCTCCGGCAGAGTCAAGAGAATGAATAATGCAATAAAGTATGTTGGAGGAAACACCGAACACATCAGACATTATTATTACAACACACCAGCATAGATTAAACAGGGAAAAGAAAGAACATGGGGATTGCAGTGTTGACCAGTGGATCAGTCTTCATGTGTGACTTGTAATAGGATTACCACAGTGACTGCTGTCCTACTGCAGCGCACAGATGCTCCCAGGGTCTGGCATCGCTCGTTTTAGATGTTTCTGCTTTCTTAAGCTACCACATATTTGCTTAGAACAAACAAACATAGTGTGGAATGTAAGCTGACAGTCATCTGCTGTACAAAAAAAAAAAAAAAGATAATCCACACACATTGAAATTACACAGAAAGAAGCAACCAAATTTACAAAGAAATCTAAAAACTACGAGACTTTTATTGTTAATGAGTGGTTTCACTGTCAATTTTCAAAAGTCAATCTTTATGAAGAGTACTTCATGGGCACAGAATATTCCAAGTGCTTTAAATCAAAAATAAAAATTCACATTAGTATTGATTTTTTTTTTTAAATCAGTAAATCTCAATGAGATCAGATATTGACAGTAGGAGAAACCTAGACAGACACAGGGAGAACATGTAAACTAGACAGGTCATTTCTGGAAGGCCAGCCTTTTTTCTATGAGAAGGCTTGTCTACTTTGTGGCCATACCAGCTCGTCAATAGAGATTCGATCGATATGGGTTTTTCTTTGGCCGATGCCGATACTCATATTTCAAAATGATGTCAGCCAATGCCGATATCAAATGGCCGATTTTCTGAGGCAATTGTCTTATTTTAGTTTTAAAAGCATAGCTGGGGTGAGATGGTATAACCAAAAAAACCTTCAACCTAAACTATTATTCACCATGGACATGTGCGTCTTTCTTACAATGTAATGATGCTCGATTGTATTTTGGTTCGAGAAACAATCATTTCATAGCGTCATGAAAGACATTCCTATTATTCTTATTGACAAACAAACAAGCACTTATTAAAGCTTGTGCTGCAGCCAAAGTCATAGAAAAAGAATACAACTTAAAGTCATGTTAATGATCAAATCCAAACTGCAGATTTAGAGAGACAAAAGAAGCCTTACACCGGGCTCACACTGCCTCCAGATCCATATCCAGATCCGGATCCGTCTAGGTCCGGTTGTCACTCACACTGCCTCCAGAATATGCATGCGTATGCACGGACTCTGCTGGCCTCGCGAGACCACGAGTTCACGGGGATTCACGCTCAACTTGGGAGTTTCAGGGAGTTTACGTGATTTCTGGCACATGGATATGTAAACAAGGAACACTTGCGCCGTGTTTTGGGCTTATTTCACGTCACTTCATTTCTGTTGGATTTTCGACGCATAATGGGTAAGTACGGGACGTTTATTTGCCTCCTGTGTGTTCAATAGTCGCGTATATGTCGAGCATTTTGCTATATTTGTTGTAGTAGCAGAAACGTAATGTTTTTACTTTGAAAACCACCGGATTCACTTCACCCGCGAGCGCTTGGTTTCCTGTTTGTCGTGTCTTCTTTTCACAACTTTACCAAAAAGGGCTCCGGAGCGCTCCGGCAGTCCGGAAAATTTTAAATGAAACGGAAACGATACGGACGTACGGAGCAGAGCCGCGCGGCTCGCCGGACCGGACGGATCGCGGTGTGAGAGCCTCTCATTACTTTTCAAGAAACGGAAAGCCTCCGTACGCCGGACCGGAGTACGGACTGGATCCAGTGTGAGACCGGGGTTATCTTTTCTCTCCAACTAAGACCTCAGCTGATCACTGTGAGTGCAGCTTTTCCACAGAGGTAAAGCCCGAAATTGAGGCTGAAAAGAAAAAATCTTGATATTGGCTCCAAAATATAGATCGGTCAATATATCGGTCTATCCCTACTCGTCAGTGCTTGATCCCGTCAAATCTCTGCAGGTTGGGCCTGGGCAGTAGGTATGTGGATGAGAGACCACTGGAACCTCAGGTGAGTCATTGTGTCCTTTAGACAAGACCAACATAGCCTAGTATGATGCATATTGGCAGCCTGGCTTTACAGTCTGTACCTGGGCAGCTGTGGCTACAATAGCTTACTACTGCGAAGTGTGGAGTGAATGAATAATGCAAAATGTGAAGCGTCTTTGGGTGTTTTGAAAAGTTCCATATAAATCCATTTCATTATACATTATAAATATCATAATGACACCATTACCATGCACCATGTCTAATTGGTACAAAGAAAAAACAATGATGATAGAAACACTATAAAGTCAATGTACACATAACTATGTCGCATATGAGAACATGGACAACAAAAATGCATACTCAAAATTTGAGGAATTTGTAAAAGTAAAGACCACAAGAAAACTAAGTTTTATCATTGCAACACAAACAACTCATCATTATGTTCTCCTCACATTTTGACATTTAAGATGAACTTAGTGTTTAAGGTCAAACAATGAATAAATATATTAGGTTTTGTTTTCTCTGTCAAACTACTATATTTATAATGATCCTCTCATCCACAGAGCTCAAGACAACAGAGGAAATGTATAAAGCAGCTGCACATGAATTTTAACATCTGAAAGAATTATTCCACACTGCTCCATGTATAAAACATTCAATTCAGAAATACAATGTTGTTTTTTTATCATGGGCTGCTTGTTTTAGAGATGGAGAAAGATAGCATCAGGAAACTATATCCAGTAATATTCTTCCTTTACCAAACTCTTGCCTTACGTGGAATGGGAGATGAAAGTCCAAATGCTGCAGTGAGTCATACGTGCTGACGGTGGGTGGAGAGATCCTCTAATCACACGCCTCCTCTCTGCTTCAAACCAGAACCACTTACAGCCACTTCACTGTTTGGAAATGAACTTGTCTTAGCTAAGCACTTGTACTAGGCTCATCCCAAGAGCAAGTGGCTACGATTTTTAGTTAGTCACTTAGCTTCAGTCGTATTAATTTGTCAAGAAAGTGGTTCTATTTAAAGATAGAGAATAATGTTTTAACTCGATGAATTGAAAATGTACAGGTCTGACTGCAGTGGTGAAAAATACTGTTCTAAAATGATAAGCTACCTCATACATTTTGAACAGGACTGAAAAGTAGAAAGTGCTTTTCCAAATCCAATACTACAGAAAATATCCTGATGTTTGAGCACCACTTTGCACTTTTAATGATACACAAACCAACCACTGACTGCACTGAAGCAGCCTGGGCTTACGAAGAAAAATAATAATAATTTGAAGACTCTTCAAGCAAATGCTCTGACCTCCCATCCACCCTCTTTTGAAAAGCACAAAAAATGTATAAATTGTACAAAAGGCAACATGTGTAGAGCTCTTTGATATTGACAAAAATGTATCTAGATTTTTTTTTATTTATTTATTTTAGGGGTGGGAAATTAACGTGATAAATTTTTTCTTTTAATCGCGTCAAAATAAATTAACGCATCGATTAATTTTACTCGCTCCCCCTGCCGAGGTGCGCGCATCTAAGCGCCAGACCGCGTCAGGACAAGCGCCTTCTGCCTTTTCTTTCCTTCTGTATGTGTGCTGTGACATGCGTGCGTCGTGCGTGCAGTTTTGAGTCACCATCGCCGCGATCCGCCGCATCTCCCGGGCCGTACCGGCGGATCCCAATCCCCCGCGGACCGTCTCGTTCTCCCACGGGCCGCCCCGTTCTCCCACGGACCGTCTCGTTCTCCCACGGGCCGCCACGTACTCCCACGGACCGCCTCGTTCTTCCACGGGCCGTCCCGTACTCCCGTGGGCCGTCCCGTTCTCCCGTGGACCGCCTCGTTCTCCCACGGGCCGCCCGTACTCCCGTGGGCCGTCCCGTTCTCCCGTGCTCTTTCATACCTCGTTCTCACGTGCGGCGTTCTTCGCTGCCACCACCCCGTCTCATGCCGCGCTCTTCCACTGCTCCGTACCACACACATCAGTTTGTTTGTATCTGAACGATCTCTCGTTCATATGAATGAGCTCGTTCTGTGAGACAAACAGGCCTCTTAAAGGGCAGGACCTAATTAAAGGACCCGTGTATTATTTTCAATGTATATTATTTTGGTGTCTTTTTAAAATAAATTATAACCTAAATCAATTCAAAAGGCTTCAGTATAAATATTTGACCTATTTAAGTTAATTATAGATGAATAGGACTCATTCAAAAAGTCTAAATTAACTATTTAAAACATCAAAACGAAGAAAAAAATGTGATTAG
This sequence comes from Mugilogobius chulae, assembly GCA_038363315.1. Lineage (NCBI taxonomy): Eukaryota > Metazoa > Chordata > Actinopteri > Gobiiformes > Gobiidae > Mugilogobius > Mugilogobius chulae. The sequence continues at coordinate 11,847,656 of CM076406.1, read as the reverse complement.
TTGCATTTACAAGGCTATGCGAAAATCAAAAATTAATCGCGATTAATCGCGATAAATTTTTTCAGATTTGCGATTAATTAGTTAATTTTTTTTATCGATTCCCGGCCCTAATTTATTTATTTATTTATTTTTGCATATCTCAATTACAATATTTAGGCAGTATATCAATCCAACAAAACAAAACAAAAACTATGAAACACCTGAAAATGTTAAAGATAAAAATAACATCGTGTCCCTCCTATTTAGAGTGAAATCAGCCATTCTGTGAATAATCACACTCCAAATAAAAAAATGTCTCCAAAATTTAAAAAATTGTAATAGTACTTTTGTATTGACTCCGCCTAGATTTTTTTTTTACCTCCAGCTTTTGCAGAAGAATGGTCAAAACCCAAAACATCCCAAATCTAGAGTCCTTCAGGTCTGTGAACACCAGCTTTACCAATCCTTATTATTTACCAAAACATTTTGGTGGAAATTAGATTTTGTTTTTCTTTTGTTTGGAGAAAGTTCTCACTTCTGATCAGAGCTGTTCGTCACCAAAAGCTAAAACTACAGAAACACAGCTTCACAAAGACCCCAGCCATTTGCTTGTCTTCCAACGGATCAGAAACCATTTTAGTTTGAAATTTTACCGATTTTAGTCAGACGTGTGAGGGGAATATAGCCAGAATGAGAAGGGGTTGTAGTTTATTATCAAATATGACTGTATTGAACCTAAGCCGTGCTCTAGTGATCAATTAGGCAACCAAAGGACACAGCGCTTGTAAAATCAATTATTTGACCAAATATTCATACTAAATAATTTGGAAATTGATACTTTCCAAATGTATCAATGGTGATACATTTGGAAAGTGCTTTCACATCCTTTTCCAAGAAAATGAATACATATTTTGGTCTATTTTGAAGTGTCCAATTTATTTTCTCCTCCTTCTATAATCCAGACCCCTCTCCCACAAGAGGCAAAAACAACAGGTAAAAACTACATGGACATTGGTTGATAGCGAGTATTATTCAATATTTAAAGCCAATGTATGGTTATTGGAACTGAAAAAGTTGGCTCTGTATGTTGGATCAGGTTTATTCGCCTGTGCTTGGATTCTGCTAAAATCTTTTTGAGTTTAAACCCAAACAAAATATGAGCATAAAAAATGACTACAAAAGGATTCAAAGGTTTACTGTTGGCCAAAAATCTGTACAAATCAAAAGCATTTTTAAGTGCGCTTTGCATTTACTTTACTGGATTATTTTATTTACTTTGTTCCTCTACTTATTTTTCTGCTTCTGGCTTTTTTAAACTGCTGTTGTTTAAAGGATCGTGCACCACAAAGAGGTGTAGTTAGGTCTGGGGCTTGGGGTAGTTTAAGATTTACTTGTTAAACCCAAAGAAAATGTCGCCACGTGGCTTTAACCAAAATACATGGTTATTTTACGTTTTGGCTTTTCGTTAAGGTGTGAAAACGTGCTTATTGTACGTTTTGGACATTTCGTTGTATATCTACGTTTTCTCTGGAGACTGGGCTGTGTTTTAGGTAAATACTGCCATTTCAAATCTACAAAACCCTGATCCACAGAGGTCATTGGCTGGAATTGCTGTATATAGCACACAAGGACGCAAGAAGTCTTCTCGAAGAAACAAAATTGAGTAGTTTTTCCACTACAGCCTGATTGTGCTCTGCTGCTCTGACCTTGAGTTCTTAATAATGTTCTGTCTTTAACTGAGGGAAAGGTCAAACATGTGGAGACTAAACCACCTGTCTGAGAGCTCTTCAAGCACTAGGACTGTCTACTCAAGCCAAGGACATGACTCATTTACATCTGATCCTTCAAGTAAGCTTGTTTGTTTAACGTGAGCCAACAACACTTATGGACAATGAGTCTGCAATAAAGATTATATACGTCTTTTATGTACAAACGTCAGCTACAGCAATATGTCTAACCAGTCATCTCTGTCATAGTTTCTTTGTTAACTCATCAGGAGCTGCAAACTTTACAGAATCTGAGTGAAGCAGCTGCGTCCAAAACTAGTGTAATGAAATGTTTGTAATGAGCACAGGTACGAGCTAAAACACTGTGACCTGTTCGCATCATTAGGTGATTAATTTCTCTTTCACAAGGTGGGTTAATGAGGATTTATACCTTGAAAATTTATGGAGCGTTCTGGCCTTGGTTAAGGGCATAACCACTGATTTTACGGCTCAATTTAATTGGCCTCCGTTTGACATTGTTGGTTTCCCCTAGAATAAAGTAATTTCGGACAGCATGAGCCAACTTACTTTAAAATTATTGTAAGTGCATGCATTTGTTACTATTATTTCAATCATTACAATCCTTGAGATGATGGGAGAGGCAATGCATTTTTAATTTGGAACAAAATGTTCAAATTAACTATTTGTGGAGAGCTGGGAGAGTGTTTTTTTCATAGCACTGATTTTAATTAATGGGTTTGGCCATTAAGTGCCACTCAAGCGTTAACTTATTCATTATAATAGAAAACATGCAGGGCAGAATAAGCTGAGCAAAGTGTTATTTTGCATGGTGTGAAAAAGTGTTAAAGAACTTTGAAAAGAATTAATTAGTAAATAAATGTTTGAGAACAGCAGTCAGTGATTACTAAATGATTGATTTTGTTTATTTATTTTAAATCCTTGATGAGCTGCTGGTTGTAGCCTGAGGAAGTCTCCAGCAGATTCACACCGCGCTGCAGTTAGCTCTAATCAGCCTGAAAAGAGTTCGACTTAGACAGCTGCTGCTGCTCATGGGATTGTCATTACAAACTCTTTTGGTGCAGGCTCTCAGCAGCACACACTTATCAGCCCAGTGCCTCAGACATGAGTCAAACACGGACACGCTGAGCCCATGGACATACTGTAGTTAGGTCTATGTTGGAAAAATGTAGAATCCCATCATTCTAAGTGATTAATGCATGTCTACGTACAATTACAGGAAGAATGACAGAAAGAAAGAAGAGACCCATGGTTTAGATTACATGACAATAACTCAGAAAAGAGCATTATCCTGCTGTAGTAATCTTAATAGCAGAGCTTGTTGATGTATCGATAAAAGAGTGTTTTTATCACCTGAAAGCTTGGTAAAACCTGATATGTGAATATTCAACTACTGGCATCTGCTTAGGCCTATTTTCTCAAAGTCTTATACTGAGAGAAGGATGGAGCATGAAATTGACAGGAAGACTGGTGCAGCATAAGCAGTGAAGCAGTTGCTTTTATCGGACTGTTGTGGTGGAGAAGAAGCTGAGTCCAAAGGAAATGCTCTTGATTTACCGGTTAATCTACGTTTCAACTCTCATCTATGGTCATGAGCTTTGGTAATGACGGAAAAACAAGATCACAGATATAAGCAGTCAAAATACATCTCCTCCACAGGGTGGCTGGATACTGGCTTAGAGATATGGTGAGAAGCTCAATCACAGGGTAGTTGCTGCTCCTCCATGTTGAGAGGAGCCAGCTGAGGTGGCTCGGGCATAGGGATGGGTATTGATAAGGATTTATCGATACTACTCCTCTTATCAATACTGCTTAGCGAACCGGTTCTTTAACGAATCTCTTATCGATACTTTTAGAAACAAAAAAAGCAAACAAATAAGTATTATGAACATAAAAAACTTTATTTTGGATCACGGTGGAACTCACAAACAGAACAATATTTAAATAAAATATATCTTACTTAAATAAAATAAAAATGGACACTTAAAATATATCTGAACTGGACTGTAATAAAAACAAAAAAATTTCAAAGTTATAAAGAGAAATAAATATTACCTTGGTTGTTAAGTTTAACAGCAGCACCGTCATAAAACAAAATGTTTTTTTGTCAACAATAAAAAATGTGCAATTATACTTATAAAAATCAAAATATAGTGCAAAACAAAATAGTGCAAACACAGCAGTGGCAAAACCAAGATTTAAATGTTCAAACGGTCAGTCAGTCACTCACAATTTTTTCCCAGAAAAATGAGGGAGAAGTCTTGAGCGCTCCTGGCTTATAGTGATCCCAGCTAAAGAAAAGATCCTCTCGCTTGGGGTTGATGATGCTTGGGCACACAAGTAGCTGGTTACAATTTCAAAAAGAGTTGGCAATGTGTGCCTTTTTTCCCACCACCACAAAACAGGATCTTCTCCCATAGAGATGGATGGAAGGCCTTTATAAAGCTCAAGCTCAAGATCAATCTGCTCTTGTGGTGATAAAGTGGTGCTGGTGGAGGTCAGTGCTTCTTCCTCTGCAGCAAAGAATTCTTCCAGTGCACACTTCTTTCTTTGTTTGTTTTTTTTGTGATGGCTCTTCGGAAACATGCTGTGGTAGTTGCAAAGCTGCAGCACTTGTAGAAGCCTCCTCTTCTTCAGTGGTTGTTGCTTCTCTTTCCGGATTTATCTTTCTGATGATATAATCTGTGGCTTGCTGTTTGATACTTTTCCAGGTGTCCTCACTTACTGGCCTGCTTTTGAATCTGGGGTCCATTGCAGTTGCCTCCTGGAGAAAAGCTTGAATGTGGTCTTCCTAGTATCGCTGCAAAAGATTTCCCCAGACTTTTTCTTTGATGCTTGTGACGAACACTGTGTCCTCATCTGAGACTGTGAAGTGCTCCTCCAGTTTTTGCAATATTGGAAGGATTTGGCCAGAGGTTGCCACATTCTCACCAGAGAGACAGAGGGTCGAGGTGTAGAGCACTTTCATCACATGAATAAAGTCCTCTGCTTTGTGGAAGTCCTCATCTTTTAATCGGATGGCCTGCTCCTTTGTTTTTCGCAGTCGTGGATCCAGCACTGCTGCCTGAATAGCAGGATACTGCTCCATGAATCTCTCTACCATAAGATAAAGAGAATTCCATCTTGTTCTGACATCAAGGATCAGAGTATGTTGAGTAATTCCTGAAAAACAGCATGATAAAATATTACATTTTATTGTGAATTGATGTACATTTATATATATGCTTTGAATATTAAATGTGCTCTTACCAAGTAGTTGTGGTTTGTCCAACTCGGTATCAGTGTATCACTAAGATATGCTCTTGACGGTGGAGAGTATTTGGGGTTTAAGGTCTTGCACATTTCCCTAAAACAAAATGTCATTGTTCAATATTGTGTTTGAAAGTTATACATGTTGAAAAAGAAATAATTGTACAGCACAAAGCCCAAAGAGCACTGTCATTTATTGTACCTGAATTCTTTTGATTCCACTGTTGAAAAGGGAACTTCTAAGAGGTGGACCAGCGAGGCTGTGGAGGAGCTTCGCACGTGTTTGGACACAACAGACTGGGACGTGTTTAGAGCTGCCACAGACAGCTTGGATGACTACACAGACACTGTGACGTCATACATACAATTCTGTGAGGACAGCATTATTCCAACAAAAACCAGGGTTACTTTTAACAACGATAAGCCCTGGTTCACGCCCAGACTGAGACAGCTTAGGAGGGAGAAGGAGGCAGCCTACAGAGCCAACGACAGAGAGGGCTACAAGGGCGCTAAGTACCAGTTCTCAAGAGAGGTGGAGCAGGCGAGATCTCGGTACAATAAACGTCTGAAGGAGCAGTTCTCTGCCAATGACACCGCCTCTGTCTGGAGAGGGCTCAGGCAAATCACCAACTACAAGCCTAGAGCCCAACACGCTGCGGATGATTTACAACTGGCTGAAAAACTTAACACCTTCTATGCCAGATTTGAAATCCAACACCCCTCCTCCACCCACCTCACTGCACAGGCCTCCTCAGCCACTCTGGAGCCGCACCCCTCCCCCACCACTCTCACCACCTTCACCACTGTGGACAGTACGACCCCCCTGATCACCCCTCCCCCTCCACTGTCTTCTCGGTGACAGATGAAGACGTGCTCAAGCTTTTCCGTAAGCAAAACCCACGGAAAGCCCCGGGTCCGGACGGTGTCTCCCCCGCCACCCTGAGACACTGCGCAGAGGAACTGGCTCCAGTCTTCACGGACATTTTCAACATCTCCCTGGAGTCCTGCCATGTTCCTGCCTGCTTCAAGCTGTCCACCATTGTCCCTGTCCCCAAGAAGCCCCGTATCACTGGACTTAATGACTACAGGCCGGTGGCGCTGACGTCTGTAGTCATGAAGTCATTCGAGCGCCTGGTCCTTCCTCACCTCAAGTCCTTCACCTCCCCCCTCCTGGACCCTCTGCAGTTCGCCTACAGAGCCAACAGGTCTGTAGATGACGCCATCAACCTGGCCCTCCACTTCATCCTGCAGCACCTGGACTCCCCGGGAACCTACGCTAGGATCCTGTTTGTGGACTTCAGCTCTGCATTCAACACCATCCTCCCTGCTCTGCTCCAGGACAAGCTCTCCCAGCTCAACGTGCCCGACTCGACCTGCAGGTGGATCACTGACTTCCTGACGGACCGGAGGCAGTGCGTGCGGCTGGGGAAGAATGTCTCCACCACTCGGACTATCAACACAGGATCTCCACAGGGCTGTGTACTTTCTCCTCTGCTCTTCTCCCTGTACACCAACTGCTGCACCTCCAGCCATGACTCTGTTAAACTGATCAAGTTTGCGGACGACACCACCCTCATCGGACTCATCTCTGATGGTGATGAGTCTGTCTACAGGAGGGAGGTAGACCGGCTGGTGTCCTGGTGCAGCAGCAACAACCTGGAGCTCAACGCTCAGAAGACAGTGGAGATGATTGTGGACTTCAGGAAAGTCACAGCCCCTCACCCCCCCTCGCCCTGACAGACTCTCCCATCACCACTGTGGACTCCATCCGCTTCCTTGGCACCACCATCACACAGGACCTGAAGTGGGAGCCGTCCATCAGCTCCCTGATCAAAAAGGCCCAGCAGAGGATGTACTTCCTGCGGCAGCTGAAGAAAGCCAAGCTGCCCGCCCAGATGATGGTGCAGTTTTACACAGCCATCATTGAGTCCATCCTCACCTCCTCCATCACCGTGTGGTACGCTGGAGCCACAGTCAGGGACAGACACAGACTGCAGCGCATTGTGCGCTCTGCTGAGAAGGTGATTGGTTGCAGCCTTCCATCTCTCCATGACCTGTACGTCTCCAGGACTCGGGGGCGTGCAGGTCGGATAGCAGCTGACCCTTCTCACCCTGGACACAGACTTTTTGAGCCACTCCCCTCGGGCAGGAGGTTACGGTCCATCCGGACCAGAACCTCACGTCACAAGAACAGTTTCTTTCCTTCTGCTGTAGGACTCATGAACACTCCATAAACCTGCGACTATGTTTATCTCCTGCATTGTCACTTTAACAGTTACATCATCACCTGTCACTTTATTCATTCGTTCATTTATTCATTATGTTAGTATTATCTTACCTCTTGCACTGACAGATTGCACTGTTGTTTTGATTGTTCTGATTACTGTGTATATTTTTATTGCCTAATTTTTATTGGCCTATTTTTGCATGCCCTTATACTTGATTTTATATATCTTAAATATTTTTACTATATTTGATATATTTTACTAGATTCTTTATCTTATTTGTGTTTTCTGTGTTATATGTTGCACATTAGCACCGCAGCAAGTTCCTAGTCTGTGAATTCTGTTTGTTCACTGACAATGGCAATAAAATTCTTTCTGATTCTGATTCTGATTCTGGATTCTGGGAAGAAGGCCTTTAACCACATATTTGGTTACTTTTTGATGGCAGTCCTTCACCTTGTCCTCTGTCATACACCCATTGCTGCAAGGGTGAAAGGTGTTTTCTGCACTCCAGTGTTTGTTGGTGAGGTTGATAGGTTTACTAACAAATAAGTTAAAATATATTAATTAAAGCAGGACTACAGTGCTTTCAGCATTTACACCAATACATATCTAAAAGATCTGCACACTTAAGTTATACAATAATATAACAATATTATTTAACAGCCTGTGTTCTGTGAATTTGTTGCTATTATCTAATAAGGAGCAGGCTCTCTCCCTTTGTCTGCATAGTTGGTGATGGGGAACACTACACAACTTTAAAGTTTTCTTTTATTGTTGTTTTATAGTTTTTTTTTATGATAAAACACGGAGCACGTGCGTTTTCAAGCCTGCTTGTGCGGTAATTTATTAGCATACCTGTTGCATCGGACTCGGAGCTGCTTGACGCTGCTGGAGGACACTCGTCAAACACAGTGCATCTTTCGGTTTGAATGCCGTGGATTTTGGCAACGTGTTTTGACAAATTACTTGTGGTTCCACCTTTGCATGAAAATGTTTTATTGCACTTTAGACAACGTGCGTTGTCGGCATCAATCTTGGTAAAGTAAAGCCAAACTCGAGATCTCTTTGCGCGTTCTGCCATCGCGCCTCCCTCGGCTTCAAAATGGAGCTTTGTGTGTGTGGCAGCAGCAGCGAGTCTCAGAGCACGTGCGCCCCGCCCCCTCGCTCACAACAGAGCTAAGCTGCTGCTTGTAGGGAAAAGTGATGCGGCACGGCGTGACCGGCACCGATAGCAGATTCGTTTGGACTAGCTCTTATCGGTCCGGTCAAAATGACGGCCGCGGAACGGTTCCAAAAAAGATCCGGCTCTCGATATCCATCCCTACTCAGGCATCTGTTCCGGTTGCCTCCTGGACGCCTCGCTGGTGAGGTGTTTTGGGCATGTCTTACCAAGACATGACTTCTGCCTCCGCAACCCAACCCGGATTAAGCAGAACAAAACGGAAATGGGAAAAAAAGTCTGATGTGTATCATATGACACATGTCATGTGCTGTACTTTTATCAATAATCTACTTGTGTTAACGTAAACATTTCATGTACATCCCTCACCAACTTTGTACAACCATAAGAAGCGTTCAACAAGCTTGGTTAATACAGATACAACAGAATAAAGCACTAGGCTTTACCTGTTTAAGTAAAGTCAATATGAAGTTGTAACCCTTACTTGGTTCACTGTGTGCCCCAATAATAAAGTGCTCTTTAAAGACACAGTCTTGCAGTTTTCTATAAGGTGTAAATTCAAATATGGTTTAAAACTCTCTAAATTTAATCCAATATGAATATTAACCTAATTTACACATTCTTACTGTATCTGTTGAGTCTTTAGTGCAGAATCAGAGATTTGTATCATAAATAGCGCTTGATCAAATCCAGTCTCTAAAAGCCATGAGAAGTCCTTCTGAACATTTCTACAGCACAGTGCAGTACACAGGTGGTAATATCTACCTGTCATTGTGAGCCATCTGCCCTGGCCCTGCTCATTGTGCTTCCACGCCGCACACTGGGACAGGACACATACATTTATTACATCTCTGTGATTCCTGCATAACAGCTGCAATTGTGTGATAAGAGAAGAACGCATTCTAGCATCGACAGTGATCTCAAAGCTATACAAGCGGCACATAATGGCTCACCCATTCTCTTAGATTCTCTTTTCACCAAAGAGCAGCTGTTGCTCTGAATTCTCATCTAAGCAGTCACAAATCTCCCTTGTCTCCAGATGATATAATATGGCCAGATTTCCTCATCTTATCAAAGCTCTGCGGCTCATTATGGTTCAAAGTAAGGTAAAGCCCTCACTGGTGTCACACATATTAGAATCGAAGGTTTCACTGTGCCTCGTCACCCATTATGTGGAGATGTATCTTACTTAGAGGTGAGAGGTTTGTGGATCATTATGCAGCTTAGTCTCTTTTTACAATCTCATTTTAGGGTGTGTAAAGAAACGGAGCCTGATGCACACCATGGAAAATGTAGGGGAAGACTTTTTTGTTTTAACCAACTTCTGCTTTTTAGTCTAACCTGAACATAGGAAGTACAACAAATACTGTATGTATCAGCGCCATGTCTGCACAGTAAACTCTACACAAGATCAAAAGAAAAGAACCTATAGTATGATATCTTGACTTGGGTTAGTTCTGGCCAACACACCACTTTATCTCCAATTCACTTAAATAATTGATGATTTCACATTGCCCAGTCTTATAGTAAATGGAATGCTTGTATATTTACACTTCAAAATATATTGTGCTTCACATGTTTGACAAGCCTCTCAGCAGCACTAAGTGTCTCCCACAAAGACACAATTTGCAGCATGAACTACAGCTGGGCTTGACCTTTGGGTAGATGGACAAATGCTTTGACCACTGACCTTTAAAGCCCACTTTTCTCATCTCCAGCCAATCTCACAGGTAATTAACTCTATATTTAGTGATTCTTTTTACAGCAGAGGTTTTCAGCTTTTCATCTCAAGTACACCATAAGACCTTCATTTTTTTGATATATAAGCCTTAGCCAAGTGTAGCTTGAACATTTACACAGAATGCATCACACAACTGATTGAATAAGTACATTTTAACGTCTGTGCACAAAAATAAAGCACAAAATTAAAAAAATTAAAAAATGTCTGACACCAAAAAAGTGTTCAGTGACTCAAACTTTCCGCTGAGCTTTGCTTCACATGATAACACAAAGCCATCTGATAACTACACCATTAAAATGTCACGTTTGCAAATGTCCAAAGTTAGCTGAATATTCTGTAAGTGTAAACTTTATTTGAAAAGTTGAATGTGGCAAAAAGGATTAAGTAAGTATACTGAATAGGGCAGGGGTGCCCAACCCGTCGATCGCGATCGACTAGTGGATCTTTGAGGCAGTGGAAGTAGCTCCCAAAGCCCCATCTGTTAATACGAACTTTAACCAACCGCGAGAAATAGGCGTAATTACAAGCGCGAACTACACGCGGCATCAACAAGCGCTACATGCGCGAACTACACGAGCAATAAACAAGCGCTGTATGCGCGTACTACACGCGCTAGATTTATATGCGGCAGCAAGAATTCTCCACTGTCTGCTCGTTGGAGCCCACAGCAGCCGCACAGCACTTGAGCGCTTGCCAACGCGGCTCCTGAACACACGCACTCATAGGGGTGAGATAGAAAATAGGGGAGAGGAGCAGGAGGAGAGAAAGAGAGAGAAGCAGGAGGAGGAAACAGGTAGTGCCACAGAATCCTACCTGCTGACGCGGTGTTGTTGTCCAACAGCTTGCTGTTGTTGATGCGAGTCAAAACAAAACCTAACTTTCTCAAGCCCTTCCCCCTCACTGTTACCATGGTAATCACCAATCACTCATAGTACTGTAGTTTGAAGTGCTTCCAGTGAGGTGATTTGGATAGCTTGAACTTTTTAATGACTTTTTGTTGTTATAGTTGTAGCCACAATCATTTATTTTAAAAAATAAATGTGTCACTTTTTAACAGGTTTATAACTTACATTTTAGTAAATATTATTGCACTATTAAAAAAAACTAACTGTGTCTTAATCAGGACTAAAATAATGTAAATCCAAAGGTAGATCTTCGGGCTGTGCTCAGACTAAAAGTAGCTCGCAAGCTGAAAAAGGTTGGGCACCCCTGGAATAGGATATTTGGTCATGTGTTCTGTACAAGTTGGTTATAAAAAAAGTGGGGGGGGGATTCAGAGTTTTCTTGTCAGCCAAGTCCTCTCCCTGTGCTGTGTGTAGACAACAAATGAATGAAAGTGCTGAAGCGAAAATCTACTGCTGAGAGGAGAGTTGGGGAAAATTGTTTTGGTCCAGTGAAGCTCATGAGACAAGAGCCAGTGTGCACCAAATAATTGTCTTCAAATGGAATATAGGATTGTATTATAGGAACAGCAAAATCAATGCAAAGACAATGATAAATTGCCATAGGCCGACCATCACAGAAAGAATAGCAAAATATGAATTCTCTATTTTTGGCGGTTGAATAAAATATACCTGAATAATCAGGTGCACAAGTACAGTAAGAACTTTTTCTTCAGCAGCTTCTTTCACAAAACAATGAAGTGGTTTTTATGTGACGAGACAGTGGGCCGTGTCCCACACGTCACTGCTACAGAGGCAAAAGCTGTGTGTGAGCANCCACACCAGCCCTGCAAAAACTAAAACTCCTATGGACACTGAAAGGTAATTTTCATGTTCTGATGAGAACCGGGCACCAGTTTGAGAAAATCTTTGTAAAAATCATTCAAAAGATTAGATCCCTGTTGAGAGATTAAGAAAAAGAAAAATATCATAACAGCTATAAGGATCTCAGTATGTAAAAGATACTTTTTTCTCATCATTTGTTTATTGATTCATGCATGCATGTTGAGTAAAATTTCACCTATCTCTGACTACTTGTCTATATTTAGTTGAAATTATGTAATATCAGTTCTGTAGTTTTCAACAGAAAGTCATAGTTTATCATTGAATAGATAGAAAAACACAATAGGTTTTATTTAAATCCAGTACTATGGTGGAGAAATGGTGTAAAAAACCCAGTTAATTTTATTCCTGTCCCACAGTAGCACAGTGAAAGCCCTGACAGTATCTGCTCGCTACAATCTAACCACCCACAAGCTTTGACCTTTCCATTAACAATAGGCTTTCAGTGAGGACTTGCACCACACTTTCTAGAATAGTCTTCCAAAAGGCTGTGCAGCAAAAGGCCCTGAACCAATGCTTCAGATAAATTGCCTGGAATGGTTAAATGAACTGTTTCAGCAGCCTCTAAACTGGCCAGCAGCGTTCTCATTATTGTAGACACAGAAGGTCTGCCGGAGAACGATACCACCAAGCACCACTTCACTCATTTAAGATGGTGTGCTGAAATCTCATTCACCAAAGGCATGTTTCCACGGATTCGCTTTGGAGAGAATCAAACTGTGTCTCTCTAGTCTTAAGTGGATTGTATGTATGTCTGAAGTAGATCCTGAGGTGAAGGTTCCAAAAGTAGTCTACAAATGGTTTAAATAGTTAGTTGTTAAGTAGATTAATAAGTCAATGGTGTCTTAGTTGACTAAATGGGTTATCAGACCACTTAGAATTTAGATTCATCCTTAATTATTTATATCTTAGTAAAATTGATGATCATTACAATGTTAGAGTCGAAATTAGATCTTTTTCGTGTCAATTTTAGTGAGATATTCTGGGTAATTATCTAGTCATAAAATCTCATATTCTCAAATTTTTAATTGACAATTTTTATAATAATAATGAGGATTTTGAGTAAGTTTTTTTTATATATGAAATGTAATTTACTTGCTTGAAATCTTGTGGTCTTCTGATCTTGTCAGTCATTTCTGACCAGTATTCTGAATGTTTGCCATTTTTGTTTTAATATAGAAGTTGGTTCATAACTCATATTTTATCTGTGCTTTAGTGACAATTGACTAAGGGAAATGATACAGTACAGTAAAAAAAATGTTTTGTTTGCCAATTTAATCTACTGGATTATATTTTTTATGAAAAAAAAAATGTTGTTTGTGAAGGAAATTGCAGCCTTTGCAATTTGCTAATTGCACCCATATTTGCAGCCATATTGTGAGTGCAGTTTGTGTCAGATATTTGGTCAAATCATCATCCTCACATGACAGTTTTGTTTTTGCTGCGCCACTTTTTAGACAACTAAAGGAACCCAGTGCATGGGTTGTGTTGACAACATCCTATACAGTAGTTAATGTGAAGTTAAATTAAACCCTGACATTTTTTTTCCATGTCATGCTTTTTGGTTTTAACTTTGACCTGGAGTGGGCTTTGTTTGTAAGACACAAGAGAAAAACAAAACCAAGAGTTGACAACCAGACTTAACTGGGCAGCAGTTTGAGAATTAATCTTAACCAAGAATGCATCTGTCTTTACAATTTAATTTAATGAGGTGATAGAGGGCTCTTTGGTGCAGTTGGTGACTTGGTCAAATACATGATTCAGTTCCACAGATTCACCTGCAGAAGTGGGTGACCACTAGGTCCCAGAGGAGGTCACATGGGAAATGCTGTGATCGACTGCTTCCGGGGGCAGAGCTTCTTTTCAAACAGATTACAAGCAAACTATATTTGACTAAGCTATTGTTGAGTAAGAGCAAAAGTACTTTTTCTCTACTTGTTCTCTCTAAATACTATTGTAATGAAAAGACAGAATTGTAAATGCCTAAAAAAGGGAACATATCAGTGTAGAATTACTTTTTTGTGTGTGTTTTTTTTTATGATAGTAGGTCTGATTTGATATACAACATGTCATGATTCTAGTTGCAAAAAGTTTTTTGTGGAGCTATGAATATTATTTAAATTAGCAAAAACCTCAGGCAGGGAAAGAGTTAATTAAATAGAAACCTGTTCCTTTATAGCTTGGCATAGTGCTGCTGCAAAAAAGTATCTGGTTTTAAGTGATATTGACAAAGCGTCAAGATAGCCTTGTTTTAGAGTGCAATTGAAATAACAGATTGTGAAAATAACTGTGGTGATGAGGACTTAATTGTTTTTGCTCTGACAGACTGTGTGCTGTTGGTGGCTCTGGGAGACTTAGGACACACTGGGGGTTACGGCTGCTGTGTGGCCTGTTGAATACAGATGCAGTTTGCTCAGTAGTTCAGTAGTAAAACAAAACTCTTAGTCGAGATCTAAAGTCCTCATTCAACAGGCCTGAGGTGAACAATAACTGAGCTTTAAGAGTCAGAAGCCGGTCAAATGCAGCAGGAATGATTATCGCAGTTAATCAGTTTAGCCATGTCAAATCAGCAGTTATTTAGCTAGTTTTTTTGTTGTTTTTCTAGAGCTAATCTGCAGTTAAAACTTTGGAAGATATATTTTAAATGACACCACTTAGAAGTTTATATAGTTTATGCTCATGAAATCATTACCAAAATATTTTTTTATTTTATTTTGGAAAAGGTTGAAGAAAATCAAAAACAGAAATGAATAAATATAGTCGAAAAAAACTCCCCAGATCACACAAGCCTATAGAGACGCACTACACATTGTTGATGAACTGTTCTCTTTTTCACCACAACTGTGTGATAGTTCATGTTGTGACAGGGATATTTCCATTTTTAAGAAACCTTTTGATCAGACGTACTTGCTCATACCGTCAGCAGCTATAGATTTTGGAGGGACGTACTACTAAATGTAGATGATGAATGTGGTGCACCTGTGATTTGTGATGATTGGCTCATGCTGCCGCGTCTCTGTGGGGCTCCAGCAGAGTCAAGAGAATGAATAATGCAATAAAGTATGTTGGAGGAAACACCGAACACATCCAACATTATTATTACAAACACACGGCATAGATTAAACAGGGAAAAGAAAGAACATAGGGATTGCAGTGTTGACCAGTGGATCAGTCTTCATGTGTGACTTGTAAAAGGATTACCACAGTGACTGCTGTCCTACTGCAGCACACTGATGCTCCCAGGGTCTGGCATCGCTCGTTTAGATGTTTCTGCTTTCTTAAGCTACCACATATTTGTTTTGAACAAACAAACATAATGTGGAATGTAAGCTGACAGTCATCTGCTGTATAAAAAACCAGAAGACAGTCCACACACATTGATTTTCAAGAAAAAAATTACACAGTAGAAAGAAAGGCAACCAAATTTACAAAGAGCTGTAAAAACTATGAGAATGTTATTGTTAATGAGTAACCTGGCTCACGCCAGATGGATATGTGTTGAACTCCTATCTGAGTTCTCACTATATCCATCTGGGACTTTACTAGCTGAAGGCGTTCGAGAAAGGCGGGGCGTTTAGTGAAATACTTCAAACTGACTGGTGAGCGGCCTACCTTATTTGAGCAAGCCAATCACAGCAACAACTCGTAATGGTGTATCCAATGTCCGTGTGGGATAGAACAAGTATGTGTCACACATACTGCTCTTCTTTCAAAAAAAATTACTCCATATTTCTGCTAAAACCGCATCAAAAGCAGCAGAAGCAGCAGTGAGCTGAACCATCGCGTTTCAGACTCCCAAACCAATCGGGCGGCTGGAAGCCAGATGGTTTATCTCGTGTTGTGAATTCACAAATATTGTGAGATAAACCAACTGGCCTGCCAGGTTAGTTAATGAGTGGTTTCACTTTCAATTTCAAATGTCAATCTTTATGAAGAGTACTTCATAGGCACAGAATACTCTAAGTGCTTTAAATCAAGAATAAAATTCACATTGGTATTGATCTTTATTTAAATCAGTAAATCCCACTAAGATCAGTTCAAAATGTTGTTAGCCAATGCCAAATCAAAACTGCAGAGCTCAGCTGAGCACTGTGAATGCGACTTTCCCAGAGGAAAACCCAAACTATTGCCTGATCAAATATTGTCCGAAATTGATATATAGATATATTGATATATATAGATATACAAAAACAAATCTTCATATTGGCCCCAAAATATCGACCAGCCATATATCGGTCTATCCCTACTTGTCAATGCCTGATCCCGTCAAATCTCATACCTAAGCAGGTTGGGCCTGGCCAGTACATGGATGAGAGACCACTGGACCTTCAGGTGCGTCATTGTGTCCCATATACAAAACCATTCAGCACATTGCCTAGTATGATGCATATGGACTTTACAGTCTGTACCTGGGCAGCTGTGGCTACAATAACTTACCATTGCCAAGTGTGGAGTGAATGAATAATCCAAAATGTGAAGCGTCTTTGGGTGTTTTGAAAAGTGCTATATAAATCCATTTCATTATACATTATACATATTATAATGACACCATTACCATGCACCATGTCTAATTGGTACAAAGAAAGACAATAATGACAAAAACACTTTAAAGTCAATGTACACATAACTATGTCGCATATGAGAACATGGACAACAAAAATGTATAACCAAATACAAACATGAGGAGATCATAAGTCATTTGTAAAATACCAATAGCCAACCACTAAGTTTTTCATTGTAACACAAACAACTTCATCATTATAATGTTCTCCTCACGTTTGACATTTAAGCTGAACTTGGTGTTCGAGTTGAACAATGAATAAATATATTAGGTTTTGTTTCTCTGTCAAACTACTATATTTATAATGATCCTCTCATCCACAGAGCTAAAGACAACAGAGGAAATGTCTAAAGCAGCTGCACATGAATTTTAACATCTGAAAGAATTATTCCACACTGCTCCATGTTTAAAACATTCAATTCAGAAATACAATGTTGTTTTTTATCATGGGCTGCTTGTTTTAGAGATGGAGAAAGATAGCATCAGGAAACTATATCCAGTAATTTTCTTCCTTAACCAAACTCTTGCCTTACGTGGAATGGGAGATGAAAGTCCAAATGCTGCAGTGAGTCATACGTGCTGACGGTGGGTGGAGAGATCCTCTAATCACACGCCTCCTCTCTGCTTCAAACCAGAACCACTTACAGCCACTTCACTGTTTGGAAATGAACTTGTCTTAGCTAAGCACTTGTACTAGGCTCATCCCAAGAGCAAGTGGCTACGATTTTTAGTTAGTCACTTAGCTTCAGTCGTATTAATTTGTCAAGAAAGTGGTTCTATTTAAAGATAGAGAATAATGTTTTAACTCGTTGAATTGAAAATGTACAGGTCTGACTGCGGTGGTGAAAAATACTGTTCTAAAATGATAAGCTACCTCATACATTTTGAACAGGACTGAAAAGTAGAAAGTGCTTTCCAAATCCAATACTACAGAAAATATCCTGATGTTTGAGCACCACTTTGCACTTTTAATGATACACAAACCAACCACTGACTGCACTGAAGCAGCCTGGGCTTACGAAGAAAAATAATAATAATTTGAAGACTCTTCAAGCAAATGCTCTGACCTCCCATCCACCCCTCTTTTGAAAAGCACAAAAAATGTATAAATTGTACAAAAGCAACATGTGTAGAGCTCTTTGATATTGACAAAAATGTATCTAGATTTTTTTTTTATTTATCTATTTTAGGGGTGGGAAAATTAACGCGTTAACGCAGTGCCGATAAATTTTTCTTTTAATCGCGTCAAAATAAATTAACGCATCGATTAATTTTACTCGCTCCCCCTGCCGAGGTGCGCGCATCTAAGCGCCAGACCGCTCAGGACAAGCGCCTTCTGCCTTTTCTTTCCTTCTGTATGTGTGCTGTGACATGCGTGCGTCGTGCGTGCAGTTTTGAGTCACCATCGCCGCGATCCGCCGCATCTCCCGGGCCCGTACCGGCGGATCCCAATCCCCCGCGGACCGTCTCGTTCTCCCACGGGCCGCCCCGTTCTCCCACGGACCGTCTCGTTCTCCCACGGGCCGCCACGTACTCCCACGGACCGCCTCGTTCTTCCACGGGCCGCTCCGTACTCCCGTGGGCCGTCCCGTTCTCCCGTGGACCGCCTCGTTCTCCCCACGGGCCGCCCAGTACTCCGTAGGCCGTCCCGTTCTCCCGTGCTCTTTCATACCTCGTTCTCACGTGCGGCGTTCTTCCCTGCCACCACTCCGTCTCATGCCGCGCTCTTCCACTCCCGTACCACACACATCAGTTTGTTTGTATCTGAACGATCTCTCGTTCATATGAATGAGCTCGTTCTGTGAGACAAACAGGCCTCTTAAAGGGGCAGGACCTAATTAAAGGACCCGTGTATTATTTTCAATGTATATTATTTTGGTGTCTTTTTAAAAATAAATTATAACCTAAATCAATTCAAAAGGCTTCAGTATAAAATATTTGACCTATTTAAGTTAATTATAGATGAATAGGACTCATTCAAAAGTCTAAATTAACTATTTAAAACATCAAAACGAAGAAAAAAATGTGATTAGTTGCATTTACAAGGCTATGCGAAAATCAAAAATTAATCGCGATTAATTTTTCAGATTTGCGATTAATTAGTTAATTTTTTTAATCGATTCCCGGCCCTAATTTATTTATTTATTTATTTTTGCATATCTCAATTACAATATTTAGGCAGTATATCAATCCAACAAAACAAAACAAAAACTATGAAACACCTGAAAATGTTAAAGATAAAAATAACATTGTGTCCCTCCTATTTAGAGTGAAATCAGCCGTTCTGTGAATAATCACACTCCAAATAAAAAATGTCTCCAAAATTTAAAAAATTGTAATAGTACTTTTGTATTGACTCCGCCTAGATTTTTTTTTTTTACCTCCAGCTTTTGCAGAAGAATGGTCAAAACCCAAAACATCCCAAATCTAGAGTCATTCAGGTCTGTGAACACCAGCTTTACCAATCCTTATTATTTACCAAAACATTTTGGTGGAAATTAGATTTTGTTTTTCTTTGCTTGGAGAAAGTTCTCACTTCTGATCAGAGCCTGTTAGTCACCAAAAGCTAAAACTACAGAAACACAGCTTCACAAAGACCCCAGCCATTTGCTTGTCTTCCAACGATCAGAAACCATTTTAGTTTGAAATTTTACCGATTTTAGTCAGACGTGTGAGGGGAATATAGGCCAAATGAGAAGGGGTTGTAGTTATTATCAAATATGACTGTATTGAACCTAAGCCGTGCTCTAGTGATCAATTAGGCAACCAAAGGACACAGCTCTTTTCAAAACTTGTAAAATCAATTATTTGACCAAATATTCATACTAAATAATTTGGAAATTGATACTTTCCAAATGTATCAATGGTGATACATTTGGAAAGTGCTTTCACATCCTTTTCCAGTAAATTAATACATATTTTGGTCTATTTTGAAGTGTCCAATTTATTTTCTCCTCCTTCTATAATCCAGACCCTCTCCACAAGAGGCAAAAACAACTGGTAAAAAGTACATGGACATTGGTTGATAGCGAGTATTATTCATATTTAAAGCCAATGTATGGTTATTGGACTGAAAAAGTTGGCTCAGTATGTTGGATCAAGTTTATTCGCCTGTGCTTGGATTCTGCTAAAATCTTTTGAGTTTAAACCCAACAAAATATGAGCATAAAAAATTACTACAAAAGGATTCAAGGTTTACTGTGGGCCAAAAATCTGTACAAATCAAAAGCATTTTTAAGTGCGCTTTGCATTTCCTTTACTGGATTATTTTATTTACTTTGTTCCTCTACTTATTTTCTGCTCCTGGCTTTTTAAACTGCTGTTGTTTAAAGGATCGTGCACCACAAAGAGGGTAGTTAGGTCTGGGGCTTGGGGTAGTTTTAAGATTTACTTGTTAAACCCAAAGAAAATGTCGCCACGTGGCTTTAACCAAAATACATGGTTATTTTACGTTTTGACTTTTCATTCAGGTGTGAAAACGTGCTTATTGTAAGTTTTGGACATTTCGTTGTATATCTACGTTTTCTCTGGAGACTGGGCTGTGTTTTAGGAAAAATAATGCCATTTCAAATGTACAAAACCCTGATCCACAGAGGTCATTGGTTGGAATTACTGTATATAGCACACAAGGACGCAAGAAGTCTTCTCGAAGTAACAAAATTGAGTAGTTCTTCCACTCCAGCCTGATTGTGCTCTGCTGCTCTGACCTTGAGTTCTTAATGATGTTCTGTCTTTAACTGAGGGAAAGGTCAAACATGTGGAGACTAAGCCACCTGTCTGAGAGCTCTTCAAGCACTAGGACTGTCTACTCAAGCCAAGGACATGACTCGTTTACATGTAATCCTTCAAGTAAGCTTGTTTGTTTAACGTGAGCCAACAACTTCAGCTACAGCAATATGTCTAACCAGTCAACCAGTCAGTTCTTTGTTAACTCATCAGGAGCTGCAAACTTTACAGAATCTGAGTGAAGCAGCTGTGTCCAAAACTAGTGTAATGAAATGTTTGTAATGAGCACAGGTACGAGCTAAAACACTGTGACCTGTTCGCATCATTAGGTGATTAATTTCTCTTTCACAAGGTGGGTTAATGAGGATTTATACCTTGAAAATTTATGGAGCGTTCTGGCCTTGGTTAAGGGCATAACCACTGATTTTACGGCTCAATTTAATTGGCCTCCGTTTGACATTGTTGGTTTCCCCTAGAATAAAGTAATTTCGGACAGCATGAGCCAACTTACTTTAAAATGAAGTGCATGCATGGTTACTATTATTTCAATCATTACAATCCTTGAGATGATGGGAGAGGCAATGCATTTTTAATTTGGAACAAAATGTTCAAATTAACTATTTGTGGAGAGCTGGGAGAGTGTTTTTTTCATAGCACTGATTTTAATTAATGGGTTTGGCCATTAAGTGCCACTCAAGCGTTAACTTATTCATTATAATAGAAAACATGCAGGGCAGAATAAGCTGAGCAAAGTGTTATTTTGCATGGTGTGAAAAAGTGTTAAAGAACTTTGAAAAGAATTAATTAGTAAATAAATGTTTGAGAACAGCAGTCAGTGATTACTAAATGATTGATTTTGTTTATTTATTTTAAATCCTTGATGAGCTGCTGGTTGTAGCCTGAGGAAGTCTCCAGCAGATTCACACGGCGCTGCAGTTAGCTCTAATCAGCCTGAAAAGAGTTCGACTTAGACAGCTGCTGCTGCTCATGGGATTGTCATTACAAACTCTTTTGGTGCAGGCTCTCAGCAGCACACACTTATCAGCCCAGTGCTTCAGACATGAGTCAAACACGGACACGCTGAGCCCATGGACATACTGTAGTTAGGTCTATGTTGGAAAAATGTAGAATCCCATCATTCTAAGTGATTAATGCATGGCTACGTACAATTACAGGAAGAATGACAGAAAGAAAGAAGAGACCCATGGTTTAGATTACATGACAATAACTCAGAAAAGAGCATTATCCTGCTGTAGTAATCTTAATAGCAGAGCTTGTTGATGTATCGATAAAAGACCTGAAAGCTTGGTAAAACCTGATATGTGAATATTCAACTACTGTCATCTGCTTAGGCCTATTTTCTCAAAGTCTTATACTGAGAGAAGGATGGAGCATGAAATTGACAGGAAGATTGGTGCAACATAAGCAGTGAAGCAGTTGCTTTTATCGGACTGTTGTGGTGGAGAAGAAGCTGAGTCCAAAGGAAATGCTCTTGATTTACCGGTTAATCTACGTTTCAACTCTCATCTATGGTCATGAGCTTTGGTAATGACGGAAAAACAAGATCACAGATATAAGCAGTCAAAATACATCTCCTCCACAGAGTGGCTGGGATACTGGCTTAGAGATATGGCGAGAAGCTCAATCACAGGGTAGTTGCTGCTCCTCCATGTTGAGAGGAGCCAGCTGAGGTGGCTCAGGCATCTGTTCCGGTTGCCTCCTGGACGCCTCCCTGGTGACTTCTGCCTCCGCAACCCAACCCGGATTAAGCAGAACAAAACGGAAATGGGAAAAAAAGTCTGATGAGTATCATATGACACATGTCATGTGCTGTACATTTATCAATAATCTACTTGTGTTAACGTGAACATTTCATGTACATCCCTCACCAACTTTGTACAACCATAAGAAGCAGAAGCGTTCAACAAGCTTGGTTAATACAGATACAACAGAATAAAGCACTAGGCTTTACCTGTTTAGGTAAAGTCAATATGAAGTTGTAACCCCTACTTGGTTCACTGTGTGCCCCAATAATAAAGTGCTCTTTAAAGACACAGTCTTGCAGTTTTCTATAAGGTGTAAATTCAAATATGGTTTAAAACTCTCTAAAATTTAATCCAATATGAATATTAACCTAATTTACACATTCTTACTGTATCTGTTGAGTCTTTAGTGCAGAATCAGAGATTTGTATCATAAATAGCGCTTGATCAAATCCAGTCTCTAAAAGCCCATGAGAAGTCCTTCCGAACATTTCTACAGCACAGTGCAGTACACAGGTGGTAATATCTACTTGTCATTGTGAGCCATCTGCCCTGGCCCTGCTCATTGTGCTTCCACACCGCACACTGGGACAGGACACATACATTTATTACATCTCTGGTGATTCCTGCATAACAGCTGCAATTGTGTGATAAGAGAAGAACGCATTCTAGCATCGACAGTGATCTCAAAGCTATACAAGCGGCACATAATGGCTCACCCATTCTCTTAGATTCTCTTTTCACCAAAGAGCAGCTGTTGCTCTGAATTCTCATCTAAGCAGTCACAAATCTCCCTTGTCTCCAGATGATATAATATGGCCAGATTTTCTCATCTTATCAAAGCTCTGCGGCTCATTATGGTTCAAAGTAAGGTAAAGCCATTGCTGGTGTCACACATATTATAATCGAAGGTTTCACTGTGCCTCGTCACCCATTATGTGGAGATGTATCTTACTTAGAGGTGGAGGTTTGTGGATCATTATGCAGCTTTGTCTCTTTTTACAATCTCATTTTAGGGTGTGTAAAGAAACGGACCCTGATGCACACCATGGAAAATGTAGGGGAAGACTTTTTTGTTTTAACCAACTTCTGCTTTTGAGTCTTACCTGAACATAGGAAGTACAACAAATACAGTATGTATCAGCGCCATGTCTGCGCAGAAAACTCTACACAAGATCAAAAGAAAAGAACCTATAGTCTGATATCGTGACCTGGGTTAGTTCTGGCCAACACACCACTTTATCTCCAATTCACTTAAATAATTGATGATTTCACATTGCCCAGTCTTAATATAGTAAATGGAATGCTTGTATATTTACACTTCAAAATATATTGTGCTTCACGTGTTTGACAAGCCTCTCAGCAGCACTAAGTGTCTCCCACAAAGACACAATTTGCAGCATGAACTACAGCTGGGCTTGACCTTTGGGTAGATGGACAAATGCTTTGACCACTGACCTTTAAAGCCCACTTTTCTCATCTCCAGCCAATCTCACAGGTAATTAACTCTATATTTAGTGATTCTTTTTACAGCAGAGGTTTTCAGCTTTTCATCTCAAGTACACCGTAAGACCTTCATTTTCTTTGATATATAAGCCTTAGCCAAGTGTAGCTTGAACATTTACACAGAATGCATCACACAATTGATTGAATAAGTACATTTTAACATCTGTGCACAAAAATAGAGCACAAAATTTAAAAAATTTAAAAATGTCTGACACCAAAAAAGTGTCCAGTGACTCAAACTTTCCGCTGAGCTTTGCTTCACATGATAACACAAAGCCATCTGATAACTACACCATTAAACTGTAACGATTGCAATTGTCCAAAGTTAGCTGAATATTCTGTAAGTGTAAACTTTATTTGAAAAGTTGAATGTGGCAAAAAGGATTAAGTAAGTATACTGAATAGGGTATTTGGTCATGTGTTCTGTACAAGTTGGTTATAAAAAAAGTGGGGGGGGGATTCAGAGTTTTTTTGTCAGCCAAGTCCTCTCCCTGTGCTGTGTGTAGACAACAAATGAATGAAAGTGCTGAAGCGAAAATCTACTGCTGAGAGGAGAGTTGGAGAAAATTGTTTTGGTCCAGTGAAGCTCATGAGACAAGAGCCAGTGTGCACCAAATAATTGTCTTCAAATGGAATATAGGATTGTATTATAGGAACAGCAAAATCAATGCAAAGACAATGATAAATTGCCATAGGCCGACCATCACAGAAAGAATAGCAAAATATGAATTCTCTATTTTTGGCGGTTGAATAAAATATACCTGAATAATCAGGTGCACAAGTACAGTAAGAACTTTTTCTTCAGCAGCTTCTTTCACAAAACAATAAGTGGTTTTTATGTGACGAGACAGTGGGCCGTGTCCCACACGTCACTGCTACAGAGGCAAAAGCTGTGTGTGAGCAAAAGCTTTAAATATGTCCACACATACTCAGTCGGACTCAGTCTGACAGACAAACTGAGCTGAGCTTCACAAGAACTGAAAGTTCTGTTGGAGAGAAAGCGAGGGTATAAACCACAGCACTGGGGATTTAGAGAATTGTAAAGAGAGGAGGCATAAGATTCCAGTGGATAGCTAAAAATAGATTGGATTTCCATTGAGTCAAAATCGATGGTCTGTAAGGAGCAGCACAGATGTGGTGGTCTGTTAAACACTCCGGATGTGTGATATCTTTTTAATGTGAATGTTAATGTAAACGTTATTCATTCCCCCCAATATGGGGGTTTTGGGGGCGTTGTCGATAGGCCTACTCATATTTCATATTTGTCAGCCAATGCCGATATCAATGGACGATTTTCAAGACCGATTTCTGAGGCCACATTTCTTATTTTAGTTTTAAAAGCATCGCTGGGGTGAGATAGTACAACCAAAAAAACTTCAACCTAAACTATTATTCACCACGATATGCGGTCTCACGCAATGTAATGATACTCAATTGGACTTTTGCCCAAGAAACAATCATTTCATAGCGTCATGAAAGACATTCATATTGTTGATATTGACAAACAAACAAGCACTTATTAAAGCTTGTGCTGTAGCCAAAGTCATAGAACAAGAATACAACTAAAAGTCATGTTAAAAACTACAGACTCAGGAATGAGAAAGATAAGAGAAGTCCTCATGTTTCTCTCCAAACCAACTCAGACTCAGCTGAACACTGTGAGTGCAGCTTTCCCACAGAGGAAAAGCCCAAACTACAGCCTGATCAGATATCGGACAAAATTATGGCTGATAACCATCAAAAATCAAAATATCAGCCCCATAATTGCAGCCGACTGATACATCAGTCTTTCTCTAATTTACTAGGGTTAAGTATAATCAGCGCACTTTAAGAAGAAAAGAATGAGCATTAGGCTGGAGGTGCTGATGCATCTTGGAAATGCACTGTCAAAACAAACTCCAGTAGAAAGACAGTACTTGTGAACAGCTCCAGAAAACATAATAATAATAATCTTGATCATGGGATTATAGCACAAGAATCATAACTGTAATTTGATTTTTGTTATTTGCACAGATTGAATTGTAAAACCTAAAAACTAATGTGTA
This sequence comes from Mugilogobius chulae, assembly GCA_038363315.1. NCBI lineage: Eukaryota > Metazoa > Chordata > Actinopteri > Gobiiformes > Gobiidae > Mugilogobius > Mugilogobius chulae. The sequence continues at coordinate 11,822,149 of CM076406.1, read as the reverse complement.
CGTATTACTTTCTAAAACAGTAGGACAAATACAAACATAGTACTGAAAAAGTTTGGTACTACCAATACTGAAAAAAAACATTTTCCTCAAAGCCTGGTACTTCAAAAAACTATTTTTCTTTTGATCTCACCTGAAGCAGAGACAGACTACTGCATGGACAACTAACTCCAGCACATCTTAGAAAGTAAAGAACAAATAAGAATAGATCAAAATGAGTAGGCTGAAAGATTAATCGCACTTTTCCCAAATGAGTTAAGCAAGAAAAAACACAGCAGCTGGCCTGAGAGGAGAGACTGAGGAATTCCTTATTTCTGCACAGGATCAGTCTCCCTGCACAGCACAACCAACATCAAATCATCAAAGACCAAGAATCAGCCCACTATGCAGACTATTTGGAAAGTTCAATGAGACAATAGAGCATCTGCTGCTGAATGCCCTGTACACAACACAACAGTGTATACTTACTGAACAACAGCAAAGCATATTATGCCCTTTATCTGAAGAAAAACTAAATTATACAAGCGCAAGCCTATATCTTTGGGCTATGCAGCTAATCCAAATTTAATGAGTTAATCTGGTCGATGTTCAGCTTTGGTCTTTTTAATGGAAATGAACAGCCTCTGTCACTTACTCTGTCAGTTTGGAGCAGAGTTCAGATGAATTAAACTTATTTTATTTGGCTTCTTTATGCCGTGTGGTCATTTTGAACAGCATATATTGCAATTCATCTAAAGACTGCTGATTCAACAAACTATAAAAGCTAAGTTGTTAAAGAAACAACTATGAAAAGAATGGATATCTTTGGATATGTTTTTATATTTATTTGGATCGCCATTAGTCTTTACAGGAGCAAAGACCGTTCTTTCTGGGGTCCAAGCAGACAATAGAGGGATTATTTGTTTATCAGCACAGGCGATGTGCGTGCACCCAGTATGCAGAAAGAGTCGCCGATCATTGACACAAACCGTGGAAACAAATCAAGGAAACGCGTTGTCAGCTAACTGTGCAAAAAAAAAAAAAGAAGAAAAAAAGTTATGCCGCTAAATCAACATTTGTGAATGAAATTCGACCCTAACACCCAAAAATGTTGATTCAGGTGAGTAAAAAACAGAGAAAACAAGTCTCAAACTTCAGGAGCCTGAAGTCCATCATACCGGTTCATACCTGATCCAAACAGCAAGCTCTCGTCCTGTTTTGTTGTTTTAATCAATGGAGTTTGGCAGGGTAAAAGGGCCCTGTGAAGCATGTCTTGTGTGGATAATAAAGACACACTAAATGCATGAATTCATAAATCACTTTTGCTCACGATATTGCATGTAACTTAACTTTTGCAAGCTTCAGAAACGACATTGAATTAGGTGGAAAATGTTTGTCTTTTCACTATGTTGTGAATTTTGTTAAACAGTGCTTTTCATGAATTTCTTGTAAAATCGCCAGGTTAAAAATGATGTCAGTACAAAAGTTTGTGTAAAAAATGTTTTACAAATTAGATACTGGAGAGAAGACTGCCAGAGCCTCCCACGCAGTTTCTTTCCTTAACTTTCACCTTCATGTTCCACTCCAGTAAACAGCAAGCAAACAAGTGTTTTTTTTATGTGTGTGACAGTTTATCTAGTAATATTTGGATGTAGAAAAGCGCTCCCATCATGTGTTGGCATACTTAAGGGACTGGAACAAGCTCTGGCGCTAGACAATAAAACAATCCAAGATAAAGTCACAGAAGCAGCCCTTCTGGTATAGTTTAAAAACCCATTCGAATACTGCATAAGGAGATTCAGCCGGGATTTATGCTTCTTTCTCCTGTTGCTGTGTCTCTGATCTGCACAGCTCTGGTAAACACAGATGAATTATGTGTCAGGAGCACAGTTAGTACAGTCTGGCTTCTGCTGTGCATCTCATTAGCACTGGACAGAGCCTCACCTGAGAGTGTGAGGAGCATTAACGTGTCATTAGAGGGCTGCACTAAGGTTATAAGGGTCACTATATTCCTCATACAAAAGGGTAGGTGTACAGGAATCTAAATGCAACTTAACATGCAACTTTTGACCAAAATTAAACTGAGTCATTTTGATTTCTTTATTGCATTAAAATAACAAAAATGTTTATGTTTTTACTTGCATGACCACAAAATGGACTGTTCTTTGACCTGTAGGAAGACCTAAAAAAAAAGACCATCTTGTGCATACTGCTAAAAAGGCCACCTGCTGCTTCATCATTGTTCTGTATCTATAGTGGGTGCAACATTACAGATCTGTCCTTCTCTGTCAGATTTCTCAATCACAAAAGTGGTATGCAATTCATTCCTTAGCTCCTAGTATTCAAGTCATCGGGTCCCAGACTGATGGTAAACAAACTTCTCCTGCCTCAGACATCCAGAGTTTTCTGCCTTTTACAAATCGAGGACTCATTGGGACAACACTAAACAGAAAAGCTAATTCTTTAGCTGTATTTTTTATGTTACTGCATAAAACATAGTTGTCCTCAGCCAGTATGTCCCATAGTCTGGCTTTAACTTTCTATTTTTATATAATTGTGTAGTTGACTTTTCACCTCCAAAAAGTTACACCATGCATCTTTAAGTAATTGGAAAGGATGTTATGACAAATAATGTATATCGTGATTTTCTTGAAACTAGAATAAGATTTTTCATTTTGTCACGTTTTGAGATAAACGTTTTATGTCACATTCATGTAAAAGCCGAAAGATCGCTTTGAAGATTTTCTGGCACTGTTATTCTCGCAAGTTTTTATTCACTGTACATTTTGGACCTTTTCTTGGTGGATATAATGCAGATTTTAACAAAATAAGGATCAATATGAAGCTCCAGTTTCACAGAATATCACTGTGAGTTCAAAACGCATCTTTAAAGAAACTTTCTGTTAAATAGCTTTGACGCAGCACTGACAGTTGCACGCAGCTTACCACGTTAGAGGGAGGAAAGGAGAGAGTCAGAGAAAAAAGAGAGAGCGCATGGAGGCACAAATGTTTCCGAAAGAGCCAAAGAGACACACTCAGATTGGCCAAGAGCTGCATACCACAGCCTCAAGTTTGCCACCTCTGTGTTATAATAACGCTGTAAAAGTAATCCTGGTTAGTCATCTTTCAGTGTTTTAGCACCAACAAGAAGTTACATTCACGTGACATTATTTTAGGAGCTAAAATAACACTGGCAGTTGAATGTTTTATTGTTATCACCTGCAGTGTTTCACCTTCTCCACTTGGAGCTGACATTTGCCGTGATGGATGTTGTGCTGGCAGTTCTCTATGATACAGTATACAGTACATGTAGACTCCCCAGACCTATCAAACCTAAGCAAAATAGTTTAAAGACATGTTTTAGATTAGTTCTATTTTGTAGGTTTGACATAAAGTATTATCTTCTAAATATAGTCATCGAGATATGCCAAAAAGTACAGAGAGAAGTAAACAACATTATCAAGGAGTAACATGTATACTAGTTCTTTTTTGTTCTGGTATGCGCGGTACTTGTTGTAAACAAACTAATTTAATTGTGTTATGTAGTAGGGTTTATTTGAGACAAGACGAGGCGAGGGGAATGGTGCTCAGACCTACTCTTTGCAAAGTATTGTAGAAGTCTGGATTCTGTATTCCAGTCTAATTCTGTTCTATCCCTGCAAACAAGCCGTCTTAAACTAGATTTTTGAAATGCTTTTCATGAACAGAGCAAAGCAGACAGATTTGACAATATAAAAACTAAAGACAAACATTACCAGTGACATTCTTTTCAACATCGACTTTTCTTCATCTGAGCGATAGGTGCAGAAGATTCATTTGGCAGGATTTCTCTATTAGATTCTATGTTTGGCAGCAGTGTTGTCTTCAACATTAGCATAATGCTGGTGCCAGTGTAAGTGTGTCCTATTAAATTGTCAGATTCAAACTTCTCTTCATTTATCGTTCTCACATCAAATAACTGAACTTGTGACTTGATGAAAGGCTTTCCTTTCATTCCAAAGGGTTTTGTGAAGGTCTTTAATTATACAGGGTAGGTATCTTTTATGTATACAAGAGCTTGGAGTATTTATTCATAATCAATGCAAACAGGAAAGTCATGAAAAATATTGAAGAAAGAACGTTTTACAGAGGATACTTGACTGAAGCTTACTGTCAAACCGCTGAGCATAGTAAAGTCCTTTGCAAAGGAATTTTTACTCAATTGGCTCAAGTAACGATTCTCACATGAGAAAATGTGTTGGATCAGTCCTCATGTCTGTGTAGGGCTTTGTCAAAAATTGCTAAATCACAATACCAACTTCAGCTGACCTCGATGACCAAGTGGGATGGGTCGATTTATAACAATTTTACAACAGCATTAGAACCAGCTCAATCTCTGAATATGTAGATATACAATAAAAGGTCAAAAACGTAGAATAAGCACGTTTTTACACCTTTTTTTACGTAAATATGTAACAATATGTTATGCTACGCAATTTTGGTTACGAAAAGCCAAAATTGGGACATTTTCTTTGAGTTTAACGGGTAAACCTTAACCTAACCCAAGGCCCAGTCCTGAAACTAGTCAACTGGAAGCCTAAACCTACCGTTAACCCAAAATAAATGTTGCCACGAGGCTTCAACCAAAACCTGTTCATCACGCTGTGCACCTTTAAAATTAATAGAACTTGGCAGACATTTTAAAGCTATAAAATGTATTTTTCAAGACTAAATATATCATAATATCGTGGTATATTTATAATCATATATAAATATATCAGTATCGGTTACCAAGAAATTCATTAATACCACAATAAGGAGGTCACGTTATGCCATTTTTACCTAAAGAGAAAGACAAATACATTTCTTTAATTCTTTACTCAGAAGCTCAGACTCAAAGAGTGATATGTCCTTTGACCACATGCAAACACGAATTCAGCATTAGTTGTTTAACCTCAAACCCCTCCTCGGTAAGTGAATCATTTTGGCTGCTCTGTAATAATCACGAATACAAAGCTGGACAGAAGTTTGGTTTAGAAAAGGTGAATCAGGTTAACAGAGCATGAACTTACTGACCAGACATTTCTTTTTGCACTCAGCCATAATAACCACAGCACACACCTCTGACCACTGCACATCATCACAACAAGTCGGTACAGGACCTTTAACTCCCGAACACACAGGGAGAAAAGAAACAAAAAGATGATCAAAGTTTCAAGAAAGAGCGCAAAGTCAAACAAAAACATAGCTTGAAATCAAAGCATAGACATTCAAATCAAATCAAATCAATTTATTTTTGTATAGCCAAAATCACAACAACAGTCGTCTCTGAGGACTTCCCAAGATTATTAATTTTAGCAAATATGAATAATAGGAAATCAAAAAAACAATACATATTCAATAAAACAATACACATTCAATGAAACATTTGATCAAGCAGATTATTAGTAGCGCAGATGAATGATTGTCCAGAACATCCCCTGTCCTTAGACCCTCCTTCTCGGCAAGGAAAAACTCAAAAAAACCCTAAGGGAAAAGAGAAACCTCGAGGAGAACACAGTGAAGAAGGGTTCCACTCCCATGGACGGACAGGCTGTAGATGTAACAAGGCAAAGTTATAGAGTTTATGTTTGTGGAGCCAGAGTCCATAAGCAGAGGGAAACGACTCGTCTAGCAGGATCAGGACAGGCCAATCCTGGAGGGACAGGCCAATCCTGTCCTTACGAATTACATACTTCTCGATGGCGTATATTATCATAATACACCTGAGACTTGAGCTTAAAGAAGTCATTTTATGATGAATAAACTTTAATAAGCTTATAATCTTGCTAGAATGTTCTTCAACATGTTTACACAAAATGCAATTTTATTTTCATTGCACGTTTGAGTTGTCCTGCATTGTTCTTCAAGCCCACATTTCATATCTCATTAACCAAGAATAAAGACTTTTCAGTAACAAATATGACAAAAGAAAAAAATAACATGACCAACACAGTCTCTGAAGAAACCGTAGATATACAACGAAATGTCAAAAACTTACAATAAGCACATTTCACACTTTTTTACATCAATATGTTACAAAAAGCGTAATTTTCTTTGGGTTTAGCAGGTAAGTTTAGGCTTCAAGTTACTAAAATGGGTAAGTTCAGGGCTGGGGCTTGGGCAGGTTAAGAGATTACCCGTTGAACACAGAAATTGTCGCCACGTGGCTTCAACCAAAATTCCTGGTTAGTTTACGTTTTGGTTTTTGTGGCATCCTGACATAAAAAAATATGTGCTCATTCTAAGTTTTTGACGTTTCGTTGTGTATCTATGTTTTTTTGGGGAGATTGGGTTGAACATGGCTGAAGGTGCATCAGATTCTTAAGGTTATGCAAATACAATATTTAGTATCACTATAGTTTATATGGTTCAAGTGAAAGAGCAAACAATTTCAGCAGATAATTAAAAGTGTGTTTTGTCTGTCTTCAGTAAATTAATCTTGAATCATTATTCTGTCTCTCGGTCCCAGCTGGGTCTTACTTAAATGCGTCTGACAATTACAAAGGGCAACAAAACAAGAATCTATTTTTCCTTTAAAACAGTCAGCCTGCTCCAGGAGGCTGAAGCAAACTGCCATAATCAAATGGTTATTTGGACTAGTGAATATTTGCCCTCATGAAGGTTTTGTGTGTTTGTGAACTAAAATGTTTTTGATTAAACGAGAAATGTTATGTAAAGAACACTTCTGTGACTTTTTAACCATATTAGAATTAGAGTCTTCTTCTCATCACCTTATTCAACGCTGTGCCTGTTGGAATAATCTTGTTTTGTGTTTGTAGCTGTTACACAAGTGCTTAGAAAAACTGTTCACCCTCCACTTATCCCTGTCCACTTATCTAATCTTATTATATCTATCAATTTATTCTAATTTGTTTTAGATCCATTTGTGTTCTACCATTAATAAAATGTAAATTACTGATCTATCCATCCATCCATCTTCCTCCGCCTCATCCGAAGTCAGGCTGCAGAGACTTCCCTATCCACACACTCCTTTCTCCAGCTCTTCCAGGGGAATCCTAAGGCATTCCCAGGCCAGTCGAGAGACACAGTCCCTCCAGCGTGTCCTGGGTCTATAAATTCTATCTGTAAATTACTGATCTACACAGTTTATTACCAAATACATCTAATAATAAAATCGGTCCTTTTAGGTTTACTGAATAGTTGTTAGCCTAATTAATAATAAAATAACTGGGGACCTATCTCAGTGACTTTTGAAAACAGACAACAATTCACTAATTCATTCATTCATTCATTCATAGTGTAATACTGTAATACACACGTAACCTAAACATACATGTTTTGGAGGTAGGAGAAGCTGGAGTACTCAGAGAACCCATAGTAACAAGTGGATGCTCCAGAATATGTTGACTTGTGTTAAGAAAATAATGCATAAATAAACTATGTTATAAAAAGTTGTAATGCATTTCCTCTGTTACTTAATGTGCTTATGATGCTGTATGCTGATAAAGAAGTAACTGCTTTACATGTGAAAAGAGCTGTCTGTAAAAATAGACTGAGTGAAACTAGGTAAAAGGGACTGCATGCTAATTATCTGACTGTGTAGGAGAAATAAGCCTCGACTGAACCACCTTTGGAGGCTTCGGAGCTTTTCTCCCCTTGCGCAAGATGAACTTATATTCTGACTGGTTCTTATCTAATGATATTTGTGTTTATAGAGGTATCACCATAACCCCATATTGCATACATCTTTTTTAATACTTTTGTGCAGATATTGTACGTAAAGATATTGCAGGACTTGTTTTTAACTCCTTAAGGGGGGACCATTTTTGTCAAAATGCCCGACTAAAAACAAATAAAATTCTAAAGGAAACTGTTTATGAACCCTTTGGATCACAAACAATTAGCTGGACTCTTTGTGAAGCTGAGGCTCTGTAGACTTAGCTTCTGATTCTGGCTGAAGCTCTGGACAAAAAAGCAACATTAGGTTTTAAGGCCTGCCTAAAATTAGATATAAGAAGCAGTAGCTCCAGTCACTAGCCTGCCAGAATGACACTAGATTTGGTATATTTTGGGTTTGGACAATTCCTCTTCAAAAGCTGAAGCTAATTTAATTAAAATGAGCTTTAGGGATCTTTTTTAACCTAAAAAGAAAAAGCTTAGACAAAGCCCATTTAAATGTACTATTACATTTTGGAGAGTTTTCAGGGTCTTTTATTTTCTTGAAAGTTTAGAGATTTGTATTCTCATCTATCCTAGAATGGTTGATTTCACTCTAAATAGAAGGGTTACAACATGTCGGTGAGCTTAATAGTTAAATTTATTAGATGGGCGAACATAAACTAAGAAAAAGTGGAAGGGCCTGTGATGCTAAAATAACTTGGCGTCATAATTGCACATAACAGAATCTCCAGAGCTTCACACTTGAATTTCTTCCCTCAGCACTGTCAACAAAACCATAATTTTTGTCTATTGCTTGTTGGGGTGGCCAAATAAGGCAGCCATTAATAAAGTTCTCTTTGGGACCTCTGACAGACGCCGTGCAAGACAAAGTGGTTAGAAGGGCTAATTAGTTGAAATGAGGCTTGACAAATGTGAAATGCATGGCACAGGGACAAGAGCAGTTAGCTTCTGAACACTGGTTTGTACAAAGAGAGAGAGAAGAAGGGAAGAATGACGAATGACAAGGGTAGCTTTGAAAAATGCTTTATAGTGACTCCAGAATTTTTCAAGAGGAATGCACAGGAGATTTTCCTGCCATACGCAATAATATTATAGTTAATGGAATAAGACTGTCATAGAACATATAGAAACAAGCAAAAGGAGAGCCTTTTTTGGACACATAAAAGTCCATTTTAGGGAGGTAAGACTAGGGCTATCGTTAGATTTTTGAAAATACCAGTACTTTAATTATGCTAGCTTTCAAAACCGATTCCTTGATGACTCTTTTTTTGGGGGGTTCCTGCTTTTGCTCTAAATGTTATTTAATGACCAAATCCTTTAAACATGCTCAGTTTGTCAAGCTATACTTTAAAGTAAACACACTTTGTCTGTTCAGTTACAATTCAAAACAAATGTGTATGGAAATGAATGATCTGAATCACTTCAATTCACACGATACCATGCTCTCACGAGTGGGCGGAGTTATGTAGTGGGATCCCTGTGTCAGCCGCTGTGCTGCTGCTCTGTCCCCTGCCCCATGAGATTATGGTTTGTTTCACAACTGTGCTTTAAGCAGCGCCGGAAATCAAGTCAGAAAAAAGTGGGAGATGAGAATGTTGAGTTGCGAGATGAAGAGATGAAGTGACGAACTGCACTGTTCCTGTTTGTAGCGCCCAGTGCAGTGAAAGCTGCACTGAGAGGCAGGACAGACCTGGGGCTCTGTGGGCTTTATGTCGGCTACTGAATAGATTCTGTTCACTGGGAAAAGAGTGCACCATGTGCAAGCCAGAAGTCAGTTGAAGGTAGAAAAGAAACGAAACGTGCGAAAGTAGAGACGTGGTGTGCTTGTGCGTGCTTTTTATTTTGGGCACACACGCAAAAAAAAACATAAATCGGCGCCTAGCGGAGACAGTGGGCGAGGGTTCTGCGGCAACTTTCGGAGGCGGACCGGGGAGGAGCGGAGCGCAGATGCATGTAGTGGGATCCCCGCGTGAGAATCCATTCACCAATTAATCGACTAAAGCAGTGGTTCTCAACCTGAGACCTCGAGGGGGTTCTCATAGCTTTGGCTTTTTCGTTTTGAACTTACACTATATAAATGTCTTCAGTCAAACATTTTGTTCCCCAGCATCAAACTGAGATTTTTCTTTTATTATTCTTTTATTACAAACCTTTTAGATTATTGCAATGCACAGAATCAGGCAACTGGGTAAATGCTGCTGCTCGGCATTTAACTGCATGGCACCAAAAGACAAGCTCACATCACTCCAATTTGAATATCTTTGCACTGGGGCAGTCATGGCTTTGCACCGCAGTATCTGTCTGACCTGCTGCAGCTGTATGTTCCTTCTCATTCCCTCGGTCAGCTGAGCAGTTTTTACTTGTTGTGACCAAAACAAAAAGAAAAAAACAGAGTGATGGGATGATCTTTTTCTGTAGCGAGCCCAAAGCTCTGGAAAGAGCTTCACTGAGCCTCAGGCAAACAGAGTCACATGTCTGATTTTAAGTCTTCGTTAAATATGCATCTTTTTGGTTTTGGCTTTTAAAAAGTTGGCTTTGGTTGTCTTAATCCTTGTTCTCGTTTGTTTTTACATTGGTTAGTGATCATTTGTGTGTAAAGCACTTTGGTCAAATTAGTTGTTTTAATGTGCCATTAATTAAAGTTTATTGATTGATATATTTCGAGTGGCCATCGTTTTATACAAACAGAGCCCAACAAGTTTCCAGTTCAAACAGAAGGCTTTGAGGAAAAAAAAAAGGTTGCTAACCAATGTATAAAAAAAGTGCAGCTCTACATGAATCAGATTAAAGTAGAGTATGATTTAGCTTTTCTTCAGGCATGTACGTCTCACCTCCCACAGATCCAAACAGAATATAAGAAGACATGTATATATAGCCTATTGTCTGTACTAAACAATGTAAGCCTAGATCAGAAGGGAGAGTATGACTTTGTTGTATGGACGTCTCACTGTGAAGCGCATCACTGGATGATAGTTTTTTTCTTTCATCTTGAAGACTTCTATAATTTAATATAAACATATTTGCTTTCAAACCAAATGCTTCAGAGTACAAATGCTTTTGAAAACTAGCAGTGCTTCTTGAAAACAGGCTTTTATCTGAACAATTGCTGCAGATTCATACACAGTGTTTTTCAGATGTCTGACAATCTAAGAAAAACTCACAGCAGGTATGATGGAGCCGAGCCTGAACTGCTGTAAAATATTTAAATGCACATTTGCAATTTATTTTAACATTAGCCTTTATCCGCAGAATTTCAACACATTCAGGAGAGATGAGAATAAACTGTTGAGTACAGCACCAGGTTTGTGATGTTAGATTGAGGGGAATAAAAAACTCTGGATATTTTTTTCACAAATAATTTTTCTAAAGAGAATATTTGCAAATTGCATCTTTGTTAGAGACTGAATCCACAAACTTGGCATAGATTCATTTAACAACTGGAAGTTCTTTCAAATGCCAAGTGCTTTTTGCAGTTAAACATTGCTGACAGAATAAAATGATGGGTGAGATCCAGTCATGCCTCCATTAAGCTGTTGGTGATGGCAGAGAGCACTAACATGACTTGTGCCAAATGAAGAAGGCAGCAGTGGTCAACCAGCTAAGGGGAATAAAACAGTACATCTAAAAAAACAGATTAGCTCAGGGCAGTAGTTGACCAAAGAAATTCTTGGTCGACTAAAGTTTTGAGTCAGTAAATCAGTCGTTTTGAGCGTTTTTGTTTCGCACAGATTGGTTAGATTATTTTCCTTACTTATTTTACCTTTGCATGAAATTTATTTGGATTGGGTATCGGTCCCATATAGTATCAGTTCAGTCGATATCCTGGTTCTGACTTTAGCTGATCTCTACTGAGACTATATACAGACTGATGTTGACACAGACCATCTTATGTTAATTACTGTTATATAGCACTATATGAACTATTTTCAAAGAAGCTAAATGGGTTTTGCTAGTTAAAAAAGCTATTTTTAGTCCCTAGTTTGGTAATAGCCCATATCAAGTATTAGCAGATACTTTCACATTATCGAAACCGGAACTGAAAAAACTGTCTCAGACCACAGCTATTATGTCTCCTTTGTGTTGACTGGCGTGCATTATTTTTGTTTACTCATATATCAGTCCGTTGAATAGGTCTCCACAGCAACGCGCAACATCTGAGCAAAACCAGATATTGAATAGCAAGAATCAATGGTGCTTCATCGATGTCAGCGTCTTTCACAATAAAACACTTGCTGCTTTCAGTGAGATTATGAGGCTTTTATTGTGCAGGAGCCACAGGAAGTGATCATTTTAACCGACGGAGCCTTAAGATAGCAACGGTTTTGATAGACTAATGTGTTGGGTATTTTAAACAACATGACAGAACAGACATTGCATTTTGTGAACATGGACCGTGACACAAAATGGTCAAAATACATTGCCTGCAGGCTTTGAAAAATGAGGAACAGCATCCTCCTCAATCTTCTCCTCCGTCCTGGAGGTAAATAAACACGTCGTGACCGAGAGTAAGACAGAGGAGCAGTCTACAACAGCAGCGCTGTGCATTTGGATAATGGTTTCAACGTAAATATTACCATGTTAAGCCTGAACACTATCAAAATAGCAATAAAAATAAAATTTCAATTGAGATCAGAGAACAAATTTAACATGTATAATAAAGTTTTAGACCTGTGACCATGGTATTAGCTGATTAAGCAACTCCACGGATTTTTTTCTTTTACGGTAGTTATAATACATAAGATGCCAAACTAAATGCTAAAAAATAGGTTTAAAAGACAGAGACGATGAAAATGTGTCCTTTAAAAGACCATCATGTCTCCTGGAATAATGAGCAAATATCTATTAATTTAGACTGTGTATCAGTATCTTCAGCATCTGTCCATTATCAGATAGTGTTTTTAGTTAGATCTCGCTACAATTGTTGAGCATGAGTGTGCTGAAATGGGATATTTTATTCATCTGTTGTACTTTAATCCTCTAATTACACTGACATTGTATTATCACTGTGTCTCATTAGCCTCACAGAACGTGTTTGACCTCAGCCATCAGACTGAGCTCTGAAAGGTCGCAGTAATCCTTAAAAACAAAGGCTTCTTTAGCCAGCTTTGAGGCAGATGAGATCACATTATTACACACTTTGATAGTACCCTTTCAATCCCATTAGCTTGGATACTTCATTTTAGCGGGGAACAAATTAAGTTCCATCATAGAGACAATTAGAGCTGTAATGTGCGAGTCCTCATCACAAATGAACTGTAAATTTCACAGAGTGTTGCAACATGCTCACAATATGTACATGGATATAAAGCATTTTCAGTTAGACCTAATACAGTGGAATGTTCTCTCCGCACGCACCACAGTCCAGTAATTACAATTAAGCTTGTGATTCTGTTTATCAAAGCAATTATGAATGAAGAATGAATGAAGACCAAGCTTTTGCTATGTGTGTACGGTGTGTTTTGTACCAATTCTTGTTGCAGTTGCATTTTCCAGAGCTTTCAAAAGGTTTCCATTTGGGACAGCAGTTCTGACAGCACATTTGTAGCACATTTTTTGTGTGGTCATCCCCTGGTGGCAGAGGCAGGTTGTGCATAACAAGATGAAGTTGTGCTGCTGTGGAGTTTAGATGCAGTTGACAGATAACTCACCCTTGCTTTTTCTCCCTAATATGTCTTATTAGGACTGTTTGTGGACATAAGTAATAGTGCAATATACAGTTATACAAATCAGCTAAAATGTTAATAAAAATAAAATCACCAATATATTGACTGGCCTATATTATTGGCCAATGAAAGCACATGAAAAGCATATGGGAAATACTGGACGAAGCTGGAGGTCATTACATCTGGGAATGTTTTACTTAGTGTTAAAGCTCAGAGTCTATGAAATATGCAACTTTATCTAATTTACATTCAAATGGTTGCCCTCATTATTAACAGAGCACCAGCATAGGAATGTTAGGTGAGCTAGCGTGGTGTCAAAATATGGGCGTTCCCGCTGATTGGTTGGTATTGTTTTTTTTCCTAATTACTGAAATTCAAAGCGTTCTTCTTGATGTAGGCTTTTTAGGATGCGAGAAGCTCTTTGGTTTGCTCTTATCAAACCTGTTAGCACACAGCAAGATACAAGCACTGTCTTTTTTCGTGTTTGTTCAGCGTGCCGTTGATTAAGTTATAACATTTTTGCCAACCTATGCATTACATGATAACGACACGGCAGGTATGTTCATGTGTCTGCAATGTCAGACTGCACTGCAGTGTCATTGTGGAAAAAAGGGAAGAATCTCATCAGACAGCAAGGCACAACCACCAGTTACTATCAACAACCACATGATGGATTCAATTTCTCACTACAGGACAATCATTTGGAGTCAGGATAAAGCGAAAACTTATTTGGGCGGTGAGTACGCAAAATGTGTTTACTTTGAATTTCATTTTAGTTCATCAAGTTAGTGGATAGCTCCTGATGCTATCACAGTAAATTGTCTGCTCTGGCGTGTGTAAAGTGATTGTAGCGGTATCTGTGTTCACTCGACATGCATTATCATGTAAATGAGCCGTGAAAAGAGGTGTTAATGCTTAGCATTTACTTATATTAATTGATGCAGCGTTGTGCATATTAATGAAGCTAACTGCACCTTTAGGCTCATGAATTCAATTCAGTAGTGTAAGATTGTCAAGTTTTCAGATTTTTTCTAATCACAAATAAATAAACAAATAGCAACAATAATATAATATATTCTTATTCAAAATATATCATATTACTATAATATGTTAATATATTTGCAGTTTAACCTGCGGTCGGCACCCCCCAAATCTTCTTTATATTGATAACAGCATTGGTTTCCAAACGTCTATTTCGGTCAAGTAAGAGTCAGATATCAGCGCTGATCTTGAAATTTGGCTGTGGATTATCAGTCTCATCAGTCAATATGCTTGTGCCTTTATGTGGAACTAATAACTTATTTACTGGTGGATATTAATCCAGGATGTCTCCTAATGACTGATTTTTTTTTCTTCATATTAAATAGTCAAGTTGTTAGCTGCCCAATCAATGACATTATAGCTACGATCCATTATCTAAAGTGATGTTACTACATTTGCTTCCTTTTGTTGAACATGTAAATCATCATAATCCCAATACACAAATTAGTCAATCAGTGTTTTGTGTCCATTATAGATGAGGAGTTGAGAATAATTAGTCCTTAATGACACTTCAGGGCATCACAGGCGTGTACTGTACATGCTAGGACCAGTAGTGACAGTGATGGAGTCTCCCATTTCTCTGCACAAATTACAGCTTTTCTCTAGTGGTGCTGCAGCAAACACCAAGACTAATTGACTTATAAATTAAAGAAACATTTGGACAGCATTCAACCGTGTGGCTTTCATTTGAACCATGTATTAGCATAGCAACGGCAGATCTGCATGTGGGAGGTATGTTCTGCTTAACTCTGCTTCACAAAGATGAGCTAAAGCACAGAAAATATATTCAACTCAAAATAAATGGTCATTGTTGGAGCAAAGATACAATCCTCAGGTATATAAACAGCTAAGTCAATGTAAAGTTGGATTGTGTTATAGACGAGGCAAGCAAACATTTCCATAAACAGTCCGGGTCCAGCTGTGTTTCAGCGCCTCCACAAACAACCCACAGCTGAGCAGACAGACACAAGCCCAAAGAGCCTCTGTACCAGTCGTCTCAAAGTCAAAGAGGTAACAAGTAAACACTTCGTATCTGTCCTGCTGTTCACATCCATCCCACAGAAGTTCAACTTAGTAAATCGCAATAGAAAAACACATAAATAAGCCTCAAATAACACCCATCTAAAATGTAATGTAGAAATGTGCTTTTGGCTCGCTCATACACATGCATGTTAACATACAACACTGCAGTACAGTAGGGCAAAAAACAGCAAAAAAAAATTCAAATAAAAAACTCTTGAATTCTTGAAGCCAAATCACAATTTCCGCTTTTATAATCTATTTTGCTTCTGACTTTGAAGTAAATAAATTGAAGGGTGTCAAACTGGCGGCCCCCAAAATGATTTCATGTAGGCCCAGGATGATTTCTGATTTTTATTAATAGTGCCCCCTAACTACAGGTCCCAGAATACACTTGCAGCCTAGTGCTGACAAGAGGAGTCACATAGGCCAAAATGGATGATAAGCCTTGGAAATACGACTTATATTACTGAGATGCAACAATAAAATTAAAATGCACTAGAATGCAGCAAATTACATACAGTTTGTCCAAAATAATATAATGCAATGTAACATAATGTGATACATCTGGACATACAGTAAATGTGTTAAATTAGCTTTACAGAGACCGACTAAATATCTGAGTAACACAGAAGGATCTTATTTTAAAATGTTGCTCTCGACCAACTCTGACTCCAATCAATTTGGCCCCAGCTCCATTGGAGTTTGACACCACAGTTTTTTACAAAGTTCACATTTCACTGTGAGTGGTCTGTCACTCACACAAAGGACGACCATAAGAGAAGTGGGTGCGAAAAAAGACTCTATTCACAATAACAGAAGAAGTCATGCCATGACGATTTCATCAAAAAGTAGATTGTCTCAAGAATGAGCGTACAGTTCTATTTTTATCACGATAAAGCCCAGCCTACATTTACCTAAAGCTGCTTAAGGCTGAGAAAGTTTGTATTTTCTACCAAAATATTATATTATACAAGCAGCAATTCACTTTGTCTCTAAAAAGCTGTTTTTTGAGTTGTAATTAATAAATGCATAATAGATATTAACCATGTCTGAATGATTTAAGCGAGATAGGAAATAATAAATACCACTTCCTGTTTGCTGCAAGAAAACAAAAAAACTTCTCTTTATTGTAATTCCATATTTTAGTCTGTATTGACCCTAATTTGTCCCGCCCACCTTTCTAGGAATTGTACTTCCTGTTTAGCTGCATTTAGCCTGTAGAGTTCAGACGATGGTTTTATTTAAACTGTCATGACATATGTTTGAAATTGCCCCACAATACAGACAGACAAACATGTAAACTACCGTAACAGAGCTAAACAGGAAGTGCAAATCCTAGAAAAGTGGGCGGGACAAAATAGGGTCAATAAGATATAGCTGTAAGTTCTGCTTCAACTCTTCACATTTTACTTCTTTTATTATTTGAGCCTCTCTGCCATCTGTGTTTAGGTCACTATTGTCCAAGAGACATAAGACAAAGATTGTTGATATTAGCTATAATTCTCCATCTGCCATTGTCACAAATGAAAGGAAAATCTGCTGTAGTATGTGCAATTATATTGTGGATATTTAAAATTTCACTTTTCCACTCTGATATGATATTAACCTCAATTTTATGAGAATAGAATTTCAAGCATTGAGACACTGAGAGTCATGTCCAAGTTACCAGCTAAAATAATATAATGAAATCTCTCCTTGTATCAATGCATCCCCATTTTTATCATGAAAGCTTAAAGCACCATTTTAGACTTTTTGTCAGTTCTCTTGTAAATCTAATCAAATTGCTTGTATGGTTTGTTGCAATTTTTGGACCCAACTGAAGAAAACAAAAACGTTGGATCATTAGTCACAGACTGACCAGAACAGACCCGGAGACAATGAATCTACATTCTGCAGAGTTTCTCTCAGCTCTGGGACATAAAAGATGTTTTTGAAGAATGAGATCGGTGTGAAGAGAGAGATGGATAGACTCTCCATACAAAACAGCAGCAGGAGTCACCCTGAGGTCCGCATAATAATTAGTTTACAGAAAAGCTTTTATGATTGGAGTTCACCTTGATGAACACAAGCGATATCTAAAAAGCTTAACACGTTTTCGATGTCTTAATTTTCTCAGCTGAGTTGAAATAATCTGGCATTTGACTTCTTAAATGGAAACAGTTGCTACATCAGACAATCTCAGCCATCATCCAGAAGACACATTTCTCTCTCTTTCAGTATAATCGTCTGACAATGCACAGTGAACTTCCTTTGAAACTTGTTTTTCTTTCCATAACTGTGTAGTAGAGCAAACCAGGCTCCTGTCAATGCACCGATAAAGGTACATGCTTCAGCTGAATACTAAAAAGTCTTTGCACAAGCAGCAAGACCGACGCCACCTGAATGTCAAGAATCACGTTTTATCAATGAAGTTCTGCCTTTTGGAA
Organism: Mugilogobius chulae; assembly: GCA_038363315.1. NCBI lineage: Eukaryota > Metazoa > Chordata > Actinopteri > Gobiiformes > Gobiidae > Mugilogobius > Mugilogobius chulae. The sequence continues at coordinate 11,804,358 of CM076406.1, read as the reverse complement.
AATGTTTCACTTTACACTTTTACATGCATGTCTAAACTCTGATCATAGTCTGATTTTTGGAGTTATAAGATATGGAAAGTCTAAGTAAACAGTTCCATCTGATGTAATCTGATTTCTTGCTGATTGTTCACACTGAAATTAGCACAAAATAGGGGGTCCAAAAAACATTGAGAGATTAGATTTCTCTTGGGCAAGTAAACACACCTAAAATCAGACCTAATTAGTGGATCAGATACTTACTCTATTGATCTGATTTCCCAGCACCCAATGTGTCATCTTTTTGTCCATGAACAGGAGGCTCTTTTTCAATAGGAGAAAGCTGGTTGCTGCAGGTGAAGTGAGAACAATAGGGTCATCATGAGTGGCCTACAGTAACTGCAGAAACAAGCCAGCTTGGATCTTTTGAACGTTCTATGTAGAGAACATCATTCTTCAGTGAGTCTCACTGTCGTCCTGTCAAGTCCTGTTGACTTCCATTTAGACTTGTTCTCTTTTCAATCTCCAGCAGAAAACCCACTGCTGCTCCTCCTGAGGCCTCCTCTGAGCTCTCACTCTCTCATTAAGGATGTGTGTGTTCACATGACATTGGAGCATGTACCTTTACCTTCTCTCAATCTCATTAAGCCTGATGCCCTTCCACCTAATCTGCTGCTTTACACCCTCACAGAGAGATGGCACCCTCTCCTGTCTCCACTTTAAACCTAGATAAGTGTATCAGCACAGCCAGGAGGCTGAATCTCTGCTCTGCCAACAACACAAGCTTGACTTTCTCATCAATCAATTTGACAGGGCCACAGAGCACAGCCCTCCACAACTGCACCACACTCTTCACACTCACAGTGAGCCATTTCAGAGCAGGAGCCCCCTTCCATTTCCCCAAACACTGCACCATCCTGTGGCAGAACAAATGCTCTGATGGAGAAGGAAAAAAACAGGTGAGATGTGGAGAAATGATACTGGGAGAAGTCCATGAGTGAGAGTGGACGGGGCAGATATAAATTGTGAGTCAGTGACCTCACAGAGGCGAGAGGAAGACGAGGTTAAAGACTTGAAGAGCTGTGGAAAATGAACCATGAAGAGATCAGGGCAGACAGAAGGTTAGTTTAATGTTCTGTTTTATGGCAACGTTAAAGATAATATCGACATGATAGAAAAAACTTACAGTCTTTTAACATGCAGAGACTAATAGAGATTTCCATCAGTGTTTCAGTCCAGGTGATGTTATATTTGAGGAAATGAGAGATCACACCACTCTGACTGTAAGGGATAACAAGACATGGCAACCAAAGGCTCACTCCATTTACACCTGAGCAGACTTATGCTCCTCTGTCCTGTCAGCCAGCCCGTGATAGTGCCTCATGTAGAGACACCACACATCACCTGAACACACACATGAATCCAGGATTAAACCACAATCAGACTGCAACGTAACTACTGCATTTTGGGACTGCACAATGTAACGAACAATGCAATGTATCCCCAAGATAAAAGACAAATGTTCTTCATTTTGCTCCCATAGATAATTCAAATGTCCAAGAAGCAGATATCCATTGAGAAGAAAACTTGCTGCGGCTCAAAACAAATTATTTAAACTAAAGTGGATATTAATTATTTAGAAAAACACATTTTACTTGTCTGCTTTCTGATCAACAGCATCGTTTTGAGCGGGGAAAGGCAAGTAATCAGACTTTGCTATAAAATAAGAGTATTTGATTTTTTATAATAACATATAGTATTTTTCAGTATTCAAGACATTCATGAGTGACACAATGGCAGTTTTAATCCATTTGTGTTTCGTGCCAACATATGATCACGGTAAAGAGGTGTATGCTTAACAACAATGCAAATATTTGACCGAAGAATGATCTCAAAAAAGCTTTGACATAAAGAAAGTGCTAATTCACTTTTTCACCTTGTAAAGAGAATCAAGGAGTGAGAAACAGCCTGTTATTGGAGCACAAGCCTGTAATCTTTGTAAACACTCCCGAGGCCAGGTCAATGTTAAAGGATTTATCTTGACATTGAAGGGTATACTTTTGACAATAATGTGTTGCCAGTGACTCTATAGCAGCTAGAACACCTATAATGCTCGATGTGTCTCATTTTTAATACACAGGAGCAAAAATGACAGTAACTTCAGACAAACAAAAAGGGATTTTGATGAATACACAAACAAAGTAAAAACACACATTTTTGAAATACTGACAATTAGGGATGGGACGATTCACTTAAGTCACGTTTCGATTCAGTTTTCGAATTTGCAGCCACAATTTTCGATTGTGTTTGATTTTGTTAGTTTATATTACTATTGTACATATTTTTTTACCTAAAGAAACAAAATAAACCATAATAAAACATAGCCGAGTTGTTTGTGAGTCAGAACATGTATTTTTATCAACATTTGAACACCAACCACATCATATTCAGTGTTCATTATTAGAGTCGTTAACGCAGCGTAACAATGCATTCAGTCAGGTCTTACACAAGTTCACACTTTGTTTTTTCAGACATCATGGCTATTATTGTTTGTATTTTACAAATACACAGTGTGTGTAGGTCAGAGGCTACATGAGCAAAGCTGATCGATTCTGGCCTTTTGGTTCAATCGCTGCATACTTTGAACGATTGTCAAAGTTTTCAATTTTCCATCCCTACTGACAATATTATAAAAAAAGAATGGAATTGTATTGTTTGATAGGGTTTCAATTTACTTCTATTGTTGGGGCCATTCCTCATGTGTTAAGCTTGGTTTATGGTTCCCGCACGTGAAGTCCGCGCGGAAATTAGACGCCTGGACTAGAGCGGAGCAGACGCTGACCGTGTTTATAGTTTCTGTGTGTTTCAAGCGGCTGCTTGTAGAGGGCAGTAGGGAGCTGCCATTGAAAGCCTGTTGATTGCCGCGCGGACCGTCCGCGTAGTCACAGATTTTTCTCTGACGCCGACGCGGAAAACCTGGTCCAAGCGGACGGCGTTTGAGGGGGCGTGTCTCCAAAAATTACGTATTTCCGCCGCGCGGACCCACGCGGTCCTCGCGGATGCGTCAAGTATGAAACAAGCTTTAGGAAAGGGTTGATTGTACTGTCATTTCTCAGTCAGAGGAAGGTAAGGTGAGGTAACGTACACTTTTTTTGTCCCCATAGGGAAATTTGACCTCTGCATTTGACCCATCCTTCAAAGCCTCTGTGGTATCTCCTCAGGAGCAGTGATCGCTGCAGTGCAGCGCTCGGGGACCCATCTGTTCTTGTTAGGCTTGGTCAGGACTACCGTAGGTAAGGTAAAGGTAATGTTTATTAAGGACAATGTATACCATTACATTAAGCACAATGGCAGAGATGCTTGTACCAGATTGTAGCTCACAGCTAATTTCCATCTGTAGTCCTGGGGAGGGGATAATATTACCCTAATATGCATGTTATTGGTTGGTGGGAAGCCGGAGTGCCCGGAGAAAACCCACCCAGACACGGGGAGAAACATGCAAACTCCACACAGAAAGGCCCAGCCCGTGCGGGAGTCGAACCTTGCTTTAAGGCAAGAGCGCTATCCACTCTGCCACCGTGCTGAAGGAAGTGGTTCATTAGCATTTGTCCCCTTTTTGTATTTATCAATTTAACTAATATTATTATTTATTTATTTAGAGATTTGAAATTTAAATTGGTTAATGCTTGCTTGTCTGTTTATTATTGAAAAGTACAATAAAAATATTTAAACATTTTTTAAAATTTGTACTGATTTGTCCCTTTTTGTTTCACAAAAACTGACCCGGGAATTACTGAAATATGAACTTTGTCCTAATAAACTTGTGACACCTCCTTTAAAATGTGTATATTGATCGTAAAATAATCATTTATTGAAGAGCCATGTTTAACTCAGCAAATTTATAAAATACATTGTTTGATCATATGAGGCTTATCAAATTTTGACAAAACGGAGTCTGATAATGACAGATAATGTTAGAGATAATATAATATGGATGAAAAAAAAAAACAGAATGGAGCTCTTTTCTCTGACAGATTACACACACATACAGAACAAAATGGTTTTAGCATAAGTTCTTGTAGTATATTATGTTCCTGTCAGATTAGATCTCAAGAGAAGCCCACACTATAATGAACAGCCCACTCTCACAATAAAGACAGAATCCAACAAGGAATAAAGCCAACTTTAACAGAGCTGTGATGCACAAATCATCCTTTTCCAGCCCTATTCTCCAAAACCATTGACACTACACTGCACTTCTCCTTCCAGTATATATAAGCTAATGAGATGGGACTTATGTCGTTATATTTCTGCATACAAATTGCTTTATTACAAGAATTTCTACACATCTTACAAAAAGTTATTGTGAGCGCTGGACTATGCATGTAGCAAAGAGAAAGTTGGAAGCAAACGCACTGATTATATAAATGGACAGATGGGAAATAAGTGGAAACAGTAATGTGTTTGCGATTAACTAAAATGTGCTCATGGCTGATATTATAATATACAATTTTGATGTGTGTTTCAAATACATAGACTAGAACAATATGATGTGCTGTTCTGACAGATGCTGTGATGATCTGGATTCTTTCTATTGGAATGATCAAATGAACAATTACCAGAAGAATACATGGTCTCTAGGGATGGAAAATTGATCGAAAACATCGAAAATCGATCGAAGTTCGCAGAAATTGAATCGTAAGGCCAGAATCGATCAGTTTTTTATGCAGCCACTGACTTACACACGCTCTCTGTATTCGTATAATACACACAATAATACAAAAATTAGTCACAATGTTTGAAGAAACAAAGTGTGAACTTGTGCCAGACCAGACTGAAAGTACTTTATTATGTGGAGTAAACAACTGATGGGTGGACGGACCTCTAAATTTGGACACTAAATATGACTGTTTACTGTTTGAATGTTGATAAAAAACACTAGTTCGAAGCTCAAACAACAGTGGCTTTGTTTTAGATGTCATGTATTATGGTTTATTTTGTGTCTAAGAAAATCGATTCTTTAGTGAATCGTCCCATCCCTAATGGTCTCACAAATCTTATTTAGGTATACGACAGATCAGACCAATAATTCTGTCCCAAATCTTCAACTAAATCACTTGGCCCTGTTAAACATATAATATAATCTATCAAAAAAAAAAAAAAAATTGTCGACTTATACAAATTTTGGTCGACTAAGATTTCATCGTGGATTAATCAACTAAACAACTATAGAACCAGCCCTAGTACTTCATCAGTTTTTATCCAAACAAACATGATTCGTGAACAAATAATAAACCAGAAGGAAATTGGAAGTACCCAGATGTCTTTTATCAGTTTGCCAAGCTTCTTTAAAGCGACTTTGGGCTCTTTCATTTGTGAATTTTGCAAGTTGCATTTTTTTGGGGGCTTGCTCGTGAGTGCCACTTGTAACGGTCTTTCACACCAACACAACCCTCAGGAGGAGCGACGCAGTATCTTTTCACACAAACACGATCCAAACAGCCACCAGTTGCCAACATTTGTCCAGTGAGCATGCGCATGATGTAATAGATAGATAGATAGATAGATAGATAGATAGATAGATAATGCTTGACAAAAATTACAAAACTCCTCGAAATCTTCAAACAATTAGACCAGTTAATTTTCAATCAGGACAAAAATAACTTCAGTACACAAAAGTAACACCATGTAGAAGGTCAATGAATTAGTATACTGATTGCACTGATGTACCCAGCCAGAATATTATTGTCTGATACCCTGAAGTTTTCTGTAATGAATATGTGCAGCTACAAAATGCAATTACCAAACTACTGAAGCTACATTCTGGCCTCCTCTTGAGCAGACACATGTTCAGTCTTTGAACTGAAAAAGACCAAGTGAAGCTCACAGCGCAGATTATGAGAGTGAGGCAAATCAAAGAGAAGAACGCTGCACAATCGCACTCTTAGTAAATGTAGTAATCCTGTCACAAATTCATATCTCCTACTTTCATCAATGCTTGAATTAATATTGAAACTTGACACTCATATGTGCAATAAAAATACATGAAAAGAACACAATTTACAGATATATATGAACTATCATAGGATCACAGTGTTTAAAGGACTATGCCTGATTTTTAGAATTTGAAAAAATGTTAATTTACTAAGTTTAAAATTAATTACTTGTGTTTGTTTATGTTTTAAAGAAAGCAAAAATTGTGTATTCGACCTTAATGCCTGATTTTGACCATAAAAATGCAAACAAACTGGAAGAATTCTTTTTATGCTTCCTGAATCAGTCCAAATGTTTGCTCACTTAATACACTTGAATTTAGTATGAAACTAGAACATATGCAGATCAGTAATTTACCTTTTGTTGATTGTAAAACACAAAGTTGATCTAAAACAACTTAAAAATAGGAACAGTTCTAATGACTTCTTGTTCAAAACTGAAGAACCGATAAGCCCCGCATCTTCATTTCGCCTCATCAAAGTGGATATGGGACAGTATTGAACCAATATGCTTCACTTTGAGCATTAATCTTTTGATTTATAACAAGTTAAATACAGACAAGTGGGAGGGGATAGGTGGTAGTTGAGAACGGGGATTTCTGAGCACTTGAGCTCCAGCTAAAGAACAATACAAGATTACTCCAGCATGCATGAATCAATTCAAATATAACTTTGGGTAAACTATTGATGAAGGAAGGCCAACATGACAAGGTTTAAAAACTTTTAACTATTAAGAGTAAGATGTTGGTCACAAAGCTAACAATAACAGGCAAAGATAGTGGATTTTGTGGGCTGATTTCAACCTGAATAGATCTGCTAGGGGATAAACTAACAAAGATGTTGTTTATATTTAAAACAGACTTTAAAAAATCTATTGCGGAATCAAAATTCAAATAAAGGTTGGAATTTTTGTTTGTGACAACACTAATACTGTATTTACTTAATGTTCAGTAAGATAGCAATTGGTCCTATTTCTCGAGTTTAACATAGATAATAACTAATTACTGTAAAGATATAGGCTATAAGGCTTAAGGAAGCAACAGTATAGAAATAATGGCAAATATGCCAACATTAAAGTGAACAAAACAGCTGCGGAACAATGCAGTCAACTGCTGGGTCAGTAATGGTAAATATCACTCTGTAGTGCCAGAATTAGTGTTGTCACAAGTGTGTAAAAAAGCAGGTCTCTAGGACAAATCCTGAAGTTTACAAAAGTATCAGTACTAGTTCAAACAGGTATCAACTATCCAATCAATAACAGTTTTAGTAGCGATTAGTATCAAGGTAATCATGCTTTGATTACAGCTATTTCAGTATTTAGCGAAAATCTCTATAGGTTTAACATAAGGCAAACAGAACACTCTACAAAGGAATGATGTCACAATCCCGAGCCTTATTGTAAGTGCATGATTGTGCAGCTCATTTTGTTGTTTTGATTTCTTATTTTTAAAAATGCTCATTTTGGAAAAGGGTTTTATTATTATTCCCTTATTATGTTGTAGGTATTTCTATATTTTCGTCTACCTCAGCATTTTTAATCCACCTGCTTAATCCGCGCAGCACAGACCGCATTAGATTTCAAAGAGGCTGTAGCTGTTCTACTAAATATAACAAGAATCTGCGGTGGGTCATTTTCAGCTCTCATTCAAACACATCTGATGCAGTGCTATTGAGATGATGCTGAGAGTGTAATTACCAACATAGAAACACTTTGTCTGGTTTAGGAGTGTCACTGTTTCTCATTTGCATTTAATCTTATTTGAATTTAATGAAAATAGCCTGAATGAGTGAAACCATCAATAAAAGAATATGAATTTAGCTGGTGTGAATTCATCAACAATAAGAACTTTACAATTAAAACCACGGATTAAAAAGACACACTTAAAAGACATCTTAAGTGTGTTCCCAGGGGTTGGCGAAAAAACGGTTCCTGTTTAGAACCGACTGCAAACATTCGAGAAATACTGGAACGAAAACATGATGCATTTTTGGTGCCATTTTTCAGTTCCTTGTATTTGAATCTCCGTGTCAATAAGCAGACAACAGAAACATTACGCATGCCACAGGAGCGCTCCACAAATAAAACACCTTGTAGTCTTTGTGCCAAATGCACATTCAACAATGCAATCACTTCTTACTAGGGATGGGACGAGACAAAATTTTCATGAGACGAGACGAGCCACGAGATTGGGTCCACGAGATCGAGACGAGACAAGATGATAAATAATTTGCATGAATTGTTTCAATTTAGAATTGGCAAATTACAAAATTTGATTTGTATTATTTATTATTGTTAGTTTATATTCTTTTAGTTTAGCTTTACCTTTCATTATGTGTATCACCTTGGATTTTTATTATTTGAACGACCTGAGTTTTGACTGAAATTGATCCGCTCCCTGTGTGTAGCTCAGACTTTCGCGCTAACTTTTACAATGTTTAGGACTAATTATCTCTGTCAATATTGGTCCTATCTTTACGAAATAAAAACTGAGACAGAGTTTAGACAATTTTCTGTCAGAATAAGTCTGCTACAAGTCTGTGAGTAAAAGAGAATATTTACTACAGCTGCTCAACAATACAAAACTTAATTTCATGACCATGGAAAAATCTCACGAGACAGTACGTGTGCGCACAGTATCGTGACAGTTTGATCTCGCAAGATCTCGCAACACGAGATCTCGTCCCATCTCTACTTCTTACGTCTCCCAAACAAACTGTGTGAGTTTTGGACTGCGCTTTGCACAAACGAGTATACAATTCACTTGTTATTTCTTTTACACAAAGTGTGTGCGAGCTTATAACTGTACTCACAAACCACAAGTCTCCTAAACAAAGCGCAGTGTGTCTTCTTAATTTCTTAAACAGAAGACACAACGGGTCCAGAGTTACAAATAATATTCCAATAGACACACTCTCTGATGCCAGCCTTTCTATCGAAAGTCTGCGTGTTGAGCTTCATAAATAAACGTGTTCCACTCAGTCTGAAGTTTACTCAAAAGAATGTCGTCAAACACCCAATCCTAACTTTGCCGTAACGTCCTCCACCTCCTCGCTCCAGTTGAAAGCATTATCCAAAATGTGAACCACGGTGGCGCGTGTATGCAACCAAACAAGTCTGAGTAAAAAATAATGTAATCCAGCCTTCTCCAGGTAAAGAGAAGGGTAAAACTTTCAGTGTCAAAAGCAAATGTTGTGTACAGTGTATTCATTAATGATATTGCCCAGCCCTACAGGACTATAGTCATTAGTAACAAGTTGAAGGATAATCCATAGATATTAAGGTTGTGTAGTTTTAGTTCATTTAAACCTGTAGTTGCAAAGATCAGAAGATGAGAACTCTTTTACATTCATGACTGACCAACATTATTTTTATGTTGAGGCTTTCTGAGGGAAGCCTATTTTGTCCTGATTTGGCCTAAGTAGTTATAACCTAGTAGGACTGGAGGTGCAGACAAAATGATGCATGATTGGTGTGGAGCAGGGCAGAGATGAAAGTGAATATGTGCTGCCTGTGAGCTGGTCGTCTCTGGTCGGTGCTTGGCTGCCTCTCGACAGATGGCTGCAGGTGAGCGGAGGAGGAGAGGTGGAGTCACTGGGTTTGAGAGTGGATTTTGGACGGCATCTGTTAGAGCAGCCACACACAAGCCAAGTCATTTACACAGGACCACACATAATATACAAGTATAAATAGTACCATCCTGGGTCATATCTGAGGTGGTCATGGCAACAGTCTGTTCAAACAGCACTCGTAAATCTTTTTCTATATATTTTAATGTTAATACTTTTAACAGCAAAGTCAGTGGATCATTAAAATATCACACAACAAATAGCCTAAGTTAAAAAATCCAGACAATACATAACAAATATATTGTTACGGTTTTCCTCTTTCATGGAAAAAACATGACAAGTCCTTGGAGAAATGAGAAAGAAACAGGTCAAAAGTAATCACATTAAACTGTGATTGTGCACAGACTTTTGTGAACTGCAGTTAAAATGTCTCCTTCACCCAGAGCCTCAGGTCAGGGATACTCACTGCATTATCATAGTAAAGTGACAGGGCTGCGGTTTTGGTCAAGGAAACAGGAAACGGATTTCTTTAGGGCACAGCATAGGTCTGTTTTTCTAAAGAATAGGATATGCTTTTAATACTGGTGTAATGAGTATCAAGCAGATGTTGATTATTATTTGGTGTGTAAGCTGAAAAAGTCTCAGCTTGTGCGATTCAGTGACGCTATTGTACATTTTCTCTATTGCGATCTGACAAACTAACAGAAATTAAGAATATGCTGAAAATTACAAGATACTGTAGTTTGTCAAGAAAATTGTGTAACTTAAAAAACTTGCCATCTTTGCAATTTACTAATAGACATTTTAGTGAATACAATTTAAATAGATTATGCAGTTCTAGTGGCACATAAGAATTTTGATCGGCCCATCCATTGTAATCAGCTCCACCAGCTCCACTAGACCAGACACCTTTTTAAAAAACGCTAAAAATGCCCCTTTTTCTCAAACCGTAAACATGGACCTGCACTCCCTCTTTACTTTTTTATGTGTTTTCATGTAAAGCGTCTTTGCATTACCCTGAAAAAGCCATATAAAACTGATGTGACACTATTATTAATCCTGCTCTTGGCCGTTATGGAGAGAAACTCACATTGAATACAAGAGAAACACATATACCCTCAGACAGACTCACTTTGAGATCTCCAAACAATTAGGCCACCTGATAAATGTCAAGATAAAGTTCCATGTTCATTAAAACCCACGCAGAAGCAGAGTGGTGACATATGTGAGAGTGAGAGTGAAGCTTGTGTGTGATCCAGGGGGAAAACCTGCAAATCCTGAAATTGTCCTGATTGATTGAAAGGATCTGACTGAGCCGGAGGTGTCTGCTGTAGCTCACAGTTCCATTGGTGCTAACAAGCACCACAAGTCATAGCACAAAGCTGCTCCATTGTGTCACCACTGGCAGAAAGACAAACAAAACACATGTATCCACAGTGTTGGACAAGCAGGCTTTAATCCTTTTATTGTTTTCTTCTTGTTTTTGTAAATGGTTTATGCTGGATTTACACTTCATACAATTGAGGTATTTGGAAGCAAGATCTCCAAAGTCATTAAAATCAATTTGTGTTGTCATAGTAACATCTAGCAATGTGAGTGTGGATCTGAGGGAGGAGAGGGGATGTGCAAAGTATTTGTAAAAGTATATTTATCTCAGACACCGCAATGGCCTGGAGAGGTTTATGTAATGAGACGAGAACTTGTCTGCATTACCTCATAATCACCTTCAGTGAGCTTTACAGCTGTGAGGCACTGTGCCCACACGGTCTAGTTACTTATTTTCACTTTAAGATGCCTTTTATTTACTTTGCCTATGTATATGAAACAAAATCAAAATTCATGCAAGTATTTTGTCTCTCCACGCAAAAATAAAGATGAGAAAAAAATACAGACCAAGTCTGTTTTTTTTTTTTTTCAATTCCGGACTCTTTGCACAGCACATCAACTGCTCATCCATCTGAGCCATAATGACGGTAATTGGCCACAATATTCTCTTTCTTGACAATTAGAGGACATAGCCCTACAAAAAAGTACATCTACAAACATATTTTATCACTTCATGTGAAGAAACAGTGATTGCATGGGCTGCGTGCCTTGTTATTGTTTATGTGGCAGCGTGTAGCTCTAAGTCAACATACGTTATATCTGCAAGTCCTGGGAGATTTTGCAGTTTTAAACCACAATGCTCAGTGAAAACCACAAGAATTCACCCAAAAATGACAAATACAAAACATTCTACATAAAAATTGGCCTCCCCCTGACCACACGCCGCTGATCACCTTGCACTCAGAGCAAGGAGTTATAAAGTCTCACTTAAAAAGAACCATTAAAGCACAACTGAAAACAGGTATTGGTATTAGGGGGGAAAATCTTACAGTGGAGACAAACTTTTCCTTGTTCTGGCTAAATGCAGACACACTTAGGCACACTTAGGCAATTATTTCAACATAATTATAACTTTCATGTCTTAACAGTATACTAACAAAAGAAGCCTTCACTTAAGGCTTAAAAGAACAAATCTAACCATCAGACCTTTGAGAGATAAAGGAATTATGTGGAAAATGAGGCAATAGATGAAGGTACTAATGAGAAGTAAAGTGAGCAGACTCCCTGTCATTACCTGATTGTGCTCTACTGCTCTGACCTTGAGTTCTTAATGATGTTCTGTCTTTAACTGAGGGAAAGGTCAAACATGGGAGACTAGGCCTAATAATGAACCTGTCTGAGAGCTCTTCAAGCACCAGGACTGTCTACTCAAGCTAAAGCCACTGCTATGGTCAAAGTCAATCAAATTAGCTTTTTAGATGGAATGAGGAAAGTGAAAATGGGTTCTAGGACACATGTTGATACTAATTGGTTTATAATATGCTTAAAATAGGTCACTTCAATAATCCACATTAGAGCCATCTCTTCTGTGTTTTAAAGGTGAGGTAGCTGATTTTCACACTACAAACACGATTAAGGTTTTAAATCTGACAACTTCCTCTCGTACATTTTTTGACACATGGATAATATCGACATGTATTCATTTTGGGTGCAGTTATAGCTTATAAACATTTTTAACAAACAATAAAGTGAAACTGGAGTGACCACCCCAGCTCAGCCAATCATAGCGCTGCATTTGGCTCTTGATGAGAACTAAAATTCTTAATATTCAGTTCAGACTGAACACAGGGTCTAATTTTTTCATTAGTGGAAAGCACAAAGTTTACAAATTTACAACTAAAAAAGTTAGCTACCCCAACTTTAAGTTCTCCCTTATCAAAGTTTTTTTTTTTTTTTGTCATCCAATTACTTAATTTGTTTGATGAATTGTTTCAACCCAAGTTAAAACATTAGTTAGTTTTCATCATTGTAAATCAGGTTCATGTCATACTGTGGAATAGCTATAAAGAGAAAATTTTCATGGAAACAAGCACAAGGAGGGTTGTCTAGGACATGAAAGAGTTGACTTTAGGAAATGAAAATAAACATTTTTTATAAGGTTTTAGTACAAGATTTAGCTCAGCCATAGCAAAGTGTTTTTAATTCAGACCTTCTGGTTGGACTGGCTACAACTGTTCACTGGTTCAATGTTGTCAAACGACTGGCAACATTGTGGCTTCACTTGGACAGTAAAGACTTAGATCGTTTCTATTTCAGTCTGGCATCTATATTATCCACTAACAAACAAACAAACTAAAACTGGTCATCATCATTAGGCCAAAGCAGAGAATGTATCTAAGCGCAGAGATTAATTGCAAGCAACCCTTAATGTCAAATCCAGTGTAATTTTTCACACTAGCAGTTCTAGTCTCCCAGCAATTTCTAAAGAGCAGCACACCACAGTTTCCCACCAGCAACTACTCTATACTGGACATCCAAGAATAGATGTTGCTCTGAAGTTTTATTATTCTGCTCCTTGGAAGACAGATAGTAAAAAGAAAAAAAAATTAACAAGACACTGAATATTATCCTGGAAATCCAAGCACAGAGTCTGGGCTGTCTGCAGCGCTCATGCAATAACAATGCCTCATTACTAGTGTTTATGTAAAGCTTGAGCAATAGTGGTGTTTGACGGTGAAACAGCTCTCTCTGTCTTATGCTGTTTGAAAGAGGAGCATTTTGTACGTACATGTTTTTACTACTCAGAGTCTGTCTCCAGTGCTTAATGCAGGCGCTGGTTTCTGAGAATAATTGGATTTATTAAAGAGTAACAAAGGCTGCTTTCAATTAGAACCAATGTGTCACATGAGATGAAATTGTGATCACATGTGACAGTTTGTGTTTGTGATTTAGTTTACATCCATTTATAGCATTTATAGATAGATAGAAATACAGATAGTTTCCTATTCATTCTATATAGGAGTGTTTCCATTGGCTCAGGTTTGCTCCTTTTTCCACTGCGCAAAGCGACTTGTTCCGCCCTGCTTGCTGGGTTTAAAGTGACCTGCTTTCACAGTGGACCCTGAGCAGGCCCACCCATAGCTCACTGCGGTCCCCCTTTAGGCGCGATGGTTGGACAAGCAAAAACAGGCTCAGGGGAAAACCAGACAGAAGAGAGCCGAGCAGAGAAACGTGAAATAATGTTCCTCGCCAAACTCCGACTTGATCTTGCGACAAACTGCTGCATTGTGATTAAAACTTTATTTGTTGCTCCAATAAATGTAGCAAAAAAAGGCTAGCACGTGGCATCATTTTTTTTGGTCGAGGTAAAACTTGTGCATAACCCATCCACCTTAATCCAACCTCAAGGCTTTGAATAAAACAACTTTAAGATAGAGTCATAGAGTCACAGAGCTTTGCAAGAAGGTGACAATATAGTTTCTTGTTTACTCCAGCTTTGCCAGGGTTCTGCAGGCTGGGAGCCAGAATCCTGCAGCAGAAAGGCTCACCATCATTTACATAAGCGACCCAAACTGCTCCAAAATTAACCAGTCCAGGAGATCCAGGCTAATGGAAACATAGCTTTTTTGTGAATCAAAACAAAATCAGTAAATTGTTAACTGCCTGACATAGAAGATAATTCTGCAGGCTCAAAATATATACAGTATGTGCAAGATCAGATCAAATGTGACAACATGTAACTTTGTGATATTATTCTAGTCAAAAATCAGCAATGTAGGGCTGTAGTCTTTTAGTCGATTAATCGGTCAATGGTATCTTTGTCGACCAAAATTTGTATTAGTCGACTGTAGATCTAGTAGTCTTATTGTTTGTCAGATAAATGGAACAAGGTTGAATGGAACTTTGGTTGACTTTAGCCATACAACAACTTCTGTTTAAAACTGCATTCACTTAGCGTGTCTTCCTGCATGAGATTAAAGAATAACACTGCTTTATGTCACTTGTATGATACAAGCTTAAATTAGGTTTGTAAATGTATGATTTACCACAGCTGCCAAAGCAGAGAGACACAGAAAGTCACACAGTTATTGAGCATACTTGTCAGACTGACCTTGACACTTCACAAGCCTCTCCATGGCATGTGCATACTAAGTCTGAAGTCATCTAAAGAAAGATTAGTCGGTTAAAGGGACAGTGGCTCAGTATACATGATCTGACCCTCACAGGATTCACACTTGCTGGGATTAGTTCACTTTAAGTAAACTCTGCAGCAATAGTCTTGTTAGTGTGGTTCACTTTGACAAGCGTGAACACAAACGACAAGCACTTAACATATGTCCACTCGAGAAGCACCAGAGTTCACTTCTACTTTGGTGCAGAGTAAATGAAGTGGACGCTCTCTAAACTGCACAAAAGTTTATGCAATACAACTAATACAATGATCTATAGTATACAAGAAAAATAATTCCTTTGTAAAGATGGCAAAACAGGCGCATTAAAATATACTAAAGGCTTAATGTCTTCTCTATTTGTCCCATATAAATTCTTATAACACAAACAATGGTTGACTAATAGAACTCATCTAAAACAACACTGACTGACTAAGCAACTAAAGCCTTACTGGACACATTATTAATTTAAAACCATCTGCTACATTGTCCAGTTTTATATTGCTGGACAACATCCTCTACAGCAGCTATAAGAGACACAACACACCAGTTTCAGCTCAGTGCTGTGTGCACTGCTCTTGGCTTGCACAACAAAGGGGGGTGAATGGCACAGAATGAGGAGCAGAAGGCTGGAGTCATTCTCCTTTTGGACAAGGGCTTTTCTCTCCCCTTGTGAGCTGACGCAGACCCACAGCAATCTCTGCCTGCGGTTCATCTCCTGCAGCTGAAGCCACAAGTGCTGGAGGCATTTCCTTGAGTCGACTGCCATCTTCAGGTAGTCTGCAACCTGCTGCAGCCGCAGAGAGGAGAACTATGTGTACAGTAGCTCTCAGATTATGTGGTTGGGCTTATCTCAACATTATCTGTAGATTTAGACACATCACATCTAAATATTACACCTTTTCATGGGAACTATTAACTATTAACTATTAACTATTAGACTTCACACAACTGTAGTTAACATACTTATAAGGCATGGATTTGAATGCAAGTTCCAATGGACACATTAAATTCAGTTTACAGAGTTTGCATTTGGCTGTTATTACATAAAACAAGGTCACGAAAAGGATGCCAGTTGGGACCAGGGAATTAGTAGTTAAACTCATCACACATAAAAGTTCTAGCCTTAGCTGGAAGAACCTGCATCCTGCAAATTTCAAGGGCATTATGTTGTGTTCACCTTTGTGCAGTCAATTCAGTCTGGGATAAAAACAATCTTAGCATAAGGGGAAAAAATACTCCAACAAAAATGGTCCAATGTACTGACATCCTCTTTATAGTCCACCTATTACCACAGAAAACAACTCAATATGTTTTCATTCCAATAAAGAATTTAACTTGCTTTTCTGATCGCTTACCGCCTCCTTGTGGCGGGTGGTAATTGAATATTAACATCTGGCACACAAGGTCAAAAACACCTGACTTGCTTTATGCTCTCGCTTCCAAAACTCCCTTTTGCCTTTACGCACGATGCATGGCGCAGAACTTTGGATGACCTCCGCGCACAGTCACACTGGATTAGGCACTTCATCAACTTTGGAGCTGACTTCCTTTCCCCCGGAGAGAAGGTGAGAGTGGAGATGATTGGCGCGCAGAACAAGCACAACAGCAGGTGCATTCGAAAGCAGCACTGGGACCACTGGCGAATGCAAACTGCGCCTAATCCTGCTCTCAAACACGCCTTTTCTTCACAAATCTACAAGCCACAACACATTAAACACTTGGTAATTCTTGTAAACTTTCAAACTAAACATCCAAAGCTGAAAAAAACGCCATGGATTTATTTAAAACTACTATACTTAAGAAGTCTGGTCACTGCACTCTTACTAATCGCTGTTTTAAAGCAAAGACGGTGCCAACTGTGCCCTGGTGTCAAACACAGACACAAACCACGCAGCCATGTCATCCTCACAAAACAAAGTCACAGCCAAACCGAGCCAAAGTGAAAGCGAACAAGTGCGCGCGGAGTGTCCATCATTTACCTTGCTCCATCAGCAGGACGCTCATCCCGATCAGCAAAGCCCAATACACGGGGTTGTTCATCCTTCTTCTTCTCTCTGTGGCTCCTCTTCTGTCCGATGTCCCGGTTAGAAAATAGCTCGTGGCTGTTAGAAAATCCCGAAAGGTGTTGTTGTTTTTTTCTTCAAGTCTCCGCTGCTCCCGGTCTGACTGTAAAGCATCCACCAACACGCTTCACAAAGTCCTTCTTCAGCTGAGAGGTTATTGGCAGCGCAGTGGCGTCAAGTGCGCAGTGCGTAAAGCGGCTGTTTCCGGGAGAGGGTGGTTCGGTAAGAGAGAGGACGCGTTGGTATTGGTGGGAACGGTGCGTAAAAAAGTTTCTTGCGTTTTATTTTGAAGGGCGCGCCGATTCCAATTCCTGATCGTTTGTGGTCAACACGCGATTTCTCAAATGTGTTGCAGCTCATGACAAAACTAAGTAAGCTATATAAAAAATGAATACACATAAATAAATGAGCACAAAATAAAATGGTTATGCTATAGAGCCATGTTATTTGTTGAAGTCCCTTGCATCAAATAATTGTATATTGAGACCTTTAATATTGTATTTTACTGACTCTATTTCCTCTTTCACCTCATAAAGTCAGACTTAAAATGGTTTAATCTGTTAGTTGGAAAGCAGCTGAATTCAGACTTATGGTCACAACACAACATAAACACATTATTGTTATGGTAGCGTTCAGACTACTGTTACGGAGTTGTAATAAACCGGCCGTCATGACACTTTACCGAGCCGTCTATGTCTCTTTAACCTCACTCAACAACACTCCCTCTCCCAAGACAATTATTTACATCAGTTTTTTAAACCATAATATGAAATAATACCCTGAAATAATCTGTCAATAATTCAGATAGTTGTTTTAAGGCATGTTATTTGTCTTGGACACCAAGATGATCAAATCTGTGAAATCAAAAACTCATGAGACTCTCTCTCATCTAGCTGCCATGTCTTCTTTTAGCTGGACTCACCAGTGGTTCAGAGATTGGACCAATCCCAGTGCAGCATTGTGGCTGAAGCAGAAGGGCTATTTTAGCAGAAATGTGGACTATTTTGTTTTTGAAAAAAAAAAAAAGTGCATTTGTCTGTGCTTTTCTCTCGGATGGATTTAAGCTTGATTTTTCTGCTCGCTCCGCATTGTGACACTTCTTTGCCCAATCAACCAAACGTTCCGCCTTTTCTCTATGGCTTTGAATGGGAGCCAGATAGATAATGTGCAGAACCAGAGCCATAAGTGCTACACGTATCAGTCTGGCTTCTGCCAGGTTACATTATCGTCACATTCATGTAAAAGCTGATCAGAGTTTTCCGTGCTGCCTCATTGAAGCCCAGCTCGAGCTGTTGTTGTTGTGAAGGTCAGCAGCGATACAGTTGATCTAATTATCTTTTATTCAAGTGTACAGTGGAGAAGTGCAGTGGCACATAGGCCATGCATTGGCATGTGGCTCATGTACACACTTCAGCTGAACTATTCATTCGATCGTCTGGGTGAAGGTTTACAGGAAGCTTATTCAATACACTTTACTTTTGCAGCAAATACTCAGAGAAGAGAAATGTCTCCATAAAACCATTTTGTTTTTAGAATAGTGTGTTTAACTTATTGACGAATAACAAAAAAAGGCTTTTAAAGTTTAATAATAAATGTTTTGTGGGCCACGAAGCGTATTGTATCAGATGGTTTTAGCTGTAACAGTCTTTTTACTCTTAATGTTGGCAAACCTGACCAGACTAGACCTGCCGCCTTTGCCTTTGGTTGGTTGGTTAACTAGATTTATTTAAATCTTGTGTCAGTAAAAACAATTCAATATTCACTTTTTATAGGATATTACAATATGGCAGTAAAGATACCAATACATAAATAAATAAAATTACAAAAGTGCCCGAATTCTGGTGGAAAAATCCATGGGTACACTGGGTTGCTCAGACCCTCATGAGTTAATAACAGATTTAACTTTTACTCATGGTCTCAGAGATGTCAGCAGAGAGGAATTGTATTTTATTTTGAATACTTGTGCTGTGAAGGAAAGAGCTGGCTGACCGTCCTTTGGATCATCATTTTAACATTACTTAACAAAAGAACAAGTACATTATATATCGCATTTACATCAAGAGATCAGTCACGTATAGTCACCAGTGTAAGCAGACTATGATGAGAAGGCTACGTCACCACATAGACGTACTTGAACAGAGAAGAGGGTCGCAAATTATCTCATATGACAAGACAAAAATCCAGATTCACGATTTATTAAAAAAAAATTTGTTATGCAAAATTAGGATGGCAAAGAAGAAAGAAAAAAGGCTCAATAACCAAGCTCAATTTGTCTTTTCCCTAAAGCCTGTCTCTGACTCTTATCCCAGTCTGCAGCTAAAAGAACCAATTACGAGCAAGCTGGGCTAAGAGACATTCAAGGACTTCTGGTAATTTAGCATCAGCAGCGAAACATTATAGATATAAATGCATCTTTTGTCATATACACAGTAACTTCATTTTTATTTTTTTTTTTTTATATTTATTTTTGCAAGTTGCACATATGCTTTTATGTTGTGCCTAACATTGCACTGAAGTTTGATGGTTGTGTGAAACACAATTTAATTTTCATGTAACATAAGAGAAACAGAGCAGTTGATTTGAACATGGGGAACTCGTTGATTACAGTTTATTTTGCTACCCGCAGTTAGTTAGTTAGTTAGTTAGTTAGTTAGTTAGTTAGTTAGTCAGTTCATGGCAAGAAAGAACACAAACCATGATCAGGCTTGTGTCCTGTACAATCCGCTGGGCTCTTTGCTGACATCTTTCAGATGTCTTCCAAACTAGGCCTACTTCTTCTGGATAGTTGGAAATGCCTGCTCTTTTGCCAGGAGGTTGACTCCATGTGTGAATGTCCCACTGTCGCCTCCACGCAGAATTTAACTGGGCCAGTGTTCTCCTATAACACAAATAAGACCAAACAACTGGACTAGGACAGCCACTGGTTTTAGCACCAATTTTGTTTAACACATTGATGCTCCAGTCATTTTTACGTTCACTTTAGCGCAGAGAACCAAAGGTAATATTACATATTAGGGCTATACTCCTCCAGTCACTTAGTCGATTAAGAGGTTGATGGAGTCCAAAACTTTGTCGACTAATACTTTTATTTCAATTATATGGATTTGTACTCAACAGCAACACACCATTGGTTCATCCTTTCTTTTTTGCAGCCCAGTTGCCGAAAATATGTCGATATACAACAAAATGTTTATCTACATATTTTACATTTTACATAAATGTTTTTGCATCAATATCCAGTGTTGGATAAGTTACTATAGAATTGTAATACACTATATATTACTACTTGCATTGATAAAAATGTAATATATTTGTATCACAATGTTACTCTCTCAAAAATTACACTACTATGTGTTACTTTGAGCTAATCACACATTTGTTAGAGGTGGGGGAGCTGATTTTTTTAGTTGTAAATTAGTAGACTTTGTGTTTTTTACTAAAAAAGTATATAATAAATGCAGCACTTTGTAAAAAAATTAAACCACTGAGTATTGTCTGAAATGAATAATAAAGAACGTTTGTTCTAAAAAAGGAGTCTCATTGCTGGGGGTCTCTCCAGTTTCACCTGTTTTAAAAAGTGGTATTTCAGCCACAATTGCCACTAAAAATGAATACATGTCAAAATAAATCATGTGTCGAAGGATTTACGAGAGAAGTTGTTAGATTTTGTGTTTGCAGTGTCAAATCAGCTATCCCACCTTTTGTACAACACTTAATCTGTTACATTTGCACTTGAGTTTTGATAATAATAAATAGGAAACACCTTTTCTTCTAATATTTTATTAACCTTTCGGCCTACAGCTGCCACAGAACTTTCTACACCAGTTTAGTGGAGTTTTGATCCTAAGTGTCGTTTTCAATAGAATATTAATGCAGTTAATTTATATGAGTTACTCAGATTGAACTAGAAACTATTATCAACATTTTAATGAGTTACACTACTTAGTTACTGATAATGAGAATGTATTACAAGTTACATGTATTACGAGTTACCAAATGTCTGTCCAAGCATGTTATAAACAGAGACTAGCATTGTGAAAAATCATTTAGCTGGTTATCCAATTCTTGTTGTGTTTTAACCAAGGACACAAGAACAAAAGTCAT
Organism: Mugilogobius chulae; assembly: GCA_038363315.1. Taxonomy (NCBI): domain Eukaryota; kingdom Metazoa; phylum Chordata; class Actinopteri; order Gobiiformes; family Gobiidae; genus Mugilogobius; species Mugilogobius chulae. The sequence goes on along the minus strand of CM076406.1, from coordinate 11,783,157 downwards.
TTGTTGGAGCTGGGATTGAACTGCAAACATATCTCGTGATCTACCATTATTTTTGCCAGAAAAAGCACTGACCTTAAGATCAGAAGCTGAACACTCACCAACTGTCGCCCACATGCGATGCTTGTTCCACCAAAAACTCCTGTTCGAACATCTTCACAGCGTTGTCAAGGCTCTGTGAGGTCACGCAGGCTGCTTCTATAGAGCTCGATTAATTTGCTTGTGAGCCCACACAAAGCATTTAGCACAAGTGGAGCCATACAAGATTGATTTAGTCTGACATCTGCACTCTGTTTGCTGCAGGTGGAGGAAAGGTATTTTTATCAAGGTGAAACACATTCAAAGATGCTCGCAGAAGATAAATAACATCAAAGATATTTTGATGAGCTACAGGAGGAATTCTCAACACGAGGACATCAGATATTGTGGTTGCAATCCAGTAAAAAGAGGTTAATTAAATGTAGACTTTTTAGAATGAGTGCTCTTCTGTTCATCCAGCTTCGGTTAACAAATAGTTAGCATCTGCTCAGCTCGGGGATTCAATAGTGTCAGTATAAGCATGTATTTCTGAATAAGAGCTGACGGCAAAATCAGTTCAGTTCAAGTCAGATAAAACTTAATGTTGCATTTTAATTGCAAAAGTCTGAACTTGGCAATTAGTGATTAGTCATACCATGCTAATTCTGTTCCGAAAAGCTGAAATCTTGCCAAAAAGCAAAGACAACAACGGCATTAATTTGAACAGCAAAAGCCAATCCCTAAACACAGGCATACATAGTGAAAGCCCAGTCTGAGCTCATTGACATTCTGATGGCGCAGAGCTAATGAGAAAGTTGCTGTGGAGAGAACACAGTGAGCTTGTGGTTAATACAAAAGAATTAATGTGGCTTTATGAACATAGACATTGTGCCTTTAGCAAAACATAAACACAATGATTCTTTGTAACTGTTGCCATTAAACATATTTCACAAAACAGACTAAAATAACTGATAAGTGCTTTTCTAGATGGGATTATCCAGCACACTTATTAAAATGATTATGTTGTTAAATATGTTTAAATGGACACATTGTAGGTTAACTTTAATGAGTATTTGACCGCATGATAAGTTGTTACCGGTAGTTTGATTCCAGAATGTTTGGGTAATCTTGTAGAGGCCTGTGGATAGTCTTTTCTAATCTATTCAATCCTATTGCGGCAATAGCTGAAACTCTCGAAAATAATAAAATATTCAATTGACACAACGCGGACTACAAGTTACAATCAGATACTCATTTTCAGTAAGTTAGGACATTCACATATACGAGGTAAATACTACCAGGGAAAACCCATGTGTTTATAAAATGTGTTATTTACATCTTAAAGCTAAAGCTAACCTATAATTATTGCAATTATTAATGTTAAAAAACTCTAAAAATTGAACTAGCTTTATACGAAAACAATCCAAGCCTAGCATTTATTGTATTTTTTATCAAAGAGTCTACTTTATATTTAGGATAATCTGATTGCTAGCATTTAGCATTGAGCTAAAAACACTCACATGTATCAACACACATCTTTCCTGGTGATATAGTCACCTTGTATGATTTAGTTGAAATCTGCTCTTGGCTATTTTAAAATATTGATTTATTTTATCGCATCTTGGCTAATTCTCCATAAGGAATGAATGGAGAAGGAACTAACCCAGAACTAGCCTATAGCCGCTCCACTGTGAAAAGGGCTTATGTCTTGAGAACTGCTTAAAACTGCTATGGAAATGTTGTATTCCTGGTACAGCCTTAATTAGACCTGGAATAGTCTGATTGCAGATCTAGTTTAGATTTAGTCGGCATTCGGAAAACCGTAATCTGTTTTTTTGGTGGCACTTGGTGTAAAAGTTTGAGAACAACTCACTAGCCCAAACTCATTTTCACCTACGGCAATTTTTTCATCATAATTACTGCAAAAAACCCTATTACTTTTACAAACTACAAGTAATCATTTCTGTATTTGATTTTGTATATTTATTGAAGTTACAAAACTGCACACAACATAGGTCTATGAAATAAATGTTTCTTTCAATTTCAGACAAATCATTTCATTATGTTAAGACATAGTGTACACATTTATTCATGTGGTTGTATAGGATTCAAATAAATCTCAGACCCCAGGCCTTGTGTTTGACAAATCAAAAGGCAGTATTATGTTTTATAAAGTAAAGGCAAACCAAAGCAAACATGGGGGTGCAGACAAATCCTTTTCTTTGGTTAGTCTTAGATGGTCCAGGGGGATGGAAGTGGGCTGGTTGCCATGGAAATTAGTTTTTTGCACTTGATTATTTAACATATACCATTTTTGGCCCTTTTCCTAAACTTACCCAACCCCTAAACTTAATTATTGTCTCCCTGAACCCAACTATCTAGCATTAACCCTTTCTCTCTTCTCTCTCTCTCTCTCTCTCTCTCTTCTTCTCTCTCTCTCTTCTCTCACTCTCTTTCTCTCTCTCCTTTCTTCTTTGTTCTTTTTCAGAAATACATATTATTCAGAAAATTGCGTTGAACTGCTGGGAAATACTGCATTTAAGAATGTCAACTGGAATCAGGCCTATCAACTCTAAAAGTATTTGACTGCAGTGTTCAACAAGGGCTCTCCTGGACTGATAATGTGTGGAACGTGAATTCATTATTTCAACCTCATTTACACATTTTAGTAGAGTATAACATTTCCGTAGTAAGTGCTTTTTAAAAAAAGACATGTTCAACAGGTTAACCAACTGATCTTTTAGCAGTTTTCCCACACAAACCATGTATTTAGATTTACATTTCAGTAGTTCAATTCCATTCATTGATACGATACAAGAATTCTGTGCATTTCAGAACATGTTTGAAGAAGTCTAAACTACAAGGCTAACTGTTTGAAAAGGACTAAACTATGCATTACTTGAACAAAAACTACGGTGCAGTGAAAGCTTGAATACTTCATGCGGAATGATCAGTATTAATTGGGTTCTTGCATTCCCTGTGCACACTTCCACTGACTGCGTGCTGCCATCTATCAACACTCCCTTTGAGGATTCACCAGATACATTATTGATGCACTATTAGGGCCACTTTGCTTTGAAAAACACATGGCCATGGACAAAAACTTCAAAAACTGAAGGCACAAGTGCGGCAGGATCAGCAGTGCAGCATCAGTCAATCCCTTGTGTCTATAAATATGCCCGAATCAATGCTTTAAAGTGACAACAAATCTCATAAGGCCAAGAAGATTAAGTCCCGGGGAATAATTGACTATTTGGCAATCTGCTTAACCCCACAAAGCTCAACCTCATGGGTGATCATTACTGTTGAGAATGATCACTCACACCAGAACAATATGAGTCAAGTGTAGCAGTAGTGACTAGCACAGCAGATAACCTCAGGCAGTCTGATCTATTGGAGTGGTAGTGGGTCCACTAGAATAACACAAGACAAAATCCTGGCGTAATATATCATAATCTAATAGTGTTAATCAGATACAGTTTGGAATTCTGTCTTGTGATGCTCATAAAATCTAGTATAACTCAATGCACTTTGAGCATTATCACATTTACTTTGCATTCAATAGCAGATAGAAGTTTTGAGACAATTTTATAAAAATTATATTATATAAAAAATAAATTCTGTGTCTGTCATTTAGCTCCCAGTCTGCTAGTGTTGTCACTGCTAAAATGTCAAATTCATTTTGGATACTAAGAAATATAATTGTCTCTTAGTATCCAAATTGAATTATCTCAGAGGACTTCACATGATTTAGTAAACAAATTGTCAGAAAATCAAATAATAAAACATTTGGTAATTTGTCAGAAATACAGAGGCAGATTGTCCAACAACAATCAGGCAGATGAATAATTGTCCCAGAGCATCCTCTGTCCTTCTACCCTCCTTCTAGGCATGGATAAAACAAAACAAAACAAACAAAAAAAAAAAAAAAAAAAAGCAGGGGAAAAAGAGAAACCTCAAGAAGAACTACATTGAAGAAGAGATCCACTCTCATGAACGGCAGGCTGTAGATCTGACCAGGACTGACAATTATCCTGATGCAATTAGAAGTTTAAGTCGGTGGAACCTATAGTGGCAGAGGGAAACAAATTATCTAGCAGGACGAGGACGGCCCATCCAAGAGAGGGGGAGAGGAGGAATGAGAAAGGTCCAGGTTCTCAATATAGTCGGAATCAAGTCCAGGCATCGATATAACACAATTCGTACACAAGATACTGAAGAGAAGGACCAAATACAAAGCAGGAAGACAAACTTTCACATTTAACTTTCACATACAAGTACTAGAGTGCAGATAATGCATACAACCACTAAAACTCATGTAATATTGAACAACCACCAGAAGTCACTAAAGATCATTCAGAGAATTGACCTAAACCCACAAAGAAGTGTCAGATAGAAATGAAAATGGGGCAGCAAACAAGCAATTTTTACATTGCATTTGTTGGAAAATATCCAAGAAAATTAGGTGAATGAAGTTTGTTTGTTTGTTTTGTTTTTGGTGCATGTTTTTAGTTACATATAAGTTTCACTCCACTGCTCCATGTACTCTTGTCCTCAGTGGTCATGAACAGCTCAGGAGCTGCTCTATGCAGGTAAAGTTGTGAACAAATGAATCACAAACAAACCAAATATCAAAAAGAATAACACAGAGGATGGACAGAAACTTCTACACGTATTCATGTGCATCTCAAAGGTAGACTGTCATGGGAATTCATAATAGAATAATGATTAACTTAGGTTCAGGAGCAGGGCAGAACCAACCTTTTTGCAGGCTTTTATTATGGTGAGGTTCTTTCTAGTGAAATGAACTTTAATGATCCTGCTGAGCTAAACAAGGATCAGTCAACCACCAACAGTAACCTGCAGATATTGATAAGGAAGGAGTTCGACTTTTTCGCTCAATCAAGCATGCTCAGCAGACTGAAAAACTGTCATGAAGAGAGCTTCTCTTTATGTCAGTAGCAGGCAAACAGTTATAAACAACAATGCACTCAGTCAAACTTTGTTCATAAAGTGACAGAGACAACTGGACTCTCAGTCAGACCACCACTGTTCCTGCAGGTGTAAACAGAAAGAGACAAGCTATAGCAGTAACATGGACTATATATAACAGAGAAGAAGAGAACCTGGAGGTTGCTGCCCGTCAAACATGCACAGCGGTATCTGTCACTGAGAGGATTCAGCAGCATGCTAGTGTGGATGATATGCTACTCACTAACAGAATCCTGTATGTTGCAGACCAGCATCTAGTTAGTTAGTTAGTTTAGTTTAACAAACAAACAATGCATCTATCTGAGTTATAGTTTCTCAACAAATATCAGAAAAAGTCTTGTTTAAAAATGATAAACTGTAACATTTCAAACTGATTGTGATTAAACTTACTGTCTTGCCACATGCATATTTTAACTAGTGCTCCTACACTGTGTCACCTGTCATCGAGCCATACCACTCGGAGACAGAAATATGCAGCGCGATGCTCCAACCACTGAAAAATAAAGTAGCACCCATATTTTTTATGATTCATAGGCCACCAAGACAGAAAATGGCCCTGTGTCGCGTTATTTGCTTGCATGCTTGAAAATAGAACCCAGAAGTGTAGACATCTCCAATTCCTCCAACACCACTGGCAAGGATTTTTTTTTTTTTTGCATTCTGATACTGAAATCTAGCGGGGAAAGAAGAACCAGGACATTTTGAGCAGACTGACTTTTCTGGTGAATTGCAAAGACGACTGAGCCAGAGGCCTCATTGCATTTATGCAGGAAGACGATGGCATGTTTATTACCACCAATTGGCATGTACAGTATTTGTAGTCCATATCTTGTCCTTCATACATGTGGAAGCCGTCACTGCATTGTGAATTTCAGCCTCATTTCGTTTGACAGCTACATTTGAAATGGGCTGGAACATCAAGCGAACGTAATGGTGTGGTTGTAAACTAAATGTGTTGCTCCCCCTTAGGATCATGGGATTGGCCGACATTTTCACTGATGGGAACATGTTAGTAGTTTTCTCTCATCATCAGTTTAATTCCAACTTGTATTTGGACAGTTTTTTTTCACTCTCTGCCTATCTCTGGCCAAAAAATGTACACTTTGAGATAAAACATGTAGGGTTTACAATTGTCATGTAGCCACTTTCCCAAAACGAGCAAGTTAAAACCTGTTGCACTTTACAGTTCCATTTTTACAATGAAAAGAGATGTTTTTCTATGGTTTTGAACAGGAAGTCAAAGGACCAGTATATATTTCTAAGCTGGTTTAGATGCTTTAGAAGTTTGTTGAGCCCGATCTCACAAGAAAGCGTACATTTACCAGGACATTACACAATATGTAAATGAGGTATGATTAGCACGAGTTCACAGCTGTTTTGCGTTATTATAGTACGCGTAACAGTCCCCATTCATTTCAATGGTGGTTGTTAAGACGTGTTCTTATTTATGAATATTAATAAAATCCTCATTCTAATCAGATCTTATTAATAAAACCCAACCCAGTTAAACTAAACTAAACCTAATCTTACCCATTTTAGTAACTTGATGCCTAAACTTACCCGTTTCACCTAAAGAAAACATCACCACATGGCAGCAACCAAAACTCGTGTTTTTTTAATGCTGTGAAATCTCGTGTCATTTTTACGCTTTTTCAAATCGTGCTAAATCTACGGCGTAACATAAGTACTAAAAACAGCTGTGAACTCGTGCTCAAAATACGTGTTTTTGTGTCATGGTAAAAGTACGTCATCTAGTGATACTGTGCTGGTTTGAAGCAAAATCACACCACATCTACGCTCCTTCCTGCTGCTTCACTATTTAAACCACCGGTTCACATACCACCTTTATTCACTGTCTTTGTTTCTTTACACTATTTCTCTGCTTTATCTTTCAGGTACTGGAGATGTGAGGTCCGGGAGCCTAGGCCCCATTGAAGCTTGATCATCATCATCATCAAATTTTTGTCATTGTACACTCAATAAACATGATTTGCTTCTGTTCGTGGTTTGTGGTTCTTGCTATACAGTACAGCATGTTACATGTGGAAAAAAATGACTTCTTGAAGCAAATGTAGCACACCTTAATATCTGCTGTTTCCTCTTGCATGCATGGCACCCATGCAGAAAATATTGGCTCTAACATTGGCCAAACTCATTGCATTACATAATTTTGTTATAACGCAAGGTTCGCTAAAATTAAAGTAGAGACAGAAAGAGTTAGTGACATATCAAAGTAGTTTTGTTTCACAGCATCACAGATTTGAAATAACAAGAGTGTCTGGCTAGAACACATACCTTCCACCTCCCTCCGTAGACCTTTTGCCACAGACTGGAATCACCTCTTTGTCCACACCGGAAGCCCATGTATGGTCACATCTCGCACGTAGATAAGACGACTAATGTTAGGGTTAGGATTAGGGCTGGTGTTAGGTCTGCTATTTTGGGTAACTTTGCAGCTTTGTGAAAAGTCAAGAGTTGCCAAATATGAGCGTCCGGTCTGTATGAAGATCATCCTTATATTAAAACGTATAATTCAGAGACAAATTGCTAAGTTAGGTTTAATATCTAGATACGGAGCAAGTACTGGCCCCACCATCAACATGAACATTACTCAATACAATGGTCTATCTGCAATCTAGACAATCTAAAAAAAATTTTTTTTTTTTGTTTTGTTTAAAGAGGACATATATGAAATCCACTTTTCTAGTTCTTATCAATGGTTATGTTATCTCTCCATTTATGCACAAGAAGTTGTATTTGCATTGATACAGTCATCCACCCCCCCCAGCCTCTGGTCAAAAATGACGAAACAGATTGTTAAACGGCAAACATTCAAATGGATAATTGTCTCCGAGCAACACTGGCAAGGGAAAACTCTAAAATCTTTGTGGGAAAAACAGTAAATCCAAGAACAACACAGTGAAAAAGTCATATGGATGGACACACTGTAGATGTGATAAGGACTGACACAGATAATCTATGTAGACTTGTACTTCCAGTAGTTTTGGCTGTCTGCTAAATTAAACATTAAAATCCTATAAAACACTAGAGAAAGAGTATTTATATGCCGGCGCTTGATCAAAGTTTGTACAATGTTTGAGAGGTGAAGTTTGGGCAGCACTATTATCCTGAGATAGAAGTATGGGCTGGAGACGAGAACAAAGGAAGCCTGCTAATGAAGCTCACAATTGTGCCTGATGGGCTGACGGCTGCTGCGGCCGCTCACTGGAACCATCCCAGTCAGAGCTAATCTTCCTCATGCTAAACGATGCCTCCGCCAGAGAAAGGCAGATGAATGGCCTGACTTTTTCTGACATTTATTTGCGCTGCTGTTTGGCATGATAATCAGTGCAGGCCATCTGATAGGCTTACTATCAATTCAGTAAGGTCATGTAAGGAGAAGTTTCATTTATCACACCGATCAGTGCTTCTGTTTCCTGTCCAATTAGATGGAGGTAATATGATTGCGGAGTGTTGATGAAAGGCCATAGATCTAAACGTTAGAGAGGATGTGATCACACGAGACAGTGAACAAACTGCAGCTTTTGGAGTAGAGCTATGGAAGTCTGTGATAAGAAAAACAGCTTCCAACATGCATAACATTTTGGATCAGCCTCTGGGGTAATTTAAAGACCCAGGTCAAAAGCAGGTTTGATTATTACAGAGCTGTTAATCAACTCATATGGCAAACATGTTTTTCAATAGGTGGAAATACATATGCATAGTCTGATTAACTAAAAGGAATTTGTGAGTATGCCAGAAATGTGCACGTTTATTCTTTTTATATTAGCATCTTTGACATCAGCCTGTCTAGGGAAATCAGTAATTTTGCTATAACCTGCACAGACTTTTTTCCTTTTTTTGTGTATGTCAATGTTAATATATACATTGTTCACTGCAAGCCTTGACAAGGAGTGTCCGAACTGATAAAGGAGTTAGGAAAAGGTAAGGAAAGAAGCAATTATGCTTCCTTTCACAGCTTTTTTAGGAGAGGAGACTCTGAAGCTTCCTAACCAGCAGTAAGGAGATATGAGGCATCCCACAATCCACTGCACAGATCGCTTTGAACATTTCTGAATGTTGTTTATGAAGAATAACTTTTGTTTAGTATATTAATCTGTAAAAAGTTGTTACAAAACATATAAAGCAGAACTGTTTTTAGTGTCAGATAAAAGGATGACATTATAATGCAGTGGTCTCCAACCTGTTTCTTGAGAGCTGTAGTAGTTCTCCACCATCAAAGGCTTTAGGATCTCACTCTTTACACTTTATTATTCAAAACTTTACTCATTACAAACCTGTTTCTAATGGAAATGTATCTTTAATGCCTAATTGTGTCTAATTTCTGATGTTTCACATAACTGTGCCTGGTGTTAAGGTGATGTTAAGTTACGCCTATAGTGCTCCAATGAGGACATGAATATTACAATTCTAAACAGTTTGGTGATTTAGATTTTGAACCAAATTTTGTTTGGCGAAGCACTGTAAAAAGAACTAAAATGCTGATTGAAACACATTACCATGTCATGTTAACCTTGGCAGGTAAAACTTTGATGACTTACCACATGGAGCACATTCAAGTCGAAGCTTGAAACACTGCAGATTTTTTTCCAATTCTTTAACATCATCCAGAAATTAGTATTCTTTAGTTGCAGATGGACAAATGGCTTAAAACATCATGTTTTATATTTGTAACATAATAGGTATTCAACTGTATTTCCCAAGGTTGTTTGGACTGGGAGAAAATATTCCTGACATAATCAGTTTTAACACTGCAAAATAACCAGTACATTTTTAGACTTTTGTGGGAAAATAAAGACAGATGACATTTGTAAAGAACAAGACTGGATAGGACTAACCAAAAAAGAGTTTTAATTTCTTTGCCGAAAGAATTGTATTACTCAAATGTACTGATTACAAACCTGTTGCTAGTGTAAATATATCTTAAGGTGCCTAATTGTATCCACTTTAAACTGATTATGTCTGATGTTTCACGTGACATCTAACTTTGAACCTTTTAATTTTTTATCATCACTAAAAGTATTTTCACAGCCAGTTTTGGTTGCATCAGTTGGAGACCCGTGTTATAATGGATTTAACCAAATTTACAGAGCTAAGATTCTCCTTTGCAGTTCAGGGATTTAGCTTTGAACCCATTCTCATTTTGTGGAAACATTCGATTAGAACTATGTTGGAGACAGAAACACATGTTTTCTTTAATAGCCAGTCTTGAACTACTTCGCTTGATATCTGTGCCAGTCTTGAGCTGCATCAAGGGCAGCAACATCATCACTGCTGCTTTTTGTCGAGCCAAAAACCCAGCACCAGATATGTGTCCAATGTTTTGATTTACACTTCAGAAGAGGGACAACGTGGTTTTATAATTCATGTAATCTTCAGATGGACAAACCAGATATTTTTGAGAAGACTAAATTGGCATATTAACTGTGTCATTTTGAAGTCTATTTTTGGCTAATCAAAAATCACAATTTGTCATGTCATATTTTATTTTCAGAATAAATTTAGCTTTGCACTTTTTATTATTATTATTAGGAAGATCAGTTAAGGCCAGTATAGATGGAACAGCGACAATCTGCTTGTAGGAGGAGGCAGATCTAAAATATGGATAGAAATAAGATGCACAGATGATTAAGTACAGCCTGAATAGTGTAATTAACGACTTTCTGAGGCGTGTTTAGACTGACAGAACAAGAATGATGGAGGTCTAATTAAAAGCTGCATGATGGACAAGTGAGTGTTCAAACCTCGGTGAATCTTTGTGAAGTCGTAAAGGAAAGCTGTCTCTTCGATGCTTTACAGAAAAAGTTGTTCGCAAAATCCATCGAAACTTTTTCAACTACCCCCACTTATACTGTATAAATAATTAAGTTGTCCCTGTAAGTCACATTCAGTAGCTCTCAATGAAGCCATTAACAAAGGCTTTTGTGTTGGGAGCATCAGAGCAGAGCATTACCATAGTCAGTCCAGCGGAATCCTAATGCAGCTGCACAATCAGATCCACATGCGTTGAATGAAAAAAGAGCCATTACGGCAAACTCCATCAGTGAGAGGGATGAGAGAACATTTAGGTAAATGAACTGCTAACCTTCATGTTGCTATGCAGATAAATACAAAGTAGACTATACAATCCATTAGGTGAAGTCTTGTTCATTGAAGTGGCACAAGTGGGTTTTAGCGATATGTTCTATGTTTGAGTATTTAGGAAAGGAACAGAAAATATATGCTAAATTATTTTTTTTTTTTTCAACAGTTTAGTTTTTTAATACAGGGAACAACAAAACGTACATGCATTATCATACAATTTAATTTTAAACACAAGGTCATAAAATCATCAGTTGTTATACCATTATTATAATTGTTTTATTTATTACTACCTTTATTCAGAAAAATTATAATAATAATGACAATACTCATCAATAAACTAGATTACAGCTTTTTAGCTCAGATTGGCCAGTCGATTAACTTGTTTTAGGTCCAAAATGTACACAGAGATAACATAACATGTATATGTGCAACAAATTATACAATACAAAAAATAAATCATTAAAAAAATCTAATGTACAAATGAAATATCAGTCAGTTTTTTTAAATAAAATTAATGAACCTGTGTCATTTAAAAAGTAGTTAAAGCTCTCATGATCTCTCTGGAAGGAGTTTGCATGTTCTGCCTGTGTTACCGTGTTCCGTGTTCTTTATGTTCTTATGTTGAAAGCCCTGTTCAGAGTCTCTCACACTAACAAAACCCCCAGTCGCTATTGGTAGGGTGGAGCGACGCAGCATTCAGGTCTCTTTGGAGCACACCGATGTGAAAGAACATTCACATAAACATGAGACCACCAGCCACTGAACAAATGTCAGGTGAGCATGTGCATGACGATAACAACGAAGCATAAGTTGACCGCGAGTTGTTGTCCATCTCTGATGGAAAAAGAAGTAGCTAATTATGCCCTCGTCCACAAAACCTGCGTCAGGTTGTTACCTGACCGATCAAGTTCTGCTCCCGCCACAGTCCACCTTCATATTGCTGTGGCTATACGTCCTCCTCCTTTGTTTTCCTTTTTACAAATAGTATCCATTGTCTGTACTTACATCCCACTTGAACTTGTGCAAATCCAACAATCCATGCCCGGGTAAATATTGTTTTTTCGTATTCGTGATTTGGGGTTTTCTAGGGTACTGATTCGTCGGTTCGCCAGTAGCCAGAAGCCTGTCAAACAGTTGCATATGCAGCAAATGGCAACACAGACACTGCAGACAAGTATTCAAAAACTCGCATCCAAGCCTTTCTCCGCTGACCCTCATTCACATCAAACACATGTGAGCCGCCTGTCAGCAAAAGTTGCCAAACTGGTTCAGACAGGCGACCCTCGACTTTGTGGGAAAGACCCTTAATAGGTCCTTGATCTGTACTTTCACTATGCTTGCATGCCTCAGTGCCGACACCTCTCCTCATAAAGATATATCTTACTGACAAAAAAAACATCATTTGTAGATTTTGAGATATAAGTTATTTTCAGTTCTAAACATGACTAAACAATCCCTAATATGCTTCTAAATACACAATTTGCTTCCTTTCAATAAACAGCAAATTAATGCAGTGACTCATCCACCATATTAGGACTCTCAAATAAGGCAACACATGGTTACCTACTTTGTGCTATGTTCACGTCCAGTGTTTCACCATTCGACTAGACACAAAGTACTTGACAAATTGCTTTCACTTTGATTCAAACAGCCAGCAGAAGTATGCGTGAGCTCCATCTGCTCCATCTGCCTGTAAATAGGCCCACTCTGGAAAGGGTCTTGATTAAATTACGTAGCCACAGAGAGAAGCAGCGGGACCAGGCTAACTCTGCCACACGGGCTGATTAGAAGAGAGTGTGATGAAGGTGAAGGACAAGCGGCCACATCTCCATCATACAGACAAACCAAACACAATCTATAGCATTCACAAGGCAGTTTGAGTGACGAGACTTCCCCATAGAGAAGGCGCTGCGTTCAAGGGCGGGAGTATTTTGAGCTATTCCCATGGCGATCTAGAGTTTCTGACGAAGCGATTACACAAGACAGCCAAAGAGAGTGTCAAACTGAAAGTTATTTACATTACTGAAGCACCAGGCAGTCCTTGAAATTTCTGCAAAAAAAGTTTGTATTTTGTTGAGACCTTCTTGAGTGCTGTTATCTTAAAGTAAATGCACTACACTTGACTCTTCATAAGGAGCCAAAGATGAGTTGGAATACCCATTTTGCTGAAATGCAGTTAAGATTTGTATATGTAAAGGCACTACGTATATCATTTGTTTATTGATTTATTGATTGATTTAAGACAATTAGCTAAAATCTATTTGGCACCATGCAGAATTATTGTCATATGTTTTCAGGTGAGAATTCGTTTCTCATCTGCACCTAATAATAGACTGCTACTAGCTGAAGGTGTGTGTTGTGCAAGTGCATCTCAGACATGTGACCTCTTCCTCTGGCTGTCTCTTACTTGCTGAACTGCCCTCCTCATACACCCTAAACCACCACTGGAAGAAAGGTTAATAAGGCTTGTAAAATCAAAGATCAAGACTCTCTTGTGTCAAATCGTCAAATATTGGTTGTGAATCAAAAGATACTTGCGGCTTGGAGCAAAAGCAAAGAATATTAGTATACAGTATACTTTATTGTTTTGTAAGTTGTAAGTGTTTTGGAAATGCTAAGCAGAATTTAATTGTAAATCGAGATCAATCAGTATATAGGACAAAAAGATATATTTTTTCCAAGATTGTCCAGCCCTAATTGCATATACTGAGGTCAAAATGTATTTGTCTCCATCATCTGTCCATTAAAGTCCAAAAAGTCAACTTTTATTGATGTTGGCAATGTGGCATGAACAAAGAAAAGTTCCAAGTTACTGTAACAACCAACCAACAGAGAGAAGTGTTACATTGATATGCAGTTTTAAAATTACCCAATGTTGCCCTAATACCGTCTTCAAAAAATCTGCTTTTCTTCACACTTGATTAGTGTAAGACAAAAGTAAAAATAGTTATTTTGCACCAACGAGAGAATCACTCGACGGAACTGATCTGGTAAGTTCTGACAATGGTTCACATGTGTTTGATGTGAATGAGGTTGCAGCAGCTTAGACAAGCAATGGTAAGTTTAGAGCGATTATCGGTCGACGTTGCTATCCGTTTTACTGCGCATGACACCTGCAGAAAGTACGCTGTCTGGGGGAAAACAAACAAAACTGAACAAGATCTAGCTGTTTGGATCAGGTATGAACCGGAATGACAAACGTCCGCTTATTGAAACTTGAAACAGTGTTTTTCTCAATCTGCCGGTCTATGTCAGTAACAGCAGAGTGGACCTCAGATTTATGGTTACAAAAAAACAAAGTATGTCATTACTTGGATCTTTTTCTTCAGTCTTAAGTCATTGACACCTTGATGAACAGCACGCAAGACAAAAGCGGGGGTAGAATCTTTGAAATGTTTGACTGATTTATAACAAGTGATTGTTTTAGTCATTAGCACACTGTAGAGGTGTTCCAAGAGCACATATGTTTTCTGAAGGCTTAATTGCATCTCTGAATGTGTGAACATGAAACGACCAGTGTCTGGATAAATGCTCAGATATGTGAATAAATATTGTTCTTCTTTGGCACAGACGCCAGCTTTTCTTTTGCTCCAGTGCTGAAAATAATGAGAAGAAAATAACAATGATAGAACTTGTTAACAAAACACATATTCTAAACCAACATGTGCAGTAAGTTTTTCAAAGTAGTCAGCAAAATAGGATAAAGTTTCACTATTTGTCTACGTAAACATAACAGAATACCTACTGTCTAATATTTATGAAGCTGCGAAAAGTAAAAAAAAAAGTGATTACTTCAGAGTTATTCATGACAAAATTATGAAAACAAACAGCACCTGAAATGGTCCCGTCTGTTGTCAAAGCAACACAGCCATGAGAGTACAATAGCAGCAGCGGTTTGTGCTATTGAGCTGTCATTTTAGAGCAGTCTACTCATGCTGAGCCATTGTCTACAACCACACAGAGGCGGCAGCAGACAGCAGATTGGCAGTATTCTGAAAACATCATGTGTTCCTGGCGTGAATGTGCCCCAGAGAAGGTTGTTCGTCCCGAAAGTATAAGCCCAAGTGGAGGACGAGCTCAGCCGGAAGGAGAGAGGCAGTGTTGGCAAGTAACTAAATGCTTGTATCAAAAATACATAATTATGAATTTTATTTTATTTTTATTTTTTTTTGAGGTATTAAAAATATAGTTACATAGTTAGTTAGTTTAGAGTTTAAACGTTTCAGAAATACTGAAGCTTTGTCCACACAAAGATGAAGCTGTGACCATCTTAAAAACAAATGACAAAAACATGGAGCTGGCTTGGTGTTGAAACTGTCTGAAACTGCAGCAATGACCGACAACCACTGACCGAAAGTTCTAACTTCATCAGGAGTCTTGGTTACATTTATCCATCCATGGGATTCACTGTGGTTTTCCCAGAGACTGAAAATGTAGATATACAACAAAATGTCAAAAACACACAACAAGCACGTTTTCACAAGTTTTTTTTTTTTTTTTTTTTTTCATTATTATTTGACTTTACAAAAAGTCAAATAGTAAAATAGTACAAAGTCTGGTTAAAGCCACGGCAACATTTTCTTTTTGTTTAACAGGTAAGCTTAGGCTTCAAGTAACAATAACATGCATGTTAGGGTAATATCCTCCAGCTACGGTAGTCCTGACCAAGCCTAGCAAGAACATCTGGAGATGGGTCCCCGAGCGCTGCACTGCGGCGATCACTGCTCCTGAGGAGATGCCCCAGAGGCATTGAAGGATGGGTCAAATGCAGAGGACAAATTTCCCTACGGGGACAATAAAGTGTACCTTACCTTACCATACCAAGTTACAATGGGTAAGTTTAGGACTGGGGCTTGAGGTAGGTTAAGATTTACCCATTAAACTCAAAGAAAATAGTTGTTTTACATTGTGGCTTTTCATAACATATTGACAGAAAAAGGCTTCAAATGTGCTTGTACGTTTTTGACATTTTGTGATATGTATCTCGTTTTTTTTGGGATGGGGCTGAGTTCTCGCTACAGAAATGAAGCACTGTTTTTGAACTTCACACCTATTCTTCACTAAAACAATTCAAACCATTTCCAATTTGAAATGGTTTACATTTTCAGCTTTGCTTAAACTACTTGATTGCTCGTTGCACCAGAAAATATGTATTTATTTATTTATTTATTTGTAGTAATCTCAACCGAACAAAAAGAAAACGCTACTATTCAAAAAGAAATCTTATTATAGTGTGCTGTTAATCTGGTCAGCCAAATAGATCATCTAGCGATATTTGTTAATTCACAAACTTGAGATAATCCATCTGGCTTTTCAGCAGCCCGATTGGTTTGGAGTCTTGACGGCCCAATAACATTGCAGCAGGGTGGATTGAGGGGACTGGTAGCAATGATGACAGGAAGTGAGTCAAGCAAAACAAAGATGGCAGCTCCTGTGAATGTTTCTGCTGCCATTGATTCTGTTTTAGCAGAAATTTGGAGTATTTCCTTTCTGGAAGAAGAGCAGCGAGGTGTGTGTGACACCTGTTCTGTCGCACGCAAAAAAGGTATAGGTCACACACCCAAACAACTCAATATATTTCATTAAACGTCTCACCTTTTCCCAGTCGCTTTCAGAGAGTAAAGTTCCAAATGGATGTGGAAGAACTCAAATAGGACTTCAACACATGTTCCTTCCAGTGTATTGTTGCATAAATCAGTTCCATCAAGGCTAAAGTGGCTGTTATTTTTAAAACTGTCACATAACGACATCACTAGGTAGAGTGAAGCATTTGGAGCTTTGCAAATTGAAAAAGCAGGATTTTTCAAACATTTGTGAATGAAAGAAAACACACATTTTGCTTTGATGAGAAAAGAACATTCTAACAAGCTCACACTTGTTTTTGTTTTGGGTTTTTTTTGGTTTTGTTTTTTTTTATATATATAATATTGGACTTTCAACAGGAAACAATACATTATATCTTAAAGCTAGAGTACCTTTTTCCGGATGTTGGAGATGGGAATGTTTAGAACTGGTGATGGATCAGCCTCGGTCATTGAGTTTCTCTTGCCGCTGGATGGATTCTTTATTAGGTTGTATTGATTAAACAGTTCTCATTTAGAGCTGGAGTCACTTTGTACAAGCCTGACTTTGGACAATTAAGCTTAAGTCACATCTATCTTGCACATCCTCACACATGGACTAAGTTGATAAACATCCATTTGTGCCCATTGTGATGCCATTTTATAGGTATGCATTAATTAGTCTTAAAGGTTCAATATCCTGGTGGTGAAAAACGCCTTAAATCACATCGTGGTGAGTCATTCAGAGGCTCAGAACCCATTAGGTAAGTGGGCAAAACATGTAGACTCCTTTGAAATGTTTAATCTAATCAAAATATTGACATTTATTTTTTTACTTCGTCCCTGCCAATGACATTAATTTCCGTCATTGGACTTTTATTCTGCGATATTGGGCTCTCTGATACATGTGCTGACTTTGTCTACAGTTAAATGATGATGCAGTTTCACAGATTCACCAGCAGAGGGGGGAATAGTATGAGCACAAGGACCCAGAGGATCTTTTCAAATGGATTACATGCAAAATGTCTTGAACTAAAAACATTGTTGAGTAAGTTTAGAGAAGATGATTTATTTTTAAAATAATGAAAAGACCTGGACTAGGATTCTGAACGGCACATCGAGTAATCTAGACGACAAAAAAATTAAACTTCCATTTCCGTCAGTGATCCAAAAGTGGTCAGAGTAAGTAAAACTACTGTATTTCTTCATATTTGGAAGGTTAAATACTGTATATACTACGCCCCATGAAAGAGACTGAATGTAATCTGCATCAGAAAGTAGAAAGTGTGTGCTGGCTTCTCTTCTGTAACACAGCTTTTGTTGGTTTAAAGATGAAAAAGACACTCGTCCTCAGTGTTTAAATATTTCAACCTTGTATTTTTTTATTCTAAAGACACAACAGGACTGCTTGCCATGTCGTCTTCAGGTTGTCACATGTTCATCTAGTGAAGCTTTAGCAAAACATTTAAATGTAACTGACTGAACAAACACGAAAAAAGACAAAGATTGTATCTTGCTGTGTGACTGAGTTTGCTCACAGGTTTGTTCACAGCAACTCAAAGAGCTTTTACTGTGTTACTGAAAAAGCCTACACCAAGAAGAAAGCTTTGGATTTTGACAATGAAGCCCCAATGGAAAAAGCAATGGGAGCTAGATTTGGTTCTGCCAGCCAGTGATCGGCCATTGTAGTAGCTCATATTCTTTCACCAAAAAGTAGAACAGATGAAAATAACACTGACATGAAGTTTGTATGACAGAAAGGATGATATCTGAAAAGTTCAACAATTCTTTTTAAAATCAAGTAAACACTTGTGGGTCTCATTTGATGTACAACCCGTCATGTTTCCAGCTGTGAAAATGTTTAAAATAACAAAAAGGCCTAGCACGAGAATAGGGCTGGCACTGAAAGAGTTAAGACCTCATACAGCACCTTTTATAGCTTCAATGTGCATTTATCAAACTTTTTCATGTTGACACTCTGGAGTCTAAACAGGATTGCTTGTTCCTTTTACTGAATATTGTAGGGATAATGGAGAAAATGATGCTGTAGGTAACTGGGATTATGGAAGAAAAGCAGTGCAATAATCTGTGGGTCAGTGGCTCCATTCTGTGTGGTTGACATGTCTGACTCTACATTTACTGTGTGGAAAGGCTGTCTGATTATGTTTGATTGCAGTCTTGTGTGAACAGATTCAAATTGCTCATCCACAATAAAGCTCCTGCTGTTGTGGTCACGCTATCCAGCATGCACCACATAACTTCACCCTGACAGTGAAGGTGAAGGTGGCAGGGAATTTGCATCGAAACTAATGGCATCAGCCGTGATGAGCAAACTTTTTTAGAGAAGGACTTTTTGCCAACAGTATTTGAATATAAGATAGAGGAAGGCCAGAGCGTTTTAGTGAATTGAAAAGCTCCTAAAGATTTCTGCAACATTTGTATTTTTGCGTATGATTTAACCCTTGTCTTAAGTTCAAAAGTTTAATTAATTCATTAAAGGGCACCTATTATGCAAAATCAGCTTCTTTTTTTGTTTTGTTTTTAATCCTATTTTAAAATTACCAGTAAACTTCCTCATCAAACACACAGCTGAAGTTTGTCTGCGAGATACTTTTATTCTCTTGAAAACACTGTTCTGAATGCTCTTGATCTGTGATGTCATAGGTAGATCTCAGACTTCTTCTGTTTTTAAGTTCATAGATCATACAGACTCATTTGTAGCATTTCTGTAGCATTAGCATATCAGGCAGTTAATCCAACTAAACATCTTTGTAAGTTTTTGTTATTGTTAAATATTGCATGTTCAAGGTGTTTTTGAAGTGCACCAGCCCCTTCCACAGTCGCCTGATAGAGAACTGACCTTACAACATGGCTGACATAGACTGGAAGAAAACTCCTGTATCTTTCCTTTGGGGAAGCGCTATCACAAAAGTTAGTCCTGCAAGTGAAGAACCAAACTTGAAAAAAAAGAAAATCAGCAAATGCGTTTTGCATATTGACACTTTAATAAAATCGCCAACTTAAGGTGAGGTAATGGTTTTTCGAGTGTTTTAATACATTAGCATGCTTTCATGTTCAAGAGCGTCACATTAGTTATAGTTGTTGGAGTTTTTCCACAATCATGATCTCATTATCAATATTGTATTAGTAAAACATTTTCGAGATTTAGAATAAAGTGTATTCCTTACAGACATCTCCAATATGGGGTTTTTTAAGCATTCAAGAAGGTGGAAAGTGAATCAGATAGGCAAAAATGACATCTTTACTGCACATTCTACACTTTTTAAAAACTCTCATGCAAGCACCAGTGTTTACTAATATTGCTTTTCCAGTTAAAGTATATTGTTCATTATTGCCAAAGTTCAGATTTCAGGCTTGTTTCAGTTTGTCACCACTGTTTTTCCCTGTCATAATGGTCGCCTAAACATGTGAGCTCCCAGACAGACAATCAAAATCTGACAGATGAATGTGGATTTATTTGTCCTTAAATTTGCATGGAAGATTCTAGATTTTAGCTGAGTTTTCATAAATAATTTGCCTGTGCTGGTTGTAACATGGGACCTCCTAACATAATAATCACAGTATTTTTTGATTATTTTTTTATTGACATTCTACATTAAGCTCTTTTGGGAGAAAAAAAAGAAGTAAATTTGACTGCATCCAACCCAAGGATAGCACAACCTTCATGCTTGGAGGAGCAGCTTTAAAATGAACGCCCCGAGTGTCTAGATTATATTAGCCTAGGTTATGAGTACGTGTATATTCTCTATGATGGAGTAGCTCACCGAGTCTGGTGACATATTTCAGACAAGGTGCATTTTGGAGCACAGTCCCAGTATTACACAAAGGAAGCACAAATATCATTCATGTGCTTGGTTTTGGCACCATCTGCTGTGTCGTTCATGAACAACAATATCTGAAGTGTTTGGGATTTGCCAATATTTATGAAGGTTGTTTCACTTTTCTATAAATGTACCTGTTTGTGTGCAACCCCAAACAACATGCATGTGATTAGCAATTAGCCAAGTTACTATGTCTTGGTTACGTATTGAGTTAGTATCTGGTAAAATGTTTATTGAGGCAGTTTGAAGTGTAGGGTTAGGGTTGGGTTATTGTGCACATTGCTTCCAACACTCCTACTTCTTGCAGTTACATCAGCCTTTCAATGAAAAAATCCACTTGATTCCTGTTCACTCTTTCATATACCCTGCACTGGGCGTCTTCACAGGAGGTAATTCTATATTATTATATTTAAAAACTTCAGCAGTGCTTTGCGTTGCCTCTATGATACATCATTCACAAGTCTAACAGCCCCTTTTATGGAGAGCTTCTGTTCATACAATCCGGTCTCCCAAGAAAACACAAGCGTATGTATATGCCACAACATAACAGTACATGTCAATGGCGTACAATTAGCGCAATTTCATGCCTTTTTTGTGGTTTTGCAACACAGTATCACAAGAAAGCGTATGCCCAACACAGTCTCTGAGGAAAACGTAGCTGTAAAACAAAAATGCCGAAAACATGATATGTTTTCACGCCTTTTTTACTAAAAAATATGTTACTAAAAGCCACAACGTAAAATAACCACGAATTTTGGTTGAAGCAACGTGGCAACATTTTCTTTGAGTGTAAGTCTAGTCTTCAAGTTACTAAAATGGGGTAAGTTTAGGGTTGGGGCTTGGGGAAGGTTGAGATTTAACCCAAACAAAATGTTGCCACGTGGCTTCAACTAAATTATTTGATGTTTTGGCTTGGGAATGGTATATATACGCTTTCTTGTGAGATTGGGTTAGTATATTTAACACGTGTTACATGATTATTTATAAATATTAACAAAATCTTTATCCTAATCTTAACGTGAAGCCTAAACTGACCTCATGAACCTAAAGAAAATGTCCCCAAAACTAATGCGTAGTCTACACTATAAAATATCTTGTCCCTTTCTTGCACTATTTCATATCGTGCAGGACATACGACGTAACATAAATACGAGTGAAATCGTGCTTATACGCTATTTGTGTGTCGTGGTATACATACTCTTTTTTTGTGATAGTGTTGGTATCATAGAGAGCAATTTTTTTTTTTTTCATTTTCTCCAAAAGTGGATGCTATATCTAGTGTCGGACAGCGTTTGCTGAATTAAATGTAGAACATAAAAAGTACCGATTAGTGAGCATGGATTGGAGAAATTTTGGGAGCAATGACGTCTTGTCCTCACGAGAGTAAAAATTACACATACTTAACACAACACAAATCACACAGTTTACGAAGTCAAGAAATTGAATGAGAATGAATGGAAGACAACTTAAAAGTTCATGAATGTCAATTCTGAATAAAATATTTTTAGGTACTTATTTGGTTTTTTTTTGTTTGTTTGTTTGTTTTATGATTTTGTTAAGATTATACCCAAATGCCTTAGCGAGCCTTGTTATTTTAAGAGGACAAATCCACACTAACACTCATTAACAACTCATTTGTAACTTATCATACAAACAGGATGATTAACAGATCAAAATCTCACTTCTCTTTCGTCTCTTTTCTTCTGCAGTGAAATGTGATTATGTGACAGTTATTTACTGATAGCGAGTGGCAGCGAGGTTGGAAGAGTTGTGCATAATATACATTAGCCTGTGCCTCTCCGGGGTATTTCTAATGCACTTACAAGCAGCTCAGAGTTAATGGGGGCTGTAAGGTAGGCATTACTGCGAATAATGACTCGTAAAGGGCCGAAGTAGTAAACAGTATATCAGATGAAAGCAGGCAGGGCCGCAGACAGAGTGAGATGATCCACAAAGCATCAGATCATAAAGAGGCTCTGGATTCTCTGTTGTTGTTGTTGTTGTTGTTGTTGTTGTTGTTGTTGTTGTTGTTGTTGTGTTGTTGTTGTTGTTGTTGTTGTTGTTGTTGTTGTTGTTGTTGTTGTTTCTTTACAAGCAGCAAAGTAAATCTGGAGAGACAATCAGAGTGCAGCTTTTGATGGTCTAAGTACCATTCATTTGAGACAGTGCACAATAATCTGCATTTGCAACTTGTTTTGTTAGAAAAGGCAACATTGCAACATATTTTTGAAGTGTCTGAGCAGGTTTTTGTTTTGTGTTTGGGCCTGATGGGACAGCAGCTCTACTAATTGCTACTGCAAAATGTGCTTTTCTCTCTCAACTCAAGCTCACAAAAAGTTTTTTTCAAAACTATGACAAAGACTATGTCTCTCTCTCTCTCTCTCTCTCTCTCTCTTTTTTCTCTGTCTCTTCTGTTTCTCTCTCTCTCACACCACACACTTTCTCTCTCTTTCTTTTCTCCTCTCTCTCTCTCTCTCTCTTTCTCTGTCTCTCTGTCTCTCTCTCATTCTCTCTCTCCCTATTCCTCTCTCATTTCTCTCTATCTCTTCTCTCTGTCTGTCTCTGTCTCTCTCTTATGTCTCTCTCCAACGTGTTCTCATGGCTTGCGTGTAAATACCACACCATGACAAATTGTGTGTCATGATGATGCCTCTGCCTTGGTTGCTTTTTTGGCGTGCAATTACACACTAATTTTTTCTGGCGTGATATGAACATGCATTGTGATTGAGGACAAACAGGAGGTTTTATTTGGGGTTGATGGCTAAGTTTAGGTCTGAGGCTTGGTAATTTAAGTTAAGAATTGGGGTTGTGTTAGTATTCATGAATAATAACACGTCTTTACATTCACCATTGAAATGAACTGGAAAGAAACGCTGAAAACACACGCAAAAATAGAACTTCAAATGGCACACTGTTTCAAATTGTGTGTGGTATAGACACGCTTATCTGTGGGAGCAGGTTGCTCTCTTCTCTCTCTTCTCTCTCTCTCTCTCTCTCTCTCTCTCTCTCTCTCTCTCTCTCTCCCTCCCTCCCTCTCTCTCTCTCTCTCTGTCTATTTGTCTATATCTATTTCTCTATCTCTCTCTCTCTGAAGTCACTCTATAGACTATTCCCTGTGGTCTCTTAAACTGAAACATTGATGTAACTGATCAGTAAGTACAGGATACTTCTCTTTTGCTGAAACACTGTGACCTCTGGTGGTGACAGGAACACACTGCAATGATGGTGCAACGTGAAACTTGTTATTACTTTCTGTTTCTGCTGCAGCCGTCCTGGCTTTACATTTAACCAACCATCAGTATCAGCTTGATTGTTTTCTGTGGTCATTTGAGTTTGTTGCATTATTATAAAGCATATGCTATCAGTTTGGAAGATGCTAACCTTAACCGTACATCTCAGATTAACAATCTAACCTTGAACTCTAATTTAATAATCTAACACAAATTCTAAACTCTAAATTTTGAAATCAATTCTAAATTCTAAATGCCTTTAAATTAGGCTAAATGAGGTTTTGATGGTAAACTCTAAAAGCTTAGTCGAAAAAGAAAGATTTGTCTCTAAATGAAACAAATATTCAAACTGCACATGACTTCATGTAGCCTGTCACTAGAGGGACCTAGTGGTAACTAGTTGGTAACAAACTTGTGTAGGTTAGGCTGAAGAGCTTGAGCCAAAACTCTGTTTTACGCCTGAGTGAACACTAGAGTGCAGTGTCACCAAAGCTTTGAAAAGCTTCTGACGGGTTTGACCGTGATGCTGCCTTCATTTGCTCTGGAAAAGATGGTAAATTACCAGTATGTTGTGTTCAAATGATTTTGTGGTCATAACAAAAGAATCTTGTCAAAAACACACTTTATTTAGGCAATTTTTTGTCAATCTGGTGTAAACAAGTAAATTGCAAATTAATAATGTCCAAAGATTGCTCTGTGGGAAAAAATATGTATAGCCTATATTTTGACTCTTTGCTTAATTACGGTAAGAAGAAAGAACTATGCTGTTAAACTTTATCTGTCATTACATTTTTCCAGATTAAAGTAAGTTACCAACAATAAAAAAAATGTAATCTTCTTTATTTTGTGATTGTTTTGTTACTGTCTGCCAATTGGAGAGGTCAAAGGTTATTTCCAACTCGGTAAGTGGTAATTAGCATAATACCCACACTAAATGAAGGCAGCATGAAGCCAGTGTTTATGCTGTATTTTGTATTTATTCTTTGCAACATACATACCATTTATATTTTGTTTGTTTATCCTATATATTTTGATTTCTCTAAGCCTAGATTCATAAATGCAAGACAAACAAAGAAATCATCATGTCCTTTAAACAATTTGAGACCCTATTGTCACAAATTCAAAATGCTCAATTCTTGTGGATTTGAACTGTAAATCCAAAATAGGTCGAGTATTTCCCTCACATATTCATCTCATACAGAATAACTCCCAAAAATCCATTTACAAGTGCAACAAAGCCCTCTAATCTGACATCATCATATTAATCCTGAACAATGGACAAATATTCTAATTATCCGTGCGTCCTTTCCCCGCTTGACCATGACTCCCGTTGTCCCAAAGCCGTAGTTTTAATTGTTTTATTGATGTACGACACGATTGAAAGCATCTGAAATCTGGAGAGGGCTTTTTATCCGAGAGGGACAGAGTGAATTGCCTGCATATCACTATCAGTTTATTACAGGGTTTATTGTCAAAGTACCATAGCAACCAGTATCCACGGTAAGAGCCAGAAACAATTGATGCAAGAAAAAAAAAAAAAAAAAAAAAAGGGCAGCGTTGTGCTCCGTTGTGGCGGAGAACAGGCAGGGTCATGGTGGTGGAAGTGGGTTGCGTACAGTTTTTGGTGTTGAGATCGAGGTGCATTAGGGCGGACTAAGAGAGCACTTAACAGACTGAAGAATGCCGAGGGGGGCTGACAAGAAGTGGCGTTTTAGGCCCGTTGTACGCTACGCTGAGAGTAATAGTGCTTTCTTCAGTAGGACTCAGGTAGATCACATTAAAATGAATTGTGTCCGCCTGAACCCATATGGTGTGGGGCTATTTAAAATGAGTTAGCAGCATGAATATATCAGGAAAAATATTAATTTATTTTTCAAATGCAGGTAAATATAATGGTGAGGGATTCTGTTACAAAGCCTGCTCGCTCTAAAGTCTTTTTTGAAACTCCAATACTAAGGTTGTGGACATGATGTGAACTTTGTGAAGTTCTTTTGGAGTTGTGCCAGAAATGCAGCAAAGGACTGTTGATCGGTTGTTTATTAAGTGGTAGAGTTTTGTGAGTATCTATATGACAAAGCTCATTGTTAAACTTGGCTGTGTTGTCACAATAAGAGCAGGCCTAGGCTTATATAGTGTATGGCCAAGCCTCTCCAGACTGGACCTGACAGCTCTTCTTATCCCCATGTGACAGTGTGCTGCTGTATTGACTCCCCTCCAACGCATAATTCCATTAATCAGTCCAATTTCCCCATGGGCAGTGGTTTATTTCCGTCATCAAATGCCTGATGAAATCTTTAGACGCTGCGTATTAGGGAACAATCCCTACAAATAGCTGATAGTGTTAACCAGTCACAAGCTGCGCCGAGGCATCGCTCAGCTCTAATTTGAAAGGGACTGAGGTGATAATGCGATGTGTCATCCTTTTGTGGGCGTGCATTAATGGAGCCAGCCAAGATGGCAATTGATGGCAAATCAACTTCTTCCAGCAGGAAGAGAGCAGGGAGGGAGGGGCCTGGAGCAGGAGAGACACACAACATTGACTGGCAAACTGCAGAGCCACAGCGGCCTTTAATCCATTACTCCTCCTGATGGGCAGGCTTTAATGCATCTCTGCCCGAGAAGGCATGTGCATTTGAGTCGGCCTCTGTCCTGTCTCTCCGCCTCAGCTCCTGCTAATCACAGAGCTGACTGACTCAATGCATTCATCCTTGTCTTCTTCATTTGCTTCTCTTAGACTAGAACTTTCACAAATCTGCATTATGCTTTATCTTCTGATCATACATATTTTAAATCTCAAATGCATCTCAAAGAACAATAACGTGTCAAGCTCAGTAGATCTGGATATAAACTTTGCTTGCTGTTGTTAAGAAATGGGTCCAATATGCTTCAAACCAACTGTTGATTTAATATATTTGTGAGACAGAAATTATGATTCTTCAGTGAGATATTAATAATTTACTAACAATTTGGATCCCAATTATCCATGCTCCACTACAGATAAATCTTGACCTAACTCAAGCCCCAGCCCTATACTTATCCATTTTGTAACTTGAAACTTAACGTTAAACATAAAGAAAATATCTCCATGTGGCTTCAACCAAAAGTTTGGGGTATTTATGTTTTGGCTTTTCCTAGCAAAACGTGCTTATTGTACATCTTTGACATTTTGTTGTTTTTTCCAGACTGTGTTGGTTGTCCCAACATTAACCTTTATTATTTCTGAAACAACAGTTACAAGCATACTTTATACTTAGCTGGTCTTGAGGACTGAGGAGATCTTCAAGGAACATTCAATGCATTGAATTAGATAAGTATTTGAACAATCAAAATCAGGCGTCTGATTAATGTGTATTGTGGGTTCTGTCAGAGGATGGAGAAACAGTGCATAAGTATAATGAGAAAATAGCCCGTGTGTGCAGCTGC
Source organism: Mugilogobius chulae (assembly GCA_038363315.1). Lineage (NCBI taxonomy): Eukaryota > Metazoa > Chordata > Actinopteri > Gobiiformes > Gobiidae > Mugilogobius > Mugilogobius chulae. The sequence continues at coordinate 11,755,989 of CM076406.1, read as the reverse complement.
ATCTGCTGACTCTTGTCATCTCAACAATAACAATAACCTTAATTATATGCACCTTATGAACATGAAGTTTACCAAGTGCTTACAATGAAAATTCTGCCGATTTTGACAATGTAAATACAGTATTATTAATGAGGGAAAAGACGATTGGGATAGGAGCAAGCAAAAACAAAGAGAGAAAATGGTATTGTTGTGTCAGGCAATAAAAAACGAACAACATTTTTTGTACAAAAAAAAATGTTGACTGAAACACAATCTATATTGTAGTATGGACTGCATTAAAACTGGAATGATAGTCCTCACTTTATGAAGAAATGATCTTGGTGTTCCACTCAGATAGAATAAGAAGCTTAGTCCTCCAGGATGAGCTTAGAGTAGAGCCACTGATCCTCCACACAGAGGTGCTCCGTGTGTCTCTTTTTGTCCCCATGTGGAGGTATTTCATCCTTATCTTACTGAGAAAACATCTTTATCAGAAAACCCAAGGAAACAAAGGGGAAGTTTGATAAGTTTTGTCTGCAATACAAATGTGGAAACTACAAATGAAAGCCAATAATTCTTAGATTTGATGTTTAATGTGAAGTTGTGTGACACCATACCTACAGCAACATAATCAAGCACCATTGACTAAAGTGTGTTTGCGCGCATATTGTTCAAACACTGTCTTTGACTATTGCAGGTCAATATGTTTTACATAAAGGCTGTCATCAGGAACAAATGAAGCAGTCTACGTGTATTCTCATCTGTGATTAGAATGTGACAGGTCCAATCACACCAAACTGGAATGAGAATTTCTACATTAATACATACACAGCTTCTTATCAACAAAGACACGCACTTCATCCAGCCACCCAATGTACACCGTAGCACCTTATTTCCCTACAAGAGGTGTCCTTATAATAACCAATTGTTTCTCTATCACAACAAGCCCAGGGAATGAAGGAATCTATGAGCAACGCTATGTGCCTTTCATCAAGAAGCACCACTATGCTATAGGCTTTTGAAAATAAACAATACAAGTAATATGCACAGGTCTTGGCCTTAATTTGTCCATACATTCTTGTGCATTTACAGAGACAGAAAGTGCGGGGGGAGGTGGGAGATTGTCCTTGGAAGAATGGCAACAGCTGTTCATTTGGTGGCGCCGGCACCTTTTGTTGACCCCATTTCCGTCTGCGCGCTGGCTGAGACAGTGGAGAAATTAGTTGTATTATCTGCTCGGGTCTAGCTGTGATTCTGCCCACATTCTGTCCATTACAGTGGCCCCTCTGTCTGATTAGCTCCCGACACACTTGCTAACATGCCAAATCACTGCTTCGCCACCGCACCGAGAGCTTTTCCAAGTCAGTCTGTCCCTCCCTGGCGAACCTAAAACATAAAAAAAAACGAGGTGTGGATGACAAATGTGGCTGCTTAAATGCACAGTGACAAATGACGGCAGTTCCAGGTATTTTCGGAGCTACAAAATAAGGCGTAATTTGTCGAGACATCTAAAAGCAAAACAACATATTAACACGTTGTTCTATACAGAATGTGAATCAGCAGGGTTTATTTTTCCAGCATAGTCGTGTGCTCCAACAACAAATGATCATTCAAATTAAAATTTTAAAACATCTGTTGTGTTAGGACACGGCAGCCAAGAAAAATTAAACCAACATTTTTGAACTTTTTTGTTATTTTTCAGTGCAACAAGTGGCTTGATAAAAGATGTAAAATCTTATTTTTTTTATTATTTACTTAATTTGTGACATACACATGTACTGAACTAGACAAGCCTATTTAAAATATAACCATCACCACCAAATCATACTATTTTCTTCAATGAACTTGTAATCTTAAGACAGTATTATAGTGCTATAGTTGTTTATTGGCCTTTATTTAACCATAAAAGTCCCATTGAGATTCAGTATCTCTTTTGCAGGGTGGTCCTGGGGAGGGGAGAGGCGTGGCATTACTGGACATGTTTCTAGAGGTATTGGAAACCAGAGTACCCGGAGGAAACCTACACAGACCTGGGGAGAACTCGCAAACTCCACATAGAAAGGCCAAAGTTAGACTGGGAATCGAACCCAGGACCTTCTAACTTGTGTTGGCATATCATCTCACATTGGTTTTTAGACGTAAACACTTGAAGTACTTTAAAAGGTGGAGAAGTGCTCTATAAATAGAGACTTCTAAACTCATTGTGATAAAGTACTATGACACTCAATATGCATTAGTGAGCAAAACATGGGCATCTGTAAAAAGCAAGCATGCTACTATGAATGGTATTCTTTATTTGGCAATTTTGATGTTAATTATTTACCTTTGAAATTTCTGGTTGGACATGGCCAGCAGTTGTGATGTAAATGGAAATGCAACCTTACATTAAATAATGATGTATAACAATGAATAAGATATAAAATACATGGAAAGTCACGTGTTGAGTCAAGTGTTTGTATTTCCTTCATTGCATTGACATTAATTTAGAAGGCTGGACTAAGAGGTGAATCAAGTAGTTCTCCAAGTGTATCCCACAGACTTATTTACCAAATACACAGCAAACCATGACATGCTTTTACATAAAAACTACCAAATGTACTGTGTGCACTATTTTCTCAGGTTTTTAATATTAATTTGTAAGTTTCTGACAATTTCAGTTGTAGTTCTAAGCATAGCAAAAACGCATTACTTTTTTATATATTATTATACATAAATCTAAAATTCTGTTTATTTTCAGAAAATAAAGAATAGACAGAGAAACACACACAGCCATATTTTTTCTTCAGGAGCTGTCCATGGTGCTGATCCTTTGCTGAAAGCTGTAACTTCAATGCATCCAACACGTTCTGATTTCTACTTGATATAACATGAGTATTTCACTTCACTCTGTCCTTCACTTACAGTGCTGATCAATAAGCTCTATGGGATCTCTCAGTTTTCACTGTACAATTGATTTGAATTAGTGTTGGCGGTAGATGTTAATAGGGCTGTTTCTAGTGCCGTTTGTATCACACTGAGATCTCACTTTTTAAGTGAACTTAATACAACTCCCATCAGTCGCTCGATGAATATGTTTGTAAAGGCTTTTCCGTTTATGGTCACAGATATCCCAGTACTGGTGCTTCTATTTATTCACTTTAAAGGGGACATATGTATTGTAAAATCCACTTTTCAGAGTTTTTAATTTGTATTGGATTGATTCATGCATGTTTGCGTAATCTTGTGTTGTCCTGCAGGTGATGCTTGAGTGCTTAGAAAATTCCAGTTTTCACCTACCACCTATCCCCACCCACTAGTCTGCATTTACCTATGCTTGCTCAAAGGATTAAGAACTACGAGCATATAGTGTTCAAAACTTCCATCTAGCCACTTTCCAACAATAAAAACAAGTAAGCCAAAATCAGATACTTACTACAGTTACATTTTAGAATAAAATCGCAGGGCTTACAAGTTCTACAGTACTGAACAGGAAGTTAATTTTAATTACAATGATCAAAATGAAAATTACATTTCATAGTTTATTGGAAAATATATGACAAAAACAGAATATGTCTCCTTTAAGACTCATGTCAGGGGCTTCAGTGTAAATGTTTTGGACACTTAAATGTGTCTTGTTTCACTTAAATGTGTTGTGTATTAGACAGTTATGGTGAGGTTTACCATTTCTCTTAGACATTCTGCAATGAATAAGCATCATGAAAAACATAACAGTCAAAAGTAGCAGATGGCTGAATCTCATGTAGATGAATATACGTCCATTACCATAA